>OV050030.1:422217405-423521572 GCA_920105625.2 Clusia tigrina
TATATTCATGGAGCTGTGGGAATGAAGTGACGAATGGGGCAACACGGTAAAAAGAGTTAAGCCACCGATTGATCAGTCGCAGTAAAGATTGCTCTGAGTATTTTGATCGGACCGCCAAACAGTTATAAATGTGGTGTACCTGGTTTATATACGAGGGCGGATTGATATTGAAGCTACCTAGCGCTAGATGGCAGCACAAACACAAAAACTTTTTTTTTTAGAAATTGCGATCTGTCAAACGTCAGCTGTTAAAATTTCACCCAAATTCATCGATTAGTTTATTTGTTGTAGTCGTTTGAAGTAAGCAACTTTTGTGTTTCTTGAAAAATGAAAAAAAGCGAATTTCGTGCAGTGATTAAAGACTATTATTTGAAAGGAAAACGGCGAAAGAGAGAAAAGAAAAGCTTGATAAACATTACGGTGAGTCTGCTCCGTCAGATTACATGGTAAAATACTGGATTGCTGAATTTAAGCGCGGCCGAACAAGCACTGCAACAATACCATCAACAGGAAGGCCAAAAGAGGTGGTTACTGAGAAAAATATCAAGAAAATCCTTGATATCGTTATGAATGATCGCCGAGTCAAGTTGCGTGAGATTGTTGAAATGGTAAACATATCTTATGAACGTGTGTTCAACATTTTGCAAGAACATTTGCATATGAAAAAGCTATCGGCAAGATGGGTGCCGCGTTTGCTCAGTGTCGAACAAAAACGAGTTCGACAGACCACTTCACAGCGGTGTTTGGACATGATAAAGCGTAATCCTGTTGATTTTTGGAGTCGATTAATAACTGTTGATGAAACGTGGGTCCACCACTACACACCTGAAACCAAAAATCAATCGAAACAATGGGTGCAAGCTGGTGGAAGTGCTCCGAAGAAGGCGAAGGCAGTGAAATCGGCTGGCAAGGTTATGGCCACTGTATTTTGGGATGCACACGGAATATTGCTCATCGATTATCTTGAAAAAGGATCCACAATGACAGGAATGTATTATCGTGCATTATTGGATCAATTGATTGATGCAATCGAGGAACAACGACCACATTTAAAGAAGAAAAAAATGCTCTTTCTTCAAGACAACGCACCGGTTCACACAGCATTAGATACGATGCTAAAATTACGTGAAACACACTTCGAATTGGTTAATCATCCACCTTATAGTCCAGATTTAGCTCCTAGTGACTTTTTCCTGTTTCCAAACTTGAAAAAATGGCTCGCAGGAAAAAGATTCATCTCAAACGAAGAAGTGATTACCGAAACTAACGCGTATTTTGAGGGGTTCCCGAAATCGTATTATTCAGATGGCATAAAAAAGTTGGAATATCGTCTTACTAAGTGTGTCGAAGTAAAAGGAGGAGACTATGTTGAGAAATAAATGGTTTTTGAAAAAAAACCTACTTTTTTCCTACTTAGGTAGCTTCAATATCAATCCGCCCTCGTATGTATATATAAGTATATACAAATACGAGTGTAAATAGATCTCTGTAAAAGTTTTGAATGGCCTATTGTGAGTTCAGTACGGAGAAAGTTTAAATATTTCTAAGAAACACCATAAATATTTCATAGAGTTTGTTTTGTGAAAGTAAGGCTTTAATAATTTAAAATGTTTCAATGTCTTTATAGAGCTGTAGTAATTCTAATCAGTATGCTATAGTAAACCTTTTACGAGACTCTTAGAGGTTGCAACTATGACGTTTTTAAAAAGCTTGTACAGAGTTTTTAGTGAGCTTTCCGAACAAAAAATTTTAATTTTATTTTTGCTGGTTTTCTGTTCCTGTCTGCTTCACATCTTCCGCGTCTTTTATTGTTCAATATTAAAAATTTTTTTTTTATATAATAAAAAGCCTGGAAAACTCTTCCGGGATTGAGACTGTCCAAAGCTCTTTTGGGAGATTTTAATTTTAAAAGAGCTAAGGAGTTAATAAATATGCCTTGGAGTAAATTAAGAACCATCACAGGCATTTAAGCAGACATTGTAGACTCAACTACCACTTGAACAAGTTGGGTATATCTTCAGATGCCATCTGTCGATTCTGTGGAGAAAGTGACGAAACCTCACTGCACCTGATCACAGACTGCGGACCATTGGCACACAATAGACTCAGGTGTTTTGGAGAATATGTCTTAGATATGAGCAAGATCCCTCAACTTGACTCGTCTAAAATATATTAATTCCTGTCGGAAATTAACCTGACAGAAGATTTATAGATGAGACTATCCTCAGCTTTCAAATAAATAGGGGCATCACAATAGATCTTTCAGGTCGTAGTTTATAACACCCTTAAATATATCTATCTATATCTATCTATATAATAAAAACATAATTTGTAGAGTATATTCATTTCTTATTATATTCATGGGACAACGTTTGCAAGGTCCATAGGAAGGAGTGGTGGGTATGCAGTGTATTTGTGCGACTGACTATAAACATTCCTTATTTATTGTTGTTTTCTTTAATAGTGAAAAAAGTATTTGTCAGAAATGAAATATATGCGTTTCTTCAATTTTTCTGAATTTATTTTATTGTGGTGTTTCTAGATTTAGAGAAATGCTCTTTACATACACCATTATCGATAGAATCACAGGTCTGTAGAGCAAGAGTATCATTATCGGTGTGATGCCTCAGGTAATTCCACAGATGGTCCTACAAGTTCGGAGCTAAAATGGGGCTCTACACATATAGTTGTTTATTTGCGAGTTTCACGACAGTTTAATATCTAGGTTAGGTTAGGTAGGAGTGGCCGCCCACTTTGCCAAAAAGCACACTTGAGCACACATAATGGCCCATTGTGATACCACGGTGTGGCGCCGTTCAAGCACTGACTAAAAAGTTCCCATACTTGGGATGGTGATAGTCAGCGCAAGGACAGCTCCAGGAATATCTAGAATTATTTAAAAATTTTGAAATTATTGAAGAAGTCGGTTTCGCATTTTAATCGAAAAAGTTCAAAAATTTGTTAGTCTTCTATTCATGGATACTACTATGGTTTTCTCCTGACTTACAGAGACTCCCTTCTGGACTGATACTAAAAACAACCTTACTGACAATACTGTCATTATTAATTGTATAGTATAGTATAGTATTAATTGTTTCTAGCAGATATTGTGTAGGTGAACCGCACCTCAACTATATAAACGGAAGACCTCGTACGTATTTATCCAACGAAAGTCAAGACAAAAACCTTTTAAAACTAAGACTAGTCCAAATCCAAACCGAAGTTCAAGTTGGCTGAGTATAATCAAAAGGGAGAACTGGACTATTTAAAAAGAACAATAATCACTAAAATGGATGGAAAAGTTGTAGAAACAGGAATAAGAATAGTGAGAAGTAATTTAGATTGTAGCGGATGAAATATGTTCACGAATGTTAAAATCGATTTCGTAATGCGAATGGTGAACTAGTTAGAGTGTCCGTATCGATCCTTGATTGCCGAGAGGAATACAGATTCGATTCCGGTGTAAGCTTAATATATAGTTGTATACATATATATATATTTATTTATTTATTTAGTAAATGAAAATAATCACATAGTAATTATTTTACATAAAAAAGGAAGAGCTTTAACTCCCAACTTTTCGGCCTGCAATTATAAATACTATAAATAAGTAAAAGTAAGAACATAATTGAAATAGAACTGGATTTGTGATTGAAAGTATATATGTAGGCAGCGATAAAAGCAATTACCCCATACCACATTACGTCCAAGAATGTTCTTAAGAGCGGGCAACCCATAGAAAGATTAGCTGCGAATAGAAGGCTACATATCTATTGGGTACCGGGCCATAAGAGTATTGAAGGAACGAAATAGTAAATGTGATTGGCAAAAGCGCCATTCAGCAGGCAATTGAACAAAAAAAGAATATACAGAAACCTCTAAAAAATCGGCATAACGAAATTGATGAAGATAATACAGGTAACTGCGAGGTGGACTAGCGTACCCACCAGCATAACTGGGAAAGTAATGTACAAATCAAACGTAGGAAAGTATATTTGATTTGTACTGGCACTGCCACTGCAGAACTATCATAGGTATACTGACAGACCACAGCTTACTAGCGGCACATGCATGCAAGATGGGAATCACCAATGACGACATTGCAGCAAATGCAGGGAACCGGTTAGGAAGAATTTCTTATGTATATATCATGTGCTATCAAAAATACGCTTGGACGCCCACAATTTGGGGACGCTGGAAGACATCTCAGGCATGGAACTGCAAGCACTTTCTGGATTCGCTAAAAGCGTTGACATCCTACAAGGTTATGTTAGGTTAATATGGCAGCCAGTTCAAGGACCAGCTCACACAGACCACCATGGGTCCATTGTGATACCACCGCGCCACAACGCACCTCCGATTCACTCGTCGAACCATTTTGAAGCCCTAATAAAGCGCAGGATTTGTTTGATTTTCGCGCTAGACACCTCTGTAAGAGAGCTAAAAGCGTATTTGCCTAAAGAGCCCGCTCTGCTTCTGGCCAGAGCGGGGCAACTACAGAAGAGATGTTCCACAGTCTCCTCCTCCTCCTCATCCCCACAGCTTCTGCAGTATTCATGAGAGAGCATGTCTGCCGAAAAGCCAGTGACCAGTTATACATGCCACGACCTTAGAGATATTCTCTCTCGGCAGGGCAAGCAAGTCTCTAGTTTTCCTACTATTAAGTTCCGGCCACATTAGCCTAGTCGTTAAGCAAGTGCCCTCTTGTGCCCAAGACCCATTGGTCTCACGCACGACCCTATCCTTCAGCATCAGTTTACAGGTGGCAATAGGTATTCCAATCTCACATCTGTCCGTGCCTAAAGGAAGGTTGGTACCCCGTCTGGCTAAGTCATCAGCCCTACAGTTTCCCGCAATATCTATATGCCCCGGAACCCATATAAGGCGTACCTTGAAAGCGGTACTGATATCATTTAGGGCTGCTCGGCAGTCCTGAGCAACCTTTGATTTCAGTGCCACCGAATTCATTGACAAGATGGCCGCCTGGCTATCCGAGTAGATATTTATAATATTTCTTTTTACGGCATGTCTATTTAAGTAGACGGCTACCTCCTTTATGGCTAGGACCTCTGCTTGGTAAACACTGCAGTGGTCGGGGAGACGGAAAGAAGGTTCCAGTCCCAATTCTTGTGAGAAAACTCCAAAGCCGACTCTATCGTCAAGTTTGGATCCGTCAGTGTAGAAACTAAGTTCCCCCCTTCTCCATGGCATTGGTGTTTGCCTCTCTTTTCTAGACGGAATATATGTCTGGAAGTGCCTATCGAAGTTGAGATTAGGTATAGAGTGGTCAATGTGTTGGATAGAACTACTCCAGGTATGCGCAATAGTCGAGTGACCAATCTGCCGATCATGCCATAACGCCGCACTTTTCAGCCTTAGTGCTGATGTGGCGGCCACTTGTTTCCCTACCAGCTCTAATGCAGGTAGGTTGAGTATTA
Organism: Clusia tigrina; assembly: GCA_920105625.2. Lineage (NCBI taxonomy): Eukaryota > Metazoa > Arthropoda > Insecta > Diptera > Clusiidae > Clusia > Clusia tigrina. Next base: position 422,222,844 of record OV050030.1, read on the forward strand.
CTTCTAAAGCTTTAGTAGGCGTGGTCCTTAAGGCACCAGAGATTATCCTACAAGCTTCTTCCTCTTCTGAGCTGGCGAACAACCCTTGTGGATCAATGCCGCATAATAAGCCTTCGCCAGTCGTCTCTGCTAAGCGCACGCTGACGCCAGTTGGAAATGCCGCGTCCAGACAGGACCGCCTCAACTTGGTCTTTGCTCAGCGGTGGCATCGAATCGAAGTCTTTCGGGGCATCGAATCGAAGTTTTTCGGGGCCTCGAATCGAAGTCTTTCCGTGTTGGAGCCGTTTCATCCATCCGCTCAACGTGAACTAGGAAGCGTAGCCGCTGGGTTTTGATTCGATCGACTATGTCAATATCGGGTTATAGCCCGTACAACTCGTCGTTCCGTCTAATCCGATACTCGCTGCGAATGTATATAGGTCCAAAGATTTTACGCAGAAATTTCCTTTCAAATGCGCTTAACGCCTGCTCGTCACTGTTTGCCATCGTCCAACTCTCTGCTCCATATAGCAGGACGGGAATGATGAGGGACTTATACAGAGTTAGGTTTGTTCGTCGAGAAAGGGCTTTACTCTCTATGCCCAAAGTAGCACAGTAATTCTTAGCAAGAGTAATTATCCGTATGATTTCCAAATGTGGTGTTGATACTGGTCCCTAGGTAGACAAAATCCATTACAACTTCAAAGTTGCAGTCGCCAACAGTAACGTGATCCCCAAGACGATGGCACTCCTTATAGCTGCCAGCATGTATTTCGTCTTACCCTCGATACTCCCTACTCGATACTACCCTACTCCCTCGACCCACTCGCTTTGCTTCTCTTTCCAGGTCGGTATACGCAGCACTCACTGCTAGAGCGTTATGGCCAATGATGTCAATATCAACAACATACGCCAAAAGCATGAAATTCTTATTAAAGATAGTGTCACTGTGATTCAATTCCGCTGTGCGGATGATTCTTTCCAGCATTAGGTCCAAGATTTCGCACGACAGGGCCTCACCCTGTGTGAAGCCTCGCATTGTGTCAAAATGGTCGGAGAGCTCTTTTCCAATTTTCACTGAGCTGCAGGTTGTGTTTAACGTCATCCTGCACAGCCTGATTAGGTTTGCAGGGATGCCAAATTCAGATATAGCGGCGTATTGTTGGCTCCTTACCGTGCTATCAAAAGCGGCATTGAAATCGACAAGAACATGGTGGGTGTCAATATGCTTCTCTAGTGTCTCCTCCAAGATTTGTCGTATTGCGAACATTTGGTCGATGGTCGATGGCGGCCTGAAACCGCACTGATATGGTTCAATCAGCTCGTTAACGATTGGTTTCAGTCTTTCGCAGAGTATGCGTAGATAGGATCCTGCAAGCTGCCTACTACAAATCTATGTAGAGGACTAGCTCCATCTGGAACACCTAAGGACCAAAACGTATATGTGTGGCTTACGGCCAACCTAACCTAACACGGCATCAACCTAACCTAACCTAATGTAAAGTTTTGGAATATAATCAATCAATATATAAACAAAACAAGGATACAAGTAAAAGTGTGAACAAAAAAGTGCATTTCATTAATATATTGTAAACTTTCGCTAAGAATTTAAGCCATTTCCAGAGTCACTGGCTCAAATGTTATTTAGGAGCTGGTTGGTGTCTGTATCTTATTTCTTTGCCAGTCCCAGGTCTTCATTGCTAGTACTTTTTCCTCAAAAGTAGTTTACAGATAATCAATTACGGTGCAAGGTGGGGTTGCTTAGGAGCAAAAAACTTTGGTGTGGGAATTAAACATAAGTACCGCATAAACAGGTGGCCAAAAAATGGCTCCATGGAGCTACGCTGTTGTAAGCTATTAATAACAATAATAATACTTTTACTCGTGGCCTACATTTCGTAAATTTCTCGCGTTAAATATTCAGTCTTTGCGCCCTAGACGCCCTTCCCATCTGCTTAAACCAATAGCAGCCATTTGAAGACATTGCGTCGCAGCTGTTGTAATGAGAGGTGTTTGGGAAAGTACTTTGCACACTTCAAGATAGCCCAGAGATACACAAGATTATATAAAGCAAGAGAAAATTGGTGAACCATTATCAAATTAAGTACACACAAAGTCGAACCTGTTGCTTGTTGCTGGCTGAGGGGGAGGGAAAGTAGCGAAAACGAGAAAAGAGCGCAGCATAAAAATAACACTTTCGGTTGCTTGATTTATTGAAAGTGTCTAACTGCGATTTTTAAACGTTTCTTCTCTCTTCATTTGGCGCTTCTTTACGGCCAAAGTAACAACGGCCGTAAAAATAAACGAAGCGCCTCAAATAAGCCGAGAGGAATTAATTGCAAGTGGCAGTAAACTTAACGGCAAACATGTTTATTACCCTCAGCACAAAAAACCCCGTGGCACAAATGCGCTCATCAACATTGGGATCACAACGCATCATCTGCATGGGGGGAGGCAGGCCCCAGCGACAGCTGAAAGTGTTTTGGCACCGAAAACTTCGCACATGCGAAGGCGAATTTGTGCAGCATGGAGCCGGGCAGTTGAAAAGGCGTAAAAAGAGCAGCAAGCACGGTTGCAAATAAAAAGCAGGAGAATTGTAAAAACACACACGTCGCCCGAAAAGATTTCTGTTTTCTATTTCCCGCAGTGACATGTTAAGAAAGTGGTTTCTGTTTACACGTAAATGGCAATTAAATGCCAGCGACTCCGCCAGTGAATGACTGCAACTCAGCAATATTCAGAGGCAAAAATTCGTTTTTTCTTTAGTTTAATTTGTGAAGATTTGTTTTATTTTTTTCAACACAAAAGAAGCAAATAATTGTCAACAGAAAAAAATTTGAAAAAACTGCATGCAAAGTGGCGTGTGTGAGCGTATCTTCTTTTATCTGGCAAGCCCGACCAGTGGCAGTGGCAGATATACTCGTACAGTTGCTGGAGTGGAAGAGTGCAGCCGAACAAATGGCTTAGCGGCACCGCAGTGCTCCAATAGTAGCTGGAGCGGCCGCAGCGAATGGCAGCTAATCACACCATTGTGCAATCGCTGGAAACGCTTTAATTAATTAAGCGAATTAAGCTAATTGCACTAATTACGGCCACAATTCGAGTGCAGTGAATTGCACGCGTACTGCGAGTATTTGCGTGCAAGCGAACCGAAATCATGACGTGGCCAAGGTCATCAGTTCGTGAATAGTGAACTTTCTGAGTTTATTACTCAATTTTTCGTTTTATTTTTCGGTACTCGCAATAAACCGGCAAATGATTTTCCGCCGCAAAAGTGCAGCAGAACAAATGGACACATGGAGGAGAATCCGATATAGGGTGAAGTTTCTTATATCCCACTATTGGTTCTTAGATTCTTTATTACATATTATTTTATGATTTTTTGTTATTTTTTGGTTTATTTATATGTGTTTTAATGATGGACCGAATATGTTGGGGTCAAATGGGAACCTGAACCATATTTTCCATCACAATTTGCCATATTTACCAAGTTATTCGATTCCGTTCCGATTGTGGTTTCTTTAGTAAACTTATATTTTGCAGTACTTACAAAGGGGGCCTAAGTAAGTGGCTTTTAAAACAAAGTTTCACTGGGTCAGCACTTTTTGAGATTATACGAGTACATCATTGAAAAATGTGTAAGCGGGGAAAGCATGAACTGAGCCGTGATTTCTTAAGGGATCACTTATGTGAGAGGCCGATGGCCTATTCTCATCCTGGCGAGCAAGAACTGGCATGTGATTTCTTAAGGAAGCACTTATGTAAGAGGCCGATGGCATATTCTCATCCTGGCGAGCAAGAACTGGCATGTGATTTCTTAAGGAAGCACTTATGTGAGAGGCCGATGGCCTATACTCATCCTGGCGAGCAAGAACTGGCATGTGATTTATGTAGGAAATACTTATGTAATAGTCCTATGGAGAGGATCCCCTTAAAGCTTTCAAGTTTTGGGTGACATTCAGTGACTCCCAAATAGACAAAAATTAAAAGAAACGGAAAGACAAGTGTCAATCAGGGGTTTCAGATTGCAGACTCAACGCAAACACAACTGATTCGGGTAAAAAGAAATCTTCAAACATCTGCTATAGCGAACCAGAACAATTGTTATAGCGCCGTATGCAAAGAAATTCGAGGGCTTCAGTGCAGCAATTTGATGCAAAAGTCATTGACGTATTATAATGTAAGCATTTTCATTGATAGTAAATCATTTTTTATTAACAGTACCTGATCCGTAACCTTAGTTCATTGATCATATTTAATATTGATCTTTGTGTATTCATTTTGATAATCTATTTCAATAACAAGTCCAAGTTAGTAAATAATCTGAGACTATATACAATATTAGTAGTATACTATTATACAATACTCGTATATTAAATGTAATCGAAAGTTCTTCACGGTGTCAAAGCCAGTGCTAGTGATGGGCACAATCGAGTGATCTAATTATTTAAGCGAATAAATGTTTCTCTAGAGGAATTAGCAGCAAAGAGAGTGAACGATCTTCTTTAAGTAATTAAAAATTTATTGATTGTAAAGAAAAATATTATAACATAAAATAATAATGTAAAAAATACATAATAAAGTAGTTTGAGGCCAAGAACAATATTGGTAGAGCCAAGGGAAGATATGAAAATTTGTTTCCAATGATTTTTCACTCGATTCAAAACGATCAAATAATTAAAACATTAAAATAAGCAAAAGAGTGATTATATAATGGGGATTCATCCCCCTTAATAATAACTGATACAAAAGAATGAGCACTTCATTCGAATGATTTCAAGGAATGAATGAGTGGGTGATTTCTATATTGTTTGTTCCCAACATTGTTCCCACCGTTTTGCACGTCGAACGAGAGAGAGGACTAAGAAATAACTATGTTATTCGAAGAGGCAAACTAGGGGGAATTTTCGAGTGCTTTTGAAATAATGATCCATCAAATGGGTGAATTATTTATTTACTACAATAATTAGCAGTAATCCCAAATTAAAACGATGTATTATACTAATAGTATTGAATTTCACCCTGTATAAGTATACCAAATTTTGGGTTTTTGCTGTTCTTTGGTTTTGTTTTGGGTGGCAGTGGAGTAGGATATTAATTTATTGTTATTACACTAATTACAAATAAATAAAAGCCGATTTTGAATTTGTTCATTGCGAAAGTGGGTGCTTTAATAACAATTGTTGCAAAATGCAATATTCTAAAATCCATTAATGTGGGCACGCAGACACCTACAATCAAATCAAATCGACGTTTACGTTCTTCCATTGCAGTTATTAATTATGTCTATCGAAACTGTGTTTTTTTTTTTTTGCAATTCTATATATTACTTTACTGAAATATTACGTTTCTCTTGTACTGTGCTTATTATTATTATTCAAGAATATCAATTGATCCCAATGAATCTGATCTGGTGTTATCAAAAAGAGAAAATTAAATAAAGGAAAGAAGCAGAGCATATTTGTTTCCTTTTGTTCATCCTAATGTAATTCACTGTGTATAAAAGTTTAGCTGACTTGATTCTTGAGCCACACCCCAATTTGCATGTAAGTCGAATTTTTTTATTTGGTTATTTTTATACTAACAATCCCCAGCAATTTGAAATGCCGTTGTAATCAAGTTGGGAAGGTTGCGTTGTTGTGACATTTGGCTAATAATTTGCATGGAGGTGGTCAGGGAAAGTTTTTGAAATTTCTTTGCACGGGGTTGCCATATTCTAGAAATTTCTTCAGATTGTAGGAAATCAGTACTATTCTTGTTCAATTGTGAGGAATTGAGAAATCCCTCTTAATGAAACATAGAAAAAGTAATGTTTTAGCTAGGATTCTATCTGAAGCTGGTTTAATAAACCAATTGCTTGTAATGTTATATATACTCAGAACAAAAATTGTTATAAGTTGGAATTACAGATCTCTGAGTTAGGAAAGGCCGATCCATATCAGGGCCTTTAGACTCTTTGTTGTAATTTACTTATGTAGTTACATACAACAGTTAGGACTATAAGTCGGAGGTAATAATGCCGAAACTTTTAGAACACTCTTTTAAATATCAATAATTAACACCACGATTCTTTTTAATAATAAGTGGAAAACAAAAATAATCTACTCTTGGGTTGAGATGTTCAATTAAGTAGATAAGTAAAGAGATAAATCTAATAAAATTAGGTTTTAAGACTATAAGAAAAAAACAGGTTTCTGGGGGTTAAAAACACTAACAGATAGAATTGGTCAATATTTTTATTAGCAGTTTTTTTAAAATTATTTATTTATTAATAATCTAATTACAATAAAAATTATAATTAAATAAAAGCACTAGCTGCCAGGGCTACCGGCTTATTTTTAAATTAAGTATTACTAGTTCTTTCTATATTATATTATATTATAACACTATTCCTCCTCCCTCGTGCATGGTCTGAAATATGCTTCTTTCTAGATCTTCTTCTCTTCGAGAAGAAGGCCTTACTTATTAGTACTCATTTCCTCAACCCCTTGCATTTATAATTAATTATGGTATAATAATATTATATTAATATTTCATTTAGGCACTTATAATATTTGTATGTCATACTTAATTATTTTGGTTGAATTTTGGGGATTCTGAGAAAATTTTTGGTATCCCTGACAATGAAATTTGTTAGAAATGAGTTCTCCAGCAGGGGGAGCATAAGTTCGGTTCAATTTATAGCTGAAAGACACACTATTTCAGATTGTCAGTCAGTTGAAAGTTCGTGCTTATTAAATGCTAATTCGAATAATACGAGTATAGTTCATTTCCTGACAAGCAACAAAACGGAGCTAATGTTTTTTTTATTACTATTATACCTTACACTATAATTAATTATGACTGTAAGGGTATGGGGAATGAGTACTACTGAAGATTTCGACTTGAAGAGAAAAAATTTGAGACCAAGGCCAGAGCTGGCTTCGAACCTGCGACTCTCTAAGTGTGTCTCATATTATATTATATGTTATATTATGTGTGCTAAATCCATTAAATTATTTATATTCAAACATATTTCATTGATACAAAGAAATTGCATGATTTGTTGAATTCGGCTCAATTCAAACCCCATTTCCAAGTAGAAAAGTTCTTTCAAACAACTTCATACATTTTACTGCAGCTTCACACAAACACAGCTACACATTGTTTGCACTGGCTGCAACCGCTTCTGAGTTTCTTCGAACATCTCAGTCGCTCGACTCTTGGCCTTCAGCAACGCCTACTGTCTCGCCAGCCATTCAATAAATGCTCCTGTTCTGCTCACGTCGGGCCATACAAGTCAGATACAACATTTTCGGTTCCATAAACACAACAACTTTGACTCATGAAACTACTGCAACACGAGGAGGCAGCGGAGTTCAGCAGCTTCTGATGGAGGTATTTATGGCGTTAGATATCATGTCAACACTAATTGGAACATCATTCGTAGATGTAAAATATTTCACATAGCCATCAAACTGAAAACTCCCAACAGAAGTGAAATCAGGGAATCTGCAACAGCTGTTCCAAATTTCTCGCATCCTCACTCATATGCAGAGAAGATTTTACAAGTGTGCGTGTGTGTTCGGTGTACGGATGTGTTAGTGTAAGCTCAGCATGAAATTAACATTGGGTTCACATCAATCAAATGAAGCAATTGCAATGACCTTTGCGGGTATTTAACGAATTCAATTTTAAACAAGAATGTTTGCTTGTTTCCAACACCATAAATTTTTTGACAATGTCGGAATTTTCGAAACAAGTTGTCTGCAAGCAGCGCAAAAATTCGAAAGAGCAAAATGTATGCCAACAACAAAAATTCCAACAACCGAAAAGGCTCACTCACAGACAGCAACAACAGCAACAACAACAAAAACAACACACACACACACACTCGCTCATGCACATAACAGCAAATACTTAAAGCAAAACTCAATTTCAATGGAATTTCAAAGAAATTGGGTGGTTTGGTGGGTTTGCACTCTGTTTCTGTTGATTCATTTTTTCCTATATTTTTCATTTTGTGAGCTTGAATTCTTTATTTACTTATTTTTTTCGTGTGTGTGTTTTTGCATTAGAGAACAGAACTTGTTTTGATATGCACAGTGCTTCTGTCTGTGTGTGTGTGTGTGTGTGTGTGTTGAGCCATCCATGTGCTTGCGTTGTGCAGACGATGTGTGTGAAAAATTTCAAAAGCAACCAAAATAAAGGCATTTAAAACAAATCTCTGAAATACTAATTTCAAGTAGCAAATGCGAAAAGGAATAAAACTTGTTGACACACAAGGAAAATAATGAATATGCCAAGAGAAATGCGAATGAGTACTCGTACAGGACAACAACAAGGCAAACAAAAAATATCAAAGGAATGGAAAGAAGCACTCCTTTTGCGCGAAAACAGACTTTATTGTGCTCGTTGAAGCTGCACAATAACGCGTCACTGTAGCTCCGCTTTTTGCTTTTCCTTTTGTTTATCTTTGCAACATTTGTTGCTGCGGTGTTGTTGTTATTGTGGTAGTTGAGCACGTTTAAGTTTCATGTATGAAAAAAGACACAACACTGTATTCTTTTTTCTTGAATAGAGTTGGAAAAATTCGCCGAATCTGGAGAAGTAGTTTCAAGTTTGTTTCTCAAGTCTTTTGTTTCCGTTACAACCTTTGAATTTGAATAGGAACAAAAACTGGTCATGATGCTCTTTGTTGTTGCTGCCTGGCATATGGGTAGATATATCTTTTTTATTATTTTACAAAATTGATCAGCTCTTAGAGAAATGTTTTATTAATTGTTGTCGGTGTTTGCTTCTTTATGCTTCTGCATTGATTATTGTTGCGGTATGAGTGAAACTTACCGTATTATTTTTATTGTTTAGTGTTTTTGTTTGTTTGTTAATCTTTTTTTTGTTTTGGATTATTGTATTTGTTAAAAGCAATTAATTCTGGTTTTAGGACAGAGGAGTAAAACTTGATATCGATATTCATTTGAATAGATATCTCGTATATAGACTCGCAACCATCAGTAACTTGAAATTTTTTCTACTTTACCTTTTTTGCGGCTAAGAAAGTGTATTCGTATAGAACTATTTAGGCATTTATCTCAAAACTTGAAATTAAAAACTAAGGTAATACTATTAGTACAGATAATTTATATATTTGTTTTTACTCATAGATATTTTCATTAGATATATATTTTTAATTTAAGATTTGAGGACAATCTGAAAGAAGAAGAGTGGCATGGGCAAGCAAAGCTATTACATCATAGTCTAAAAACACAGTTTATTGTAAAAGCGCAACGGAAAGCTGGTGCAAGTAAATCTAGATTTTATAAATCCCTGAGATCCTCTGGAGATTGTTTGTTGTACGTCTCTAATAGCTCCTTTGTTTTTTAAAATGTTTTTTAAACAAAAATGAAAATATTCGTATATTGGTCTTATCCGAGATACCAGTGCTGCTCATCGACATTGTTATGTGAAACTTGAGGAACGAAAATCCTTCATCGATCTTATTTCAGGAAAATGTTGGGTGAAAAAGAATCTATGAAATAATCTCTGGGGACTTTCAGAATTGATAAGTAAGACTGAGAAACCTTTCAATGTTAACTCGGGATATATTTATGGAAACATTAAACTTTGAAATCTACCAGACTTTTCGCTTATCTATCACATTTTTTTGTACAATCTACCACAGTGAGCAAGCAGTTCCTATAAATAATATGAAATCTATGTTCAACAGACTCTAAGCTGCCTTATGTTACGTTTAAGCCAACTAGGTCCGGTTCACATTTCTACGATTCAGCTTTCAGGTTGTGAGGAAATTTTGGGCTCATATTTTTTAGCATATTGTAGTAGATTTAGTCAAAATACGGATGGAAAATTATTTTACAAATAATACGGTTGTAGAAAAAAATACGTAGGAAAAAATATGAGAGAAAACAAATACAGTGAGAAAAATAAAGAAGGAAAAATATTTAGAAAAAAATAGGTAGAAAAAATACGTAAGAAAAATACAATGGAAAAAATTACGGTAAGTAAAAATAGGTAAAAAAAATATCTTAGAAAAATACGGTAGGAAAATACCTAGGAAAAAATATAGTAAGAAAATATTTGTAAAAAAAAAACACTAGGCAAAAATACCGTAGGAAAAATATCTAGGAAAAGTACTTAGAAAAATACATTAGGAAAAACACAGTATGAAAAAATACGTAGAAAAAAATCCATAGATAAAAATATGGTAGGAAAAAATATCTACAAAAGAATGCGTAGGAAAAACTTCCTAAGAAAAAATACATAGAACATATATATACGCATATATAGCGAAACTATACAGAATAAGCTAATCTCAGCCAAATATCAGAACCCTATTTCTAATATAAATTGTACAATTATGATAGAAAAAAAGGTCTTGGCGATTCTTATTGACAAACTGTGGGTATGTAGCATATTCCTTATGTTAGCATACTCCATAACATATACTTTATGAATCTTAAACTACGCTCAATAGATTTACTAAGACTTCCACGGTTCACCCAGATTCGCGCCATGGAATCTATGAATTTCCCACCATTGATCTTTGAGTATAGCTCCCCCTTTTAAGATACACCCACTCTGATTTTTAATACACCTGCCAAATTTCGCTTCTAGCTTGCAGGAGTTGCTGTCAAGCTTTCCAACTTTTCCCATTTACTCGTAATCTTTCTGTGCTTTAATTAAATCGCTTCGTGATTATCAAGAATAACTCATATGCAGCCGCTTAAGTACATAATTTCGAGAAAAAATGCTTATTAGAAAGTGTTGAAAATGAATTAATAGCTAGAAACATAATCTGCAGAATGTAGCTCACCGAAATGAAATGAAGTTTCAAAGAGGTGAATTGATAAACAGCCGCCACAGCGCTAGCACAAATGGTGTTAATGAATTACAACAACAAAAACGAAGAAGTGTCAGACACCAGGCCAATTCCGTGGATGGGGAGTCAGTCGGCCGGGCGCGCTCGCAGCTGAGAGCTGAGCGCTGAGTTTTTAATGCTCGCACAAATCCAAATACAAATCCGACAAGCGTGTTCCGTCCGCCACTTGCAATCTTTCTCGCTGGCTTCTTTCACTTTTGAATATGTTCTACTGAGCTCTATTTACGACCGGCGGCTCCACCACATAGGCATGCATGTACGTATGTGCGGCAGCCAGTTCAGTATACTTATTTATTTATTTATTTATTTTGACTTTTTTCTCCTATTATATTTTGCTGTTTTATGATTTTATTACCGGGCCTGATAAGTCTGTTTCAAATTTGTTGTTTCTTTTTATGCTGCTTTTCGCTGGCTCGGTTGCACATACAGACACCATGCGTTATACTAAATTATCGCGCACTTTGCTTTGCACTTGTGTTCGATCTATGAAAGAGACGACAGAACAACAAATAAAAAACGAACCAAATAAAAACGCAATGATGCACAATTCTACTATTTTTCACTTTACACTTTTTTCAATGATTGCGCTTTAGGCGCTTTTTGCTGCTGACTGGTCTGCCTGCGCGCACAACTTGGCTCAAATCGAGTACATACGAGCTAAGAAAGTAGAAGGAGAATGTAGAGAAAATTTGAGAGAACACTTTACACTATTCAGGATATTAAGAGGCAGAAATTGAAACAGGAAAATTTCTTTAGAAATCCCAGAGATGTGAAATTCAGAGAAGCACTATTTTAGAAAATTAACTGTAAATATCCTTGCTAGGTTATTGCCAAGGTAGCTAAGTAGCCCGAGTAATGGCCTGTAAGTGTGTCTCTGCGTTTTCTCTTCTCCACATTTAGCTGCAAGTCTCTGGTAGGGTAAAGAAAAGCATGTAGTATCAGCATTAATGAAGTACAATTGCTTTCTTCATGCAAATATGTGAGAAAAATACAAAAAAAATCAACAAAATTAAAAAAAAAATGCCTGCATAACTTTCTTTGCATAGTTCGTGAATATTTCATTCAACTTGATCGAGTAACTCGTATTTTGTTTGCCAACTCTTTCCGCTAACTTTGAAAATTTTTCATATTCTTCTTTTTGTGTTTATTTTCAATTTATTTAATTATTCTCATTGAACTCTATATTGAATTTTTCGTTTAAATTTTCCTAATTATTTGTTGTTCTACAATTTTTCCTGTTTTATGTACACACACATTCCTGGCAGGCACAAAACAAGTCAACAATAAACCTAAAAAACTATGCAAATAGTTTTATTACAATAACAGACAGCTTCGAACTCCACTTCAACGCTCCGTTCTCACAGCGACGACGTTCCACTCGAAACTGTTTTTCAGTTCGGTTTAGGCCAGGTCTAAACTTGCATTGCCAACGATTGCGCGGCAGGTGAGATCATCCGCTCTGAGCTTGCAGCTGCGCCAGTGTTTGTTTGTGTTTGTGTTCGGCTCGTTTAAGGCGCGCACGCGTTGCCAACTACTCGAAACACCTGTTGGCTCTCGCTCTCCAAACCATGTTAACTGGCATAGTTTTCAGGTTTTCATGACCGTTCTCTTTTTGTGTTATTTTGTTGTCGTTCCATGGAGCTCTCGCAATCAAATTTTCAGCGGCGGCACCATTCATTACTTCTAGGCTGAGCCAGAAACATATATTTCTATATGTTCATTAAAAAAATTCAACAACAAAATTTCCTCGACAACAAAAAACTAAATTCGGGGAGTTGAACACGAATCCGAAGGCACCAAGGACCAGCATGTTCACCACTGGACCAAAGAAACCGACAATTTCTTTAATGATATATAAACACATTGACAATAGAAACTGTTTGGGGGTACAAGTTGACTTTGTTTAATGTTAAAAAAAATTTAATTATTTTTATTTAAGATATTTTTCTTGTTTTGAAGATTGGCAAATTTCGTGAAATTACCTTATTTCATTTCAAAAACACATCCTATTTTACGAAATGCAATACACGCATAATTTCATACGTAGATAGAAAGATTTATTTAAGGGTGTTATATATCAGGACCTGAAAGATCTATTGTGATGCCCCTATTTATTTGAAAGATGAGGATAGTCTCATCTATAGATCTTGTGTCAGGTTAATTTCCGACAGGAATTCATATATTTTGGAGGAATCAAGTTGAGGGATCTTGCTCATATCTAAGATTTATTCTCCAAAACACCATGGTCTTTTGTGTGCCGTGAGGTGTCGTCACTTTCTCTTCATACGTACATACATGAATAAATGCCGTTAATGAAATTTTGTATTTCTTTGATTTCATATTTTCAACTATTTTTGTAAAAAGGTAATCCCCATCTCATATTTTTACTGATTTTATCAGTTTTGTTATAGTATAATATTATTATATCCATAATTAAATATGTTTGCAAGGGTTTTGTATAATGATGAATAGCAACTACGGCCTTCGACTGGAATTTAGAAAAAAGCATTTTTGAAACCATGCTCTGGACAGGATTCGAACTCGCGACTCCACGAGTTGTTGTAATATAATATAATACACAAATGCGTTGAGAAATAATTTCATAATATAATATAAATATATAATATAGATAAATAAAATAAAATCTATTGAGTGTGCACTTTGGCCACTCATATCAGGCGAACAAAAAGTTAAAACAGCATCGGGCCAGAAACAACTGATCTGACTTCACGTATTACAAAACTGTAATGAAAGTTTAAATTATTCTTTAATTTAAAATTATTATTTATTAGTACCTTCCGTTTAACTCATAATTGTTGTGACTATTTGTTCCTTGGGCTCATGTTTCTATAAATTCATGTGAGGAATTTCGGTCTCTGTGGTGTAGGGGTAAGTTTGTCGGTCTTAGAATCACTGGGTTGGGGTTCGACTGATTAAAAAATTTGTTTTTTAAAAGTTAATCAAGGTTTTAAAAAGACTCGTACATATATTTATGCATATGTATTAAACACATTTGATCGTATTGTTGAATGGATTTTTGTAGTGATGCTTTCCCAAAAAGTATAATGAGGGGATCGCATACGAGTATATGTGTGTGTTTGCCTGCTGTATGTTTGTTTGGGCGTGTGCAAGCTCATTTTTTGTTTGGTTGTATGGAGCCGCCAGACAGCGGGAGCACAAAAAGCCTTTCAATTAAGTTAATCAACGCCGTGCCGTAAAATTATAAGAGGCAAGCAAACGAAATAATGTGCAACTGTGAAGATTTGCAAACAGTCTAAATAAAATTTCAATCTAATTATTGCGTGAATGCGCAGGGGGAGGAGGAGGAGGAGGAGAATGAATGTTGACAAAGCCCCCATTCTTGTGGCAGCGCAGGCCTAGTGAAATAGTACGCCCAGAATTCAATTGAATGCGAAGCCTTGTAAATGCGACTATAACGTCACACATTAATCGTATGTCTTGCTATATGCAAAATTTGTACTTCTTCTATATAAAGTCTTATATTTAAAGACCGCAATTGCCCGAAAGTTATTGTTATATACATATATATAGAGATGCTAAGCATATTCACATAAACATTGCTTTTAAGCGCATCATATAATATAGGTAGATTCAACATTGTTTCTATCCTTCCCAAATGTTTACCTCCCTGCATATTTTGTATCCTAGAACTCGAAAGAGAAGTTGGAAGTATCTATAAATATACATATGTATGTTTCTGGTTGCTGGCTGAGCCTATCTCATATCTTTACCTGTTCGATGTTCTAACTTCTGTAGAACATATACTAAAAAAGGTACGATACAGAAAGCGATTTCTCCAGATAGGGGCTGCGAACAAAGCACCCGAAACTGAGGTGGGGTTTCATCCATATAGAGCTAAGTTTAGAAAGAGTCTCAAAGCGAAGTGCCCTAAAGCCATTAATAATATTAATACCCATTCGATTCCATTTCTTCCTGTTTCAACCGGCACTAGCAAAGGGTATGCCAAACTTTGTATTGTGTGAAGCGTAAAAAGTTGGTGGGGGTATTTAAAACATAGAAGAGCATTCCTAACATTTTGAGTAACATTCAATGTAAAATTTATTTCAAATATCCTTCAAATTTTATATAAAAAATATCCTTAAAATTTACATGCTCCCATTCGCATCCCACCTTAATCATTATTGATCTTGAAATGCTGCTTTCTACATCTTTTTTTTGCGGGTCGAAGTCCAGAACTCATTCTCCCAAACCTCTGCAGACTTAATACATTATGGTGTAAGGGGCGAATATAATAAATAAATAAATAATTATTTTTTTTTTAAGTCCATAAAATCAATAAACGATCAACGTCAATTTAAAGTTGAAACATATCAATATTTATATATAACAAACAAGTGTGTTTAACTCCATTGAAACATATCAATAATTTATTTCGAATTTAAATTGTTGCACTGATCAAATCATATAAGGAATCATATAAGGATACATAGAGTATAAGCAATATACACAAGAAGTATATTCTGGTACAATAGGTAAATGAATTCTTTTTGTTTTAGTCCATGTGCTGCACTTCACTACAGCACATTACATAACTCATTATCACATTGCATTACAGCCGAAACCCCTGTTTTTCTAACTTAATTGCAAACTTCTTCCCTAGTTTAGTTTCAAACTCGATTGTAAACTACTTACTACACTTACTACTCTGACTAGTAATACGAGGGGAACTATTTATATTTCGGGAATAGCAAATAATAACAAACATTTTTAAATGAAAATGGCTTTATTGTTCTTCAAAATATTCCCCTTGATGATCAATGCATTCGTTCAAACCATTTGTCACAGCAGTTTTTCCATTCCTCTTGAGACACCTCCAAAACAAGGTTTTTGAAGGCTTCAACTGCTTCTTCGGCGCTCGTAAATCGTTGGCCACGCAGTTTACCTTTGATATTCTGGAATAAGAAGAAGTCATTGGGTGCCAAATCAGGACTGTACGGAGGATGAGCCATCAATTCGATGTTTTGACTGCTCAAAAATTCACCTGTTTGACGATATGAGTGAGAGCTCGCATTGTCATGATGGAGAATGATTCGTCTTTGGCGGTTGGTTCTACGAATGTCTCCGAAGACTTCCGGCAAACAAATGGTCGTGTACCACTCAGAATTGACCGTCCTACGTTGCTCAAGCGGAACAGTGGCCACATCACCCATTCGGCCGAAGAATCAGGCGACCATTTGCTTCGCTGTGCTTAATCCACGAACAACTATTGTTGGATTTAGCTCGTCTTGGAATACCCACACGGTCCATTGTTGTTTTGTTTCCGGCTCATACGCATATATCCATGATTCGTCACCTGTCACGATTTTATACACATCTTTAGAAGCACCACGGTCGAACTTTTTAATCATATCCTTACACCAATTGACACGAGCCTTTTTTTGAGCGATTGTCAAATTACGTGGGATCCAACGCGAACAAATCTTCTTTACAGCCAAATGTTCAGGCAATATTGAATATGTGGAAGTGGAAATAATGCCCAAGGTGTCCTCTATCTCACGATATGTCACATGATTATCTTGCATTATCAGTTCACGCACAACAACTGATTTTGGACGACCTTCACGGAGTTCGTCGGCGACTCAACTACGACCACGATTGAATTCACTATACCAGCGATATACTGTGGTTTTTTATGGGGCCTTATCGCCAGACAAAGAACTGAGTTCATCGACACATTCTTGTTGAGATAATCCACGTCGAAAGTTGTGAAAAATAATCCAACGAAAACCTTCTCTTGAAATTTCCATTTTTTGGCCAAATTGATTTTCTTAGCTCACTGTAAACAAAAGAAATAGCACTTGTACATCAACACGTTGTGAGTACGTTTATGCTAAAAAATGTCAAACTTAATTAAGGTGTTGTCAGATTTTAGCTATTGACATTAGTGTTGCCAGTTCCCGAAATATAAATAGTACCCCTCGTATATATTTTACAAGCAACTTTACAAGTATTTACCCAACCAGTAATCTACTTTGTAAGCATTCCACCTTAATAAATGCTTCATGAGTTAGTCAGTGTAGTTCTCTAACAGTAAGCCATGATATAAACCACAAAATTTTGGATCTCCTTATCCCAGTATGTCAGGAAAAAGACACTTATTTCTCTGCTTACAATTTAGCTATTAATAATCTATGGAAAGGCAGTCTACTACTTCATTGCAGTACCAATTCATTACATATGTACTAATACATGTCCATCTGGGCAGTTTTCTAAAGGTTTGAACCGTAGATTCAAGCGGTATTTACTCCCCATACTAGAATTGTTTTCGTACATTTCATTCCTTGTTTTCATGAAAATTACCTGAATAAGAACTAACACCGGTATTACAGAGTTGACTTTCACAGTTAACAGCTGTTTACCAATATTTAAACATGTTTTGCCCAGACTTTATTAAGGGTATTTACTGAAGTCCACTTCATAAGGTTGCGCCTGGAACTGCAGTTTTGATATATGCGTATTGGGTTATCACATGTGCTCGGATTTCTCTTAGGCTCCGAATTGGAGAACTTTTATTTTTTTATTATTTTCTGACTTTAAAAACTTTATTTTTTGTTACTTTTTTATAGAAACTTGTCCTTAATTCAAAATACACACACACACGCAGATAAGATCAGTGAAGAAGGGTGCAGTTGGGATAAAAATGTAGGCTCAAAGCGGTATCAAATCGCTCTGGAGTCGAAAGCTTCGAGTTATATTTGCTGGCAAATGCAGGGCACTTTGGCTTAATTATGGATAAATTCTATGGCAGAAATTGTATTGCAGAGCGATTCGATATTTCAGTTTTACTCCCAACTGATTTGATATCTTATTTTTACTCCAATAGAGATTCGATATCTCTCTTTTACTCCAGAGCGTACATATATCTCGCTTTTACTCCCAACTGATTTGATATATCAGTTTCACTCCACAGCGATTTGATATCTCAGTTTTATTCTTAATTGCTTTGATATCTCACTTTTACTTCCATAACGATTTCATATGTTACTTTTACTGAAGAGTGATTATATATCTCACATTTACTCCAATAGGGATTCGATAACTCTTTGTTTCAGACAGATTTCTAAATGCATTTGTGACAATTCAATAGGAAGTAATATGTCGCTTCATCAATTTGGTGGAGAGAGCTAAACTCACTCTTTATAGAAACGTTTTTCATATTACTGCACTCTGTGTATAGGTGGGTGCGACAGTTGAAATACTACGCCTACATTAACTGAGTTTAAAACTACAAATTTGTACTATTATGGAAAATGGAGATCTCTATAGTTATACCTATGGTGGGTGTGAATCCGGCGATATCATGTCTATTTTATGCTTTTTGTTAAAATGGCTCATTGGTTCGGATCAGGTGAAATATCCTTCATAAATTCTATATTCGGGTTATGAATACTGAGCATTTTTGAACCCGTTCATTGTTGCAATACAGATTCTTAAAGCGTTAAAATTCCACCTATTTATGTTGATGTTTTAGTTGAAATATTGCATAATAAACTGCATAATTCATATTTTAATTTACCTTCATCACAATTTGTAAATATTTACAGCAAAAGTGTCTCGTCTGCTTCTGTCGAAAGTCACTTTTTGTTAATTAACTTTAATTGTTACACGGCTAAATTGAATTTGAGTTGAGTTTACCTGAAAACCCGGCTTATTAGCATGCAAACTGAGCCGTTTGCTGCCTAAGATGAAACAAGCCTGGGTAATTGTCACCACCTGTTGCCCCAGAGAATAATATTTATTTGAGTATCGGCAGTGTCGTCATCGCGTTGCATTTCGGTTCAGTTGTGATGCTTATGCAAATACGAAAATTGTTTAGGTACGGACACAGAAACGTTGATGTATGCTTTATGGAATTTATTACTTTGAAACGATGCTTTGAAACGATACTTTGAAACGAGACTTTGTTCGTACGAGGTTTTTAGTGGTGGAGTAGACATTCGAATATGAGCAGGAGATGGTAGTTTTTCTTAAATAATTTTATTTCATTCATTCATTATTTATATTGGAGTTATGTGCATAAATATTAAAATTATTCTTTTTGATTTCGTGTTTCAGTGGGGATCATATAGGCATAATTAGGCAACAAACACTAAAAAGATGCTGCAAATAACTTTTTCAAGTAACTCACAATTAAGATCAACAAAATTCTTCCCTTAAAATCTCTGGAAAAATTTTGAACTTCTCCGTGCAAACAAATTTCAATAAAAATAATCATAATCATAAAAATGTATAGGTAGGTAGGTAAAAGTGGCCGCCTAGTTTGCCAAAAGCACACTTGAGCAATAAAAATGTGTAACATACACACACACATTTATACATAAATATAAATAAATATTTAAACTGATATTCTATAAACCACAACTTTGGTGCATAATTTTTAGCGCTTCATTAATAGTACTTTTCAGTCGTGTAACGACAAGTACATACAACCAACACACCAAATCATTAGCATACATTTAGGTATGTATTTTTAGCAATAAAGGTGAAAAATAAAAATGTGTTAACTATAAACATGAAATTGTCTTTGCATAGTTTTCAGGAGTATATTAAATGTAGCAACTACACCCACCACATACCCCAATAGAAAAACATATACAATTGCGGCGAATTAATATCGAAAAAACAAAAATCGCTTTAGCAAAGAATCTGCTTTAAATCAAAGCATACTTTTGAGCTCGATCAGATGTTTTCTTTGGCTTTTTTGCTTTTGTTTTGTGTTCGTTTTTCTATTTAATCAGTTTCACAAACACTTTCACATAGGTACATAGTATCTCCTCATGCCCTTTAGCCCCTCTCTGACTCCATATGCTATGATTCAAAGCAATGTGTGGTAAATATCGCTTCTCTAATAGTTTTTGCGCTGATAACCGAAGGAAAAAATCGAAAAGCTGAAATTCGTGGTTTTAATTGGAGACTAGCTTGGTTTGCTACTAATCGATAAAATATTGTACTGGAAGGAACTAGTGACAACCATTGTTATTATTAATTATGCACTTTTAAAGGGGTAATAATATCGACTAAGTGGAACCAAAGAACATAAACGTATGTGCTTTGGTAGAACGCTATATGCTGGCGGCCAACTAAATATCGAGAATAGTTCGATAATTCTTTGTCGTCTGTAGCACGGGTCCGATTTGAGGATCCATTTCTCAAACAATAGGTTAGTCTTCGAAATAATACTTATAGGAACTTTCCAGTAGGACACCCAGCGCCTTCTGGGTTCTGTTTTATGGGTTCAATGTACTTAGCGGGGCTTTTGACGAAGACATACGAGGTCTGTTCAAAATGTATCGCGAATTTTGAATTTTCGCGGGCTACGGATGTTCGATTTTCGATCTTTTTGTGGTGTTATGTTAGTACTCATGACCCTCACTTATGTTGACAATCTGGGCAATTTTGAATGTTCGGTCAGTTTTTGACAGCTATTGTGCCTGGGCGTGTTTTAGCTTGTCTTCGATATTTGTCTATTCGCGAGACTTTTTGAACAGACCTCGTACCTAATTGGAATTTGGGGGGAAATACCTAATTGGAATTTGGGGAAAAAGAAAGTCACACCGGGCCATATCTGGAGTATACGATGACATTAGAGTAGGGTTTACTGAAAAATTCGAGATAAACAAACGATAATCATCAAAATAAATTCTATTTACGAAGTACTTGGAGTAATTTTTTTTTATTCACATGATAAATAATCAAATTATGTGAATCACTGAATAAAATCTACGAAACCTAGTCATATAAAAGGGTATTCCAATTGTCCTTGCCTTTAATATAGCTCAATGACGACTGTTGGGAGACATTTGGAGTAAAAAATTTTGTTCTGAATAGGTAAAAATTTGCTCGAAAAGTGTTTCTTTAATTTTAAATTTCAGATAAATTCAAGAATTTTGATACTAATCAAAATATGTTCCATTCTATTCTAGCAGGAACCTCATTTTACTTATAAAATTTCGACTTCAGGTTTAACTGGCGGACCTGCTAGGTCCTTAGCGATACCAGTTGATTGTGGTGGAAGTCAAGGTCGTTAAATTAGGAGACTTTATAAGCGAATTTTAGACGACGGATCATTCCCAGAATTGAAACCACTTCCAGTACTCCACATCAGGAAGCTTCCAAGTATTTTTTTACGAGTTTCTGAGATCGTCGAACAGGTATATAAGAGGGCTTCCAAGGTTTGCTTGAAGTCTACCTATTTACATATCCTGCACTCATCGTTTGATTTGACTTTTATAAAAAAAAAACATTTGCGTGGCAATCAAGGAACAAAGTTATTGATAAATTGAATAAAATAAGGACATTTTTAACATAAATGAAGGATAATAATCTTGCATGAAAAGTGTATGGATTAATCGTATAGATGAGATCAGAGTATAAGAGATTGAATGGTAGTGCATGAAAAGGAATGGAGAGTAAAGTAACAAACATTTTGTGAACTTTTGTAAAATATCGTTTATTAATTATTATTGTGTGTAGGGAATTTAAGCACCGCGACCTTTCGATCTATCGTGTCCATCATTTATATATTCTTCATAAATAAATTAACTTTGCTATATAATTTGAATTATTCATATTAAGAGTGTCACATTATAATTTCTCTAAATAGAAACAAAGTTCAAAGAAGTGCGCATTTATGGGTATTTTGGGGATATTTGATATGCATTCCAGGGGGAAATGTGAAGAGGATTTGGCAACACCACCTCTGCCAGAAATGTATATAAAGTAGAATCACTCGCCTCGAATTTTTATTCGGACTCGAGTGCTTGACCGGGATGAACTTCACTGGAGGTACTTTTTTGCTTGTGCTCAAAATAATTAAGTCTTCATTGATTTTCTAATGTTTGTTTTATTATAATAAATACTATTTAGTTTAGTTTGCTTTTAAAATATCTGCAATTATAAATAAACTTAATTACGAATATATTTAACCGCATTTACAACCACAACTTAGCCGCTAAACAGAAAAAATGAAACATTTCAATTGAATTGAATTAAACATTTAATTTTACAAACTAGCAAACATACTTAAATTGAGTTGCAAAATCACATTTGATTAAAAATTATATGTGTGTATATACTATATTCTTAAATATGCAGTGACGTCAATCAAACAATGAAACGATTGCAAATTTCTATAATTTCTTAAGAAAGTGCACACAAAATATTTGCTAAAAAATAGAATTTCTCTTTACTTTTAAGTAATTACTTTACGTATAACGATCATTTAAAGCTGCTGTTCTAAAGATAGTTAATCTAATTTTATCATAATTAAATGGTGTTCTTGTGTGAAGTAAAAGTAGCTGGGTTTGTGTAGAATAAATGGACTTCGTGTGCGAGAGCTGGAAGCAGGAAGTACTCTTGATGTAAGTTGCCCATTTGGGAAAATGTTTAACTTTGTTTCAATACAACTGCCGACCGAGTGCAGTTTCTGTGCTTGTATAAAAAGTAAGCTAATCCACACTTTAAAAGGTAATCTAAAAAAATTATTTACAGCACAATATTTTCATCATTTTCATAAAATCTGTGTAAACAATTTAACAAACTTTTAACAATTTCACAATTCTGTGCATATGCTTGTTCCACAGCTATTTGTTTATTAATATAAGGCATTTTAATGAATTAATTTTTAGTTTGTCGTATAAATTTTTAAACATTTGTTATAATTGAACTAACATTTTTTCGTCCCTTATCATTATTTTGCTATCAATATCAATAAAATTGAATTAATTGCGTATTGCTAAGATTGCTTAAAACGTTTCTTCTGTAATTGATTCGTGTACGGAAGACACTTGAGGTGCAGTTGCTATCATAACTCTTACAGGTAATTACAAAATAATACTAACAAATTTGAAGGACGCTGCTTTGTTGCTTCTATTGGTAAAAGTCGTAACGTTTACGGTTCTACATCGAAGTAATTGGTGGACTCGAAGTAGATGGTGTACTCGAAGTAAGTGGTGGACTCGAAGTAAGTGGTGGACTCGAAGTAAGTGGTGTACTCGAAGTAAGTGTGTGTTTACTGCTGCTAATTGCTGCTTGGAATTGAGTTGGTGTCCTTAACAATTATTTTAATAACTATTGTTAATGTTCATTAACTTTAACGCTAATGACCATTCGTCGTTAATGTCTGAGGCGCCACATCTTGTGAGGTTCGTGGTAAAGTATACGATTTGGCTGGCTTCGATGGGAACAAATCAGACACATAATTCGCCTAAAAATAAAGAAGAGAGAAATTTATTAATGAAGAACTTGTAAATGGAGAAAACATTTATTTATTTAAGATTATTTATATATTATTATTATTATTATTATTATTATTATTATTATTAAAGCTTACGCTATAAGTAATTGTGTTTAAGGGTTTGGGAGAAGGAGTACTTGCAAACAACCTTCGGAGGCGAAGAGAAAAATATTTAGAAAGATGCTTTTCGACACCATGCCCTGGTTAGGATACGAACCCAGGACCGCACGACTATGAGACTAGCAGATTTACCACTAGCACACGGAGGCTGTGATTTATATAATAAAGAATTAGTATATTAAAGAGAAAAATTCGATCAGTTTTTTACAAAAGAGTTCAGAGCGGCTTTCATGGAATATTTCACTATGAGATTGGAAAGTCTGTGAAAACATGAAGGAGAACGACTTAGTATTAGAGATAAGATTGGTAAAATCTATAACATAAAAGGTATGATACAATTGGTAAGTAGTCGTCTATTCCCCGGGACGAGGTTAAAATCTGCGCAATTCATAAGCCCCAATTTTACAACCAAGATCAAATTACAGTGTTGTGAACCGAACAAACATTGTTTAGAATCATCATCAGTATCGTTATCATAACTGGCTCAACAGTTCACATTGGGCCTAGGTAGCCAGTTAATTTTTCCACTAATCATCACAATTCCAAGAGTGTGATCGGAAGTTTTAAAAGCCTAGCCATTCATTACATCTCCAGGGTAGTTTATCCCACTTTCTTAGTTTTGCCTTTCACCAGTCGCTTAAGAATACTGTGTTATTCCATGCCCTCTTCATGTATTTTTCCTCATTCCTATACCGTACTCGCTATTTCCGATCTTCTTCGAGAGCAACCGTGAATTCTTCGCAGTATATTTCCATTCATAGTTATAGCCCTTACTTTACATCCACACAAAAAGCCGCGTCTTGTGGCAATTATATATCTACGAAATTTGTACTTTATTTTTAGTGTATCCCTTGAACTCACTGAAGTACTCGTAAGTGTTTCATTGTTCTTGCTAATTCTCTTTTAATCTCACACTCTTCGTTGGAATACTTTTCTGAACAGTTCTTACCTTCACTATTACCTTCAGTATACTGTGTTATTCCACACCCTCTTCATGTCTTTCTACTCATTCTTACACCATAATGGACATTTCTGTACTTTCTTGAAGGAGTAATGTGTTTCACAGTCCTTACTAATTCCTTCTTCTTCCCACATTGTTCGTTGGAATACCTCTCTTAACAGTAGTTACCCAGAATTTCAATTGAATTATACCCTCGAGATTTTAGATTTCAATAGATATGTTCTTGCCTTTGTAACAGTAATTTTCTGGTTTATAATTTTTGGGTTGTTTTCATTAAGTTAGACTTCGGATCTTTTGCTGGTGTCGACCTCCCGAGTGTAGTGGTAGGCATGCTAATTATGAAGCCGCAGGTTAGAGCATGTTCCTTTCTAAATCTTTTTCTTCTCTCCTCCGAAGGCCTTAGTCGTTTTCATTTCCACAAACCCTTGCAGACATATAATATTCTTCTGCTGCTGTAGTTTTGAGTGCTTATTTGTAAATATTATATAGAACCAAACACAAATAATCTCCATAAAGATTATATACAACAATAGTGGTCATATTTCCCACTCAGTGTTATTATTGCAAGAGGTTGAATATGATTGCGAAACATTTCCTTGCATTACACATTTATCCCGTTTTAAAGGTTTCATAGACTTTACTTGGTATTTTGTAATAATAACGATCTATTTTGTATTCCCAGGAATTGTTTATGGGTACTTCAAAAGGAAACTCTACCCAACCCCCTGCAAAAAGGAACCTCTAAGTAAAGCAACTACCTCCTGTGACATACCAATAGTTAATTAAATTCATGGGGTCTGAAATTGAGAAGGTAAAGGGGGAATGTCGGAAATGAGGGTGACCGCCACCCCGTCTATTTCAATTGTTTTCGTGAGCATAGTTGCATTCTACAAATGAAAAAACTGCGAGTAGGTACACACTTAAAATGGGCTCATCAATGACAAATGAATTTAGAGCCTAAATGTATGCGTCAATTAAATGATGAGCCAAAGAGACTTGGTAAGTGTTGCAGCGGCTCTGCAGGAATAAATGTTATGCCAATGGGAAGTTGACAGTTCTCTGATTAGAGTCCAATCACCACACAAGCTTCGCCGTTATGCTATAAATTCTTTATCCTATAAATACACTTTATAGCAACATCATCTAAGCAAAATCGCTGCTTATTTAAGCACAACGGCAATTAATTGAATTTGATTTATGATTAGAGGCCAATACGAATGCGGCACTGCTCTGATCCTATCTGCGGATTTGGTCTGCACAGGATGCAGAAGTATTTTTTCCGTTCATTAACTCATCATCGCATTTCCTACTTGAAACAAAGATGTCAGTACTTCGATAGCAAAAAGAAAATCCGCAAAGCCTTTGCATGTCGGCATGCACGATGAAGCGTGAAATTGCGTCTGCCCGCTTGGCTGTGAACAGTATTTACCGCATGTTCCGCTCGGCGCACTAAGAAATGCTGTAATTGTGATCCAACTTAATTGTGAACATAACTTGCAGCAATTTTAAAAACTTCGAGTACGGTTTTTTTTTCTATTTGGCACAGCGTTGAAACACGCAACAGATGTTTGTGCTTTTTTTAAAATCAATGAAAATTTATGAAAAATGAGTTACAAACAACATCAACACGGTTCGCGTTGCACGTTGCGTGCGCCATAATGTGGCGTGGTGTCTCTTTACATTTTGGCAGTTGAATATTCAGGTATATACGAGTACGACCACGTTTGGTGGCAGCCACTAAATTTGCTGCATGTTGAACATGTTTTCGATTTCGGAGAACACGATGTGAAGATTGATTAGCAACATGCAAATCCAGGAGGTTCCAATCATCAATCGAAGCTATGGTTTTGGACAGATTAAACTTGTTTCAGTCACTCAAATTGAATTAAATTGAATATGGGCAAAAAGCAAAAAGCCGAATATACTCCAGGATTTTTGCCGCAGGACTTCCAACTGAATAGGGCTTTCCGAGTAGTAAGCATATAACTTGAATAGTAGCACTTCATTAATATTTCAATATCAATTGAATATACTGAACAATTTCTGCAGAAGGACTTCAGTTGAATATACTGAACAATTTCTGCAGAAGGACTTCAGTTGTATAGGACTTTACTAGTAGTAAAAACAGGACTTAAATTGTAGCACTTCAAAAATATTTATATATTATTTGAATATAAATACTCTCTTCTATTTTTGAATAAAATTTAAATCCTAGGACAAAAAACTCAAGGTAGTATCTTACAAGGAAAAAGTAAGGACCAGGCATATCTTTCTATTATAACATTAATGCTCCTAAACATACATATATGCTAAAGTGTGGACTAAAAAATAAAACTACGTTTAAGTTGTGTTTCAATGTGATAAATGCATATATAAATATATTTAATAGAATCGTGAAATTGAGCATTTTAAATTTACATTTTTTTTTTTTAAATTGAACTTTATAAAAAGATTAAACAGTGCTTAAACTTATAAAGAAAGACTCAAGCAAACCATGTACGCGTATAAGGAAATGCAATATCAAATATATCAGTTCTGTTTGCTATGAGCAATGGGCCAAACAGTATTCCAATTGAACCAGTTTTCCGGTATTAAGTAACTCTAAAAAAATGTGAAGTAAAAATTAAGAAAAACATCAATTGGAAAAGTGTGTGTGTAAAGCCGAAAATAGGGTGCATAAAGCAAGCTTTATGTGGGTTCAACACAACAACAAAAACAAAACAAAAAACATATTTAAACACCACACTCAAGGAGCAGAAGAAAGTAACAAAAATACAATTAAAACGAGAACTTAATGGAAATAAATTGAAGGAATTATTTTCGTTGGTAATTCAAATAATTCAAAAAAAAATAATTCAAATAAAAAGTTTACATGCGGTGCTTTGAAGCGTATAATTTAATTAAGTTTTAATTCATTGTTGCCACTCACCACAATGATAGCGCAGAGGGAGCCAATTGTCGAGCCGGCCAACACGTCCGACCAGTGATGCTTGTAGTCGGAAACACGACTCAGCGCCGTGTACCAGGCGATCATGATGAACAGAAACTGCAGGAAGTGACGCAACAATTTGGAGCCGCGCCAAGTCATGCGCGATTGCAAGTAAAGCTGTGAAAATACACACATTAATTAGTATGGTGCAAGCGCATTGTGCCGCCAGTGCAACTTACCGCCATGTAAACCATAGCAAAGAAAGTGAAACTCGAGTGGCCGCTGGGGAAGGACAGACGCACTTCTTTCAGCATGCGTTGCGAAGAGCCAACACCGCGACAACCAAAATCTTGTATATACCTGCCGGCATTTTGGGCATCTTCACAAGTAGTGCCATCCGTCAAGATCGGCTGACAAACCTGTAAAGAAAAGATTTTCTTTAATATTAGTTTTGTTAAGAGATCAAATTTAAGCATTTTGTGGCATTTACAAAAATTTTCTTTTTATATGGATGGGAACGAGGGATTCACTCTGCTGTGAACAAGATTTTGATGATTTTATACGGTACTGCTTTATAATGATTATAATTCAAAACTGGGAACTAAGGAAATTTCCAATTTCCACACTAAAATGTGAAATTTTCGGGTACATAAAAACCTCAACATGATTTCAGTTATGGACAATTTCTACCTAACCGTGACTTGAGAAACTTTTCTTTCTATATAACATTGTTGAAACGTACAATATCTGATGAGGCAACGTTTTAATTAGTCCAAAATACTATGACAAAATAATAATTTGTAACACGAATGAACGTTAAACTCAAATTGAATGCCTTACATTTAAATATTATATTCAAATAAACCCTACAGGATTCGGTATGTGTTACTATTGCTATCTCGTTCTTCCTAATGCTATTTGCAGGTAGTCGTTGTCTTCTTCTGCCATACTATGAGATATGAATCATGTTGCTATCTCGTTCTTTCTAACGATATATATAATTATGTAGTAATAACTCGTTACTCATGTTGTCTTCTTCTGTCTTACTATAAGAAGTTGGTTGCTATCTCGTTTGTAGTAACAGACAAACCCTAACAAGAAGGTTCTAGAAAGCAGAACGACTATAAAAAAGGCATGGTAAAACAGCTGATCAGCTGCGAGTTGCAAGCAGCATCAATAAGAAGTGATCGAGACGCAAAAGTGTAACTAAAAAGTCGGTAATATAAAATTTAACTTTATCAAATGGTCGTTCATTTAAACAACATTTAAAATAATTATAATAATTTCAAAACTATCAAAGAACGGATTTTGTTTTATATGACTCTATCCAGTGAGGCGAACTAAACACACATTTTCGTACCAATTCTAACATATTTCACATATTATGTACGAAATATGTCGTGGATTATAACAGTTATAATATATATTATATTAGTATATGTTATATTATTTTACGTACTGATTTTAATGTATTTTACAATGAAAAGAAACAATTTGATTTGGTATCCAGGAATTCACAACTTTGCTCTATTAATACATTCTTCTAAAGACTCCCATCCTCCAATCTCTGAACATGGAAATTAAATGAAATTTTTGATTTGCCCAGTTTTGAGTTTATTTCAGAATTCAGAGCTAGAAGCAAAACAGCCGATAGTCCGTATAACCACCCTACCCGCTATTCACGCCTCTGCTTATTATATTTATCCACATGATGCGATATTGTGAGATTATTCCATTTTCTTTCAAATATGATTGAAATATCTCAACTGCCATGCCCACTTTCTAATACTACTATAATGGTGCTAGAAACGGTAATGCTAACAATTTCGTTAGCTTGCAAATGCCCACGACCATCGCAAATTAACTCTCTTGCCCTGTATGATTCCTTTGTTACATTGTTCTTCCCACAGTTTTGGACGGTGTAACCCAACTTCAGTATTCCTTCCTAGCTTTTGCTTAAAAATTATAAGGTCCATTTATGGGATTATTCTGAAAAAGAAAAGTATTCGTAATACCTCAGAGGCTGGTGCTGGGTCCCTAATAGTGAAGAGGAGTAAATTTATGCAATGATTGAAATGTTTGTGAAATTTAAAATTGGTCGTATAGAATAAGTCAACTAATTATTGGGTGTATTTGTATTATGTGAGTGGCTACAGTCCAGCATGATAAATTCTGAATGAAATTACTTCTCGGATAAGGAAGCGATCCCAATAGCAATCGTATGAGAACATTCAGATTCATTTCTGGATCCTACTAAGTAGGAAACAATATTGATGATAGCGTAAATTTCTGTTCGAAGTGCGAGTACGCTTTTAAGTTGGAGTTATTCTGTTGAATTTTAAAGACCTCAAGGGTTTATTTATTTAACAAAAGTTGCTTGAGACCATTAATGGAACGCAAGTCATTCAAAACACATTGCTAACGTTTTAGCGTGGTTGAGAAGTGAACTTAATCCTTTTTCTTATGAGTGTTTCACTTGAGCGCATTGAAATTGATATTCAAGATTTGCCTGAGAGGCATTTCAGAAAAGTATCGAATGCCATTTGTTCGTACTTCTCTGCACTATCATCCGTACAACATGAGATGCAATTGCTCGATCAGCAGGTGTGTCGGTCGATGTGTCGGTCGGTCGGTCTGTCTTCGAGTATTTTTTCCTTCATTTAGATCTGCAATGAAATTGCAGTATTCTTAGAAATTTGAAGCCAGTTCAGTTGTTTTTTAAGTATTTTTATCGTTCGTGTAAATCTCTTAAGAAGCTTTGGTCTACTTAAGAATTTGCTGCGGTCCATATTGATAGGATGTGTGGCGGGGCAAAGCTGGCGACGTCGATGCTTCATGCTGGTGAAGGCACCGCACTGGGAACAGATTTGCAAACGATTGAGTTTCTAAGCTATGAGAAGTTTTGCTTTGGAATTTCTTGGGTGGCACAAGTGTTGAGTTCAAGTACTGTGGCAGTTCGAACATTTGATGCAGTGAGGAGAAAAATTCAATTGTAAAATCACTTTAGACACTCTTCAGATATTTGCAGACATACTTGTAGTATGAAATCCGCTTGGATTTGAATAGGATTCAGGTAGGATGGCAAATATTTTTATACGAACTCTCAATCTAAAGGAATATTCTTGAAAGGATCTCACATAGTAATGATCAGTTGCGAACCCGTGTCATGCCAACACGTGCAATACGTGCGCTTCAAGAACATCACAAGTACCCTGTTAAGTTGTTTTTAATGCTCACGTCTAAAAATAGGCACGCGTTTGCCTTGTAAATGCTAAATTGCGAGTACTAAAATAGTCTAAAAAAATAATCAGCACAGTTAAGAAATAAACTAAAGAAGGAACTGCGTCGGCCGCTGCGAATGCATGTCATATTTTTTTGCTGAAGCCTCCACTTCACTCCACAACAGAATTTGACACATATATTTACAAAATGAGGGAAGTCAACAGTTAACACAGCTGGCGACAAAATAAACAAAACCAACTGAAGTTCCCCCTAACGACCGACTGCAAAGATAAAGGCGCGGCAGATAAGACAGCAAGTAAGACAACCCTTGAGACGTGGTAATGGTGTGCCATGACTCCATGGCTTGGCATGGAAGCAAGTGCACAAATTGTGGGCGCAATTAAAGCAAAATGTATTTGCAGTTACGTCTCTTATACTTAAGTTTAATTTCATTCATAAAGAAGCCGCAGTTGCAGCCGGGCACGCTGAAATTATGCGAGGCGCGTGCGTGTAGCTTGCCGCCTGCGTTCGCCACGAGCATAAAAAGCGGGGCGGTTAGAGTAGGGCACTAATAATGCCCAGTGCCAAATGACTCCGCAGGCTGCTCCACTCCCAAGTTGACACATGTTATAAATTATATTTAATTGGTATTGAAAGTAAAAAAGTGTTAATAATAAAATAATAAAAAAAATTGCCCTTTGGTACAGAAAATTGCACTCTCATTAAATCCAAAAAAAGTCACAGTGAATGCACAACATATGCGCCGCAACACTCTTGGGGGTATGCACAACTTTAAATAAATTGATAATGGGTGAGGGAGTTACGTTCTCTGTTGTGCTTTAGATACATATGTTGGGAGCCCCAGTTTGGCTCTCGTAAATCCTGTTCAAATTTTGAATATACGAATCTACTACTAGGCATGAGTCTTCCCAGTGACCTACCTAATGAGAACCCGTTCGTGTAGTGAGTTGCAATTGCAAGGAGACTCATTATGTGACTCTCGAGCACGGTATTTTCTTCCCATAGTCAGTAGTTTGGTGGCTACATTAGTGAAGGGCTGGCGTAACAAATTTCGCCCGACTTAATTTCGCGATGAGTGGTGGAATAGGAAAGTTTAGTAAGGGGTAAAGAGATCAGAGAACACAGAGAAAAGAAAGTATTTTCCGCTGCCAGCGTCCGTAGCGGACACACCACGATTTTGAGTGGATACACCACAATTCTGAGTAGATTCACCATGATTTTGAGTGGATTCACCACGATTCTGAGTAGAATCACCACGATTTTGAGTGGATTCATGTACAATGTCCGTCTGCTTTATTTCGCTGCTTTGCCGTTTGAGGTTTACTCTGTATTCTCTGAAAGAGATCTTGGGAAGTTTGGAAGCGTATCAGTAAAAATGTACATATTATATTATGCAGTGTACAGATCGGAATTTTCAAGCGGGAGATTACCCACTAATGGTATTTTAGAGTGGGTAGTGCTACCTATAGTATACGCCGGCCTTGCGTTAGGAGGACGACGACTCGATAAGCAAAGTCTGCAGTGGATATTGTAAATGATAATTTACCGGATCCTGTCATCCGTGGATCGACATATGTTCTGCTGACAAGATCCGGTGGAATCGTGGAATAACAGACGCACAACTGATCAGCCTCTTTTATGAAACATCCTAAAATCTATTTCTGGCTTTCCCTTATTGGAGTTTGTTTTACTTTAAGGTCCACTAAGGCAGAGTGTCTGCATACAATTCCGTAGCTTCTCATTTGTGAGTAGTTTTGTGTTTACTTACCGCAAAGAAATGTGGCCTTAAACGTCCGATTGAGTACTTCGCAATGTCAGTGGTCAGTTGACCAATGCCAGCTCCAAAACCGTATACGCCAACTTTTTTATAGCACTCCACCAGCCAATCAGGAATTTCGTAGTCCATGAAAACATAACGACGCGCTGAGCTTTTCCCACTTATTGTGTTTGCATTCTGCTTGGATTTAAATATTTCCACGGCGAATATCTGTGGAGAATAATTAAGAAAATTAAATTAAAGAAAATTAAATTAAATAAAATTAAATGAAATAAAATATATTTAAAAAACAATTTTATTATATAGATTATATAAAACGGAAAAAAATCCCTCTACAACATAACAAAAAGTGAGCCTGAAATATGCAATTGAAGTTAATACCCAATTAGCTTAAGTATAGTTGGTTCAAACGAGACATAAGGTCATGAAAGATCACGTTAAGGTCATAAACTTGTTTTTCAAGGTCACATATGTTCACAAACCGTAACACAAAGCCACTCTAGGGTTTAATAAGGTCATATATCGGGCCGTAACGGTTATTGTAACGGAACATAAGGTTACTTTAAAGCCACATAAGTTCACAGAAGTTAGCATATAATCACTGCAGAGTCATATAATGTCACTTGAACTCCATATAAAGTTATAAAGAAGATAGGCAGGATCTCATGGAAATCATATATTATTATTATTATTATAATTTATACAAAAATGAATTAGAGTACAATTTTTAAGAGGAGCACTAGCAACTGCGGCTTTCAGCTCGGAAATCATATAAGATAACAGTCTTCTGTGCGGTGCGCAAACTTTACAGTGAACTGGAGGGATAAAGCAGATGTTTCAAGTATACCATTCATCATTCTAAAGTTAACAATACATAAATAACAGGTTCAATTCAAGTATTGCTTGTATAATATCCTGGTGTACACTATTGGTATATATATTTTTTCTATTCTTTGAAATTGCGATATAAAACCAAATCCACGGGAAATCACTCTTCTAACCACGGCACAGCATCTGATGTAGTACTTACTGCTCACTACAAAGTAATGAAATGATCAATGGACCTGCTAAACTATAAAATTAATAAACCTTTCAGAGTTCAGCTCAACCATTTGTGCTTTTCTGGTGGAGGCTACTGGGCCTTACCTGCGCTGAATGCTATTAAATACGGCTCTGGCAAAAGACATTCATCTTTCAATCGGATGTCATATTCCTAATCTACACGCATTTGTGTGTCAGATTCCCTCTCGTCCTCCCCTACATTTAAATTGTTGTGTGAACTACGCATTTACTTGTAGATCACTTGACAGCTCCCCCGAATTAGTTTAATGTCCTCCAAAACACACGCTGCAGTATAAAAAACAATATTCTCTGCTTAAATTGTAGTCCCAAAATACACCCAACCACGCGTTTAATATGCATAAAGTCGTAAAAAATGCTGGCACATGTTTTCAGCTGCTCTCTACCTCTCTGTCTGCGAGTTTTCTCATTTCAACGTTTAACGAATTGTGTAAAGTGCTATTTCCCTTCCTCTATCACCTCATAAAAACTGTAACAAAATTGAATCCTTCTTCTGGAGAACTCACGTAAGTGCGAACAAGAAATTGAAGAGCGTGTGTAAACATAATTTAAATATTTACAATTTTACCCAAAATATCGCATACGCACTCGTATATGAGTTCCATGGAAGTGCATTTCCTTAGAGTAAGTCTAACAAATCGAATTACAGAATAGACCTTGAAAAGTACGCTGACGTTTATGGCAAAGTGCGCCTTGACAGCTCGTTAAATAAATACCCACCAGTGCTGCAGCAACGTTTAAGGATCAATCACTTGTCAATATTATGCATTCATATTGATTTGGCATATGCCTCAGACTGCAGTAGCCACCAGTCAAGTCAGCTGCCGGAGTGTCACATTGGGACATATATTTAAAGTAGATAAATTGTGCATGATAAGCATTCTCACCGACCTCAAGGCTAATGGCAATTATTCATATATAAATAGAATACTTTTTCACAAAGTAGCCAACTCAATTCATCATTATTATTCGATGCAATCGATTGCTTCAACAACTTTCATGTCGTAGTGTCGTCGCAGTGGCAGGTCGCGAATATTTCATACTTCTTGAAGAAAATTGTTTTCATTTCCAGAATTTGTCGCGGACAAGTGAATGCAGAAATATCAAATATTTATGTTTTACTATAAGCAGTCTACCTGTGATAATTTGAAGTCCAGCCAGGCGAAGACATTTGGTTAGTGTTTTGCTTTCGTCTCAGTATAGGCGAAGTAAAGAGGGCAACAGAACGGCTTCCATTGGAGCACTGTGATTCAGACATTTTGCGACAGTTCATGTGCGCACATTTGCGGTTAGTACTGATAATGAATCTTTCATATCCCATTTATATGATTCGTTCAGTAAAACCGATCATTTTTGAACGATATAAGTGCACAGAAGAAAATTGCCAAATAAGGACCACTCCTTCCCGAAGAAGTGCGGTTGACTTCCTACAACTAAATAAATGAGGAACCCCTTCTTAATAGTTAGTTTCAAAATTAACTCAATTATTATGAGATGTTAAACGAGAAATTTTTCGAATTGTCTATTTATAATTCGACAAACTCGGTCAAAATGTAGAGAGAAGGTTCCATGATGAGTGCAGAAGCAGCCACTATGCATCATATAAGTTGTTCCTGTGATTATTAGAACTATGAAGCATCATTTTTGTTTGTTCTCCGATTGTCCGAGATTATTCGGATGGTATTTTTTGAGTCTAGGCGTAGAAAGCAGCATAAAATCCGATTTCCGCAATACTGTTGACTTGGTTATATCTGCACTTCTCGAATCGATTCATACATTGAGGAACTAAATTTTTACGAGCATTTATGTCAAATTAGGAAATGCCCAAATACGATGGGCCTCTATGAGCGAGACTCCTGTCGCAGCTGTCCAGATTGGAAGGAGGCAAAAGTCAATATACTATATCATTGTTCAGCTCCCTCCAAGCGTAAGTGGAAAACCCTAGGGCGACCTGGAGGATCTTAAATCAGTCAATTTAAAAGATTTGTTGAAATCAATTCTACTTTGAAAATGGTTGGAGTAAAGCTACCTACAGATTCTCGGGGATCACACCCAGGCCTAACTGCGTATTCTGGTCAATTATCTGTACACTAGACACCCACTTTAACTGAAAGATAGAAAATGATAAAGAAATGTTTTCATCTGAATGATCGATTTGTTAAAAACCATCCACAAAATTTCAAAGTTTTCGGCAATGGCAGAGTCTGTCCTCTCATTAAATATCATCAGTTGGCTATCGCTATCCCAAAATGAAGTGCACAGAAGAATTATAAGAAAAAATATGTATTCCCCGAATTATTGATGAATAATGGAATAGAATAATGTGGAGTCCGCTGCCTACAATTTTCATTATTCGTGCATTTACGTTACAATAGAATTTTATGCCACAAAGTTTTAGAATTTGAAGAGAAAAATGCTTCATTATGTGAACACAAACTCCTGGAGACAGGTATTTTAAATCGATGGATTAAGCAATCTGTATTTTGTCAGTCTTGAGAGCAAGCAAACCATCGGCAAATTAAAATTAACCAGTTGACCAACGATGGTGGTGTCCCCCTCAAGAATAAAGAAAAATATTCCTTGGTTGTGAGGGTGATGGAAAAATTCTAAAGCGAATTATCATCTAGCAACAATTTCAATTTGGAAAACACTTTAATGAATCCACCACTGTGTTTGCTCAAGCTTCACTTCACTTCATTGTCTCTGAAAATTCGACCTGCTCAGTTATCTGCTAAACTCTATGTCTTTTCAACTCCACATTACCACCCTCACTCCCCTCACTCCCCTCACTCCCCTCACTCCCTCAATACTTAATCATAAATAAACAGCAGAAAACCATATTTAATCGCTCAAGTCTTCCATGTGCTTTTTGAAACCTAAAAAATTGGGTCACTTGCGCTTTTGACGCAACTCGCCTCCAATTGAACCAACACACACTCAACTCCCAAGTGCATCGTATTCACACATATATAAGTAGGCAATGCTGATCTTGAAAGTCTTTCGAAATTTCACATTAATTCCACACGCCACTCAATCAATACGCTTGTCCACATGTTTTTCTTTTCTGAGGCAACAACTCCCCCGGGGCAAGGAGGCGTTCGCTTGTGGCATTGAACATTAACTTCAGCACATACGAGTACATATATACTCGCTTATAGCAGTACATACATACGAGTACACGCATTGTTTTATTGAGATAAATGTTGCAATAAAAACTCAACAGAGAAATGCAATTTAATTGGGAGTTCAACAATAAATTTCGATTAATTACCGAGTTTGTCAGCACATCGCCGAAAGATTTAAAAAATATGTTCTGATGTGTGGGCACGATAAACAAGAACACTGCATTTTATGAGCCAATAATGAAGTACGCCACATTGCAGCATTGCATTTTGCAGTTCAAACAGTAAAATCAAAACGAGTACTTACCACGCCGATTGGTACGACCAATCCAATAAAGTATAACATCCAATTCTTCACTGTTGATTCCCTGAAGGGATGCTTAAGCGTTTCATCGTCGCAGAAGAAACCACGCTTATATGAATCACCCCACAAGAAAAAGCCCAGTATGGGAAAGCCAACTGTTAAATAAATTAGAAACAATCATATTAATAATCAAATTTTATATCAATAAAAAATAAAGAACTGTGGAGAAATAAAATGAAATCAAAGACTTTCATCAAAGGAGTAATTCCCCTAATAAAGATAAAGATCACCATAATTACGCGGGATCTGATTCGTTCTTATTGTACGCAGTCTAATAATATAATTACTTTGTCAAACATGAGGGGTAAGTTGAGCATTACCCATGATTTGACCAGCACGACAATCTGGAAATGAAAGAGAGATCCATAGAGTGATCGTTAAAAACACCACAAATCATTTTTATTAAACATTTGCGTGGTGCAGTAAATACCAACAAAAGTACCATTGCCCCAAATTTTCTTCTCGGAATGCAGAGAAAACAACCACGAGTACACTAAAGGAACAAATAATGTATAATTGTTCAACTTCGCCACAGGCAGACAGATAAAAGTGGGGTAGGCCGAAGAACGACCGAAGAAAGGCGATCTCCAAGCACTCAGACTTTGATGCCCATTGTACTTTCTATGCCGCCAGACTGAGGGAAATTAACATTGCTGATTGATCTCACACTCTTCTGGTGATACTTGGATTTTCTATCCTTATGACGAAAACACTATAAAGCAACAAATTATGAACTTCTCTAAATGTGACTTATTTTTGAATCCTTCCTGAATGACACCACTGTGATGCGCTGAATGCGGAATTGCATGATATATATGGATTGTTATTCCAAAGAAGCCCACAGCAGTTACGAGAGTTATAAATAGTCTAGGACTGTTTTAGTTGGGTACGAGGCTGCACAATAGATCTCTTAGGACGCGGTGTTCTTTTAGCCTGTTAATAATAATAATAATTCCAAAGAAAAGCAACCATTAAGATTCTTAACAGAACACTCTTATATAAAACTGAAACTCAGCTACGAAGAAGATGAATACTCTAGAGCGGTTCTGCCCATTCTGGTTGGTGCTTCCTGCTCTTTGAAGTATGTCCACAACAAACATCAATTTCTCAAATTAAACCCTTGGCTTTCATAACATTTACAGGAACTATCTGATTGATGTACGTGTCCTTGAATTATTGAAGTATTCTGCGTATAGAATTGACTCCTTGGAACATGAAGGCAAAATTAAGTGTTTATCTTAGAAACAATTACTATTTTGATTTAATAATATATTTATTTACAGATTATACGGGTGAGATATACAGCGTTTCATCACCACCCTCCAGTAATATTACCACCACTGATTATGATAGAAGATCCTGATGGATGGACTCATCTCATAAGAAGCACCTGTGATAAAAATCCACTACGCAGCTCGAAACCAAAAACTGTCCAAAACGACAGTGAAGTGTTTGTTTCACACTTTGTAGAACACGTCTCTAAACAGAGAAGTAGTATGGGGAGTTTTGTTCAAAACTTTAAATTCATGTAGTTTTCATTTTGGTTTTCATTCATTTTTACATAAAACAAAGAAAAAATGTTTTAAAATTTGCTATTTTTTTTTGTTTGTATTTCGTTGCTATTCATTTTCTATTTTTCGCATACATCATGAAAAATAAAGAATGAAATAAGAAAGAGGTTGAAGGAAGGAACAAGAGGAATGAACTAACACTAAAGGACTAAGGTCGTACATCACTTTACAAGCAGTTTTCGGAACTTAAATAAAAAGTAGCCTACAATCAACATGGACACGCCAAATACACTCAATATCAAAGGACCAAATTAAAAAATGTTTGAATAAGATTAGAAACTAAATTTAATATTTTGATTATGTTGATTGAAGTTTCTAAATTATTTGTTCTTTTTTAATTAAAATGTAACCGTCTCCTGCTGTTTAAGACTCGTACTATTATTGCAAAAGGATTCCTTATTTTTATAATCTTCCTTTCTAGTAGTGTTCTCCTGTAAACCACATTTAGGTAGTATTCAGAAGTAAATGAGTGGTTTGAATACGGAACGTAAGACTGGAGACAAACTCCTTTGCCCATATTTTTACGACCGGATGGTATGTGAGACTCTTCAAGTGCCGCACAGAAAAATTTGGAAGCGGTTTTTGTTAGAAGACCGCTGATTGAATGCCTTTCGCCACTTACGATTCTATTCAATTCAAATAGTTTAAAATTCCAGCATGGCCTTTTGGTATATTCTAATGCTGATGCTAGTAAGGGAACACATCTTCGTTATCTGTCTGGCATATTTCACATTCCAGAGAAATAAGGACAGAGAAGCACTTTTGGAGTGTGTTAAATGCTGCATTAGGCGAGCTCTCAAAGGAGCAAAAGAAGCATTTGCCAGAAAAGGATTGATATTTTCTGACATTAATTACAAAATTCTACTTCAGTAAATATAAAAAAATGGATAGTGAGATTCGTAATTTTATTTTACTGGAATCAAATCTATGATAACACAACCCACTTCCATAAAACCCACTGACCATCTTCATAGTGAACTATCTTTCAAATTGTAGTCTAGTATGGGTAGAAGAAAATAATAAAACATTCAACAATGTAACAGAAGAATGAGTTGGCCACAACTGTGTGTGATCCACAATAATCGTATTGCACTATTAGGAAAGAGTTCTAGAACGGTAGGTAGGAAAAGTAGAAGTGAAAAATATATGCAGAAGAAAGTACTATATTGGGATTTCATGGATTAACTAAATTTTGTTCGAAGTGGGTCGAGCTGCATTACAGATATTTCTAGCGCCAGTAAATTGATATTTTCTTTGGAGAGCAGTTATAAAAAGCCGCTGAACCAACTGCAAACCAATAAATGACATGATTTGCAAAATACTCTTAGAATACTTACGAATGAATTCGTTAGAAATGCAGATAGGAAATAAAAAACCAATTAATGGAAAAACAAACATTTATCAAGCAAATCACCCTTTCAATAAAATTGTGCAACGCACCGATTCGGGTTTACAGCATCCGACAACAAACTTTATTAAATTGTTTTGAATTAAAAAAATAAAAACAAAACACATTTAATATAATTGTTTAATTTGTATTTCCTCTGAAGTGTTCGTATCGTGCGTCACAGACCGACTGCATTTCAAAGCACTTTTCCAAGGTTCATGTAAGAAAAATAGCGACACTTAAAAACTATGCTAAGCCATTTATTAATATTGAATTTGGTCACATTAAAGCGGCGGCGGTGCAACATAAAAACAAAATAATTTAAAGGTGAAGCAAGTGATAAAGCGAAAAGCACCAGAAGAGCATCCCACGCACTTCCATTTGGCTGCCGCAAGCGCACTCGGAAAACAATATTTACGGGGCGCTGTTTACACAGAATATTTCCAGTTGCTCACTGCGCGGTTTTATGTTTGTTTGCTGGCTGCTGCTTGCTTTACCTTTTGTGTGCTTCCACAAAATGCTCCAGTGAGATGCCTTTGTTAGGTGCTGCCTGCCTACTAAGCTAAATGCTAGGCTTAATTTAATAATTCCAGTACAAATGTGGCGGTTTTATTGAAATGAACTTGACATAATAAGCGCTGCGTTGACGATATCCAGCAGCAAGACAACATAATCTAGAAAGGGGACTCAGGGGTGGAGAGGCATCTCATGTAGACGGTTGCACAGTGAAGAGCGGTTACTTAAGATTCTTAGATGATGAACTTATGCTTGATGATCCGTGCAATGAAGCAGATTTGCCTGTGGAGAATCCTTCCACTCAAGTGAGTGAGTCAGTCATTTGATCAATTTCTTGCAGCAAAATAGCATTCAATCTCTTTGAAAGGAAAAATGCATTGTTTATTGGAGCAACACGGGCTTCAAGAGGGCACAAAATAGTAGAACAACAATCAAATTTAAGTTACCCCGGTAAAAAATGTTCGACTGCCATTTTTGTAATTGTAAATTTAGCCACAAATGTTGTGGTTTCAACCGCGTTTTACTGTATCATCACTCCAAGTTACTGGTGGAAACTCCAAAGAAGTAGAAGCTTTGAGGGATCTTCCTCATATCTAAGATATATTCTCAAAACACCTGTGTCTTTTGTGTGCCCATGGTCCGCACTCTGTGATCAGGTGCAGTGAGGTTTCGTCACTTTCTCCACAGAATCGACAGATGGCACCTGAAGATATTACTTCTGTACTAAGTACTGTATTGTTTGATGCGGTGTCCGTGACATATGTTTATTATTTCAGTCAACTATCCATATTTTTGGGTCCCTAATCAAGCTAACACTGTAATAAGCGTGAAGAAGTAAGGTTTGAGTGCATTTTGTGGAGAAATCATAGAATCACTGTTGTAAATTGTGAAAGCATTTGTAAATACCTCAATCTGCTTCATATTGGAGTTTTGAGATCATTTCTGCCCTTTCTTAATATATTCATAACTTGAATAAACACCTAGAAAATTAAAAATTTCTTTAAAACTAGGACCAATCCAACTTAGTTCCAGAACTTTATTCATAGCACCATATTGAAAATTCAATTTTTTGGGGGTCTGAAATAACTTTATGCAATTTGTGGAAATGAGGTACATTTTTCCTCGTGTTTTTTCGAACATTTCCCTCTCTACGGGTTGGAACACAACCACTTCATCGTCCACAAGACAGGATTGTGACTAATGTTTCAAATAGGTTGCCTAAATCGACCAAAACCAGTTGCTTAGGTTTGCTTGGGAAGAGGACGAGGGTCGCCGCCTTATATTATTATAAAATGGGACGTAATTTCATATTCAATGCTGCGAGTGCGCATGTTTAATTTAAAACTATTTAAATTCATTTGAATTTATAAGGAAGTATTACAGAGAATATGCAGATAATAGTAGAATAGTTAACTTATTAGTATCTGTAGCACTATATAGGACAACTCTGTATGTTTTATTAAAATTGTGGCAAATTGCACCCGAGTTGTTATTAGAAAAAACAATGTTTTTAAATTGTGAGAGCATCTGTAAACTACGCACAACGCATTTCAATGAGTAAACTAGACTTCAGAACAGATTACCAAAAATGTTCAAAAAATGCCCCCTAATGCCAGCATTGAGCGCTGTACTCAGCGTTACAATTGCGCACTTCCTCTACAAAATGAACATGAAGGTAACCCTTATTTATAGACTGAGCTGTTGGCAATTTTCAGCTACGACTATTTACCGAACCCCTATTAGAATTTGAATGTGAAATCGTATGGTTTTTTAGTGTGCTCGTGGTACATAGCAACGGCATTTGCTACACCAATTGAAAGGGGGGGTCGTCTGTTATTTAAAAAATTACCCTTGCGCAGCGTTTTTGTGAAGGCAAACAATGGCGCACTTTATGTGGCATTGTTATGTTGTATTTTTTAAAGCTTAATTAAACCCAATGAGTTTTTTATTAACATGGCGTGAAAGAGAGAAACTTCTATTACACCAAAGGAGAAATATTAGTACAGATACTAATCTACTGCTGTATGTGTTTTCGTTGATATAACTTACGAGATCCTTACGGTGAACAGAAAATATTGTAAAGGTTAAAAACAATTGACTGGAGATATCGATAAATTTTAACAATGTGTGAATAAAATATCAGAGCATCTTCTCAGTCATAAGTTCTTTTCCTTCCCGATGTCTACAGAGTACAACTCAAAGAGCAATCCGCATTTCCCGCCACCCTTTGATTAGATTAGATTGTACTGAGAACGGGAACTAGTCACGAAGTCACTGCGGCCAAATAAACCTATTGTGACACGTTATATTTTTACAAATACTCCCCAAGTCTAGTATTCATTACGAATTCAGAGATTTCTTTAGGGGATTTGTCCGGAATATCTGACGGTTCTACGAAATAGTTACCTAGGTAAAGAAGCCGGGCCAATATGAGACCATTACAGTGACAAAGTAGATGCTCAGCTGTTTTCTCCTACAGAGGTCGATTTTGGATGATTCTCATGTTGTATAGGTGTTTCATTACTCTGCAGTGCTCAGTCAAAAGTCCCAATGCGAATACCTGACCGCGTCAAGCTCAGTATCTCTTTAGTTCTCTTGAGAAAATGGAATGTTATGAAAGTTTTAGCTACCCTAGTATCTTTTGTTTCCATCCAATATTGGTGCGATTTTTTTCCTAAGCATTCCTTACTCTCATAGTTTGTGGAGCTCCAAGGTAAGCCACAGAATGGTGCAGGACCAGTAAGGTTACTGGCTGCCCATTTTCTAGCGAGCTCATCTGCCTCTTCGTTCCCTACGTTCCCACAATGCCATGGCACCTATATCAGGTGAACTCTGTTTCTCCCTTTGATAGAAAACCCATACCTCACAACTAATAAAATAATTCGAATGTTTTGAATATGATTTAAATATGTTCTCAACACCTCGAAATTGTTATTTGGCCCTACTCTTTTTGATAAAATGGCACCAAATTGTATATTTAAGGAATAAAAGAGAAAATGCTTAGAGTACCTGCTGTTCTCTATTTTTACTATACACAAAAAAAAACTTAAGAATCCCAAAAATCGCCAATTATACTGTCCCTCAGCTGCTTTTAGTCACAGAAGTTAGCAAAGTGGCCCTAATTTTTTAATTTTGTTTTATGACCACAACAATAAAAAATATTTTCATAGCATTTCCGATCAACATTTCTTACGACATCACATGCCTCAAATTCTATACAAATCCCTTCAGAACTCCAAAGGGTACTCATGATTTTATTTAGTTTCAGTTTACACGTAAATAAATTTACCTTCAGAAGTTTTTACGATTATTTCATGTCAAAATTTTACGAGTTTGTTACACGATCTTCATGAAATTACTAGTCATAAAATTGCTGAGCCTCTGTACAAAGGGTATCTGTGTGCGTGTGTGCGAGTTTCCTTTGGGATTATTCTCCTTGCACCGCACAGTAGCCACAGAAACTAATAAACTCACTCTTTATAAAATATTAATCTTTAAGCACATCTCATAGTTTACAACTTTCTCAAAGGGAGAATATCGTAAAATTTATGAGGAGGAAGTTCACAACAAAAAAAAATTTTTTTGTTGGATACACTGAAAAACTGTATACATATAGAACTATTTCTGCTCTCAACTTTAATATACATCTTGATAGTTCCATTGTAAGTTGTGTAGAAACCAGTTCTGTATAATAATAAGAAAAGTTTCTAATAAGAACGCATTTTCTCAAATAAAATTCTCTGTTTTTCAATCAGAAAGTTTTATTATTATTATTGTACCGTGCAAGAGGTTGGGGGAATGAGTACTAGCAACTAAGGACTTCGACTCGAAGACAAAAATATTTAGAAAGCAGGATTTTTGAGACCTTGCCCGAGACCCCCGATTGTGAGGTCGACCACTTTTATTGATTTTTAATAAAATTTATATCATATTGCATAAAATTGTGAATCGTGCTTTTTCTAACAAATAATTTTTTGTTTGTAAAGTCGAAACAATTTATGTTTAAGTCTTTAAAATTATTATTATTTATGTAATTAAGTAATGTACTATGACACCACTGAAATGTAATAAAACAGAAAGCGAGACCTAACGGAACAAATGAGGGGTAATAATATGAGACAGAGTTGCTTAGAGTGTGGTGGCATGAGACAGTGCATGCATGGACAGAATTTGATCAGTCAGTTCACCACCTGTAGTTAGCGTAGTTGTTTGAATGGACAAATTACAACAGCTGAAGGCCCAGGTTCGATTCCTGGGAGGGTTCATAGTTGGTGTGCTGTTGATTTCTGAGACATAATAAAAAAAGCTTAGGGAATAAATTGCCTTTCATTGAAAGATCTCTGATGGGGACAAGTGGTTTGTCCGAAATAGCTATAAAGAGCTGCTGTTTCAAAAATTCTCCTTCTGGAAATTACTACGGTGGCATAACCATACACAATTGCAACTACTGTGCCGCAACTTGTCTTGTCAATAAATTCGATGAGAAATAATCTTCATTATTTATATCTTCTTTAAAATAAATTTTTCCTGTTCCTTTTCAAATGTTTTTGTTAATTAATAATATATTTTTACTCTAAGATTATATAATTTGAATCAGAAACTTTTAAAAATAGAGGTAAATTTTTAGTGGTATAATAAAATTATTCAATAATAAATTATTAAAAATGAACAATGATATAACAGCGAACAA
Source organism: Clusia tigrina (assembly GCA_920105625.2). Lineage (NCBI taxonomy): Eukaryota > Metazoa > Arthropoda > Insecta > Diptera > Clusiidae > Clusia > Clusia tigrina. The sequence continues at coordinate 422,267,739 of OV050030.1, forward strand.
TTATTTGTATTTTCCAGCAATTATTTATTAAACTTATAGTAGAGCTAATAAAATTTCCCAAGTGAAGATTCAATGCTTTTATAAATGAAATTTTTTCTGTGTACTTGACAAAATATTTTATGATAATATCCCCATATAAATGGCAGGTCACACAATTCTCAGGACTGAAGATAAAAAACATTGATGGTTAGTTAATGCTTGGTAGACACAACTGGATTATTGTAGGTCTATTGCACAGATTGATAACATTAGATACCACATATTTTGAGTAGCATAATATTTTTTTATTATTTTAAAAAGAGATCTCAAATTCCATAGATGCCCCATTATATGCATATATACTTACGAGGGCGGATTGATATTGAAGCTACCTAAGTAGGAAAAAAACATTTTTTTTTTTCAAAAACCATTTATTTCTCAACATAGTCTCCTCCTTTTACTTCGACACACTTAGTAAGACGATATTCCAACTTTTTTGTGCCATCTGAATAATACGATTTCGGGAACCCCTCAAAATACGCGTTAGTTTCGGTAATCACTTCTTCGTTTGAGATGAATCTTTTTGCGAGCCATTTTTTCAAGTTTGGAAACAGGAAAAAGTCACTAGGAGCTAAATCTGGACTATAAGGTGGATGATTAACCAATTCGAAGTGTATTTCACGTAATTTTAGCATCGTATCTAATGCTGTGTGAAGCGGTGTGTTGTCTTGAAGAAAGAGCATTTTTTTCTTCTTTAAATGTGGTCGTTTTCCTTGATTGCATCAATCAATTGATCCAATAATGCACGATAATACTTTCCTGTGATTGTGGATCCTTTTTCAAGATAATCGATGAGCAATATTCCGTGTGCATCCCAAAATACAGTGGCCATAACCTTGCCAGCTGATTTCACTGCCTTCGCCTTCTTCGGAGCACTTCCACCAGCTTGCACCCATTGTTTCGATTGAATTTTGGTTTCAGGTGTGTAGTGGTGGACCCACGTTTCATCAACAGTTATTAATCGACGCCAAAAATCAACAGGATTACGCTCTATCATGTCCAAACTCCGCTGTGAAGTGGTCTGTCGAACTCGTTTTTGTTCGACACTGAGCAAACGCGGCACCCATCTTGCCGATAGCTTTTTCATAATATGGATGATAGAAGTAACAGCATAGCAGTTGAATTCCAATATTACAAAGTTACAAGTAAACTTGTACCATAACTTTCGTATTTGAACCAAATTTGACGATTTATTTGGGAGATCTATTCTCAAGTTTTTGCAGTTATACGTAAAAGCTAGATCTGAACGGAATAGGAGAGTGCCACAATGTCATAATGAGTTGTATGCATAAAACTAACCAATTGTTCATTACTAAGGAAGTTGGCACCATGCAAATTGAAAAGTTGCAACTAATCTACAATAAGTAACTAGGGTATTATCGAGGTTTGTTTCCAGTATACTATATTTGCCCATGGTGTAAGTATAGATGGTGACTAAGCTTACGTTTTTCTCTGGTCTCTCACTTCTTCCTCTGGTCAGGCATACCTTTCTGAGGTCACTCACTTTGTTTCTCTGTTCTTGATGCTGCTCTCAGTGGCTTCTTCAAAGCTGCTCATGATTGTATTCATTTTACTTTGAGACTTATTCAGAGTTCGACACAAAATCTTCCAAAATGTTCAATTTTAACAAGAGACTCAAAGTGGCTTTACGTCCACCACCACCTGAAAACTGTTTGTGTTTTTTATTTAAAAAATGCACCCACAGTCGCCATTTGATGCATCTCATGGTATCCAACTTTAGCAGCCTCTGTCTAACCTGCCTAATTGAATTAAGTGACCAAATTAGTTGCAGATCAAAGCTTTTTTTTGCAGTGTAGCAAGCGGCCACTAGAAGTTTTACACTATTGCAGCTGCCGCAGTACAAGTTCAACATATTCCCGCATTTTTCTTGTGTTACACAAAAACAAAACTGTAACAATTTCAGAGCATTCCCGGTTTTCCACCTTGAAATTGCTGCTGGTCTTGTTTAAAGAAATTCTTTGTTCTCATTTTAATGTCATCATTCTTAGTTTTTCTTTCTGTTTCTTTTTTGTTTAGAATACGTTAAAAAATAGCTGAACTGTGGCATAATGGCACCGTGTTCATTTTAAGCCGTATGGGTACGTGGAAACCTGCTCTTGTGGACGCTGTTATAATGCCACTTGAATAGGGTATTTATAAGAATTATGAAGAGTTTATATCTAGCAACTTTGTGATAGAAAATGTTTGATAGAACTGGCTAACAATAAATGTATAAAGCACTGAAATCTATTATTTCGTGGGGAAGGTGGTTGGATGAGATACCTTTTAAGGCACTTCAATGGCTCTCAATAGAACGTTTGTCAATTAAGCGGCTTATAATTCTTATAACGTCAAAGATATTTTGCGTTAATTAAAGAGAAGAAAATATACTTAATAGATTTGGGTAGCAATGCATTCTCTCATTGGGGCGCAATTCCCTTATCAGGCTCATATGATTTGCCTTGGCGGCAGTACTCTGAACATTACTGAAAATAGAGTACCGAAACTCATTAAGCATTTTCCCGTCTGCCTCCCTGCTTGGCTGGCAGCGGGCTTAACAGCGTGCAACATCAGCCGCTACGGTGCTGGTAATTGTGGCACAGAGCCTTCTAATGCTTTATCTATTGCGATAATGAGCGTTCAAGTACTTGCGTCGGTCATACTCGCTGGGGCACGCAGACAGTATCTGCTGCTGTGAGACATTCTAATGCGACATTCTCTTGTCGGCTTTTTTCAATTTTTCAATTTCAACGGTTACGAGTAGTTTAGTGCTTCCAGTTTAATGCAAATGTTGCAGCAGAGACCTTGAGTCTGTCGATTGGAGACACTAAGTGCCCCTCAGCGATGACTGCTCCGACCGTGCTCGGCATTATAAAGACGGCCACATGCAATTCAGGTACTACGCACTGTTGGCATTTGCTGCTGGAACCAGCACGACTTTTCATTTATTTTCTTGCAATTAAAGCAAATCAGTTTGGTTTACTGTGAACGAAGCTAATGCCATTTTAATTATATGCAGTTGGATAGACATGTGATTTGATTTATGATATGAGCTCATTAGCGTTTTTCATTCGCATGCGCTCAGCTAGTTTGTCAAATTTTGTGATGGATTGCTGAGGCATAATTCATGAAATTGATGAAGGAACAATTAGAAGCGTGAAATTTTCATTTTTGGAAATCATAAAAAAGATATTCCTTTGTTGTAGACAATTACACAAAAGGCACTGCCTTTGAAGACTATTTATAAGAGTGGCTTAATGATAATTTTCACAAAAGCACTCCACCTTGTGAAACTGCACACCTCAAACAAGAAATTGAGGCACATACCTTGAAAACAATTCTTGAAAACAGGCCACAGCAACAAAGCAAAGAACCCCAATAGACGAGTATGGTTACTTTTTAAACTGAGGTGGCAGCCACATCTTTAAGTATTTTGCTTTATATTTCAAGTACTGAGGATTCGAGTTGATTTCCTAAAGAAAACAGTAGTTTAAAGCAATCGACTAGTGGCACATCAGCATGGACCATCATACAAAATCGAACTCGAATCCCACTGATAGAAGACTGGCTGAAGTCGAGATGAAGCCACCACAACTACGACAAGTGCTGGCCTCGCATGTGAGGTTCGTCCGAGATGTTTGTGGTACAAGTTAATTTAAAATTATATGATATGATTCCATCGAAATATATAAAATATCTAAATATTTTAAATTGTCAACGAAAAAATTTGAATTATAGAGTTGAAAAACAGATTAAGTATCTCTTTAACCAAAACTTTAGGTTAGGTTAAAGTGCAAGTCAAGTCGAGGAATGCACATAACGCCCTTTAAGGTCCATTGTGATGCCACCAGATCTTAGCCTTTCGATCTCTCGTCGAATTACTATGTGCTTAAATGAAATTGAACATAGACCGTCAAAGAGGATGTCTCCCAGATGTGTTTTTCTTATTCTACTGAGAGCGGGAAGGAGAATATTAGCCCTCATTTCATTTGGCTATAATTACAAAAATTGCAAAGCACACTATATAAATCCATATAGAATGCGAGTATTTCTGCATATTTTCCGAGTGCATTTTGCCGCACCATACCAAATTCATCTTGTACGATATCTTTCATGCGGTAGACTTGAACGCATCCGTAATTTACCATATGCACTCTCACACACTTATGTGTTTTCATATGTGCTAGGCGTATACAGGGTGAATTTTAGTATTCGATTTAGTACTTAGATGACTATGATTTGACGTACAAGGACATTTCGCTCTCAAATTATATCACTGGGATGTTCTGCAAATGATGTTTAGAATAGTTTCCTGCTATTAATTATAGTGTCTCTAATACAGCGACGAAGATAAAGAATTCAATAATCACGTTTTCGGGGAAAAACTTAGCGTAGGACGAAGCTCATTTTCACTTGTTTTGGTAATACAATAGGCGCCTATTGAGGCATTGCTATACAACAATCGTCAGGATGCGATATTTGGGCCGGCGACTCCATTGGGACACATATTTTTAACATACACAATAGATCATGACGCATCAATTGCTCCTTCTCTGGATCATCAATTGTTTAAAAATTAATCAGTAGCCAAATTAAATGAAAGAGAGGCATTTTCCTAGTCACAAAATAATCTGAAACAATTATGACATCAACCAAAATCCTTCATATACTCAAATAAGGGCTATTTCACCCATATAAGAGTCTCTATAAATGCTCAAGACATCAGAATTGAGTGAAGCAACATCTCAAAGCATTTTGTTTCTACCACCTTTCATAATCCATGCGAGAATGAGTAAGTGGCGGAATGTAGAAGCTTTGCCAGATTTGCCTTGGTGCGATTGCTGAAGAAATATCCATGCTTCAAAAGAAGATTATTATATATGTAAGTGGCTCATTGTACCACCTTACAATACAAAATGAGTTATTCATACAAATCTATACAAGTTAGCATATTTCATATTATTAACCATATTTTTCACTCTGATTGGAACTTATTGTTTCTTACAGGAACAAGTGAAGCATATAGATCAGATTTGTCGACCACCGTCTGCTTTTGGAGACGCTTGAGGAGAAAAGGCAAGCATATTGGACACATAAACATCAAAATCATTAAAATTTAAATTGAATTTTGCAAAAATATGGTAGATAAAAACCACACACCCATACATCGAGGCTCATTGGTGGAGGCCATATTCCCTTCCCTAATGTCTAAGGACAATTGAACGATCCATATAAAAATCATATAATATAATATTGCATATAATTATATAGTATTCATGTAAAAATAATTCGAAGAATAAATTGGTTCCCGTAATAAAATTCACCCTGTATAAGTACATATAACTAGCATAGAGATTAGTGCAATATGCCAATATGCCACAACATATGCTGCAGTCCCTCTCAATTAACCCCTTTCGTTGAGCTTGCTTCCTAGCATGGAAAGTGGTATTTGTAAGCACTGGTTTTATGGTTTGAACTTTGAACCCTTTATAAAATATGCACAGACAGTCTAATTGGAGCAGCGAATATTTGCACTATATACTCGTACGCAGGCAAAGAAGCGTTTGTTGAGTTTAAAGGCTTTCTGAGTCAATGCAGCATATCAGCAGATTATAAAATAGGGGCACATAAGCCATTTCTATAGAATTCCAAAGCACCTGCCTTCATTCTTATATGGGAGTGCATATACTCGAAGGTTTAGTTTTTGAGTTAAAGCCTCACACATACGGGGGAATGCTCGCAAGCCTGCGCGCTCAATAGTTAGCAATGTCAAAAGATGCAATCAATGCACAGCCATCGACAGGTAGCACAATTACCTGTAACACAATCGCACCAACCAACCAACAGCGGAAAACATTAAACGGCGGTGCGGCAATGTAACCAGCAGCAGCAACAACAATAAACGACTCTGCGGTGCAGCCAGCAAGCGGCAAACAATGGCGAAAGCGCAGCAAGACGACGCTCATCGATTCAGTGATTGTGGCAGCAATTTTCTACTCTACATCTTAAAAGTGCGTGTACTAATTTTGTGCAAATGTTTGCAACACTTAAAAATAGGCATGACTAATATGATCGTATATACTCGAATATATATCTTTGATCACTTTGTTGGTTCCTCAGTTGATATATATAAGTCTGTTTGCTGAAGGTATGTACTTTCCTTCGAATATGTTTATGGAAATTGTCATAAGCATCGCTGGGACTATGAAACCGCTCAAGATTCTCATATGAGAAAAATTGAGCAAACATCACGCCCACCCTCAATATATATAGATGTTAGAAACTAATAACAAATGACTCTAACTTGACATGTACACAAAAATATGGTGAATAATTTTAGGCTCTGTGCCAAATATTGACGGAACGGAGTGGCCACACCCACTGTTCTCACATACTTCATAGTTTCAAATCACTTAAAAATATTTGGATGATATGTATGATGTAGATGTCCATGGTATTACTATAAAGCCATATGCAAAGAAATGGACGAAAACGGATAAAGGACGCTCCCATCTGCCAAATACAGATCTCTCAAGATATTATATAAAATCGGTTCAGTTTATAGCTATTGATGACAGAATATTAAACATTTAAAACAAGATTTGCTCCATAAAACTTAGGGGCGGAACAGATGAGGTTCCACGCCTACTACTCACTAACCCCACTAACTTTACATAATCATAACTTAAGACCCAAATAATATTCCTTAGTGACATAATGAGGATTCGACTTGATGAGTAAGAGTGGTACTATAAAATTCCATAAAAAAAAAAATTTTGAATAGTTAATGCCACGCCCGCTCTATACATAAATACACAAACGCATAACTTGTGATCTACACAATTGCATTGTTTGTGATTTTCACAGTGAATAATTTATGATTTACATGAATGCATAAGTCGTGATTTTGGCAAAATACAGCAATAAATTTTGACTTGATGCAAAGTTTTCATAAAGTTGGGTGAAATATGTTGACTGTCAGGACCTTCTTCATATGGAAGTCTACAATTTCAACAGAAAATAATCTCTATCTAATCTAAATCTCATCGTTTAACTCTGCCTCCCATTTTTTGTCCAAAGTTCGATGGACTCTTTTAGAGTGTAAGGCATCTCACAGTCGGTTCCAACTGCACCTCAGACTAGTTTACTGATTTATCGTGTTCTTTTTTATGCACCCAGCTCGTTATGGCATATAAATATTTGCAATGCACACGAACGCTGCACCGGCAGCAGGCAACAAAGCAAACAGTGCCAGTATCCGCAATAGTTTTAGGGTTTCCAGCATTGACATTGTTGCAAGGAGCGCGACCAGAATCGTTTCTCTACGGTTTGCTTGTAAGGCGAGTAAGTACGGATATGTAAGAATGCTTGGAGGAATTTGCGCAACTTGGACAGAAGTAAGTGCAGCAACGCATGGGATTGTGTTACCCTATAGGACGGAGCGCTGGTACCGCTGTGGATGATTGTGGCTAGACACTTTAATTGGTTCGCTGGTAACACAGCAATGAGGCAGATATTCTAGGAATTTCTTTGTACATGGCATATATGAGGCAGGCACATTTCATTTGGAGAATTCGTTTCGTGATTTTATTCACTTTTCAAGGTAACTTTGATTTTTGTAGTTTGCTTTGTTTACATTACAGAAGGCACAAAAAGGTGTTCACCCTTATGTGAGCACATTGCACACAATGTTACTACAATTAATCTCAAATTCTACTTAAAGACAAACAAGTGTTCTCTTATGTGTAAAAGTTCGGTAGAAATTGATAAGATATCGAATCTTTTCTATACGAAAAACAAAAAAAAATACATTTTACACCCCTCGGTAGCATTTTATACGTATCCGCATATAAATAAAAATGTTCGATCCATTGTAATTTTTTAGTGAAAGAACAACAAAGCATGCCACAATTAGAGGCATGCACACGCCTACAACATACGCACATTGGTCTATATGGTAAGTAAACATCAGCTTTGGAAACATGCATTCGCACTGCCTCCAGAGAACTAGCAAAGTTATTCATACTTGTGTGTAAACATGGAATTAGAAATGTTGTTGTTGTCTTGTTTATGTAGATGCAGACGTAATGAAAACGTTCAATCTTTCCTATTTGCGTTGGGCTTTTGTTTGCTCAACTCAGAACGGCACCGAGAGCAGATTAATTACACTCACAAACTGAATGATTAACAATTCTTTTTGTCTAAATTAAATTGCTACAAAAAGAGAGAATGATCGATCGTTTTTTAGTATGTGTCCTATATTAGTTAACACACTGATCGAAGTTGTATTAAAGGATTCACTAATGCCGCATGCACCTGGAGATCTTATGAAACATTCTATGGCCTTAGTAAGCGATTGAAAAGCATAGAGCTCTCTCAAGAAATCAACCTCCAAAAAATGGTACTTACGAGGGCGGATTGATATTGAAGCTACCTAAGTAGGAAAAAAACGTTTTTTTTTCAAAAACCATTTATTTCTCAACATAGTCTCCTTTTACTTCGACACACTTAGTAAGACGATATTCCAACTTTTTTATACCATCTGAATAATACGATTTCGGAAACCCCTCAAAATACGCGTTAGTTTCGGTAATCACTTCTTCGTTTGAGATGAATCTTTTTCCTGCGAGCCATTTTTTCAAGTTTGGAAACAAGAAAAAGTCACTAGGAGCTAAATCTGGACTATAAGGTGGATGATTAACCAATTCGAAGTGCATTTCACGTAATTTTAGCATCGTATCTAATGCTGTGTGAACCGGTGCGTTGTCTTGAAGAAAGAGCATTATTTTCTTCTTTAAATGTGGTCGTTTTTCCTTGATTGCATCAATCAATTGATCCAATAATGCACGATAATACTTTCTTGTGATTGTGGATCCTTTTTCAAGATAATCGATGAGCAATATTCCGTGTGCATCCCAAAATACAGTGGCCATAACCTTGCCAGCCGATTTCACTGCCTTCGCCTTCTTCGGAGCACTTCCACCAGCTTGCACCCATTGTTTCGATTGATTTTTGGTTTCAGGTGTGTAGTGGTCGACCCACGTTTCATCAACAGTTATTAATCGACGCCAAAAATCAACAGGATGACTCTTTATCATGTCCAAACACCGCTGTGAAGTGGTCTGTCGAACTCGTTTTTGTTCGACACTGAGCAAACGGGGCACCCATCTTGCCGATAGCTTTTGTGCAAATGTTCATGCAAAATGTTGAACACACGTTCATATGATATGTTTACCATTTCAACAATCTCACGCAACTTGACTCGGCGATCATTCATAACGATATCGAGGATTTTCTTGGTATTTTCTTCAGTAACCACCTCTTTTGGCCTTCCTGTTGATGGTATTGTTGCAGTGCTTGTTCGGTCGCGTTTAAATTCAGCAATCCAATATTTTACCATGTAATCTGACGGAGCAGACTCACCGTAATGTTTATCGAGCTCTTCTTTTGTCTCTTTCGCCGTTTTCCCTTTCAAATAATAGTGTTTAATCACTGCACGATATTCGCTTTTTTCCATTTTTCAAGAAAGACTAAAGTTGCTTACTTCAAACGACTACAACAAATAAACTAATCGATGAATTTGGGTGAAGTTTTAACAGGTGACGTTTGACAGATCGCAATTTCTAAAAAAAAAAGTTTTTGTGTTTGTGCTGCCATCTGGCGCTAGGTAGCTTCAATATCAATCCGCCCTCGTATATGGTGATGAAACTGGCATGAAATAAGGAGCTGGGAGTTCTAAATTCTGGAGGAACTTGAACACACTTACATCTCGATCGGGATATTCTTGAATGAGGACTAATCATAAGCTACTAAGAACAGTATATGGAGTTCCTTAAAACAAAATATTACTTGGGGCGTTGACAAAAAGTAAATTAAATTTTGTATACAGTTACATAATATTAAATCAAACATGTCAAGTTCTCAAAACTGTAATTAGAAGAGTCAAAACAACACAAAGAAAAAAACCTACGGGAGCTAGATGAAGGTTTTAACTTTCTACCAATAGTTTCTAATTAATGGGATGATGAATTAGGAAGAGCTTAACACACTCATTGGCATTGAGTTTGTATGAGTAACTCGTTTTACAATCTATGGTGGCACTTCAAATAAAGATATACAATGAAGCATTTCATATGATAGTAATATTACCACTTCATGTTCATATTTCAAACCTACTCTGAGAACATTCGTTGAAGAGTGTAAGCGATTTTTAGCAAACATAACCATAAATCTTAATATTACTGTTAAGAATATTTATCACATTATATCCCACTGTGTTTACCTCTAATACTTCTACTGTATTTACTTCCAATACTTCTTTACTTAAGTACACACATGCTACATGTACAAACATATGTATACTATTAATAAAGTTAGTTCTCTACAAACACTCAAACCTTTCGGTCTAGTTTTATCAATTACTTCACAATATAATTTGGACCATGATTTAGCAAGGCAATGATCTACAAAAACTTATTTTGGGATTTAAAGTGCTCGCCTTATCCACTCACTCACACACTCATCCACATCATCATCCCAAGAAAAGCGTTGAGTTGTACTCGTAAATTACGAAGAACAATTTGTTTGCAATGTTGTCACTCAATAGTGTTCTATTGGACATTTAAAGTTCAGTTGTTTAATACAACCGTAGACATACAAACGGTACTACTCTTCCTCCCCCCTCAGTTTCCACTTGAGGAAAGTAATTATTGTTTGACAGAAACTCCTTTCGACCATTTCCAGAAGACGGGAAAACTTCGGAGAACTTGGCGGCATTCAAATGAAGGTTAGCGAATTGCACTGTTTAAACTAAGCGGCAGTCTTCGGCCATATTGGGCTATGCACGCGGGCAGTGGTGACCATTTATGCAAATGTTTGGTGTAGCGCACAAGCGTCTTTGAACTCATCAGCACTCTGAAATGAAGTGTGCTCAACGGTTTTGCTCTTCAGCTCAGCTAATTGAAAGAGGTGCATGAAACGCTTGCGTCTTTTGATGAACTGCTAAGACTAAAGTTAAATAAATACATGGGCACCCATGAAGCACCATTCAGCGTGCCAGAATGAATGCCATAAACTTCTAAAGTATCAGATATGTGAGAAATTCAACATAAAAACCTTGTTTTATGCGTTTTTAACGGTACACATCCGCTACTCACGAAATGGGCAAACTGTAAACTACTTAAATGCAAGCATTCAATTTTTATATGCATTCAAAAATATTGTATTATTTTACTATTTGCATTTTACTGATGTCAAAACTACAATGCAAGTATTCAATTCCATGCTAGCCAATAAAAAACAAACGCCTCGTAAAACTGAAGAACTTATTTGAGTGGAGAACAAGGAAAACTTTTATCGTGTTTGTTGTAATAAAGGTCAAATGTGGTAATAAATTGAAAAGGCGTGGTGTCAAGTTCAACGAATAAATATGGCCAACAAAAACAACACAATAGAATATGAGCCACGTTAGCTGTGAAGCATGCGAGTATGAGATTCAGTGCACCGGAGGCACAATCGATACTTGTAATCGACGCCATAAACCGCCTTTTAAATTAATTTACTCATACAAAAATAGATACGGAAAATGTGGAAGACTAATCAGAGGAGCCAATTAAAATTCCACACAAATTGGTAATGCAGCGTAAATGACAACCTAATGGAAAAAGGGAAACTTCACCAGTCTGAGGAAGAACTGGTAAAATTTAAATTAAAAATTAAATAGCATTTTATTTAAAAAGTAATCAAAATAGACGAAATTAGGAGAGACGAACGAGAATAGAATTCTATTCTTGGAGTGCATGTGACGGCAAAGAAGACAATGGCAATGGACGTGATATTTGTTCAAACCATTGACGTGTATGTGCTGATAAACACAGAGCAGTGGAGCGAGAGTGGAATGGACTGGCGGTACTTCTTCGAGCAGAGTGTGGAGGGATGAGTTCTTAACTGCATGCACGGGTATTGAAGTAACCTAAAAACCAGGAATTGGGCAATTGAAAATGTCAACGGCAATTTGTCAACAATGGAATAACTGTCAGCGATTGTAAATAAAGTGGAAATGAAGTTGAACAAGATCGAAGGGTTTTAGGTAATTGTGTAAAGCACTTGATGGATGGAGGCAAATCCCCAAAAAAATTAATTTTAATTCTACATTTGAAGTGCTGTCAGTGATTATAAAAAAGGAAAATGCATCTAAGTTATTTTAAGCAGATGCTTGTAAGAAAATTAAAACAAGATGACAACTATAAAGAAACTGAAGCTGAGGAACAAATAAAGATATTGAAATTCTATTGTGAATTATATTAAATGTGACAGCATACCCAGCAAGCGTGCTTGTTACTAATTAAGTAAAGTGACACACATACAGACATAACAAACATTGTGCAGAAAAACCCTTTCAACTCGTGCATGACTAACCCGGCATAAGCGTTACCTTCACACAGTTTAATTGTTGAAAATTCCTATCAACTATTTATAAGTACGATTACGCAATTTGATTTCGAAGAAATTTCAAATCACCTTCTGTAACTAACTCTTAACAAGAATTTTAATGTTTATTAAATTTCACGATAAGAATTGATTTACAGCGTCATATTGCGACACACTTTCCACAGGTGCAATGTCGTCATATGCTGCTAGTCATCTAAGTAACTACTTGATAGTATAGTGAATATGGAGCACCTTCGCTTTTATAGTTTTTGTAGTATGAACAGCACGTGTTTCACTCTCATTGAATCTCGATTAAAAAGCAAAAATAAAAGGAATGTAGCTCACACCCAAGGAGTGTGTGGCGCAGAAGTGTTGTACAGAAACTACCGTGATTCATAGAAAACAATTACGAATAATTGCAAAACATTTCAATGCAGTATTCCGTGTAGACGCACCTTCAAGATGTGGCATGCACATGCAATAATCCAATGTCACAATAGCTACGAATACAAAAACAATTGTTTATGTGGTCAACACGAAATGCTATGAGAAGAAGTGGGAAACAATGCTTTTTATATTTATTAAGTTTTATTCGAATTAGGAACTACCAATTACACACCTTTAACAAAAATATTTGCTATTTTATTTACAATTAAATTATATTCTGCAAAAGGGTTAAGAAGAATATAGTCCTAAAGTCTGGAAAAGGGTTAAGAAGAATATAGTTTACTAAGCGTCCTAATATGTTTTTATTTTCTCTTTAGTAAGGAGTTCAATGAAAGACAATTGATTTAACTACTCGTCCCCATACGGCCCTATTTTATCTTTATAAACTGCTCATTAAAGGCCAAACACTTAAAAAACCCCCGTTAGAAATGTGCCTTTGGACTTTCTAATTAATGAAAATTGTTCACGAAAGTCACACCGAGTCATGACCGACAAAATACTATTACCAGCATATTACAATTATTTCTTAAATGTTTATTATACAAGGACTTTATCAGGAGCCTGTGAGAATTTGATATAAACCTTTACATGCTGACTACAATATTTTGCTGGCGAATCTACAAAGCTTCTACCCTCTTCTGCCTCAATGCTTCCAAATAGTTCAAAGTGATCATTGTAACGGAGAAACTACTGAGCTTCATTCACTTCCCTGAACTCTAAAGTCAACTGCAAGAGTCAGATGCTTGTATGGCTTTTATGTGCTTGGGTATTAACAAAATATCTTTCCTTCATGACTCAACACAGAAATACGCATACCTGAGAATAACGTTGAACCAACACAATGCTTTGGCTGCTAATTGGAAACATAATCACAGCCAAATGTGTCAGCGAAGATACACAACGACTTCCTTGAATTCTTTAAACAGTTTATTAAAATTGTCTACCAGCAAATCACTTGAAAAAACATCACAAAATTGCGGAAATATATACACATAAGCAAGGCAATAAGTTCGCTGTGACTGACATTTATCCAGATTAGAAGGTCGTGAGGTTTAAAAAAATACCGATGAATGAATCAACAAATTTAATCCAGGAAAAATGCAAAAAATGTGAGCATAAAACTTTACGGCAATTAATGGAACAGCAACGTTGAAGACGATCCTACTGATCAAACAAATTTCATTATGCATTCACCAGGAATTCCATAGTATTTTATATAAGGCTATAACTGCTTTATCTGCGTGTAAACAATCGCTCCCAAGTGAAGTAATCGATAGCTGCACCATAATTGATGACTTCTGTAAGGCACATCGATCATGAATAGTGCAACAAAGTTGTAATGTAAGCAGTCAAGTTAACTCCAGCGCAGCGTTTGTATTTGATATCTCAGTTTTATCTCAATAGAAAAAATACACACGTCTTATAAAAAGAATTATGTGAAATGTCGCAAAAATCTAAACTAAACTAAATTAAACTAACAACGCTACGCAGGCAATTAAAAGCACTACAAATGCCTGAGGAGGTCGTAAACTGCCTTGAAATAAAAAAAACTTATATTATCAAATGGCTGATTAAATGTCGCAGAAGTATATTAAATCATGCTCGTACTGAGCGGGAATAGAAAAAAATCCACGCTTAAAAACAATTCACATTACTTATAGCACGTATAAAGAGACTTCCTCGCATGGCTACCAAATTAAGTAATTAAGTAATTCCAGAGTGAATAAAAAGTAAATAAAAAAACTTGATTTGAATTTTTACCCGACGAAATTCTAAAGAGAAAGAGAGGTTTTTAATTGTTTTCGGCAATGCTCCCACACAGATAATAAATAAATTATTAGTGTTTATGTAAGGAAAAATTAGTTATGTTTGTTTATCATAAATTTGAACTATCTCAACTATTATTATATTCTGCGCAAGCCGAGAAGACAGTTAAGATCAATGTGCAAATGGAGCACACAATCTGAAGTGGAAGTGTGCGCACGAAGATGTCAGCCCATTCGCATATAAAACAGTGTGTTGCGTTTTAAGTTTAAGCTTATTGAACCCGTTGTTTATATATGAGTGTATAATATATGTTTCCATAAATGCAATCTAAATCATTTTAATAGACAATACAATAAAAATATACTTAGTTTTATTATTATTATTATTATTATTATTATTATTATATCTTACACCATAATTACTTACGAGTGCAAGGTGTTGGGGGAATGAGTACTAGCTACAGAGGCTTTCGACTCGAAAAGGAAAGGATTTTATAGAAAGAAGCATTTTGGAGACCAAGCCTGTGGCAGGGTTTGAACCTGCGACCCCCGGGGTGTGAGTTACTTAGTTTTATAATTGTTAAGAAATGTAGGTGCAGAATTGTATTTGAAACATAAACGCTTTTCTGTCAATTTACACTGAAAATAAAGGAAGTTAACTATAATATGGCCAAAATGTCGATGACTGACTCTGCGGATCATCGTTTATATATGTTCCTAAAGGGAAACGGAGGGAAATAGACATATAATTTGAATAAGCAGAGAATATTTCTCTATAAGTGTGCTTCTACATATATAACTGACTGAAGCAATTATCGGTATTTTTAATAATTGTACCATTCGATTTGTATAGGGAAGAAGAATATAGTTGTCTTCTTGTTTCTAACTATTTTGAATAACACAGAACATTAGTCATAAACTAAAGTTCGATACAAGATTTAGTTCACTAAATCTTGTATCGAACTTACGAAAACATTATAATAAAAAAGGAATTATCCCTGAAACAAGCAAAAATATTAAACATCAGCAAGAGAAATACTTCATACGAGTATATTTAAAGACAAAATATACTTGGTTTTGCTGCAATATAGCAAAGATTTCCCTACACAGAAACCGTATTTATAAAGAAAAGTTAACTTGCAAATATCATAGATTGAAATAATTATAGATTAGAAGATAGTTGAAGTAATTATTGTTTAATCTAAAGAAGGTCATATATACGTATATCGTATCAAATTAGAAAAAATGGATTCTCTACTTTATAGTCAGATATTTATTATTTATATTATGTGTATAAATGTGATGTATGAATCTAATAAGAACGAATATAGATTAGATTTATATAAGGGTGTTATACACTGCGACCTGAAAGATCTATTGTGATGCCCCTATTTATTTGAAAGATGTGGATAGTCTCATCTATAAAACTTCTGTCAGGTTAATTTCCGACAGGAATTCATATATTTTGGAGCAATCAAGATGAGGGATCTTGCACATATCTAAGATATATTCTCCAAAACACCATGGTCTTTTGTGTGCCAATGGTCCGCAGTCTGTGATCAGGTGCAGTGAGGTTTCTTCACTTTCTCCACAGAATGGACAGATGGCATCTGAAGATATACCCAACTTGTTCAAGTGGTAGTTGAGTCTACAATGTCCGCTTAAAATGCCTGTAAGGATTCTTAAAAGAACAAATATAAGAGAGGAATTATAATGAGATAAAGTAGTTATAATGAAACAGAGGGTTTATAATGAGACATAGTAGTTTCGAATGCAGTAGACTTAGATAGTCCATGAACAGAATTTGCCGAGTGAATTCACCACCTGCAGTTAGAGTCTTGATGGACAAATGTAATAGCTGCAGGCCCAGGTTCGATTCCTAGGAGGGTTCATAGTTGGTGTGCTGTTGCTTTCTGAGCCATAATATCAACTTGCGGAAAAATTGCGTTGCCATTGAAACATCTCTGATTGCTACAAATAGAGGGTCGAAAGTAGTTATACGGTCTGCCCAATGTTTTCAATAATTCTCCATCTGATAATTATTAGGGTGGCATAACTACAGTGCACGTACAGTGTGTGCACTTGTCAACAAATGAAAACAGAAACACTTTTTGTATAAAACTTTATTGAATTAAAGACATTATTATTCAATGGAATGCAAAATTCCATTATTATAATTATTATATTATTTATTAATTTATTATATTAATTATTATAATTATCTTCCGTATATAATTTAAATTTCTGTAAGAATAAAACGTATTTATTTGTGCCATTTTATAAAAAAAAAATTAACATAAACAAAAGAAGCCCTAAAATTGCAAAAGTTAAATCATTTGCTGGGTCTACAGAAATCTGTTTTTATTAAATAATATTTTAAATAAACGAAAGAAATACTGTGGCTAGAAAAACGTGCTTAGTAACATTTCAGCCATGGTAGTAGCGCATAATTGCACACACGAGCGTTCAGAAAAATTGCTGAATAAAAAAATATTGAAATTTTATACAGACACCCGCACTTTCTTTAGAGCAAACGATAAAAAACTCGTAATGGGTCATTAAACTTTTTAACAGCAATTATAATTTATAAATAAAATGCAAACACGCCACAAAAGGTAAACTTGAGAAAAATGCATTCTCCTTGAAATGGTGTGAACAATGAGTTTGATAGGAGTAGACACAAAATTATTTCTCATAAATATATTTTCGATGTCTCCGATGAATCACGAGTACTAATTGCATAAATGTAAATAAGCAAATTGTTTAATGGAAGAGAGTTGAAATGATTTCTCTTGGAATTCGTGCAATGAGGCTATCTTCAAAAACAAATAAAAAGAAGCTTGTAAAATTATGATATAGAAGTTAAAAAAATAAAATATTGTTATAAACATATAAAAGATATATAATATAATAAAATGTAAACTATAATGCATGAAAAACAAAATTACTGTGGAAAAAAGTTGACTAAACATAAAATTCATTTCAATATAAAAAAAAAGTATGTATTAAATAGGTCAATAAAACGAAACTAAGCACAAGCGAATTGTAAAAAAACTAACATACTCGTATACTTAAATAACTATAAATGAAAATAATAACAAAAAAAGTAAAAACAAAGCAGAGCAAATAAAAATAAATATCTACGTGCTTGTGCTTTAAAATTAAAATTGTTAATATTATCGTATTTACTTTTTTATATTATTTAAACTATTATGTATTAGCAAGTTCATTGCATTTATATTAATTACAAAAGCCACCTTTTGGTAAGCCATATTTACAAACCCACATCCAAAATTATATGCTCATGCATACTTACATACATACATACATATACATATACAATTTACAGCACTTATTCAAAGATCCGTGCAGCGAGTGAGTAAGTGAAGCCGCAAAGCTTCGAAACTCCCATGTAAGCTTTCGAAACGTAAACGGGAAAGTACGCAAAGCGAGAAATTACTAACATTCATTAAAATACGTAAACAAAAAGAATGACACGTATGTGAGAGAGAGTTCGTGTAATAAAAAACACACAGTAGGAATTCAACGTTACGAATACTTGATGTGTGGTTGTATGCGATGGAGTATGTGGGTGCGTATTAGCAACATGTAAAAGTAAAGTAAACTGGAAAAAACGCAAGAACTATGTCATCAAAGCAATGCAAGAATTTATGGCCACGAACACCTCAAACTCTGTAGCTACGCATCTAAAAAAGTGACTTTTCGTCAACCAAGTTCAATGTGCGAAACTTTAAATACACAGAATGTGTGTGTTTTATTACACATAAATACTGAAATCGGTGCATTCGGTCTCTAAGATAATAACTGTATAAGGGTAAGTGCAGATAAATATAGTAATGCCTATGAATAGAATTGTTTGTTGAGACATATTATCGCTTAGACACTGTTGTGAAAATGACCATTAATGTGGCAATTAATTTAATGCATAAGCAAACATCTCAACCCACTTGCCGACACCTGATAAAGTTGTTAGTGTATTCTTTTGTAGAGAAGTCAGACTCTCAAATATCTATAAACTGCTGTACAAATACATATACAAATACAAATTGTTTCAAATTGAATGATGAAGAAATTTATATGCACTTATCCAGCATAATTGAGTAATGATTACCAGGTAAATGCTTGTGAAAGCAGCGCTCAGAAAATAATTTTATGGAATATGTAGCATGAGGGAATATTACTATTGCATCTTAGTGCTTAATATTTATTTTATTATTATTTATTTTATTATTTATTTTATTAATATTTATTTTATTATTTATTTTATTACTTATTTTATTATTATTTATTTTATTATTTATTTTATTATTTATTTTAATATTTATTTTATTATGTTTTTTATTCTTCTTTACCTCCATTGAGACACTCCACATTCTGTTTATTTTCAATGCAATTTGAATATCAAATAGAATAGAATATATTTTTTTAGTAAACTTTTGTCATTTGACTTTTTCCTGGTTGTTATTTTGCCTTAGTAACCATTTCGAAATTTGCCATAATCGTACATTTGCAATATTTAGAAATAAATGATTGGCAAACCCAAAATAGAGCTATAAAAATCAAACACACTCACACATTCATATACGAGTACATGAATTCAAACGAGTGCATGTGCATGTACGAAAAATATTCCCCCTTGCAAGTGAGTGTTCTTTGTCGTTGTTTTTGTTGTATTTGCCGTTGTGCGAACAGGTGTTTAAACAATGATAAAAGCGAACAAGTTCTGGTAATTTGGTTCCAGATTTTGGCGATAAATATTAACAAAGCAGAAAATTTTTATTATTGCCATTTTTTACTGTAGACATTTTGCTAAGATTAAGTTAGAGTTCGAAAAATGTATGGTGAAATAATATAAAATAATAATTTAAATATTGTATTTTAAATCTTGCTCTTCTTTATTATTATCATTATTAAATAAAAATCAAATCGAGCAGCACACAAAAACTTGTTTTGGCCGGCCATAAACTTCAAAAGTTTTTATTGAAAACCAGTATCAATGAAATCAGATCTTGAACCGCCGCTAAAAATAGAACTGACAAACTGGCAAAGACGACAACAACAACAACAACAACAACAATAACATCAACAACCACTGCACAAATAAAAACTGTTTAGAGAATGCCATCTAACGACTTTTTGGCTAATGAGCTGAAAGGGGGAAACAAACCAGGCATCCAGGAAAGCAGGCTGGCCGGCAACTGTAAAGCCGTGCGCTTGCACTTAAATTAATTTTTTTAGCAACTACGAGGCTAATTATACGCATCAATAAATCGCCACTTACCGCATAATAAAATCAGCACATCCAGTCCCACTCGACACAATATACGCTTATTCGTATCCATTTTGGTGTGTGTGTTGTTGGTACAATTAATATTGCTAATGCTATGGCCCAGGCGCACTTCGATATTGTTGTTGTTGTGATTGGCAATGGCCACTGTTGTTGCACTACTTATATTTGTGTTGTTATTATTTGCGGCGTTATGGCCCAAGTTACGCGTTAGCGTTGGAGATGTCACGTCTTCACTACTGTTCTGACTTTCCGGTCGACGGAGCGGTGTTGTTTCACTCGCTGACGATTCGTTACTCATTGCTTTCAATTTTTTACACACGTTTATGCACTACCAACTAGAGAGTACTCCAACCAAGTCGAGAAAAAAGCTCACTTTTGACAGCTCCACCAACTAGCAACTAAATTGACAGTGAACTTGATTGCGCAAAAGTCCGTATGTGTGTGTCCGTGGATGTGTGAGTTTTTGAAATGAGTGAGAGAAAGAGCGTGAGAGCAACTAGCAAGAAGTTAGATAAGGTTGCTCCGGAATATCTTCGGTGCTTTTGTGTTTGTTGACGGTTGAGAAAACTTTACAATCTCCGCGTATTTGTGTGTGTGTGCTTCTCAAGAATATCTTCGGTGCTTTTGTTGTTGTTGACGGCTGAGAAAACTTTACAATTTCAGCTTATTTGTGTGTGAATATGTGTGCTTCTCAAGATACCAGGTAAAAAGAGAGAGATATCTCTTTGTTATTAATTACCGGCAATTTCAAGAAGCTTTTTAAGTGCACTTCAACACAATTTTAAGAAAAGGTTCAAGTGCTGCCTGTTTCCTTTAAAACAAATGAGTCAGTTAACAGCTTTCTGGTGTTAGCCTTTGTTTTTGTCGGTAAAAAACGATCAATGCTCAGGTAAATTCTCAGGTAGCTCAATCACAAGTCTTCCTTTCCTTGCAGTTCAGTTTAAGCTTTTGCCTTCCTCGTTGTTCATCCGCTGAAATGAGTAAGACAATTTATGACAAAAGGATTAGTTTAATGATGCGATCGTTTTATTTTGTGTTTATATTTCCTTTTTATTTTACAGAATTATGTTAATGTGTGCTCAGAGTGAGTAATGTTTTATTAAAGATAATTTATTCAACATTTTTCTATATTGCATGCTCGTTTGTTGCTTGGCATGCGCGCCGATTCAACGAATGAAGATTTCATAGCATAACATATCCGTACATTACTTACGTCAATCATTGTTATTGTTAATGAATGATTCACTTTTAAAACAATATTCTAAGGCTTCAAAAGGAACAGTATACCTACTTAGCAGAGCTATTTTATTCAGGAGCGGATTTCACCAAATGAGTTTATGGAGGCCCTGCCAGCAATTTTAGGCAGGTCGCTTTAAATTAATTTTTAAAAAAGTAATAAGATTGGTGTGAAAAAAGTGATTCTTATTTTCTTTTTATTATGTGTTTTACTTCATATAAGTGCTGGGCAAAAAAGTTATTTTTTTGTAATTTTTGGCAGGTGTTTTAAAATTTGTATACAAAAAAATAATAAGAACAAAACCCCCTATTAGCGTTACCTATGTCTATAAACTTTTAAGAGCCAATATCGAAGGAGGAAGGATTTCAGGGCAATCTTGGGACGTTGTGCCAACATGCCCTCAATATTAATAATTTATTTATTAATTAAATAAAAAATATTTTTTATTTAAAAGTCACGTAGGAAAACATTTTTCAATATACTGGAGCGAAATAACCATTTCAGTATGTATAGCAGTTTATTAAGGCAACTTATTCTAAAAAACTTTGTTCTTTAAAAAAAAAATTATGTAAAATATGTTTTTAATAATTAATAAAATAAAAAAATTTTCAATTAGGAAAAAAAATTTTTTAAATAAATAAACACAAATTTTTTTTTATACTGTGGCGATATAGCCAACTTAGTATATATTAGCCGTATTCCAATGGTACTGGACCGGATGCATTCTCATTGGAATGGTTTCGATCGAAATTATGGTTCTACGTTAAACTTGGCTGCACTTTTGTTTAGTTGTCAAGAAAAACAGATGAAAAATATAAAAATATCTGTGTTTAGAGTTTTGAGACATTGTTGAATTAATGAAATTAAAAACAATATATTAAAATAAAAATTGAAAATAACATAAAACAACAATAATCGGCATCAGCTGATTGATTGTAAACTTTTGCCAGTAGTGCCAAATACAGGCACTACTTTCCGTACAGTTGCTTTCCGAACACTTCCGGATCCAATAATTGGATCTGAAAATGAAGCTGGATCCAAATTTGTTGTTGCTTTGCATTAAATTGGATCCGATCCAGTGCCATTGGAATACAACTATTAGGCGCATTTGATTCGTAACTTGTATCGAGTTGTGCGAATAAAACAGCAAAGGAGTAAGTGGTATACTTGGAAGCACTGTTTCAACTGTTTTTTTAAACATTAACTTTTTTTATATTTTTTATACAAATGGATCATTTGAATATAATTTAAATCAACACAATAAAAGATTTCATTTCATTCTTTGTTTTTTTTTTTCATTTAACCAGCTAAAATATAAAATATACCAAGGAAATTTGTGTGGGTGATTTTTAATCTCATTGGTTTTCAAGCAATTTTCAATTTTGAACCACTCTATCGAGGATAGAAAAACTCTCTCGTTTCATCCGAGTATAATTTACTCAATAACCTTTCCATACAAAAGTCTGTCCTGTCGTCGATAGAGTGGCGAATCGAATGAGCCTAATATGAAAGTATCAACAATTTACCGGGCTTTATTTAAAAGAGCTCCGAGATATTTAGAGGACAATAACAACGCTGTATGACTGCGGTCCACTATTATAGCACCGCTTCATTGGACTAGGAAGAAGTACATATGTGCATGCAGGTTATTTACGGATTATTAGGACCTAGTTTTAGTAGTCGCAAGTAAACACATATTGAAGCAGCTTGAATTTCCAAGGTGTGGAAAGCAAACACAAGTTGAACAGCAAATCTCTTATCAACACAAAAATAAGCAAGCTATTGCGACTCCTGCGTAAGTACCCGCATAATTGTCAACACAAATAAAGTGTCTCGGTAAGCACGCGGATAAGTGGCTGCTGTCGCTCGTTGTCCATTTCACAGCAGTCCAACGCAGAAAGCAAAATTGCAATTCAGAGACACTACTCTGTGACATTGGCACTGAAGTTGTTGATATTGCTTCCTCGAACAAAGTGGGCGCCACATAATCAATTGAAAATGTGTGCTTAAATGCTCACACCCACGGAACGCGTCACCGGTAGCAACCACGTTATTGACACTGCGCAGCGCTGTGCTGTGGTGTGCCCGCGCTGCGTCCTCTGTCAGTGAGCATGTTACATTTGCCACTCTGCAGCACATGCTGGTGTGTACATACTTTGTAGGTAGCAAGTATGCTGTGTTGCGCGGTGGGGCGGAATCACGGGACCGGCTGTCAAGACTCAAAGTTTTGTTTTGTTTAATTTGTTATTGATCATCGCTGGGCTCATCTGCCTCTCTGATAAGTTAAACAAATATTTACAATATGATAAATTTTTGTCAATGTGTAAAGGAAGCAGTTTCTGAATGAGCGGATGTAAAATCTGAACGTGTTGATTTTATTTAATATGAAATTTTTATAAATGCATCGTAGGATACAATCGAAGGGGTTTCAAATTCCGCAAACTCAGAAAGTAAGCAAGCTTTGCTGGTGGCCCCACATTTTCCGGTGGAGAAGTTTCACATTTCAATATTTAATTTTCATCAAATACTTTATGTTAATAGTCCAGAATCGTTGGGTGTGCCTATTAATACATGCATTCTGGGTTGGATTATTTATTTATTAATGATAGACGCTTATTGAAGAGTGATTTTTTTTTTGGAAATAGTTTACAATGTTGTTTGGCATACAACATCTTCAAAAGCTTCACTTTTCCGTCCTCTGGATAATTATTTCAGAGATTAATTTTGATTGAAAATGATTTATCCTTGCATTTGCAGAATAATTTTTATTGACGATTTCCCAGCAACTGAGTTGCTCAGACCGCCCCGCCAGTTTGAGCGAGTTTCAGTCACTTCACCAGTCAATCGAGGTCGAAAATTAAAAACCTCTCCCTGCCTACCATAAATTATATGGTTCTTATAATTTTTTATTTCTCCCATTGCATTCTTCCTTTTTCAATAAAAATGCCATAAAATTATGAATTTCGATACTAAAATTTTATGATTACTGATATGGAAATATAGGAAAAAAATTGTTTTTATTTTATTTGTTGTAATCGCGTAATTACAAGAAAATTAAAAAAAGTAAAATTCACATTGTGTAAAAAAATCTCAAGGAAACTTTTTCAGTATTGGGAGGAGTAATAAGCGGTTAAGGAGCATTGGTTGCATTTGCTCTTTGGCGTCGAATTGCTTTAACAACAACAAAAAACAACAACAAAACTGCCACTTACAATGCCGTCGCGAAAGAAAAAATTGCTATTATTGGCGGTTTTGTATGCCAAGACAATTTCTTGAGCATTGTAAGCCAATGTGGTGGTCATTTACAACTTAACTAGCAAGAAAGCGCCACAGACGGTGCAGTAAATTGCGAATTTGCAACTCAAAGGAGTCATATACACTTGGCTGATAGCAACACAACACAAAACTGCACCACCATCTTCCTGAAAAAATTAGAGATTAAATAAATGAGGGACAACGAATGAATTTCGAAGATATATAATAGATTAATATAAATATTATATTACAGAAATAATAAAGAAGAAAAAGGGAGTTCTAGATGCCAGGACTTTCGGCTCCACTGCTATTATATTACATATTAGTGCATGAAGGTGGGTATAGTAGCTTGGATATCACGTAAACTTCAGCTTAAACGGTTTTAATCTAAATTGTTACCATAATGAAAAAATTTATTGATACATTTTGTATTGATTGGCAATGGAATTTTGGACAGATTCTTGTATGCATCAATTATGGCAAATCTTGTTAATATTTTTAATCGTGTCTTTAGATTTCAGTACCTGTCAATTGTAAGAGAATACTAAGAATCATATATGGTATAGCTTTATTTTCGTTCCAATATGACGAAAAATTAATATATAACTCTTAATTAGTTTGGAAATTATATATTGTTGATATGGTAACCAAATTTAATAACTATATAATAGGATAAATTTCCGCTACTTGCGTTATAAGAATCTGTGCGTGTACTTTGTCGAATTTTGTAGATATATTCTATTTATGTTCTATAGAATTATCTGTTTCTGTTATAGCCTAGGAAATCTTCTTTTGACATGCCTCATATATGTATGTATCTCTAACGGTTAAAAAACTTAAAAAACTGTCAATTGGATAGAAGGAGAGGGTGAAAAAGAAAAAGGAAGAGATAGGGATCAAGAATATTCATACACACACACACACACATATATATATATATATATATATATATATATATATATATATATATATATATATATATATATATATATATATATATATATATATATATATATATATATATATATATATATATATATATATATATATATATATATTTATAGAATATACATATACAGCGAATAACGATTCATATTACAAACACTATTCAACTGCACAAACTTAATGTGCCCCATTTTTAGCACATATGGATAAAAATGTGTTCCATGGTTGGTTAATCCTTCACTCTTTATGCTTTATGGTACAATATTCTAAAGGAAATTTTGTCAAAAACAGATGATTTGACAACTGCAATTCTATTATAGCATAATAAACAAAGTAGAACTTAATAAGTATACATCAACGATTGCCTAGGGACAAGATAAATATGACTAGAGACAAGATAAATATTAAATTACAAATTTACATAAATTTGCTTTTGATCTCGGTAGATGTGCCCTGGGCATCCCGAATTTGACGTCTGGCAAAAAAACTGTAAAACAAAGTGGAGGGAACCAACACCAACCACTTACTTTTCTTAGACAATAGTTGTATTTTCCTCATATTAGTATTGATTTTTGCAAACAATGTTCTCATAAATGTGAACCGCATACCTTATGTATTCAGTCACCCCCCCCTTTTTTACACATAGAGAAACAATTCTATTGAGAAAATTGGGGATTTACATATATATACTTCTTGCCCTCATACAAAATCCAGTAGGGGCAAGCGTGTGTAAAAAAATTGTGTTCAGCAAAACTTCAGACAAAATGTGTTTTTAATGCATGCTTGTTGCCGCCAGTAATGTGTGTATGAGGACCATTTCCATGCCAGAGTGTTCGCCTATAGCCAACCGACAGACTCATGCAACCACCAATCAAACGCCAATTTACCAAAGATCCAAAATACCGCTGGCAAGCAGCTTGCGACGCTGGCTCCAGCGCTTTGTGAAGTGTGTGTGGTGGCAGAAAAATCGCTGAACACGATCTAATCTTATGGGCGCTTGTTACATGCCTCCATGCCACCACATAAAGAGCTAAGCATTTTGCTGGTTAGCGGAGTTCGTGTGCTTGCTTGCGTCGTTCTGCACCAAGTTAGTTGACTTTCTTTGTTGATCTCGCCAAATTCTAAGTTGGCATACCACGGCTTGAATGCCAGTATTTTCTAGCAGGAGACTTTTAAATTAATTAACAGCTTGAATAGATAAAGAGGTGTGCAACTTTGTTGGTAACTTGTTAAGTTCGGGGAAGTCTTGGAATTGTTTACGTTTATGAAGGAGTTTTATGTGCACTTCATGTGTAATTCTTACCACTGAGTCAGACATCAGCAGTCGCTTTGGCACATTAAGTACAATAAATTTCATTACTCCGATTAAGCAGCACACTTTTATCTTTATCAATTTCTTTCGTACTTACGAAATTCGAAATTCTTATCTTATCATTTGAGTAAATTACTATATAAATGTTTGTTGTATTTACTCAACAAATCTTCCAGTTTGGATATACAGAAAGAGATTTTCAAAGGTTTTTTCTTCGAATTAGAAATTTAATTTCCTAGACAAGGATAAAATCTTAGTCACAGGTGCACAATAATTAATAATAATAAATCCTTTTCCGATTCTGAAGTTTGTGTGTTTACACCCAAGTGATCGCAGTGTTTTTGATATTGTAAATTGAAAAATAAGAAAATGCTTCTAATACTTTCTTTTTAAAATTAAGCTATCAATTGATTCCATTTTTACCGTCATTATCGGTATTTTCAGAATACGAGCTCAGATTTAGTGGAACACATTCCTTGCAAAGCAAAAACAAACACTGAAACGAAAACGAGGCTGATTCGAGATTTGTTTCGGCTTAGCATGCGATTGGGTGTTCACTCAACCCAATCTCGACCTCATTGATTGATTGCTCACTTGGAGTCAACTTCTAAACATTGACATCATTCGAAGAGATTTAAAACTATAATTGGGAGGGATTTCCAATTTTAAAGCATTTCTGATTTTTAATAGCAATTAACCAACTACAAATTGGTGTATATATCAACGATAGTGACTTATCATCCTATTTTACTTGACTTCAAGCCAATTCTACTCATTCAAATGGCTGCAATCAATCAATAACTCTTTAATATGGTCCGGCAAAAATCCAACAAAAACTTTCAAATAAAAACGTTGCAGTCACCGAGTTCACTTCATATCTGATTCTTCCATTCCATCTTCGAGACGATCCTAACTCATACATGAATAGGTAGGTTGAGCGGCTGCAAAAAAGCACACCTAGATTTGGTCTTTTGTGACACCGTATGAGACACAAGTCCCATTCCCTCTTAAAAGAGCAGCCATTTGGAGCATTTGAAAGGAGCCCATTTTTATACCTTTTTCCTTTCAAATAGGTAAAAGAGGGTATGCTGATTTTGAGAAAGGTTTCAACTACAAGAAGGAGGCGTGGTAGGTATGGACATATACATAAATATAAATCTGCTCAGAATCACTTTCGGACCAATGTTAATTTTGTCCGTCCGTCTGACCGTCTGTGGCCACTTTTTTGCTACACCGTTAGAGATATCTAAATGAAACTTTGCAAAAGTATAGTCTGGACAAAGATACAGAACCAGCTTGCTATATGCGTCGATTTGGACGAAGACCACGCCTACCTCCCATATATGGAACTTTTTTCACCTTTCTTAAAGCTTCTGACTATAAGTTCGGTTCAATTTATGGAATAGTAACGCACTTATGTAGTTTCGAAGATGCCGGTCTTACTAAACACTACAAAGAGTAGGCGGTATATAACTGCCACGCCTACTATTAACAAATATTCATAACTTAAGATCTATTCGAGATTTATGGACAAAGAAGCAACATGTGGACATTATAAAGCTAACTGCAAGAAATGAGGTTGATCAGAGAAAGGACACGCCCACTTTTGATATAGGGCACTTTCGGAAATAAAATTAAAATGAAATTAATGCTATCGGAATTAAAATTGGCAAAAATGTACATGGGGGTCCATAATAGTGTGTGTGCAAAATATAGGGAACATAAAACTTCTGCCACGCCCACAATTAACCAAAAATCATGACTAGGTTCATATTTACGATTTATCAACGAAATTTCACAGCAAGGTTGCGGGTACACCACACAAAAAATGGGCAGGCCACACCCACTATAGACATATTTTTATAACTTATGACCTATACAATCTTTTTGGGCGAAATTTTATTTTAGTTCATTATTGTCGCTGCAAAGCCACTCAAAAGAAATGGGGTGCATCAGATAAAGGCCACGCTTCCTTCTATTATAACACTAGTTTACACTGAAAATGTACATTTGATGAGAGGTGACTTTTCTTATGTATTTTCATCTGCTGAATTCGAAAATGAAGGTTAAAGAATTCGAAAATCAATTAAAATAACTTTAATCATTTTTCGGTCGATTTTCTTCTAGTTGGTCTTAGTTCTTACGTTAAAGTATCATATTTACGTACATGAAGAGAAACCAGACGTTTTTTCAACGATTTGTACTTTCCAGGAAGTAGTCTCCTCGGAAAGTATTTCTCCTTTGGGACAGAGCTGGACACGTACAGATCAGGTATTCGATGGACTCTTGCTCCTCCTCATTCATGCAACTCCTGCAAAAGTCATTTCAAAGCAATGGGGATATAAACGTCCAACGTCGAAACTAACACATTTATACACGGAATATATAAGAATAATTTTTTCAGGAATATTTTCTTCTTTAATTAGTTTCGAATAAGTTTTGTGGCGGGACAGATGAGGGATGAGGTAGAGCAAATATACAAAAGAACCTGCAATATAATTCCAAATGTTTTTTCCCTGTGTAGAACATTTTCTTCTGAGGGATGATTAATATCATAACAATTAAAGAAAATACATCAGGGAAAAGTGAAATATATTTCATTACATTAACAATTTCATCTCTGACATTTGATTACTATGAAATGACCCGTTATGATATATGCAAACTTTACAAGTAAATTCGATAGGTCGATGCAATAAAAGTATATTGAATATGAACTAGGAATGATTCAAAACTAACTAGTTTTTTATGTTAGTTCCCAACTGCAAGAACGTCTGCGCCAGTAACGCAATAAATTCAATAGTGTATTCGGGCCAGCAGGAGCAACATTTCTTATGTATGGTATTATTGCTCATTGCAGATGAGCAGAAAGATGCGGGAATTCATCAGAGATGCGACTATTTCTCCCTCATGCTACTAAATGGAACTATGCGTAAAACGGATCTTTCAAGAAAACCAACCTAATTTTCAACCTAAATGTGTTAAATGCATCTTAGGTTTAAAGAAGAGGCCGAACTTTAGAGAGCAACAATTTGGATCTTTATAAAAACATATCCATCGTTAATAAACAAAATATATTATAAATAATTAAGTTATCATTCTTAAGGCGCAGAGTGACATAAAGAAGAAACGACAGAAAATGAACTTTTGGCGGCAGAACAGAAGCAACTCACGATGAGTTGCCACATTCCCAGGGAACATTAATTCAAAATAGGGCTGAGTACTTTTTTAAGCATCCCTCATTGAGGTTCGAAACTCGAGCGATAACCAATGATAGTAAGAGGAGACCACAGTCAATAGACCTTCCACGAATTTTTTGGATCTAGCAAAGAATATCTCAAATTATATTTCTATTATACTTAAAGTAGAGTATTTAATGACACAAAAAGATATTCCTCTAAAAAATTGCGTATAAATCGCATTTTGATCAAAATGAAATTGAAAACTAATCTGCTACGGAATAATGAATTCTGTTAAGCAAAATTAATAATACAAAAATACGGTTGTAACAAATTGTCGTCTAAAAATGGTGTGGTCTATTTAGAGGTGCATAATATTGAGATTTTAATTTTAAGAGATAAGAACAACAAAATTGCTCTATTACTAAAGACACAATTGTTCTGTGTTCCCCGCCGGGATGAGAATGCGTCAGATGTATTGTGAATGAGCAGTGTACATTCCTTATTCCTGGGCATACTTCTAAAAGAAAAAATGCAACTTCCTTCCATGAAAAGATGTAACTTCCTTCCCTTTCACAAACACTCTATCTTCCTTTTACTTCAAGGCTTGTGTTATAATGGGCATCACTTGCCTGAATGCTTGGAGACCTGCTTCTACGAGAATTCTCCGGCCTTCCCCAATTCGATTTATATTCTGTCTAAATACACAATTGAAATTTCAGTCTTAACGGACACCAAAACTAAAGTCCAATTAGTCAAAATGTATCGCAGTGCATTCTGGTGTGTTAAGCACAGATTTCTGCGCTACCTAAAATAATTTAAACACCCCGCTCACTCATCAGTTTTCTGCCTGATATGATGCATTTTTGTTAATTGAGCTCCGCTGAGTTGAAAATTCCAAGATATTTTTGCTACCCGACAAGATTAAATTCATTTAAAGGACATTGGCTGAGAAACCTTGTTGACTCATCGATTTATCTCGGATTGTTGTAATGTTCGTTCACGCCTCGTGTTATGACTTACTTTACCTTAAGCGTACTTGCGAAGATTTTGAATCTTTGTTATTGAAAAAGGTCTCACGCTCAACGATACAACGACCGGACTGCAGAATGGAAGAATGCAATTTCCACTGAAATACCGTACGAACAAATGTCAATGGCAGACTCACATGTTCAAGAACACTGAGGCAGGAAATCGTAAAACCAGTGAATTAAAGTGCAAAAGCCTCGAATGGTGTTGCCAAACTAAAATACTTTCGGATAAAATTGACCGCAACGGCGCATGTCACGATTCCAGCACAATCGCAGGCACGAGCGAAAGGAGATTGAATTTCAAACAGCTCAGAAATTCGTGATGGCGGGAAAATTGTGCTCAGGTGACTGCGGCAAACCACCAACTGTGTGTCAAGGAAACGCTAATTATGAAATTTTAATCAAATGAACAGCCGAGGCAGCAGGCAGCAGCCAGCAAATGAGGTCACGATGCGTTCTGCTGCGTGAGAATTTGCGCACTAAAATAACTGTAAAAATATTATTTATGTACGTCGTGGTATGGAATCGATAAATCATCAAAGCACTCAACGAATTGGACTGGAATACGGCGTGTGCGTGGATGGCGAACAGATTCGATTTAAAAGCATTAAATAATTATTAATGAAAAATATTTGTATATCGAGTAAAGTTGCGAAAAATAAAGAGCTGAACGCATCAAAAACGCATTTACAAAGTTCATTGATAGCATTAAATTTAACAGGAACCGCGTTTCATTGAACCGTCTACGCAGACACCGGCCAGACTTACTGCCATGTCTCTGGGTACGGACGGGTATGGGTGTTGAACCGACGGATAAATGATATCGCCGCATTGACGGGCGGATGTACTCGCATCGACATGTGCACTTGTTGCCGCCACGGGTTTGCTTTTTCGCAATTTTGTGTAATTTTAATTTTGTTGACATTGAAATTTAAAACCTTAACGAAGGCGAATTATTTGAATTGATTTTTCAATGCACGCACACTACACCAAATAAGTTGGAGTATATTGGTTCTGATATATTTAAATTGCAATAGAATTTAAGTCTAGATAATGTACTCGTGCAATTTTTGAAATGTTGGAAACAGGGTAACTGCATTGATAATCTTTAAACTTGAATTATAATTACTTGAATGTTCCACTCCAACGAAAAACTTACCAAAATAATAATAAAAAAATTAGAAGCCATATTAATTTAATAACATTTTATTTTATTTCATTTACAAATATGTTTTTGGGTTCATATTTAATAAGATCAACATTATTATCTATAAACGCTCAATTCCTGCTTGTGCAGTCTTTGCCTAAAGTTAACACAGATTCTTAAAGATTCATTATAGAATACTTAGTTTGTTGGTGCTAATTTTTATTTCCTTTGAATTCGTTCTGTATTAATAATAATTAAATTTCCATTTAAGACAATTTGGGACTCTGTGAAGACCAATCTGTAGCTGTGCTGACCAAGCCGTAGCAATTTTGCTGAAACAAACTAGCATCCTAACTCCTTTATAGTTTGCATTTTGAGCGAGGGGTCTCAGTTACCTTCTAGCCATGATTGCTCTGAAGTGACTTTTCCATTTACTACTCATATTTCCTTAATGCCCAACTGACAATTGTGTAGAGTACTGTATGTTTGAAGGATCTTGTCAACAATTCCTGCTCCATATAACAACTCTGTAGACTTCAACAAAACATTTTCTAAATTTTGAAATTTCTCTCAACTGAAATCTAGATTTGGGAAAAAAGTGTTTGTTGCCCAAAACAATTTGGAGAACACCTACTCGGAACATGGACCTCTGTTGGACGCTTAAACGAGGTTTGTTATAACCCCTGTGTCCTCTTTGGTTCGGTCTTTCTTCCAGCCATAGTAGATGGGCACCGGAGACTTATCGGTGAACATTGCTTCAATAATAGTTTTTATTTTCACAAAGAACCAAACTGTACTGAATAAATAATTACAATGCGACACAGATTGGAGTGCACAGAAAATGAAATAAAATAAATAAATAAGCGCCCTCGTCGTTCAGTGACAAGTATGCTAGTCTTACAAAAGTGTCCTGGAATGGCTCCAAAATTATGGTATCGAAATGCTTCATTTATTTCTTTTTGTAAATAGCTTTAGTTGATGATGCTCATTCTCCCAAATTCTTGCAAACAAAATTGATGACGCTGCAGTAATAAATAATAATAATTTAGGTCCAAACATTTCTGTGTGTGGGTAAGGGAGTAATAATACAATAAACTTTTTTTGGGAACATTCTGTTGACCTACAAAAGCCGCTATTCAGGCGTGCAATGCTGAACGAAACACGAAGTGTTCAGCATCGCCGCTGCCACAGGAGGCATTTCACCTGCTGAACACACAAAAAAACAAACACAAACGCCCTTGACCGAAGGTTAACTGCTGCTTGCAGGAGGAGTCTCCAAAATCGTATTACTATAATTCCACAAAATTTCCCAAGTTTTCAACAAGTTCTTCGCACCAATTTTGCGTAAAATAATTTCCGAAAACTTTGTTTATAATCGAATTAATTAATTGGCAAATTGCCAGAGCAAGTGTTTCATTGGCATCATCAATACGTATATAAGTAAGTATTGTATATTGTATACATTATAAAAAAAGAACAATAAAATATTTTAAATTTCCGCACTTGTGTGCATGCTTTCCGTGATGCTGTCGAGTAATCTTGCCAGCATTTTCTTACATTACAATTCAAAAAATGCGCAAATATTTTAAATTTCCGCCACTGTGAACAGGGAGAACAATGAGCCCAATGTTTCGCAGTACACAGCTAACAGCACTCGACCCAAATATACGCAATCCTGATAAGATTTGGCGAACTCTGTGCATGCCATTATCACTATCAATGTCAATTTGTCACACGCTGATAAAGTGAAGTCGACTATGATCTGCGGAAATCTGTTAAATCATAAAGGAATTGCAGCTATAAAATATAAGTATATATAAATGACAATTTAATTACTACAAATGAAAAGCTGACGTACTTATTTCTTGGTTAATATGCATGGATAATGTCCGCCTGCTTATCGTAACCTAAAGGGCAAATTGTCGTAACTCCCAATATCCATAATTTGTCCAAGTTTCTCTTAAAGAGGAGTTAAAGGAAAGGAAGGAAAGGCAGGAAAGAAAGATTAATAATAAGAATGGAAATCGGTACAAGTCAACATATTGAACTAGGACAGGTTTCTGTAGATATATAGATTTAAAAAAGCCTCGAGAATTATTATATAGGGAAAAGGTACTATAAAACAATCGTATAGTTGTTATATGTGTTCTGTAAATTGTTTCAGAAGTCCTATATGATAATTTGTAAACGTTTTCCGTATCAAACTTGTTTTACGTATGAAATAGACCTAATATAAACGTGCTATAGAGGAAAAGGACATTAATTTTACGTATGAAATAGCGCATAATATAAAAGTGTTACAGAGGAAAAGGCCATATAAAAAAGTGCTGTCCCAAATGTAAAGTAAATCCTTCTAAATAGAAGACCATTTAGCTACTAGGGACGTAGCCTCATAGCAAATATTTCACACACAAGCATAGGAATAAAAAAATAAATACTTAAAAATAGACGTGTTCCTCATTTTTGTTAATTTGTCTGTATCCGAGTGTATATTGATTTTTTGTTTATTTTTTCTATTTTTAATGTAGGCCATCAGTGAATTTCGAATGTCAATTTCTAACGAGATAATAGGCCCATTACCTCCACAAACTGAACCTAAGTGAAATTATGACAGCATTACTCCTCACTTAATTGATTACTTTTTATTGATTTTTCTTCTCATCTCTTTCCACCTCTTCATTGAACTTTCATCTCATTATTCTGAGAACTGCAATGCAGCATTGCACGTCCTTGACCATCATTAATAAAAAACCAAATGAGAGGAGGAGGCACGAAAAGAGAGAAAAAAGAGCATTACGGGCATATTTATGGGAATTATGCCGTGCATGCAAGTGTTAATGTAATCTTAAATCGATTTGTTTTAACGTCTTCTTTTAGCGTTCCTTCATTTCATTCATTTAATTGCATTTTCTGTTGTTTTTGTTCTCTGCTTGTTGCTTTTGTTTAAAGCTGTTTGTGACGAAACAAACCGCTTAAAATAGTAATGTAATCAGCTCTATTTTTGGTATCAATCTTTATATTTATTTCTTTTGAGCGGTCATTTTTACTCATTGCTCAGAATATACATATGTACATATTTACATATGCATATGTACACATGTAAATAAATATACATATGTATGTACATACGTATGCATTCAATAAAGAATGTGAAAATAACCCGTTAAAACCAGCGTGAGGAAAGTAAATTTAAGTAAACAAATTCAAACAAATTTTTTTATATACATACATGCATACATAGTTTTATATGGATAATAAATCACAATAAATAATTAACACGTTACCTGCGTTCTCACACGAAAATTTTATATGTAGTTCGATTTTTTTAAATATATTCTTAGATATTTTTGCAAAAGTATACAAAACAATATTGAAAGTTGTATTTGGTTAAAATTTATCCAAATCTTTGCGTATAAATTAAAGTAAACACATGTTTTCTGTTGTTTTATTCTTTCTTTTTCACTAATCGCTGCTTTTCATTTATTTACGTGAAATAATTTCAATAATAAACAAAACTGCTCACAAACGAGAGCAAATTTAATCCGTGTACTTCTCCCGAACAATTTCCTACTACTGAAAACGTTGTTGTTATTTTTTACTGCGGCATGTTTTTGTAGGGAAATTTTGTGTTGCAGTTGCCTTGGCAGCATGTTGCTTTAATTGAATAACTAATTTGCTTCGGCATGCTGCTCTGATACTGTATACAAACTTGCTTATAAAAAGAATATTTCAAAACAATGATGCTTGGCATCATGTTGCTTAATACGAATAACGCATTTCCATCGACATGTTGCCTTGACTATGTTTCTACACTTGCTTACAAATTTAATCTTTAAAATTTCAGTCTCTATTTTTATTAAAATTTCAAGGAGAAATTAGGAAAAAAACGATACCTAATGTTGTAACGTATTAAATAAAAAATAATTTAGTTACATTAGTTGACAGTTCAATAAATTATTAAATAAGAATTATAGAAGAAGTCTCTGTAAATACCTGATCCTGCTGGGGTTCTCTTCAAACTAATTATTATAGTTATTACTTAATGAGTAGATTTAACGTTTATTGAAATTTCTATCTAATGGTGCAGTTTGAATATTTGCCCTCAATAAAAGTAACTTTCAGTCAACAGTCTTGAGCCTTGAGAATAGGCTATAAAAGGGTCATCATCGGATTAGCGAAACCGGTGGACAAATTATGTTCTTATTTAAAGGAGAAAGTTGTTTCAACTTGGGACTAGCATTTGCTGGAATTCTTTTAGGTGATGCAGTTGTTGCCTGCCTTCTCTTATTTCACTTATCGAGCCTCGTTCGGATTGGTGCTTAGGCATGAACGAGATTTAATATTCAAACATTTTAGCAATTGAATAAAACAGTTTCTTTAAAGAATATTTAATGCAGTTCAAGTTTACTCCAATTATTTCAGGTGAAGTTAATGCTAAGGTCATAAAATTTGATTTTGTTGTGTTATTTGTCCAGAAAAATATGCACCATTAAATGTGAATATGTCAGGAAACGTGCCCACGCTCACCTTTCTAATGAGTTAAGAGTAAGAGATCGGTTGGCAGAGTCCAGCAGAGTACGAAGTGTTAACTACCAACAATGGCGAGCATTTGCGCATGCGCACGGTAATTTAACGCCTTTGTAGCATGCTGCACGCCCTGCTCCTCACAACACAGATGCAAATGCACTCAAAAACCCACATTGCGCATCCTTGTTTTATGAGTTTACACAAACTGTTTCATTGTATTCCAATTTATTGCCAGCAATCGCACCAGTACGAGGTCTAAGCGTACGCCTGAAGGCACGTAGGTATGACGGAGGGAACAACACGGATTTATTGCGCACGAGCAGCGCATACAGGGGCCATGCGGCAGTGTCACGCTGGAAATTTTATTACCGATGGTGTGTGTGTGGATTTGTGCCACTCGTAAATGATTTTTCACACTGTTCGCTGGAAATACCAAAATTTACAAATTTTTATGGGAAAAATTTACAGACAAGACTGAATGCTTTTTATTGGCAAAGTGTGTGAAAACAATTTTTAGTTTGCAACAAAATTTCGGCAAATCAAGTTTACTTGCAAACGAATCAATTCTCTGTTGTGTTTGCTTGATCACATCAACAAGCCTCTAAAATCACGGACTTATCTTCTTATGTACATTTTAACTACCAGCGATGAGTGTAACTGTGTAACCCCCCAAAGACTGGGTGGCAAGGGGACAGGCGGACCGCAGCTGTGACCGATCATAAAAAGCCTCATAAAAATGTTGTCACTTAACATGCTGTTAAAAATTTTAAGCACTTAATCCGTTGACTGTTTCCTTGTTGTTGTTGCTGGTTGCCGCTTGAGTTGTTGTGGTGCTGGTGCACATTGTGCAACCAACCCAATTGACACTTGCTTCAATTGCACTTCTTTCATTGAGCAATTTTCAAATATTCATAATTAAATTTGTACAAACTTCAACGCGCAGTAAGCCTACGAGTATTCTAAGGGACATTAGCGTGGCAGCGCTTGACTGCAGCAATCCACAATCGAAAGACTTTAAGATAGAGGAACCATAAACAGAAGAGCATATGTGGCCATTTCGAATATTCAAATGTGCTTCAAAATTACCAAATCTTCTAAAGTGGGGAGCAATTGAAAAGATACTCCTCAGCAGAGCCAGCGTCAATGCAGTTGAAATTGCAATCGCAGGCAGATGGAAATGTGGAAAGGAATCTTAGAATATTGTTTCCTAAGCTTTTTTCTTCATTATAGGCTAAACAGGGGGTGAAAGGGATATTGAATCAGTTGCCTGAGTTGGTTAAACACTTGAGGAGTAACACTATCATATTTAGCAGTGTAAACCGTTTAATCTAAGAATTCCAGCAGAGCTACAGCAAGGGATCTCGAATTTAGAATAAGCCTTTTATGGTAAAGGGTTTCCAACAAGAGGTGTTATTTTGAATCACCCGGTATTTGGTATCTGTCACTTCTGAAGCTTTTATTCTTTGACATTTGACAAGTAGAAACTACGCCATTACTAAAAATGGAACGATACACGCTTCAACAACGCATTGAAATTATTAAAATTCACTACAAAAATGGTGAAAATCTTGCAGTCACAGTTCGCAAAACTAAAGCTTTTTTGGGTCGTCGTGAAGCACCTTGTCAGACCGCAATACAGATATTGGTGGAAAAATTGGAGCTGTTGGGACAAGTTAGTGATGTGAAGAATAAAACCCGTGCACGTCGCTCAAGAACAACTGAGAATATTGCTGCTGTAGCCCAAAGTGTTGAAGAAAACCCAGGTTTGTCCATTCCTCGTCGTTCTTTGGAATTGGGCATTCCACAAATGTCATTACACTGTATTTTGCACAAAGACTTGGGTCTTAAGGCTTATAAAGTTCAGTTAACACAGGAACTCAAGCCGGCCGATCATCAACAACGTCGTGTCTTTGCTGATTGGGTCCTTGAATTGCATGAAAATAATCGGGAATTCCATCGAAAAATCATCTTGACTGATGAGGCCCATTTCCACCTCGGTGGCTACGTCAACAAGCAAAATTGTCGCATCTGGGGCTCGGAAAACCCAAGAGTTATTGTTGAGAAGCCTCTCCATCCTCAACGTGTGACTGTTGTAACGACTCTATTTCGGCTGGGGTAAAACTCACCGTGTGACTGTTTGGTGCGGTTAATGGTCCGGCGGGGTCATTGGACCTTAATTTTTCGAAAATGAGGTTGGATCAACAGTTTCGGTGAATGGATTGCGCTATCGAGAGATGATTAATGATTTTTTATGGTCGGAGCTGGATGGCATTGATCTGGACAACGTTTACTTTCAACAAGACGGCGCTACGTGCCACACAAGCAACGAAACCATTGCTCTTTTACGGGAAAAGTTTCCGGACCGTGTTATCTCTCGAAGAGGTGATCACAATTGGCCACCGAGATCTTGTGATTTAACACCTTGCGACTTCTTCCTTTGCGGCCACGTGAAATATAAGATCTACGCCAACAGCCCAGCGTCGATTCAAGACCTCAAAGATAGAATTCGTGAGGCTATCGAGGACATAGGGCAGCCACTTTGCGATTTGGTTATGGAAAATTTCATGAAAAGGATATGGTCCTGTAAGCGTGGTCGTGGTGGCCATTTGGCTGATGTTGTTTTTCATTATTAACGGCATGCCTTCCTCTTTATTATGAAATAAACATCCGATCATTTATCTCAAAAAATGGCATTTTTCTTTGAATACCAAAAGAACACCTCTTATTGGAAAACCTTTTATATATGGGTGGGTCTTAATTGCTTCTCAAATGATCGTGATTTATACTAATTATGTTATCATTATTCTAGACACTTGATTGGAATTTCAATTTCATTCTGCAATTTTGCTACTGAGGTCAAAGGTTGCATAACCTAGATCCATAGAAGCTGGAATTGTACAGAAGTTTCTGGTGGTCAAATATGAGTTGTGAATTACTTCAACCATAATTGCGCCAGTTGCAACGACGTTAGCATTATCGACTAAATATTTCCTAAAATTATAGATTGATAAGTATATTTTTCGTGATGAAGATCCTTGAATACATTTGAATCCCTTCCACATTGTTCTCCATTTAAAGAACGGGAATTTACTACGTTGAAGATTATTTAAAAATCCTGTTACCAGCAAAGGTTGTTTTTTTTTGTTTTGTTGAATTACGGGTCAGTTGTGTACGGGATTGCCTTAAGGGAATATGAGACATCTCTTAATTTATCGATTTGTTGGCTCGCAAGTATCATTCTTTAATACACAATCTCAAGATATCAGAAATGGAAGACAAGGCTGGGCAAAATAATTTTTCTTTTCAATTTGTACAAGAATCCCATTTGTGACTTTATTAAACGCCTCAGCGATGCCGAAGATTGCAGGATTGTTTATTTTAAAGAGCTCATCTTAAAGAATTATAAATTCTGTTTTACAGAGGATAATGAATAATTAGGATACCCTCTTTCCTTCTCACGCGTATGCCTGTTATTTTATTATTCATCTTTTTTTCATTATATGGACAAAAAAGAGAAGAGCAATGTTAGTATTCCAACCGTATTCTGCCAAGCTGACAAAATATTTCGTATATTTTGAACATTTTCAAGAAAAGAGCTTGAATGCAGATGAGCATGTCAACATCTTTCTAATAGCTTCGAGGTCTTTATGGAACAGGTATACACCATAAGCACCTCTCTATGTTTTTTACTTGATTAATTCTCGTAATGAATACACTTGAGATGTTCACCTACCAGTATCCCTTGATAAACGTTTAGGATTAAATCATCGAATTGACATTTTATAAGCGTCGACGTGCAAAACGTACAAAAATAAATTAAAAGTCCTTCGACGAAATCTGCAAACATTGCATTGCATTGGCAGCGGTGGTTGAAACACCTACATTGAGCATACTTGATGGAAAATCGACCGAGTATTGTAGCTGGTGATGAATTCTGTTGTTTCTACTAATTCTGTTTGTTTACTATTTCGGATTTCAGCATCGAATTCAGGATCAAATAAATGCAATGAAAATTTAAACCCGCTTGAAGGCTCAGTACTTATAAATCAGAGTCCATTTCATCAGTTTGGCTGCTACTGGACATGCTCCCAAGATATAAAAATATCAATAAAATTGTTATGTAAAAAATTTCATTACAAATAAAAGCTTTTGTAAATTCACTGCTACCACTCGTAAATATTTTAATGGAAACCGTTTAGTTTATATTTATTTAAAATATTTAAGACTTCTACCATGGCTGGTATAAATTGCGGCCAAGCATGCGAAAGTGTCTCAGCCGAAGCCAAATCCATTCACATGCGCAGAGCTGGTAAACGGACCGTTCAAACTTACGGGCTCCTAAATACCGGGCAACGTTTCTGGCCGCCACATCACTTTATAGCCGCGAAAAACATTTCAGTATTTTACGACTATTGCAGATGTTGTCCATACGCGGCAAGTAATTAATCGGTGCGCAAACGTGATCACCGCCAGTCGTACTCACAACATGCCATGCATGCGTGTGTGTGTGTGTGTGTGTGACATGACCAGCAGTGGCACATTTCTCAAATATTTCGGGTTGGACTTATTAGGAATGTTTTTTTATAAGGAGGCAGTTAGTTCGACACACCAGACACAGTGGCAGGAACGGGCCAAGCCACAAAAGCTACGCCTTAACTGGACTGTCACTTGGAACTGCCACACTGGAGGCAATCAATTTGCATGAAATTGTATCGGAACTGCGTTGGGATTAAGCAAAAGTCTGATTTTTTAATTTTTGTTTAATTTGCATATACAAAGTTTTTTACGTTTGTTACATGCACTAAAAACATTGAACTGTGCTTGCTGGCTCGCTGCCTGTTTGACTGCAGCAGCTGGAAACGGTAGTCCGAAGGAGCGAATGGTATCTAACACCTGGCCAAATGTGTTTACTTTAGGAATTTCATTTTGATGGTATTTCTGGTAAATTTCTGGCAAGGCAATTGTCAGAAAAAACAATAAACTTATAAATTAAACCGCATAAAAACTCTGCTGTTCTCATGATTTGAATGCCGATTGACCATTCACTTGAACGTGTTAGTGCCCACCATTTAAAAAGCCTTCATCATATTCTACTTCTTATTTCTAAATATGGGTTTTCTTTTACCCAATCCAAAGACTGCAGGACTAATTTTAACACCCTGTTATAAACTTGTGCTCCTGAACGAAAAACTTTCCAAGCATAAGCGGTAAATTCCAATATGATAATGTAATTTAAGAGGGAGGGTGACTAGTTGGAATAACTATTAAGGACAATAGTGATGGACATAGTTACGATCAAACCAGAATTTAGGCTTGAACTCCAGCACCATCGAACAAACTGCAATTGCCACATGCTGTCCTAATGAAAGAATGCCTTCCGAAGAAGCTTTCAAAGCACTAATTTGCAGGGGGAGCATTGTCATTAGATTGGAGATTCAAATTTTTTTATTCATATATTGTATATTGTATCTTCCAACCTTAGACTAACAATAAGTAAGCATATCTTACAAACTAAATAATTAATATTAATACACCTTGCCAATGCTTAGTGCTATTGTGATTACTAACAATGTTATATGTTAGTTACTGTAATAAATGTCATATTAGTGTTTGCACATGATTAAGGTGTCGATGTTAGTTGTGCTGGTGATTTCGTACGTTTTAGGCGACTTGGAACCCTATTACATGCTAGTATTCTAACTAGATGATTTGGGTGCTCTTTGATTTTTCGCGCATATTTTAAGCTGGCCTCAAAGATTTCCTTTTTTACGAGCGGAATGTTCAGATCTTTGCGAATGTTTGTATTCTTTATAAACCAAGGAGCCCCAGTAATGGTTCTTAGAATTTTGGACTGCGCTCTTTGAATCAGTTCTATGTTAGAGTTGCTTGCGCCGCGCCACAACTGGCTACCCTAAGTCCAAATTGGTTTTATGATGGCTTTGTACAGTGCAGTGTTTTATATTCTAGGCTCAACCTGGTATTTGGTGAATGAGCCAGTGTAGGCTATTTGCTTTCAAAGTCATTTGTTTTTTTTTGCTTCGATGTGGCGCTTCCATGTCAAACGTGAGTCAACATGAATTCCTAGGTGCTTCACCTCCTTTGCTTGAGGAATAGGAACGTTGTTGAGTTTTATCGCTGGACATGTACCTTTTTTTATAGTAAAGGTAATATGCGTACTTTTCGATTCATTAACGTTTATTTGCCAGTCAGCC
The DNA here is from genome assembly GCA_920105625.2 of Clusia tigrina. Taxonomy (NCBI): domain Eukaryota; kingdom Metazoa; phylum Arthropoda; class Insecta; order Diptera; family Clusiidae; genus Clusia; species Clusia tigrina. The sequence goes on from OV050030.1 coordinate 422,310,576, forward strand.
AACCAATTTGTTACTAGGACCAGATGATCTTCTAAGTCACGGGATGCGATTTTTGAATTCGGATGAATGCTAAGGATAGCTGTATCGTCTGCGAAAGTTGCTGTTGTTAAGTATTTATTGGTAGGCAGATCTGAGGTAAATAGTAGATACAACACCGGACCTAGCACGCTTCCTTGTGGTACGCCAGCTTTGATGTCAAAGCATTTAGAGTAAGCATTATTGTACCTTACCTTGAACTTTCTGCCCCTCAGATACGATTCCAATATGTCGTGTACTTTTGTGGGCAACAGTTTTTTTATTTTGTAAATAAGCCCCTCGTGCCAGACCTTGTCAAATGCCTGCGCCTCATCTAAAAAGATGCCTGAACAATATTGCTTTTTGTCGAATGCGTTTTTTATCTCATTCACTATTCGATGAACCTGCTCTATTGTACTATGGTGTTCGCGGAAGCCAAATTGGTGAGTGGGAATAGTGCGTTTTTCGTTTATATGCGGCATTAGTTTTGCAAGAAAAAGCCTTTCTAGGAGTTTTGATAAGATAGGCAGGAGGCTAATCGGTCTATATGATGACGATTGGGAGGGGTCTTTTCCTGGTTTCGGGATCATTGTGATTACTGAAACTTTCCAGGCATTAGGAAAGTATCCTAAGCGCAACAAGCCATTAAATAGTGAGGTAAGTAAGATGATGGCCATTTGGGGTAACTCCTTGATCATTTTTCCAGTAATGAGGTCGTGTCCTGGAGCTTTGTTAAGAGCAAGGTTACTAATCGCATTACTTACTTCTTTTGTTTTTAATTTAATAAGCGAGCATTTAATTTAATAGGAGATTCAAATAAATATTGTCAGTCTTACTATAATAGATTTGAATATATATAAATGTATGAGGCAAAAAGCCTTTTAAAAGTGTAAGGAATGCTCTCCAACATTCATTTTTACAGAAAGGTGCTTGTAGAATAACATTTTTATTCGGAAATTCAACTTTTTAATAGGATAAGCAAACTTCTCCGGGATAGGATAAGCAAACTGCCGGAAATGCTGGGATTCGTTTTTGAAAAAGGTGCTGGATATGATTACATATATTACTACATTACCAACTACATTTATGAGTAACTAGTCTTCACCTCTTTAGTTCCATCGTTTCCTTGTTCGCAGCACTTAATCTGTGGAATGCTTTTGCCATTAAAGATATTCATAACCTAGTTAGACAGTTGCGTCTTCTGATCCTCGACTGTCTGACCACCACCTAAAACAAATCTTTGTTTTCGTTCGTTTTCATCTCCGGCACTTGCTCACTGCTCGCAAAGGTATGTAAAGTATTTTTTTGTAAGGGTTTTCTATTCGAAAGTTCAAGTGTACAACTTTCCCCAAACAAAACTATCACCAACACTACACTCTGCATAAATAAACGCCATACACATTTTTCATAAAAACATTTATTAAAATTTAAACTATATTTAAATAATTAATTACTAATTCTTAAAATTAGCAAACTTTGTAAATAAGCATTAAAAATTGTGAATTTTAAAATATTCGAAATTTTACCCGCTATACTTGCATTTTGGAGTAATGAGGGATATAAAGTAAAATACTTAATGAGTTTGAAACATTAAAGCGATATCTTAAACTGCATTCGGATACCGTATTGCATCTTGTGGAGAGCACACCCTACATCAAGTCCACTTTACCACATCGTTGAAGTCTGAAAGAGTGAAAAGAAACATAACACAACTGAAATAAACTGAACCCCGCAGTGTTTAATTGACAAACACACACACACACACACCGCCACAATCGCATACAGAACGCCAATACCCGATCCGGCCAGTACATCGGTCCAGTGATGCTTGTAATCGGAAACACGTGTCAGAGCCGTATACCAAGCGAACATCAAGAGCAGGAATTGCAACAAGTGTTTGAACATCTTCGCGCGGTGCCAAGTCATGCGTCTTTGTAGATAAATCTGCAGCGAAAGAAAATGCCAACGATTAACTACTCTGCGTGCCTCCTTGGCGTGGCTAGCAATTTACCGCTACGTATATCATGGTATAGAATGTAAAAGTTGCATGTCCACTGGGGAAAGATAGACGCACTTCTTTCAGCATTCTTGGTGTTACGTCCTCGCCACGACATGTGAACTCTTCGATGTAACGTCCAACATTGATGCCATCATCGCACGAGGTGCCATCAGACATGAGCGGTTGACATACCTGCGATAATTACAAAGAACAATTCAAATATTTCTATGATTGGAAGCAAATTAAAAAATGGTTGAAAACAAGGAAGAATGGAGATTTCATGAGAGCCTCTTCAGGTCAAAGCGCACTGTATTGCTACACAGCGTAGCAGCTGGCATCGATTAAGTAATGTTTCTGTAAGTTAGTCGGGTAATTGAGAGCGATAAGTGAGTCTCTTGGTCTGACAGTACGATTTAAATGGCTTCCATTATCTTCATTCACATAAACATGAACTTGCTCCTAGACTCTAATCGTCTTGTACAAGTATCTTATCACATAAAGCATGTAGAGTAGGGTATTACAATTTCTCGCCCGACCGGGCTCAATATTTTTACTCATTGCATGTCGATTAAGCATAAACAAAGTGTTTATTCAATTGTCTCAAGTTTTGCTATTAACAACAGATGAATAAGTGCCGCCGAAACTTCACACAAACAAACTTACATTCACATAATATCAGTTTTATGCGTGGATTAACTGAACGCTGGGCGGCACGATTTCAATCGGAGCACGCTTTGTTTGGTAGCACAAAAACTGGAATTATACTCATATGTTTGTTATGTACGACTAAGAGAGTGTGTACATAGTTAAGAGTGTTGAAATCGTTCTAATTTCCAGCTCGAATCGAAGCACTTATTTAACTCTCAGGAATGATGCAGCAGTGTGCAACGAGTTGGATCTGTGCATTGTAATATTGGAATATTATATATAGATGATACGAGTATAATACTGGAATGTCCATAAAAATTATCTTTGATGCCCAACGAAAAATTCTGCACCCCACAAGCAGCCATATACAAAAATAGTAGCTTTCTCTCCGTTGAACTGACGCAGCAGATGCATTCACTTGGTTAAAATACTAATTGCCACTGCTACTACACTCACCGCAAAGAAATGTGGACGCAGTCTTCCAATCGAGTACTTGGCTATGTCCGTGGTCAATTCCACCACTCCAGCACCAAACACTAACACGCCGATTTTCGTGTAACACTCAGTTATCCACTCCGGTATTTCGAGATGGCAAAAATAATATCGAGCTTGTGATAAATTCCCGAAGCCACGCATTTTGTTACTGTTCGCTTTGAAGAACTCAACGGAGACAATCTAAAAATCAAACACAAACAATATAGAAACAAATAGAAAAAGGAATTACGCTAAATCTAGATACAATATTAAGGTTTCCACAAGCCAAGGTTAAAGGTTAAATCGGCAATAACATATTATTATTATTATTATTACTTGAAAACCAATAAATTAATTATTATTTTACGTTGTAAGGGGAGCAGGCAATAACATAATATTCCACCATTGATTGAAACAAATATGCAACGACAAAAATAAAGGGCTATTTTTACGTTTTTTAGTATCATGTCATTTTATTTCAATTATTATATTTATTATCATCTTCTGCTCGTTTCCTTACCGCACTGCAAATACTCTTACAATGCAAAACTCTTTAAAGCCTGGGCTTGCATAGCGAAAGGAATCGTCTCAAATTACGTGTTGCATTGCGTATTGAAATAATAAAAAACCTGTTCCTCCCCGTCTGCATATCCTAAATGATTCCACCTGCTGTTAAGAAATTTATTTATTTATACTCATTGTAGATGACTACTTACTTTCTGGAAAGTGAAATCAGTTCCAGAACTTTGCCGAAAACAGCATGTGGGAAGTCTGTGTAACTGAACTGCGGCTGCCCGCATGATACGCAAGCGTACGGACATGGCAGGCGGAGCACTCAACGCAGCAGGTCGCTCACCACACTTTAAAAGTACTTTTATATATATATACAAACATATAAACGAGTACTTGAACGATTATATTTATAGGCATATGTAAGAAATTCATCTTTGCATCAACAAAGCAGTAATAACAATAAATATAAAAACATCGTAAAAAGCGAACTGAATTGGGGCGCCGGAGAGCAGAGCAATCACTTTATATGAACGGTGAAAAATCAGAGAATACGTCAGTAAATTTGACGTTTAAGTGTCCCGTCTCTATGGCCTCTGGAAAAATGCTCCACTGTACTCTTATACTGAGCTGGAAAAATTGGCAGAAAATGACTGAATGGGGGGGCTTTCAAACTAAAAATATTGATTGAAAAAACAAGTAGAAGCGATGATTTCAAGACACCCCCGAACAACGCTTCCGATGCTGATTCTCTCTACTCTACACATAGTTTACATTCTCCTTTCTTTTGAATTGTAATTTCTTATTTTCATCTTTCTATAATAATAAATATATATAATAAAATAATCACCCCGAGGGTCGCAGGTTCAAATCCTGCCACGGGCTTGGTCTCCAAAATGTTTCTTCTTTCTATAAAATCTTTTTCTCTTCGAGTCGAAAGCCTCTGTAGCTAGTACTCATTCCCCCAACACCTCGCACTCATAATTAATTATGGTGTAAGGTATAATAATATAATAATAATAATAATAATAATAATAATAATAATAATATAAATATTCATATAATTCTTTATTAGAGTTTGGTAATATTTGTGGACTAGTGATGTCCTTGTATGCGGTTCTGTGCTGAAATATTTCCAATTTGTATACGCATTACGCCTAATTGTGACTTATTTAAACAATTTTCAGAATCTATGCGCAAATGAAGCTGACACTCTTCCAACCAGGTAAGACATATTAGCCATAAACATCAACTTGGACCACTAATCCCCATTAGAGCTAAAACTTTGTATGACATTTCCACGCACGACGATTACTGGCGACGTTGACGACATGTGGAGCCAAACTTGTACGAGTGCCTGGGATGCATTTCTGCCAGCAAACTTAAAGGAAACTCAATGTGCAATATTCGATTTAATTACAGTAATAGATAAAAATTATTTAATGTTGGAGATATGAAATTAAAAGATCTGAAGATACCAGCGGAGGCTGACCAGCAACGTCGGTGAGCAGCCAGACAGGTACGCGCATGAAATGTTCAATGAAAAAACGAAACAAAATTGTGCTCAGTAAGCAAATTGAACGCCGCGCGTTTGTGGCAATTTGTAAATCTCCAAGCATTTGGGTAAACAATTTGAATTTCCTTCCTACACAGGATTTTCGGAAATGTTTATACCATAAAAAATTCGTTTTTATGGAGTGCAAATTAAATGCCTTTGTGCGCCAGTCGTCGGAGAAATGCAATGAGGGAAATACGTTTAAGAAATACAGTTCGTTTCCTTTGGTTTTTTACACGCAATACAAACCTATTTTTTACGGAAATTATGAGTAAGTAAACAATTAACTAATTTCATCTCTTAATTAAGGAGTAGCGGAAATTCGAAAGTGGGCTATGCTAGACAAAGCGTTTGTGTTTTATCTCCATCATTGTACAAATGAGTGCCAGTATTTCTGTACTTACCAGAGTCACTGGTACCACCAAACCCATCAAATACAACATCCAACTGCGAATGGTTGATGGCTTTAAAGGATGCTTCAGTGAATCATCGTCGCAGAAGAAGCCACGTTTGTACGATTCACCCCACAGGTGGAAGCCAAGTATGGGCAGGCCAACTGCAATCGAAAGCAGAAAAATATTAAATTTTTTATATAAATCTAAATTTTTTATTTAAATAATTCTAGGTTTATCCTATTTCTGGGTTAGTTTTGCCTTCAATTCGCATTAGCTTCACAATCGGTTGCTTTTCGTTACAACTTTGATACATTAACCTAAACTTATCATATTTTCCCCATCTTTTGGTGGCTAAAGTCAGCAATTGAAAACCCATTTCATGAGGTGATTTTGTGAGTGTTGTAGGTAATATGCTATATTTGTTTACCCTACACCCAGAGTTTTCCAATTTTCATACTCGTACTATCTGACAGGAAATCTCTTGAAAAGTTGGCTTAGTACTACAATATAATGTAACTACCATGACTCACCGGTTATATTGCCACACCAGGACACTGCAGGAAATGGCCTCACAAAGCTTCTCTGTACAACGAACAATGCTTTGTAATTTAGATCAGATGGTCACGATGGAGAGAGGTGGGGAACTAAAAACTATTCGAACTGGAAACGGATTTTCAGGATAACAACGATCGCCAATGAAAGCAAGATAGGATCATATAGAAGTTATATGAAGAGACATAACGAAAGTAATATGTTAGATAATAATAACTGTTATTATTATTATTATTATTATTATATCTTATACGATAATTAATTATTAGTGCAAGGTGTTGAGGGAAGGAATACTAGCTACAGAGGCTTTCGACTCGAAGAGAAAAGGATTTTATAGAAAGAAGCATTTTGGAGACCAGGCCCGTGGCACCATGATATTTTATGATGCCAAGTGTTTAGACCACAGTCACCATATATCAATACAGTTTAAAAGTTAGTGACATGCTTTAAAAGTGTAGAATTATATTATAGTTGAATATTCATTCGTCAATTCGACACTCTATCTTCCGAAAGGTCTCTAAAGCCATTCTTATTATACCAGTATGACAAATTCGGGCCTACTCCATGCATTTCCGCCATTGTAGGGTGAGAGCAACACGACTGACACCATGCAACTTTTACTGCTGTACATTTTTTGGTTACATTGGCACAGAAAATTCAAAAATTTTTGATACGAATATAAAAAACAAGATTCAGCTGGAATTTTATTTGGGAGCAGGTGTGCAGAAAACTCGTATCGATTACATACATTTCAACAACAAATTAAAGCCAACCGTATCAAATGACTCCGCAGTGCTGGCTGAGGAATAACGCTTTTAGTTTAATTGCTCTTTCGCATTACAATGTACCCGGCAGTTGATCCTTGTTATTATTTACTTGTATTAACTGCCTAAGTTATTAGCCATTTGTGAGTTGCTTATCAGCAACGAAAACGAATTGCTCTGGATCACCAGATCGACAAAGTGGCAGGTAGTAACATGAACTGAACTGCTAATTAGTTTACCTGCTTTATCTCCTTTTTCGCATCAGTTGATGTAATTGCAGCTAAGGTGAATGAGTTTTAAATATATGAGAGGTCGAGTATGAGTTTATAAACGTGTATTATCAGAGAATTCATGAAATCACCGCTCAGGCATTGCTGCAGGAATAACTTTTATGTGCGATAATTGCAAATAGACTTGGTATGCCAGTCTTCCTGCAGACATAAATATGCAAAATAAACCGTGTCGCTGTTAATATTTGCTTTCTGACTATTAAACCCATTCTTAGCGCATGTGCCTTGTTCCCCCTTGCGAGTGTGTTGGGAAATTTATTTTGATTGAAGTGGTGCTCACCACTTCAGTGCTATCTCGATGGCAATTTATCGTAAACGTAAATTTTATTAACATTTCTTTTTTCGCTTATTCATTATTTACAAATGCCTCTACACACTTTTTGCCATGATTTAATAAAAATCCGCATAAATACTCGTACCTCACACAGCGTTGTTTTGCATGCCGTTCGTTGTTTATGTGGATTCATTCCGTGGTGTTCTTGTTTTTAGCAGTGTAGGGTTTACACGTATTTGGACTACCAAATGTTTCCGCCTCTAGAATAAATATGTTACTCGCTGCAGTGGCTCCCCTGGTATTTATTATTTTGATTCGCATTCAGTTATGTAATCAGAGACCACGTCCAACTGACCTGATAAAATTGTACCCCTTGGTTTGGTGTTGTTATGAATGAAATCAAAAATGGACTTTACGGCAATAAAAACCACGCAGTGCCCACGTTTTGAAAGAATAAGCGAAAATATCAATTTAAATAAATAACAATTTGTTTCGTTATGAGTTTCTATGTAGAAAAATTTAATATAAAATAAACTAATAAAGAGAGGGTAGGTAGAAATGTTCATTTATTATATACTGGTCAGAACTTTTCGTGGCGGTGGTCAAAGAAAGTTCATAAATTTTGTGAGAAATCAATTAGTGTAATTTTTCATAGGTGGAAGTTTGTTGGAATTATCTGCACTCTGTTCATCACACATCGCCACAATATATGTGGTCAAAATCAACGGTGACCTAATAATGGAGGAAACCGCATTTTATCACAAACATACGTTTAAACAATTTCTTCACTACCTGTTTGTTCGAATGACAATTTAGGGTGCGTTAATTTCCACACCAGAGATTTTTCCTTCGGCATCCCTTATCTAAACCTCATATTTTATTGAAGCATGGAAAATAAAGTGCAGGACTGACCTCCTTTAAACCTATAAAAGCAAAATTCCGGCGTTCAATAAAAAAAACAACAAAATTACCAATGACAGGTTGAGAAAGCGGAGACAACAACAAATTAATACAAAAAGATTTGTGAGTGGGTAAAGAACGATGAGATTTTTAAATAAGTAGATACGAGTTAGCTGAAAACTGCATAAAAAACAACAATGTGAGGGTTCATTTGTTTCTGTAAAGAAGTAGGTGGAAAAGAATTGTTTAAAAGCGTATTCCCTAGTCTACTTAACGACGGTGAAAATAAAGTAGGATCATCTACACATTCTGTCCATATATATGAAGGTCCATACTGTTATTTTAACGTTGCCAACTCAACTTTTTTCTTGAGCCTCCCTTCTATATAGGGTTCTCTGGCAATGTGTTCACTACAACATTGGAGAGTTTACAATAGAAACTGAAACGAATTGTTAGGGTTTATCTGTAAAAAAAGTATTTTTTTTCATTTCCTTTAATACTAGAGATTCCCTAACCGCATTCAATACGCTATCCGATCGCGCTTACCAACAAAATAACGAAGTCGCTAAATAAAAATTTTCTCCAATGGCAGTTCTGCTAATTAAATTTTCTATTGATATTTTTACGAACTCTTTCTAATCACAAACTAGAAAAAATTGGTCGTTAAGTTGAAGAAACTCGAGAAAAATAGCGACTTCGCAACGTTTTTTCATTGTAATCCCACAAAAATGTTAAAATAAGTGACATTTAGCGAGGTACGAGAAAAGGAGTATGTATAATTTTTCTAGATCTGGAGTTAAACCGGAAAAACTAGTATACTATAAGAGTGGTAGAAATAAAGGTGGCCTGTCTTTTTCCAGTCTTTGCTTTTGTTGCTTTTTACTATATAGCAATTTCTCTCAAATTTTCAAACATAATAAATGACTCTATGTCTACGTCCTCCACCTATACTTCCACCATGAAACTTAGCACATACTTTTATGCCAAAACTAATTCTTCATATTGAAATATGTCACAATGGGGCTCCCCATGGAAACTATTTTGAGGAATTCATTGAAGAACCATAAAGATCACGAGCGAGAAGTGCAAAAGATCAATTGAAGGCGCATGATAAGCAGCCGACGGAACCTCATATGCAAGTACGCGAGTGAAACTTCAACACCAACACAGCTGAGAAGAGAGGATTTTGTTTGAAGGCGCAACAAATTGAGTTACTTGTAAATGAAAGCACAAAAGCAACAACAATGCTTGAAGAACATAAACAAAGTGGTGAACTTTTCTGGACGCGGTTCAAAGGAAGCACATGAATCATAATAATTCTTTACTCGTAGCTTGCTTAATAAATTGTAATTAAATTAAATTTAATTGTTAAATTTAAAGAAAAAACAAGTAATTTATTAGGCTCACTCACCACAGCCCAACATAATTAAATCCATGAATATTCTGGTGAAAATGTTGCCCGTGCCAAGTGAATCCATTTTACGCTTATCACTTGCAGCGTTCACGAAATTACTTAAGTGGATTTCGATTTTGTTGTTATTGTGATTGGCCAGTGAAAGCGTGGTGCTCGTAGATGTCGGTGTCGATATTGGCGTTCCGGTGCCAGTTGCTCCTGTAGATGGGCTGCTGCTGCCGCTGCCAACTGCATTGCTTTCGGCTCCCACACACATTCCGTTCAGCGTGGGGGAAGACGATTCACTGCAACTGCTCTGGCTCTCCAAGCCCTGCAGCGGCGTAGTGTCACATACGCTATTCGGGCGTAAACTGCTCATGACAAGAGCAGCAGTTCCAGCGTGTTGTAGGCTAATCGACTATAAAAATTAACTAGATGTGTGTGTGTGTGCTTTATGTGCACTTCTTGTGACGTCAGTGGTGGGCGGACAGCAAAACAAACCCAGAGTTGAAAGTTCTTTATGCTTTATTATCACTTACGAGTCTGTTTGTAAGCAAGTGTGTTTGTCTGAAGACGCTCGCTGATAAAGCCGGCGCTAAGTTGTCAAGTTGCTGCAGTGTGCTCGGATGGGAGGGGGGAAATAAGAGGTGGGTGTGTGCGTTATATCAAATGAATATCACTGCGTTTTGTCCCGTCTTACTCTTATTTCAATTTGTTTGCTTTATTGAGGCTTTTGTGGCAGTTGATTCGATTTAATTGTAATGTTTTCATGTTGTTGAGCAGTTCTCATTTTTCGAGTGACTTCCCTCCATGCATGAATTATTCTCTGTACACCTAAAAAATAAACACCTGTGGATTAGTATTATTATTCAATTTGTGTTTTCACTATTTCAAATCAGAGTTATTTTTGTTCAATTTTATTTTTCCTTACTATACCATTAAAAATATAGAGAAAAGTGACTGAAGAAGACACTAGTGAAGACTCAGAAGCAGTTAATGTTTTGTTTCTACATTTGAAGGTACATTTTTAAAGATATAAAATAATTATAGTTCCATTCTTATAGGATTAAGTTGGATATAAGTTCGGAAATATTATACTGATAATATTATAACTATTGCTACGTTAGTGCGGATACCGCAGAATTGAAGATATTTGCAATGTATTGAAAATGCTCAAGAACAATGAATAATTCAGTAAGGATCACCGAAAGCATCATGAATAAATTTGAAATTGTGGATCTTATTTGTCTGTAAAGTAAATAATTATTATAAATAACTAGTAGAAGTGTACCTAGAGACATAGTCAGGTTCTAGCATTTATACGCTTCGATTCTAATGTTTAAAGATAAGTTAAAGAGTAATCGCATAACTCGCTGATGTCAAAGTCGGACTAAAACATTAAACCCTGTATAGCAAGCTAGATTCAGAATTTGTAGTTTCGTAGCATAAAAAAATGGCTAAAATTATAAATTTTGGCTACTTGTAAAAGCGGACAAACTGAAGCGAGCTTAGAAATCACGTAGTACAAAAAGGCGTAAAAATTCCAATTATGTTGTAAACAAAGAAGTACAACCAAATTGTATTTGGGTCCATCTATCAGCATAACGCCAAAACATCATAGCAAACATATTGAATTGTCTCAAGTGCCTTTAAAACTCTCACAAAAAGAACACTCAAATGTTAATTCCAACAAAATAGATGGTCAGCTCTGCTCAGAAGAAAACTCACAATTTGAATTTCGAGGCGTTATCAAATAAAAAGTCAAATTTTGAAAAAACAAATGGGTTTGCATATTTTGAACTATGTAAGTATACTCAGAATAAATATTTACATAAAGAGCAGATACACAGAGGTAAATAAAGAATGCTCAAGTATAAATCCGCCGAAAATATAAATTCAAATTCAAAATTAAGGTAAGTGCTAATGGACACTTTGTTTATCTTCTGGATAAAACACTTAAACAAGATAAGCGTATGTAAGTAATTATAAAGAAAAGCGGGCAGTGTACTCTGGCAAGTCAAAATTTCAAACGCCGGTGATATCAAAGGCATGAAATTGAAACACAAAATTTAAAAATAAAGTTATTAATTATGAGGTTCTTTTGTGATTTGTTTAAGAAAATAATGGACAATTGAACTCACCAATGCGAAATTACAAGAATTTTAACACTTTGATATTAATTTTCCGTTAATTAATTAAAAGTCCACTTTTTTTAAGGTTTGGCAATAAATTGCATATAACGTAAATTGTACATCACTTAACTTGCCTTCGTCATTTTAACCGTTAATGCACTTTTATATACGCATTTCGATTAATGTTGTTTCTTCAACACGCACAAAAACACACGAAAAATTCCTCAACACCACTCGACACATCAAACACAACTCACAACCAACACGGCCAACGGAAACCCATAAACTGAATTTCAAAAATTTCCCAATTTCTTGTGATCTGTTCTTTTTCCCAATCAGCTGATCTGCGCAACATAAACAAAGCAACAATGTTGATGGTAACTACCGCAACATGCAGCCGCAATGAAATTATGTTTATGCCAGCAATTGTGAATGTTTCTTCAGTTCCGGTTGTATACGAAAATGCATGAGTATACATGGAGATATTAATAGAACAAATCTACAATAAATGAAAAAGAAAAATATAATCAGAAACATTACTCGTATATTTTTATTCTTTTATTTAACAGAGGAAGAATTATAAATAATTATTACACTAAAGTAAAAATTATTACACTAAAGGCTATCAGGGCCTTCGGCTTTTACTCATTTCATATAAGTTAAGCAAGGACCACATGCGCAGTGAAATATTTTCAAGTATTAATAAATCAGATCATCAGAGTCTTTAGCTTATGAATTTGATGAATTGCACTCCCGAGGAGGCCAATCTCTTGGTTTCTAACATTTAGGAGTAAGTTATTTATCTGTTAATGACTGGATTGCAATTTCTGCTTCATGCATTGGAAAATTTAGAATAAATGTATGAAAAGAAATTCCAATATATATTGGAGCCGATCAAAGTATGACGATGGAATTGTCTTGATGGATCTTCATCATGCTACGTAGATTATATTACGTATAGTTGAATATCGTGTATTAATTTCCGGTATTTGGCTCACAAGTCGTTTGGTATCTGACTTTATAATATGAAGATGTAATGTCTGGTATCCCAAACCTGAATTCCTGGGTCAAACGGGTACTGATCATTTTACACATTTTTTCTTAAGAAGTGCATCGATTGTATTTCCGCTAACCGGCACATATCTAAAAAAACTACGCATGTTAAACTACTTGCTTCAACCCTGCAAGCAATCAAATGTTATCTAAAAAATTGTAGGAAAATAAAAAATATGTTAATTCTATGCCTAAACAATTTTTACATAAATCAAACCCTTCATTTGTAAAAACCCCCACTCTTCGGATGCTAATCTGCAACTCTTGTCTCTGGCAAATGCGATAAAATCTGCACGAGTAATTTTCATTCATGACGTGCCAACTCGAAGCGAGCAAAAAACGCTGACTCCGTTCAAGGACGCACACTGCAAGCCAGGTTATTGCATGCTGCGTGCTGTAAATTCTAAGCTGCAGGGTAAGTGAGGTGTGCGTGCGTGGAAGAAACGGCATCACACACGCACTCACGCGCCGGACATTTTTCTACAATAAAATACTGCGCCAGTCATGAAAATTAGCCCAAACCCCCTCAACGACAACGATCTGCACAATAAACGCGAATACGTGCCTTTAAATCGCAAATCAAGTGCTAAATCAATGCGCTGCAGGAGGGGCGTTGCTAGAACTATGCCTAATGAAGTATAAAAATCGCTTTCGTTTTGCTTTCCTGTGCGAGCGCTGAAGAAGAACGCTTTGAACGCGATACGATCGCTACGCTTTAATGCCGCTCTGTGTGCCTTGCAGCGGCCCTGCGTGCAGCTGTAAATCTCACAAGTTGCTTTGACTTAAGTTTAGCCAGGAATTGGCAAATCCTTTGAAGCTAAGCGAGAAACGAGTTTCCATGAGTGACCGGTTTAAAGATTTATATGCGCATTAGGAAAGTTGTAACGCCCTTTCATACCTTTTTTCTTATACGCCTATTTGAGCGTAATTTCCCAAGTGTACTCGCACTGCTAACCCCCTCGGCTGTTACACACCAACCATGCCCTGCAGTGAGCTATAAAAGTCATGTTGGGAATAAGTTATGATCTTCTCTTGTGCGAACACTACGGTCTACATTATTGAGTTTCACAATTAGCATGAGGGTAATTTTTATCATTCAATTCTCAATTGAAAATTGTAAATTGTAAAAATTCAATTTATACATTTTTTTATTGTTCACAGAAATTTTCCCATTTTAGAATGAGTTTGGTCCTTGCAACTGAGCAGGGGTCCTTACAACTTGATCGCTAATCTTGTCAGCGTCATCTTTTGTTGCATAATTCTGATGGAATTGTCTGCAAATCGCTGGTGTGAAAATATGCATTGTCTTTTTGTAATACTCTGCCGTGAATTGTCAGTTTTACAACTGACATCCCGTAAGACAATGCATGCGACCATTGTAAGTGTCGCTCTTATTGTCTGTTAATGCCAGGACTGCATTTTCTGCTTCATGAATTGGAAATTTTGGAATAAATCGTATGAAAATAAGTGCTAAATAATATTCGTGGTGGATCGACCCAGCATGACGATGAAATTGTATTGACGGATCTTCACTGTGCATCACGGGTAGAGCATATTAAGTGGAGACTCTGTTCAAATGCTGTGTATTCATTTGCGGTATTCGGCTCACACGTTCTTGATATTTTATGGTAATTTTTTCTCAATGCTGTGTGTGACATTTTACGTGCTGTGCAATAGGGTGATCTTCGAGTAACGCAATATAGTATTACTGGGAGAATATTAGGGTGTCTTTATTGGTTTGTGTTATTACAGGCGAAATTTTCACCTATTTTTCGTGTGGACCTGCAGATTAGCGGGTGGTTAGAAGTCGATACACAAAATCTAAGGATGTAGCCATATACAGTGAACCGAATTACCTTAGGACAATTGTCAAATGAAACATCTAGTTTGGCTTTTTAGTTAAATGCAACCACTTTTATGAGTTTAGGTATGCCAACGCTTTAGTGAGCGTAGCGTAAAAGGGGAAGCGTAAGAGTAAAAAGGGAACCTTAAGTGCAGTACAATGGATGGATATATACTCTGTCTGAGTGCTGAGCTTACTATATTGTTCCGACAAAAAAAAAAAAAAAAAAAAGCGTAGGCCAATAAATGCGGATAAATCTGTGACCTGCAACTAAGCAAAATACTTACATTGCCCACACTCCCAAACCTACTTACTCCGTTGAAATAAGCAAACGTCTAACGTAGTTTTATCCTAAAAAGTGATTTGTTTATAAAACATGAATTCACACAACGCAAATATAAATCACACGTAATCCCTTTAGCGCTGCTGGTGAGTGTTGTGAAATTAATACTTTACACCAAGACAAGATATCAGCTTAGCTGGTACTTTATGGCCAACAATTATTCACACCTGTCAGCATCACTCCGGCTTAGAGCGACAAAGAAATAAAGAAATGAGCAGAGGCTTATTTCATAAACAATTGCCACGCTAATAGATGACAGCTAAGTTATGATTCTGTTGCAACTGACTGCCTACTACCAATTGAGTGCAACTGCAACTCCGCAATTGGCGTCGATATCGGCAACCAGCAAAGCCGCAACAGAGAGCCCCAGCACAGGTTGCGATCCGATCATTTATCACAGGCCAGCAGACACAAATTTCGAAAGCTGCCACTTGAGGCAGACCTGACGCGCGTTTGATGTTTGACTGAGTGATGTATGGGCGCTGATTAAAATGTCGACATCATAAATAACCGAAAGGCATGGTGCGTGAAATATGCACCCATGGCGCAGCTGCAGTGGAGTCGGCGTGGTCGGGGGAGTGATGTGCTGCCATTTTGCCGTTTCAGCTGGGTTTTAACGGACGTCAGACGTGTTGAAAGGTCACGCCTGCCTAGCTCTTCGACTACTATGATCGATCCACAGGCATACAAAAATATTTGAGCACATGCTCGTTTAAAAATGTTTTCTAAGCCATCAAATATTTGCATTCACTTCAAAATATGATGTACAAATATTTTCTAAAAGCTAAATTTTTATTATATGTTTTCAATAAAAATATTCGGTACGTAAGAAATCGAATCTAAAGATTATCATGTAAAAATTGGCCTTTGGCATTTTACTTGCGAGCATTGAAATTCAATGAGGCTTAAAACGACTGCAGCAGTGTCTGCTTTTTAATTATGACGTAGCCTCCAGATTGTATAGTGTTGTGCGGAGCGTGATTTTGGTCCACAGCAGTGCAGGTTGTTAATTACCGCCGTAAAGTAGTTGGCACGCATCCACTGGTCACCTTGTTCCCATCTACCGTTATAATATCAATCAACTTTTTCCATATACTGTAATATAAAAGCAAGAAAATGTGTTTTTATGATTTTCCGAATGCATAATAAACCAAAAATCAACAACTATGCTGCGTTCGTGCTCCATTCACCAATAACTCCATTAACACCTGATTCGTATCTTCATATGTAATGATGCTGCATCGCGCGCGTACATTACCACAGGTATTTGCATAAAGAAGCTCACTGATTCGGCTGCCGATTTGCTGTTGTAAGCCATTTCATTCCATCGAAAGATTTATGATGGCACATTTTTTATTTTTCCTGTTTAAGTTTTTATTTGCTTTTTTTGTATTGTTTTTTTTTTTTGAAAGTTTCTTAGTTTTTGTATTTATGGGGATTATTAACGAGCGCAATATATTCATGAGATTGCATTTGTGTTATTACTGTATTAGCGTAGATATGCCAAGTTTTGTAAGACAAATAGTTCGGATAAAATTATCTTAACGTAAGCTTGTTTTTTGCATGAATTTTGTCTAATCCTTCAATTTGAGAGCGAATATATTCACAGCCCCGGCCCGATACAACAGTTCACATATCTTCTGATTCAGTTCTAAAATTGTTTTGAAAAAAAATTTAAGTCTAAAAAAATGTGTTTCTAACTCCACTAAATTCGATGTCTCGTCCTTAAGCAAAGTCTGTTTGATAGAGTGAGAAATTATTTCCGTAGGTTGTGAATGAATGCAGCCCAAAAAACCTCAAATTCCCGACGTCCGCAGGATAAGAAATATTTATTTTACTAAAAAAAATACCACTTAATTAAATTCGCAATTTACATAATTTATAAGAAAATTCTTGAAAATTATTCCATAATATTTTGAAACTTTTTAGGCTTTGTGGGTACCAGGCCACATACGAGTAGAGGGAAATGAGAAGGCTGATAGCTTAGCTAGAAAGGCTGCGGCCTGTCAATTCAACGGCCCTAAACCCTTCTGTGGACTATCATCCAATACCATTGGAGGTCTGCTGAAGAAGTGTACAGATGCAAAACGAAGTCAAACCTGGAAAACTCTTCCGGGATTAAGACAATCCAAAGCTCTTCTGGGAGATTTTAATCCTAAAAGAGCAAGGACTTAATAAATATGCCTCGGAGTAAATTAAGAGCCATCACAGGCATTTTAAGCGTACATTGTAGACTCAACTACCATTTGAACAAGTTGGGTATATCTTCAGATGCCATCTGTCGATTCTGTGGAGAAAGTAACGAAACCACACTGCACCTGATCACAGACTGCGGACCATTGGCACACAATAGACTCAGGTATTTTGGAGAATATATGTTAGATATAAGCAAGATCCCCCAACTTGATTCCTCCAAAATATATGAATTCCTGTCGAAAATTAACCTGACAGAAGTTTTATAGATGAGACTATCCACATCTTTCAAATAAATAGGGGCATCACAATAGATCTTTCAGGTCGCAGTTGATAACACCCTTAAATATATCTATCTACATAATAAAAACATAATTTGTAGAGTATATTTATTTATTATTATATTCATTTGGGACAACGTTTGCAAGGTCTATAGGAAGGAGTGGTGGGTATGCATATAATGATGTGTAGTGTATTTGTGCGATTGACTATAAACATTGCTTATTTATTGTTGTTTTTTTTAATAGTGAAAAAAAGTATTTGTCAGAAATTAAATATATGCATGTCTTCGATTTATCTGAATTTATGTTATTGTGGTGTTTTTAGATTTAGAGAAATGCTCTTTACATACACCATTATCGATAGAATCACAGGACTGTAGAGCAAGAGTATCATTATCGGTGTGATGCCTCAGGTAATTCCACAGATGGTCCTACAAGTTCTATCTATCTAGGCTTTGGAATCCCTTACAATGCAATACTCCATTAAGCAATCTACTCGTAAATCTGGTATGCAATCTGTCAATTAAAAAACTTGGAAATAATTCTTCAAGAACACAAAATTTATTTATTCAATCCTAATTTTGTTCATCGCCTTCAAATGAAGCACCATTTAATGCCATACATTTATGCTAGCGAATAATCCAAGTGCTAAAATCGAATAGGATGATTCCGGAATATCATTTAGGTCCTTCTAATAATTTTGAGTCATGTAGTTAACCGTTTTTTCCTGAAATGGTCCCATATTTGGCATTCGGGAGCAGGAAAAAGTAGTTCAGGGATATTTCTGGCCAATAAATTGCTTCTTCAACGATATTATTTGATTTTTGATTTAAAAAAATGTCTATGTATAAATTAAAGTATTTTTGAGGTTTTCTGTACAAAACCTTATTCAATTATTTTTCATTACATCAAAATGTCAGTTACATTTGAATTCCTAACCAGAACTGAAACTTAAAACTAAACATAAATAGACAAAAGCTCCACTCCGCGCTCTCTCGCTTCTTCTCATCGCCCCTCGACCATTTCGCCGTCGCTGCAGTCAGTGCATATTTGCATTAACACAAACATGGGCGATGCAGCTCGCTGTTGCTGTCTCGTTCCTAACTCAGCTCTCCCAATGTTCAAGTTCAGCTTCTCTGCCGATATGCAGAATTAAGCGAACGAATCTTTGGATTTCGTGACACGGAACCATTTCGGCATAACTTATACATCGATATGTGGGTCGGCGTATTATCCTGTGCAAACTCAAAGTATTATTCTTACACAAATTGTCCTTTTCAAATGGATAACAAACTGTCCCTTAACGCTTAAATAATAGTGTTTTTTGCCTGTGTAGAATTCTATAATTTGTCTGGAAGCATGTATAATTTTTAGGGTGGTGCATTCAATCGATGAAACAGTGGTCCAGCGCAGCAGTTACCAGCTACAAAAGGTTTCACTTGAATGAAATTGGTTGAAACTTTTGTAAAGAATCAATTCGTTCATTCCATCGTCACACCCAACTGTGATCAGTGTGACAATTACATCGCCCTTCGCCCTTACTTTTAATATAACCTCTCATGAGCATCGTCATCTCCACTGTGCACCCTTTCATTTATATGCACTACTTGCACATTTGCGCAGAGTGTGACCAATCTGGGACAAATTCAGCATTTGGATAAACATATTTTCAACTTACATATAACGCCACAGTTTTTCTGTGTCAATATTGGGAACAACCAAGCACCGAACATCATTTGAACAGCAACTCATGAAAAGTGTGCATTGTTAAATTTTACAAATGAGTCAGCTACGCTTGCCCAATAAATTGATATGATAAATGATTATGTGGATAACTGTAAAAATGAAGCATTTTGTCACTCTTTACTCATTTTGAGTAAGGATGACACACATGCAAAACAACCAGGAAATTTGTGACATGAAACGCACAAAGGAATACGATTACAGAAGGATGAAATCATGCGGCGATTTAAAATTATGTATACCAGCAGCAATGTTATTAACAAGTGGGGTGATATACACATTGCTGACGGCAACACTGCCATTGTGAGTGCGTGGAGGTATGGCGACACATTGCTGACGGCAACACGGCCACTGTGTGTGTGTGTGGAGGTATGCTATGGGAACAGAGCAAACCGCATTTCTTTTATATACACGTAACTGTGAATCACAACTCCTGTAGTTATAAAATCGCATCCTCAACAAACTGTAAGTTCAACTCCAATTTCCAGCAATTTTTATCATACTCCGACCAATGAAAACAACATAATTAATGGCAGTTCACACCCGGGTGACTTTTATTAATGAACGCGTGAGATTATCTGCAAACAGTCAAAACTTTACGACCCCACTGCAAACGCCATAAAGTCAGCTGAACTCTGAGTACGCAGAAGGCAGGCAGCGCGCGGGCCAAACGAGTTGACAACCCCGACGAATTCTGTTAAATTACACTAAATCACTGTAAATGCTCGTAAGGCACAAGGCTTAATTAGCGTAGGCCTGCTTTGCGATAATCACGGGCAATTTTAGCAACAAAGCTTGGGCGGTGTTTCTGTTGTTGTGGATTGTAATTTGAAAAATTAAAGCAGACATTTTTTAATTAAAAAAGTACACATGCGAGTACAATCAGGGCAATTGCCGCGCTGCTGCATATAAAAATGCATGGAATAATGAACTGAAGCTGCCGCTACCGCTGCCACTGCCAATGCAACTGCCACTGCAACTGCCACTGCGATACATGCGTAAAATTGCGAGTGCAGCAGATGGCGCGGCATGCCGTAGCAATTAAGTGCATGGCAGGAATTTCTCAACCAAGCGGAAATGCACGAGCGAAAGAAAACAACGAAAAAGGCAGCAATATTTTCAAAGTTTATTTAATTAAACAAGCATTTTTTTAAAATTATTATCGCGCTTGTCAGGCTGATTTCGCTTACACAGATGGCGGGAAGTGCCTGAATGTGACGAGTATGAACAAATTTATAAAAAACTTTTTTGCAAATGTGTTCCTGACGTTTGGCGCCACTCTCTCAGACAATTTAGAGCGCGCATGCGCCACTCTGTCAGCCAACCGCCAAACTTGCGGCGGCTAGTGGCACTCGTACAACAATTGTTCGCTTGCTGCCTGCTGCCAACGACATATCAATTTGCTCAACAACTCCGCTTGGCAACTTGCCTCCGTCCTACTCAGGTCCAGCCGACCGAACTTTCCTGCATGAATGAGTTTTTGCTTTTCATATTCCGTTTCAAATAGTTTTGTTCGTTGTCTCCACTGAATGCCTTCGGATGGATGTCCGCGTAATATCTCGGTAGATTTATCATGGACATGTGTTGCATATGCGCAACTTGTGCAGATCATATCGAACGTTTAATCCAATCCGGTGTGTTGCCGATAATTTATGGTTTTTTAATAAAGGTATTCGGGAATTTCAATGAAAGATACTGGAGATAAAAGCACAGTTGCACAGTTTCATAACCAATTTTATTTTAGGTACCTTATCTTCTTAGAGTAGGCACGCTCAGCTGGTGGCCCATTTGGCTCATGTAGCACTTCATTCAAGATCGAACTTTTCCATTGAATAACCAAATATCGATTAAGGTTAATGTTCATGTCTTATGAGAGTCCAAGGATTTTGTTTGTGTTAGTATATAGGATTTCTGATCAGGGATTTCCCCTTGGGAATCTCTAATTGGTTTGAGACCTAGAATCAAGTGGACCCTTGCAAAAGGGTGACCACTTCTACCCACCTATCTAGATATTTGCTATAGCACGGTATGAGTATCACAACGGAACCTACTGCTCTTCTGTGATACCTTCTATTCCCAGTCGCGTGCGTTATGGTACATACTGCCTCTTAAAGGTCTACCATATAATGGACCGTTTATCTACAGCATAACGCATCGAAATGAGTGTACCTATTATAGGCAACGTCACGGGTACAGGCAACAAAATCGTGCAGGGAATCCATGATTATGCTTTCATATAAAAACGAAACATTCATATGTGGAGGTCTGAAGTGATCCAGGAGAAGTCATTATATACTGCTAAAGTTACTGTAGGATGTGGTGTTGAGGTTAAAGGTGTAATTTTGCCGTGATTATACGAAAATTATGAAGGAGCGACAGTTACTGCCAAAGGCGTCTACTTTACGCACATGAAAACTGACTTCGCGTGGCCTGAATTGGAAGATTTTGAATTTTCAAGTTTTCATAGGTCATATGCAACATTGTGGAGGTTATGCTAAGCACCAAAGAAAACTGGGACCACGTAGATAAATATGTGGAAAATGTGCTCCGATGGAAAAAGCGGGACCTGAACGCAGGAATAATGTTGAGAGTCCAATAGGGACGAAGTGAGAATCTCCACCTTGAAGGAAGTATAAAAACGGTTCCAGGGTGGGGAGATGTTCTCAGCGAGGGAGGGGGATGTTTTAGTGAGTGCAATCCTCACATACCAAATCTGTGACGACAGTTTTGATGATGCGACAGGCATTTTTACCTTCTCTACCAAAAAAAAAAAATTATAATAATAATAAAAAAAAGGTCATATGAATGTTCAAAACCAACTGCATATAAACTATCATCCAAATAACCTTTTTGGCTTGTGAAAAATGCCATGTCGGATCAAGAAGATATTTGGAAAGTGGGTGTGTCTGTCAATTTTCACGAAATTACTCTCAGCTCATAGCTTTTGTTCAAGTTCGACTTCGCATAAAATTTCTTCCAAATAACTTCGTTCGTTCTTGAAATATGTTTTGAATCAATAAGATGTGTGGAAAGTGGGTGGTTCTGCCAACTATGGTCAGTTTATGGTTGTGTTCAAGTTCAACTTTGTATAAAATTTAAGCAAAGTACCTTTTTTTGGTTGTTAAGAAACAAAAGCGAGCCCATAAGTCTATATTCTTAAAAAAAACTCACTTATATGCCGCGGGTATGTTTTGTATGTATTGTACAGCTTTCATGAAAACCTCACCATCCTGTAAAATTTCTGCTCCATATCTCTTTTCGTTGTAGACTACTCGTATGCAATTTGCAAGAAGTGAGGACAGACAGGCATACGAGTACTCCAACTCAGAAAGTTGGACTGATCAGTACAACAATAATAAATGTATATGTCCATACCATCCATACCGCTATTAGGATGTCACAAATATTTGCTTAAATTCAAAATAGTCGTATATATCGTGTATAAAAGGTATAAAATCTGATTCTCCATTCTTATCTCTTTCAGAGATTCAATGTAATTTATACTTGTTGCCTTGTTATGGTAAAAAAATGAGTCCATAACAACAAAATTTGTTGTTGTGCTATCATCGAACACTTCCTGTTGCAAATTACTTCTACCAGGAAATAGCACATCACTAACTGTCACCTACATTAATTAAGTTTAGCCCATCTTTTTAATTACAAACATAAATATAATGTTTAAAAAAGATCATCAGCAGCACTCTTAACAAGGCTTTTTTAATAAATAATCGAGTGAGCATGCACACAAAGAGGAACACGCCACAGATCGCTAACAACTCAATTAGCAGAGTTTACGCCCGATTCGCATATTTAATAATTGGCAGCTAAAACGGCTCAATTAATGGAAGATTGAAAAATTGGCGACAATACACGAGAGCAAAGCAGTAAAGGGGGCTTTATTGATGTGGGTATTTATAAATAAAATTCGAAGGTGCTGAAAAAATGGAATTGGAAATTTATATGAGGAAAATAGTCGTACCGCATTTGCACACGGTTTAAGTTCTGATTAGGTAGCTTACGGCTAAACTAGTAGTAGCCAAATACGAGTGCTCGTGGGCAGCCTCTTCAATTTATTAACTCGCAACTCATAATTGAGAGAGTCAACAAATTGACTGCCACGAAAGTCAAATTGGCATTCTGTCAAACACGCGCCAGTGGTGGTGTTTTAAGCCCACAACAACTGTTAACCACAAAAAACTAAACTTATTACGTAGACTGCAGCAGTGGCCACAAATCCAGTCGCTTGCTGACCAGCGCCATCGACAGGTGCTAAATCAAAAACCCATTAGACCGCTTACCAGGCACCCAGCAGCCGACCACCGAAAGTCAAATACCGTGCAAATGTGCGCGTGTGTTCGCTGCGATTGCAGACAATGCCACACAATTGCCACCGCATGCGGCCGCCAATCGGTTGAGGAATTGTCATAAGCAGTGGCCGTGTTGCACAAAGATAATAAATTAAGGTATGAAAATCTAACAATCTCATGATTTACACAGCAACAATCCAAAAGCAAACAAAACGATTCATAAGAGAGAAAATACACAGCTTGGGCAATCGAGGCGTATGCGCAACTCCCGAAGTAGAATAACTCAATTCAAGCGCAGACTCGCCACTGCCTGAATTTCAGTGCGTAAATCAATGGACGAATTGGTGGCGAACAGTTGTTCGATCAGGTGTCACAACATCGCAGAGATGACGCTTTCAATTTTAGTCCGGCGCAGTTGAATTGCGTCATGCGTGGCGCAGCGATTCGTGCGGTAAATGCAATCAAACGCAGCTGCTGTCAATAGAGCGCTGGACTGTCAATCAAGTTGTCAGTCGTAGAGAGGTTTGTGGATTCTAGAAAATAAACATTTCACGATGGTATATGAGGCCCATTGTTGCCACTATCGAACATTTTTCTTATGATTATTAGGGCGTATTACATCAACGAAAGGAACGTGGTGGTTGAGATACTTTTTAAGTTTTCTTGAAACATTTTAGTTTACTTTTACACAAGCTGGTTACGACCTGAATAAGGTGGTACAGTTATGAACATGCTGCCTGGTGGTTTAAATTAGGATGCCAATTAAAATCCAATACAATTCAAATGCAAATTAAAATCATACAATATAAAACTGCCGGCCTCTGTCTTCCAGTGGCAAGCATATTAGACTCATATTCGAAGACTTGCGGATTCGAATCTTGGTCTGAAAGCTAAATCTTTCTCTCTTCGGGTCGAAAGTTTTAATTGCTAGTACTCATTCTCTCAACCATAATTAATGATGAAGTAAGGAATTATTATTATTATTATTATTATTATTATTATATCTTACACCATAATTAATTATGAGTGCACGGTGTTGGGGGAATGAGTACTAGCTACAGAGACTTTCGACTCGAAGAGAAAAGGATTTTATAGAAAAAAGCATTTTGGAGACCAAGCCCGTGGCAGGATTTGAACCTGCGACCCTCGGGGTGTGAGTCTAGAATGCTTACCACTAGACCACAGAGGGTGGCATTATAATAATAATATATACGACTAGTTTTTGAGCATCTGGCAACACTGCTTCAGAGTAATCTGGTAAAACTAAATAGATTTTCTGATTATGTTGACAAATGTGTGAATGCGATTGTAAATTTAAAAAGAAGGCACAGATTAATGAAGATTTTCTTTTTCAATTCACACTCATATTTGGCGGCAGACAAACCCCTATTAGTCTCCAGACAAAGTGTTATAATCACAAATGATCTTGTCCGGTTTACCTCTCAGGAAGCCTGTTATGCTGGAAAGTCACGTTAAACTGTACTTGGAGGTGCTGGTAGAAAGTGATAATGGTTTCTTATCTTTCTAATTATATCGTTTTTTCCAATATTGCGTAGACAACTTAACACTAGTGAGCCAGAGAATACACTCAAAAATAATTCTTAATAAAATCAATCAATCAAGGAAATTCATTGTACTTCAATAGTAATTCATTAGCTCAGTGAACAAAGTTCTTTCGTTTTATACTACATTAATTTGAAATATTAATTAAAGAACGATTCATTGTCTGTACAAAATCAAATCCATTAAAAGTTTTTAAATTATTCGAAACTATGAACTTAATGATCTTCCACATTGCATCAATGTTGCAATCATCCAACAAGTAATGCCAAATTAAAGTACGCAATAATATTGGAAACTTATTCTTGAACAATTTTGCTTCAGACAAAGGAAATCCCTTACAGAAGTTGAAAGTAACATGAATAATGAATTTTCTTACTATCCTTGTTTGAAGAGGAGTTTGTGTCGGAGCTTCTCTATGATAGAGACAGCCAATTGCGTATCGTAAATAAACTGATGTATTTTTAATTCTCTCACTATAATCACTCTATGATTTGTTTGTAATTTAGGGTGTTTGTTTTTATTATAACGGAAAGGCTCAAATTTCCCCTAACTGCCCATCGCTCCTTTAAATGACTGAAAGTACAAAATAAAAAACATGTTCTCTCTTTCAATTTCATAGCCTTAAAATCCACAAATGAGATTTTCAAGTAAACTCCAAATAATAGTTTCACCCTACACTTTACATTGAGTGCCCATATTTCGGCCCGCAAATAAACGCCACAAATAGTCGGACACACTTTTGAAAAACAGAAAATACAAATCAGAATAACTATAAAACCAAATTGAATGTGATGTATTCGGTAATGATCAGAAATGGTTGTACGCCAATTATGATGATGATGATTCGGTTTTGAACATACACAATTCAATTCCATTTATGACATGAGCAAATATTTTAAATGGATTTTAATAAGCATTTGTTGTGTATAATGAACTTCTTCAGTGTTTTATGAACCATTTCGTGTGAGTGTATGACTTTTCTGTTCGTTGAAACAAGCGTAGCAGGTATGGCAACTTGTTCCATCCATTCAGAAATTTTCACCCAGGAGCTGCCAATAGCCGCACTGGTTGAACGGCTGCTTTTCATAGAACGATACTAACATGTGCCTTGCCTTCCAGCTAAGGCCGCATTAAATCATGAAGTCCACACCCCACTTCTATGCCAAACATACGCGATTGCATGCCCAACACTTCGCCAGAATCTCAGCCGTGTATCGAGACAATTTTGATAATCTTGGAAACAAGAATGCACTCGAACCAGACCGCAATTAACTTTAAATTGGACAATTACCATTACAGAAATTTACGCCTGCGATTTATCAGGCAAGTTACGCGATTCGAAGTGAATAACCGGCGGCAGGCAGATAATTGAATTTTAATTAAATTTGCATTTGAGCAACCAAAATAAATCCAGAAATAAATTTCCACTTCCACCTCAGCTGCACAAACCAAACGAAGTCAATGGGCACATTCGTGCATTTCTTTAATCCTCATTGACGCGGTTCGTGAGGCCAGAAATGCGTGTGCCAGTAAAACTGCATCTATGCAAATAGGCGCAGCACAATTCCAGAGATTTATACAAAACGACTGCAGACTGTTGACCAAGTACGCTTGAGGAGGGCTCAGTTTGTGGCTAACGTCAGAGTGTATCTAACAAAACTAGCACGAGTGTAAGAGCAAACTAAGCCAGACACGTCTTAGACAGCTTCACTGTTTAACTCACTAACTGCGTTGATGGCGTTTACGCGGCTTTAGCTGCCGCTGCCGCCACCACAGCTGCCTGCCACGCATAAAATGCTGCAAAATATCACCCGCACTTCGGTCGCAAGTCTAAATCGAGCGTAAGTTTGCTGCACGCCTGTCGCCATTTTCGGACGCATTGCAAATTTGCTTTATTATGTGACAATGCATTCGCTGTGAAGCGTAATTCCTGTTGACATTTCTAAGCTTTGTATCAGCCTTTATAGCGAAGCCAAAGGCGAGATACTCGCACAACAAAATCTGAAAAATACTACAAAAATTGGACACTAGTCCGCATTTAAAGTGCAAAATTCCGCTGACAAATCTGCTCAGCGCGTATTTTCATCATTATTACGACAGACTTTGACATTTGGCGCAGCCTGATAGCAAGGCTGCTTGGCTGAAATTGTGGTGTTATTATAAAATTTCATAATTTCCATATTTGTTGAGTAAGTTATTGCTTCAGATAAGAAACCACTATGAAAGTCTTTGGCGAGTTTGCACTACAAAAACAAAAACAAGAAACAAAAGACTCAAGAAGCGAACTTGCTCCATGCATTGCAGTGCCTGCATTGCAAGGATAAAAATCGTTTCATCGTTCTCGTTTGCGAAGTATAAGAAGGAATTTTTATAGGTACTATTTTTAACTCTGCTGCGGTGTGGGCTAAATGAGTCCTTAGTTATGAGGCTACAGTTAATTGATAATGATAACTGAAACGACTCCTCATAATCCATGCGCTTAGTGTCAATCGAATACTGGCAAACCATAAACTAAATGAAAATCTCTGCCATTAGCCATTTCCACTCACATTTCCCCTACCCTGTATTAATGTAGCCGACTGTCAGTCACACTTGAGAATCACACAAGTGTGGTTGTTCCTGCATGAGTTCGCTTCAGTGTTACTATGATTTGCATAAACACGGCATGGGCTTCTGGCTTTTGGATTCTTCTCTTATAAACGCCCGAGGGATAAACATTGAACACATTGAAGAGGTTTGCACATGTTTTGTCACGTTTAAAATGAAATTACCCAGTTTACTGTCAAAGAAATTGTAGCACTAAATGTGGTTGAAAATACGAGTACGTAGGCACGCGTATGCAAATTTTCATACAGCCACAAGCAAAGCAATTTGCATACACTGACAGAAAATTTGAATGCAATCCCAACCGAAGTGAGTTGTGTTATTGGGGAATAAAGGCACTAACAAGCCTCAACGTCACGTCACGTGCAGCTGTTGATTTTCAGAGACGTGCAAAAAGATAACGTCACTCCAGCTGTCGGCTAAGCGCCAAGCCAGTCGGCATAAATCAACAACACCTCAAATTCAGGCGTATTAAGCAAGTGTAGGCGTTAAGGCGTCGCCATGTGCAGAAGCAGTACCAGCAGCAAATCACTGTCAAAATGGAAAATCAACAAACCTCAAAAGATAATAATCGCAGTTGCTCTCAAGAATAGTATCCAGAGCAGTCTTGTGCTGGCCAAATTTAGCTCAAGGATATGCGAGCATGTTTGCGCCAGCGCCGACGTCCTTCAGATGCCAGAATACACAACTTGAGTGAATTAAAATGTAACAATTCATGGACCTATCCACAAATGCACACTAGCGATAAGAGTTGAGAACTGGGTGAGATTAATCGATAGATTAGTGACAGTGTGCAGGTGGGAAATAATCGAGGTTTGACTTTGTGGGGAGAATTGTAAAAGTTTTTTAAAAACCAAACTGATGTCATTCGACAACCCTCAACAAAAAGAACGTTTATCGCCAATACTATAAACACACTGGGGAAAAACCTTGTATGACTTATTTGGTAATCAAACGAAAATGGTTTCGCTTTTAGTCATTAACCATATTAACCATTAACGATGTTGCCTCTTGTTGTCCTAATACGAGACACAAATAAGGATCATGTTTGCACTAATCGAAAATATTCCCATATGTTTAGGAGCACTCTCAGAGCCGCACGAAGAAGGCGACAAAGTACGACAGAGCAGTTCAGTTGTGAATTAACAGTTTTAGTAATGAGACGGATGTAGATGTTAAAGTGAATTGCCGGGGAATGTTGTATTAACTTTGCTCACTATTGAAGTGCTGTTAAATGAAATTAATTATTCACCAAACTTTCTTCTACAACTTATCATCATCCAGTGATTGTAACTACTTTAATTAACTTATTTTCGTAACAGTTTAGTGAGTTTCATAAAAGTTATAGCAATTTAATATTCTATTTTATATTAGCCGGCCTCTGTGATCCAGTGACATGCCAGTCTCACACTCGTGGGGTCGCGGTTTCAAATCGTGCCCAGGGCATGGTCTCGAAATACGTCTTTCGAAATATTTTTCTCTACCGATCCAAAGCCCTTAGCTTCTAGTGCTCATTCTCTCAAGCCCTTTGCAGACATAATCAATTATGGTGTAAGATATAATAGCAATAATATTTTGTTTTATTTGTGTTTTTATTCCGCCATCTTCGCAGATTAAATTCTTCAATTTCTATTAAATATTTATGAACTAACAGAATTATTTTCTTTTCTTTTTGCAAATGATTCGAATATACTTCTTCTTAGGTGGTCGGGTTACGGCCGCTTTGGGCACCTCTCGCCTCTGCTTCGCGCGGGCCTTCTCCAATTAGTCACAACAACCGTTGTTAGTGTGTTTCCTCAGCTTTGTCTATACACCGGAGGCGCGGCCTTAGGCTCTCGCTTCAAATACCTTTTTCGCCGGAGCTTCTTCATCCATACGATGGACATAACCCAGCCATCGCCGTCGCTGAGTGTCAATGTCGGCGTAGAGCTCATACAGCTCGCGGTTCATTCGAATTCGATAGTCGTCGCGAACTCGAACAGGACCAAAGATTTTGCCAAGAACTTTCCTCTCGAATATCCCAAGAGCGACTGCGTCTGTTTGCGACACCACCCATGCCTCAGCGCCATAAAGAAGCACAGGGAGAATGAGCGTATTGTATAGAGTGTCAGCTCGTCGATCGAGAGAGGGCCCAATTGCTTACTGACAAGTGAGTAGCACCTATTAGGTTAGGTTAGGTTAATGTGGCAGCCAGTTCAAGGACCAGCTCACTCAGACCACCATGGGTCCATTGTGATACCACCGCGCCACAACGCACCTCCGATTCACTCGTCGAACCATTTTGAAGCCCTAATAAAGCGCAGGATTTGTTTGATCTTCGCGCTAGACACCTCTGTAAGAGAGCTAAAAGCGTATTTGCCTAAAGAGCCCGCTCTGCTTCTGGCCAGAGCGGGGCAACTACAGAAGAGATGTTCCACAGTCTCCTCCTCCTCCTCATCCCAACAGCTTCTTCAGTATTCATGAGAGAATACTCCCAGCCTGAGAGCATGTCTGCCGAAAAGCCAGTGACCAGTTACACATGCCACGACCTTAGAGATATTCTCTCTCGGCAGGGCAAGCAAGTCTCTAGTTTTCCTACTATTAAGTTCCGGCCACATTAGCCTAGTCGTTAAGCAAGTGCCCTCTTGTGCCCACGCACGACCCTATCCTTCAGCATCAGTTTACAGGTGGCAATAGGTATTCCAATCTCACATCTGTCCGTGCCTAAAGGAAGGTTGGTACCCCGTCTGGCTAAGTCATCAGCCCTACAGTTTCCCGCAATATCTCTATGCCCCGGAACCCATATAAGGCGTACCTTGAAAGCGGTACTGATATCATTTAGGGCTGCTCGGCAGTCCTGAGCAACCTTTGATTTCAGTGCCACCGAATTCATTGACAAGATGGCCGCCTGGCTATCCGAGTAGATATTTATAATATTTCTTTTTACGGCATGTCTATTTAAGTAGACGGCTACCTCCTTTATGGCTAGGACCTCTGCTTGATAAACACTGCAGTGGTCGGGGAGACGGAAAGAAAGTTCCAGTCCCAATTCTTGTGAGAAAACTCCAAAACCGACTCTATCGTCAAGTTTGGATCCGTCAGTGTAGAAATTGAGTTCCCCCCTTCTCCACGGCATTGGTGTTTGCCACTCTCTTCTGGACGGAATATATGTCTGGAAGTGCCTATCGAAGTTGAGATTAGGTATAGAGTGGTCAATGTGTTGGATAGAACTACTCCAGGTATGCGCAATAGTCGAGTGACCAATCTGCCGATCATGCCATAACGCCGCACTTTTCAGCCTTAGTGCTGATGTGGCGGCCACTTGTTTCCCTACCAGCTCTAATGCAGGTAGGTTGAGTATTACTTCTAAAGCTTTAGTAGGCGTGGTCCTTAAGGCACCAGAGATATATAAAAAAGCCGTTCTTTGGACCTTGCTCAGAAGCTTCAAATAGCTTTGTTTCTGAGTGGCTGGCCACCATACCAGTATTCCATATAGCAATATGGGTCTGACCACCGAAATGTATAGCCAGTGCATAATTCGTGGGGATAGCCCCCACCTGATTCCGACCGCTTTTTTACATGTGTACAAAGCAATATTGGCCTTCCTGACTCTTTCTTCAATATTGGGTTTCCAGGTAAGTATTCTATCTAGTACGAGTCCCAAATATCTAACTGTCACCTATTAGCAATTGTGATTATCGCTTTATCTCCAGACTGATATCATTACTGGTGTTAACCGCGGTCAAGGTATGTAAATTCCTGGACTACTTCAAAGTTGAATCGTGAGAGCCTAGACGCCGCGCTACCCTGTTTGCAGACAGCATATGCTTCGTTTTGCCCTCGTTTACCGTGAAGCCCACTTTGGTTGATTCCTTTTCAATAGCATTGAAAGCAACAGTAACGTCTCTCTTGATCTGACCGATAATATCAATGTCATCCGCGTACACAAGGAGCTGGGCACCTTTCTAGAAAATGGTGCCATTGCGATGCACACCGGCCTTTCGTAGGATCCCCTCCATGATGAAGTTGAAGAGATCGCAGGATAACGGGTCGCCTTGTCTGAAACCTCGTTCAGTATTAAAGGTTTCGGAAAGATCATTTCGGCTAGTTTTGCTCAACGCCATCCTGCAGAGTCTTATCAACTTTACAGGTATACCAAGCTCAGACATTGTTGTGAATAGACAATTCCGCATCGGGCTATCGAACGCAGCTTTATAATCAACAAAGAAATGATGGGTGTCGATTTGATTTCCGTGGGTCTGTTCCAGGATTTGGGGTAGTGTGAAAATCTGGTCTATGGTATATTTACAAGGTCGAAAGCCGCACTGATAAGGTCCAATCAGTGTTTTTGGGTGCGGCATCAATCTTTCACACAGTATGGTCGACAGGACCTTATATGCGATGGAAATGAGAATGATGATACGAATATAGTAGGACATTGTTTAGTCAGTACTCAGTAGTTAAGTTATGTTCGTATAAACCTAGTTCAATGTGCCAGAGTGAAGGTGTGATACGATCCGCTTTTATAAGTAGTCTTGCTACAAGTTGTGATAACCAGATTCATAACTGATTCATTGTAGCAAATTCATTATTTCCATAATTCTGTCATCAATTTATTTGCCATAAAATACGGTTTTTTGACATCTCACTTCCATATTATCATCATACCCTTCAAAATCGCAATGAGCTTGAGGTCGACGACAATTTTGAATATGAAAAATTTTCCATTTGTCCAATAAGAGTTGAAATGCATCCTTTATTTCTGTCTTGAAGACTTCGCTCGTATCTAATCACGTATAATTCAAATTAATTAAGAAAATATTTTTCTTTAAATTTGTGGTCCATTGTGAAGAACATAATAAAATCTAAAAAAAGGGTCAAAATGTGTAAAGAAAATCTATTTCAAAAATTGGAAGAATTGGAAAAAAGCTGCCTCAATATTTCAAAGTGAGCCCATATATTGGATCTTTGCATTCACCGCAGAATTAAAAAAAATCAAAGTGGTATCTCCAAAACAAATTTCGTTGTTCGCCAGTGTAATTGTCGGCACAAACTCTTCCATTGTTTCTAATTCCTCGCTCCCGAAAACTCAAAAATTCTTGCTCATCAACTATTTATAAGGAGATTTTGCATATTGGGGCCATTTTTCCCATCACTCTTCTTTCACTTCCCCCTATTATGACTTTGGAGTTCCTAGCATTGGAATTTTTGTTCTTTTCTAGCACTTTGTTGAATCTGAATTGAATCATCAACGATAATATACCAAAATAAATCCGACGTCGCTATGGTTCTTTTTATATACGAGTAAGAAATTGATTTTTCTATTCTTTCATTTTCATAATTTTATTTTAAGAGTACCGCGGCACTCATCGGACATGCTTGCCGTATGGGCTCTTATCCTGCTGCTCCAACACGCAACCTCTGCCAGCGACCCTGTCGTCGCACAGTCTGTCCCGCTCGTGCATCGATTTCCTCTCGTTCTGTGTGTGATCCAAGTAATTTTTGTGCCACTCACGAGTCCGCACCTGTCGTTTGTGAGTGTAATTTGTAAATGAATAGGCGTAGGCACGAAAATGCTATAAAACAATAAAAACCAAACTACCCTTTGACGCTCCTGCTCCAGCTGCTCAGTGGTTAGTTGTCTGTGAGCCAAATTTCCGAAGTAGTAATCTGCCTGCTTGGCTAAATGCCGTTCCACTTGCAGTTTGCACTGATTTTGCTCCATTTGAGCCTGCAGATAGGGAATGGCATTAGATTATTATAATTTTGCGCTCATATACTCATGCGTAGACGGAGTCACCTGCAGCACACCACCTTGGTGGACTTTTTTGCGTCTCTCCAGTGCTTCCTCATCGTTGCGATATTTCTTATCAATATTCGCGGCACGAGCGTCACTGAAAAACAATCCGTGAATGTTTAAATTGCAATTTCAAGTTGTTAATTGTGAGTATGCAAACGCACTCCTCGGCCTGTTCCTGTCGCATGGCGGCGCGCTCTGTTAATTGCTTTAAATTCACAGCCTCATCCTGTTTTGTGTTCGTCGCCTGATTGGCATCCGCAATGACCTTGCTCAATGTACTCGCAAACAATTCCTCCTGACTCTGTTAAATGGTAAAAGAACAAAAAGGGAAAATCACCAACTCCAAATTATGACAGTCAACCTTTTCATCATTGAGTCTTCTGTGAGCCTCCAACCACATTCGTTCAATTTGCTGCTCTCTACGGCGCAGTGACTTCTTCTCTTCGATTTGATAGAGCTGCGCTTTTTTGGTCTCCATCAGCATCTGTTTGCTCTGTAGGTGACGCACTGCTTCACTGTTTTCCCTGAAAATTCAACCAGACCTTTGAGAGTTTTTTAACGGATTTTAATAGGATTCTAATAAAGGTGTGCATAATCCTGCGATAATGTTATTGAAATCCTTTGCAATTCCCGAGGAAAAAGTGCAGGGGAATAAACAAATATTCTCTACAATTTCTCTAGTCATATTTGCCTGTTTTTGCAACAATTTTCAACGAAATTTTGAACCGAAACTGTGTTCAAAATCGCAGGAGTTTGCTTATGATTCAAATAGGAACTGTGATAATTTCCACTTGAATGTGCTTCAAATCGTATAAAGATAAGCCGTGAAAATTCCACGAGAATATTAGCGATGGGTCTGAGTACATTTCTCTTTGCTGTATCTTCGCCTTAAGCAGTTCTTGCTCAGCTAATTCCCGTTCGATTCTCATAGTGCCAATCCATGTTTTCCTTTCTCTTTCACTTTCCTCTGCGCGTTCCCTTAGTAATAAGGCCAATTCTTCGTTATATTGTAAATGTTCTTGTTCTAGCAAAATGCGTAATCTATAAATCACACAATAGAAAATTATCGGCTCTTTTTATAATATAGAATATGAAAATATATAAAATAATCAAACGTGTCGTAAATATTTCCCCGCATTTGAATAGGATTACCTGAGATTATATTATTTTAGTATAGGAACCTATTTACTCCCGAGAGAATATTCGCGGGAAGTTAGGAAGCAGCTCAGTGATATCGTTTGTGCTACTTTCCTTAGCAGGAAAATCGAACATATATAAAATCTAATATTCATAAATCTTGTATATATATAAAATGCATTGACCAATTGAAAAATATATTTAAAATAGTGCCACAAACGACATCACTGGATTTTATACTACAAATAACACAAACAAATTAATAAATTTCAAATTTTGGTTAAATTTATAAAAAAAAAAAAGGAAACCTTTCGCGTCGCTCATTCAACTCCTGTTCACATTGTTTCAATCGTTGTTTCACCTGGTTTAAGTATTTAACAAGAAATATCAAGTCAATTTTTAGATTCGCTTTAACTTTATTTTAATAGCATATTTTGGTAAATAAATTTTTACCATGTAACCAATATTATATTTCAAATTCCGGTGGTCCGTTCTAGCTAAGAATTCTATCAATTCCATTTAAATTTTTCTTTACTATACTTTATGGAATATTATTTATAATAGTAGGAAGGCCTAAGTTGTTAGGAAAATTTCTGAAAAATATTCGTGCATGTTTCTAGAGGCAACCTATTAATATTTTGTTTATCATGCGAATATGGTTGCCATACCACATAAATTTAATTGGAATTTGCTTCAAGTTCGAGGTTCTGTTCCCCACTACTGATGGTCCTTTTTTTCGAGGTCCCAGGTTGCTGTACTTACTTATTAAAGGTATTTTCCTATGGAATTTACTCTTACTAGCGCCATCTATAAAAAATTATAAATATATTCCACTTGCCTTTGTGGATTGTGTGTAATCTATCCATTAACAGTCATGCTAAATGTGGGTCTTCGATAGCTGCCAAAAATATTGTAAGTTCATGTTAACTACATTTTCATCTGGAATATAAAGAATTGCGGTTAACAGTTTTTTATGGAATCTATCCAGTTAACAGCATTCACCGAGGCCAAAATCTGTTAACTCTGCTTTTACAGATTTTAATGGGTTTTAATCTAGTTTTTATAAGTAATTTAGTGTATTTTAGTTAACAGCATTCACCGAGGCCAAAATCTGTTAACTCTGCTTTTACAGATTTTAATGGGTTTTAATCTAGTTTTTACAAGTAATTTAGTGTATTTTATTTATATTTATTAACAATGAAATATTACTCTTAATGTATTTATGTAATCAGTTAATTATTAATTGTTTTTCAAACATTATTTATTTTCCAATAAGTTTTTTCTATAACAAATGTGTCCGCTATTGTGCTACAAAATGTGTGATCCATGTTAATCAAGTTGCTTCAGTTGCTGATCACTCAATTACCCGTTTTTTGCTAGTAATTTTAGTGTTTCTGTCTTATTTTGATACCTCAGAAATTAGGTATTTTATAAATATGTACATTTACATCATATTTTGACTAATTTGATACCTTTCTTTAATTTTCAATAATTTTATATATTTGCAGGCACTTTTCATCGTTTCCAAATTTTCGGACTTTCTTTATCGAAAAACCAAGTTTCTGACTAAAATCACCCACATTCGCAACGATCCAATACAAATTTATGTACGAAAACCATTTTCGAACATCCACTATACCCAAAATAAAAAGACCATCCTCTAGTGCGGACCACAACCTCGAACATGGGCACAAAAATACTTTATGCTAGTGGGGTGCGCAACCATAAACCAGCTCAAACTTGTATGACACGCCACTGGGATATTTTGCAGTATGAATGCTTATATATAGAAAGGAAAAATAAGTTGCTTCTAACAAAGAACATATAATTAAAGGCCAAAGACCTTAGTGCCGAATATGCAAACAAATGTGCATAATTTAAGAACAAAGAAATCGTAATTTGAATATGCTGGAAACTGTTGCAACTCATAATTCAACTGGCAATTGAAATGCTGCACCTGCCATAGGAACTGGATGTAGTTTTTAAATTATATTAGAATTTTGAAGTCATACGCACATTTACCAATTTTGTTTCCATATTTATAAAAATTTAATCATTTGTGGGCGCGTTTGTTCATTATTATTTCCTCAGAATATATATGCTTTCTGATCAATAAGCTGATAATGCCATTTCCATTAACATGAGCAACTGGTAATTAACTAATCATTTCACCTTCGGAGGTATGAACACTGCTGTCGATATTACCAAACATTTTCAATTCAGTTTGGGACATTAATAACAACAATGAGAGAACAATTAAAAAAAGTTCATCTTTTGTGACAATTTTCAAATAAATTGTATTATTTTTCCATGTTTATTATACATAATTTATTAGTCCTTTGACAAGATTTAAATTTCTATAAATATATTAGTTATTTCAATTACACTAATTTACACGTAATTTTAATACTTATTATTATTAACTATATTTAAAGCCCGTATTAACTTTGAAATCAAATTTTCAACTAAAATTATAGACTTCTCGGAAAAAGAGGAATAAATTAATATCAACCCAACGAAGGAACATTTTTGCATGCTTTGTATAGAATTTTAATTCCACGCATTCACGCAATGGAATGGAACGGAAACACATAAGGACCTGAAATAAAGGTGAATACAGAAACAATCTTACCTCAGCACGTTCAACGAATATTGCAATAGGGAATTCATAAATATTTAACGAAAATATATGTGTGCATTATATTGAAATGGCCAATTAGAGTATTTCGGGCTATTTTTTCAACATTTAACTTGATACCGTATAAATCAAATGAAATCTCCATATGCCCAAATGTGTAATATAGAGATAAAAACAATCAAAGCATACGATTACTCTCTTCCCACTTCAACTATTCTACGAAAATTGCGCTGAAATTAAAGACTTTTGACGCCTTATTAACTGGACCAAGCAGCTAGTCAGCCGTCTAGTTTATAAGATCATTAATAAACCAATCATTTTAATAGAATTGATAATCAATTCATTAACGATCATTCTTTGTTCCAAATTACGGGCAAATATCTCTCTTACGATCTTTGATGCTTTATTGCAGACAAGAACCTTCCACAAGTGTTTCATTCCCATCATATTCCCATAAAGTGGATTCTATTTCTACATAAGTGTTGGGGAAACCCGAGGAGAAAAAGGGGAAATATTGGTTTCTTTAATACAATATGTGGAAGGTAACGGCATTGTTTTGTTGTAGATAACTTTTAGATAATGCGCAAAGATTTAAAATTTTTCCCCTTCAGCTCAGAGGAGAGAAATTTTGCTACATTTAACAATTTAAGCAATGTTAATAAGTTCCAGATTAAAAGTGTTTTTAACATTTGCTACTTTGTGGGCCCATTTCCGAAGGAGAACCATGTTATCAACGCTCACATTAGAAAAATGCTGAAAAAAATACATTTTTTCTATTAAATCCTAAGTTAACTTTGTTCAAAATTGTTAACATTTTGCTCTCTGCCTATGCAGCGGGGAAATTTTCTGTCCACTTCTGTCGGGCAACCCCTGAAGATTTCCCCTGCATATTGTTGTTGTAAATTTTTTTTCGGTTTTTTGTATGTGTTTTTTTTGTCGGATTGCTTTGCTTTTGAGTTGAGTTTTTGAGAGCTGAGTAATTGTGCAGACGCGAAAAATTTCGGTTGTTAAGAAAATTGGCAAAAAGATCGTTTTAAAATGCATTCTAAGTGAATAAACTAGATAAAAATGATACTAATATTAAATTAAATGTATATTTAATGAAATGCATACGGAATCGCATGTGGAAATTTAAAAAAATAACGGAAAATAGAAACGAAACATCTGAAGCAGTGCAGATTAAGCCGCACGCACAGCAGCAAAAGCGCATGTGGTGTGCTGTTGTTTTCTTTGTCTGCTCTCACATTAAAAAGACAATTTCTGCTAAATAAAAAAATGTTAAATAATTAATAAGTGAATTAACAAACAAACAAAAAAAAAATAAAATTAAAAGATGTATTTTTATTGTGAAATAATTTATAAAGAGGAAAACATTGCAAAAATGTGTTAATAATTTCGATTAGAAAGAAATTCGCAATCATCATCGCCGTTCGCTTTGCACTTAACGTCGTTTTATTCGCGTCCGCTGCTCACTCAATATTTCGGTGTTTTTTTGTCGTACCGTTTTTACCGTCGTCGTACTCAACGTGTTTGTTGTTTGATTCATAGCGTCGCTTGTGCCGTTCGTTTGCAACGTTTTGTTTGTTCATTTGTCGTTTTCTTAACTACGTCACTACTAAACGCGCCGTACTCACACGCACTTACTGCATTTTTGTGCACTGCTGCAGCACCAGCAGCAACAACAACAAGCTGTGTTTGTTGCGGAAATACTACTGAGAAAGCAAAGATAATAGCAACAACAACAACACTAGTAAGAAGATTTAACACACACATCCATCCGTATATCTAACTCGCTCCGCACGCACACCACTACAAGGACAGCCGACAGGCACGCACTCACGCACTATCAAATATATGTAAAGAGATCATTAACCCCTGCAGCTTAGTATGCTTTCGCATAGAACAGTAGCATAGAAGCTGCCTCCTGCCCCGGCGCAGCGCTTTTATCGCCCTCACATCCATTCGTTTATCACGCAAACTCAACCATGTGTGTGTGCTATATGGCTAGTTAGCTTGCTGGCTCGCTAGCTGGCTGCTGCTGTCGCTACCGCTGTTGCTGTTCTAATTACTTTTGTTTGACATTCACCCAAAATTGCCACATAATTGGGTTCCATTTCAGTTGTGCGATTTTTCGTCTTGTGTGTGCGGTGCGGAATTAGAGCAGCAACAGCAGCCTTGACTGCGCCCTCCCCCTCACTGTAGCTCAGCTACTTACCTATCTCCCTGCTCCAGCCTACTAACACAACGCAGCACAGCGTCCTCATTAATTTTTTCTTTTCTTTTCGACTAATAAGTCGCTCACTTCCCCTTCACCTGTTGTAGTTCTTTTCGCTTATGACTTTTCGTCTTTGTTTTGTCGCTAAAGTCTGCTTTTGATTTTTCGTTCTCTTGATCTAAATTTAATAACAATTTTTTTATTAACCAAATTATTTTTAGCAAAATCGTAATAACTGGCAAATGAATTTCATGTATTAAACTACAACAAACAAAATATAAAAAAAATAAATAAATAATATAAAATCGAGCCAGAGAGACGAAAGAAACTAAAATAACGAGATACAAAAAAGAACAAAAAATGTCTTCATCGAAGCACTTCATGCAGACTTTCGGAGATGGTGATCCTTTCAATTATGAGGAGCTGAATGTCATCGGCACAGGTGAATATTTTATTAAATAACAAATTAATTAAAAAATTATATTTTGTGATTTATTGACATCTTTAACAAGGCAATGTATGTATGTACGCTCATACATTTTACACAATGCTTAGGCTAGGTTATGTTAAGTTAGGGTAGGTTAGTGGCAGATAACTCTGCGCAGACAGAGTATTTTCTAATGCGCTTCTAATGTGTTTTTAATGGAGTTCTCAGCAAGATAGAGATAAGAGAGTTCATGGGAATATCTTGGGTTTGATAAATAAAGATTTAAATTATTACTGGACGACAGATTATTGCATCAAGGATATAATATGTATTCTCATCTGAAAAAAATATATTAATTTTTGTAAATTCACATTGGACTTGCAGGGCTCTCGCTAGATTCTAGTTGCCAATTTCTGGTCGCAGGGTTATAAATCAGTGGGGACAATTCTATCAGCAAAATTCGCAATAATGAGAGCATTTAAAGAGTGGTCCAAATCAAAGTGTGGTGACTTAAATGACAACACATTTTTAATTTTCCAATAAATTAAAAATGTAACTTGGAGCAATGTGTCCTTGTCCAATTTATGTTGATATACAATATTCAATATATATTTAAGTAGCCTATAAATGTGAGAAATGAAACTCGCCTGTGGTGACTTTTAAGATGCAAACAATTTTTTATATTGACATATTTGTATTAGAAAATTAAGATCCCTAAAAGTGTGAGAACTAAAAGAGAGAGTCCGAACCCACCTGTGGTGATTTAAATAATATCACATTTATTTTGTATTGATATGCAATATTCGTATTAAAGAAACAAGTTCCCTAAAAGTGTGACAACTAAAAGAGAGTATCTAAACCCACCTGTGGTGACTTAAATAATGTCACATTCTTACTCATCATTTTTCAATAATTTAACTAATAAAGACTGCATAGTTGTAGGGCGTAAGCAAAGTCAGTATGCCGCTCCAACAGCCAGGTTTGTGCCCAAATGCAGGTCCAAATGTGTTTGTGTGCGAAGTGAAATGCTGTTAGTGCTGATATCAAGCAATATAGTGTGCGGATAACTCATTTTCCAAGCATATTCAGCATATGGCAGATAAAGACCAGACTCAGTCAGACTTATGCTTTAGGCTGGCAGGCAAATCGCTACCACTAATGTTTTAAACATGATAGATAGCTATAAATAAACCGAGTCGATTGATTAAACTCATTGTCAGGCATCGAACAGTGTCGAGCGTGGAATAATAACGTTAAGAATGATGGAGGAAGAAAGAGAGAACGAGAGGTGAAGAAGAGAAACACCTGCCTGAATCGTACAATTGAGGCTTTTTATATTTTGTAAGTGTTTCGCTGGCTGACTGGCTGTGTCTACCAAAAAGCAACCGACCAACACCATCACCGTCGTCTCCCACCAATACCAAGCAATACTACCACCCAGCGCCCTCGCAACCCACTTCGTAAGATTTCAGAAAATTCAAGAATATTTTTGTTTTCTTTTTTCTATATCAACGTGAAATAAATTTCGTGTTTCGTGTCACTTTTTGCGGCTATTGGGACGAAGAGACAAATAAAACAATTTTAAATGCTTCAATTTTTTTTATATTCTATTATTACGTTTTGTGCAAAAGATTCGCATGGTTTTTTTTATTTTCAATTTTTTTCTTACTAGTCTTCTCGTTTTGTGCTTTACTTTTGCAAGCAAAAATGTTGACAAAAATTGAAAATTGTTTCTTTTGGGCACGGGCGCGGGCACGACCACTACGACCGACTACCGGGCTTAGCAAATAGGTTGGCTAGCGGTAGGCAGGCAAGCAGGCAGGTGGGTTGGTTGGTAGGTTGGCTAGCTGGCTAGCTGGTTGGTAGACCTGACTGGCTTGTGGATTCCACTTGTGTATTGAAAGTTGCGGTTTGCTCGCTCACCTCACCGCAAGGCTAGCTGGCTAACTGACTACTCGTACTATTACTGCTGCGATTGTTTACGATCGCCTGGATGACTGTGTGGCTGGCTGGTTAATTCCAAGCGATCTTCAAATTGTTAATTTAAATAATAGAAAGAAAGAATGCTGTTAAGTATTTTAGACCTGTATCAGCGCGACTGTTGGCCCTGTTGGCTGTGTGGAACACGCTGCTCTCTCCTCTGTACACGCCGCTAACGTGGGGAAATCTGCTTTTTGTGTGAAATTATTAGAATTTTAAATTTTTGCATGCTGTTGTTGGCTGGTGGCGTTCGCTCTCTCCGCTCTGTGCTGTGCTGTTTTAGAATATTCTTCTGGACGTCACAGACTTGCTTGCTTTGCTGTCTGCTCTGGTGGAGTGGATTTTTGTTTGTGTAGAATTTGGTATAGAACAACAACAACGACGACGACAATACAATAGTATCATAGAACAGCTGACGAAGTGTTTTTTATATTCATATTAAATTTTTTGTTTGTTTTTTTTTAATTTTTTTTGCCAAAAAAAATTTTTTTAATACTTTTGGCTGTGGTTCCATTTGCACATTTAGTGTAGATTAGTTTTATTCTTATCTTGTGTGTGACTTTTTTCACTTCCAATTTTCGTTTACACGCATTCTTGGCGAATGTGTGACCTTAAAAGATTAGAGAATCTGCAGAATGTGTGTGTACAATAGTGGTGTTTGACGAACCAAATGGAAGCTATGTTAATTTGGTAGCAAGCAAAGTGGAAGAAACAAAAATGGCATGTGTGAACGTCGGTTGGAATTCCAAACCACACGAGTTGGGTAAATGTTATAGATGTATATGTATATAAAACTATATGGTGGTAAACTAAAAGGTCAATATTGCACTTTATTTATTAACTGGAGGTACTGGAGTAACACAACAATTTTTATCTTCCACCTAAAACGTATGGTTATGGTTAAAGTGGCAACTAATTTACTTCCCCACTTTCAGAGAGAGCGCCTGCTTCTCACCCAAATATTAATTAATTTCATTAACTACGAACTCTCGTGTGCTTGGCTTGTGCTTTCTTGCAATTTTTCCTTTAGTTTTTTTTGTTGTGTTTTATTTTGCCTGCTACTACATAATAATGGGTTGTTGTCATAAAACAACAACAACTACTCGATTAGAGCAACAAAACAAAAAAGCTAGCAGCAAAAGCCACAACAACAACAACAAATACTACTCAACACATGTATGCAACTGTATGACATTGACCTCTTTGTTATTATTGTTTTATTCTTTCTCTCCCTTATTTATTTTTGTTTTTTCTTTTTTATTTTTTTGCATGCTCTTTTTGATGTTTACCCGACTACTGCATAATGTGAACATTATAACATATGCAACAACAACAAAAACAACATAACCACAACAACACCACACCGGCTGCCTGCCTCCTCGCCTAATGACGAATTGTGTATCAAAGGTGCTTACGGAACCGTGTATCGGGCTCGAGACAATCATTCGGGCAAAATCGTAGCAATCAAGAAGGTGCGCATACCTCTGACTGATAATGGAGTTCCCATGTCTACGTTGCGAGAAATAGCACTGCTAAAGCAGCTAAATGCATCGGATCATCCAAATATAGTCAAGTAAGTAACTACTACATACTATATATCGATACCTCACTGGGCATATTCATACATACATAAGTCTACGTATTGAAGTGTCACATGTGCCTTCAAATACCTCCGCATACAAAACAATTAAGTATTAATTCTACTGTTTCAGCATGAGATTTTGTGGGTCAGGTATACCACAGGCTTTGATAAAATCATAAATAAGGGGAGCTACATTGCATGGAGCAGACATTTAAATCGAACACCGCAACTCCCCATTAAACCAAAAACCGTTCATGTGCTTGACCATGCACGCACGCATAACCGCTCCCTACATGTCTCGCACTGCATTGCCTGGCCAATACACCTCTCAACCAACCAACCAACCAACCAACGAACGACAGACCGACCGACCGCACGAAGCAACGACAAGTGCAAACGCATCTTGCTGTTATGTACCTATCCGCTCTCCCCGCTCCACGCCTCTCCCACACTTGTGTTTGGTGGCTTGGTTTGGTGTTTTGTTTTGCTTGCATATGAATGACTGACGATGAGTCTTTGCCGTTGTAGTACTCGTACTTCGTCATCGACAGCCGTTAGCACTTTTTATAAAAATTTTCTATTTTTGCTGCTCATACAAAGCTGAGCAGACGGCAAAACGGCGCCGGCACTGCTGATAAAGTCACGCTGCAACGCTTTCTCTCTTTTTGTACAATATTTCTGGTTTTTTTTTATGATGTATTTTTCCTATTTTTGTGTGTTGTTTTTGGCTTTTTGTCTTAATTCCTATAACAGCAGCAAAATATTTAGTGCCAAGCTAACAGTTGCCTCCACTGTAAGCAAGAACAAGTGATTTGCGAGTGCCGGTTTTTTATCAGGCATTGGATTTTATTTTTATATATTATTGTATTTGCTTTTATTTTTTTTCGCTTTTTTATTTATTTTTTTTCGTTTTTTTTTGTCGCCGTCCGTCGTTGGCGTCTGGTTTTGGAGCTACTAGCTCTCCTCCACATGTGGTACCTCGTATTCGTCATGTGGTTTGAATTTCGCGAATCAGCTGTTCGTTCGTTTCTAAGTGGCTTGGTTCGTTTTCCAATTCCATACTAACCAAAGTAGGGGAATTTGCACAAGCAATCCCTCTCACATGGCACATTTATGTGAAGAAAATAATGCCACACCGCACAGCAGGGG
This sequence comes from Clusia tigrina, assembly GCA_920105625.2. Lineage (NCBI taxonomy): Eukaryota > Metazoa > Arthropoda > Insecta > Diptera > Clusiidae > Clusia > Clusia tigrina. The sequence goes on from OV050030.1 coordinate 422,355,314, forward strand.
TATTTGTGCGAAGTTTGTTTATGGCTCTCGGTTGCTCGCACTGCGGCTTGTGTTGCTCTCTGGAGAATCAGATCATTTCTATTCACGGTTTCTCCCAACACAAACACTAAACACAGATAAATGTCATGTAGTGTGTGTGTGAAACTGACTTTATTGGTCACTCAAATTGTTGAGTGAAATTTTAGTTAGTTGAGTGCTCGAATTATGGCTTCTGTCGCTGTGATCGGTTGCGAGGAAAAACCATTTTGACAATTACTTGAAGAGGTTTCACTTACAGAAATTCTAGATTTGCTAAATATGGGGTTGAATGGCTGGAATTTTTGCTTTTAATTTAATTATTACATCACTGAACAAACTTAATTATGTTTGAAGTAATTTTGTATTCAGCTTTCACAATATTATAAAAATAAGTATAGTAGGTAGGTACCTACTACTTTACTTTTTATGCCTCAGGCACTTATAAGAAATTATAATGCAAATATAGCAATTTTATGCGCAAGTTACGGAAGGACTTCATTTTAAATTTACAATAACAACAAGACCACTATAAATTCCTCCGTGGGCTTGTGATCATCATTGCCAAACTTAATAAACTATACTCGATTTTCCAGTTTCATTTACTTATGTATGGCATTCATGTACTTTTTTTTTATATCTATGTACGAGCACATATGTATCTACATATGTACATGCATGTGGATATAGATAGAGGACGACCTTGCCTTTTCTGGTATCTTGTACATTATTTTTTTATTTGCTTTGTTTTTTCTACTCATTGTAAACTATATTTTTAATATATCTCCCATTTTGTTTTTGTAATTAGACTTTTTGAAGTATGTCAGTTCCTGGAACGTGAGGGACAGTTAATGGTGTTTTTGGTGTTTGAACACCTGGAGCAAGATCTATCCGATTTGATAGAACGACTACCAAAGACTGGCATGCCACCAATGACAATACAAGTAAGCTCTCTAATCACCCAGGCTTATAGAACAGAGTTGATATGAAATTTTGTGCACTTTTTCAGCGCCTTTCACGTGAACTTCTCACCGGTGTTGATTTTCTACATTCACACAGAATCATACATCGTGATTTGAAACCACAGAATCTGCTAATATCCTCACAGGGACATTTGAAAATTGCTGATTTCGGTTTAGCAAAGACGTACGACTTCGAGATGAAATTAACGTCTGTGGTGGTGACGTTGTGGTATCGTGCACCCGAAGTGCTGCTGGCGCAATCTTACAATAGCTCAGTTGATATATGGAGTGCTGCGTGCATCGTAGCGGAGATGTTTGCGCGGAAGGCTCTCTTTCCGGGCACCTCTGAAGCAAATCAATTAGACCGCATATTTGAGTATGTTTAGTGAAATACTGTAAATATTTAATAACTATAATAATTCATTTCTTTACATAGATTAACTGGTCGTCCTACACCACAACAGTGGCCCAAAACAATTTCACTCTCACGAGAACATTTCCCACTGCGCCTGCCGAAGCAGCCCAGAGATTTGTGCCCGAATTTATGCGAATACGCAAATGATTTATTAGGCGTAAGTTAAAGTTTAGAGCGTGTTTAGAGATAAGTGGGGGGTAACAAGAGTATTATTTGAATGGTACAAAATGTGGACTATGACCAGATAGCGCTGCATAAGGATGTAGGCAACTGATGTGAGTTTATGCTTAAAAAGAGAAATACTGACAGAATTGATATGAATCATTTTTACAGATACTTTAAGAGTGTTTTTCGAAAGATTATATTTGCATTTTTCTGAAATTTTATTATTAATTTTTAAATGCACTTCGTAAATTGAGTTGCCTCTTAAATGGAAAACATTGAAAAGTCAATGATTATCTTATTAATCTTTTCTGATACCACGAAAAGTTTATCGTTTTTTCGTGGCTGTTTAAGAGACTTAATAAAACCCCATATCAAATTTATAAACTGTAGTAAATAAGTGGCCTTCGTATATAATAATCTAAAATCTGGTGCCGAGAAACTATGAAGGCGTAATGTAATGTGAACAATCAGTTATATTTTGTCATGAAGAGTTGCCCTCTAACGATATTATTGTACAATTTTTGCTATGGAAACTCCCAATTTTACATAATCATATCTATTTATATGATTAATTATTATTATTTAGAAAGCTCATTTATTAAGAAGCGATACAAACCTTTACAATGGCATATTTTTAAAATGGGAATATGTACTGTGGAAAAATCACTTCGAATTTGTCTTATTCTCACTCTCTCTCTCTCTCTCTCTCTCTCTCTCTCGCGTAACACGTGTATCAGTTGAATCACGTAATTTGATGACAGCATAGTCCATATTTTTGTACCTTTCTACTTGTATTACACATTCGACTGTGGTCATCCGACTGCGATACCTTACCGTATCTCTAAACTCATCGCTTGGGAATACGAATTTGTGTGAAATGTAAGTAAAATGTTTTCTCTTTCCAGCAAATGCTTTCGTATGACTTCAGATTACGACCATCCGCTTTGGCCTGCTTAGATCATGAATACTTCCAGCAGGAGCCCATTTAGTTTTAAGTTTTCTTTTTGCATTTTCTGTTCATTTTTGTAAATTTTTTTATAGTGAAGTTTTGTTTTATGTTCTTTTTTTCAATCGCTTATTTTTTGTAATCGTATTTTATTTACTCCCCCCTTATGTAAAAACGTATCATATAAATTAGTGGATAGTAAGTGAAGAAGCGCACTAGTGTGGAACCAGAATACCCTCAAATTGTAATAAGTACGTACTGCCTTTTCGTTTGTGTTTTACAACAACAACATTAACAACAAAAAAATTAACTCAAAATCTGCCTTTATATATGTTTATTTCGAAGAAACAAAGGAATTCATTCCTGTAAAAATGTGATAAAATTTAACACTTGCAGCATGCATACTGAAGACGTCTAAAAATGTCAATTTATATTTATAGTCGTTAGGCTAAATGTCGTTTAGTTAGCGTAAGAATGAACATAGTTATTTATAGTGGCGCCCTCGAGCGCATCACATCCTTTCTCAATTTTCTTTATACTTGAACTTTTTTTTATTACTTTTTTGTTTGTTTTGTTTTTGTAAACAATTCATTTGTCATTGTAATTTTTGCCCATTTCTCAAAATATGTCCGCATCATGGATGGATAATTATTTAAATTTATATTTTGTAATAACTTTAATTGAAGAAGTAGTTTTTAAAAACTACCGCATACATGAATATTTAAAATAAAAATGGCATTTATAAAAAGATCGGTGGTTTCTTTTTTCCAATTCCAACAGGTCAATAATTGAACTTTTTTCTGAATTTTCTTGGCGCAGCAAGCGGATTAGAGACACGATTATTCAACACTCGTGTTTCCCCATACAAATTGCGCATATCGCATCGGAGAAAGCATGAATGGAGGACGCTGAAAATTACTCTACTCATATGATAAACTTCTCTCTTTTCGAACCAAACGTCGTACTTGCTAGATCCTATTCCCAAAGGCCGTGCAGAAATAATAATAAAAAATGTGTTCGAGTAGAAAATTTAAATTGTAGAAATTCGTCTCATAAGAACATACCCAGATCACTCTAAAATTTTGTCGATCAGAATAAAAAAACTAATATAATTTCAGTAAATGAATTTACTTGCGAAATACTCTACAAAATATGCACTTTAACATTCTGTGGAAACAGTCACTAAGGGCCTGGATATATTGATCCAAGAACGTCTCAGAGACAAGTTGTTCGGAGTCATATGTATAGACTGGCAGAGATTACACAGAATATATAATATATAAGTGCATTGCTGCAAAAAATCGATGAGAGCGGACTTGAACTTCTAAATGCCAGTAATGCGAACAATCGATAGAGATCTCTTATTATGGGTGCACTGGGAGTTGTAAGGAATAATCTCAAGAAACAAGTGCAAGCAATAAAATGCTACTTGAAGAGATGCAAATCGGTGCTGTTATCAAAGGGCAATCATCCCAAATATATTGATGGCTTCGAGAGGACTATAGGCTAACAACCAATGAAATGATATATATATTCAAAACTTGCAATATGATCAAAGAAGAAAATTGATATTATGTTATAACCAGCAAAAAATTTGGGTTTCTAAATTCAATGTGTCCCTCTTCATCAATCGGCTGTGGCCTGCATTTTGTAATAAGTTTCTCTTCCAAGCATGATGTGATCCTCGCTTTCGATATATGTATGCTCTTATGGATTTTGATACTCCTTGGGGAACAGTACAAATCTTCGAATATTTGTGAATATTTGAATTTTAAATATAACAAATATCATAGAAATGCCTTATTAGTAAAGGAATTGTAAGTTGCTGAAACTATGTATTGCCATAGGAGTTGCCACAATTGGTTCCGAGATAGAAGGACGCCATAAAAAAGATGTTTGGAAATTTATTAGATTTATTTAATATGCCAGGCATATGGGGTATTAGTGGCCACATAGTGATAAGAATATATTTTTTATGAGAATGTAGCCATGGTATTGGCAAAATGTATTATTTAAAATCTAATTCCAAAAAATTTACGTTAAATTAAAAAACATTTCACATATTTATAAATTAGGCCCACAGACGGTGTTGCCAACTGGGTGTATCAAGTATGCACAAGTTCACAATAAATAGTTTCCAATACGACTAGCTACATAAATAACAGCAAGCTAACAATCTATTGTGAATAGAAAGGTTAACAGCTGAGGTAGCTTTTGCAATGAAAATGGAAAATCTACGTCAGAGTAACGGTGTCAGTTGTAAAGTGAAAATCGAGCCAATTCGAGTTCAAGGTGTCCACTCAAGCGCTCTCTGCAACAAGTAAATATCATGTATTGAATATTATAAATGAAAGGAATGTGCGACTACAAAGATACTACGGACACCAGTGCCGACGAGGAGGAAGATGGTATAAGCAATAAAACCGGAGCAGATAGGGCTCGCAAAAAATCCAGTGCCATAATGGCCAGGTAAGATTTTCTTGTAAGTTGCTAAAGATTGCGTACTGTTCCACTTTAAAGGGCTATGTATGGACTTTTTACGTGTGTGTGTGCACTTTGTACAGCAAGAATCTCCTAACGAGACGTTTGCTGATAAGTGCTCTTATCTGTCTTCGAATGAACTAACTATGATGCAATATTTTCCAGGCCTACGTCCGCGGGATATTGGCTATGCTGTCTACTGCCCATAGCACTAGCCGTGCAATATATTATACTGGGGAATAATTGCACTCCACCAGCCACCTACAAAATGCTGGCAATTGCCGCCGCAGGCATGTGTGTTGAATCGCTGTGCTTCTTTATGTACATGTTCCTGGACACGGCGCTCCTAATAAAATTGCTCATATCATTTTTGCCCGGAATGCTAACAACTTTTCTCTATATGACGTTGCTCGAGCAGTCGTGGAAATTCGGCCTCTTCTGGGGGTTTGCAGTGACCTTTTGTTATCAGAATGTCTACATTCGTGTCATGCGCAGACTGCCGCGTTGTTTTTCGTATGGGGAGGCTGCCGTGTTGGTGCAAGGCTTGATGCTGTTTGTTTTGAATGCAATTCTACAGTTGCCGACACTGTGGTTCACTGTCTCGCCATCCACGGTCGTCGATTTTAGCCAACTCAATGTCATTATGATGGTAAGTTCGCGATACGCGCTTTGTTGCTCATTTCAATTTGTTTCTCCACTTTGCAGAGTGCTCTACTTTATTTACTTGTTGCATGTTGGCTGCTGGCTACGTTTAAGTGCCTCCGTCAGCCAGTAGTGTTTTATATTTTGATGATTATCCTGGTCATAGCCGTTACTTGCATTCCTATTGGAGAGAGAGTACCTATCAACACTTTACTGAATTTTATTGTGGAAGATAGAAACAGGGTGAGTTTTATGATAAACTTTTATTGGAAGGGAGGTTTACAGACAAGAAGACGAAACTTGAATGTTGTGAATAGTACAAATTATGGACACTTAGTAAATCCCTCGCAAACACAAATGTGAATGACAATCCGATAACATTTCAGGGGTTAAGGCGATATTGTGACAAATATACAATATAATACATAATTATTTTGTACGATATTAGTTTCGTATCTTTCTTTCACCTCTGACCTGTTTGAACCTTATAAAAATTAGTTGCCCCGAATGGCACAAGTATGGACGTATAAGAATTAGTGTTAAAATTGTATAATGGCATTATTTGTGTATTTATATGTCTGTTCTACTTCTGAACACACATTTCAACTGAACCTCATAATTAGCTATCGACGAATTGATCATGCGTTCATATTTGATATCATTTGGACACTTGATTCCATTTTCTTGTCCGTAATCTTATTTTAGCCTACACAAATTACGTTTGCTGTCATACTTAGTTTACCTCCTGTTTATTGTCTTTGCAGCTTTACATCCTTTGCTTCTACCTATGTCTGGCGTTTCTTACTTTTAGCGCCGTCTTTCTACAACTGGTTAAAATGGAGAAAGCCTCAACCCGTTTGCGTAAGGTATTTCACTTGATCGTGGTGCTCGTTTACGTACCTGGCTTGTTATATCAGTGCGCGTTGCTGTATATTGGCACGGGGGTGGCGTTGGCTTTATTTACCGTTATTGAATTATTCCGCATTATGCAAATGCCACCTATTGAACAGTTTTTGAAAAATGCTTTCACCTCATTTTCGGATGAAAAAGATGCCGGCATTCTTGCCCTGACACCCTTCTGTTTGCTCATTGGCTTTTCGCTGCCAATATGGATAAGTCCCTGTCCGTGCAGCAGTGATATGGCTGTACAACGTTCTGGAACTACAATGCTACCGCTTATGGCGGGCGTACTTTCAATTGGTTTCGGCGACAGTGCTGCTAGCGTGATTGGCTCGAAATTCGGACGTGTCAAATGGCGGAGTATGTAGTTTATTTGTTATAATTTGCTTTATATACTATTTTTACATTTACGGCATTTACAGATTCTTCTCGTACTCTCGAGGGATCTCTTGCGTTTATTGTGGCAGTTATTTTGGCTGTGTTCACTTTGAACTACACCGGTTACATTCCAATGACGCATTTCCAGGGGCTCCTTACTATTGCGGCCACTTTAACAACCGCCCTAACTGAGGCCTATACCGATCAGATTGATAATTTGGTTTTGCCTTTGATTTTTTACATCATTGTTAGCTTTGGTTGAGAAACAAGACTTGCATTGCTACAAAATTATATTTAATTTTTATTGGAATGTTATTAATTTAGGCGATATATACATATATATTGATATGCTGTATTATCTAATGATTTTTTATACTTCATGCCGCAGTTGTTTATTTAAGCAATATAATTTTTTATATATTAAAATTTAAATAATTTTTATATGTTTTCAGTAGTGAACATTTATTGACTTGTTTTTATTTATGCCATTGTCTGTTAATTATTTATACACTTGTAACAATTTGAATTTTAAAAGTTTGGAAGATTATTAATTATTTTTATTTACAATACAGTTCTCGGCAGCTAATCACATAATCTTCTTGTAGTTAATTGTGCATCAAGTTATACCTATCGTACAAATTTCTCTATAGTAGTGCCCGGCATTCGACTGAGATGAGGAATGTGAAGCTTTTCAACTTTCGTATTCAACTGCACCACCGAGTAAGTTCAACACAGAAGTTTTGCACGAATACGCATACATAAATACACTCCTGTTCTGATCCTGTATGACCGGTCTATGCCGGGCACTGAAGTACATGGGAAGTAAAATTATTTTATTATTTATAGCAATCTATGAATTGCATTTCTCCATTTCCGTTCCTTTTTAGTTTAAGTCTCTTTTTAACACATTCTTGTATTATTTATGTATCATAGTCTTATTTGTTTCTGAGAAATAGCAATGGTATCATATAAAGACGAGGATATACTATTAACAAATGGACTTCATAGAAACCTCCTGGCCTTTGATGTCAGACATACACAGTCAGTCATATCTATCAACAACGTAGAGCAAAAGTACATTCGAAAGTAAGCGTCTTCTGGCTAATTGTGGGCCGGTCCAGTTATATGTATATTACCTATAGCAATAGTATTGTACTTTTGTTAATTCAAATCACCTTACTTTCAAATCATTTTATATATCATTATTCTTGGAGCCTCTTTTGAATTTGTACCGAAAAGGAGAATCCTAGAAAAACAAACATAGAACATAGGAACAGCTTCTTATTTATCCCGGCTGTAGTAAATTGCTATGAATACTAAGCATGAGAAAAATTTTTGGAAATATCATTTCGCGTTTGGGTCCGGTTGAAACACACATTTAATTATTATTATGAATCCTAAATATAAAGAATATATTTCACTTCACTTCACTAGTATAAGTATACAAACAATACACAGTATGATGATATCAAACCCGGGTGTGATATGAATATGAAATCAGAGCTTGAAGAGAACATATTTGAACTGTCTAGACTAAGTGTGATGGCAAAGCTATGTAGTTTAGGAATCGTTTAAAGCTTGTATATGGGATATTATAATAATATTTAAAATAAATTGTAGAAAATATTTGTTTCCACTAATAGTTAAAAGCGTATTGGTGGATGATTTTAGCCTTAGTCACATTTTACCATGTATCCATGTATCCAGTATTATTACTTTTACGCTGCACTTCTCTATATTATTGCTTTGTAGTTAAGTATACGAATAACAAATTAATTCCATTTTGTCATAAGAATTTTATAAGTAAAAATTCCAGTGGCAATTTTGAATGGCATACATGGGCATTCAAATATCTTCTGATTTTGCAAATTATATACCATTAATACTGAAATGTTTCATAATAATGAGAGCTAAATTTATAAAAATTGAAATATTTATTAAAATTGATAGTTAAAAATTTCAGATCGAATGATAGTTAATTTATATATTAATTAATAATAAATTAACTAATTAAATAAATATTAAATATTTGCTGAACAATTCAATTTCGTTATCATTAGAGATCAGCTTTTATGAACAGAACAATTATCGTCTTTGTTTAAGCAAATTTGGTAGCTTCTTCTATATGAACTGAGATAAAATCGGAAATATTTTGACATGCTAAGATACCTTCTATAAATGATCAGATATGCCTCCAATAGGGAACATAATTCCTGAAACTATACAAGTCTTCAATGACTAAGCAGCTTATGTACTCATATAACTAAAAAAAACTACTAAATAAATTTTTAGCTAGAGATATTTTTGTTTTTCGTATTTCACAGTTATCACAGATTATTTTATATTTAAATTTAAAATCAAACCTCAATTAACATTGAAACATTTTCAAATCCCAAAAACTCGTTTCTAATTATCAATAAATTTTTCTATGATAAGCAAATTATCAATGCATAACGAAAATACTAAATTATTCCAAATCCCGGTATATGGAAACGAGAAAGTGTTCTTTGGGTCCTAATTCAGAAAAGTCAATTTTAATAATGCGCAATGCCCAGGTATATTGAATTTATATACAGCTTGACATGATTTCTTGATCGCATTAACGAACTGTAAATGAATGCATTTCTGGTGAAACAACATAAATACGAGTAAACCTCTTGACTGACTGGGTATGTAGCAGAGTCTTATATGGAAGTACGTCAGAAAAAAATAAAGCGTTAGTTTTATGGCAGTGCAGTTTGGTAAGAACTTAATTCATTTTGTCATATGAAATTTAATACCGGGTTTTACTTACTACTACACCACCTTACTTACCTTATAACTGCTTACTTGCATTTCCCATACGACGGATCGTTGAATCCCTTTCTAAACAAATCAAAATTTGTCAGAGAAATTTTTCCTATTCCTTTTTGGAATCGTTGTATACTCAAAGAATTGCTCCTTAAAAGAAAACTTAGAAATATAGTGTGAAGTTTTGATATCTAAAATAGGACCTACAGGGAGCTTCTGGTAAGCAGTCAATAATAAACCAAAGTTGAAATGCGTAAAAATCAAAATGTTTTTAAATAAAATAGAACAAATTTTCGTGTTATCTTTTTTGGCTTTATTGTTTTAATAAGTGAGTGCCTGTCTTCAGTTCTAACTCTTGGACGACCATTCCGACAGGATATTCATTGTGCTACAACACGTTCTTAGACCGCTAAGTGATATTTCGCTACGGTGTTTTATTATTGCTCACTTCTATTATAACTGTTGTATGGTGTTCCTATCAATTTCTAACTGGAACAGTTGAGTGCGGATTTCTGAATATTCACTGCAAAAGAGTTGAAAAGTTCCATTCCACTTGTTCCTAAGCGACTGACAAAGGAATCATCAAATTTAAAAATTTTGGACGTTGGAAATCTAAAAATTGGGGTGTTTTTGTTGAAAAATTCCAGATTAAAATGAGTAAACTAAATAAGTAAAACAAATTCAATTTACTAGCTGAGGCTTTTTTGAAACTTTTGCCATGTAAATTATTGTAGAAAAGTTGAAATTATAATTATAATGTAGGACTTCATTTTATTTATTTATGATTTGCTGAAGCGATGAGAAATAGCATTCGAAAATGTGCATCCAGTTAAATTCGCATTTCAGAATAGGCATCAATCTGGGAGTAACAATACGGTACAAGCGATGAGTAATAAACTATTGGATTGGAATAATATAAAATCGCATACGACAATTCTCAGTTCATTATTGGCCTTTAAGATAAATGCAACCTTCCTTGAAATTCAATTATTTTTAAATTAATAATAAAGAGCTGAGTAAAATTGTCTGAAATTAGGGGTATCACAGTTGAAGTCGAATCTCCATTTCCATGGTGTACTTTGATATTATCTTAACACTAACTTATAATATATTAATTGAAGATAAATAAAATTGTATGGAATGATAATGTAAATAAACACATTAAGCATGATAATGAAGAGTCCACCATTGTATACGTTTCTTTGTAATATTTATTAAAATTATAAAATATAATATAGTTTCGATTTCCATCATGTAATAATATATTATTAATTGTAATATAAATGTTGTCATTAAATATATTAACCAAAAATAAAAAATATATAAAAATTTAATGAACGTATGCTTAAGTACATAAATTTTAGTAATGTGTATTATTTTTTATTTTGAATTTTTTTCTTTTTTTGAAGAGATACTGAGGAAAAATGTAGCATAAAATTAGGCGCTTGAGGAATGAGTTCATTTAATTATTAATTATTTATGTATATATGAGAACTTTAAAAGCATATTTTTATTCTTTTATTTACTTTGTTTTTTTAGTTTTTTTTTTAATTAACACGTAAACACAAACAATTGATTTATATTACAACAAGGGACGACAATGAAATCTGAGGCACTAATTGACAGGGAAGAGACGGGGAGGGGGTAAATGAACCAAACATAAAATGACAAAAAATTTATTATTAAAGAAAGTGAATGTAAGTAAGGTAAAAAAGTAGATTGTCAGCGTTTGAATTGAAAATTGTAAACTATCTATCTACACAGCTTTCACAGTTAATGGGGGTGTATGGGGGATGGGTATATGTTTGAGCTAGTGCTACTGTACGTGATCACTGATCAGCAACAAAAATGCAATGCAACGAAAAATGGCACTTCAAATTAAAAAGTTGCAGTGGAATTACTTTATGTGGGAGCAACTTCAGAGCTGTCAAAAATACAAAAACACTTCAAACGGAGCAGTTTTGCATTTGCTTTTGTAAGTTTTGTTTGACTTTTACTTGACGGCAGAGAGAGCGGATTTATTGAGAGCAGATGGTAAAGTTGCACCACCAAGTTACATGAAGTAGTCCCCCTAGGGTAAGGACAAGATTTTGAGAACGAGACTTGAGATGAAATTAGAGCACGATCTTTTGTTTTAGAATTTTGTTTGTGTGAATTGGAAAACGAGAAGAAAAAATTAACTTATTGCTTTCGTTTACGATTTTTAAACCCATTTTTTTATAAATCTTTATTTTTTGTTTGTTTAATAGTTATGCTAAATTTTACAATAATTATTAATATTAATAATACTTAAATTTAAACGTTTTACTTTTTGATTTCTTTCGAAAATAAATTGGTTTTTAAATTTTCTTGTTTTTTTATTAATAAGGTTTTTTCTTGTTTTTGTTTTTGCTTGTAAAAATCGTGTATCAAATTTCTGATATTTCGTTGATAATTTTATTGCAATTAATTTCTATGTTGCTAATTTCAATATTACACATACAGGGTGCACGCGGTGTTGAACAGAGAGCAGTGTGTGAGGCCCGTGAATGCCCACATTCATGTTATGTGAAGAGTTGCTTCCTGAGGTTCTATGAACACGAATTCTTATACTGAATTGTAACAATATCTTAAAAAATATTATTTTTTAAATAATATTTAAACAACAATTTTTTGAGTTCATTCGGCATACTTGTCAAAGTATGAGAGGTTTAGTTTTTCATATTAAATTGCACAAATTGTATAAAATATTATTTTTTTATATATATCTGAGTAACTGAAAGGAACATGTAACAACAAATGTATTCCCTTTTATTGATTGAAACACTCTGATTTTCGTATCTCAAAATTTCAGCAACTCAGCACTTGAACACTTGTGGAGTTTTTAATTTACAATTTTTGTCGCTTTGCAATGCTTTTGCTCTGTATAAACACCCTGTATTTGCAAGATACACATGCGGATTTCTTTATTCATATATGCCACAAACACCATTATTAGTTATTTATTTGTTAATAATGCAAACTTTTTCATTTTATTAATATATATAATTTTTTATTATTTGTTTATATTCATTAGTTTTATTAGTTTAAGTCATTTGTTGCAATGAGAACGTGCCCCACACTAGCTTTGGGAGTGATCACTGGACTGACTCCTCTACACCTTGTAGTTAAAAGGATGGCGGCCAGCGCGGCCCTAAGGCTACCTAATCTAGCCCATCTTAAAGAAGGCAACCTTTCGGGGCACGCAAAGATTCTGGACACTGTCTGGAATTCTCCGTGCCTCATGGTCTTCGACAAAATGGACAGAAAATTAGACTTCTCAAAGCAATTCAAAGTGGTCATCAGTGACCGTTCAGCTTGGAGAAACAAGGAAATAACAATAAAACAGGACTCTCAGTTGTGGTATACAGATGGGTCCAAAATGGAAGATGGCAGTGCAGGAGCTGGAATTGTAGGGCCAAATTTCCAAAAAGCAATTGCAATGGGAAAAACAGCTTCCATTTTTCAGGCGGAGGTCCACGCTTTAGAGTTATGTGCTAGAGAATGTCTACGCAGGGGTACACGCAACACCAAAATATGCATACTCTCAGATAGCCAGGCAGCTCTAAAATCATTAATAAACTTCTCATTCCAATCAAAGCTGGTCTGGGAATGCTGTAAACTTCTCAATACCCTAGCAGCGAGAAACTCTGTTACGCTAATGTGGGTACCGGGACACGAGGGACATGAGGGCAACGAAATGGCAGATTCTTTAGCAAAAAAGGGTGCAGACACTGCCTTTATAGGCCCAGAACCCTTCTGTGGGGTAAACAGTAGCTTCACAAATAACTTGTTGTGCGAACAGGAAAAACGAAGTCTGCTAAACTACTGGAGAGCCCAAAAAGGCATGCGGCAGTCGAGACTACTCATTGATCCTGAACACATAAGGGTAGATGCTTCTTTAAACCTCAGCAGAAATGACATCAAACTATACACTGAACTTTTAACAGGACACTGTAAACTAAATTACCACCTAAAGAAAATAGGCGTGGTAGAAGACGATTCTTGTCGACTCTGTCAAGAGAAGCAGGAAACGGCAGAACACATTCTGTGCACTTGCCCAGCGGTGGCAAGACGCAGACATAAGTACCTAGGCAGTGGGTTCATATCTCCAAATCACCTAGTTAAAATTAAGCCCACAGCAGTTACGAGATTTATAAACAGTCTAGGACTGTTTTAGTTGGGTACGAGGCTGCACAATAGATCTTTTAGGTCGCGGTGTTCTTTTAGCCTGTCAATAATAAGTCATTTGTTAGTTTAATGAAACGTGTAGAAAAGCTCTTATTTTATTTGGCCAATGAAAGAAACGATTACTCTTCCTTTCGGTTGCATTCATTTTATTATATTCATTAGTTCACTGCGAGTTCCTTTTGCTTATTTAAAGTTTAAATAATTATTTTATTAAAAAGTAAAAGCACTCGATAAATATATAAATGTATAATCAAATAAGATAAAAGACACACAAGTAAACGGCCTTTTTATAACAATTATTTAGAAAAACTTCATATAATGTTTTTGTGTATGCGTGTGGAAGTCGGTGAATGTGTATGTGGCTTGTGTTTTAGCTGAACGAACACTAACAAAAATATTTCCAATTACTTGATTTTTCACAAAAATTAACTTTGCAAGGAAATTAATGGAAAACGTCAAACAAAACTTTTGTGTGGCTGCATCAAAGCCTGTTAATAACAGCCCTTGAATAGCCTGTTCAATGGAAGCGCGTACTTTTATGTGAGTTTGTGTGTGTATTTATTCCCAATACTGTTAACAACAGTCTCATTAACAGTCTTTGGTTAAATTGTGTGCCGTCTATGAAGTTGTGTATGCATGTATAGTGTAGGTGTGTGTGTAGTTGTATGTGTCAGAATGCGACCCAACTTAATGTACATGGTTCTTATTTAAAAAACAAAGAGTTACAATTTTCATTTAAATGCATTATTCTCAAATACTTTTTTATTTTGTATACAATTCGCTTTTTGTTATAAATATGTAAGGGTATGGGGGAAACGTGCATAAATCGTGGTTGGTTGCAAGTTATGATTTCGATATCGCTTTTTGTGTGTTTTACAATTTTCAAAATATGATTTCCACTTTTGTTGTATTTTGTTTATTTTTTTTTGTTTGTTTTTTGTTTTATTAAAATTACGTTATGTATAAAAATATAACAGAAATAAAAAAAATGTATTTTCTTTAAAAATAACTTTTATAATTATTAACTCGTCAATTGCCCGAATCTTCCCCATCTAATGATTCATCCTGCACCGAGGAGCTGTCATCGTTACGTTTCGATGACGGCGTACCCGTGAGACGACTCGAACTCAAGCCTATGCCGCCGGTACGTCTGCAAAAGAAAGTACATAATTAGTATTGTTAGTAATATTATTTTGCTTTGACTAATTTAATTCTCAAAAGAAAATATTAAATAAAAAAATCATGCAAGAACGCAAAAAACTATTGACAAGAAAAACGTTTTTGTACGAATATATATCAAGAAGGTTATGTATACCAAGGTTCGGAAACGTTGAATTTCCTTGACGCCAAACTTCTTGATGTATATGTACACTACAGTGCATTATTTGGGGGCAGAACTGCATTCATTGTTCGTCTACTCGACTGATCGCTATGAATACAAATTTATATCTTTAAATTTCTGAATAATTTCTTCCACGGCCCTTTTTAACTTTATACAAATACAAAAATTGTAAAGGCATGTTGCTTAGAATACATATTTTAAATTTCACTCATATCGAAAGTTCTTTATATATTAAATAAAAAACTAGTGCTACCAAGATCAGGATGAAAAAAATAAAATGGCCTTTATGAATGTTCGACCGGAATTTCTGGACTTCGAAATTATTCTTACATTCGAAGCCTTTGTTTGAATCATTTTTTAGGTCCTCTTTTGTTTGTTACAATTTGAAAATGTTTTTTCTCCTTTTATAATAAAAATAAGATTTTGCGAAGACGGCATCTACATTACTTTAAAATCCTTCTCAAATCCAAGAAGAAAATACTGAGCGAAATTAACGAGAGCACGCACTGATTAAAAAAATGATCCAAATAACGAATTATTGGAAAACAAAGTATTAGAGCAAACAAGTATGAGTTGGCTTAATACATGTTCGCTTCTTGCTTTGTAGAACGACTGTGGGCTCGCTTCTTACTGTGTTGAGTGAGAGTTCTTTAAATTTTGTGTATTATTAAAGTTGTAGTAATGAAAGTTTGGTTTGAAGAAACTTCTCTTATATGTATGAGGAAAGTCAATTTTTCGTGGTCATGACAGTTTATTAATCATTTTAATAATTGTGTATATTAATATTACTTTCGATACATATCAAGGAAAAATTGTTAGAGGCGGCTTCAAAAACTCTTGAAACAATCAGTACCGCTTTCATTTTTCTTCCCTCGCTCCATAGCGATATAGACATCAAAGACATTAGTGCTTCATAGGGTTAGGTTCCGTTCAACTCTCGTAGTAGACATGGTAAAACGAATATCCTCAGATGGCTGTCTATCGGAATCTTAATTGTTAGGCAGAATCTTAGATGGACATACTTCGGAGTCTTTATGATTAGACATAATCTTGATAATCTATCCATTCAATTAGCTCTTCCAGGCGTTATTAATGCGTAAGCCCAACAGCTCTGCCAGAAACAAATATGTATTAGGTCGACTATCATCATAATCATCAACAATCCAACATGTTTGCTGAAACATGATCATACGCGTTCGCTCCAATCGGGGATTTCTACTAGGTTCACAATGTACCTCTACTATATCGTGATTTTTGTTTACTGATAAATCATTGTCCTGTCAATAAATCGGAGTTCTTAAAAATATATTAAATAGCACGGCGTAAGATACAATTCAATATGAAAACTAATTAAGACGTGATAGTTTTACAGAACGACTTGGATATTTTCAGGTATTGGGGTAATTGCATAAACAAAATTTCGATTTCAACATGCAGCAGAGCTACTCAAATATTTTTACTGCTTATCCTACAAAATGGTAGTCCACAATTTGTAACATTGTTTCAGGCGCTTATCAGTACAATCGCATGCTTTCTTTTGTTTTCTATATTAATTTTTTACGTATAAGAACAATTCACAATTAAGAACAATTTTGAAAAACATTGGGGAGTTGGTGGAGAGGTTCTCACAAAACTACCAAGCAGGGTTCTTGAGGTGATCATTTTAATAAGAGGTGGATTGGTGGTGATAGGTGGGTTTGTTGATGGGGGGCCTTGGTGAACATTCCTTTCATAGACACTTGCAACGCACAACTTACTGAGACGTACTAGAGGCGTCGTTACTCATTACATATCGACGATTTTATTGCAGACCCTCACAATTCATAATGAGTGTTGCGTCCTTTTTGGGGGAGTAGGCTTTGGCCTTTTCGGTTTCAGCAACTTGTATGGATCTGATTTTTAAATTCACATTTATAAATGATAATTAAAATGATAAGAAATAAAAAATATAAAACTAAAAAAAGTATTGAAGAGCCATCAAATGTTTACTTCTAGCGAAGACTGAGAGAGAGGGATAGAAAGTGGCCTCATGTCACTTCACAATTACCTTAACTTCGTTTTTAGCGCATTGATCTCACGACTCATGGTCTCCTGACTCTCAATCATGTCCTCGCATTCGCGCTGGTATTTGCGTTTTTGAGTCTTTTCCTTTTGCAACTCCTCTTCGGTTTCATCGAGGGTGCGTTTGAGCGCTTTCATGCGACTGTTGAGCTGTAGAAAAAAAAAACAAATCATCATGAATTAAATGTCCTCTCGCAACCTCTCTTTCTAATTACATACTTTATCAATTTGCTCCTTGTACTGATCTGCATGTCGTCGCTCATCTTCTATGTTCATCGTGAGTTCCTTCACCTTCTTGTCCATCTTGCGATTGGCCTTTTGTTGCACCAAACGCTCCTTGCCTTCGTTCTCGAGCTGCTCTTCGAGGTTGGAGATTTTTGCTTCCAGAGTGGCAATTGTGGCTTTCACCTTGACTCGTTGCGCCGTCTCAATTTCCGCCAGTTTCGCCTTTAACTCTTTGTTCTGACGCTCGAGCAGGGCACGGGTATTTTCATTCTTTTGCGAGTTCGACTTCTCGGTGGCCAACTCGGTGCTGAGCTGCTCGATTTGAAGTTGTCCCTTGCGACTGCGATCGAGCAGAACCTCCGAGTTGGACTGCTCTTCTTCGAGCTCCTCCTCAAGTGTGGCTATTCTCGCCTCGAGACGACGCTTTTCGTCGATCATCAACGAACCTTTGCTGGCGTTGGTGGCAATTTCTTCCGCCAGCTCGTCGCGTTCCGTTTCAGCGGCTCGGCGTGCTCGCTCCGAACTGGCCAGATCCTCTGTCAGCTGCATAACTTCCGCTTCCAGAGCTTTGACTTTGCGTTCGGTTTCTTTGCTCGCAGCCTGCAATTCCTCTTTGGCCGCCTTCGCCTCTTCGGCGTCGCGCAGCGCATCTTTGACTTGTGCTTGCAGTTTCTTGGCGTGCTTGAGGGCGTCCTCTTTGACCTTGTTGTGCATTTCCATAGTGGTCTCGATTTCCTTGAGGTCACCCTCTAGTTTCTTCTTCGCCGCCACCGCAGCTGTACGCTGTTTACGCTCCTCATCGAGTTCCGCTTCGATGTCGCGCAGCTGTTTCACTAGACCCCGACGTTTTTCCTCGGCCTGCTCTTCCTTTGCTTGGACGTCCCGTTCGAATTGCGAACGCAGCGCCTGCATGTTTACTTCCAAGCGTAATTTCGCATCTTCGGTCAACTGCAGGTCATCCTCGAGCTCTTCGTTTTGTGCTTTCAGCTCGGCTAATTGTGATTCCAGGGCACGTTTCGCCTTCTCCAGTTCGTGAACGTTCTTGTCGGCAGTGCCCTGAGAGTTGGCCAGATCATCCAGCTCGTTTTGCAGCATTTTCCGTTTACTCTCGAGATCTTCGATTTTGTCGTACGCCTCGTCCAGTTCGCGGGTAAGTGAGAGCACCTTGGTTTCCTTCTCGCGCGCCTCACGTTCGGCAGTGTCACGTTCTTGCGCTATTTGCTCCGAGATGGCCTTCTCCTCGGCCAGAATCTTGTCGAAGTTCTTCTGTTTCTTTTCCAATTCGAGCACCTGGTTTGAGAAAGATTACAAAGTTAAATACACCGGCCACATTTGGAATATTCTGCTTCAAACGCTTCAAGAATTGATTGCCAAGTTCCACGTTTGGTATGAAACAGGATGAGACCGGAATTTTTCGTGCCGTCAGTTGACAGCCAATTCTTGAGCTGTAGAATCTTGGACACAGAAACAATTAAACTTTTACGAATGAAACTCACCTTCGTGCGTTGCGCTTCCAATTCGATGGTCGTGTCCTCCAACTCCGACTGGAATTTCTTTTTGCTTTTGTCCAAGCGATCATTCTGGGCCATTAACTCTGCCACCTGACGCTCCAACGCTTCGATTTCCTTGTTCAATCGCTTCTTGCCCTCCTCCAGCTCCTTCGCCAAATCAGCATCCTCCTCCGCCTTCTTCTTGATGTCTTGCATCTGTGCCGTCACTTCGGCCAGTTTCCGTTCAAAGTTCTTTTTCAGCTCATCACCCTCGTCGATCTGCTCCTGCAGCAATTCCTTGTCTGACTCTAATTGACGCAGCTTCGAGCTAAGCGACAGCTTCTGACGCGTCTCCTCTTCCAACAGTTGTTGCGCTTCGGTCAGTTGTGATTCCATGTTGCTGGCGGATTTCACAGCTGCTGATGCTTTCAATTCGGCCTCTTCCAGTTGATTCGTTACGTTCTCCGCCTCCTGCTGTACTTTTGTGCATTTCTCTTGCAATTCAGAGCGCGCCCGTTCGATTTCTGCGAGCTTAACCTGCAGGAGGAAAAGAGAGGGAGACATTAGACGACTATAAATAAAAAATTGAACCGAGCGCCGGCGGATTGCTTCGATTGTGTGTACGTGTGTGTGCAAGCGTGCTTTTACGTCATCAAATCTCGAAAACCACAACAAAAAGACAACTCTAACGAGGCATAACTAATTGGCGTCTTTACGGTAGTTGTTGTTGTTTCCTATGATGCTGGAGGCGACTTTGCGGTGCAGTGGAACAATTTATTTGATTTCGTTTACTGGAGACGATTTTTCTTTCAAGAAGTTGCACAAATCTGTCCTACTGTCAATGGTACAACAACAAATGTAAACACACTCACACACAACAAACCGAAAACCGCACAGCTCGGCAAGGTTGAACAAGCTGGTCATTAAATTACAGCGCGCCCTTCCTGAGCGCCCGTCCCCACCCACAGCCAGAGCTTGTGTGCTTCGCCTTTTTGTCGCCGCCTTACCTGTAATTCAGCGATTTGTGATTCCGCTTGCTTGCGCCGGCGGTCGTTCTCCTGGCGCGAACTATTCACGCTGCGCAACTCGGTGGTCAGATCAGCGTTCTCTGCTTCCAGCGAGCCTTTGGTCTTCTCGAGCACGGCCTTGGCCTTGCGCAAGTTCTCCAATTGGTCGTTGATCACATTCACTTCCTGCGAGTGTTTGTGACGCATTTCGGCAAGCAGTGATTCGTGATTCACAGTCTCATCCTCGAGTGATTTCTTCAGAGTAGCCAGTTCCTGTTCACGTTTGGAACGCAGTTCTTGCTGAGCTGAAGGCAGATGAGAAAATATTATGACAGTCGTTGAAAGCAGAACATTAAAAAACAAAAACGCAATCAAAATTTAAATATTCTGTACATTTTAATACAGTAGTTTTTTGGATGGAAACTCACCAGCTGTGGTGTCCAACGAATCGAGCAGTTCGTTCTTCAGTGCTTCGAGTTCCTCGCCCAAATCGCGCCGAATTTTCTCAGCCTTGGCTCTGGCCGCCTTTTCCGCTTCCAAGTCCTCTTGAATCTCGGCGAGCTGGGATTCGAGTTCGCGTTGAGCCTTTTGCGCAGACGCTTTTGTCGCCGATTCCTCATCAATGCGCATCAGTGTTTGCGTCAGTTCCTCTTCCCTCTTCGACAGATGGCCTTGCAGCTCGTCTATTTGAACGCGGCGTTCGTTCAGTTGTTCTTTGAGGTCGGCCACCTCGGTCTCAATTTTGCGCTTGGTGCGATCGGATTCCTGACGCACCTGTTGATCTTTGTGCATGCGTTCCTCCAATTCGGCGATGGTGGCTTCGTGTTTGGCTTTCAGTTTAGCCAAATGCTTGGCCTTCTCCTCCTCTTCGGCGAGTGTTTGGGATAGATCGTTGGCGCGCTCCTCGAGCAATTTCTTCTCCTTAAGTAACTTCTGGTTGTGGTCGTCGGTGAGCGCCAGATCCTCTTCGTATTTCTTTATCTTTCCATCAAGTTGCACCTTCTCCAGTTGCAGTTTTTGCCGAGCTGCTTCCTCTTCTTCCAACTGTTCCTCGAGGTCTTGTATATTGAGCTCCAGCTTCTTCTTTTCCACACCCAATGCAATCACACGCTCCTCCTCTTCTTCGATACGTGTCTCTAGCTCCTGCATCATATCTTCCAACTCCTGCTTGCGTGCCATCAGGCGGGAACGTGATTCTTCCGCCTCAGCGCACAGCTCGGTTTCGGCCTGCAACTGTTCGGCGAGTATGGTCTTCTCTTCCAAGGCCAATTGGTACTTGCGTTCGTATTCCTGGGTGCTTTTAGCCAGCGAATCGAGCTTTTCCCGCACTTGCTTCAGCTCGTCCTCTTTCTGCACGAGCTTCTCTTCTTGTTTCGTGACCTCGAGCAGGGGCTTCACTTTCGTGTAGAGACGCCACCATTGCCAATTGCGTAGCTTCAGATACGCCGCACAGTTACGCTGAATGATGCGTATGGCGTTCAATTGTTGCAGGCGCTTCTGGTAATTGCGACGCGCCAAGAAGCCGCGACAAAACGCTTGGAAGTTCACAATCAAATCGGTGATCTTGTAGTCGCGTTCCTCCTCGAGATGCGCTAAGACACCAGCGCGGAAAAATATCTTCGACTGACCCACGCGGAAGAGGTTGGAGTCGAGTTCGAGAGCCTGAATCATCTTCTCGCATGCCTTCTTGCCATCCATGAAACCCTTCGGAATGACGTTCGGCGTCAGAAGCTCGTATCTTTGGCGGAACTCCTGGAAGGGAATACGATTGGGGAAGCCCTGGCGGCAGATGCGTATGCCTTCCAGCACACCATTGCAACGCAGCTGATCGAGCACCAGTGGTGCATCAATCTTGCCAGCGCGTTTCTCGTGATTTGGAATGATACAACGCACAAAGTTCGGATTCGTGTTGCGCAGCGTGTCCATTAGCTTCGCCAGCTGCTCCTTATACAGATGGGACACGGTGCGGAACATGCCCTTGCGGGTGCGCGCGCCGAACTGTGTGTCTGTCAGCGCCTGTTGAGCCATGCCCACAATCTCAGCATCCTTCCAGATGTTCACAACGAAGGGGTCCTGCGACGTCTGCAACAGCGACACGATGTTCTCGTTCAAGGGGTCCATGTTCTTCATAAGCCACTTCGCCGCCGAGTAATCCACTTTGCCGGCATAGTGGACGATCGCGAAATCGGCAACGCCGCGGAAATCGGTCTTCATGAATTTCGGATGCATCGAGTGCGCCGATACGAGCTTCTCCACAAACGTCTTGTCGGTGGCCTTAGGGAACCAGCACTCCTCGTCCAGCAACGCCATAATGCCGCCCGGCTTGTCAATCAAGTCAATCGTGGGCTGCAAGTCCAGACCAAAATCGATGAATTTCCATTCAATACCCTCGCGCTGGTACTCCTCCTGTTCCAGTATGAACATCGTGTGATTGAAGAGCTGCTGCAACTTCTCGTTGGTGTAGTTGATGCACAGCTGCTCAAACGAGTTGAGCTCGAAGATTTCGAAACCGGCCATATCGAGAATACCAATGAAGGAGGCACCCTGACGCTTGGTGCGATCCAGCGAACGATTGATGCGATTGACCAACCATTTGAACATGCGCTCGTAACACGCCTTGGCAATCGCCTCCACAGCGAACTCGACTTGCTCTTTCGTCTGCGCCTTGGTAACGAAGTCACGGCCCACCTTGATGCGTGGCGTTAGGAAGGCTCGCGTCATGTCGGTCACACTCAGGCCCAGTAAGTGAGCAATTTTCTGCGCCACTGTATTGTCCGGCAGAGTGGCCTGATCGTTGTTACGCTCCTGGCGGAACTTCATGCAACCGAACAGCAGAACAGAGCTCACAATGCGGAAGATGGAGTTAAAGTCATCGCTGGTCATGCCCATGATGTTCATCGACTTGACGGTGGCCTGAAACTCGGCGAAGTCATCGACCCCAGGCACGGGCAGAGTGCCATTGGAGAGGAATGGATACGTTTTGATGTCGTCGAGTATGAATTTCTCTCGCTGCTCGGGCGAAGCACCGGCGAGCAGTTGATAGAAAATATGGAATGTTCGTTCATCCTTGGCTTGACGAATGGCACGCGATTTCTCCAACAGATACGTCTCAATGTTCGCACCCGAAATATAGCCGGAGGCATCGAAATTGATGCGTATAAATTTACCCTGCAAATAGAGAGAATTGGTTAGTAAGAGATTGAAAATAATGTTTCGAGCTGTAGTGGAAGGAAAGAAAATGTTCTGTTAGAAAAAAGTTAAGTAAGGCACCAACGAGTTAAGAGCCGTTCTAATTTCTTGTTCCAAGTAAAGCAGGTGTCTCACACTCTCTGTGCCTCCAGTGTGGCAGCTTCCCATGCCATAGTTCTTCAGCGGATATCAACAATTTTCGAACCTTTCTTGAACCTAAGGTGAATATCAACACTCAGGAGGAACGGTTGATAAACTTCTCTGAGGAGTTACAGATCCAATGTATGGTCCTTCTGACCGGCAAACGAGGTTCTCCAGTCCTTAATGGAAGTATTAGGTAGTTGAGTGTGAGTTTGTATATTTTTTTGGTCTCTTCTTTACTCTCTAGCGTAAGTTGGACTCTCTTTCGAGTCTCTTTTTTACTCTGTAGAGAAAGTCTCCTTTTCGGATCTCGTTTTTCACTGTCTAGCACAGAGGTCGCCAAAGTGGTCTATTTAACAAAAGCGGGGGTCGATCTGAGCCAGAGGATTTTGCGATTTTCGTAAAAAATACAAAGTTTGCTTTAATTAACAGAAAAATTACCATTTATTTAGGGGTCGATGATCAAAAAAGTTTGGCGACCCATGGTCTAGCATAAGTTTGACATTTTATCGGATCTATTTTTTACTCTCTAGCGTAAGTGGGGATCTCTTTAGAGACTCTTGTTTACTGTCTACTGCAAGTTTCTCTCTATTTCGAGTCTCTTTTTTACTCTCTAGCATAATTTTGTCTCTTTTTCGAGTTTCTTTTTTTACTCTAGCGTAAGTAAGTCTCTTTTACGGGCTTCTTTTTCCACTCTCTAGAGTAAGTAGATCACTTTTTCGGGTCCCTCTTATTACTGTCTAGTAAGGGTGTCCCAACAAGAACGCAATTTTTAAATCTGGCAACATTCGAAGTGTCATTGTTTGACATTTGAACAATTGTTATTGTTTGCTAGTAGAAGGTACGAGGTTAGTAAAAATGGAGCACTACACGAATGAACAACGCATTCTCATTGTGAAATTGTTTTACCAAAATGGTGAAAGTTTTGCGGTCAATTTGGGGTCAGAATAATGCTCCAAAAGAGTCAACTGTAAAGAGATTAATGGATAAATTTGCCGAAACTGGGTCTGTTAGTGATGTAAAGACAACAACGCGCCATCGACCAGGTCGATCGACCGAAAATGTCGCAGCTGTAGGTGATGATGTCGCTCAAACTCCATCCACCTTAATTCGACACCGAGCTCAGCAAATTGGTGTCTCCAAATCCACTATGCAGCAAATTTTGACGAAAGATTTGCATGTTCATGCATACAAAGTTCAATTGACTCAGGAACTGAAGCCAGCTGACCATGGACAGCGAAGGGAGTTCGTTAATTGGGTATTGGAGAGACAACATGAAAATGCTGATTTTGCCGCTAAAATCATCTTCAGTGACGAGGCCCCATCTTGATGGCTTCGTCAATAGGCAGAATTGTCGCATTTGGGGTGAGGAAAATCCTCGAGTGATTCACGAGAAGCAAATGCATCCTCAACGTGTCACTGTGTGGTGTGGTTTTTGGGCTGGAGGAATCATTGGACCTTTTTTTTATGAAAATGAGGCAGGTCAAGCGCAAACAATCAATGGTGTTCGGTATCGTGAAATGATAACCAGTTTTTTCTTGCCTCGAATTGAAGAAATGAATGTGGAGGGCATGTGGTTCCAACAAGACGGCGCCACATGTCATACAGCCAGAGAAACAATTCAATTGCTGCATCAGTCATTTCCCGGTTTGCGCTCTTGTTGGGACATCCTTTATAAGTTTGTCTCTTTTCGGGCCTCTTTTTTACTCTATAGTGTTGTTGTTGTTCGTAGTCATGTTATTCTCAGCAACAAAGCACGAGTGTGTTACTCATTTCTGAGTGAGATATTTCCTGTTTTGAGACAGATCTCTGCAAATCTCACTTAAACCAAATGATTCGTTCTTTACGTTCCCCCTTTACTCCCACCATGCTTGTTACTATAGTTACGACAGAGACTTCAGGGAGAATATAGTATTAAAATTGAATCACAAATAGAGTTAGTTGCTGAGTTTTAACAATACTTACAAAACGTGATGAATTGTCGTTCTTCACGGTCTTAGCATTGCCGAATGCTTCCAAAATAGGATTAGCCTGCAAAAGTTGTTGCTCCAATTCGCCCTAAGGAGAGAAATGCGAAAGTATGGAATTAGTTAAGGAGCATAAATAGAAGAGTAAGCATATTAAAGGATTAATTCACAGGATTCACATTAGACTTGAGTTAGTTTTACTTATACACATAAAAAACCAAAACAATAACAAAGCCAGCTACAAAAAAGCGCAAATTATTATTAAATTAATTACAACACATAACATGAAGACTATTTACAATTAATTAACAATAGACAAATACAATTACAACTAACATTGACAAAGACAATTACAATTGCTAACAAATGCGAACGAGACGACGGACATTGATGAAGAGGACGTTTGATTTGGAAAATACCTGCACGAGCCAAGGGAAGCATTTTGCTCCCAGTTCGCTCAATTTGCTCAAATCATTGAGACATTCATTTATTTTACACTCAGTTCCTGACATACCATGAACATTACATTTGATTTTATAACTTTTCTTCACATTTACTTGCAAATTCTGAAAGAAGGGATTATTTAAGAATTATAAGAAACATGATATATTTTTCTTGGTTTCTATATCATATTGTAACATTTTGTATCCAACCAGTTCAAGTACAGAAGTGGTGGACAAGAGTACTCGGTTCTTAACTACACACTGCCTGAATTAGGAACTGTAATAATAGCGTAGGTACATGTTTGCTCCTTGTCGACATTGAATATCAACTTTTGTCTAGAAACTTCATAGATAAAACCAGAGAGTACACATAGATAGAAATTGAATCACTCAAAATTTTGTGTAATGGAAGTGATGGCGATTTCACAAAAATAGATGAGCGGCAAGGGGAAGCGAGATGCAATTAGTGTGAAAGGGGTTTACTAGAAAACCCCTCGAAGAAAATTTTTGCAACAATAACTTTGTTCGTCATGCGAGCTCTATATATGTATACTCTTTGATAAAACGATCCGTTTTTACTCTCTATAATAAGGATGGACAAAATACGCATTGAGTGAGCATACTCACTGCGTGAGCATACGCATTGAGTGAGCATACTCACTTCATGAGCATACGCATTGAGTGAGCATACGCATTGAGTAAAAAATACCTCATTTTGCTTCCTGAGGCGGTACAAAGAAACACTTCAAATGAGGTGTCATTTTAAGGTTACTGTTGAAAACATAATGTTAAGGGTATTTGAGACAAGTTCCAAACACACCTAATAATATTATTTCACTACCTTAATCGCTTGAAAATGTAGGAAATAAAATGTTCCTAGACAAATATTCTTTGTAGTTTTGAAGTTTGAAGGGCACTCATTAGGAGCCAATGATTGGTCAATTTATATGGGAAACATACAAAAAATTTATTTGAATAGCCGATTTTATAGCAAATTTATAAGCTTGTTTTTGTTTCTATATATCTGCAAAAATATTCCATATAATTGCATTGTGTGTGTGGCAAAGCTACCACTCCACTCGGCTTCTTCTAATTCTCTCAACGAATGAGCAGAATTGTGAGTGAGTGGTCCAAAAGTCTGCTTAAAGTGCCGGTTCACTCAATTGTAATGCATTGCGATATTCGAAGTGACTTTTATATGAGTGACAATCGATTTTTTTATTATTCTACCTTACAGCATAATGAGTTATGTGGCTAGGGTTTGGGGGAATGAGTGCCAACAACCAAAGCTTTGGACTCGAAAAGAAAAAAGATTAGAAAGACCATGCCCGGGGCAGGATTCGAATTCGCGACCCCAGAGTGTAAGTTTAGCATGCTTACTCTGATATAAATATATTGAAATATCCTTCTCCAATTTGGCTTTAGCGAAATCGTGATTGTGAATAAAATATTTCTAATCTCAAAATGTTTACAAATTTGTTGTATTAATTTGTTACTTACAAAAATAAAAATATATACGAGTATACAATAAAAAAGAAATAAAAATATGTATTTTAAATAAAATTAACTGCATTTTCGTAATATCCTGTTAAACGCTGACTGAAGCAATAATTGAACACTCGATCATCCTCAGTAAGGCGAACAACATTGATTTCGTCAGTGCTATTTGTTGAAAAAGAAGACCTTTGATGCATCGGGTTAAATGATCATAAAGTCTCATTCAACGTCTGTCATTCAACTTTTCTAGGAGTACCCCAAATAGGACATCGAGCAGACATTCTCGGAATATGACACTCAATGCAGACATTTTGTGTATAAGTTAAGAGAAGTTTCAGTTAAGTTTTAGTCAGCATTTAGTTGAATGGTCTGAAAGCACGTGTAGACTATGCCAAAAGGAGACACCTCTCGCCTTCGCTTTTCAAAAAATTCACAAATTCTCAAATTTTAAATGTGTTAAATTGGCAAATTGGTCATTTTTAGTACTGACATGCCAACAGAGTGTTGCACCAGAATTTTTTCGGTCTCCAACTTAAGCTTGCTTTCGTTGTTTGACTGTGAACCAAAGGTGCTCCATAGTTGGTAGCGCGTAATGCGTACTACTACTCAGGTTACTAAGGTGCTGGGTTTTAAACCACAACAAGGTTGGATCTATCAACTTCTTCCAAGTTGTTGCTCAATGTACATGAACTAAATTATAGCCTCACTTTTGAAGACCCACAAGTTATGTATAAAATCATAAACTCTACACTCAAAATGTATGATTTAAAATTAGCAGAATATTCTGAACAAATTTGAAAGTTTATTTTTTATATTTGCTGCTGACAAACAGAAATCACCCTAATTTATATATTAGTTTCATAAAATAAATACAGAATAAGAAAATAATTGTAATAATAAGAAGTGCAAAAGAGAAATTGCGTCACTTTGAAATGGTTTTTTGCACAACACGTCATAAATAAATAAAGAATAAGGTAACATATTTCATTATTTCTTATATTATCCACTACTATATTACATTCACATGTGCGCGATTATATATTTGGGATGGGCGTTATCGATATATATGTATATCCTACAACGAACATTGTGGTTCAAAGTCGAATCGAATCGCTTCGCGGTATTGCAAAACGATAATGACTATTTATTGAACCGATTTTATAGGTTTTCAGGATATGTCGACAATACTTCTCATTATACTTCAAAAATTAACCCTGGATAGCATAGCATTTTAGAACAATGGATCATAACAATAGTCGCTCTTAAAATTATACGGTATATAAAACTGTACCACCATCTTTATTTTCTATAAACGTTTTTCACATTAATTGAACATATCTATAAAGGATACTATAAGGAGCCCACGATAATAAAAACGATGTTCAAAAAGTCAGAGTACTTCCCTCCAGAATTAAATTCCCTGCTGAATTATATTATAAATCGGTCCTCACCGTGAATGTATTTGGATGATTTCATCAGATCATTTGATCAAGAAAAATAATGTCTTCAATAAATAACATATTGTGATGCCACGCATTTAGGCCAAATTATGACTGATCTTCTTTGTCACTGTATCCTTTGAATCGGAGCCGTAAAACAAGTCATATGAGTAGACTAGTTTTGGAACGTAAGTTCCGAGTTTGTCAAATGGAAAAGATGTCTGTCGCTCGAAGCAGAATGCTGAAGTAATTTCAAGTGATTTCGAGCCAAAAGAAAATAATCTTTTTTGCGTTTTCGCTTTTTTCCTTGTCTCATTATGTAACGTTACCCTAATTCTGCGGAGAATCGATATAAAAAAACACATGTTCTGGAAGCAACTTTTTACATCCTTGCGATTCAGCGGTTCCCTAAAAAACAATGGAAAACGTACTTTTCGAGTGGAGTGGATTTTTTCGGTCAATTCTATAATTTGTTCACTATTTCTCTCAGCAGAAATTTCGATTGATTCATATCTTTGAGGATCAATGTTTTGGTTTTTATCTCTTTGGCCAAATATCAAATCATTGTGATATATTAACGCCCATCCCTAGTATATATATTTAATTGTGATCTTTTTAGTATGCATGATATGTTTTTTGTTTCACTAAACTTAAAATGAACAACTAAACATATAATACAATAAAAATTTAATAATAGTATTTATATATATATAAGTAATTTTTGCAAATAAATTTATAATAAGTAATTTTTGCAAATAAATTTTTTAGTCAATTTTTTCAAAAAAATTTATAATAAGTAATTTTTGAAAAATAATTTTTTTATAAGTAATTTTTGCAAATAAATTTATAAGTAATTTTTGAAAAATAATTTTTTATAAGTAATTTTTGCAACTAAATTTATAAAAAGTAATTTTGGCAAATAAATTTATAAAAAGTAATTTTTGCAAATAAATTTATAGTAAGTAATTTGTGAAAAATAATATTTTTATAAATAATTTTTGCAAAAAAATTTATAATAAGTAATTTTGGCAAATAAATTTATAGTAAGTAATTTTTGAAAAATAATTTTTTTATAAGTAATTTTTTTAAATAAATTTATAATAAATAATTTTTGAAAAATAATTTTTTTAAAAGTAATTTTTGCAACTAAATTTATAAAAAGTAATTTTGGCAAATAAATTTATAATAAGTAATTTTTGCAAATAAATTTATAAGTAATTTTTGAAAAATAATTTTTTTATAAGTAATTTTTGCAAAAAAATTTATAATAAGTAATTTTTGAAAAATCATTTTTTTATAAGTTATTTTGGCAAATAAATTTATAAGTAATTTTTTGTAAATAAATTTATATACTCGTAAGTAATTTTTGCAACTAAATTTATAAAAAGTAATTTTTTAAAATAAATTTATAATAAGTAATTTTTGCAAACAAATTTATAATAAGTAATTTTTGAAAAATCATTTTTTTATAAGTAATTTTTGCAAATAAATTTATAATAAGTAATTTTTGAAAAATAATATTTTTATAAGTAATTTTTGCAAATAAATTTATAAGTAATTTTTGAAAAATAATTTTTTTATAAGTAATTTTTGCAAATAAATTTATAAGCAATTTTTGAAAAATAATTTTTTTATAAGTATGTAATTTTTGCAAATAAATGTAAAAATTAATTGCGAACGTGAAATGAAATACAATTGTCAATGGGAGAACATATTGTATAACAGCGTTGCAAATCACACACACACACATAATTAAATAAAATTTAGAAAAAACAAAATGCAAATGACAATCACGAAAACAAGAAAAAAAAAACAAAATACTTTACCGCAAAAGTTTCTGCATTACTACTCTAGATTTTTTGTTAATTGAAGTAGCGGAGTGGATGGATTACCATTGCATTTACATGGAATTGGAATTGGGCGGTTTGCGACATTGTTTTTTTCATACATTTATTTAGTTTAATTGTAAATTTTTTGTTGTTGTTCGCATTTGTTTTGAATTTTTTTGTGGCGGTTGGAAATGACAGTTCAATATCGCAACATGACAAAGTACGAGCATTGATTGTATATTTGACAATGTTTGTGCCAGCGGTAGTAGCAATAGCAGCAGCAGTTGGAGTGGTGGTAGAAGTAGTGGTAGTAGCAGTAGTAGCAGTAGTATTAGTAGTGATGATTTTAGTAGTAACATTAGTAGTAAATTCGGATTTGGACGCAAATGTGTACGCATTTTAGAAAGTATACAAGAATATTCGAAAAAACAACCAATTAGCGACAATTGATTAATTTTTGGCATAGACATATGAGTACATAAATTAAGTGTAAAGCATTTATTTCATTGAAATGTTCAAAAAGGACAACAGAAAAGTATGTAAACAAAACAAAAATATATATATACGTAAGCATGTATATATGAATACACACAGAAACGCTCTCACAAGGATTTAGTTTTTTAGTTTTCTTTTTTTTAGATTTTTTTATAAAAAATACTTACAATAATTAAGGCCGGATGTGGTCCCTTTATGGTGGAATTGTTGAGGTGATTTTGTTTTTGGTTGGTTGTTGGTGGTGGTGGTGAATATAAGAATTTTGTTTTTTATAGGTGATATTTTGGTGGTGATGGTGGTGGGTGGTGGTGGTAAAGGTGGCAAATAGTTGGTGTGGTGGTATTTGGTGCGAAGAGCGATTCGGTGTTGCAAAATTTTGGCAAAAATTTTTTTGGTGGCATTTATTTGAAAATATTTACAATTGTATTTATAAAATTATGTTTGAGAATCGAAAAAACATTTTGGTAAAAGTGTAGTATAAGAAGAGCATAAAAAATAGACATCAACCAATCAATTTTACAACAACAATAGTAGGTAGATAAGTAGGGCGTTTGCAGAGTATACATGAAAATAAACAAAACAAAAAAAGAATATATATATAAAGAAAAAAATTAAAGATTGAAATTCAATTTTGTATATATAAAAAATAAAAGGAAGACAAATAAAAAATATAATGAAAAATGAAAAATTTTATAATTTTTGGCCAGCAAACTATATGCAATATTTTTATTAACATTTCTTACAGAATAGTTTCGTTGGTACATATCTACATAAATACAGAAAAAAAGTTATTATATACAAACTGCTATTTAAATGCTCTCTTTGAAATGAAACGCTCAAATATATATAATTAAATATATATAATGTACAATTTGGCATATGATTTTAAGGCTTAAACACATAAAAAGCAGGCATTGTTAAAGCATCTGAGGTTTGGAATTCGATACACGTTTTCTCTCCCTATAGAAGTGCTCACTTGAAGAGCATTATACAGACTTATTAATTATATTTGAAGCATTGGAACCTGGGGATGGTTTTAATTTTATCCTTGATTTTAGTAATTGTTCCTGAAGAATTTATAAGCTACTAAGCAACAAGAAAATGCCAGTTTCATAGACTAACCATAATCTGTTGTAGTAGGCCTATTGATATTTTGCGACCTCAAAGATCTTTTGCATCATTCTACATTTTAAAATTCGTGATCCCTGTGATCACAACTGTCTCATCTACCATACCCTATTGGTTTAGTACCCGTATCTTTTTCCGTAATGCCATAGCATTTTCCCCATTTGGTGATGTCAAAGCTTCCCAGTTTCAGATTCGTAACGCCATAGCTTTTCCCCCGTGTGGTGATGTCAAAGCTTCCCAGTTTCAGATTCGTAACGCCATAGCTTTTCCCCGTGTGGTGATGTCAAAGCTTCCCAGTTTCAGATCCTTTTCTACCTAGATGTTCCTTCATTATATACCAAGAGCAATCCAATTTTGCACAGCCATAAAATCCTATCCATGTAAATGACTAGCTGTATTCTACAAGTGCTATTTTCATACCTAAATCCAAAAGCATTGATGACTGACTGACTGCAGCTTGAATAGTTCAATACTAATGATTCGGAATGGATATTTACGATAGGGAAGATTAATTGCTTACTTAATGTTCATGTTTAGATTTGACGTGCTTAGGTGTGCGTCACCTGAGAGGCCATTTCAGAAGACGTCATTTTTGTATTTGGAGATACCCACATAGACTGGTGGTTCTTTATCTAGTGTACTATATAAAATATATTAAAAGTAACGATGACATTGACTGAACTCCAAGCTTATTTTAACTTCGATAAATATTCCGTATTTCAATATTTAATAAAATAGTGTTCTTTCACCGATAAGTAATTTCTTTAAAAGAAAAAGAAGTCGAACAGACACATTTAGAGATGCAACACAATTAGCTTCTAATCAATTTACTATTTGACATATGGTAAGAATGACTCATCCCATAAAATCCAAAATAGCATAGAACTGTGCACTGTGATCATCATCGGCGGCAACAGCGGCTATTTATGGCTTGAAGAAATAAATAAACAAATAAAGAACAACAAATACAAAATTGATAATCCAGCATAATAAAAAACGCACGAAATATTAAACAAAAACTTTGCACTTCTATTGAAAAGCGACGTTATCACGTTTAATAAATGGGAGACATGCTGGCAAGTATGGTCAGAACGTGGAAAAATGAGAAATTTGAATGATTAACGAAAGTGGAAGTGAGGCAGACGGGGACTGAAAAAAATGAATACCAAAGTCCTCATTTAATAGATTATTAACAGTTGATAAGATTTAACAATATTTAATCTCAAAGGCACAACTTATTTAAAGGTGACTTAGTACACAACAGGTTGGTGGACTTCGGTTCTGACACTTTGCTTATACTGCACTCAGTATACGGTACTCTGATCCACTGTTCTTCGGCACTTGTTATGCATATCAAGTCTACTAAACAAACTTCACATTAATTGGAACACTCCGTATACAGTACTGTGATATACTGTTTCTATTGATATCAAGTCTACTCGTAGGAAACAAATTGCACATTCATGTGAGCACTCCGTATACAGTACTGTGATCTACTATTCCATCGCTACTTTCTATTCATATCAAATCTTCTAATCAAATTTCACATTCATTGGAACACTCATCTGATCTACTGTTCTATTGATACTTTGTATAGAAATCAAGTCTACTAATCAATCTTCACTTTCATGTGAACAATCAGTATATAGTTCACTGATCGACTGTCTCGTCGGTATTTTCTATTGAGATCAAGTATACTCGAACTAAACAAACTTCACCATCATACGAACACTCCGTAAATAGTTGTCTGATGCACTGTTTCAACGATACTTTCTATAGAGATAAAATTTCCAAATCAGAGGACTGTATACGGACTTCATGATTTGAAGTGGTTTTTTTTTTATTTTTTTTTTTTATTGAAGTAACTAAAAAAAAAAAAACTTCAAATCATGAAGTCCGTATACAGTCCTCTGATTTACTGTTTCATCACTACTTTCTATACATCTATGATCTACTGTTTCATCGCTTCCTTCTATAGAGGTCAAGTGTACTCGTACTAGGCAAACTTCACATTCATGGGTGGGTGTTGAAACCCCCACGTGAATAAAAATGTGTGTACGTGAATAAAAATGTGTGTATAAGTAATCATACAATTATATGATATAACATATAAAGGGTTTTCCAACAAGAGGTGTTATTTTGAATCACCCGGTATTTGGTATCTGTCACTTTTGAAGCTTTTATTCTTTGACATTTGACAAGTAGAAACTACGCCATTACTAAAAATAGAACGATACACGCTTCAACAACGCATTGAAATTATTAAAATTCACTACAAAAATGGTGAAAATCTTGCAGTCACAGTTCGCAAAACTAAAGCTTTTTTGGGTCGTCGTGAAGCACCTTGTCGGACCGCAATACAGACATTGGTGGAAAAATTGGAGCTGTTGGGACAAGTTAGTGATGTGAAGAATAAAACCCGTGCACGTTGCTCAAGAACAACGGAGAATATTGCTGCTGTAGCCCAAAGTGTTGAAGAAAACCCAGGTTTGTCCATTCCTCGTCGTTCTTTGGAATTGGGCATTCCACAAACGTCATTACACTGTATTTTGCACAAAGACTTGGGTCTTAAGGCTTATAAAGTTCAGTTAACACAGGAACTCAAGTCGGCCGATCATCAACAACGTCGTGTCTTTGCTGATTGGGTTCTTGAAATGCATGAAAACGATCCGGAATTCCATCGAAAAATCATCTTGACTGATGAGGCCCATTTCCACCTCGGTGGCTACGTCAACAAGCAAAATTGTCGCATCTGGGGCTCGGAAAACCCAAAAGTTATTGTTGAGAAGCCTCTCCATCCTCAACGTGTGACTGTTTGGTGCGGTTAATGGTCCGGCGAGGTCATTGGACCTTACTTTTTCGAAAATGAGATTGGATCAACAGTTACGGTGAATGGATTGCGCTATCGAGAGATGATTAATGATTTTTTGTGGTCGGAATTGGATGGTATTGATCTGGACAACGTTTACTTTCAACAAGACGGCGCTACGTGCCACACAAGCAACGAAACCATTGCTCTTTTACGGGAAAAGTTTCCGGACCGTGTTATCTCTCGAAGAGGTGATCACAATTGGCCACCGAGATCTTGTGATTTAACACCTTGCGACTTCTTCCTTTGGGGCCACGTGAAAGATAAGATCTACGCCAACAGCCCAGCGTCGATTCAAGACCTCAAATATAGAATTCGTGAGGCTATCGAGGACATAGGGCAGCCACTTTGCG
The DNA here is from genome assembly GCA_920105625.2 of Clusia tigrina. Classification (NCBI taxonomy): domain Eukaryota; kingdom Metazoa; phylum Arthropoda; class Insecta; order Diptera; family Clusiidae; genus Clusia; species Clusia tigrina. The sequence continues at coordinate 422,390,692 of OV050030.1, forward strand.
ATTTGGTTATGGAAAATTTCATGAAAAGGATATGGTCCTGTAAGCGTGGTCGTGGTGGCCATTTGGCTGATGTTATTTTTCATTATTAACGGCATACCTTCCTCTTTATTATGAAATGAACATCCGATCATTTATCTTAAAAAATGGCATTTTTCCTTGAATACTAAAATAATACCTCTTATTGGAAACCCCTTTATTATGTGCATCCACTTGTTGATAGATCTCCTTGAACTCCTCTCCTTTTTAAATGAAATTTGATTAAAAAAACACCCCACGAGCAAATCCTGCGCACGGCCCTGCTTTCTACAGAGATGAAGTCTACTCGTACTAAAAAAAAAGTTGCCTTCATATCAACACAGTAAATAGTTCTCTGATCCATGGGGTTTCATCTTTCTATACGTATCAAATCTACTAATCAAACTTCGCCTTCATGTGAACTCTCCGTATAAATATCTGATTTACTGTTTCATCGCTGCTTTCTATAGAGGTCAAGTCTACTTGTATTGAACAAACTTCATATTCATGGGAACACTGAGTAAATAGTTTACTGATCCACGATCCACTGTTTCATCGGTAATTTGTATAGAAATCACGTCTACACGTAGTAAACAAACCTCGCCTTCCTATGAACACAGTATATCTGATCCACTGTTTCATCGCTATATTTTCTATCGATATCAAGTCAGTTAAAGTTATAGAACTTCACGTCCATGAGATGTTTTGCATATGACTCATTGCTTGAAGTCGATCTGAACAGAGCCGACGCAAGATAAAGACATGGTTGAGTGGATCGAGGAGCTGATGCTGACATCATTTACTCGTACGACTGTCCATATGTGACCTCCCTCTAATATCTCTACGCACAATGCGATATAGTTAATTACCAATTAAATTTTAATTGAACAAGAATTTCATTTTCATCACCAGCAAAAAGGAACACAAAAATCTGGAAGCTTGTAAAATATTCTTTACCATAAATGGCACAATTCAAAACGAATCAATTTATACCATATTCGATTTATGAGAATTTTATTTTCAAATTTTTTATTTCTCGGCGAGTTCATTACAAGCTCCTTAATCCATTTGCTGACACACTTATGCGTTAGCGTGTCCTTGCCTTAAACGGCAACTGGTTTTCCGAACAAATTGCAATTTATTGCAACGACGGTTTGCATGGGGCCACAACCGCTCATGGGTTCGTCTGTGCGACAGGTAAAAACAAACCGATTTTCGTGTAAATGCTGCCAATAAATCAAAATCAAACTTACACACGAAAAACTTAACAAATTTGGTTGAGTTCAGCACAGGAAAAAGCAACAAAAAAATGGTTTTGAATAAATTTGTTTTTGCCCGAGTTCATGATGAACGACGGACGCGTCGATAAATTCGTTGTCTAAAAATAACGCTTCAACAAGTTGAAATGTTGACGGGCCAACAACACTGGCCCATATATCCTACGAGCATGAACATTGTTGTGTCTCACTTTGCTTTAAAAAATGGCCATTATTGTGTGAGAAAATTTGCAATGTTGCTGGCTTTCAACTTGGAGTGCTGGAAATTACTGAAGTCAATCAAAATATTAATTAGATAGTAAAGAAAAACTTGAAGTTTATGGGTAGAGAGTAGGAATGACCCATTATAGGCTGAGTGATGGAACAACTATACTAAACATAGATACGAGTACTACGAGTAAGACTGAACCATTACAGCTGGAGTGGTCGACGGATGATCCTGAATTTATGACGAATCCTACGAGTAGGAATGAGAGATTATCGCTGGAATGATTCAACTATTGAACTATCGTGACCCTATACACGAGTACTGCGAGTAGGAATGAGAGATTATAGCAAGAGTGATGGAACGATTGCGAACGAGTACTGCGAGTAGGAATGCAAGATTGTAGCAAGAGTAATGGGACGACTACCCTGAATCTATATACGAGTACTACGAGTTGGAATGGAAGATTTTAGATTTTCTGAACCTATATACGAGTACTACGAATAGGAAATAAAGGTTATACCTGACGTGCTCGAACACCTATCCTGAACCTACAAACAAGAACTACGAGTAGGAATAGAAGATTATAGCTGGAGTGATAGGAAGGCTATCCTGAACATATATACGAGTACTACGAATAGGAATGAAAGATTATAATCTCTCCGAGTTATGGAACGTATATTCTGAACCTATATATGAGTACTATTAGTAGGAATGAACTCGAGTGATGGATCCTGAATTTATATACAAGCTCTACGAGTAGGAATGGAAGATTATAGCTGAAGTGATTTACTACTATTGATTAGTAGTTTAGAGTGCGGTGGACAGAATTTGATCAGTTAGTTCCCCACCTGCAGCTAGCGTAGTTTTCCGGAAGGACAAATGCAATAGCTGAAGGCCCTTATTCGATTCCTGGGAGTGTTCATGTTTGGTATGCTGCTGATTTCTGAGACATAATATATACTTGTGGAAAAATTGACTTTCATTGAAAGATCCCTGATGAGGCCAAGTGGCGTGTCCGAAATTTATAAGATCTGCCAAAAATGTTTTCAATAATTCTTCTTCTGACGGTGGCATAACCACATTTGAGCCTACAGCGTGCACTCGTCTGTCAACAAATTCGTTGAGAAATAATTTCAAACTATTGATTATATTTAGAACCAGGCTTTTGGAGTCTGAAAACTGTGGTACACTTTTAGGTCAAGAAAAGAAAACTGGTTACCAAACTAATGTTGGTTCATTCTGCCAATTAGCTATTAATATACGAGGTGTGATCAAAAGATAACCGTTATTTTCATCTTTTCGTGAGTTCCGTATGTTCGATGTTCGCATTTTTTTTTTTATGTTGGTACACATGTCTGTTATATATGTTGGCAATACCAACCATTTTGGATTGTTAGTTTGATTTTGACAGATAAAAAGGTTAGTCGTGTTCTGGTGTGCTCTTCGATTTTGTACTATTCGAAAAAATGGATCAAAGAAACTGTATTCAGTTTTGTGTAAAAAATGAAATTAGATGCGCAAGGACATTTGAAATGTTGACTGTGGCCTTTGGCGAGTCTACTACGAGCAGAACACAAGTTCAATTGTGGTATAACCGGTTTAAGGAAGGCCGAGAAGATGTCAATGACGATGCTCGTCCTGGTCGCCCGAGCACGTCAACAACCGATGAAAACATTGACGCAGTGAAGAAAATGATTTTGGATAATCGTCGAATCACTATCAGAGAGGTTGCTGATGATGTTGGCATATCGTTCGGCTCATGCCATGCAATTTTTACGGATTTTTTAGGCATGAAACGTGCGGCAGCGAAGATTGTTCCAAAATTGCTAAATTTTGAGCAAAAACAACGTCGCATGGACATCGGTCAGGAGCTGTTTTTGGCCAAAAACAAAACCGTTATCATGCCTCAACCACCGTATTCACCGGACTTGGCCCCCGCTGACTTTTTCCTCTTTCCAAAACTGAAGACACCGATGAAAGGAAAGCGTCTTGCTACGATTGAGGAGATAAAAGAAAAATCGAAACAGGAGCTGTAGGCGATACCAAAAAAAGCGTTTCAGAAGTGTTTCGAGGATTGGAAAAAACGCTGGCATAAGTATATTATATCTGAGGGGAATTACTTTAAAGGGGACAAGATAGTTGTTGATGAATAAATATATACTTTATTTTTTGATCACACAATAACGGTTATTTTTTGATCACACCTCGTATATGTCGACAAGATAAGACGATGACAGATTTTCATGTGATTCAAGTAGATACACAATTTACTCGGTCTTTGATTTCCAACATTTGTATATATTCGTATCAACTAAATAACAGATATCTCTAGGCGTTACTTCTTACGGTTGGGGAGTCAAAATCAATCAGTGTTGGAGTCGTGGACTCACTGATTTTTGGGTGGAGTGCTAATTGCTGCGACTCGAGTGTTGCCAGCCATTTTACCTACCTGCCTTCCTTTTTACCTACCTGCCTACCATAAGGTTTAATTTTACAAGGATTGTTTCTATTTTGAATACAAAACCGAATTATCATTCCTGAAAAGGATATTGTATGACGACACTTGGAAGCATTAGGATAACAATAAAGAAACTTCAAAGGCGGTTCTCAAAATAAATCGATTGGTACGTACATCAACAAAGATACTAGGCAGGGATTTTAGTCCTGTTTGTGTAAAGGCGCAACATTTTATTTATCACAGTATAAAACGACGAAGAATATCGCTATTCATATTTTTGTTAAAACTTCCAAAAGACTGTTGGACACATTGGGAAGCAATTGGAAAAATATACTCGCAACTTCAATTTGTGGAGGCAACAAGTACGCGTATATTTAGAAGCTTATCACTTGCTCATAAATCTTCCACAAGTGTTTCCAGTGTCGATTCGCTTGTATGCATCGGATCGGTGGCAAGAATGCCCCCAATGCGCTTGTTCTGCTCGTGGCATTCTAAATCATTTGACGGAAACTGAAACTGAAACACATAAGCGTGTCATAAACCAATTACAATGAGCAGTTTTCGTTTTCAAGCTGCGCCGTCTCCCTTCTGTGTCTATCTCTGTCTGTCCGTCTGTTTTTAATACGTCAGTTTGCTGGCTGCCTGCCTGTGCAATGTTGGCTGATATCGGTCGTTTATGTGTATGAACCGTGCACCCAAAGTGATTGAATATAATTTTCTTTTTTTATTTAAAATTCTTGTTCTTTTTTTGTTTCAATTATGCAGCATGCTGCCATATTCCAGAACACACAGCGCAACACAGTCGGTTCTTTATGGTCGTGCGTAGCTGTTCAATTCTCCCCTTTTCTAGGCTTTTATTATATTATATTATTGACAGTTAATGGAAGCAATTATTTTTATTTGTTATTTATGTGATTATTTTATATGAGAAGAATTTGTCACCATTTCAAATTCTTTTTGATTAATGAACAAATTTTTTCCAAATTGTGAAACTAATGCTTAAATATTCGGGGAAAAGAACACATGTTCCCTTACAATCTCCTTTCTCTCCGTGGACTCCAGCTTTCCCATGCATATTTGACATAATTTGCCTTAAATGGAATGGAGCGGGCGAGCCGAACTGCCTAAATGCACCCATTCGGTCATACTCGATCGTTCACTCAATCGTTCGTTCGTTCGTTGGTCTGTTTGTTCGTTGGTCCGCTCGTTCACAATGGTTGGTAACAATAATTTCGTGCTCTCCTTTTCTTTTCGTTTGGAGCCCAATCGGATGATTCACGGTGGAAATATTCGCTGCCGTATATCCACAGATCTACTTCATGTAAATGTGTAAATAGAGCATTTGAAGTTCGTTCGTTCGTTTGCTCGTCAAGATAAGGTGAGTGTTAATATTTACACAAATTTTTTCTATTGCGCTCATTGAAACGTATTTTTGTGTTATTTGGTTTAGTCATGTGGAATTCCGTTCAATTAGGTAGGAAATTCATATTCCTGCGCCATTAGAACATGCTTATTTTAAAGTTCGCTTTGTTTATAAGTCAATAAAACTTTCGTTCACGTACCATTCCGGTTAAAAACAAAAATAAAAATTTTATTAAGTACCACATATTTATTATAATAATTTTGCACCGCTGTTCCGTAAGTAATCTATGGTTAAATGTCAATAAATAATGTATTAGTATAGAACTTTCAGAATTTCACTTCATTCACATAAAATTGTCCTATGGACTAACGACCACTTGAATAATCACAGAAGTATTCAATTAATGTCTTTGGTTCAAAATTGAGTTTCTAGAGACATATTTTTTGGACTGCATTGCCTGAAAAGCATATTGCTTCATTGGGAATATTCAGGGTTCTCAAGATCAGACAATGATTAATTCAGATTACTTTACTTTACGAATAATTCAGATTACTTTACTTTTCAGATTCCTTTACTTTTCATAGGAACCTGTATCATAGTGTACATAAGTACCGGTACATATATATAGGGTAGACAATGACAGAGATAAGTGCCCTTAGAAAGACATATTCGTACTTATTGGCTTAATGAACTACCTCCATATGCAATCCAGCAACTTTCTGGTGTACTGAGCTTTTCAGCAGTAGGTCATATTTTGATAACGATTTCCCTGAACACATTATTAAGCTATTAACAAGTAAGTCGGTCTTTTTTGATGATGAACACTTACTGACCTATTAAGCAATAAGTATGTCTTATTTTGACTATGATTTTCTGGAATAAATTATGAATTATTCAAACCTTAAGCCGATAGCCCTGGCAGCTGGTACTTTTATATATTTTGTTATAATTTTAATTACAATAAAGAATAACAATAATTTTCAAAGCTCAGCAGTTCAGTTCCTACACAGAAGCTTACGCATGATGAATCTCAGTATATGACCAAAAGGCCGCTTTATCGACCCATTATAAGACGTTGTGTCATCTTCCGCTAGCCCACATTTACAGCAGCTTTAATTGCACATTAATAAAGTTTGATATTAATCAGCTGCCAACAAAAAAATTAGCAATAATTGCACCAAAACGGAAAAATGGTTCTCCTACGCTTGGAAACATAATTAAAGTAAAAAAGAGTATAATTGAAAAGTCGAAGAAAACAAAAGTGATTTTAACTATGAAATTACGCCTTTGAAGTCGGAACGAAGTGGGTGGGTAAGCGTTGTAAATGTCAAAAAGAGCCGACAACCCCATGGAAAATGAAGAAATAATAATTACGATCTATTATTAAGTATAAAGCTCGTATAGAAGAACGTTGCGAACATTGCGAACATTGTCGTAAGATAATAAATTATATTTGTCTGTAATAATGAGCAAGTTAGTAAATAAATAAAACGTGACTTGCGGACTGATTTATCTTCTAGGGATTTCAGATTTAGAGTATGATTGATTTCGACCCAACCGGTGAGTGGGCAAAACTGGGTGACTGATAATGTTGTCCCATTCATCACGAGTAAACAAAGTAAATAGCAGTTTATATATAATAAGAGATAAAATTATATTTAAACATGGGGAGAGAATTTCAGGGCGATCACATCAAAATAACGCACGCGGTGTTTTAAACTTACCGCTCCAGAACCCTTCGGTTTTGAGGCCGCCACATAGGCCAAATACTGTATGACTTTCTTTGTATTTTCGGTTTTACCAGCACCAGATTCACCAGTACACAAAATCGATTGGTCTTCACGATCTGGAAGTAAGAAGAAGAGAAATATTAGTCTCAAGTAAATTGGGAAATTTATAAGGTATTTTAATTATAGAAAAAATTTATTAGAATAAAAACTTTAAAAAATATTTATATATTAAAATATAAATATAAATTATAAATGAATAGAATATTTCAAAAATACATACAATAAAAGCAGATATATAATGAAAAATAAGAAACAATTTTAAAAATTAAGAAAATAAGTATAAATTAATAATTATTATAAATTAATAATTATTATAAATTAAACATAAGTAGAAATGAAAAATAAGTTTGAATTAAAAATGCACATTAAAAAATTAAAATAAATTAAAAAGTAAATATAAGCCACAAAAAAATTCACATCTAAACTGAATAAAAAAAATACATTAGAAAAGTGGGGTAGGCAGGAGAGCCACCAAAGTTTCCTAGCACTCAGGCATTGATGCCCGGTGTACTGTTAAAAAGTCCATTAGAAAAGTAAATTAAAAAAAAGATAATAACAAATAAAGACAATTAAAATGTAAATGAAATTAAAAAATATATAGACGAGGTGTGATCAAAAAAGAACCGTTATTGTGTGATCAAAAAATAAAGTATATATTTATTCATCAACAACTATCTTGTCCCCTTTAAAGTAATTCCCCTCAGATATAATATACTTATGCCAGCGTTTTTTCCAATCCTCGAAACACTTCTGAAACGCTTTTTTTGGTATCGCCTACAGCTCCTGTTTCGATTTTTCTTTTATCTCTTCAATCGTAGCAAGACGCTTTCCTTTCATCGGTGTCTTCAGTTTTGGAAAGAGGAAAAAGTCAGCGGGGGCCAAGTCCGGTGAATACGGTGGTTGAGGCATGATAACGGTTTTGTTTTTGGCCAAATACAGCTCCTGAGCGATGTCCATGCGACGTTGTTTTTGTTAAAAATTTTGCAATTTTGGAACAATCTTCGCTGCCGCACGTTTCATGCCTAAAACATCCGTAAAAATTGCTTGGCATGAGCCGAACGATATGCCAACATCATCAGCAATCATTTTCTTCACTGCGTCAATGTTTTCATCGGTTGTTGACGTGCTCGGGCGACCAGGACGAGCATCGTCATTGACATCTTCTCGGCCTTCCTTAAACCGGTTATACCACAATTGAACTTGTGTTCTGCTCGTAGTAGACTCGCCAAAGGCCACAGTCAACATTTCAAATGTCCTTGCGCATTTAGTTTCATTTTTTACACAAAACTGAATACAGTTTCTTTGATCCATTTTTTCGAATAGTACAAAATCGAAGAGCACACCAAAACACGACTAACCTTTTTATCTATCAAAATCAAACTAACAATCCAAAATGGTTGGTATTGCCAACATATATAACAGACATGTGTACCAAAATAAAAAAAAAAATGCGAACATCGAACATACGTAACTCACGAAAAGATGAAAATAACGGTTATCTTTTGATTACACCTCGTATAAACTAAAAAATACATATATAAATTAAATATTTTACAAAAATACACAATAAAATATAAATATTTTACAAAAAACACATAAAATATAAATATAAATAAAAAAATAAACAATACAATATAAATATAAATTTAAAAATCAAAAATTTAAACATAAATATAAATTAATGAAAATAAAAAATAAATATAAATAAATAAGTATTAAAAAATTATAAAATTAAACATAAATATAAATAAATAAAAATTAAACATAAATATATACGAGTATAAAGTAAAATAAACATATATAAATAAATAAAAATTAAACATAAATATAAATAAATAAAAATTATACATATATAAATAAATAAAAATTAAACACAAATATAAATAAATACAAATTAAACATAGATATAAATAAATAAAAATTAAACATAAAAAAATAAATAAAAATTAAACATAAATATAAATAAATAAAAATTATACATATATATAAATAAATAAAAATTAAACACAAATATAAATAAATACAAATTAAACATAGATATAAATAAATAAAAATTAAACATAAATATAAATAATTAAAATTAAAAAATAAAAAAAATTTAACATAAATAAAAATAAATAAAAATTTAAATACAAAAAATTTAAACATAAATATAAATAAAAAATATGCATATCTAAATCAAACAATATTATTCATTAATGAAAACATTTAAAAAAATATACAATAAAAAATAGATGTAAATTAAAAAATAAAAAAAAATTAAATATAAATTAGAGAATAAATATAAACAACAAAAAATTACATATCTAAATTAAAAACTAAATATACATTAAAAAAATAAATATATGTACATTAAAAAAATATATAAACGGAAAAAAATACATAAAAAAAATTAAAACATAAATATAGACTAAAAAATGCATATCTTAAATAAAAACTAAATATGCATTAAAAGAGCGATTTTTAACAAGCATCTGTACTCCACCAGTGATTGAAAATCGCTACTTTTAATAAAAGCGTGAAATAACAGCGAGTTGTTATTTCACTACTTTGGTAACGAATTATATCAATCACTGTTTTTATCATGTTAGTTAAGTAAATTTATGTATGTATGTATGTAGTTGTTGCTGTTAAATTATCCCATTGCTGGAGAGAGTGATACAAAGTTTAAATATTCATACGTAACGCTTTTACATTTTATCATTTGAGAGAATTATTCGGAAATTATTTGTCATTTATTAATATATTTTAATATTGGTTCTGTTGTTTAGTGTCTTACAATTATATTATTCCCAATTTTAATTAAAAATACGGATTTGTTATAAATAAAAACCTTAGTTTCAGTTAAAATAAATTTCACAATTAAAATGTCAGAAATGAAAAGAAAAACGAGTCAAATATGGCAATTTTTCGAACCAATTGATGCTATATATGCAAAATGTAATATTTGTAAGTCCAAAATGTCGTATAAGACGACAATATCAAACTTAAGAAAACACATGCAGCATAGGCATCCAACAGTGACATTACCTACAAACATCATAAAATCGAATTTAAATGTAAGTTAATATCCATATATTTAAATATCTAAATTTTGCTACAAAATTTCTTTCTTTCTGTATTTAAAACACCAGAATGAACAACCTATTATAAATGAAGATATAAATATTTGTGCATCCAAAACAGGAAAAGATTTAGTTGAAAACATTGCATCATCTTCAGTCAGGAATATAGTAGAACTAATGTCGATTGCTACAGAATACTCATCTTTTCATAAAAGTTTGGTAAATTCAAATCGATCGTCTTCTATTCTACGGCAATGTAAATTAACGTGTTTGAAAACAAAAAAATTTCATTGTAATCGAAACAAGAAATAGATGAAAAGCTTTTGTTTCTTTTTATTATGGACAATAATATCGCCGCTGTTATTTTACGCTTTTATTAAAAGTAGCGATTTTCAATCACTGTGAAAAAAGAACGGACTGTTAAAAATCACTCTTTTGATTATTTCACGCCTTTATTAAAAGTAGCGATTTTCAATCACTGTGAAAAAGAACGGACTGTTAAAAATCACTCTTTTGATCAAATCGCTGTTACTTTGTATATTCGATAACAGTTGCTACCAGCGATTTTTAAATAACAGTGAAAAAATCACCGGCAGTGAAATTTTGCTCATCTCTACTGTGAAGTTTCACGGGCCTTATGGCCTAGGTTAGACATGAAGAGAAAGTTCTCTTAGGGCTCAACAAACCTGCAGCAAGAGTGCTTACGGGGGTCATTACCGGGCATTGTGCTATCGCACCAATGCTTCAACGTTGGCGTATTCCGTCGAGCGGGCGTCAGGAGTTGCCATGATGAAGAAGAGATAGAATCGATTCATCACTTTTTATGTTAATGGCCAAGACTACAGTTGCAACGACTTCAATGTTTGGGGTCGCACTTCTTCACAAGCTTGACAGAGATAAAGAAGGTGGACTTATCGGATCTCCAATATAGGATCTGGAATATCAAATGGTTTAGTAGGGATGGTACTTCCTATGTATATGAAAATCGAGGGTAAGAACGAGTATGCCTCCTCTTGGCATTTTTGAAGGCAGTCACAATGGACATAGATGTCTCAGAGTGGAAGTGCGGATACCGTATCCGCACACGCCTTTGCAACCTAACCTACTCCAATTATGATACTATAACCCGAGGAAACATTTTGGATTACAATTGGTTGAATTAAATTGAAACAATATGGAAAATTTTACGTGTGTGTGTGTGTGTATGTGTGAAGTTATATTGGCCTACATAAAAAGCAGCACCTAAGCACTTCACATATTTATATACGACTGCATGTGGAACTAAAAATACTGCTGACAATTTCAAAAAATTTCAACAGAAAGAAATTTAAACATTGAAAATTCAATTTTATGAAGTTTTAAGCAAAAACCTCAGCGTAAAATATTGGCACTAACAAAGTATGAAGTTTCAGTGACCTAAATTTTTATTTTAATTTTTTTTAACTTTAATTTTAATTCTTTTTTTATATACTCACTCACTCGCGCACAATTTCAAAAACCATTCATCAATTGAAAAATAAAACTTAACGGCAACAGCAGCAGCAGCAACAGCGCCAACAACAATGGTGACTTGATTACACCCTAAAGCTGTGGTTCTAGAGACTAGCGAAATCGAGATATTGCTTGGGTAAATGGCTTCAGTAATGCAGTCATAATAGACTCAATCAAGCCAACTAACCAACGAACCAGCCACCGACCGAGCAGGCAAACCAATAAGCAAACGAGACACGCAAATCAATTTCAACATCATTATCATCATCATCATGATCATGATGAAGTTGTCGTCGTCGCCGAGAGTGATCGTAATTGAAAGAGACACTTCAAAGGTTGTGGAAGCTATATGGGAGTAGACTTTTAATGGCACAATTTTGCCGCCACGCACGTAGTAAATGTAAATAAATCATTCTTATGCATTTTTGAAAATGCTCGTACACTCGTACGACCCCATTGGGAAAGTCAGGCGACATCCGACTGACTTCTACATTACCGATTGGGTAGTCGAATTGTGAAAACTTTGGCAATGCTTGGACCGAATGTCAATCAACCCGATTGTGAGTAGAAATTCTGGATAATGCTCTAAAAAATATATAAATTGTGTAAAGTTTTCATTCAAAATCGGATTGAAGAGCTGAAATTTGTGTCAAAGGGAGACTATCAATATTCGACTATATTCTATTATTGTCGATGGACTTTTGTTGTTTGTAAGAGGACCACAATTTGTTCTTCAATATTTTCATATATACTTATACAGTCATTTATTTTAGAACACTATTCAAATTTTACGACCATTTTCTACGGTTGAACCATCATAAAGTAGCTTGAAGCCTAACTTGAAATATCTTTTGAAGAATTATTATTTCTCCACTATCGAGAATTTTCCCTCCAAACATAACATTCACATTCCATACTACAATTTTAATATTACTATAATTAATTAATGATACTGTAATTAATTAATGATATATTTATTATTTATTTATTTACAAGAGAAAGATAAGAATCAATTCTTATCCTATATACGATATTTAGGAGCACTAGCTGCCAGGGCTTTCAGCTCGCTGATATTTATTTGGATTAGGAATAAATATTTAAATTCTATAATTTTAATGATATTATAATTAACTAATGATACTATAATTAATGACAATATACATTTTGGATTTTACATACTTTAATTAAATTGAAACACTATTCAACATTTTACAGGATATATTAAAGTTTTATCATTGAAAGAGCGATCAACAAGAATTCCACACTCACACTCTTTCTTCCTTCCAATGGTTGATTGGGGACGATTCACAACCAATGTCAAAGCAAACAGTAGTGGCACACAGATAGCAATCTCGCAGTGCAGGCAAGTAGTGATTTTATACTTTCACAGGCATAGCGACTGTTTTACTGCGAGGCACAAACTACGCCATATGCTTTGTTCGGTTTATTTTCCGACTTTGAATGCGATTTTTAGGAATTGGCATATAATATAGTGAAGAGAACATAACCAGGAGTTCAAAAAAAGGAACATTTTGAGACCAGCAAATCGCAAAGACCATTAAATACGAGCTTTTAAAGAGAGTACATCTCCGAGTAAAGACTGAAAACTGATGTGTTTATAATTTGAATGTTTAAGCATTGAATCTTGTGTTTGGAAAGAGGATTGGGTGATGCAGTTACAGGGGCTTGGCACTATGGTATAGATGAAACGAGTTAGTTGAGATTGTCGATGATAAATTCAACTGATCATATATACGCAGTAACATGCAACGATATCACTTGAGACTAGAATCAGTATTTAGTACGTAGGGGAATTAACGTCAGGAAGGCTATCGTAAGATAAACTGACAACGACTCTGATCTGGTACACAGGATTGGGAATCAAACCCTTGAAAGACAGGTGAAATCTGGAATTTAATTAATAATAAAGTACACAAAGAGACAGAGCCTTAAGAGGTAGCAGATGGGTCTATTATTTCTGATAGAACGTTCCGATAGAAGGCTTCTTTTGTCACTTGGTAGGGGAGACTTAGACTTCTGGTAGGACTGACGACAGGTCACTTGGCGTGGGCTAAGAAAGCATATGCAAATTATAGGCATAGCAGATAGTGCACTTTGGCAGGTTTATAGAGAGAAGATGAGACGGCTGCTCACTTTTGTGCGTGTGCCCGCACCTATTTCGCTAAAATCAGTGTCGAAGTGTTTGACACTGACAACCTAACTTTGGCCCTTTAGGGACACAGGATCTACTTAGGTACAGGTAGATTCAAAGAGAAATAAAAATGAAATGTCAATTCTAGTACAATGGATGTCTTTGGTACAGTGGATGTCTTTAGTACAATGGAAGTATTTAGTACAGTGGATGTATTTAGTACACTGGATGTCTTTAGTACACTGGGTGTGTTTAGTACAATGGGCGTGTTTAGTACACTGGGTGTGTTTAGTACAATGGGTGTGTTTAGTACACTGGATGTCTTTAGTACATTGTATGTATTTAGTACAGTGGGTCTCTTTAGTGTAATGGATGTCTTCAGTACAGTGCATGTCTTCAGTACAGTGGATCTCTTTAGTACAATAGATCTCTTTATTACAATAGATCTCTTTAGTACAATGGATGCCTGTAGGTCTGAGCATTATGCATGACTAGTTGTTCCGTAAAAAGAAATTACCGAGACAACAGGGTTATCATACTCCATAATACCTAAAATTAGCGCTTCTGTCCCAACCCAAAATTAAGTAGTACAAATAGACTTGTATTAACTTGTAGATAACTGCTTTTAGCCTCAATAAAACTATAATTCAATCTGTCACGATAACTGAGCCCCAACTGTGTTGATTTCTGAAAATTAAACTCTGTTTTAAATGCTAAAAGAGAATCCGATTTTTGAAATGCACAACAACCGCATGCAAAAATAATTGCAACACACATCAAATTGACAATTATTTATTTATTAAGATACAACTTTCAACGAAGCCAATAAACGTGGCGACGTATCGAAGCCAAAGCCAACCAAACCCAAATAAGCGTACACAAAACGCTTGAGAACAAATGAAAAACCTACAACAACAACAACAACAACAACAACAAAAAGATACAATAAAATCAAATGACAATGTTTGATTCGCAACTCGATACAGAAAAACCAAAACTAAACAAAAAAGTAGAATACTCGTGCTTAATAGATACCGAGGCAGAGAATATGGAGGAACGCGATATGAGCTGGGGTGCGGTGGGGTGGAGTGGGGTGGTGTGTTGTGTTGTGCCGGAGGACTGGCATACAAACAACCACAAAACAGTTGAAACGAAAAAAATAATAATAATACAACAAACAACGAAGAGACTGACGCCGACCTTATTGGAACTAATATAGCCATAGATGGACTTAATACTCACTCGTATAATGGCAACAAGATTCGTTTCGAACAGATTGCATAACCATATGCGAGCCATACTCGCACAATGACGAAAAAACGACAAAAAAAAAGATACGAAATAACGAAAAATAAATAAATAAATAGGTAAAAATCAGACATAGTTTGTGAGGATCGGGTTTTGGAGGGAAAGTATGCTTGAAAAGTGCGCAAAACGGAGAGATATAAACTTCAAAATACGGACGATTACTCACACGCCATTTAAAATCGTCATTATTAATTTTATATGGTGAACTCGCATTTATTAGTATTTTACTTATTTAGTTCTAGAAGATCGAAACTTGGCGTGTGTAATAATTAATATAAATAGTTCACATGCTTCCCCAATGTGAACGTGATTTGACGATCTTTGCCATTTCCACTTGTAAATGGAGGTGGTCAGTTCAATTCAACAATTCCATCTTAAAGGAGTATGAGAACGAGACACAATGCTAAATATTTGGGAGCCGAAGGAGATGTATTTGTCAGCAATCAACTGCTCTATTTTCTCACGTTAATATTGAACAAAAATCTTTAGAACGTAAAGGCGGAAGGTCACACCAAGCATTCTCTGTTCCACCTGTCATCTGTGTTCTGTAAGAAATCAAAAACGGTATAGACAAAGGATATGCTGGCTTATCCCTTCCCTAGGAATATGATCACTGTAAGATTTGTACAAACGGTGTTCTGGTTGAGTCCTGCTATAGGAATATGACCCCGGACAAACTTTCCAATTGATATAAAAATAGAATATTTTAAATTAATTTTACAGAAGTCGACATAAATTTAAATGGTAAAAACCTATGTATAAGAGTAGTTTTCCCACCCATTCTGGAGTTCCACAGTCGAAAAGAAGATATTGCCTTTTGTCTTGAACATATTATTTTACTGGTAGTGTGATGGATACTTCTTCAAGATATTTTTTATGGTGCTAGTATAATGTAATCTTATTTAAGATATATTTTCTGGTATGATAGATGCAAACCTTACCCCTATTTTGTAAGATTTGCACCAAAACCATAAAAAATTGCATGCAATTATGTATAGAAAATCCGTGAATTCTCCATTTTCGTGGTTCAAGGCATAGTTTTTTATTTGTTTCTTATTTATATATCATTATTTATTAATTTTTTATTATTTTATATTATTTATATACTACTTTTTATTCTTTATTTATTATTTTCTATTATTTATATATTCTTTTTTATTAATTATTTATTTTTATATTTTATTATTTATATGTTGTTTTTAATTATTTATTATTTTTATTATTTATTTAAAAATTTCTATTATTTATTCCTTATTTTGTATTAATTATTTATTTTTTATAGTTCATCATTTCTTTATTATTTTTATTATTCATTAATTATTTTTATTATTTAGTTACTATTCTTTATTATTTAGTTACAATTTTTTATTATTTATTTATTATTTTTTATTATTAAGTTTTAATATTTTATTATAGTTAATACCAATTCCACACGGGAACACTAAAAATAATGAGTTTTAAGTCTTCAACCATGTGAAAGGGGACTAAGGAGAATCTTTTAAAGTTTGAACAGAGCAAAAAAGAGAACGACTTCAGGAAAGATAAATAGATACAAAAAAAAAACAAATTTTCTTTCTTCTCAATGTGACTCACAGTGGTGATAAAGCATGTGGTCTTCTGTTTGCGAATAGTTAAGAATTCATAAAAAAATGGATTCAACACTACACACAAGGAAAGGCTTTCAATTACAACAACACCAAAGGAGTGTATCAAAAGGAATGAATCACCATTTGGACATGCAACCTGCATGCATCCACACACACATTCTCATACTGACGTCAACAACAAAATGCACATATACACAAACATAGACGTATGCAATAAAAAAGGTAAATAACTCCCATAACTCATGCTCATAAAAAAAGAATAGGATTGAGTGACTGCAAAATTGTGTATGGGCCTTATTTAGCTGGACTGTAGACAAAAATGACACCGTTTATGTGCATAAAATCATAAATTTTAATGTGGCATATCGATGCATGCTTTAGGGTTTGTCGTCAAACGCAATACAAATGGAAATGGAAATATTAAGGCCCAAAAGCGAAGGAGACACACCTTCTTCTCTTCTCTTTATTAGTTTCTTGGGAAATGTACTACATACATATAAAAAATCAATGCTGAAAAATATTGGCAAAAAAGGAAACACGCAAACTGTGTGTGTGAAAAGAAATCTACTAAAATTTAAAGCCAATTTAAGCAACACAAATAAATGTTGAAAAAAAGAAACAAACTGATATTAACAAACTAAAATTTTATTAACCAGCAAATATGGTAAAAAGTAAAAAAAAAAATCATTTTAATATGGAGAGCAGAACGTAAGCGCTCTGCACGGATGAGTCACAATACACACACACACTCAGCCACAGACTCAACTTGGGAACCTTACGCACAGAGCGCATACAAAGACTTCTTTTCAACCATCTCAAATGTGAGACAAACCAGTTTTGATATGAAATCAAAATACTCGCATGTAAACACACCGCATACGAGTGGAAAACCTTTGTCAGTGCCTGGCAGGCAGGAAGGTTTTTGTGAGTGATTCACTGGAAGCTTGGATTGCACCGAGTTAGATACTACCAAAAGGAGGAAAAAACGCACAAGTTTACAGTTCCAAAAAAGCAAACAAAATTATAGGCACCAACTATTAAGAAAAAATGTGCTGCAGGGTTAGTCATGGAATTTGCAGTGGCTCACACTGCAAGTCGGACAGGCAACTGCCAAACGTGAAATTGCATGCTTAAAATTTCGAAAACGTTAACATTTTACAGACTATTAAAAATTAATAATAATAAAAATATAATTGCTACACAATAAATAGGAAGTGTGGTTTAATTGTTAATTGGCTAGTCATTTAAGATGTTAACAGTTAAATGATCAGCCTGTGCTAATCTGAGGCAATAAACTACAGTAATTATGACTAGGAATGCAATATAAAAAGAATTTTCCCAGCTTAGTAAAAGCGGTGAAGGATTACTGCTTTTAAACATAAAAAATGCAATTAATTTGTTTTACTTTTATGTCAATAATAGCAGCATAAATACATACAGAGACTAATGCTTTTACAACTACATCAGATGTAACAGCATGGAGGGAGGGGTCATCCATTGATATGAAATATAACATATGTATGTAGGAGAGTGGATCAACAAGTTTTGAACCTCCACATGAAAATAAAGCTTCATAAGGAAAATATTTGTTCGATTCTTACAACCATGTAAGGCATCCATGGAGATATCAGATGGTTTGGCTGACATTTGTATTTTTGTCTTGATTTTTTACAGCAATCATAATCAACATCCGGGATCACGCCAAAATAAGCAAAGTGAAGTTTCGTGCTTTTGGATTACCGTGGACACCATTCATAATCATAAAAGTAGTTGGATTTTTATATATTCCAGAGCAGTGTCACTCCGATTGCATGGACAGTCATGTCAACCTGCACTCTTTTCAATACTGAGTATCTGAACAACGCAATGGTGTATCAGGATAAAATTTTTTACATAATCCCATTTCATATCTAGAAGTTCTAGAAAGTTAGCCTACTCGTATGTCAGTACAATTTTATAGAATATCAAAGATGTTCCCATTTGTGGGTAAAGAAAACGACGTACTCTTTAAGTACAAACGAGTGTATGGAAACATTTTTCATGGATCAAAAAAGTTATCATCGTGAAGTTTGAGACTTGGCGAAATCACCCTACAGCAAATATAATTCCAACAAATTTATTATGACCAATTTCTATGTTTCATAAACTTCTCAAGTGCAATGCTACTTGTTAAACTCTGACATATTCGCATAAATATAGAAATTATCTTATCTTTGGTAAACTTGTTTATTTGATCATTTTCGTGTTATCTTAAGCCAATTTTGCGGAATTTTAAAAAATTCTTGAACAAAAACAAAAAAATAGCAAAAAAAAAAGTGTGTGTTGATAAGACCGAAAGTGTTTTGTTAAAAGCAAAAACAAATATGCAACTTACCTTGCAACATGGATCTATAGGCGGTATCTGTTATAGCAAACACATGAGGAGGCACTTCATGTCGTTTTATACCCTTGTACCGTTCCATAATCTTTTCAGTATAAATGGGTAATTTCTTGTACGGATTTACCACAACGCAGAAAAGACCGGAATATGTCTGGAAAGGATAAGGAAAAATAATAATAAATATATATAAAAGATATTTTGTGTTATAGTAAAAAAAATAAATTGTGAAGCCCTGCCTTAGTCTTGCACATTTTGTGACCTCTTTGCAAGCATAAATTACTACACTAAAAAAAAATATTTGTAAGCTTTTATTGCTGTTTTTAAATAAAAAGTAATAAAAAACTAATTAACACCTGAAAGAATAATTGAATGAACGCATGCACGGACGCACACACGCGTAAGCAACACGCATAGCAAAACCTGGAATGCCACCGCACCTCTGCTTGAAAGCGGAACACCAAAATATGCTGGAAATGGAATGATGCAACATTGTTGACCACACTGTTGCATGCTTGCAGAGCACATACACACATACATACACACATAAACACACCCGTGCAGACAACACCTCACGTGTATAATGAAATGGATGGAGCTCGCTAAGCATGAACTTGGCTTCTTTGGTGCGCCGTCCTCTCCAACAGGGATAATAAATGCCACAAGAGTTGTCTTTAATTTTATGCAATTACATTTGGAATTACGTAAAGTAGATCATTTTAGAAGGAGCAGACAGAAATGACAGATAAGAGTACCCTACGAGGGTGACTAATTGGAAAGCTGCATGAAATAAGATTTATGATTCATCTGGAACATGAATGTTTTCCTCTAAGGTTCTGCTACATAACAGGGCAAAATGTTACCCGGCATTGCCCATTAGGTGTTCCTTTATAATTTCCTGTTTTATTTTTTAAATTTGCTTTTTCAAATAAGGTTGTCTTTGGTGTAGTTTATGAATTAGTCAGCAAGATCAATAGGTCTCTTCTTTTGGAGCCCATGTAAATCCACTTAGGAGAGATAATGAGCAACTTAAACTGCAAATCAAAGTTCATTCGCTTTTAACCAAAGTATAAAAAGAAGACAAACATTCGAAATGGGCATTCCAAAAAATTTTGAGGGAATTTGTAGTGACTCATTTTTTATTATATTTAAACAAAACTATTTTAACTACCATTATCAAAGTCGACCTACAATTTGATCAACTGGACTGCGTATGAACTTCTTTCCATTTCCAAAATTCAATCAACTATTGCGAACTTCCGGAAAAGAAGTTCACAATAGTCAAGCAAACGGCGCTTATCGATCGAGCTCTGCAGATTGTAATCAATACTTTGTTGCACTTGTTGATTATTTTTTGGAGTATTCATAAAATTCATAATAAAAACAATACAAAATAAAACAAAAACTGCCCTTAAAACTTTTTAGAATACCCACACCCAACTTAAGGTACAATGTACTCTAACAGTGTGGCTGTAGTTTGAACTTATATCTCTAATTATGTATGTACAATATATACCAGAGTGCAATAAATGAATAAATAAAATAATACAAGTTTGTATGCATAGACGAGTATGTACGTAGTAGACGCAGCACAGCGACAACAACAAAATGCCGCTTCATTATTTAATCAAATTAAATTTAGAAACAAACAGAGCGTGATACAAAACATGATTACACAAATATGCCTAAAAATGTGGAAATAGAAGTAGCAGAACTACCTGAAGCGATAACAAAATTAACAAAAACAACAACACTCAAAATGAGTGAGCGAACGCGGTGGGTTTAAATATGGGCAAACATAATAAAAAAGACACGCTTTTCGGTACCGATGTGTGAGAGCAGAGCGCGCATTGGTGCTTCAAAAGTAGTAGAAATGTGCCACCCACACGCTACAAGCTTAGAATAGATGTTTAAATTGGAAACGGCATTTAAAGTGAACGAGCAAAAAACCGAGAAAAAAATATATATATGCATATATCAAAAAAATTAAATAAAATTTTAGTATATAATAAGACGTAAAAATAAAAAATAAAATACATAAAAAAAGAAAGAATATTAATAAAAAATAAAAGAAACAAAACAAATAAAAAATAAAATACACAAGAATAGAATAAAAAAATTTAATAAAGGAAACAATAAAATTTAAATTTGAAAATATGCAAATAAAGAAAACTAAAAATGGTTTAAATAATTAAAAGAAAATAAAAGGAATACAGAAAATAAATAGAACAAAGAATTTAATAAAATATAATATAAAATAAATATGAAAAATAAAATATACAAATAAATTCAACTGGAATAAATAATTAAAACATAAATATAAACGATACAAAAAAATAAAAAACAAAACAAATAAAAATATAAAGAAAACAATGTGATATATAATAAAAAAACAATAATAAATAAATACATAAATACAAGAAACAAATAAATACAAGAAAAAATTGGAGAAAATAATCAAAACAAAAAAAAAACGAAATAAATAAAGTAATAAAATAAATAATTTAATTAAAAATGAATATTAAATAATGGAAAAAAATGATAATTAAATAAAGAAAAAAATAAAAATGAAAACAGAAAATAAAATATGTAATAAATAATAAATAAATGCATGAAAATAATGAATAATATTTAACATAGAAAAATAAATAAAAAATATTAAACAATTTCAACAACCAACAAAAATTTTTGTTCAAATAAAATTAAAAAAGAAGCAATAAAAATATATAAATAACAAATAAATAAGAATAATATTGTACTTAACAATTAAAACGTAAAAATAAAAGAAATGAAATAAAATAAATAATTTAATTAAAAAATGAACAGGAAATAAAAGAAAAAATAAAAATAGAAAATAAAATATATAAATAAAACCAAATATTATTAAATAATTAACACAAAAAAAATTATTAAATAATTCACACACAAAACGAAAAAAAAATGCCAAATTCAAGCCATAAAAAAATTTAATTTAAATAAAATTAATAAAGGAAGCAATAAAAATATACAAATAAGAAATAAAAAAACTAAAATTGGCGTAAATAATTAAAACATAGAAATAAAGGAAACGAAATATATAACAAAAAAATAAAAAAGAAGATAAGAAATACGAAAATAACAAGAACTATTAAATAAAGGAAACAATTAAAATGAAAAATAAAATGTATAAAAAACTAAATATGGAATAAATAATTAAAACAGAAATACAAAATAAATTAAAAAATAAAGAAAAGAACAAAATAAAAATTAAAAAAGTTTTATAGTTTCCCTTATTTCATTTCTTTTAACATACTTTATTTTCATAAATAATAATTAAACTAAAATGTTGAAAAAGAAGCATACAAATGGTAAGAAATGCAAGAAAAAAACTACAACGACTGCAGCAGGCCATGATTTACGAGTATGGTGAGTAAAGTTGAATAAAGTGAAACCCAAAACAGTGCGCGATAAGCTGCGAAATGAGTCACGCCTCTGCCATTATCACCTTACATGGAATTCAGCATGACTGGCCTACGAAAAGAGCAAAGAACCACGCCACAATGCCACAGCAAATAAGGCGATTGTAGAAGGGGGGGCCGGAAAGTCGAATTGGAGTTATAGAAACTCTTCAAAAATGTAATAATATTCAGTATACCCTTAAAGAGAGAGAGAGAGAGAGAGAGAGAGAGAGAGAGTGAGAGTGTGAGAGAGATATAGAGAGGAAGAGGGGACGGGGGAGGAGGAGGAGGAAGAGAGGACGGGGGAGAGTAAGAGAGGACGGGGGGAGAGGAAGAGAGGACGGGGGGGAGGAAGAGAGGACGGGGGAGAGGGAGAGGGGACGGGGGAGAGGAAGAGAAATCGAAAAAGAGCTAGATTGAGTAAATTTTATAGTTATAGAGAAAGAGGGACAAATGGAATTGAGATTATGTAAAGTGATAGACACCGAAAGGGGTAGAGCTATCTAAAGTTATAGATTGATCTAAAGGTAGAGAGAGAGAGAGAGAGAGAGAGAGAGGGAGAGAGAGAGAGGGAGAGAGAGGGAGAGATGGGGTGAGGGAGAGAGATAGAGATGGAAAGAGGGGTGAGGGACAGAGAGATAGAAAGAGGGGTGAGGGAGAGACATAGAAAGAGGGGTGACGGAGGGAGAAAGAGAGATAGAAAGAGGGGTGAGGGAGAGAGAGAGAGATAGAAAGAGGGGTGAGGGAGTGAGAGAGATAGAAAGAGGGGATGAGGGAGGGACGTCGGGAGAATGAGACAGGAATAGAAACATAGATTAAAGAGTCGGAAATGGTGAGCGAGAGAGATAGAGATAGAAAGAGGGGTGAGGGAGAGAGAGATAGAAAGAGGGGTGAGGGAGAGAGATAGAAAGAGGGGTGACGGAGGGAGAGAGAGATAGAAAGAGGGGTGACGGAGGGAGAGAGAGATAGAAAGAGGGGTGAGGGAGGGAGAGAGAGAGATAGAAAGAGGGGTGAGGGAGGGACGTCGGGACAATGAGACAGGAATAGAAACATAGATTAAAGAGTCGGAAATGGAAATGGAGATCGAAAGGGATAGAGATTTAAAGGTATATATAGATCTGAAAATGTAGAGAGGGAGGAGAATGATGGAGTGACAAATGGATAGTAACATATATTTAAGCAAAGAGAGAGATAGAGTGCGAAATGGAAAGTAACATAAATTTAGGCAAAGAGAGAGATAGAGTGAGAAATCGATACAAACAGCTATTTCAGAAAAAAGAGACTACCACTCCACTCAACCAACCAATTTATGTATGGATATAGTCGAATTTGTGGGCTATAGATTAGTTGGTTGGTGATTTGACACAGACTTCCAACCAATTCAAGTGAATAGACATACATCCAGGGGCTGAATACCACTATCAAGTTGTTCTGCACATGCCTGCAAGTATTAATTTACTATATAGACATGACTCTTGAGCGAATATGTTGCTTAGAGTGAACATCCTTCGTTGTTTTCAGATTACTTGTGGGATTGTTGATGATGTCAGATTTGCAATAATTTTCCTCACTCCAATTCTAAAAAATTGTGTAAAGCCGCGATTTGGAAGAATATTAGAAAAACTCTATCTATTCTATGCTCCTGCGTTTCCCAATATTTACTCTACCAGATTTATAGTGCAACTTCCCTAGGATTTATATAGGATTCAACTAGGAATGTATTCAGAGACTATACGAATCGTAGGGCTCCCTCCTAAACATGTATGACAGATAAGTTAAAAACTATTCCATGTATTACAAATAAATTTGGATTCAAAGTACAAGGCAAAGCACAGGATACTTTTTATTAGAGATTTGAACAATGGAATTTAGCGATAGGAGCATTACGTTTACTCCTGTTCTGAGTAATCAACGATGCCCTTAAAATTATGAAGATGCTAAGCATGGAAAAATTGGGTTTTGCTCCTGTTCTGCGTTGACAATGATGTCCCTTAAAATTTTCAATTTGGTGGGCATGAAAAAAGTGTGGTAAATAAGTGACTGGCTCCCGACGTCCACCAACTATGTTTCCACCATGTTTCAAACTACCACTCCATGCACTAATCCCCTCCACCTCTCTCTCTCTCCACGTTGACAGCTTAGCATGACTTTTTGTACTGAAAGTTGCAAATGAGTTTGTCAGAGGATGCGTTCATTCCGGTTCATGCACTCTTAGGAGCATTGCCAAGAACCGCCAACTGAAGTTGACTGCTGACTGAAGATGCAGATGGATGCAGCCTTAATGTGCGCGCTCACGACCACTTATGTGCGCTCTAATAAACAAGCGTGTGAGTGACATGTCAATGTCCCCAAAAAACTGCCTCATTTTAATTGCGCCATGCATGAAAACTGTCCGCCCAAAATGGCAACTCATATTTCTGTTTTAGTGCAATTTGGATTGCAGTTTTTGCAACGATTTTTTGCCGCTTTTCGTACGTGTTCGCTTTGCCAAATATGGTCAACACCTCAAGTGTTAAATGCTAAATAGTGAATGCGCTTGACCGAAGCGAACATGATAAGTCAATAAAAAAATTTAAATAACATGCAAAAATGCAAAGTACGAATAATAATAATGAGAAAAAAAAACCAAATCATATTAAGAGTATGATTAATTTACAACGAAAGTAATTCATATGCCGCTGTGGCGGCGACTGCAACTGCGGCAGCGGCAGCGAACGTGCAACGCGTTTCAATTAAAAAACGGAAAGCGAAAGAAAAGAGACGCTTTGAAGCAGAATGAAATAAAGTCGCCGGAGCGACAATCTGGTTTCAGCGTAATTTCCCATTTAAGTGGAAATAAGTCAATGCAACTGGTTGCAATTAAAGTGGCACATTTTCCACACAGCACGCATCTGTGCCCGGCGAGTACACAAACAAAAGTGTGTTTGTATTCTACAGCGGTGCCGGTGGCGGTGGCGGCGATGGTGTTCACTGGTCACTGGCCGCCGCCACGATAATGGATGGGATTACAGTGCAGAACACAGCAGCAGAGAACAGAACAGGTCGTCTTTGAAGTGTGGCGGTGTGCGCATGCGCATATGCAAATATTGGAATTGCTGCCGCAGCTCGTGTATTGCACAAATAAAGCATGTGTAAGCACGCTTGACCAAAAATAGTCACTATGAACAACTATGACCAGAACAGCGGACCAGGCGAACACGAACTCGAACACCTTTCAATGTTTGGCGATTTATCACGGCCTTTTTAAGGCCAACTATGAATCAGCATCTTACACTGGGAATAATAATAAATGCAAGAATTCATAGCGGAATAGTACGGAGTGGTATTATATTGTTCATTGGCGCCGTCACACAATTCAAACTGCGCTCTAAGTTCGGCGAACAAAACAATGTCCATAATTTAAATAAAGGCAAGCCGCCCTCTGTGGTAAGCTTGCTAGGCTCACACTCAGTGGGTCGCAGGTTCAAATACGGGGCAGGATTTGGTCTTCAAAAATGCTCTTTCTAAACAATCGTTTTCTCTTCGAGTCGAAGGCCTCAGTAGCTAGTTTTCATTCCCCTAAACCCTTTCAGTCATAATTAATAATGGTGTAAGACATAACATTAATAAAAAAGGGCATTATTTTGAATTATGAATTACTTTTTCAATCTCAGTTTCTCTGGTAGTCGTTCACATATGACCGAAGAATGACGCTTTTACATCTCAAATGCCAATACACAAAATATCCTCACTATCAGCAGCAATTGTTCTACAATCCAGTAGGAAAAACTATCCAGGTTGTTCTCTCCTACGCTTCCATTTGGGGATTTCGTGTCTCCTATCCTTAGATTAGGTCAGGTTAGCCAACACTGGCTGGCCGTGAAGGCCACATATAGACCTCCAAGGTTCTTTCCGGTCCCAGATGGATATCCATTTAAGAGTTTTAGTTTATGTCGTTATAACGAGAGACGCTTTTACCGAACTTAAAGAGCGAAACTATCCCTAGTGCTGAGACCTCGTCCAGTCGCTCAAACCAGGGATATCCCAAGTGTGTTAGGCAAATTTTCAAGATTTCCGGGCATAGACTTAGAAGATATCCCAAAGGTTCCTTTCTTCCATGCTCCTCACATTTATTGCAATCGTCGTAATTTGCGAGTCCCATCCTTTACAAGACAGAGCTGTCATCCATTAATATTAGGGACATAGCAAGGTTCATCAAAGTGTCAGGATGGTTTCCTGCAGCATGACGGAGGTGTCATGCCTTTCCTGGCGCTGTCCTTGCGCTGACTATCACCATCCCAAGTAAGGGAACTTTTTAGTCAGTGCTTGAACAGCACCACACCGTGGTATCACAATGGGCCATTATGTGTGCTCAAGTGTGCTTTTGGCAAACTGGGCGGCCACTCCTACCCATCCTTTTGGAGTGTACCGCCGTTAAACAGTGACCGAGTGTCACTATACCTACAAACGTTCTGCAATCCTTTCTCGGGAGTGCCAGTAAGCTGAGTACCGTACGATTTGCACATGAGCCTTGCGTTTTCGCATGTGGTAATTACTACACCTTATTTCCGCTTTCCTCATCGTTCCAACCTCAACACGGCTATTAAACATTTGAGGCATCAGAACGTTACTTCCTTGCGTTTATTCTGTAGATGGATTCCGCTTTTAGCAATAGCGTCCGCTCTATTATTTCCTTCTATGTTCCTGTGCCCTGGCATCCAGTTGATGCACAGCCTCCGGTTGCTGATCAGCCCATCCTGAAGTCTTGTTAAAATCCTCACATCCATCTATTTCGCGGCCTTCCTATTGTTCTGTTCCATAGTTTCCACTTGAATATCTTACATCCCGCACGAAATATTAATCCATCGGGACTTATTCTAGGTGCACCGTGATTATAGGTAAAATTTACATGTTGTCTTGGGTCTATAAATCAAATCGTACCTAATATATACTCAGAAATTGCCTTGTTGCGGTTCAATTGTTCAAACTATAACTCTTTATTCGACCCATAAAAGGTTCTAAAGTGTTGTTCTCTAATTCTGTTATATCTTGGATTAGAATGGATATCCATCTGGTACCGTAAAGGACTTTGCAGGTCTATGTGTCTATGGTATTCACAGCCAACCAGTGTAACCTAACCTAAAATAACAATTTAGATCTTGAATGGGTTATATTGGTTTTATACGGATTCCACTACAACTATTCCGGTCAATATTAATAAAGATACCTAAATTTTTGTATCTTCTAATTCTCCAAGGAGTTTGTTCTTCAGTAGCAACTTAGAGAAGGGCCAAAACTGGTCCAGAAGGTTATATTCTAAATCATGACTGAATATATCGTACATAAATATATACATATCGGTAACATCTTCCAAAGCGACTGAAACATAACAATATTGGATTAAAGAGGAGGGATCCAACGTTATAAATAGAAAATGAATAATAGGTTCATTTTCAATTGTTCCGGAATTTCTAACCGAAGCATACGAGTATCTCAAAATATAAGAACGAGGAAAAAAGAAGCGCAGTTCACCTTGCTTAACAAATATTACAGAACCCAGAAACCTCAGCTCGCTATCTCGAAGGTTATTGTGATAAATTGATCCACATATTTGTCACATCAGTTAATACGAATGGACTCAATAAATAAAGATCACCTGCTCCTGGTATTCTCTGTTAGAAATAGAATAATGGACGCAGTTTCAATTGCTCTTGAAATTTCTAACCGAAGCATATGAAGAGACAGAAAAAAAGCGAAGCTGAAGTAGATAAACAGAGGCTATAGAAACCCAGAAACCTCACTCACTATCTCAAAGACTGTTGTGATACATTGAGAAACATTTGTAAGTCACATAACTTAAAACCGAATGGACTCCACGTATAAAGACCACCTCTTCCTTATCCTTACATTGGCGGTTTTTCATAGCCAACTGTGATAAAACAGCTAGCAGTGGGTTGGTTCTACACCAAAAAGCACTGTTCTAATGATTTAGAATAGTGATCAAATTGATGTATTTCAAAAAATGACCCACACAAAGACTCAGTTTTGATCAGATATACACAAAATGTGTCGAAAGAAGATGTTTTTAGAGACAGACTAATTTCAAAATACACATGTGTACCAGCGGACGTGAGTGCTCGCTCGTAGGAAAGCATTACAAGCAGAGGCTATAAATAATTGCACTTGGCGATTGAAACTAACAATAGCCGCATGACAAACAAACTAACTAACTAACTAGCTGGCTGAGGCGACGCTGAAGATGAAGATTCATATATAGATATAGCTGCATCTACAATTGCATGGCGCTACTAGCCGCAGAAGCCTGGCGCAAGTATATTTTTATAAAATTCGCCTGTACTATTGCAATAAAATGTATGAGGGGTGTTCACAATGTGTTGCAAATGTGTAAATGAAGAAGAAGAAAGAACGTTTACCCTCAAAGCAACGAAATTCCCAGCTGAGCCCGTTGCTATGGGCTTCCAAAAACCATCTTCAGGAAACAAGTACTCGTAAATTGTGAACACACTTAATGCAAAGTTGGGAAGTTGCACCTACCCATGGAATTTTACTACACAACTTTTATGTGGCTCCTTTCTGGGATCTTAGAAACTGCAAATGTAGTACAAGTTATTTTCACAGCAGTCAATGAAAATAGTTTTTGACCACATGAAATGACCATTTAGCCACAGTTTATGAAGAACCCGATTAACAAAGAGTAAGAGTAAAATTTTAACCGACTTCATTAAGCGAGTGGTGTAAAAACTTACACAACAACTATCTTATAAATTGTATTAAACTTAATTGCTCACTAAGGATACAATCAGCTCCTCAAAAACGCGAGGATTGATAATCTACACTTGCACCAGGAATTATGCTGCTCATCATCTGAGACAGACAGACAACGAGAAAGCCCAGAGGAAACGTTCGGTTCCAAGTCATAATACGGGTCCGTTTCAGGAGAAACAACACAGACATAAGGACACCCAAATCCACTTTCATAAGGACACCCAAATCCACTTTCATGTTTGAATCCACTTTCATAGGAAGACAGAACTGAGCACGTCTAAGTTGAAACTAGAGTGGAAGAGATTTTTGACTCCACTGCTGTTGAAACTAGACACCTAGACTATATCGTTCCAAGAGACGGACTTGCAATCGACTTCTGCAACGCATCAATAAACTTAATCAAACGTAATAGTAAAATTAGTAAATAAGTTTAAATGATTCTGTGCCTTAATTTCTGATAATATTTTTGTATACGACCCCTGGCAATCCGGCGAGTTTAACCCCGGGGAAAAGTAGATAACACAGATAACTGGGAGTTTTCTCCCAGTCCCAGTGGACTAATTAATGACAGTCTCTGTAATTCCATCGAACTTATATCGTCAAGAACATTGGGAAAGAAACTTTCACAGAAGTTTCTGAACATGATATCCATCTCGTTTGCAAGATAACATATTTTCAACAAATCGTGAATCGTGAGTATCCTTATTAAAAAATGTGAATAAATTGTGAAAACAGTCTCACTAACAAACCGCGCCCATTTTGTGTGTTGGTAAATTTTATAATGTGTTTTTTGGTGTTAATCCAAAAAAACAACTACAATTATTTGTTAAATTCATTTGCAAATTCCAATGACACTTAATTTGTTGGGATTTAATGCTGGGCGACGCGTCCCCAGAGGCAGCACGGTGTGGTATGTAGGCACGTTGTTGCAGGCCCGCCTTGCTGCCTGCTGCATGCTGTGACATTCGCTGCCGATATTTATGATGCGTGATATTTTGTGTGATGCGGAGTATTAATTATATTTTGCGCATTTTGCTTGCCAAAGATTAAGATAAACATTTTGTTAATTATTCAAAAAAAGTTCGTAATTCACTGCGTTGTGTGGTCAAAATTCCTTTGCGCATAAGTCATCAAATTTTTGTGCAGCCGTGCAATTAAGTCAAATCACAGCAGTACACGAAGAATTACGCAAAGAAATGCATAAGAAACACCTCAAGAAACTTATAAGAATACGGCTAAGAGCTCAGAGGGAGAGAGAGAGAGAGAGAGCTGAGTTGGGAAAACTGTTGCTGGGCTTCCTCTTGATGTAGAATTCAGAATTAAATTCAATCATGGTGTCAATATAGGTGGCAGAATTCTGTTCACTTGAGACAGTGAGAATAATGGTGAGAAAGATAATGAGAAGGATAATGAGAATGATTGTGAGAATAAAAGTGAGAATAACGGTGAAAAGGATCATCATGATTATGATAATGAGAATGTTAATAAGAATGATAGTAAGAATGATTGTGAGAATAATGGTGAAATGGATAATCATGATAATGATAATGAGAATATTAAGAAGAATGATAGTGAGATTAATAGTGAGAATGTTAATAAGAATGATAGTAAGAATGATTGAGAGAATAAAGTTAGAATAATGGTGAGGAAGATAATGAGAATGATAGTGAGAGACAATTCGCTTGAATGTTAATAAGAATAAAAGTGAGATTAATATTGAGAATGTTAATAAGAAAGATAGTAAGAATGATTGTGAGAATAAAAGTGAGAATAACGGTGAAAAGGATCATCATGATTATGATAATGAGAATGTTAATAAGAATGATAGTAAGAATGATTGTGAGAATAATGGAGAAATGGATAATCATGATAATGATAATGAGAATATTAAGAAGAATGATAGTGAGATTAATAGTGAGAATGTTAATAAGAATGATAGTAAGAATGATTGAGAGAATAAAAGTTAGAATAATGGTGAGGAAGATAATGAGAATGATAGTGAGAGACAATTCGTTTGACTGAGAGCAATGGGCAGGGTTTTCTTTGGGAGTTGAACTATAATAGAAGAATACAGTCACGAACCTCGGTGAAAAAGCGATCTTCAGAACATTTGCAATACACAGTAAATTAAGATATATCCCACGACAAAACATGCGCATATATCAATTTGTACGGAAATCTGTGTCAACAGCAATCACCAGGAAAATAAATATATTTCAAATACCCAAGTTCACAATAATTAACCAAGCGAATTATTTATTTATATAAGTTTCAATTAAATTTAACTGTTTTGTTTATACGTGCAACTGACAGATTTAAAAATAAAACGTGGCTTCCACACCAACCAAAACAACACAGATACCATCATCAGCGACGACAACAACAACAACAACACAGACACCATCATCAGCAACAACATTTTCATTCATAAAAATATGAAATTACGTCAATTGCAGCAGAGCGTCAATGAAATTTTCTTTTGCTTAATGTTGCATGTTCAACTAATTATTAAACGAATGTGTTTTTGTACAATTTTGGCTTTCCGAATGTGTTGACCAAATTTAAACTAATTAGCAAATAATTTATTTGGCAAATGTACAAAATGATGTGAAAAAAATATATAAAATACAATGTGAGCCCTACAAGCGATGACTAAAGTCTTTTATAATTAACGATATCTAAATTTTAACAATTTAAATTGGCTGCAGCCCTAGAAGGAGAGAAGAGCCAAATGCTCAATGCCAATTTGAGGCGGCAATGATGTATCCAACTTCCCACAATCCCTCGGAAACGATCGTTTTGAGGTTATCATTGGGGCTTTTTAGACGAACGACAGTGTACGGCACTCAATCACGCAACGCTCAAGTTGGAACTGGTTTGGAGCATATGACAAGAAAAAGCAACGCCACGCAACGTGAGCGAATACCCTGGCACTGTATCAGCTGCGGCGGACGCATCAATATATGCAAAGCCAACGCTCACAGTTATTGACTCAATTTTCTCACTCATACAAGGTGTGTACACTAACAATTATACTTCACTCAATCGCACACACATACTCGTACTAGCATTAGTGAGTGAAGCCTGAACAAATAATCGAATGTCATCGATGAGTGATCGTGTGAACAGACCCAATCCACTTTTTTCTCCCCATTGTTGTTGGTGATTGCCCTCATTAAAGCGCTTTGCCTCCTCCGATTTGTTATGATTTTTTTGTTTTTTGTTTTTATATTTTAATATATTTTTAATTAGGTACAAATTCATATAAATTTGCAATTGTAATTCGAATTCGAATTCAAATGGGTTTAATTGAAAATTAACGCTTTTTATAGCTAATTTGTAACAAATTTATAGCAAGCGTCAACAACTGAGAATGTGGTGGGCTAACGGGATGCAGATCTGTGGGTTAGGCCAGGCTGGTTGGTGGGTTGTTTGGTTAATATTTCATTTGAAATTCTTTGCCACTTGTGTTGTGCACTTTGTGATTAAGACGGGCGTTGTTCGTATGGCGAACTAGGTGGCAGGCACCACGATTGTGACGCCAGACGCCACACGCTCCCAGACGGAGAGCGCGCGTTGATGCTGACGCCCATTTTTGACACTGTCACCAAATTAAGAGTGGCCATTTTAATTGCTGTTGTTGTTGTTGCCATTGGTGCTGCCGATTTCACAGCGAGGCAATAAATTATCATTTCCACTTGGTTGACAATTTATTTACATAAATATTTATTGTAAAGTGATTTGTTGTTGTTGGTGGGCATGCTTGGCAGTTGTGCATTTAATACACGCACACTAATTGCAACCACTACGAACTACAACAACAAGGATTGATTTGGTTGGCAACAAGAAATATTCCAACAACACAAATTCTTGAGGCAATAAAAATAATATAAAAAATTAACATAGAATTGAAACTATTTTAATTAGATATTTATATTTGTTGTCACTACAAAGATAAATCTCAACCAAACTCATTGAGGCGCACAACTGTCATTGCGACTGTCATTTAATACAAGAATTGGACACCCTAATGGCAAATATTAACTTATTAAATAATTAAAGCAAAATCATAAATTAAATGAAAAGTGGCGCATACGTGTGCGCCGCCACAGTTGGACACCATTTGAGCAACGGAGGCTGTCAGCATGCCAGACGTCAACTAAAAATGACAGTTTGTCAACAGGCGACGTTGCAGTTGTCGACGCTGTTGTTGTTGCTGCTGCTTTTGTAGTCTGCTGCATTTGTAGTGTTCTCTCTCTCTCTCTCTCTCTCTCTCTCTCTCTGTGTGAACTAAAATGAGTTGAGGTTGTTGCAGTTGTAGTTGTTGTCATAAGTATTGACAAAGTGTCGGTTGCGCACAATTGCAAGCAATTTAAATGAAACATACCCAAAGTGGCGACTCAAGCGCGCCAGAAAAACTCACGTACCCACGTGTGTGAACAAGTGAATGAACGCCCACCAACGTTGCTCAGCGTAAAGTTTTAGAATTCTGTGAATAGAGGGGGAAATATATGTGGATTTCTGCTTTAGTTCCCTTTGCAATACAATTGAAGAATGGAGTCTCAAGCAATATATTATTGTCCAACGGTAGATTGTAATGGTGACGTTGTTAGGCTGTGAAGCACCTTTAGAAAGACATATTACTAGCCTAAAACAAAAGCAAGAAAAATTGTTTAATACTTGAGAAAAGGTTCAATCAAATCAAATTAACAGGAAACCATCGTAAGCAATATAAAATGTTTCCACTGATTCTTTTACACACAACACCAATATATTGGATACAGATGTTGCCAATCAGTTATCCATATATGTACATATATAGTATAGTTACTAGAGGAGTATCTCAACTGAAGTCATATACTCGTAAAGTATAATAGATGAATATCTCAAGTGAAGTGGGGTGTCGATAGATACAGTGGAGATATACAGTCTGCTAGAGCAGCATCTCAATTGAAGTCACGTATCGGTAATGCAGTATACCGGAAGAGCATAATAATATTTATAATTATTATTATATTTATATTGTAATTATATTATATTGACTAACTTTCTAGTTGAAGTTAGTAGAAGTTGACTTAAGTTGGAAATATAACTAAGACTACCGGACAAGACGTTCAGCTACTTATTCTCGTATATTCGTTATATTTGAACTCAATGCGCCTAACGAAGGGTTGAAGAATTATTTTTGTTCCATCTTGAATTTGAATTTGTTCCGTGTATCAAAATTTTCGGCCAGCCACCTTGAAAGAATGGGTACCTTCACCATATCCACCGTATAAAACAGTTGGCGTGGGGCCTACGAAAAGCAAACGCAAGCAGCAACAAAAAAGATAAGAACAATGCAGAATGCTAATAAGGAAACATATGTATATACCGATATTTATCATTGTATGTATATATATGTAATACATATATATATGTAAGCGAATGATATAGAACTTTGAACCAGCCAGCTCAGCTTGATTCCAATGTACTTCCTTGTTCGTGTTCGTTGAGCCACACTAACTGCCGTTCGTATTTTATAAAATTTTGATTAGTTTATAACAATTGTGCATGTACGCGAACGTGAAAACAGTGGCAATTCAACAATTAGTGTCACATTAATTAAATTAATTTACAAATTAACACTAGCACAATACATAATAATTTCGCTTGAGTGTATGTGGCAATTGGCAAAGTCACAATTATGTGCAAGTAGGTGCGTATCTGTGTGCACTCAAGCGTTGCCACACATATTTTTCACACAACTGCATGCGTTGTTGTTGCTGTAGTTGTGGTTGGTTGAGGCTGTTTGGCAGTTGGAACATTACAACCCCAACAGAGAGTGGCACACTCCCACACGCACACTGCTATGCAGTCTGCACAGTGGACGGGTACGCACGCAGTAAATCGTACTAACAGAACGGAACAACGGCAACAAGAAATGACACCACACCAAACTGAATACTAATTAATTAAGAATATGTTAAAAGCATAATTGTGTGATTATAGCGAAACCGCTGCTAGAATTTCAATTGAGTGCTAAGAACTTCGCTAAGATATTTTGGCGAGTTATGTTGTTGTAGCAGTGACTGAGCGAGTGTGTGTGTGTCTGTGTGTGAGTGCGTGATGTATTTGATAAGCAGCCAGCTAACCAGCTACTTAGCGCCTACCTCGAAGTTGTTGGAAATGAAATGAAATTTATGTTTCAAAAAATGGGTTAAAGTTAACATAAACATAAAAAAGCAAACAGTAGTCGCTGCTTTTGTTGTTGTTATTGTTTTTTGAACTTTTCTTGTCAACAAGTCCATAGACTTCTTTTTAACTTAAAATTAAACAAAAAGAAAAAGTCAACTTTTTGGTCGGAAGGTCGTTGATGCTAATATGGCCTGCTATGAAACTTTTCAATTTAACATATTTCCATTTACTTTTCGTTTCATAAACATATTCATTTACTCTCGATTTGAAGTTGTTAGTTGCTTGAGTTGTTAACTGATTTGACTTTTAACGCTTAATTCATTTCAATTATATCAGTTGCGTCTTCTTCAGCACAGATCAGAAGAGCGCAGCGAGTGCGCAACCTTATAAAAACATTGGCGTGCTTATTTAAACAATTTATTTCAAATAATTTATTTGCAATTGTTTTGTCAGATCGTGGCAGTGTGCCGTCGAGACGTCAATTCCCCAGTGCCTTAATTTATGCCCGTAAATGTTTATACAAATCCATTTCGTTAATTAACTCATTTCGAATTTGTTCACATTAACTGCCGCTGCTCAATTTATTTGTGTTGCGTTGCAAAATGAGATAAGAGGGAACCAAAATTAATGAAGGAAACTCTAAGACGTATTTAGTAGAACATTTTAGGCACGGGCATAAATGCCTGATGATGTCAAACAGAATTCCTCTTTAAGGAATGACCCATTAAAGGAACAAAATCTGATTTTGTGGAAAGCTGGAAGGGCCACACGCAAAGTTGCTTTGCTGTAGGTTGGCGTGATTGTTGTATAAGGTTTGTGTATAAGCTATTAGAGACATTGAACGAGGAAATGAAAAAGAGAGAGAGAGAGAAAGAGAATATATGGATATGTTATCGAGATTCCAAAAATCCCATGAAACTTGTCGTACATTCAGAAATAGAAGGCTAAGTAATAGATTTAAATGTCCAAGTGGTGAAACATGCGTGGTGAGGTGAAGTGTACGTTTAGTGGTGGGTATTTTTTGGTAGAAAAAATACATCAAATCCAAGGCGCTGAAATTGGATTCCAAATGTCCACGTCAATGATATGAATAATCTTCAAAATAGTTACTAAATTATAATTTCCTACTGAGCGCAAAGAAGTAGGTATAAAACGTTCAAGACAAAAAAAGCTGGTTATCCTGACACAGCATTGTCTAATCCAGTTCAAAAATTGTACATTCACAATTCTTGATCTGGAGTAGAAACTCGCTGTTGTAAACTTTGAATGTATTATTTCTGTCCGAAGAATTTACGGGTTACTATATACAATTTTGGGTTTCCATACCGTATTATCGGCTTTCATAATCCCTAATCTCTAAACCCAGACTAAATCATAGAGACTTGGCAAATTGTGCCTCAGCTGTCAAACAAAAAATATCCAAAACTCATTAGAAAATAATTGTAATTTTAAATTAAATTGTCTAGAGAAAAAAAGTTTACTATGGAAATGATGTGAGTTCGCAGTCAGCATAGTTCGAAAAGTGCTCGAGGAGGGCATACAACGGCCATGAACCATTACGGCAATGACAAACCAGAATGGCGACAATGCAGTGACTCAGTTAACTGAATTCAAATTCCCGATTATTTCACGTCCAACTTATCCCAGAGGCAGCTGGAGCATGTGATTCAAGAAATTTAAAGTGAATTATATCAAAATTTGATCTAACGACCAAATGCTCATTTTTAGGTACGTGAAATGATAAAATGATTTTCCACTTACTCGTATAAAATATGCAAAATTAGCTCATTTGGAATGCTGGTCAGGTTTCGCGACCATTAAACTGCTTGGGGCATTGTTTGTGTAAATTTTTGTTCAGTTGGTTTCAACCCAACCAAGACTTTCGAAAAATCATTACATTGGAAGTGTGTTGGTATGTTCGTCAACCATAAATATTGAAGATTTAGCATTGATGTCTGTATGCAATGCGGATAGCGACAGGCTTTGCAAATACTCACATTGAAAGACTGATGATAAGTTTATTAATATTATAAGAGATAATGCCTTAGCGTGGGAATACTTCAGCTTTCGGCGATTAAACATAGTTAGGAACAGGGTTCAGAATCATTCACTCGTTCGCGCTCTCGTCCGCGAACGTGTGCGTTTCAATTTTTTCATAATGTTCATCTTCGCGAGTAAGAGCGTAAAAAATATTTTTTTTCTCTCTCCTTCGTGTATGCGATGGTTGAAATTTTTTTGTTGCTCATCCTTCGCGTGTGTGCGTGAATCCAATTTTGTTTTGTTCATATATGAACGGTAGCAAAAGAAAGAGCGCCCATAAATGAGCGCTCGCACATTTATGACAGGTTGAAATTTTTTTTAGTTGTTCATCGTTCATGAATTTAATTATTTAATTTTTTTTAAATTTTAGTAAATGCATTTTTTTACTTTTTTAAATGAATTACTTTTACTGAATTAATTTACTGCGAATAAAATGTTATGAACATATTTAATTTTTGTTGTTGTTTCTTTAAATAATAAATTGTTTTGTGGAATTTCTGTAAAAAAAAAAATTTCAACCTGTCATAAATGTGCGAGCGCCCATTTATGGGCGCTCTTTCTTTTGCTACCGTTCATATATGAACAAAACAAAATTGGATTCACGCACACACGCGAAGGATGAGCAATAAAAAAATTTCAACCATCGCATACACGCAGGAGAGAAAAAAAATATTTTTTAAGCTCTTACTCGTGAAGATGAACATTATGAAAAAATTGAAACGCACACGTTCGCGACCAAACTCATAAATGAAGCTAAATGAGCGCACATTAATGAAAATTTCTGAACCCTGGCTAGGAAATAATTTATATCCTAATTACATTTTTTCCTCACTATGACCTACTTGTTCTTAGGGCCTACGAGGGAATTACTTTCTTTGGTGTGATACCGTAGAGTTGAGTGATCGCAATAAATGCGATGAATTTTAAGGTGCGTACTCAGACGGGGGTTGGAACTCCACACATTTTTAACGAATTAAACATGTAATCCGAGAATAAGTAAGATGGGTTTAGAGTTTAGTTTTTTTATTCTATTTAGTTTATTTATATGGAAGCACATGGGGCCTCTCTGCCTCTCTTATGCACTGATACTATACAGCCATTGTTAGGCGTATTTTGCTCTACAGTATAGGGCTATAGCGGAACGTGCTAAAAATAAGACGACGCATCTCAGGCCCATTGACAGAGTCTAATGGATACGGGGCTCTAAGAGCTACACCAATGGCCGCGCTGGATACAATCTTGAATCTAATTACAATAGATCTTTTTGTAGGAAGACTTCTGACCCCTGGTCAATTTACTCTTAAATCCTATGGACATAGCTCTTTAGGAAGGAGTCCCGCAACATACACTGACTATGTGGCCTCGCTACTCTCCTTTGGGAATCCGATAAGGGCCACTATTAAAGAAGAACTTTCAACGTGTCTAAAATTGGTGAAGTGATAGATGCAACGGTCCACCGTCCTGAACTAAATATCTTTCTCTCTCTCTCAGACAGCCGTTCAAAATAACCGATTACTGCAATATTTTCCACGCTGAGGTGTTCTTTGCCAGGACAGCAGCAGAGCTAGCCTGTACACGGCATACTACCAATTGTACAATATAATTTTATATACACTATACTAGACATTATACTTTATATAGTACAATGGGCATCAATGTCTTAGTGTTGGGAGACCTCCTTCTTCGGCGGATCTCTCCGGCCTACTCCACTTATATTTATATAGACAGTCAGACTGCAATTAGGACAATGTTGCTCATCTTCTAAAAATGTTTTTCAGTGCAAGGCGGTCATGGATAAGCTGTCCATCAATCGGCGGCTCCACATCTACCGGGTGCCAAGGCACAAATGCATAGAGAGAAATAAGACAGCCGGTATTATTGCCAACAGCAGACTGATGCCTTTACAAGGAGTTTACAGGGGTGGGTTTAGGAAAAGCATGTTAGGAAAGGCGCTAGCGAGGTGGAACGACGTAACTAACTGCAGAACTGCAAAGCCTCTATATTGCCACTTCCACGGGACGATTGGAGAATGATGATGGGTATGCTTACAGACCACTGCCTATCAGAAAAAGATTAGGCTCACAAACAATGGTGGGTGTAGGAAAAATGGGGAACCAGGCGCCAAGGAAACATTGGAACACCTTCAATGCTTCTGTCCATCAATCGCTGCAGCACGCTTAAAATGCTTAAGAGCGCCCGGGTTTGGGGGACTAGAGGTTTCAAACCTTGGGAATGGCCCCTCTAGGCTGGCTAAAAATACCTCCGTACTTCCGGAGTCTTATGTGCACACTCAGCTGCTTTGGCTAAGGACTTAATAAGTCTATCATTGGTACATTTAGTCACCCTAATCTATAATGTTCAAGTTCGTTAGAGCCACAACTGAAGTTGGTAGTAGTAGAATATGTTTACCCATAATTTCGCCTAAACGATGTTCAATGGATGTAATAATATTTGATCTACATAATTCTCTTAATCTACTGGTATTGGGTATCATTGTTGTTGATGTTGATGTGGGTGAGAGAACACTGTATTGTCTAAGAATATGCGCATGTATGTATGTGCTGGAGAACCTCTGAAAAGAACATACTTCACGGTGCTGAAGTATACACTTCTTGGGGATAAAGTACACACTTCACTTAGAGAGGATACTAGCCCTGAACCGCGAGAGTCTTAGGACACTCTGACAGGACACTAGCACTGCTGCCTAAGGTATCACCTTAACAAGATAGGCCTGTCAAGACATACGAGTATGTGACTGCAGACACAACTCTGAAATATCACCATGTAAGTTTTCAAGGATCAAAAGTAAGAAATTACAATTTCTGGGGGAGCTCTTCACAGACCCTTCCACAATTTGGAAACTTCAAGCTTCCAAAATGCTTCAATTTATCAGAAGGCTAAAGTTAGATTGAGTTATAGGGGTTACCACAATAGGTCCGGGCCGCGGTGATAGTACTCCCGTATATTAAATACAAATACACTTCTGAGACTGAAGTTTACATTTCTTTTCATCGGGAATCCCTGCAATTTGTTGTGGTTGCGACTCACACAAAATGTGGTTAAAAAAACACACTCATGGTAGCGAGAAAATCTTTTCTAACAAAAAAAAAAGTGACTCTCTTTCCATCTATTTCCCCATCTAAAATGTGGACCACTAAATTCAATCCTAATTGGAATTTTCCCCTTGATTTGAATAGCATTCCAGTAATGATTTTAATATTTCTATTGGAATGATTACGTCAGTACTGATTGATTGTGATTAGATCTATTCAGATATTCGAAGGCATTCGATTCAGAAAGCTCTCAAAAATCTTTTAAAATATTTGTATTTGCTTAAATTACTCCCAATTCGGTTCTGCAGAGCTGTCAAAAACCTATTAAAATAAATGTTTTTTTTTAAATTCCTCTGAATTCGCTTATTCAAATAAGGATTGCGTCCTGGTACAATGGCTTAAAATCCAGGCAAAAACATTTCCACATGCCTGGAAACGAAGCCAATGAACGTCTCAATTGTCAAAAGCGATTGACCACCAAGTGCCAAGCGAAGCGATGTGAGTTCGCATTAATTTTAAAAATAAAATGTTGAATATCAAATATTTGCTTGGATTTCGAAAACAAACGATTTTCCGCACACGGTCCGTGAGCGTGTCTGAGCAAAGCTAAAATTTAAACAACGCTTTTGTGAGTGTTTACTTTATAATCACACGCGGGCGACAGCTCGTACACAGTGTTAAAGTTTCCAAGTATTCACAAAGCAGAAGAGAAGTCACAAAACGTTTTTAGACAAATATATAAATATGCATATTCTCAGTAATGTGCCAGAATGTGCATATAAATATAATGTACGAGTATGTAGTATATATAAAAGAAAAAACAATGTGTACTTACATAAATCAGACCGGAATAATATCTGTCTTTGATGTTGTGCAACACCGATGCCTCATTGAGGCACGTCAATTCCGCCATGTCCTCGACTTTGTCGAATTTAGGCGGATTCATTTTTTGTATATCATCACGTAGTACCATCACACGTTTACCAGTTTCGGCCAGCTCCACTTCCACCTCGTCGCCATGCTCCCGTTTAATACTGGCGGCGACGAAACCCTGCAACAACCAACGGCATAACGCCATAAAAAGTTAGTTAAAAGTGATAAAATATATATATAAAAAATAATACATATGTAAGAATGTAGATATGTAAGGATGTACATATGGACAGATGACGTGTATATATGCATTTTTGAATGTGTGTTTTCATGTGCATTTATGCAAAAATTAAATGGAACTCATTTTTGTTTGTTTGGTCTACTAAATGTATGATGAACCGCGGAGCAGCTGCAGCAGCCGCAGATGGAAAATTCAATTATGGAATATAAAGCATTTAAATGGATAACTGCAGCGCATGCATCGGGTTGACCTCTGACCCTTTTAATGGGCAGCAATTCGTTGACTTGAGCAAGCGTCGTGAGAAAAAAAGCGAGTCTCAAGTTTCGTAGACCATGAATTTATTATCAGTAATCATCAAGAAGCCGAAGAAATTAAAGGAAGGATGATCAAAATTGACCAGTCAACTTTAAGTTCAGGTTCTTAGTTTCATACATCATGAATTTATTATCAGTAATCATCAAGAAGCCGAAGAAATTAAAGGAAGGATGATCAAAATTGACCAGTCAACTTTAAGTTCCGGTTCTTCGTTTCATACACCATGAATTTATTATCAGTAATCATCAATAAGCCGAAGAAATTAAAGGAAGGATGATCAAAATTGACCAGTCAACTTTAAGTTCAGGTTCTTCGTTTCATACATCATGAATTTATTATCAGTAATCATCAAGAAGCCGAAGAAATTAAAGGAAGGATGATCAAAATTGACCAGGTTCTTCATTTCAAAGGTTAGCAAATCCATGCGAAACATTTATCTTTTCTTGATGATCATGTAAATTATATTAAATGATACGATAAACATACATTGTGTTCAACAAATATCGGGAATGTTTCATTTAAGAAGTCCTCCTCAGAGGTATGCAAGACATGTGTTACTATAAGCTAGTAAAGTTGAACCTAAGACTCACTTACGAGCTTGGGCGTAGTATGCACACAAATACTGAGGAATCATCAGAGGTATGCACGAAGAGTGTTACTATAAGTTAGTAGAGCCTCACTTAGGCGTAGTATGCCAACCAAGGTGTTTTGGATAATATATCTTAGATATGAGCAAAATCGCTCATTTTGATTCCTCCAAAATATATGAATTCCTGTCGAAAATTAACCTGACAGAAGACTTATAGATGAGACTATTCTCATCTTTCAAATAAATAGGGGCATCACAATAGATCTTTCAGATCGCAATCTAATCTAATCTAATGCCAACAAATATTGAGCAATTCCCTATATAGATATGACTGCATTTTGGTATATAATTATAAAGCTTAAGTAAAACATACAAAACACT
Organism: Clusia tigrina; assembly: GCA_920105625.2. Taxonomy (NCBI): domain Eukaryota; kingdom Metazoa; phylum Arthropoda; class Insecta; order Diptera; family Clusiidae; genus Clusia; species Clusia tigrina. The sequence goes on from OV050030.1 coordinate 422,433,674, forward strand.
ATAATTAAAAGGGTGGACTTGTGTTGCCAATCTACCCAACAAGAGATTATGGGTGTGAACCTAACGGAGACTAGAACCCCAACGATTTCATTCAGATTCATTCTTCGAGAGATCAGTGTTCATATCCCTTAAATTGAAAACACTAGGTAAAGTTAGTTTTGAAACAAGCGACAACCATAGCAGACGCATTTGAATCGTTTGGGATACTCAAAAATGCAAACCCTGCTACGGACCTATATCAAAACGGCCTGTTGCAACCCCGAATGATGCTGAATTTCAGAGACAGTCGTTTTACAAATATTAATGGTCTAAAATTAAGTTTCAAATAAAAAAAATTGTTTCCTCTTCTCATTGTTTGCGTTTCACTACAATGCTAAAAAAATGTTTTTTTAGCATTCCCTTTAAAAAGAAAAGATATAAAAATTTCCTTGGATAATTAATTATATGCATACTTATTTGTTTTTATTTATCAGCATATAAAAAAGAAATATTCATACGCCCGATAGCTTTTTAATTTATCGACTTGAACATGCTGCGCCCCGTTATGTGGGGGAAATAATGCCACAAAGATAGGCATTGTAACAAGGCACCATCATCACCACCAGCACAACCATCACCACCAGCTCAACAACAGCAACAGCAGCAGCAGCAGCGGCACCAGTCTTGAGCGATACAAAAAGTATGCTTTGGAGATAAAACTGTGTAGGATATGAAGAAAAAAGGGCGAGCCAGAGTAGTAGAGTAAACAAAAAATAAATAAGAATTTTGCAGCGTCCAAGGAAAATAAAACAAAGCAATTCTCACAAGTACAACGTACGAAGGAAGATGGAAACTGCATCTGCTTCTTATCTCCGCAACGAGCAAAGAGTAGAGTGGAACGTGCAGGCAAATGCTGCTTAATACAACAGCGGCCGCAGCCCAGCCAGCAACAGAGCAGCCACACCACTGCAGCATGCAACGCGGCCAGCAACAACAACAGCACCACCAGAGCAGTGGCACGTTACTCCGTTGCAACACAACACTGCACAGCAGTGAACACTGCATTGCTCAGCACTCTGCCGCACCGCACTTAGCTCCACGGCAAGGCAATCAGCCGCACAAGTTCAAGGCTCTTTAATGAAATTCCTTCAACTTGACGTTTAAACGCAAATTAAATTAAATTCAAAACTGTCGAGCGAACGCGAACGGCAGCAGCGCAAGCGGAGCGATTGCAATGCAACATTTGCATTTAGAAGATTTCACACTTGCGGGCACGACACACCAAACTAAAATCCACTACACAGACGCACACGGGTATTACGGACGCGTACTTGTGCCGTATTTATATGCACCGAAGAGCGACTACTCGCATAAGTGGCACCACCATCAACATTAACATCACCATCGCCATCACCATCACCACCACCGACACCGACAGCGGCAGACGAGCCACCAGCAGCAGCAGCATGAAGTCTCAATAAATATTTGCAGTACGCTTTGCTGCTGCTCATTAGCAGCGTTTGCACTTGCAATTAGTTTGGTGAGTATTCTAAATAAATGGCTTAATCAGAATGCTTGGAAAAACTAATTATTTCTGATTTAGTATTGTACTACAAAGAATTTATTAATACCTAATAAAAAATATATAATATTAGAATATAATTCATATTACGGAGCATCGGAAAAACTCCGATTGGATGACTCAAATCGATAAAGGAGTGGAGCGCCAATAAAAGTATGTGAAGTGCTTTTCAGAGACCACTGATAAGAACATTTATTATATTTTTACTGATACAACTGAAATGCAGAGATAAGGAAAAGTGACATCGGAATGACTGCATCGACACTCGAAGATTAACCCCATTTATTCGGTGTATAACATCAGTCCACCCATATCTACAACAATTGAATTGAATACTTTATGGGAGTTAGTCATATATACTTATTTATTACAGAATTGTTATTGGAATTGATAAACGTCCACTACTATATATTAGCAAAAATGGGTGTGGCTAACATTCTCAAACAAATCGGCAGTATACATAATAATGTCGCTTTGTTTGAAAATGTTGTAATGCTGTATTCCGAAAAATGGCATACCCAAGCTGTTAACTGCCTGTTATCTAACATCTAACACGGATCTAACATCTAACAGGGATCTAACATCTAACAGGGATCTAACATCTGTAAAGTGCCAGATAGACGCTCAATTTAGCGCAGCATACATTGCAAATGTGTGTGTACGTGTGTGATTGACGGTTGGCAGCAAACGCAACAAATTTCACCATCAAATTTCAGTTCTTTTTTATTTTTGGCGGAAGAAGTCATGAAGTTGAAAGTGAATGAATGCATTCTGTTAATATATTTTTAAGCTGCACGATATTTGTCTTGGAATTTAATAATCAATAAGTTATATGTTTTGCTTTCTAAATTATATCAATTTATTAAGCAATATATTATATAGCTTTTGTTTCTCAATTATGTTCTTCTTTCTCATTTATTCATTATATGTCGACGTTTTTGCATCCCACAACAATTACAGTTCACTTCTAAAAATTCAATAAGGAAATTTATTTCTTTTTCGCTTGTGTCCTTGGCGCGAACTCAACAAAGAAAAGAAACATCTGACCAAAATCCATCAATCACACGTCAAATACGCGCCCGTCAAATTCAATAATCAAATGTTTTGGATTTGAATCCACGAGCCGTCAATCCAGTACGTGTGAGCCGAAGAGACCTGATTTAGACCGTAAACTCTAAAGATTGATGCGCTCATTTGACCGTGTATATGATACTTAATGCATGTGACATATGGGTAACAGTGGTGCCATGCTCTATTTATGTCTATGTTACAATATTCCTAGTTTTCCCCTCTTAGGCATGTGTTAACCCGAAGCCTTTTAATAAAATCACATATTTTTTACATTCCATAATCACTTTGGCATAAAGATTAACACACTCTTAATAATATAATGACTGTAGGGCCAGAGCAGGAATTACTTTTCCCCAGATAAAATTAAATTAAAAGCTGACCAGTTTTAAAAACAATGTTTACAAAAAAAATCGTTTCTAAGCTGACTACGACTTCTAAAGTCTGAATTTTCCGGCAACTTTTTTGTAGAGCTGTTTTTATCGGAATGCTCCTAACATCCTGAATCCGACAAAGACTTAATTTTTAAGTGTCCGCGTCTGACTATATATTACAAATAAATACATATATTAAATATAAAAAAAGTATTCAATAAATAGAAAACATGAAATATAAAGAAAATATAAACAAAATATATATTAAATGTTAATATTAACTAACAATGAAAATTAAATGAAGACTGACTTCTAACACTTCTATTAGAGCTTTGGACATACCCGCATTATAGTTTTGTCAATTGCGAGCTAAAAAGTAGGTCAGAGATCGTTCCAATCCATATTTCCAAATCATGTATCTATTATTTATTGAAAACCAATAGCTTAGATCTTATTTTCTAATGAGACAATAGAAATTAGCTGCCAGGGCCTTCAGCTGGAAATCATTTTTTGATCATTTTTTATCCTCATTATTTTCTTTTTGTACTGATATTATTAGAGGCCTATTGAAGGAGCTCTGCAATAAGAACCTATCCACCAAACCCGGCACCATTTCCGCTTCTGAGAAGAGGCATAACACAACGTCTTATTTTCTTATTTAAATGATTGCAATGCTAGAAAAATAGAGCATTCATTGTGTTAACGAGTCTAGACCAATTAAACAGCCCAGCAACAGTAAAAACACAATCAAACGAAATGAAATTCCGAAAGCAATTTTCCATTACGTTGCGTCTGCTTCATTATAGCGCCCTTCTGATTGTGTTTGTGTGCATGTGTGTATGGGTCTGTGTGTGTTTGTGTGCATGTTCCACTATTATCTGTACCGTGTTATCGTTGCGCTTTTCCGGTGCAAAATAAACAAGTAACAGATCCGTAGAATACCAGTCGAACCAGCAGCAGCAGCTACAACTACAACAACAACACCAACAAGACCCACATACAAAGCCATTTGATTTGTCTTCGCTGCGGCGCTGGTGCTCTCCCTGTTGCGGCGACGGCTGTTTCCATTCCATATTTTTTTATCTAGTACCACGCTCTGCGCTACATTTTTTCCACTGTGTCATCTTGAGCAGAGACGCATAATCAACAATAACAACTTCCAACTCTGTAAGTTTTCTTGTTGTAATGAGGGAGGAAGGCAGGGAGAGAGAGCAATGTGCTTGGCTAATTCCGGTTGTGGAACAATGTGCTATGGCAGCGGGCAAGCAACAGATTTCAAGAATTTTCCTTCGCTTCAGGTGAATTTTATTGTTTCACTTTCGCTGTATTTGTTGTTATTGCTATTCCTGTAGTTGTTGTTGTTGTTGCTTTAGTTGCTGTTTTATTTGTAGTTGTTTTACAATTTTTATAAACTGCAAATGCTTTAAGCCCCCATTAAATAAAGCATAAATCGAGGAGGGGCTTGGGGCTGCCTGCCTGGCATGTTGGAAGCTTTCAGTTTGCTTTGTGGTCATTTCATTTCATAAATCGTTTTTGTTCTTGTTGTTGTTCTGTTGTTGTTAATCTACGAATTTATTAGTTAAGAAGTTGTAAGACCGGTTTAACATTGTATCCACAACAACAACTACAACAAATCATAAAGTAATTTGTCAGTTTGCATCTGATAAGAAGAAGCAATTATGAATTTTAAATATGCAGTTCTCCCATTTTCAAGGCACGTCATGTCTTTATAATATATGCGTACATGGCAGGTAGGAAGGAGTGTTGGGAGTTGGTTGATCAAAGAAATTTTAAAGGTGGAGAATGAAATTGTTTTCGGAGCAGGCGATACGAGTAGAACTCCGGTGACGTACAGCGAGATGGCATGGAGAACAGGTGAGATGATAGAGCTCAAACATAGAGCGGAATTAATTGAAGAGTGGGTTATAAAACTCTTGTGACAAAAGCGGAATTATTTGAAGAGAAGACACAAACAGAACTCGTGACGCAAAAAATCACTGAAATAAAATCCTCTTTTTGTTTTTACTGGTTTTTACTTATCATCTCTTCTAGCAGTGCAATTATTTTTAAAAGGTACAAAATACATTGTTACAAGGTTTATAGATGGCAACTTTATAACCAAACCTCTGAAAACTAACTGAAGTTTCATTACGATTCCTGGAACTGTATAAAAATACAAAGGTTCCAGGTAATACTAGATTAAACCCATAAAGACTTAATAATGAGCATTATTATTATTAAATTAAACACATTTTAACAATGAAGCCTTAACAGTGTTCCTCTTTATAAAGCACTGAAGTGTCCTTACGTTTCCTCGAACTCTATAAAAAGATAGTCTAAGGCACAACTACACTAATCCAATAACGACAATAATGAGCATTATGAAGCTTCAAGCATTATAACCATGAAGTGTTCCTTTACGGTCTTTATAAAGCACACATCCTTATTCTCTGACAGTAGTTTTTTTAAATTACCATCGGTGAATATCTTTAATGCATACAATAAAATTATTTGTAAAATAATTAATTAAATGAAATTAAATTTTTATTAAAATGGCAACATCTGGCAACACCACGTCATTCCATGCTGTTAAACGAACATTGCAAAAAATCCATTGAAAATCGAATATTATTCAAAAACTGTAAACGCCAACGAACACAAATTTCAAGTAACACACAAAGCGACACATTTCATTGGTAATAAAATCAAAAACTAAATAAAATGGCACAAAACAGAAAGACGGACAAAGCGAAACCGAAAACGAAACGAAAAAGTCATTAAAATGGCAAAGAGTAACAACAAGTAAAGCGAAACTGGAGCATGTGTGGGCGAGGTACTCGTACCATTTACAATTTCCTTCACATTTAAAAGCGTATGAGTAGCAACTCCATTAACACAACAACAAATAGAAACTCAGCAAAATGTACAACTGCAAAACGAAGTTTGCATGTGGGGACAAGAAAAAAGAGTTGTGGCGAAATTTTTCAATCACACAATCGGAGATTTGAAGCCTCCTAATAAAAATGTGTACTCCACTCCATAGTGTCGTGAATGTGAGACCACACAATGCAGCAAGCAAAGACACAAGTGTGGGGGTCGGTCTAAGCTTAATTTAAGCGCAAATATCCCTTCAGACCAGAGGCGCTGGTACAAAATTCAATGAAAAATTACCCCAAGGAAATATCTGAGCTTTCTCAAATTAAGTTTTTAATCTCCATTCCGAAACTGCATTAGTAACGCAAAACCTGGAACAAATAGGTTTAGGTTTGAGTGGCTGTCAAGGGCACGGATACTCGGCCAGAAGACACTTATGCAAGGCGGAGGACGATTGTGATACGATCAGAAAATACACTTAGACAATGTGATACCACAAGTTAGGGGGTAAATATGTACTTCCCGAGAATCTGTCAGGAGCGCAACTCCAGCCAATTTTAAAGTAGGACGAATCTCTCCAAGTCGTTTATATTGATTGAATTGAGATCATGCCGGTCATTCAGGAGGGGGCACACCTTAGGGTTTAGAGAGTAGCCTTCAGAGAAGTGACATGCGAATTTAGTCCCAAATTGTAACCTTAGCCTATATAATATACTCTATCAAGACCGTGTAAGTGCGTGATGAAGAGTCACATCCTGCTCTAGGTAACCCTGCCACTTACAGAATACAACGGATCTAGACTGGAGAGGGTCAATAATCACTTCCCCATAATCCAGTTTGTTACGCGACCCGCGCCTATTGGATGGTTTGCAGTCAGAGGCAACAGACCGTCTTCTAGGTAATCTCACTGATACCGGGCGACCTCAGTGAGTACTTGTCCTTGCCTTGGAATTTTGGGGAAACCACGGTCAACTTAGTACTAGCTATCCAATGAACAATCTGGCGGAAATTGTATAATAATTTCAAGTTAAAAGCGGACAATTAAAAGAATGTTTGGGGACTGCATTGAATATCAAAATTTACAGAAAGCTAAAATCGCTGATGAGAATAAGTGGATTGATCCGAAAAATCTTAGTATACCATCTACCGAGCTGAAAATGCTCTTATTGTTTCACTATACATGGAATGGCAGCAGAAATATCTTCACACGAAAAAAAGAAATTATTAACGTTGTACCTACATTTTCAATGCGCATATCTACTACTCCGAACAACTTCCACGAGCCTCATAGACAGGTGCATTCCTCATACACCTCTCTGACACATTGATATCAAATTTGGCGGCTCCACTCAACCGTTTACGGTGTAAATGGGTTGGGGAAAACCCCCATGAACAATTGTGTGCTCAACATATGCAAAAAACAAATTTTGTCCCAAATATAAACAATAAAAACACTTAACAGCGAGGGGCCCACTTTGTAAGGTCGCATGCGACGGTGGTGCTGGTGGTGTGGGTGCTAAGGTGGCTCAAATCAACTACTTGCATAACTAAATAAGGGTCTTTCTTTAGCGTTTGTAAACTAATAATACGACAAAATTAGTACTACAAAAACGTGGATTTAAAAAGGCCAAAAAACAAAAGAAATGACAACCAGTAAAACAAAACAGCTCAAGTGCAGATGGTTGAATATGAACGCGAAGAGCGCGTGTAACCGTGCGTGTTTCTTATTGGGTACAACGAAATGTGTTGTTGGTGAATTATTTAAAAAAAAAACCTAAAATTTAACAGCATTTTGTATGTTTTTCTTTTACCAATATTGACAGTAAAGCAAGCAGCTAAACAAACGATGACAAAGGAACCCTGTTGAGTGGACTTTTAGGCAATAATATAATTGATAAACGCGAACGATCGAAGAATTGATCACACCAATTGAATGCTAAAGAAATATTAAAACGAAAGAAAATTGTGCAAATGAAACATGAAATAATTTCTGAAATACATTCTCCGCACTCATAAATGAAGAATGAATTTCAAAAGAGAAAAAAAAAATATGGTTTTTAATTTTTGCATAAATGAAAGTCAAAATCAGCAAAACGAAAAACGTTCAAAAACAACGCTGAAATGTTAAAAGATTTCGCGTATGTAATTTCAAATTTATTTAACTGTCTGTCTCTGCGTACCTCCCTCCGCCCGTCCGCCCATCGCTCCGACGATCGCACGACCATCCGCCCGTCAGTCAGCCCGGCGTGTTAAAATGGCAGTCAGCGTTGTTGCCACATTCTTGTTCGGTGCTGTAGCCACTTCGCTTTTATTGTTTGTTATTTAAGCCTCGTTATGCTTTGCCCGCGCATACAACCCACAAAAGCTGATTAGCTCATCTTTTGTGCCAACTTTTGCGTCCGTTGCCTGCCCGTCGTCCGTTGACGCTGTTCTTGCCGGCGTTTTTCTGTTTGTTCTCGGCTTTTGTTTTATGTCTGTTTTGGGTTTTTTCTCGTTTTTTCATTATTTTACTGATGTTGTTGTAATGGAAAAAGTTCGTTTCGGTTATTGTGTAAAGCCTACACACATAACCGAAGAATATATTTAAATCTTTTTCATTTCATTTCACATCTTTCTTGAAGCGGTAACAAAATATTTGAAAAAAAACGAACTTATTGGATACTAAAGACGATTTCTTCTCCAAGTTGTTCGAACCATGTTGGAATTTTGCAATTAAATTTTAACCTTGCTCTCAAAATTTGATAGGTTTTATTATAGTTATATTACTTAACAACGATATTTGATGTTTCACAGTATCATAGCTCAACATTCATTAAAGATCCTTGTCCAAGTCACACAGAATTCAACTAGAATGAACTTGAAGAAAACATGGAATTTGGTATCTTCTTAAATTTCATCTTCCCTATCTTCATTTCATTCAAAATTTTATTTATGCGGATCATTTTAAACTGTCATACGCCCCGTGGCCCCGCCTAACAACAAGAAGAAACGAAACGCTTAGGTTCCAGTAAGAGTCATTCAAGGTTCTGATAGTAAAAAAAAGGAGACAAATATGCAGAGAGGCGGGAAAGTAGACAGGGAAAGAGGGCGATAGAACGAAAATACTCACATATAAAAAGTTACATGTACATTTGTACTTAAGGACAGGATCATTGAATGATAACATTTTTATAGAAAAACCCGAGCAGAATCCTTAAAAACCCCACATAACTGGGATTCCTCATTAAAGTGCAGATGACATATTTGGAAATTAAATAATTTAAACAAATTCAAATTAAAACAAAACTTTTAAAACAAAACAAAATTTATAAAAAAAAAATTCAAATCTGACAATTAAGAAAAATAAAATTTTAATAATATTTTTTTCAAATTATATAAAGTTTTATTTAATTTAAAAAAATTCTTTAAAATACTAAAATTTATTCAATTTAAGGGAAAATTTCAACAAAAAAAAGTTTAAAAAAATCAAAAATTCAAAAACGAAAATTTTTAAGAATATAATATTTATAAATACAATAATAATAAATACAGAAATTGGGAAAACTAAAAATTTTAAAAGTATAAGATGAAAAAACAAAAAATTATAAGATGAAAATTAAAAAAACAACAAATTTCAAAATATTAGAAGAAAAATACAGAAATTGGGAAGATACAAAATATAAAAAATTAGATTAAAAATACAATAATTGGAAGAACAAAAAATATTAAAATTAAACAATAAGAAATGTCGAAATTGAGTAATTTAAAAATTTAAAAAATATTAAAAATAACAAAAATAAAAATTGAGAAAAATTACCAATTTTAAAAATATATGATTAAAAATAAAAAACACAATAATTGGGAAAAGTAAAATTTAAAAATATAAAATTTATAAATGCAGAAATTGGGCAACAAAATTTAAAAATTAAAAATAAATACATTTTTCAGTCATTATTTTAATGTTACAATACTCAGCACATCTATTCTAACAAGAACTTACATATGTAAGTCACTGAACCCCCCGAACAGAGAGCATAACAAAAACACAAAGGAAAAATGCCAGCAAGAGAAGAAATGAGTAAGAAAAACTTTTCCACTATAATGCCACCTACAAAAAGAACTACACACACACATACTCGTACACACATGCACCACAGCTACTCTAGCTGATTCTACACTTTACACTCGTAGTGTCACTAGACACGAATATGAATAAAATAACAAGAAAAAAGGTAGAAATAGTAAGAAAAAACAAGGTAATACTTAAAGGCAGTCACATATTTAGGCAAGGAGAAAAAGCATGGAGAAGAAATCATCTCTCAAATGCAGCACAAGCCTACCTACCAGACCCGACCCAACCAGGCAGCAAAGTCTAAAGAGATTGAGATTTGTGGCAGTGCGAAGTCCGGGCTGATATTTTGGTTTGTCGCCAGGCGCGGGTTGTACTGTTCTCCGCAGAACAGCCTCGTTGTTCCAGCTCAGACAATGATTTGTTGACATTGCTTTAGCAGTTTGTTAGTTGGTTGGTTGGTTGGTTATTGTCAGATGGCGTCGGCGTCAGCGTTAGCGACAGAGTCAGTTCCAGCTCCAATTCCATAGCTTCCCTTTAAGCTATTTACATTTGCGCGCTTTTGTGTGCCATTAATATAACAGCAACAGCAGCAGCAGCAACAGCAGCAGCAGCAACAGCGGCGTCGGCGGTAACAGCACCAACAACAACAAAAAAAACGGCGAAAAGTACGCGTAGTAGTGTCATTGAAGCCGCCATGTGCAAAGTGGGAACACAACGTCCACAGCTACACACATGCACACATGCTACAAGAAACAATATTTTCTTCGTCTTGGCAGGGGTATTTTTCTGTGTGTGTGTGTGCATGAAAGTGTTGTATGAGTAAGTGTGTGTGCGCTGTATTTTGTGTTAACTGCTGCACAAAATGTGTAGAAAAAACCTGATTGATTTTTAAGTAAATTTTTATGAGTTTTTACACACAATTTTTTATTTTTATACTTCTCTGACTATGTATTGTATAGCTCGTTGCTAGTGGTGTTTTTATTGCTGGTGTTATTGTTGTTGTCATTGTTGTAGCTGTTACTCTTCAATTGAATAGGGAGTTTATGACTTTCTTGCCGCCTTCAGTTAAAAAAAGAAAACGAACTAATTTGTCTGTTTTATGTGCTTTTAATTAAACTCGATTTTTTATTAATTTCAGAGCCATACAAACCGGCCATTGGGAGGGGGAAACGCCTTCGCTATTCACAATAATATTAAAATCTGAACCCCTCCCGGCATTTAAATGAGTCATTATAGTACATATATATAAGTATATACTATGATAGTCCTCGTATATGGGCATTTCCAGCCCTAACAACTAATATTTTTATAGTTAAATATTTCTTTTCATTCAATTTTCAATAGAGCTCTATGGTTTTAAAGAACAAATATCGTTTATAATATATTTTATATTATTTATCGTATTTGTTAGAGATCAGCAAAAATAAATCAATATGCATGCTCTTGGTGTGCTATCCCGCCAATACCACAAGCCAGTTAATGAAGCAGTTTCTCAAATAAGGCACTGATATTAAGTCGTCATTCATGTTATATCTTTCTAGAACCATGAGTCAATAAAGCCACAGCCTCTTTAGCCTTAATGAATAGAAATGAGTTACATTCTAGGAAGTCCTGGAATAATTAGCGTAAGTGGCTAACTGAAAAAGGACAAGTGAATCGGTTTGACAGATGTGAATTGGCTGCTATAATGAATGTGTTATTTAGAAAATAAATGGAGTCTACTATATATAACACAATCCATAGATACGAACTATAAGAATACACTTATTTTCGCTATTGTATAAACAAATTCCGTCCACGAAAAACAGAAAATAGTTTTCAAAAAATTTTGACGGAAAGATTAGATTTTCAGTCGTATTTAAGGGCTTTTTTGTGGAACAATTCATCAGATATAAGACAGACCATAAGACAATCATTATACTATATTTTACCTTCCATATTCTTATTAATCTTTGAATCTACCTGATCTTCACAGTGTACGACATATAAAAAATCCTCTGAACATCCCCAAAAAACATCAAGTTTAAAGTTTAGTTCTAATCCATTAACTATAGGCTCCCGAGATACCCAATAACGAGGTAACTGTCTAAAATCCAAAATCTTCACTTCAGCTTTTTCACGATTACATCACAAAAAAAATTTTAAGAAATATCAGTTACTACCACGGTAAAATCAGTGAACGAGGATCAAAGCTTATCGAACCTTACTTAAATGTTAAAAAATATTAATTACAACCACGTTAAAAGCAGTAAACGAGGATAAAACATTATCGAACCTTACTTAAATGTTAAAAAAATATTAATTACAACCACGTTAAAAGCAGTAAACGAGAATCAAAGGTTGGACCTTACATAAATGTTACGAAATATCAAACACAACCAACGATAAAAAGTCGTGAAAGAGAATCAAGTGTATCGGACGGTACTTGTTCTAGAGTCAAGACCCACAAGAATCGTAATGAATGAGGTGAATTGTCGACTACGATAACAAGTTTTTGGCCCAACAATATGATCGCATGAACATATATTTCAATATTTGGAATCCCATTATTAGAGAAGAAACAGTGTCACCTACGTATATTGTTAATCTTTGTTCTCTATGGATAGTAGTTATGGCCCTTAAAGGGGCAACTATAACCCTCTGACAAAGAGAGTAATCTCTCCAGTGTTGTCCATAGCATTGTACTTTTTGGTACTATACCTGGTATCTTAAAGTGCTCCAGTCCTTAAGAGACTATCGGAGATTCACCTGTTTTCTGGTAACCTCACTTTTTAAAAACTCAAAAGCAAATCTAAAAATTAGGAGAGTTTAAAAAAATTAAATAAATAAATACCCTAACAAAATTAAACCAACAATAATAAAAATTTTCGCTAAGTATTGTAAAACACGAATTTTTTATATGTAAATATTAAAAATATTTGTTTTGTTGCCGCTCAGTGCAACTCTTAATCTTTTGTGGGCATTTCTTGTGTGCTCTGTTTTTGATAATACTTCTTTTGTCATGTGGCTGTTAAATTTTTTGTTTGTTATTCTTGTCTTTTTGTTTTTGTTGCGTTTATTTTTTTTATCAATCAATTGCCCATATTCATTAAAAAGGTTCGATGACCCAAAAATGGGCGAATTATTGTTGATGTACCGCAAAGCGAGAAAATTGAGATCATGATGATGAGGCCGATCACGAAGCAAGGGTGTAAACTCAACAGATACACAACTACAACAAGAAAATGCTGAAAATAAGAAAGAGAAGCAGGGAAAAAGTTCAATTGAATGGGAGAGAATAACAAAACAAAATGAAAAATGCCTCAAATGTGTACTAATAATAATAATAATAATAATAATAATAATAAACACAAGAATAAAAAAACGAAGAATAAAATAAAGCAACAGTTTGTTAATAAATCGTTTTGAAATTGTGCAATTTTCCGTAATAAAGTGTTAATTATTTTAATGAAGAGCAGAAAATATGCAAAAGGAATACGAAATTAAATAAGAACAATTTTCAGAGGGTTATGAGCAGAGTAATTTTTCTTTTTGTTTATTGTTGGTACTTTGTTTGTTTGTGTGTTTATTATTATTACTAATTTATTAAAAATATTCCACAGAAATGTGTGCAAACAGCAATTTTATTATTACGAACACAGTTGCAGTCAGCAGAGCAGAGCGGAGCAGCAAACCAGGCACTGCCGGGGAGGCACAATTAATACTTGGAGCAATTTTCATTTGTGTTTTTCTTCTATGACGTTTACATTCGTTGTTGGTTTTTCAGTTGTTGCCTGTCATTTAAGCCATCATTTGTCACTCTGTGCTGCACACATCTAAGCAGCAATACTCACACTTCCTCACACACGCACACACACACATACGCTACTACTGGGATAAATGCAGAAAAGCAGACAGACCATCAGTTGGGCGGGGGGCGGCGGATGGGTGGACGGGCGTGTTCATGTGAGTTTTGGTTGAAATGCAAATTGTTGCTGTCAACTAGCATTATTTTCTATTTGAATGGCAAATTTCTTCGAAAAAAATATGGCAATATTTGTTATTATGCAGTGAATGAAATACGCTCGCTGATTACACGCCACCTTTGCATGCACACACACACACACACACACGCTCACAGAAATACGGAACATATGCACGGCAAGCAGAGATAGCAATGCGTTAGTTCCATCTCAGACGAATGGAATTTTATCTTTGGAATGTTAAACAAAACTACTTATTTTAAATAATTTTATACAATTCGTGACACGCAAATACAGAGCAAATTATTTAAACAGTTGTGCGCAGAGTGGTTAAGTTACACAAGCGAAACGAAAGACTTCCAATAAGCTCTTCCAGGCAACACTTAATAATTCAAATGAATATTCGCATATCACAATTAATGGATGAATATGTCAATGAGTGGATGAATATACCAATGAATGGATGAATATACCAATGAATGGATGAATATACCAATGAATGGATGAATATACCAATGAATGGATGAATATACATATCAATGGATGAATTTTCATATGAATACACAAATGAATGTATGAATGAAAGGATGAATTTCAATTTTTTGGAGTATCTAAATTGGATGGAATGGATGAATAACCAAATGTATGCATGAATATCCAAATGAATGCATATACCAATGAATGAATGAATATGCATATCAATGGATGAATATTCAAATGAATGAATATACCAATGAATGTAAGAATCTACCAATGAATGGATGAATATACAAATGAATGCATGAATTTACCAATGAATGCATGAATTTACCAATGCATGAATTACAAATGATTGCATGAATATATTGATTTCAAAATGAATATATAAGTATCAATATGAATGGATGCATATATAAATGAAAGGATGACATGAAAGGATGTATTGAAGTAAATTATATCCAAATTAACGGTTGAAAATCTAAATGAATGATGGTGTTAGCAAATGAATGCTTAAATGTGTTGGATATGTTGAAATGGTGAATATAAAATTAAATGGATGAGTATTTAAATTGGATGGAATGGATGCAAACCCAAATGTATGTATGAATAAACAAATTAAAGAATGAATATACACATAAATCCATCAAAGGCCAAAGAATGTATGTATAACAAAATTCATGTCGGAACAACCATATGAAAGAATTAATATTGAATTGAATAGATCCATATCTAAGTTAAAGGAAGGAAATCTAAATGAATGGAAGAATATGCATATAAATGAAGGGAGAAAACTACGAATGGATGTAAGCCCAAATGAATGGATGAATAACCAAATGAATAGCTAAATAAGCAAATGAATGGCTGAATAAGCAAATGAATGAATGAATAAACAAACGAAATTAATATCCCATTGAATGAATAAATATCTAAATAAATGGATAGATGAATATCCAAAGAAATGGTTCAATATTCCAATGAATGGTCGAATACACATATGAAAGGATGCTCATCCAATTAAAAGGATGAACATCCAATTGAACAGATAAATATATAAATGGAATTGAATAGTCGAATAACCCAATTGTTGTACGAATAACCAAAGTAATGGATGGATATAGATATATGAATTGATGAATATACAAGTGAATGTATGAAAGGATTAGTCTCAAAATAAATAGATAAACATTGATATGAATGGATGAGTGTTCATGCAAATGGATGAATATACAAATCATTGGATGAATATACATACGAATGCATGAATATACTTTTGAGTGGATGAATATACTTTTGAGTGGATGAATACACATTCGAGTGGATGAATAAACAAATATACGAATGAATATTTAATCTTGCAAATCCTTAACGCATTCTTAAAATAGAAATAGTTTCTGCCCAAAATAATTAAGCAATGTAGTATGAATTATCCTACAATATTGTGAATATCAGGGTATTGAAACCGAATTGAAATAACTGGTGTTTGGATCGATTTCAATTTACTTTTAGATTATTTATAATGACAACACTACCCGGCTGAATATTCCCCCTTACAGCTTACAAAAAACACAGCAAACAGGAAAAAAATTGAATTCAAGAACTTAAATAACAATTCAGTGTCGAAAACTTTTAACATAATATTTTTTCCTAAAAGTTGAACGCCTTCTTCCAACGCCATTCAAGTGTAAATCGTTGACAAATTTTAAATCAAAAATAAGAAAGCAAGAATCCAATAATCCAAAAAACCGTTAACACACAAAATTATATAAATCGAATGCAAATAAACTTGTTTTGGAATGATTCACACCTGCGAAGCATGAAAATTTCGACATACTCGCTGTATTTGCTGAATTTTAACCTTTTGCCGTACAAATTGTTGCTAAGATATGCAAAAATTTACCTTTAAAGCGACAAGAAAGTAACCACAAAACGACTTTAAAATCACTCAGCCCACAAAAAAAAAAAACCAAAAAAAAACAAAAAATACTTCATGAACTCAACAACAAAAAAGAGAGAAAAAATGCCAATTTCTCCACTTCAATTAGCAAAAAACGCGCGTTGAAGAAGAAGAAATGAATCAGTTTATTTGTTGATAGGAAATTTGTTAATTTGTAGCGGAAGTCGAAAAAGGGGACAAAGAGGGGGGAAACTAAAACAGAAAAACCGAAGCCAAACGCAAAGATTCACCAAGTAAACGCGAAGAACGTGAATCATCATCATCATCAAGCAACCAACAGTCCGACCAGTCCAATCACACATAAACGCCGGCCAAACGAATGACTCCTCAACGATTTTCGTACCGAAATAAGCGCAGGTAAATATTTAGTTTTTAAAACTAATGGGGCAGCGGAAAGAAATATGTAAATTTAAGTGAGGGAGGGTAAAATTGAGAAGCGATGATTGTGCGGAGTACTTAACACAAACGGAATGATTGAACAGTCAATATTTTATTAATAATTTTATTAATACGAATACAGAAGATATGCCAGTGATATGCTGCTTTTATACATACGAGTAATGGATCATTAATGACTTATTATTGGCGCTATATAATTGCACTACTGAATAATAGTAAAGTTATATGCTTTGTGACGCAACTTCATAGTGTGGCTACAGTGATATTTGTACTAGCCAAGGTGAAGGTGGAAAACAAACTTCCCAATGGCTGTACTGTCAAATATCAATATTAGACCAAAATGTATTTTATTTTGAAGATGCTTCAGTCAAATTGTGTGACTTTTTTATATTTTACGTGGAAATTTTAAATAATACTTAAATAATTTAGCTGCCAAACAAGAGTCAAAGTTTTGAAAGGTGCGGTGAGAGCACAATAAGGGCGCTTCTTTTCTTATGTTCACCATATCCACCATGGTCCTGTCACAACTACAAGTGGCTTACAGGCATACAAGGCCAGCAGTTTTCCGTATGTGTATGTGTATGCGTGCGTGTGGGCTTATTTCCAACTGAACAACTGAATTAGACAGGTACTTATAAACGTAATTGTTTGTGGCTCCTCAACATCTCTCTCAAACAAAATATGTAGTTCCTTTTGTCCTTTTGGGAATGTGACAACTCTGCGGCCATAATAAACACTTGACTGGACCAGTGTCAGGTGAGTTTGATAGTGACGTAGAATATACACATAATCCCAACTTCACTTTGATACTGAACAGCATACTAAAAGTGTGACTTTTGAGCTCAATATTCCGATGCACATGACATATTTTAAGAAAATGGTGGAAAACAAACAACCATCAAGATATAAAAAATGCTCCTTAAAAACTTCGACTGAAACGACAATGTGTTGGGAGTTAATAGAATACTGCATATATAGTTAAAAAATACCCATTTAAATACTCCTAGGGTAACAGGAAAATGCAATTTAAATACATATAAATGTTGTTTGAGAACTTTCCTCCCATCCAGTTTTGATGTTTCTTCAATAGGTGGAAACCATTTGCCACCCATGAATAATTGCTTTAATGTGCCACGCCCATTTATATAACTAATTAAAGGTGCAAGTTGCCATGTACACACGTGTTTGTGCCAAGAGAAAACTGTATGTGGAGGTATGCGGCATATTTTTACAGGTAATCGGCTTAAAGCATTCCAGAAATATACTCGAATAAATACAATAAAAAGATATTCATGTTTATCGCTCGCATCGGTCGCTTAGGTTACTCATTGCTTAATTTCCAGCAAAAGAAATGTTAATTTTGAATCAATAGCAAGAGCAACGAAAACAAGTTTCAAAGTCGCCCTCAACGCAAGACAAGTATCGGAAAGATGCAAAGCAAAAAAACAAAATATATATAAAAAAAAATAAAAAAAACACAAAAACCCAAAAAGGAAACGATTGAATAATTTCGAATGACAACCGCGAACGACAGCGCCCAAATTCCTTCTCTGCTGATGCTGAGATCTGTGCAGCTTCACATTTGAAAGTGCTCAAGCAGAAGTTAGTTATTCATAAATGAGCTCTATTTAAACATTTTGCAAAAAAAAACAACAGTAAGCAAGCATAAACATCGTAGTAAAAGGCAAAGGAATCTTTTTTAAATAAACATTTTTACTTTGCGTACAAACCTGATTCTCGTGCGGCACCCAAACTAAACGCTTCTGTGTCCATTCGGCCTGCGTTGCCGGATCGTTGAATTGGTTGCGTTCCACCGAGAGATATTTCAACTCGGGGTCATTGCGATCGATTTCTTCAGCCATATTTTCAGTTTTATGTTAAAGAATTGATTTTATTTTTAATTATAATTACTATTAACGAAGTTATTCAAATATTTTTAACATACACGGAATTATACTTTTATACAAATATTTAATATATAAAAATTTCGTTGTCTTCTGTAATTTTTAGAAGTAGAATAAATTAATTTTCATAGTTATAAAGATTTTATATTTGTTTTATTTTATTTTTAGGATCACTGTATTGGCAATATGGAAACAAAAAATACTGTAGAGTAATGGATAAACTAATGAACTAGCATGAAACTTCTTTTATTCCAAATTAAATATAAAGCAAATTGCATTGATTTTTAAAAAAAAAGTGATCAATACATTCAGTCTCCAGCATATAAAAACTGAGATATAGCAAATGGAGCTTATTGAATGGTACCGATCGGATGTAAACGTTTTTACCAATTGAAATTAACTTATTGACATAGGTAAGTAATTGAAAGAAAAATCTATTTATTGCGATGCTGAAGTTCGACACTTCCAAAAAACTGTGGATTTTAATAATTGATTAAATGAAACTGCTTTTTAGAAGTATGCTCAGTTCCACAGTAGGGTATGTTTGTATATAAAGTGAGAACTTCGGAGTAAATACTCAAATATTATGTCATGTTACTTTGAAACAGTTTATTACATAATGCAATTATGATATAAACTTATTTGAATGTCTTCTGTTTGAAGTGAAGTTCAATCGTTTACAGAGCCATCTGGCAGCTCTCCTTATCTCCTTTTTCTCCTCCCTTTTAGGCGCTGTACTTCTTTTTAACTTCTTCAGTGCGGCGGCATTTTTGACATTTTGCTTTCTGTCCAAACACCAAATTCGAAAAATATACTTAAACTGAAGCAGAAGAACATCCACCAAAGCAAAATAGTAAAAAGAATTTCAAAACTTGTCTTCTGGATTCGTAGCTACTTTTTCACACATTCGTATCCGTTCAAAGCTGTGGAATTTCTTGTTTTTTTTTTTGTTTCTTTGACGATCATTTTTACACAAATGTCATTTGCAGCGAAATGAACCCGAAGAAATTTTATGCAATTTTGACAAACTTTATATAAAAAAGTTCCATATCTATTGGTGCTACTTGCTGTGTATATTTTTTGTTTCGTTGGCAAATTTATGACTGTAACCCAATCTTAGATTTAAGCGTTCAACAAGCGACGACGACGACGACTCAACGGCCACACGACAAACTTGACTTGAAAGCAAATTACAATTTTATTATTTTTATAACTTTCATCCATATATTACAATTTATTCTCAATAAACGCAATTTGATAAAAAATTAATTATATATCATATTATTTTCACAATATCTCACTGCTGTAGTATGAATTTTGCCAAATTCCATCAAATACAATCACACTCACTATTCTTATTCCACAACGTTACACTTTTACACCCAGTACTCAACGACTGACTGCACTTTAACGACTAAACTGCCAACTGCCGGTCAACATCCACGCAAGTTTTGCATTCGTTTCTCGATTTCTTTTCTTTTCTGCTTCTTGCTACTTTCAATCCGTTTCAATCACTCATTCGTTCTTCGTTATACGCCTTTTTACATCGTTTTGCCTTTATTTGACTTTGCATCTGCCTCAGCTTCAGCCAATACCGTCGTAACTTTGCAATATTATTTACAGCTTCTCCCAATACCTTAGCACTTTTTTTAATAAAGCACGTTTTAAATTTGACACACTTTGCCGTAGTGTATGTAACTAATTAATAATTTTCAACATTAAACCCGAAAATCACCTTTAAATCCTAAAAACACAAACGATTCTTAACGCAGGATGGGAATTGACAAACGTCAAACGGTTCAGTGTTGATATCTTTGACCAAACAAATAGTATTTAATCCAATATTTATTGGATAGACGCAAATATAAAATTTATTGATAAAAAAAAAATAAACAATAATATATATATTTATTTATACATATACATTGTTGTGAAATATACAGCTATGTTGTATACATTAGAGGTAAAATATATTAATTATAAATTAAAATTTTACCAGCTGCAAATCAATAATTGTTAGTTTGTCGAATTAATGCAGCCCTGTTCTCATGTTGACGGCAACTTCAAAAATTATGGTAAGTTTGCATCGGTAAAAATTGAATCGTATATAAATGGTGTTCTCAAATAGTTATAACTTCATTATAATTTTCATGAAAATAAATAAAAACTAACTGTGGCGCTATTTATCATAAGAGCAGAAGTGTATTTTGAATCGATGTCACCAGGTGGGCGACGCGGGAGGGGAAGACCGCCGTTACGATGGAAGGACAAAGTTCAGGAAGACCTGGTTGTACTTGGTGTTTCCAACTGGCGTCAGCGTGCGCTTAGCAGAGACGACTCGGGAAGGTTAATTGCTCGGCAATGATAAACAATGGTATATTTCGGTAATATTCGCAAAATTTAATTACATCCAACACCAATTTTAAGATTTTCTTATACAATTCATTTCCCTCATATAGTTTAATGGCTTTGAGTAGCTTTCCCTGGATTGTGTGCACACATTCCTCCATGCTCTGTGCACTGAACTCTCACAATTTGTTAAATGTGAATGCTTAAGGAGCATACTTCAATTTTTAACGAGCAAAATGTGTATTGAGTTTTTATGTCTGAAAGTAAAGTGACATTTAATAAAATAATGTAATGTTCTATGAGAAGGAGATCGAATATACTTGCTATAAAAACATAATCCCAATTCATTCTCGTACTGAATTGTAGTTGCGCATTGCCTGCAAATCAAAAACTTTATTTGACTTTAAAAACATGCCTGATAAGATCTCTAAACCAAGTTAAACTTAGTTCTACGATTTCTTATACCTTTAAATCATTCTTCATAATTAACACAAATTATAGAGACTTAATTTTCCAATGAGCGAATAGGAAATTTCGCTAAAATATCCTGACGTTAACAGTTCAAAGATTTTAAAAAGACTTTATATTTTAAGCATGCATGTTCTCATAAATTCATTTTTGAATTTAATTGTACAATAAAAATGCACCCTTGGCACTTGAACCAAATTAACAGGGACAGGTTGATACCAAATAGAAAAAGGCGCCTTAAACTTATCTTCATTGTGATATTCAAATCTTGGCTTCTATTATTCTTGGTTATCATACCTAATCCAATTCGCCGCATTGCTGCAATGTTTTTCGTTTCTATGTTCACATAACATATGCCAGCTGTCAATTTAAGTTTTATCGCTAACGCTGCCAACTGATTTGACACACTTGAAGTAGTTGGCAATTCCTTCTGCCGTAGCATAGTGCGCTGTTGACTGACCGCTTTCAATAAAAATAAAATTTAGCTCAATTAAATTATAATATACGGCATGAAAATAGAAAAGAATCTCTGGAACAAAAATAAAATATAACTTTTCGGTACTCGTAAATATTTTTAAAGAACGAACAACATTACAAATTGCATTGCAACGCGTTGTTGTTCGTTTTTTATGCAGCTTATTGGTTTTCAGCAGAGGCGAAGCGACGGCTGTTGTAACAAACGGGAACGCCCACTGAAAAAGTAGTGGAGAAAAAACTGTCGTAAATTTGGGCGTAGAAGAATTAAAAAAAGGTGGGTAGAATTAAACACAATTAAAGTGTAGAAAATCAAATAAGTTTTTAAATTGCAGCAAAATTAAGCTGAAAATATTAACAAAAATGTCTGCGTTTATGAACAATACGCCCACGCCGCAAGAGGCGGGCGCATCAACAGGAGGTGGGAGTGACATCATGTCTGGAATAGGCTATCATTTCGGATCACAATTTGTGCCTCCGAACATTCAGTCGGAAATAAAAAACGAACCGCCCGTGGAAATTGAGGATAATAATCGTGCATTGTATGGGGAAGACAATAACAGCAACGAAAGACATGCCACCGACAGTCCACGAATTCGTTTAACACCTACAATTAAATTAATGGCTACACCCAATCCGTTGGATCCTAAGCGAAAATTTGCTTGTCCTTATGATAATTGCAGCAAAAGTTACGGTAAGAGCTCCCACCTGCGGTCGCATCTTACTTGGCACACTGGTATTAAGCCATTTGTGTGCCAAGAGGCAAATTGTGGAAAGGGATTCACTCGCTCGGACGAGTTGAACCGACATGTGCGCACCCATACTGGTGAAAAACCGTTCGAGTGTATACAATGCACAAAGAAGTTTTCGCGCAGCGATCATTTGACCAAACATTTGGCCACTCACGCTAAACAGATGAAAATAAATTCAAAGCGAGTGCATACGCCACATAACGATCCAGCACAGGCAGCAGAAGAATCCGAGTCAAAAAAAGTATACATGGATTTACAAAATCCTAGCGACCATATGAGCTATAATGAGGGCATGCACTTTATGGCAAAGCTTATTGAGAGTGCATCTCAAATTAAAGAGGAGCGCATGGATGAACCTGAAATCGTCACAAACGAACCTATTAGTGCACAAATGCCTATCAAAATCAAATTGGAGAAGCCCCAATATAGCGACGAGTATCATGTAGTGCCACCAACACCGATACCACTTCAGCCAGTCGCACTTCAACCAGTCGCTCTTCAACCAGTCGCACTTCAACCACTCCTACAACCACAACTACAACAGCACGTTACGGCAAGCGAATCAGAGGATGATTTACCGCACGAAATGATTGTGCCCGTCTCTACTATGACATGCCCTCCTTCGCCAGAAATAAAGGATGAACCTAGTGATGATGCGATCATGCCGGAGGCTAATGCGCCAATCATGCCAAACGACGGCGCTGCCTATGGAGCGTCAGACTTTCGGCAAGCCACAACATTTGTCAATGAGGCAGATCGACGCCCATTCCGCTGCGTTCAATGTATGAAATGCTTTAAACGTCAGGACGATCTCAACCGACATGTGCGCACCCATACTGGCGAGAAACCGTTCGCTTGTGGCGAGTGTGACAGGCGTTTCATGCGCAGTGACCACCTAAAAAAACACCTGAGGACGCACACCAAGATACGGTAGCTGCGGCGGCCGTAATTGGAGACATTTCGAGTTCTTACACCCTAATTGGCCTATTTCGCACCTTTAGATAAGCTTTCCAGCATTCTAGATATGTATTAGAAACTTTGTTGACTATTTTGACCACACTTGACAAAAAAAACTCTATTCATTACTATAAGATTAGTTTACAAACACCCATACAAATGCCGAAAGTTGTATTTTTGATGTTAGTTTTCCACCATGAATCCCGTTTCAGGAACAATGCGATTTTGAACTTTGTGAAAACAAATTATATTTTCATATATTTTTAATATTTAAGTGTGAGCTACTGAATTGAGAATTGTTACGAATTTTCAGCGCAATGTGAATTGTCACAACAAAACTAAACTAGGCCTAAAATTGGCCTAAATTTAAGATAAAAGATAAAGAGAGTTATTATAAAGTTTGTATAAATAAGGATATTCGTATATAACTCACCATGCAGGATAAATGAATTGTATACATAATTACATATATATTTAAAGATTATGAAAGATTTCTAATGAAAATAAAAAAAAAATCTTCAAATGTAAAGAGGATAATAATTCCAGGGAAACACAACTCAGTCCACACCTTAATTACATGGTACCAATGGCACCACCCTGTATGCGAGTTCATGCCTGCAGGCATTTGATTTATTCTGTACTGATGCATGCAGCTTTAATGATTCACTCTTGTAAGAAACAGAAAAAATGGGTGTAACCAACCCATATAGCAAAAGTGGCAATAGCAGCGGCACCAGCAAAACGAATCAAGTACAAAATCCATTCAAATATCAAAAAGCAAGAAATTTTTACAAGCGACGTTCTTCCGCACTCGTGTTGTTGTTGTTTGTGTTTTAAATGCATGTGCGGCTAACCCATGATTGCTTTTGCGTGTGGGTGGGAGTGGCAGTTGGAGGGAGGGTGGGGGCTAGCCGGCAGAAACGCCACGTCAGCCACAGTTTGTATCGGTTTCGAGGCACAAACATTATTACATTAGTTATAATAACGTGCGGTGCCAATGTTGAATGCGGTCAAAATGCTTGGCTGCAACAACAACAACAATAACACATGCAAACTGAACGCCATGCCGCCAACTCAAAAGGGAATGTGTGCGAGCAGGTTACGCCTATTTTTTGCGTATTATGTTTTACCCTCATATTCTACATACGTATGTACGAGTATGTGAACGCATATATGCGCTACGGTGCGGCTTTGGTGGCTGCCACACCTTTTTTCTTGGCATGCATGCATGCTCATTAGGTCGATGATACAATAAAATAGCGTATGAGGTTTGTTTAATTATCGGTGGGTCGGCAGTGGTTAAATTATTTTTTTTTTGTTACGGCGGTGAGAACATTTTACAGACCTTCATAGTGAAATCACTATGATGGAGCACTAAATGTTGCCTTTCGTGGAAAGCAACACGAGATACTTTAAAACATCTGTCCTGTGAATGCACCTCTTTAATACTTACAAATTAATAGCAGACTCTAGGTAGGAGTGGCAGCTTAGTTTACCAAAAGCACACTTGAGATCATACCCTATAATGATCATATATCAATAGTAGACAATTTGAAATTGTATTCAGTATGTGACCATGTTAAAGCACCCTATATTTGATCAAACAGTGTTACCTCAATATTCGTTTAGACTGCTTATACATCTGAGCATAAACGAGTGCGCGGAACGACAAACAAACGGTGATAACGTCTTATGATCCCAGTTGGAATTGAAAGTTCGTTTAACAGAATGCGAATGGCATGAAATGAAACATTCGTGATGGGTGAATTGGAACAAAAGTAAGTAAAGAAAACGGTTCGAATTAACCGATGCGAACATAAAGACAAACGATCGCTTTCAAAATCGGGATTCGGAAAGTAATCTTGACAATTCAGCTGTTGCACTGGATATGGCGGTTTTTATTTGCATGTCACAGGAAACGTTTTAGAGTGACGCTTAGTGGACATTTTTTCCCCCCAATACTTCCTAATAAATATGGAGTCATCAGGATTTTGAAATTCCATCTAGTTTTTTTTTGCTGTATCAAGTTGGAAATACTTAGATCCATAGAAGAGGCATTTTGAATTTAGACACAAATCTAGTTGGGAATGCAGTTGCTTTTTGTTTGGAGAGCGAACGGAACTAACGAAAATAAGAACCAAATAAGTGTATTTCCCTTCTTTAATTACTCAGTACACATCGTTGGAAATGGATTAACATGAAAATAGTGTATGGCAATATATAAAATACTTCCACAGAAGTGTGAAATTTTCTGTTTCAACTTGCCTCTCTCAACGGAAAAAGGTGATGCTACAGATCTCTTGAATGTAAATATACTTATTTACTTTATTGCTATATACAGTCACTCACATTGAAAGTCGGGCAAACTCAAAACGAAGTCGGAACCGCGAAAGCTGTTGGTTTGCTGTCACATCCATATCATTGGTGCAATCATGCGAATTTATAAAATCCTGGTACTGCATTTCATAATAAGCAGTTTTAACAAAAATTAACTAATTATTCATATTGATCAAATATCTCTACATTTGGTCAATATGAATAAATCACAATCCCTTAAGGATAGTGTAAGTAATAATAATAGGTAAATGCGAAACTCATTGGCTTTCCAACAGCGACAGTCATCCGAAGTTCTAGACCGACATATTAAGGCCTCGGTATATGTATTTTGCCATGCCTGGCAACCACTCGTGTCCAATGTAGAAGCAGCTTAATAAGACTAGACTCAATCAGCTTTTTAAGTACAATGGAATTAATGCATACAATTTTTTCCTTGTGCTTAAGTAATGCAAGTAATGTTTGTGACCGGATGTATCTGATGTGTGCTTATGATAAGAACCAATTAAGGCTAGTCCTGTTCTCTGCACCATCAATTTAAAAAGATTAAATGAAGCTGCCGAGAATTTTCGTTTCAGCCACTTTAATCAATTTTGTGGTAAATTTTAAAACTATATTTCTTGTGCCAAAAACCTCAGTCGAATTAATTGATTTATCTTTAACTTTCTAGTGATAAAAGTGTGGAGAAAACTGTACCTTGAATGGACTACCATATCAGTGAGCCAAAGATATAACACTTTTACCAGAACTTGAATTTCCAAATTTGCTGCTTGACTCCATAATTCGCGATTGGGATAAAGAATATTTCATGATGTTGTCTTTGTTCGTATTTCAATACCAGAAAACCAATTGCGAAATGTTGCTCCCATAGCTGTTGACACAACTTTGAACCATCTTTTAAAACATTATGTCTTGCTTCTTTATATAGGTACCTAGATATATTTAATAATTGCGAATTACATATTAAGTTTTTAAGTTTCTAAAAATATTAGTTTACTACATACATATAATGGGTGTATATATTCTAGTATAAGTATATATCAAGTTCTGCGCATTCACATCAGTATCAAAAGAACAATTTTTGATAGTAGTCGTGGAGCAGCGTATTTGTGAATGGGAGTGTATAGGGCGATTGAAGTTTAATTGCAAGTGAGTAATATAGTGACAAACTCTTGGTAGAAATATAAGTATACGTTCGAAAAATGAAATTCCATGCATTCTAAAACGGAAGAAAGGCTCGCGTTCGAATTGCATAGTTATATGGATATCTGGCTTTAGACCTCGCCGTTTGAATCACGGCTTTGTTTTTTTGGCTTTTTTCTATGCTTGGCAGTCCGTCCCATTTCAAAGCATTGTTTTGCCAGGAGCAAACTGTTATCATTCTCCTCGCCAGAATTATAAAAATTTTGTGTAGGTGATTTGGTGCTGCTTTCAAAGGCTTTGGAAGATTTCATATCCATTGTGGTTTGAGCTTGATAGTAATCGTAATTGAATGCAGCCGCTGCAGCTGCTTCAGTATGTAAACAGGGAGTGTCATCGTCGTCGATGGGTTCATAAATGCTTTGATGTAAAAATGAGGTGGATGAGACGTTAGTCGAGTTGCTGGAGTTGTTGTAACTGACATTAGGGGCCAATGTTAATGCAGCAGAACTGAAGGAGGGCGTCAAACGATTCATAACATATGTGTCCACAAAAGTTGAGCTCGAGTTTTGACTCGGTCAGAATTTCAAATCCTTAATGGCTTGCGGCAAATCGGGAAGTTTAATATCTTTGATTTGCTGTGGAATGTTCATGCTTTTGACAGCGCTAACAGCTCGAGCGGGTGCCGCAGAAATGCCAGCCTGCAGAATAGTTTATTTAATATACATTTCAAGATTACAAACCAAATTATGCTCCATTAAGATTGACATACCTCCTGCTTTACCAGTTTATTCTGCTCGTCTATGCGGGCTAAAATGTCAGTCATATTCGTCTGCAAAACCATGCCACCCATCACCAACTCGGCCAATATATGATGTACTGCGTCGGCATGGAATATCAAATCCAATTCACACACGTTCTCGAAGCATTTATCCAATGTTTCAACGAAGACCTGTATTAAATCCAGAATTCCCAATTCGCTTTCTGAGGAGTCCACACAGAATACAAAATACAGAGTGGCATAATGACGATATATAAGTTTATAATCAGAGCCACCGATCAAACTGAAACAAAAATTGCAAAAATTTATGACATATGGAATACAAAGTCAAGTGTAGGCCTGAAGTTAATGGCCACATACTCACCTACCACCCTCAAGAAAATTGCACACATTATCATCTCGCTTGGAAACTAATTGAAAAGTTTCCTTAATTATTTGCTGTTGAGTTTCCTCATTCTGCTCTTAAACAATGCATTAAATTAACATTAATATTGCTACAAAAAAATCAATACAGACAAGAGAAATTACTGTCTGGACTTACAAAAAATTGATAGAATTTCGAAAGGCGAGGTTTTCCATTATTGTTGAACACTAAAATCGCTTTAATCATCTTGATATACTATATTCTAACCAATTAATCTCGATCTATATGATTTATTGCATATTTTATTAAAAATATGGTGATGTTCTTGCGTTTACTCAGGATTACTTTACCACGAAGCAAGCCAACAAACAAATATGCAACTTTTTTTGTTGGAATAGTGATGCATGCAGGTGAAATAGAATACTTTCTACTCGTTACTTATCTGGATGAATTGTACTTGAAGATATATTGTATTAACATCGCGTACAATGTGATAATAATCAACGAGCTAAAATTGTACACCTTTAAATAATTATTATGTCCACTTTGAACTAAAAAAAATCAATAAATTTACATATATTGTAACTTGCAGCTACTCAAAAAGGAATAACGATTAGCCACTGAGAATATCGATAAATTATGCATCACTAATCGCAACCGTTTTCTCCCAAATCAGCTGGTTAGCGTCAAATATTTGATTCACATGTGGAAAATGGATTTATTAGAAAAAGTAAAATATAAATGCAGGTAAAGTGTATTTCAAGAATTTAAGTGGCAAAAGCACTCTGTAATATTTAATAATCAATTAGAAATTCTGCAGCGTTAGTTCGGTTCTGAATAAAGATGTGAAACAGCATGGGAAACAATTCATGTTCGACCGGGAGGATGACACCGCCTGGAGTTCGAACGAAGTACGTAAACCATATTTATTTACAATTCGATACATAAGTATTGTAGATACAAATAATACGAATTAGTATAGCTGAAGAATAACTCGCAAACTGTATCGAATTTGTTAATCTAATGTTAAATATTTCAATATACAGGGTACACCGCAATGGATTTGTATACAATTTGAGGAAGCCCAAATGATTAGTGAATTTGATATACAATTCCAAGGAGGATTTGTTGGTTCAAATGCGAATATTGTCATATACTCTGAGGATGGGAGTACAATATGTGAAGAACAATTTTATCCGGAGGACATAAATTCTGTGCAAAAGTTCAAACTAAAATCGCCTTTGACAGAAAAAGAAGCAATTAGGATTAAATTTGTTTTCGGCAGGAGTACAGATTTCTTTGGCCGAATTATTGTGTATCATCTAACACTGTCGTAGCAAAATTAAAAAATTCGGACAAAAAATAGTTGTACGTGCTATTTCTATGTGTTTTTATTTGTCCAGTTATTCATTTAATTTTGTATAAATTATATATGCAACTTTTTTATATAATAAAATTAATTTTCTAGCCAAACCTATTTTTGTATAAAATTTGGTTCAGTTTTGTCGGATAATATTGGATATTGATTTAAGTAGAATAATTATACGCATGCACAAAGCATGACTTTAAAATATATATTTACAATACCATCGTCGTTAATCGTTGGTACTCTACTACTTCCGCAATATTTTCCCTCCAGAAGCGTAATATAATCAATAAAGATAATTTGTATTGCAAACAAGGAGGAGTTCTCTGTTTGTGTTTTCCTGTATTGCGTGTATTTTCGATATGGTAAATTGTATAGTTGTGTAATAACAATTTCAAGTACTTTAATCTAAGTTAACTACAGAAAAGAGAGACTTTCCAGTTTCAGCCTTGTGAATTTTAAATTGAAGTCATCAGCACCGACGACGTAGAATGTTGGAACAGAGATCGTCCATACCAAGAGCTCATGAATGATCTCTCGTTGACGTTATATAAAATTAAATACACGCATATTGAATGGATAGTGTTATATAGTATAATATAGAACATATAGAAAATAACAACTAACCGTAATCCATTTAAATTTGAATGGATTTCAACAAAAATGGAGTGTTAATTAAATAAAAATCTAAGTTCAAAAATATAAAATGCACTGGTATCCACAGGCTGTGTTAATAATTTATAATTTAATTTGTTGCCAGAGGCCGCTTGGTGTCTCCACAGTAACTGAGCTGTCACATAACTGTCATATATTGACAACCGGAAACAACGATCCGCCATCTTGAGGATGGTCTTTCCTTTCTTTCTCTCCTTCTTTCGAAACGTGGGAAACGTCAACATTGGTTGAATTTCTTCAATTGTAAATTAAATTTTTACAATTTTTCCATAAATTAACGCAATGTAAGTGTAGAAAATATGTTAATATGCATTAATGTGAATGTAAATATTGATTTTTCAATATGTTTATTGTATTCCGAACAGATGCCGCGTGAAATTAAAGAGGTGAAAGATTTTCTGAACAAAGCTCGTCGCCCTGATGCGCGTGCCGTGAAGATCAAGAAGAACACCTTAAACACCAAGTTCAAGATCCGTTGTTCCCGCTTCTTGTACACTTTGGTTGTGCATGACAAAGAGAAGGCCGAGAAAATTAAGCAGTCGCTGCCACCAGGTCTGCAAGTAAAGGAAGTGAAGTGAGTGCAATGAGTTGGCCGCTGCACTACCCGCCCACACGGCAGCGCAGCACTCGTGCAGCTAGTTGATTCCATTCGTCGTTACTTTACGCTGTTAATTTGTAAATTAAAATCTATAAATGAGGAAAAGAACACATTATTGTGAAACATTTAATTGAAGAATTTTGCATTTTTACGATGGGATGTTTGCGACGCTCACTTTGAAGAATTTTTCTTTGTGTGTATACCATGGGAACTGTGGTGCTGAAACGGGTTTTACAACTAACACACCCCACAAGATTGTTACATGGGTTCATGTAGTAGGTGGGAGAATAATATCAAGTAATCTTTGAATCAAGATTTAATAATTCAAATTTCGTCCAGACTGTTTATTGAGGGTTTTAAGTTAAATTTCTTTTTACCTAAGATTGATACAAAATATTTTAGAAAACATGAAACTCTGAATTCGTTTGTAACTTGTGGTGAGTTGGTACGGTTGTTGGCAGGAGCACTTAAAGAAAAATGAAATTGAATCCATTTAGTTATTCAGCAGAACTGATACCTTGGTAACAAATTAGAAAGCAGTTGCCATCAGTCGCTTTGAATTACTTGTCTAAAGAAAAACTATTAAGAACCAGAAAAGGTCGGCCTCCAGCTCAAGTAATTTGCCTGTCAGTGATTCTGTTAATCATAGATACACCATTTTATAATCTCGGGTGGTTGGAGTATTTTGTATAACGATTTTATTTATATTAGTACTTATTTGGCCAATTTCAATTATGAAAATTCGTCAATGCATTGTTACATTCATACTTAAATGGTCGTCATCTTCGCCAACTTCTAGCATGGCCTGCATTATTTTACGCTTTAGTTTTTTTCGTGAAATATCTGAATTTAAATTGCGGAATTCACTAGCAATCAATTCGCCAAAGGCATCCCACTGATCGCGTGTTGTGAAAGACGTGCCATCACGAGAAAGACGTTTGCCTGCTCTATTGGAAACCACAAACGCCTGCTGCTCAATTGTCGAGGGGGAGCTAGTAGCGGCTGCAGGCAGTTCAATAACTGCTCCCGTCGATAGGTTCTGTGTGTGGTGCGTGTCTTCCAATTGTATCACTTCTTGTTGATGTGCCTGGGAAGGTTGTTGTTGTTGCTGTGTTGGCTTTTGTTGTACGTTGTGCACTTTCGTAAAGTACGTTTTCGTTGTTTGTGTTGGCAGTGTAGTGATGGTGACTGCTTGAGTGGTGGCGATTTTAGCAGCAGGAGGATTGTATTTCTGATCGTAACTGTCTTCCCGTTGCACCGTAGTTATAATTTCTTCATCGTAGTTCTGGTATTCATCCGTATCTAGCTGTTCGGTCAGAGTTTCCTCATGCTCCGCTGTCGCCTCTTCGAAATGGTATTCAGTCACATCCTCAGTGGCAGTCGTGGTGGTGTTGCTTTCCCTGCGGTTATCAAATTGCAACACGTCCTCTTCACTATTGTAATCGTATTTTAAGCGCCTTTTCTATTTTTGTGATAAAATATTCTACAATTTCCGGGTGATGTTATGTGGTATTTTTTATTTACTTACTTTAGGTTGTGGGAAGCCAGTTTGGTAGCCACCGGGACGGGGTTCGATCACACTTCGCAGGAACATAAGCGATTCAAAGTGCTCCCAACGACAACGCTGCCCAGCAGTTAATTCCGCAACATTACCACCCGCTTCCTCCATGCGTCGTTCCAATTTCTTCATCTCAGAGTTAAACTGATTACGCAGGTTGTGGATCTTCTTCCCGAATTCAAACTTGGTGATATTCAGTTGTATGCATATGTCCACGATCGATTTGTTTCGACTTTCTTTGCTCTTGTATTTTTCCGTGTAATGATTCCAGAGGCACTCGTGCTTGTGGTACAGTTGTATAAGTTGTGCAATCTTTTCCCGTGTCCATACTGTAGATTTGCGCGAAGTCTGACGCTGTTCTTCCGTTTCTGTGGTCTTCGTCATTTTAAAAATACTCATACAATTAATTTATTTGTGAATATATATATTTTACTTGCACGATAGAACTTTTTCTGCATCCGCACATGCATTGAATATATGACATGACACAATTGACATTTATCGTAACTTCCACACCAGCGAACACTTTTCTAAACTAACATGCTGCAAAAGGGATGTTAACTTGCGATTTTTTAGTGTAACTGCAAATCAAATGAAAAAGGTTATATATTGCAGATCCCTGGCATAATTACATGTAAAGTAGTCTCTTGTATCCATATGCATTTGACAATTGCTACTTGGCAGTTGTACATAGTTACAATCAATAAAAATATACATAATTGTTTCTCACCAAATGTCTTAAAACTTCTAACATGAGATAACTTAACATAACTTGTGCAGTTTCTGCAAAGTTTTTATAGATATGTTTTTTTTGTAAGAAATACAGCGTACTCCCAGAAACATATATTATAATATATGTTTCTGGTACAAGTTTGGTACACTCTGAACAATTATAAGACGATGATGATAGGAAACAGAAATAGGAAAGAAGTATTTATATGTCATTTTATTATTTCTAAACTGATATTTTTGAGTATTCAAAATCTTTCCTTTGCTGCAATTGGCAAAATTAATTTTGAATATTTTGCTCAAGGCTATCACAAAAATATATATAAAAATTCTCACATGCGAGAGAAATAAAATATATATGGAATAAACAAAAATGTCGATGCGATTTCATTTAAATGCAAGCAATTGACGTATAATTGTATAAAATAAATATATGGAATATGTAGAACGTAAAATCTGTTAAAATTACAAATTGCTTGAAAATTGTTTAATGGGTTTTTAGAGACGGTTTCAAGAGGCAACGTTTTTGACGCCGTCAACCCCGTGAGACCAAAGAAATTCTTGTACAAAACGGTACCGTCTGAAATAAAGACACCACCTTTACATAACAACTCCTGGGCAATTCCGAGAACTTCAGCTAATCATGGTCTTCGATAAAAGACAAGCAAAACAATTCAGTGTAGTCTACTCGATAATTTCAACTTCTTTTTAATCAAGAGTTCAATTGCTTTTTAAATGTTTAAAATACATATTTACTCTTGTGGTTAATTTTCTCATATATATATCAATATCAGAGCATTGTAGCATGCGATACGATATATTTTTAGATACTATTGATTATGAAATATATTTGAATAAACCAAATCTAACTAAATAATTTTTTAATTTTATTTGAAATCCAAGAATATTTAAAAGCATATTCTGTCATACATTCTGGTGGTTTATAATCAAAAGATATGAAAATTGTATACAATGTCAAGTGGGTAATTTAACCTACTTTAATTTAAGTAAATATCTTGGAATAATATTTGAATGTATTAGCAAATACTCTCTATATATCGTATTTGGTATTAGCCGAGAAAAACCATCATGATATTTTTGGAGTTTTTGTGTGTGGGATAGTTGTGTATATTAGCAGTCAACCTTAGGCCCAACAATTTAAACAAAGACAAATAAGATTTAAATACGTTTTTTGAAGAGCTATTTATTTTAAATTAACTTAATACCTAGTACTTATTCCAAGTTAGCTGAGTTTCAGCTCTTCAGTAGCGTTCGTAATATGGAACATTCTATAGAGATATCCCAATAAAATTCTAAGGACCCATACAAATTTCATAATAATGTTCATTCATATCAAAATGTGTACGAAACTGTGAGTTATTTTTCGTTTTATTTTGATAGTTTCTTTCCCAAATTCATTTTTGGGCAGTAGTCAAAAAATCTCATTCCCTTATAAATATCCATGATTTTCCCTATACTATCCTCTATTTAGTTTCAGGCCGATTAATTGCCTACTGAAACCAATCCAAAAATTAAATTTTCATCTGCCTAATCTAAATGATGTATTTCATACCACACCACTGATAAGTGAACTACCAAAGCTCTTACAATATGGTCCTGACATATTTTATCGTTTTCTTTATACAATTCAAACAAAATATAAATTTGTAGAAAAACCAATTTTCGAATTTATTCTCACTTAAATGCAAATTCAAGTATAAATATGAGCAAATGTGTTTGTTCAATTGGATTTTATAATGTAATGATGTAAATAAAGACAGTT
Organism: Clusia tigrina; assembly: GCA_920105625.2. Classification (NCBI taxonomy): domain Eukaryota; kingdom Metazoa; phylum Arthropoda; class Insecta; order Diptera; family Clusiidae; genus Clusia; species Clusia tigrina. Next base: position 422,468,629 of record OV050030.1, read on the forward strand.
TCCTTTCTTTTTCATTTATGAAGTAAAAGTTTGTACAATGATATAAAAGACGAAGCACTGCAAGAACAAAGTGCTTTAAATGAAATTCATATGATTTGGATATAATTAAGTACCGAAAGAACAGCTAAAGTAAGTACCAACTGGCGAAATCAAAAAAACTTAACCTAGAATGACACAGAGTTTAAAATTAATATAAAGAAAACATTCCACTTTCGACTGAAACGTGGAATATATAATAAAATAAAATCTAGTTGGATGGTGCATCGTTAGCAGAGGTGGAACTGCCTGGCTCTGCTGTTATAAAAGCATCTCCGCTGGTTTCGGCAGCCGATTCAGCAGTTTGCTCCTCAAGCGACGCAGTGGTTGCAGCAGATGATGCCTCTTCTTCCAACTCATCTGATGATGCTGCTTCAATATCTTCTACTTCTACTTCTTCCTCTTCAATAACGCCGCCCTCTTCTAGCAGCACATCTTTAGCCAACTGTCGCACATTATTTGTGATCATTTCCTCCACAATCAATGCCAGAACCTCACTTTCTTCGCGATGAAAATTACACCATCTGTCATCTTCATCGTACATTTCCTGTATAATTATTTTGCCGATGTGATCGCTTTTGGCACGCTGTCCATACACCGAGTAGACTTGTGTACGTTTCGGCGGAGTTTTGTCCATGGCGAGGCAACGACGCACCTCCTTGTACACGGACTCCTGTAAGCAACGCATTCGATTTGGTGGATTGAAGAAGGCGAGTTGACTGTGAAAATTGGTGGGGTCGACTTGGGTCTTCAACACCTCGCTATTATCGGTGAGAAATTCGCGACAGATGTCGAGTATGATGCGCTCATAGATATTGGTGATTTTCTCCTCCATAACTGAGGGCAGCTTTTCACCTTTTTCGTTGATGTAATCTGTAAAGTAAATTTTTAATAAATATTGGTATACTGGGAGTGTGGAAGTAAATTTTTTCTATACCAGTCTTTAAAATTTCGCAGTATAACTCATGCGTTCGGCGGTACGTTATATCCTTGATGCGCTCCTCCGACGGGAATATAGTGGTCATAGGACTACCATGCGCCGGTGGCACATATGGAGGTGGTGGCTTATTGGGGATCTCTCTGACGTACATATACGGCACAGCGGTCACATGCTCATATTGTTTAAGGTGCTATAAACGTGGGAGGAGGACATAATTATAGAAAATATTAGTTATTACATCAAACTCTATTTTAAATCCAATAAATAAAAATTCCGGATAATTTTTTTCCATTCTGGAGGATAAGGGAATGCAATTCTTCTCTAGTCACATATGAAAGTCTTCTCTATACAAATCACAGTAAAAACGGAGTGAAAATAGATGGCGTTGCCTCATAAAGTGATTCTTAACAAACGCAACGGTAGATGGCGGTGCCTCATAAAGTGATTCTGAACAAACGTAACGGTAGATGGCGCTCTAAAGCGACTCCCTGATAGAACACACAAAATTTGATAAATATCATTGTGTTGCCAGATTCCATTGCAAGTTAGCTGCTGAACTGATATGGTGACCGTTTTTTTGCATAAACAGTTCATGGAACTATTCAGTAACCTATAAAATGTTATCTCATTTGAGGAATCACACCCAAACTAGGTTCATCTGTTTGTCCACAACATTCTTGGTATATGTAAAGGAGCAAACATTGCATAAGAAATCTTTTCGCAATAAACTGACAAATTTTCCTCCCTAGATTTGAATAGAGTGGGAGGTCAAGGAGCAACTAAGCCGTCGAGCCCACAATAATGATGATGAGATTTGAATAGAATTCCAATACCCATTGTAATGCTATTGGAATCCAATTCGAATTCGAGGGACTATTCATGTAATGGCTGCATTGCATTGCTTATGAAGTAATACTTACCTCGCTTTCGAATAAGATCTGCTGACAACGCCGTATTTCCAGCTCATTTATAATATCGGGCATTAATGGAGAACCACCACTGCTGTTTGTGTTTGTGGTGCTGGCTGGCAATGTTGGAGCTGTAGGTGGTCCTTGCTGGGCAGGAGGAGGTGGCAGCGGGGGTGGTGATGTTGGTAAAACTTCGAAGGTCTCTTTAGATGCAGATTTCGAAGTATTTGCTTGCGGCTCCGATACGGTCGAATTCTTTTCACTATTTCCTTCCACACCTTCGTCCTCGTCCTCCTCTTGCGTGGTGTCGGCTGTGGTCTCAAATTGTGGCAACGTTATATCTTCTATACGCGTCTCGTCGCTATCACTCTCGAAATCCGCGCGATACGTGTCCAGTATGCGGTTCTCTATTTCCGATTGTCTAAGTGGGTATGGATCGCTGACAAAGGTCTGCGACGACAGCGGCGCCGGAGGCGATTTGGTAAATGTAGTCGATGATATATGAGATGTTTCATCGTTGGCCAGCTCTATACTGCAGGATGTGCTCTGTGCCTGGCTTCGTGCTGATGGTGGAGCTGAGGAGTGCGCGGAGGTACTCTTGAGAGTGCACCCGCTGGGAGAATACACATCGCTGGAAATGTTCTCGAAATGGCAAGTGTACGAGGCATCGGCGCTAACATTTGGCGTGTCCCCGTCGTTGCTGGGTGTGATAATGCTGGCGGATACATCATTGGAATCGATGCTTGTAATTTCGGGTATTTTTGTACTTTGGTAGGTTGGTGGTAGCGGCTGCGTTTGTGTAAGTTCAGAAACTTTGGCCGAAATTTGCTCCAACTTCTCGGAGATTTCAGCTACTTTGCTGTCGAATTCCGTGGAAGCTTGCACTGAAAATGTGTTGCTATGAGCTGCTGCGGACGTTTCAGCAGTGTTTGTGCTATCGGCGGAGAATTCTTGCGCTTCAGTGGTTGTTTCTGCGGAAGAATCTGTTGTTATTGTTTGCATTTTTGGAGGGGAAAGTGTGTGTGCGGTGTCTACCGCTGGCGAAACTGTATCTGTTCTATTACTATGGTCATTAATAGTTGGATCAGTTCTGGTAGCCGAGTATAATGAATTGGCCTGTCCTACAGAGCAAATAACGGAGAGCTCTCTGGTTGGTGTTGGTATACTGTCAGCGGTTTCCACTGCTTCTTCAACACTTATGACGTCATGCTCTTCACTTGTCTTGGTGGCGGCTCTTTCTGTCAGCGTATTTTGTTCCGCAGACACCACTTTGCCTTGTGATGAACTCTCGTGAACCTGGTGAGGGGAGTGTTCAGTCTCATTGTCGCTCCGCGGAGTCGTTGGGAGAATATTTGATAAACTAGTCTCGTGGCTCGGTGGAAGTGTTCGTATGCTCTGCACACTTTGCAACGTTGTATCGGTAGCGGAGACATCGGCAGGCGGGCTGTAACTCTCAATACTGCTTCTCGTCAGAACGCTGGACGCATTCGACTTTGTGGGCGATCTGGTTTGATTTCTCGCCAACGCTAAATTACACTGGCTGCCTGCTGTTCTCGAGCTGGAACTGCTCGGCGGCTGTTCGGCAATTTGTGTATCGGAAAGGCTTCGCTGCAGTTTCAAATTCCTCGCTACGGAATGTTGCGTAAACGCCAGAAATTTGTGTATATTTTTCTCAATGATCATTTTACGGTCGATGCTGTTAAGCATCATATTCGAGCCTGATTCGGAGGCCGATGAATTCGACTTGGAATCGGGTCGCATCATGTTGAAGTCCTCCTCGGCGGCACTGGGGCTGTAATTCCCCTGCGGCAATGAACGGCTGGAGACTTCGGCCACAGATCCCTCCTCCTCGGCCTCTGACTGTTCCGAGCTGCGGCTTAAATTCAACGGAGGCACATGCACAACATTGCCGGGGCCAGCGCTAATAACGCACAATTGACTATTGCTGCTGCTGGTGATGGTGAGATTTGAGGCGCTCCTCTCTAGCAGTTCAGCAGCCACGCGTTCCTCATCTTGAGCGAAATCACGCAGCACTGCGATTTTGGCCTCCTCATACAGACTCTCCAGATCGCTTTTGCACAACTTGTAGCGTCGATTCGGTTCGAACTTTTCGATCTGTTGCGAGGTAAGGCGGCGCCAGAGTTTGTTCAATTTGCTGCCCGTGGTGCGCACAAAGTCCACCACATTTTCGACATTGCCTCCGCTCTCATCATTGGAGGCGGCATTGGAAATGCTACTCAATTCGCGAAGACTTTTGTCGATCTCCTTCAGACGTCGCTCCATTTTGGCGTTGCTTGGCTGTAGCTGCGGCGATTTGGGGGCAGCACCACTTGGCGGTGTGTGCTTCGGCTCGTGCACGCTATTTTGACCCTGCTCCGTGGCGTTGCCCTGCGGCACATGAGCATTATTGTAGTTCAACAACATGCGTTCCAGCTGCAACACTTCGGCTTCCTCCTGGTCCAGGCGTTGATGCCATTGCATTAGGCGCTCCACATGCTGACGCCGTTTGTGCAGATCTGCTTCACGCTTTTGCAGCAGCTCCACCAGCGAGCGAGAAGACTCGAGTTCGTAGTTGGCGCGTACTATGGGCGCGGATCGTGTTGCTGTTGCTACAGTGGAGCGTGGGGTTTTCGGATGAGGCACGGCTACCAGTGGCAGTAATGTGGGCGGCACTGTTGTCGATGGCAGCGGAACAGGCGCGCTTTGTGGTGATGCGTGATTTCTTTTACGCTGTGAGGGCGTATGTGACGATGCTGAGTTTGAGTTCTGAGGGTGGGCTGTAGTCTGAGTGGAGCCGCCCGAGGTCGATGTGGATTGCAGCAATCTAGAACGGAAAATGGCGAAAGATTTTATGAGAATAGTGTACAAACTGTAGAATTCCTCAGCCGTACTTAGAGAAAAGATTATACACGACGGAGGAATTTTATCTTTGAAAGTGTAAGTGCAAGAAAGGGGGAGATAGCTCCGAGCGAACTGCGCGATAAAACAAACGTTTGATAAGCAGACGAAACTAACTTTGATGAACAGAAAGAAAAATGTTATCAAAACAATTAAAACAACAGCTACAGTAGCGGCAGCTGCGCAAGTGACTGAGTGAGCGAGTCTCCGAAACACGAAACGCCAATGAAAGCAACAACTTTATGAGCCCGTGTATCTGAAGCACGACATCCAGATACTAATATTCAGATATTCTACAAGTGCTCTGCTCGTTCAGCAACACATGCTTGAATTGGTTCGAAGCATTCAACATTTCAGCAAAAAATACTATAAAAATTTCGTACATATGCACACAATATTTACAAACAAACACTCGATTGTGCGGCGGGCGGTGACGGAACGCAACGGAACGATCGAGCGCGCAGCGCAGCGCTGCTCGTCCAGTGCATGTGTGCTCTAAGCCGGCGATATTGCTGGAATTTGCCGCCAGTGACGGAGTCGCAAAACTGACACAGAAAGCGAAGTGCTCCGCGCTGTGATAAGTCAAATACGCTAATAAGCGAGTAAGCAAACTTTGGACAGAGAATAGCGTATGAACAAATTTGTACATTTATAAGTTGAAGACGAAGAAGCGGGATCGTTTTAGATATCACATTGTCAACATTGAAAGATAAGTTTGTGAAATGTGAGTGAACAGAATGGAATACAAAAAAAGCAACTCATACTTTGATATGAAATTAGAGTCAAGCGAAATGTATTTCAGGAAGACAAGTTTATCAACACATGCTCAGTTTGCGTTATTTGTATTAAATTATTCTACATATCATTCGTATTATACCTTGCACTATAATTAATGAAGTCTGCAAGGGGCTGGGAAAAGAGTACTGGCAATAAGGCATTCGACTCGAAGAGAAACAGATACAGAAAGAAGAAGTATTTTTCAAACCATGCCCGAGGCAGGGCTTGAACTCACGACTATTCTACATAGATTGGCGTTCATGGCTTTAGATCAACGCAAAATAAACATTTCTCTCAACGCAAAATAAACATTTGCTCTCAAAATTGGTGAATTTAGAAAAAAATCGACAAATACAACATTGAGCTCCTTCAATTTATATACAGGACTTTGAGTCAAAGAAATCATAAGCATTTTCTACTGTTCTCTAGAATTGATGGTCAAAATTATAATATCAAGACACATTATAGCTGTCTGCACGGGTCAAAGGACTATCGACACGCAAGCTCAATAAATGGGCATTGTATTCAATGCTCATTGCAGGAGCTCCAAAGTACCACAAGAGGGAGAGAAACAGTCGTCCACATTCTTTGTGATTGCTCAGCCCTCGCTCAAATATTTCGAAAGTCCTTTTCTAGAGAATCTGGCGCCATTGCTCTAGATGAGAACTTTAAGATCTAATCAAATTTAATCCGGTTGGTTGTAATTAATATCAAAGTATATCTCCCTCTATAGGGTCGTGAAAATATGGCACTAAAATAGCACTATTGGGGCGACCCGAGGGTTGTCAGCCTTTATACCTACCTCTCTACCTATCTATAATATTAAAACGTGATTGCATACTTTTAGGATCCCATCTGGAGTTTGAAGTTGTGTGCACCACCCTATGTCATGGTAAGGTAGTGGTGTATAGAATGTTCTCGTTCAAGGTGTATATAAGATTCGTGGTGTATATAAAATTCGTGGTGTATATAAGATTCGTGGTGTATATAAGATTCGTGGTGTATATAAGATTCGTGGTGTATATAAGATTCGTGGTGTATATAAGATTCGTGGTGTATATAAGATTCGTGGTGTAATATAAGTTTCTAGAATAATCCAGAAACTTCTTGAATAGCGTAGAATTTTCTACTTCAACCATTCGAAGGCTATAAAAACGACCACACTATTCAAAGTCGAGGACAGTCGAATAGAGATCGTAACAGTGTGTACATCGAGGACAGTGAAGCAGAAATCGTAACAGTGTGTACATCGTGCATTATAAATCGAAGCAGCAGTATTTGTAATTGTTATTTTGTAAAGTGATGAAATTCATTATTAAATAAAGTGATCAATGAATTGTGAAATAAAGTGCAAATTGTAATAAAGTAAACTTTAAGCCTAATATTAAGTGTGTAAATTGCAATAATTAAATAAAGTTAGTTATTTTAATTTAACCAGCGATTGTTTGATTACTACACGATCCAGTGGTACGAATCCGAGTACAGAGAGTTAGAGCAAATTGTGAAGAGGGCAATTTCGTAACAGAATAAATTGTCAAGAGGGCAATTTCGTAACAATATAATATAGTATAATATATTAAATGTATACCATCTGTTGAACAACTTATAATCAAAGTCTAATATAGTTCCCCCATCTATTTAATCATACCTAATTGACACTACGTGGTCATCAATATGATAATTATAAACATGTTTATCAAGTAATTTCTCCGTATTCTCTGATTCATAGTTATGGTATACATATAACTATCTCTTTCGCACATGGCGATTCTTTGTTTACATGTCTACGATGCCAATGTCATATCAATTTAATTCATTGCGCGGTACTTCATTAAGAAATGACATTTTCAACATGAGTTCCAAGTACCCGAAGCGTTGTGAGGCTGTGTTTTTATGGACACACCTGAAAGGACCGAAAATGTCGAATGCTACCGCAGTTAAAACAAAAAAAAAAAGCCGTTATACTCCATTAAGAAGTGCGTGAAGCGGTACAATGTAGCAAAAAACGTGGATGGTCACAAGACCAACGTGTAGCCGGCAGGATAAGTACTTTTAAAGCTGTTCGAACAGAGTCCCTCTCTGCGGCTGCGGGAAGCTAAGGAGAAACTTTTCAAAAAATGAATTAACTTTGGTCTCAACACAATCAGGCAGCGCTTACATGAGGCAAAAGTCAAATTTCGCTCTACAATCTCGAAACCATTGCTTATGGTAGACCAGATATTTCTTCTTGAATAGACTGATACATACTTAACTACTTAGAATATGGTCCAAGTATCAGAAATCCTGGAAACTAGGATCACAAGATTCGATGGATATTTTGCTTTGCATGTGAGTAATAGAGGCAGTCACCTTATCATAACTGTATATAGTTTAGCAATACTAGTGGGCTGTCTTTTTAAACGAGGTTGATGTTTTCTGAAGCGAACAGCAAAACCAGTTGGAACCAGTTATTCAATCTAACGGTACTTTCATGACTAACAACATTAATAACCTTTATATTATCCTGTTTACGAGTATATGGCTGATCAATTTGGATATGGTCTACCCATTTATATAAACACTGCCAATTTGAATGGAGATTTTATTTTGAATTGACTCAATCATGATTTCTTACTGAACCGAAAACTTCACTCAGTGCATTTCTACAAGGTGCAGGACGGACAAAGTAAATAGGACTTTCTAAAAATAGGTATTTCTAGTGTAGCCAGCTATCGGCATCATGCATCAGAAAGGTAGACCCCTCATAGATGTACCGTCCAAATTAACACTAACTGACTAAGACTGGAGTTACGGCGTCTGAAATGTGTACTGACAAATTTTATATTTTGAATAAGACTGGGGGGGTTATTGCGTCTGAAGTGACAGTGTATTTGGGTCATCGGTACAAAAATGACCATCGAGCAAAGAGCTAAGATTCAATTTTGTGTTGAACTTGGTAAACCTTTTACCGAAAGGTTTCAATGAATGAACCAAGCTTATGGTGCTGATTGTTTATCCCGTAGCAGAGTTCATACGCGGTTCAAAAACTATCCTGAGGACATAAATGACGAGAGATGAGATAATGACGAGTTAAATGAACCGAATTGTGAAACTTTCTTCCTCCTCTCATATTGGGTCGTATTTAAATTTACGTTTATTTTTAAACTTTAATTGCAATATTGATTAATCTGATCCAGAATGACCACACTGGACAGTCGCATAAACTGGGAACATAAAAGGCACACAATGAATGTTCAATCTTGACTAACAACTTTGCTTGGCTGTGCCCGCGGTCGTTGAGACGGAATATTTTATAGCCAGAATATTAATTAAGTAAACGATTATGTTGATTTAATTATGCAATATAATATCAAATATGAGCGCGCGTGCGCATACACTCGGTTAATAAGGTGCTAAATAGGGAAATGCAGAATGGATGAAGAGCGAAACGAGCTCAACGCGAGTTGAAAAAACATAACGAAATTAATAAAATCAAATCAAATCAATTGAAACGAAACTTACAGGAGGAGTAATTGGAATATTGCGGCGATATTTGGGCAGGGAGCAGAAAACAACAGTTTGGAGAAAATTAAAAATTATTTGTGTATATATTTTGAAACTTGTTTCAACAACAAGAACGACGACGACGCACACCAAAGTTGGTTTAAAAAGTGTATAATCAAAATGTCTGTTTAAGAAGAAAAACTTAATATTCAAGGTTGTGTTCTGCTGAGTTGCAACATTGAAATCGGTATTCAAAACACACAAAACCAGAGCGATTCGCAAGCAGTGCGCCGGGGGTGTATATATATATGTGTACTCTATGAGTACGAGTACATATCTATATCTGATGGTGGCTCAAGTGTACACGACGACGACGACGACAACAACAACAACACCCAAGTACAATGGCGCGCATACGTCACATAAAAATAAAATAAACAATTGCAAAAAAAATTGATGAATAAATAACAAACTTCACGTACCGTATTGAAATTTATAACGCGTTATGGATATTTTACTTAATTATTATTAATAAATTAGAATACTAAAACAAATTGCCGCGCAGTTCGTTCTACACGGTTTTCGATTCCGGAAAAGTCAGCAGCGAACTCGCCTGTATCACGTTCCTGTGCATACTCAACGTAGTCGTCCAAAGCGCGCGGGCTAGCGTTACTTGCTTAGAGCACCACCAGCCAGCCAACCAATCAACCAACCAGATACACGATCTCTACGGCCGATTCTTCAAGGCAGAGAACGCGGAAGAGCCGGAGAGCTAAGAAACATTGCCACGGAGAGCGCGGAGCGATCGTGCTGAGAACAAAGCGTACTCGTCGCTCGTAGTCGAAAATTTGAGGGAAAAATGTAAACATAACGTCGTCGTCCATCGATGAATGTTTATAAAATTTATGAATGGAATCGCAGGAATGGTTCGCTTAGCGATTGGGCGTAAATGTGTTCCAACTAAAGAGGGCAATGGCGCTATAAATATAAAAATTAAGTAAATCCATTGTAGGAAAATCCCATGTTAGAGAGTGGCCGAAGAAAGAGAACGCGAGCGCGTCAAGAAAACAACATCGAAGAAAATACTAAATACAAAATTTTGAAGCGTTCTGCTCTGCGCGAGTGCGTTCTGCTTGGAATTGTTTTTTCTTTTTTTTTTGAATTTGTTCAAAATTTATTTATAGATTTATTTAGATTCTCGTAGGATACAGTTTTGGGTGCTGACGGCGCCTATGGAGAGGCGGTGTACGCACACGCATGCCTACACGCACCGCGCTTCGAGGATTACTATGAAGAAGTGAATTATCGAAAAGAAAATAATGTTTGTTGCCAGTATAACATGGTTGTGTTCATTTTGTTGTTGTTGTTGTAGTTGGTGGTGTGCTTCTGGCTTCTATCCACAGATTCCCTTTATCTATGGGTAGAAGTTCAAAGCGCTCATCAACTCATTTCATCTCGGCTCTCTACGCCACGGAGACGCACGCTACTGGCTGCTTTTGCTTTCAACATTTTGTTGCAAACAGCACCGCGCGTTCCCGTTTGTCTGTCTGTCATTATTAATTTTGCGCGACGAGCGATTTTTTCACTTTTTCCGATGTTTCTGTAGTGTATATAAATAAGGTATTTTCTTGTCTGTTTATTAAAGAAAAATTTATACACGGTTTTTTCAAATTCGTTGTTGTTGTTGGCTTTAATGATTCGTTTGGAAATTGGATGTATTTTTTGTAAGAAAATCCTAAATATAGTCCACAGGTAACCCACAAATAACATGGCCATCCCACAATACAGGGGACGACTTGCAACATTTCAGATATATAGGTAGCTGCAAAAGACAGGGGAAAACTTGCCAAACTTCAGATTGATAGGCAGCTTCAAAAGACAGGGGAAAACTTGCCAAACTTCAGATTGATAGGTAGCTTCAAAAGACAAGGGAAGACTTGCCAAACTTCAGATCTTCAGGTTGCTTCAAATCACAGTGGAAAACTTGCCAAACTTCAGATTTATAGGTAGCTTCAAAAGACAGGGGAAAACTTGCCAAACTTCAGATTTATAGATAGCTTCAAAAGACAGGGGAAAACTTGCCAAACTTCAGATTGATAGGTAGCTTCAAAAGACAAGGGAAGACTTGCCAAACTTCAGATTTATAGGTAGCTTCAAAAGACAGGGGAAAACTTGCCAAACTTCAGATTGATAGGTAGCTTCAAAAGACACGGGAAGACTTGCCAAACTTCAGATGTATAGGTTGCTTCAAATCACAGTGGAAAACTTGCCAAACTTCAGATTTATAGGTAGCTTCAAAAGACAGGGGAAAACTTGCCAAACTTCAGATCTATAGGTTGCTTCAAAAGACAAGGGAAGACTTGCCAAACTTCAGATTGATAGGTAGCTTCAAAAGACAAGGGAAGACTTGCCAAACTTCAGATCTTCAGGTTGCTTCAAATCACAGTGGAAAACTTGCCAAACTTCAGATTTATAGGTAGCTTCAAAAGACAGGGGAAAACTTGCCAAACTTCAGATCTATAGGTTGCTTCAAATGAGAGGGGACGACTTGCCAAATTTCAGATATTTCAAATGACAGGCGAAGACTTGCCTAATTTCAGATCTATAGGTTGCTTCAAAGATAACAGACATTAATAATGAATGTTAATATGAATAATATAAAATATGGACTGAGAATAGTGCAAAATATGGACACATCGAAAGCGCTTCTAAAATAGAAAGTTAGAAGGCTCTGATAATTGACTGCCAAACTGACATTAATTAAGTTGTGAAAGAGAAAGACGGATAAATATAACCACCAAAATTATGGCGATCTCTTCCGCGATTAAAATTAAATCATTTCAAAGTTCATTTAGAAACTCCGCAACTCTTTAGTTGCTTAAAATTACCTTGTGTCGCTTCTTTGAAACTTTTGGGAATCAGAAAGGCCATGTGAGTGGCAAGAGGAAGTTTTGTCCTTATCTTCAACCTATTTGGATAGCAACTCGGAAGATTGCATGTGCAATAATTAAAATTTTGGAGGATATTTCAGCATTTAGATAAGAAAAAAGTTCAACCGGTGATCAAAATGGGCAAATAACTACGTTAGTGTAACTTAGGAGGGACAAAATAACTGGGCATTATACACAATATGAGAAATACACTGGAGATGAAGAGAATAATTTTTAAATTAATATAGGATAAAAGGTTCTTAGCCTTATACAAGTATATAGAGAGCCAATTTTGTAGGTAGTCAACGTTTCGTCAGCTTTGAGATTATATATAAGATTTATATATCAACATCCTAGAGTAATCTGGCCGACTTCACCCTGGTGAACTCGATTTTGAAAACTAAAAAGCGCGTTGACAAGCAAAGTGGGGAAATAATAGCAAATGTTTATATTTTTCTCGTTGTACTTATGCAAAATTTTCTTTACCAACATTATTTTCAAACATGAGAGCCGCATATCGAATGTGTTCACGATTTGAGTCCTTATAGCCCAAACCAACAGATCAAAATAAAGCCAGGACTATCGATAACAAGTAGTTCGTAACCATTCTATTAATTTATAAGAACTCTCTTCGTACAAAACGGTTCCACATCGCACAATATTTTAGGAATTCTTATATCCGATTGTTGGAGAGGTACCTGTACACAATATACCAGTGCATCGAGAGCTATTTGAAAAATATTGTAGGAGTAGAATGGCTCCCAACTGTTCCTATCGTCTGTCGATACATAATTCATTAAACTTATACCAGGTGCTTTACGTGACTGTGCACACATGTTCGGTACGAGACCATTCGTGCAATTTTTCGTGCTAGTACGGAGTCATCGAAAGAATAATTGGCGGAAAATTGCAAGTCGGCACCAGGTTTTAGTGTCCTCGCACACCAATACGGCAGCGACAAGCGACATGAATGTTTGCGGTAAGCTAGATGAGTGCTTGGGACAAGCGATGTGAATGGTGGCGAGAAGCTACATGAATGTTGGCCACTAGCCACATGAATGTTGGCCACTAGCGGCATGAATGTTTCGGAAAAGCGACATGAATGTTTGTCACTAGCGGCATGAATGTTTGTCACTAGCGGCATGAATGTTGGCCACTAGCCACATGAATGCTTGGGCAAGCAACATGAATGTTTCCGAAAAGCGACATGACTGTTTGGGCAAGCAACATGAATGTTTGCACCATTTATCTGTATATCGTCCTGCACAGCTGGTCACAAACTGGTCACATAGCTGAAATGTAAATCATTTGATGACACCCTATTGTGGAAAACCGGATGAACGTATTTATTCAGATCCCATTGGAAGTAGCTTAGAGCCAAAGTCATAAAAATAATTTGAGAAACAGCGAGAAATAACATTAGATCATATAAAACCATATCTGACTGGACTCCTAGCCCTTAACGGACAATACCAGAACACTCTTCAATTAACAAAAATATGAACATAAAATATTAAAAACTATAAGAAAACCAAACAAAACTTGGAAACATTTCTCAAGTTATTGCTTATTTTGTCGTAGATAAACCTGAAACCCCTTCCATAAGGTACGCACAGGTTCATATTCACAGAAAACGAGGATATTATGCATAAATAATCAATGTGCAACAAGTGTCATTTCAAAGAAATCGTCCATCTAAGAAATGTCTTCAAATTCAGCATAAGCAAAAAGTGAAAATTAATTCCAATACAAAACATCATTATTTGCGTTCATTTGCAGAGCTCTTCATTATTATGAAGACATATTTTATTGCCCGCCTGTATATGTGTGCCTGGCTATATACTCATATGACAGCAATATAAGACTTACTGTGGAGAAGTAAGGAAGTTTTATATTTCCTCTGATATGAAGGTGCTCTTTATTCAGGCTTGAAATAAGAGTGTTATAAACAAAACTCCTCTCTAGAGTGAATGACATCATTAAATAAAATATGATATTCAAAAACTATTCATAAAATGAACAACTTAATCATATTTGAACTTAAAAAGGCCAAGTCGAAATAAATTTTGCAAGGTGCACCCAAAGTATCACTAATTTCATATAAATCTCACATGGTTCCTGTTGTTTGATGTTTTGATTTTCGTGTTTTTTCTTGTTAATTTATTTGCTGTTTATTTTATTTTCATTTTAATTTATGACTTTGGAACTTTTGCCAAGTTAGAGCAGCGTTTAATATATAAATCATACAGATTTACCGCTGCCGCTCTCGTCACCTAAGCCTAAGAGCTGCGAGAAGAGCAGAATAGAATAATAAAGATCATATGAAATCTATACACTTGCGGTGTTTCATACTGTATATATATATATATATATATATATATATATATATATATATATATATATATATATATATATATATATATATATATACTATATATATATATATATATATATATATATATATATATATATATATATATATATATATATATATATATATATATATATATATGCAGTTGGAAGGGTTGAGGGGAGTGAAATATATATAAACAGAAAAAAAAATACAAAAAACCAGTGCGTCAAATTGGCGCCTTAATTATTATTCTGATTGTGTTTTTAGCGTGGCAGCAGACAACAACCCAAGAGCCCGATAGACAGCCAGACAGTGTACCGTAAAGAAAATATAAATAAACATATACTCGTATATAATTTTCCCCGTTGTTGTTAGTGGTGTTTACATCTTGGTGGCTTTTCAATTCTAGGCGGGAGAGGAAAAGTGTGTTAAATTAGTCAATTAAAATGTAAATATTAACACGACATAAAAAAGAGATACCTACACCGCCTCAGAGGAAAACAAATGTTCGGATATTGTTCAGTTTTAAGATTATTAATTGGAGTCATGTTAAAAAAAAGCTAAATCTATCCGAGGGATTTGTTAAGGCGCACTGTTGGGGATTTGTGTGTTCATTCTGTAAACCGAAAGGAATGTTTGTTTCGCTTAATTGCTCTTCAACAAGTAATTGGGAATGCTGTGCGAAACGATTCTGACATGTACATATTCTTCAATTTTTGAGGCACCGGGAAAATATGCTCATACTTCATACGCCAATTGTTTAAACATTTGTTTACAGAACAAATTTCCAACATTCTTCTAAAATACACCATCTAAACGGATCGTACTGCTCATGTGTGATGGTCACTACAACTTTCATTTGATATCGGTTTGGGAACACATTCTTTTGTAATGAGTTTTTTTTAGTTTTACTCGTAGAAGAGTTGGGATAATGAAACACTTTAAATGAGTTTGGCTTTTTAAAGATACTTTGAAGAACAAAGGATGAAGTGTGCCTACGACAAATCTGCCAATACACTTCACAACACCATACCATCAGCTCCTCAGTCCGTTCTGTGAGACAAATACTGCCTTTGAAGTGTTTTACACTTTTCATATACGAGGCAAATCAATCTCAAGGACTAACTCACTTAACTACAATCTCTCCACGAATGAGTTCAGTTGGGAGTGGTTCAAAACAATTTGATAGTGTGAATTCTCTTAAACGAAATGTATTAATATGAAGTATATTTTGTATTACTGCCATAAAACCAAGTTTACTTTTAGAGCTCCATATGTGAAACGACATGACTTTCGGTATATCATTACTCAATGATATTGCTAATTAATGTAATCTGTGGTATATTAGTAATCAATAACACTACAAATGACGCCACATCTGGTATGAAAGCAATGACATATGCATTCTGGCATGCCAATAGTCTATTACAAATGCCAAGTTATCAGGGATGTGTTCGATATAAAGAAGCTAGTTTAGTTTTAAAGAATAAAGCTATTAGGTTTCTTTTAAGATTATTATGATGTGTTAATAAATACCTTTTAATCTCCTCTCGCTCCTTTTCCATTTTCAGGAGTATGCCTCGCTGCTTCTTTTTGATGGCGGCGATTTGGATCATCAAACCTTTTGCTTTGTAACGTTCCTTCTGCACTTCTAACCAAGCAATTTGACCTTTGGTGCGATGCAGTAAGGCCTTCTCGCGCATTTTCAATAGTGCCGTTAGATGTTCCGACTTCGTTGTTTCATTTTGTATTAATTTTTCATACTGCAAAAACATTAAATAATTTGGTTCGAATCCTTTTTTCAGTTTATTACAATCAAAGTTCAACTCACCAAACCAACATTTGAATAATTCAGCGACGATTCCGACAGGCTACAATTGTTCGAGGACAATATGGACAATTCCACATCAGATTGATTGAAGAAGGCTACAATTTCACTTCCAATCGGCTGCGATGGATTGGACGACTTGCTGCTGGATTTCCCAGCTGATTTGTTGGTGACAATTTGTTTGTGTGATTTGATGACGGCCACTGCATTGTAGCTTGGTGGTGGCTCCGCAGAACTGCAAGAATCATCCGCCTCTATATTTTGGCTGGTTTGAGCAACAGCAACGTGAAAATCGGTCTCATTTGATATGGAATTTCTTTCTACATCTGGGATAAAATCTCCTCGCAAATTGTTTACGTGAGATTTTATAAACGTTTCATGGGCTCTATTTGATATTTGCTCCGAGTGTGGGGTGGCGGAACGTAGCGATCGCTTTGTGACCTTGTGATTAATTTGCTCATTATCTTTGCTCGAGGATTCTCCCTCATTTTGCAATTCTTCCGAGATGCTTTTGCTATTAAAATCCGTTGAACTTAGCGGTGAATTTGAGTCGGTGTTTTCAGTGTGGCTATTCGCACTGTTCAGTTGTGGTGAGTTCGATTCAGAACTTCGGCTTCGAGAGGATTTTCTGGGCGATCTGGTGCTCGTCTTATTTGAAAGTGCAGGGGAAATTAACGCCTCAACAGAGGGTGACGTGGGTGCAAGCGATGCTTCAGACTTACGCGTGTGGTTGCTGGCAACTGTATCAATTTGACGTGATTGTGTTGAAGAACTAGCTGAGGAATGTTTCACAGATTGTGCCGAAGCACTGTCTTTTGTGTCTGCAGGTGCTGGAGATTCAAGTGTATTGTTTTCCAAATTGTGCTCGTTTCCCGGTTTCTTTGTGCGTGTTTGTATGTCATCGTTTTCGTCGATTGACTTCTCTGCAGAATTCTCCTGTTCTTCGCTTCTGTGTGAAAATGATTGCTTTTCCTCTGACCCACCTTCACTTGCAGTTGCTGTTTCAATACCTTCATTCTTGCGGTTTGCTCTTGAATTCAAAATTGACTGCTGTAAATCCTTTTTTAGTTGTTCAATTACGCGTATGCGCTTCTCGTGTTCTTTGGGAAAACTTGTTTCCATTTCATCAGGCGTTGTATTTGCATTCTCCCTCTGGCTTTCAGAGTCATCGCAGGCTAAATTGTTTTTTGATGCGGTAGAAAACGCACTGGAGTTTGTCAACGAATGCGATCCAAGCCCCAAAGATGGTACCATTTCCTGGACGTCTTCAGCATTACTGTCAGATTTAGGTGGTGATGTCAGTAGTGGCGTTTCTGTATTTACAATCTCAAATAAAGTCTTTTTACTCGTTATACGTTGGTTGGAATGGGTTTGTCTTTCTTCAGTTTGCCTTTCGTTTTCCTCATTGGTTTTATGTGATGTTTCTAGGCTAGATGCTTCGAAGTCTGTTGTATAAACATCCACTTCTTTTTCATCTTTCCCAGAAGTTCGAGCGTCTTTTTGTCTTATTGAGCCAGAGCTGCGATCGGAAACGAACATTTGTTGGGACTTATCCAGCGTACTCTTTAATTGTGCATTAACTTGTATGACTTGTGACAGACTGCGATTAAAGTCGTCCAAGAGTTGATTGAAATCAACGTCTTTTTCTTCGTCGGATGGATGCTCAACCGTTTCCTTCATGTGGGTGAGTGTGCGTTCCGTAAATTTACTTTTGGAAGTAATTTTTAAATTTTCAATACCCTCCAATGATAATGGACTCACCGGTCGTGGCTCAATAAAATGGAAGTCATCACTTGATGTGATTTTCCTGTTTATCTTCTTTTCGGGACTATTGTAAATTGAGCTGGAAACGGTTGTGTCGTCATCTTCCTGTGACGGATGATGTGAACTCTGGCTGGCTGTTTCGGATTTAGTTTTTATGGGTGCGTAGTGTTGACTTTCTGTGTGTATAGATGACATCTCGGAAGCTGTATTGGAGGCTGGTAACTGTATTGATATAGAACTGAGATTAGAGTTCACATCGGATAATGCTTGAGACTGTGACTTAGGTACGTGATCGTCGCCATCTTCCTGTATTTCTGATAGTGGGACTAACTTTTTTACCATCTCAATTGACTTTTTAGCTTCGGTTGTGTGCCCGGCAATGGGTGCCCGGGCAGACTCTTTTTTGTCCACGCAATCTTTGAGAAGCCGTCGCTTGGCATTCTGTTGCGGCTGCACTAGACGGTTGCTGTATTCCCTGGTGTTTAAGCATATTTCAGTTCTTTTATTTATCACCAAGTCGCTGGTGGATGTTGTTTGATTATTCGTTGTACTGGTGGCGACTGCTAATTGTGGTGGCACTGGATTCGCGATGGCCTCCAATTTGCGACGCACTGCCATTATAAAATTGTACGGATAAATCTGCACTGCACTTGGCTTCAGCCAATAGTGCAGATTTGCGCGTTCGTCGCTATCGTTTTTATACGCACTGGTTTTGTTTTCATTGACAGTGTCGAAAAACATTGAAGTATCATGCACCTGCGTAGACTTTTCGCTGACTGCGTGACAGGATTGGACACACTCAGAAGGTGGCACTGAAGAAAACGTTCCCGTAGGCATATAAACAGGCGACACTTTATCCAGTGATTCCTCTACACTGATTTTGTCTCTTTCTTGGGAGGGGAATTTTTCTTTCGCGCGTGACTCAGCCGGCAGTGTGAATTTTGGCGTCATCATTTCAAGTGCAACATTTTCCTTATCGAAACTGAAGTCTTTAATGGCACTAAAAGAGTGATCCTTTATTTCTGGCTTCCGCAATAAACCAATACGTTTCTGATTTTCCACCAGCGGGTTCGAGTTGTGGCTGGCTTTGGTAGTGTCGCTTTTGCCAGTGCTTGGCCGTTTTGAATCCCCTTGCCCTCTTTCGTACAGATTTAAGTCCGGCTTTCTCGATTCGTCTGATGCTATGTGCCTGTGTTCATTTTGGGCCTTTTCAGTCTTCTCTGGTGATACTTTAGGATTTTGATATAGTATCTTTATCTCCGGTTTCTCAGCAGGAGATTCTTTTGGTGGCATTTCGGACGGCCGATCTCTATTGGTTCCTGTCTTCTGGGTGTGCTCGAAACGTTTCTTTTCCAAATTTTTCTTAACAATTTTTCTTGAATTCTTTTTCAACTCTTCCAAACGTTTTTTAATTTGTTCTTTATCGAAGGCAGCTTTATCACGACCGGTCTGCTGCGTAAGCACCCCTGCTGGTTTAGAGCGCCTTTTCTTTTTTTGCTCTTCCATAAAGCGTCTTGCCTCTTCTGGGTTATATGATTTCCTTTTTCTGTTGTCACTGTCCGGCAGCGATTCCTTCGTTTTAGGGGGCGAAGGCTGACTGGACCCAGCACTTACACGGGACGTGCCAATGTAAGTTTGTGCACGACGTGCTATGTTTGTACGTTTTAATTGATATTCAGTCTTGCTTTTTGAGAAGATATACGTATCAGTGGATGGAGTGTTTTGTATATCAAGCTCTGGAATGTTTACACTTTGTACTTTTTCGGGTTGAGTATATTTTTTAGGAGACTTTTTAATTTCATCAAGCATACTTTGTATTTCTTTTATTTCCTTGTCTCGTTCAGTTCTTTTCTTATTGAATACTTCTTGTGTGGTGGTTGTTTTAAATTCCGGGCTGGTTTGTGGTGATGATGTAGGAATTTTTTCGATCATAGTCACGGAATTGGGAGGTCTTTGCTTCGGCCTGATATTTTCCGCGTTCGAATAAGATAATTTAGCCACATGCGTTTGAATACCGCGCGGACTTGTATTATTTCGATGCATTGTACACTTTAGGTATAAAATAAATAAATTATTAAACTGTGTCTTCAATCGTGTTGCAATAAAACCCCTTTAACAAGCAAAAATGCAGACAATTGTTTCACGTAGCTAAAAACGCAGACAAAGCAGCGTCACTGGTTAAACGGGTTTCTCCTCATTTCTTACCTGGATCTTAAACAAAATTTGTGCATATGAAACAATTGTTTATGCTCCTTGGGCGAATTGCTAACATTATTCAAATCCCAATAACAACTGCATTCAATGTCAGTTTCTAATCCAATTTACCACAATAAAATAAAACTTTTAACAATTAGAAATTGCCGACAGCGTCATATGAACGGGATAAGTCGGAAAAAACGTCAAACATTGGCAATGATGCACCGCGTTGCCAACTATTTGCAGCAACAACACAAGAATGCACATTCAGAATTGTGCCGCAAACGTTAAATTTAAATGACTATTCCAAATTGTAATTTATTAAAAATATAAAAATCATAAACGAACAAAAATTATATTTATTAATAAATTATTTTAATCTGAACTACATTTGACGTTTTTTTTTTATTAAAAACGTTTCACACAACTAATTTCTTCATTCCTTGTCATCGTCTACTGTGAATGAGCCTTTTCGCCAGGTGTTATCTTTGAAATAATATGTTCAAATTAAAGCGAGTATTTTAGAAAGAGAGTGAAAAATAAATGTTTTTTTATTTCATTAACTGTTTTCATTGTAATAGAGAAAATAAATAGAAAAAATGCCATAGCAATTTAACACAATAGCAAATGAATTACTATGTAAAATTATTATTATGTGGATCAGTGGTATCTTTCCACCACGGAGATAGCAGAAACCTGATAGTTTGTTACTTGTATGGAAATGCATGGCAGAATTTGTGGAAATATAATACAAATACTGATCTAATAAATACTATAATAGCTGTGTTTCTTTCAACACGAGTGTGAATAAAACGCTACCTGTCGCTTAACAGTCTAGCAATTGGCAGCACTGGTTTTGACAATTGAAATGCTTTGACATACACATTTGTAAACAAATTTAAAGAGGAAAAGGAAAATTGAAAATGGAAAATTCTGCGCAATTTAACCTAAATGTGCACATATTAATGAAAACACGATAATATACTTTATATTTTATATAATTACAGCGGTTAATTCTTGGTTTACTCTTTTTCTCGTTCAGAATAGACAACAAAAATGTCTTGGCAGCACTTCTGTTTGAGGTGCTAACCATAAGCGAATACAAACATCTTGTCTTAACTAAGCGGTCAATATGTGTGGATAAGCGGGTGTTTTATTCACACTCGCGTTGAAAGAAATACAGCTAATATAATACTAATCATTAAGCTATCTAACCAAAGCCCTACCAAATTAAAATTTGTTTATCTTCAGCGCTGCTGTTTTGTGCCAATCGAAGAGGTTCATAGTGAAGCTGTTCCTCTTCGGATAGTGAAGATTTCTTTGGTATCTCCTGAGAAACCACTGAAGAGCTGATTTACTTTGATATGCTTAGCTTCGTTGTTTACTTAGCTTCGAAAACCATTTTGTTATTACCTGCTTAGTTGAATAAATACAATTTGGTTCTTTTTATTATTTTATTTAGATTTTATGTTAATGAACTGAAAAATTCCACGTGGATCTAACAAATTTATATTAACCCAACGCAAACAATTTTACGAGATTATTCCAAAGTCAAATTCTCAAAGACTAAAATGACAGCAACTGTCTTGTAAGAATCCATATTTTAGTCTCCTAGATGGAACTGGCGCTTTTCTAATGAGACGAAGGTTTTTTTTTTGGGGAAGGGAGGGTAAATATACCAATCGCATCATCAAATGGAATGTGAGGATCGCACTCACTAAAACATGCCCTTCCCTAACTGAGAACATCTTTCCACCCGGGCACCATTTTAATTTTTCGTTCAATTTGGAGTTTCTCACTTCGTTCTAATTGGATGTGCAACGTTATTCCTATGTTTAAGTGACGCTATTTTTGCCTGAGCACATCTTCCCATTTTATATTGCTGCGTGGTCCCAGTTCTCTTTGCTGATTAGCTTGATCTCCAAAAGATTTTCGGTAGCTAAAGATCCCTAATTTTTCATTTCAAGATTGGTGGGCCACCTTCTGCATTTAAGAAAGTTGTCATCTTCTGCATCGCTATCGCCATATATGCACTCAGGTCCCTCAATATTTCGCAATTGGTGTAAACACTTGCAGAAGTAGCCATGGCCAGACCGTCACTGCTTAATGTAGATATCCTTTTTTCCTACTGGCTGTGGTCGGTGGGGGATGAATATCGCTGTCCATTTTCCGTGGCTCTCGGAAGTCCATCGGTATTGCCACTACTGCACAGTTTGCTGCTTTATATCTTGCGCTGTTACTCTGGTACATTTGCCCGTTTTAAGGTCCCGAGGCTGGCTGCGGCCCAAGGGTCAGAAGATTGATAGGGGTTAAACAGGTGATTACAAGTATTGCCGGCTCCGATATAATACGATACGCTGAAGCTACCCGCAGAGCGGTGGATAAAGCTTTTCTTCAGGAATGCACCTTCAGCTTGTGGGCCCACCATTCGTTACCATGCAGCAGAATGCGTTGTCGTCATCAAAAGTTTGTTCTTGCTTGATGTCGGCGCCTTCGATGCTATCCATTAGTCTGCTGAGAGAAGCCGTTCCCCGTGCTGCCTTAGCTGCCGCGTGTTGATTTTGCTCCCAGTAGGCGACCTTGAAATCAAGCTGAATTCCCAGGTACATTGTTACCTTTCACGTCCTGATGCTATCGGAACAAAGACGCATATCAACTTCTATTGCGATGTGTTTTAACGTAAGGAATAGCAGTTCCATCTTTTCCGTGGCTAACTTCAGACCGCTTGAATAAATCAATCAATCTGCGTTTTAATAATGAGCTGGTTAAGCTTTCGTTGGGCTTCTTCCGAGTCGCATGTAATGATTCAGGTGCTGATATAGCCTTTGTTGTTGGAACTAAGTATTATTTGAAGGTACTTGGGGGTTTCCAAATCTTCGATTATGGAATGAAGGGTCGTGCCCTATGTAAACATAGTCATCAAAATTGATGCAAGCTCTGTTGATGTGTTGAAGGTTGCTCCACCTTGGCGAATTGGTCTCAGTTTTCGGCTAAATACCCGGGTGAAAACTGAAGAAGATCATTTTCTCTTATCAAAAATAGTGTTGCTATAGTGTCTACAGCGATTTTTATTAAATTAGTTACCGACCTATTTTTTAGTCAATGCATTACCAGTGTACGAGAATGTCGATACTCATAGCATTTTTCAAAGACATCTGTGGCAATGGAATTCATTTTTGAACGTAGATCTGTGTCTAAGTCAACGCATTGCTAATCTTTATATGCCACTTCACCGAGTTAACTGTGGTGCTTTTATAAAATTTGTCTGGTTGATTTACCTGCTGGTAGGGTAGGTTAGACCTAAGCGATGGAGTAATAAATTATCAAATCGGGTTGGAAATATTTCATCAGCCATGCCTACCTTAATACCATTTGGAATCAAATGTGATCAGGTGTGGTCTCCGTTCGAATATGAATTCATAAATTCATAATCAATGAATATGGAACCAAATTCTCGGCTTGTTTACATAATGAACAAACTGATAACTCATATTCCGAGATAAGATTTCACTAATAAGGGCAGCGCAATCTCTCAAGCAACTGATTAGAGAAATCTCATAAATCAGATTGCTCCGATTGCCCCAATGAAAGCGATACGAAAATACGCGTTGATACGAGTATTTTCCCGCCATTCATAAGGCGCATTCAACTGCCCCATTTTGTGTGACGCCCACCAATTTGCATGTTGCAAATTATTTCAGCAGGAAAAAAAACCATTTTACGATTGATTGCAAGTTTGTTGCAAACGTGTTGCTATTATGATATGTTTAATGTTGCAGGTATTTGGAAACAACATAATACACGAGCGCACGAGTTCGGTGGATTTCGCTCCTGTTTTTCCTTGTTCCTTTTTCTTTGATTTTCCTCTTTATTGGACTTGTTCAATTGGTGTAAAATTTATGTAAAGATGTAAAAAGAGATACATACGAGTATGTTGGGAAAATTGTGCTTCAAATGATTCTCAGTGTTTCTCATTTTGAGTGCCACTTTTCAGCTTCCTGCTTGCAGCTGTGGTTTGGCTATAAAAACCCGTCTGGGACAAGTTCAGTTCATGCTTGTTCTACTAAGGCTGATTCAAATATATGCCTATGAAAATCCGGTGTATTGGTAGAATTATTAAAAAACTTTAAACTAAATTTAAAAAGTAAGTTCAAATAAGAAATACAATTTAAAAACTTAAATACAAATCATAAAATTCGATGTGATTTTTACTGAACTAAGTAGCTAGCATTCTGTAATAACTATATCATTCAACAACAATATCTTCTTGAATATCTTAGATGAACTATGTAGATTTTGGAACAGTTTGTATAACTAATACGCCCACTTCTCATAACTTTACTTTCTTACAAAAGGAGAAGTCATCTCAGGAATCGAGAGATTTATTAGGATGAAATTTTGTATAGGCTCGAGCAATGAACTGATAATGTAGCACATCGGGAGAGGAAACATTTTTTGTTTGTCTCAAACGTAGGAGTATCGGGTAAGCGCCTTATGTTAAACAGAGAAGTCCTCCGTATCCTCGCGTCATCCTAAGAAACAGGGAACTTCCTCCAAGGATGTCTGCAGATTGTACACACCAGGAACCAGAAACTTCTGTACACTTTCTTTGGGAGTGGCCTGCAAGCCCTCTGCCTTCCCACTTTCTACAGACGGGAGCAGTTAACATAGCACCCGACACAATCTGGAACATGGAACTCTATGTAGTACTAAATATTTATCCAGAGCGTCAATATGGATAGTTAAATTAAGGTTTCGTACAAAAGATAAAATTGTGCGAGGTGCACTATACCGAATAATAATAATAATAGACTACATTATCGCAGATGCTTGCAGGTACCGACTATACAGATGCAACAGACATAACACAGATGCAACAATACTGCACCTATATATACCTAGTCAGAAATATTCATCCCCCACCGACCACAGAGAAAGAAATAGCAAACAAAGTACAACTAGTGGAAAACCGTGTCCCATACTACACATATACTCCACCCAATATAGGAAACGAATCATTCACAGTATACTGTGACATTGTAGATAAAGGTAGTGGCGTGGGACGATAATAATAATATATTCGACTACGTGACCTGTGTGAGGTTTGGTCAATATTGGTTCTCATAAGGACTTCTAAATAAATTAATAATAATCTACCCTTAAACTATTATTATTTACTTGAGCAACATATTTTTACATCAAATACGACGATGTATGGCTTAGAAATCCTATTAATAACAGCGGGAGTGCCTCAATGCAGTGTGCCAGACCAACTTCAATATCTACACTGTAGACTCCAATCACAACAAGACAAAGAACCATGATAGCAACCTGCACGGATAGAACTCTTCTCTCAGCAGCAAAGCACGATGAAAAGCGGTCATAAACTCCTTTTAACGAAGTTTGCTAGTCCTGATTTTAATCCTAGCATGCATGAGAGGAGTGTTATATATACTAATAAAAAAAAATCGATTTACCTGCCACACAATTAAGGCATTCCGAAGGGTCCAGCTTTTACCAACTTCCACCCACTACAACCCTCGTTCCAATTGCTGCTGACAGTCTTCATTCATTACATACATAAATTACAAAATCGTTAAACCGTTATCTGCAAAATTGCATATCAGACACGTTACACAACTGCAACTCAGAGTAATATTGCCATAAAAACTGATCCAAAAAATGCGTCCATATTCATACTCGTATTTACCTATTTGTGTACTTACCTAGTCAGAAATATTCAAGCGGTTACGTTCCGATTTGTAATAAATTTTCAGTTGACTTTTCCACTGCAAAAGGTTCCTTAGGCAATGAATAGTCCAGTTACCAAAAAGAGTCACTGGCCAAATTTATTGGCATCAACACTAATAACAACAACAGCAACAACAATAAGTGCGAAATAGTTACTTTGGTTTGACTGCACTTCGCGCATGCGCCTGTGCTTTGGGTGCGAATTAAAAAAAAATCTATAAAATGCAAAACTAAATGCGAATTGATTTCGCGAGCAGCCAAAATCAATTTAGATCAAAATCGAAATTGGATAAAGGAAAATGAGTGGTTGTGTGCATCTGGGAAACGTCAAGTACGGCGTGGGTTTGTGTGTGTGTGTGTGTGTGAGAGTGGGTGTACTTTCCAACATGAGCGATATGTGGGTGTGTGTGTGTGTCCAAAATTTGCATTGAATAGTTGCATGCTTTATTTTTAAATTATTTGTTAGTTCAAAAATAGGGTTTATGTTGGAATTGTTTTATTTAACTTTCACACAGGAATGCTCATAATTTGTTCACGCAGTTCTTTGGAAACGTTCGAATTTGTTGACAGTATTTTCAGTGGTAGGCTTTTAAATGCTTAACTTGAGCTGAGGCTGCATAAATTGCTCCGGAGGTAGATTTGGAACATTACCACCTATGACAGAATAGCAACCTGTTATAGATTTCATACCGTCGGTCCATATCTCTTGAATAAACCACATACATACATATGTATATATACATCCGGATACCTTGTAGCTTTTGACAGAAACATAGATCAGAAACATAAATTATGAATATATATAAAATTAAATTAAAAATATATAAAAATTCCAAAATTCCATATATAATAAATTATTAATAAAATTCAATTAAAAATGTATAAAAATTCCAAAATTCTATATATGAACAATTTTTATAAATATTGTATATTTCTTATATTGATTTGAAAAAAATCAAAGAATATATATTTCGATTAAAAATATATATACCTACAAATAACACGTGCATCCATATATTCATATTTATATTAATTAATATACATGTACTTTAAATATTTTATAAGCATACATAATCGTACATATGTATGTACATACGTAATTATAATGTTGCATATACAAAATTGTTCAAAAAAATGTATACTTAAAATTTTGATTCCAAGGAACATATATCAGGAACATCTTTTCCTCCCTGCGATTTCACTGGAAAAAATGTTAAAAAGCGAAATTGGATGACGCCCATCATCTATGTTTCTGCAGAAACATAAATGATAGAGACATCCAATTTCCCTTTTTAACATTTCTTCCAGCGAAATCGCAGGAAGACTTGTTTCTGGTCCTTGTATACATGATCCTTGGAACTTAAATCAACATTTAGCGTATACATTTATGAACAATTTTGTCATTTATGTTTCTGATTGATTAACAAAGCATGAGATTTTCTTGGAATCAATATTTATTATTTAAATATCTCACAATAATAATCAATGACAAAATAGCAAAGTTAGCATCCTTAAAAAAGTTTTTCCATAACTTCTTGGCGTGCCTGCAAATTGCCCAGTGTTCCTTTGAGTTGGTGGAAACACAAGTTTATTTTTATGTTTTTTTCCAGCGGCATTACGAACAAAATCAGTTTATGATATACACGTATTTCAAATAATTAATGTAGAAATTATAAATGTTTGCCCAAAATGTAAAATTAAGGATACCATATAAATATGTAGTGAAAGAAACTTATAAACTTAAATTATAACAATCCAACTCTGAACCTTATAGCTGTAGTTTCCAATTACATACTTTTGTTACTTTACATTGTTATTGATATTCCAATTTCACAGAGTTACTAGCTTTATAACTTAAAAATGATAAGTCCTTCGGACGTTGGCTTATAAAGATATAGCTCACGATATTATAGATATTGTAACTGCGTTATTATAACTTTCAAAAGCGCATCGAAAAAGTGAAGCAGAGAATAGGGTCAACTTTCAGTGCTACAAGAACACGCGTATAATAGAATACTCAAACTTATTAATTTAAGTACAAAAATAAAGTATTTTCAAATAGTATGCTTCTTAAAGGTAACGTGGAAATAATGGGCAAAAAAAAAAAAAATGAAACTTAAAATAACTTCAAACAAAACTTAAAAAAGTTGTTAAAAGTATTTATCCAAAAATACTTATATAAGATGTGTTAGCACGGGTACTTCCCCGCATACTGTAAACCAAGACCTCTATGAAGACAGCTGGAATATGTTTCTGGTTGTTGCTGGACATTTGTTGCTACCTACGACTGATAGGTTCCAATGAAAACTCCGCACTGTGGACAGAAATGATTGGCATTGCGGCATGAATCCATGCAATATGGCAAACAACACAAACTGGAATTAGACACAAAGAAGGAATACAATTTATAAATTAGTTCTTAACAT
Source organism: Clusia tigrina (assembly GCA_920105625.2). Classification (NCBI taxonomy): domain Eukaryota; kingdom Metazoa; phylum Arthropoda; class Insecta; order Diptera; family Clusiidae; genus Clusia; species Clusia tigrina. Next base: position 422,496,919 of record OV050030.1, read on the forward strand.
TTACTATGTAATACGATTTAGATATTCCCAAAATAAATTTGAACAAAAACTTACCAGGTCCATGAGAGCAATAGACAAGCAATGTGAGTCTTCGCAGTCGAACGGTGATTAACTTTGGTCTTGATGCGACAGCGGCAACTTGGACAAGTCAATTCTACGGATTTGCGACCTACCGGTGGATTGGAATTCACTGGCACATAATTTGGACCAATGGGATATACTTGCATTACCGGTGTCATTGTGGTATGCTGAAATTCTATACAGCCGCACTGCGCATTGGGCATTGGATATGGTGGTGGTGCAGCGGCGTTAAATTGCAAACCATTATTTGCGAGTACTGCTGCATCGTTGGAAATTGCACCATAAGAATTTTGTTCCATCGTGTCGTTTATAGAAAATCACCCAGAATTTAATTCAGAAACTACGATGCACTAATTGTTTGCTCTTTGAATGTTGGAACTGTACTGATTTTATAGATTACCAATTAATCTATGCTGATTTAGCGCCCACGCCAGAACAAAATATATTTACAGTTATGTAGCGAGACGTTGACGAATTTAGGAATGCATCAGGGATTCCCAATCTTTTTTTGTGTTTCCAGATTGAAGATTTTGAAATATAATGATGTCTATTGTGTCTTGAATTTCACATATGGACAGAGAGAGCGAGATAGAGAAGAACAGATAGAGTGTGGAATAATAAAACTGAAGATAGTTCGTCAAATACGATATACATATAAAAAGTCGTATTTGGGCGCGCACATTTTATATTGTCCATGTGTCTGTTTTCATTCCATTTATAATAGACAGAGTAGACCTTAATTAGAATTTTTCAAAATTGAGTTAATAAAGGTACGGATAATAAATTGATAGCAGAAGTGTGCATAGAATGAGGATATGCTTGATTTTAGTTAAGGGACTTTATAAGAAAATAACTTTTAATCATGTAGGAGTTTTTAATTCACTTCCCTAATCCCACTAAAGTACTCTTAAGATTCGGTTTCTGGTGATGCCATGGAATATTATAATTGTTTTTTTTTAATCTTTAATCGTAACTCATCAACTATTTAAAATGATTTTCTCATTACTTAGTTTATTTTGGTCTTCTAGAAGAAAAATGAATTAAAAAAGAAGGAAAATAAATTTTGTAACCTTTTTGTAACACCCGAAATTGAATTCTAGAGCAACCCAGACTTCACAATAATATATGGTTGAGAGAAACCTCAAATAAAACGGAAAGAATGTCTTTCATCTAAAATAATTTTTAATTATGAAATTGTTCATGAAAATTAACGTCTACTTACTTTTTATATGGTGCCAATTTATAAACTCTAAACAAACTGTTTTGTTTAGGCGAAAATGCCGAATAAAAATGTTTTATTCCAAATAAAATGGGTTGTTAACATGCACCTTGTTGCATCTTTTTCTTTATCCTCAATAATTTGTAGACGGAAAATTTGCCTGTACATTTTGGTTTTTGATTTTCACTAAAACGAACAATATAAAACTGAACATCTGATTGTTTGTTACCTCCGTTTTAGATGGCAACAAAATATACCAAGTAACTGTGAACTCAGAATACGAAATAGAAACACAATATACCGAGAGGTAAATTTTGATACCACGATAAATATCATTAGCTCGCTAGAATAGATACAAAATAATAGTGAATTGGAAAAAACCATTCTGCTTGGCGGTTATAAGGTCCAGAAAAATTCCGATTTTCAAGCTTATCATTATTGAAATTTAATGTATTAAATTCTTTGTTGGCACATTGTAAAAGATACGAATTAATCTATCTTTATAAACCACAAAATTTTGTAGTTATTTTCTTTTTTAGTTATTTTGTTACAGTGTGCTTGAATGCCCATAATTTTCTAATCAAAATAAACCAAATTCTAGTTTTAGTGTAGAAAAAGTTTGGGAAAGCATTTTTATCATCTCTCTCTCTTTTTCTCCTCTCTCTGTTTTACCCATTTATATCGAGATAGTTATGAAAAACTGCACAGTATTGTTTTATAAAGCTCCGTAAGTGCATTTGTACAATAAATAAATATGAATTAAAAAATTAACTTATACACACATGCATATAACACATACATATCCACACATCCATATAATCACTTAGAAACAAAAAATTTCTAGTATGTTTTGTTCTCTTCAATAACATTTGGATTTTAATTCTATATTTTCAGAAGATTTTATATATTGGCATATGTACATACATATGTATGTATGTACATATGTCCATATACATATGTATGGGCAGTTGTCATAGAAAATCAATTATAAAATTATAAAATTTCCCTATTATTAACTGGTTAAGAGGTTGGATAAATGTATGTACATACATATGTATGTATGTACTATGTATGTATATACATATTTGCGGGAATAAGGAAGACTCCCTGAACTCATCTTGATAGGAGAGCGACTTATTTACAGACATATACATACATACTCGTATGTATTTAAATATGTATGTATGTATGTCTCATTAGAAAAGATCTGCCTACACACCCTTCTCATACTTTGGAAATGTGGAAAATGTGGTATAATATAAAGTTAAGTGAGTTTATACAATTTTCAATTCTACGCAACAGTTTCTCTAACATTCGAAAACAAAAGAGCTATAACTTCATGCTATGCATCTTCCAGAAATGTAAGTCTATCATGCAATGCAAGGCAGTAATGGATAGACTAGCCACCAACCGGAAGTTACATATTTACTGGATGCCAGGGCATAAGAATATAGAAGGAAATGAGAGTGCGGATGCCATTGCAAAAAGCGGAATTTTACCTCTAAGGTGTGGCCTTAACGGCCGGCCAGTCGAACCTAACCTAACCTATAAGAAGAAGAACAAGAATTTTAACAATTTTCTACCAATCTTACAAGTAACAACAATTTTCATCAATTTTAAAACATTTGGATGAAGATCCAACAATGTTTCAATAATTTAATTAAAATCTAAAATCGCACCAATTGTACAAGTACATTTTGTGCAACACTGTGCATCATACGAAAAGAAAAATTGGTCTTCACTGACTGTAATAGCCGTTGTCCGTTGTCTCATTCTCTCTTTAACTTCATTGCGAGAAGCTATGTATGTATGTATGTACTTAGTACACCAAAATGTAGGGAAGCGGAAATGCCGAATGCATCCATATATGCACAAGAATAATGGTTTGATCTATGTATGTTTTTTCTAAAGGTACTCCTTTGGCAATATGCTCACATTTTAGAATTTATGGGTAGTTCATGAGAGTTCTTATTGGTTTGCTTTATATTGTATTACAAAAATGCCAAACGAAAAAGAAAATCTGGTTTCTCGCGCAAATTTTGTTGTAGTGCAGTCGCGATCGAACGAAGTTTGTATATTTTGCAAGTACTGTCAATGCAAATTCAAGATGGTGGCAGTCCACTTGAAAACGCAGTATCAATCACACTTGGGTTCAGAAAACAAAGAGCTTTCAACCGTCCATATCCACTGAAATTGCAAATGCGAGTGCCAAACAATCTAAAGCTGACACTTATTCGACGAATAAGCTACAGCATTTATTGAAGCTGGGATTCCTTTATGGAAACTGCGACATCCAAGCATTAAAAGATTCTTTTTACAACAACATAATGAAGTTTTACCCAGTGTACGCACACTTTACAAAAATATTAATTTCATTTATGAAAATACTTTGCGAAATATTAAATTTTATTTTTGGAACAAACTAACAGCACCACTCTGCAACGTTATATGGTGCAGATATTCCTTTTGAGAAGGTATGGCTTTTGCTAGCCGATCAAGCTTCGTATATGATGAACGCTGAGCGAGATCTGAAAGGAATATTTCCAAACCTAAGACATATAACGTGTGTGGTACATGGACTGAATAGAGTTTGTGAATTAATCAAGCACGAAAACGACGAGGTGAATGATTTAATCGCTGGCATAAAATCGGTGCTTTGAAAATCACCTTCCCGTCGTCAAACATTTTTCGAAATGCGCAATTTCCCGTTTCCTCCCGATGTGCTCGAAATTCGTTGGAACAGTTGTCTTACTGAAGTATTTTACAATGCGTAACATTTTTCGGACATTAAACTCAGGGGCAGCTCTAAAATTGAAAAAAAACCATCGAAAACACGAACTTGGACTCAGCCTTGTATACAATATACGAATACAAATTTTTGCCTGAAGCAATTACGTGTTTGGAAAAACGAGGATTAACCGCACAACAACAATTGAAGACTTCGTCAGCTGGTACGGAAAAGCTAAAGGGCTAAATTATTAAAACTTGAAAAAGTTTTGTTTAAAAATCCCGCCTGTCAATCAGAAAATTAAATACAAATATGCACCAATGACTTCAGTAGATGTTGAAAGATCCTTTTCGATTTACCGACACATTTTATCTGATAGACGTCCATTCTCTGACTAAGTCAAATTTAGTCAGGCTGAATATCATTCAGTACAATAATTTTCAAAATGATAATTCAGATGTAGTCGATGCATTTTGTGAATAAATTGATTTAACAATTTTGGTTTTTTTCTAACAATTTCGGTTGATTTTATTTAACGATTTTTAGAGGCTCTATTATATATCATTTCACTGGAAGAAATGTTAAAAAGCGAAATGTCGCCCATCATCTATGTTTCTGTTTCTGATTGATTAACAAAGCATGAGATTTTCTTGGAATCAATATTTATTATTTAAATATCTCACAATAATAATCAATGACAAAATAGCAAAGTTAGCATCCTTAAAAAATAAAAGTTTTTCCATAACTTCTTGGCGTGCCTGCAAATTGCCCAGTGTTCCTTTGAGTTGGTGGAAACACAAGTTTATTTTTATGTTTTTTTCCAGCGGCATTACGAACAAAATCAGTTTATGATATACACGTATTTCAAATAATTAATGTAGAAATTATAAATGTTTGCCCAAAATGTAAAGTTAAGGATACCATATAAATATGTAGTGAAAGAAACTTATAAACTTAAATTATAACAATCCAACTCTGAACCTTATAGCTGTAGTTTCCAATTACATACTTTTGTTACTTTACATTGTTATTGATATTCCAATTTTACAGAGTTACTAGCTTTATAACTTAAAAATGATAAGTCCTTCGGACGTTGGCTTATAAAGATATAGCTCACGATATTATAGATATTGTAACTGCGTTATTATAACTTTCAAAAGCGCATCGAAAAAGTGAAGCAGAAAATAGGGTCACCTTTCAGTGCTACAAGAACACGCGTATAATAGAATACTCAAACTTATTAATTTAAGTACAAAAATAAAGTATTTTCAAATAGTATGCTTCTTAAAGGTAACGTGGAAATAATGGGCAAAAAAAAAATGAAACTTAAAATAACTTCAAACAAAACTTAAAAAAGTTGTTAAAAGTATTTATCCAAAAATACTTATATAAGATGTGTTAGCACGGGTACTTCCCCGCATACTGTAAACCAAGACCTCTATGAAGACAGCTGGAATATGTTTCTGGTTGTTGCTGGACATTTGTTGCTACCTACGACTGATAGGTTCCAATGAAAACTCCGCACTGTGGACAGAAATGATTGGCATTGCGGCATGAATCCATGCAATATGGCAAACAACACAAACTGGAATTAGACACAAAGAAGGAATACAATTTATAAATTAGTTCTTAACATTTACTATGTAATACGATTTAGATATTCCCAAAATAAATTTGAACAAAAACTTACCAGGTCCATGAGAGCAATAGACAAGCAATGTGAGTCTTCGCAGTCGAACGGTGATTTACATTGGTCTTGATGCGACAGCGGCAACTTGGACAAGTCAATTCTACGGATTTGCGACCTACCGGTGGATTGGAATTCACTGGCACATAATTTGGACCAATGGGATATACTTGCATTACCGGTGTCATTGTGGTATGCTGAAATTCTATACAGCCGCACTGCGCATTGGGCATTGGATATGGTGGTGGTGCAGCGGCGTTAAATTGCAAACCATTATTTGCGAGTACTGCTGCATCGTTGGAAATTGCACCATAAGAATTTTGTTCCATCGTGTCGTTTATAGAAAATCACCCAGAATTTAATTCAGAAACTACGATGCAATAATTGTTTGCTCTTTGAATGTTGGAACTGTACTGATTTTATAGATTACCAATTAATCTATGCTGATTTAGCGCCCACTCCAGAACAAAATATATTTACAGTTATGTAGCGAGACGTTGACGAATTTAGGAATGCATCAGGGATTCCCAATCTTTTTTTGTGTTTCCAGATTGAAGATTTTGAAATATAATGATGTCTATTGTGTCTTGAATTTCACATATGGACAGAGAGAGCGAGATAGAGAATAACAGATAGAGTGTGGAATAATAAAACTGAAGATAGTTCGTCAAATACGATATACATATAAAAAGTCGTATTTGGGCGCGCACATTTTATATTGTCCATGTGTCTGTTTTCATTCCATTTATAATAGACAGAGTAGACCTTAATTAGAATTTTTCAAAATTGAGTTAATAAAGGTACGGATAATAAATTGATAGCAGAAGTGTGCATAGAATGAGGATATGCTTGATTTTAGTTAAGGGACTTTATAAGAAAATAACTTTTAATCATGTAGGAGTTTTTAATTCACTTCCCTAATCCCACTAAAGTACTCTTAAGATTTGGTTTCTGGTGATGCCATGGAATATTATAATTGCTTTTTTTTAATCTTTAATCGTAACTCATCAACTATTTAAAATGATTTTCTCATTACTTAGGTTATTTTGTTCTTCTAGAAGAAAAATGAATTAAAAAAGAAGGAAAATAAATTTTGTAACCTTTTTGTAACACCCGAAATTGAATTCTAGTGCAACCCAGACTTCACAATAATATATGGTTGAGAGAAACCTCAAATAAAACGGAAAGAATGTCTTTCATCTAAAATAATTTTTAATTATGAAATTGTTCATGAAAATTAACGTATACTTACTTTTTATATGGTGCCAATTTATAAACTCTAAACAAAGTGTTTTGTTTAGGCGAAAATGCCGAATAAAAATGTTTTATTCCAAATAAAATGGGTTGTTAACATGCACCTTGTTGCATCTTTTTCTTTATCCTCAATAATTTGTAGACGGAAAATTTGCCTGTACATTTTGGTTTTTGATTTTCACTAAAACGAACAATATAAAACTGAACATCTGATTGTTTGTTACCTCCGTTTTAGATGGCAACAAAATATACCAAGTAACTGTGAACTCAGAATACGAAATAGAAACACAATATACCGAGAGGTAAATTTTGATACCACGATAAATATCATTAGCTCGCTAGAATAGATACAAAATAATAGTGAATTGGAAAAAACCATTCTGCTTGGCGGTTATAAGGTCCAGAAAAATTCCGATTTTCAAGCTTATCATTATTGAAATTTAATGTATTAAATTCTTTGTTGGCACATTGTAAAAGATACGAATTAATCTATCTTTATAAACCACAAAATTTTGTAGTTATTTTCTTTTTTAGTTATTTTGTTACAGTGTGCTTGAATGCCCATAATTTTCTAATCAAAATAAACCAAATTCTAGTTTTAGTGTAGAAAAAGTTTGGGAAAGCATTTTTATCATCTCTCTCTCTTTTTCTCCTCTCTCTGTTTTACCCATTTATATCGAGATAGTTATGAAAAACTGCACAGTATTGTTTTATAAAGCTCCGTAAGTGCATTTGTACAATAAATAAATATGAATTAAAAAATTAACTTATACACACATGCATATAACACATACATATCCACACATCCATATAATCACTTAGAAACAAAAAATGTCTAGTATGTTTTGTTCTCTTCAATAACATTTGGATTTTAATTCTATATTTTCAGAAGATTTTATATATTGGCATATGTACATACATATGTATGTATGTACATATGTACATATACATATGTATGGGCAGTTGTCATAGAAAATCAATTATAAAATTATAAAATTTCCCTATTATTAACTGGTTAAGAGGTTGGATAAATGTATGTACATACATATGTATGTATGTACTATGTATGTATGTATATACATATTTGCGGGAATAAGGAAGACTCCCTGAACTCATCTTGATAGGAGAGCGACTTATTTACAGACATATACATACATACTCGTATGTATTTAAATATGTATGTATGTATGTCTCATTAGAAAAGATCTGCCTACACACCCTTCTCATACTTTGGAAATGTGGAAAATGTGGTATAATATAAAGTTAAGTGAGTTTATACAATTTTCAATTCTACGCAACAGTTTCTCTAACATTCGAAAACAAAAGAGCTATAACTTCATGCTATGCATCTTCCAGAAATGTAAGTCTATCATGCAATGCAAGGCAGTAATGGATAGACTAGCCACCAACCGGAAGTTACATATTTACTGGATGCCAGGGCATAAGAATATAGAAGGAAATGAGAGTGCGGATGCCATTGCAAAAAGCGGAATTTTACCTCTAAGGTGTGGCCTTAACGGCCGGCCAGCCGAACCTAACCTAACCTATAAGAAGAAGAACAAGAATTTTAACAATTTTCTACCAATCTTACAAGTAACAACAATTTTCATCAATTTTAAAACATTTGGATGAAGATCCAACAATGTTTCAATAATTTAATTAAAATCTAAAATCGCACCAATTGTACAAGTACATTTTGTGCAACACTGTGCATCATACGAAAAGAAAAATTGGTCTTCACTGACTGTAATAGCCGTTGTCCGTTGTCTCATTCTCTCTTTAACTTCATTGCGAGAAGCTATGTATGTATGTACGTATGTACTTAGTACACCAAAATGTAGGGAAGCGGAAATGCCGAATGCATCCATATATGCACAAGAATAATGGTTTGATCTATGTATGTTTTTTCTAAAGGTACTCCTTTGGCAATATGCTCCCATTTTAGAATTTATGGGTAGTTCATGAGAGTTCTTATTGGTTTGCTTTATATTGTATTACAAAAATGCCAAACGAAAAAGAAAATCTGGTTTCTCGCGCAAATTTTGTTGTAGTGCAGTCGCGATCGAACGAAGTTTGTATATTTTGCAAGTACTGTCAATGCAAATTCAAGATGGTGGCAGTCCACTTGAAAACGCAGTATCAATCACACTTGGGTTCAGAAAACAAAGAGCTTTCAACCGTCCATATCCACTGAAATTGCAAATGCGAGTGCCAAACAATCTAAAGCTGACACTTATTCGACGAATAAGCTACAGCATTTATTGAAGCTGGGATTCCTTTATGGAAACTGCGACATCCAAGCATTAAAAGATTCTTTTTACAACAACATAATAAAGTTTTACCCAGTGTACGCACACTTTACAAAAATATTAATTTCATTTATGAAAATACTTTGCGAAATATTAAGTTTTATTTTTGGAACAAACTAACAGCACCACTCTGCAACGTTATATGGTGCAGATATTCCTTTTGAGAAGGTATGGCTTTTGCTAGCCGATCAAGCTTCGTATATGATGAACGCTGAGCGAGATCTGAAAGGAATATTTCCAAACCTAAGACATATAACGTGTGTGGTACATGGACTGAATAGAGTTTGTGAATTAATCAAGCACGAAAACGACGAGGTGAATGATTTAATCGCTGGCATAAAATCGGTGCTTTGAAAATCACCTTCCCGTCGTCAAACATTTTTCGAAATGCGCAATTTCCCGTTTCCTCCCGATGTGCTCGAAATTCGTTGGAACAGTTGTCTTACTGAAGTATTTTACAATGCGTAACATTTTTCGGACATTAAACTCAGGGGCAGCTCTAAAATTGAAAAAAAAACCATCGAAAACACGAACTTGGACTCAGCCTTGTATACAATATACGAATACAAATTTTTGCCTGAAGCAATTACGTGTTTGGAAAAACGAGGATTAACCGCACAACAACAATTGAAGACTTCGTCAGCTGGTACGGAAAAGCTAAAGGGCTAAATTATTAAAACTTGAAAAAGTTTTGTTTAAAAATCCCGCCTGTCAATCAGAAAATTAAATACAAATATGCACCAATGACTTCAGTAGATGTTGAAAGATCCTTTTCGATTTACCGACACATTTTATCTGATAGACGTCATTCTCTGACTAAGTCAAATTTAGTCAGGCTGAATATCATTCAGTACAATAATTTTCAAAATGATAATTCAGATGTAGTCGATGCATTTTGTGAATAAATTGATTTAACAATTTTGGTTTTTTTCTAACAATTTCGGTTGATTTTATTTAACGATTTTTAGAGGCTCTATTATATATCATTTCACTGGAAGAAATGTTAAAAAGCGAAATGTCGCCCATCATCTATGTTTCTGTTTCTGATTGATTAACAAAGCATGAGATTTTCTTGGAATCAATATTTATTATTTAAATATCTCACAATAATAATCAATGACAAAATAGCAAAGTTAGCATCCTTAAAAAATAAAAGTTTTTCCATAACTTCTTGGCGTGCCTGCAAATTGCCCAGTGTTCCTTTGAGTTGGTGGAAACACAAGTTTATTTTTATGTTTTTTTCCAGCGGCATTACGAACAAAATCAGTTTATGATATACACGTATTTCAAATAATTAATGTAGAAATTATAAATGTTTGCCCAAAATGTAAAGTTAAGGATACCATATAAATATGTAGTGAAAGAAACTTATAAACTTAAATTATAACAATCCAACTCTGAACCTTATAGCTGTAGTTTCCAATTACATACTTTTGTTACTTTACATTGTTATTGATATTCCAATTTTACAGAGTTACTAGCTTTATAACTTAAAAATGATAAGTCCTTCGGACGTTGGCTTATAAAGATATAGCTCACGATATTATAGATATTGTAACTGCGTTATTATAACTTTCAAAAGCGCATCGAAAAAGTGAAGCAGAAAATAGGGTCACCTTTCAGTGCTACAAGAACACGCGTATAATAGAATACTCAAACTTATTAATTTAAGTACAAAAATAAAGTATTTTCAAATAGTATGCTTCTTAAAGGTAACGTGGAAATAATGGGCAAAAAAAAAATGAAACTTAAAATAACTTCAAACAAAACTTAAAAAAGTTGTTAAAAGTATTTATCCAAAAATACTTATATAAGATGTGTTAGCACGGGTACTTCCCCGCATACTGTAAACCAAGACCTCTATGAAGACAGCTGGAATATGTTTCTGGTTGTTGCTGGACATTTGTTGCTACCTACGACTGATAGGTTCCAATGAAAACTCCGCACTGTGGACAGAAATGATTGGCATTGCGGCATGAATCCATGCAATATGGCAAACAACACAAACTGGAATTAGACACAAAGAAGGAATACAATTTATAAATTAGTTCTTAACATTTACTATGTAATACGATTTAGATATTCCCAAAATAAATTTGAACAAAAACTTACCAGGTCCATGAGAGCAATAGACAAGCAATGTGAGTCTTCGCAGTCGAACGGTGATTTACATTGGTCTTGATGCGACAGCGGCAACTTGGACAAGTCAATTCTACGGATTTGCGACCTACCGGTGGATTGGAATTCACTGGCACATAATTTGGACCAATGGGATATACTTGCATTACCGGTGTCATTGTGGTATGCTGAAATTCTATACAGCCGCACTGCGCATTGGGCATTGGATATGGTGGTGGTGCAGCGGCGTTAAATTGCAAACCATTATTTGCGAGTACTGCTGCATCGTTGGAAATTGCACCATAAGAATTTTGTTCCATCGTGTCGTTTATAGAAAATCACCCAGAATTTAATTCAGAAACTACGATGCAATAATTGTTTGCTCTTTGAATGTTGGAACTGTACTGATTTTATAGATTACCAATTAATCTATGCTGATTTAGCGCCCACTCCAGAACAAAATATATTTACAGTTATGTAGCGAGACGTTGACGAATTTAGGAATGCATCAGGGATTCCCAATCTTTTTTTGTGTTTCCAGATTGAAGATTTTGAAATATAATGATGTCTATTGTGTCTTGAATTTCACATATGGACAGAGAGAGCGAGATAGAGAATAACAGATAGAGTGTGGAATAATAAAACTGAAGATAGTTCGTCAAATACGATATACATATAAAAAGTCGTATTTGGGCGCGCACATTTTATATTGTCCATGTGTCTGTTTTCATTCCATTTATAATAGACAGAGTAGACCTTAATTAGAATTTTTCAAAATTGAGTTAATAAAGGTACGGATAATAAATTGATAGCAGAAGTGTGCATAGAATGAGGATATGCTTGATTTTAGTTAAGGGACTTTATAAGAAAATAACTTTTAATCATGTAGGAGTTTTTAATTCACTTCCCTAATCCCACTAAAGTACTCTTAAGATTTGGTTTCTGGTGATGCCATGGAATATTATAATTGCTTTTTTTTAATCTTTAATCGTAACTCATCAACTATTTAAAATGATTTTCTCATTACTTAGGTTATTTTGTTCTTCTAGAAGAAAAATGAATTAAAAAAGAAGGAAAATAAATTTTGTAACCTTTTTGTAACACCCGAAATTGAATTCTAGTGCAACCCAGACTTCACAATAATATATGGTTGAGAGAAACCTCAAATAAAACGGAAAGAATGTCTTTCATCTAAAATAATTTTTAATTATGAAATTGTTCATGAAAATTAACGTATACTTACTTTTTATATGGTGCCAATTTATAAACTCTAAACAAAGTGTTTTGTTTAGGCGAAAATGCCGAATAAAAATGTTTTATTCCAAATAAAATGGGTTGTTAACATGCACCTTGTTGCATCTTTTTCTTTATCCTCAATAATTTGTAGACGGAAAATTTGCCTGTACATTTTGGTTTTTGATTTTCACTAAAACGAATAATATAAAACTGAACATCTGATTGTTTGTTACCTCCGTTTTAGATGGCAACAAAATATACCAAGTAACTGTGAACTCAGAATACGAAATAGAAACACAATATACCGAGAGGTAAATTTTGATACCACGATAAATATCATTAGCTCGCTAGAATAGATACAAAATAATAGTGAATTGGAAAAAACCATTCTGCTTGGCGGTTATAAGGTCCAGAAAAATTCCGATTTTCAAGCTTATCATTATTGAAATTTAATGTATTAAATTCTTTGTTGGCACATTGTAAAAGATACGAATTAATCTATCTTTATAAACCACAAAATTTTGTAGTTATTTTCTTTTTTAGTTATTTTGTTACAGTGTGCTTGAATGCCCATAATTTTCTAATCAAAATAAACCAAATTCTAGTTTTAGTGTAGAAAAAGTTTGGGAAAGCATTTTTATCATCTCTCTCTCTTTTTCTCCTCTCTCTGTTTTACCCATTTATATCGAGATAGTTATGAAAAACTGCACAGTATTGTTTTATAAAGCTCCGTAAGTGCATTTGTACAATAAATAAATATGAATTAAAAAATTAACTTATACACACATGCATATAACACATACATATCCACACATCCATATAATCACTTAGAAACAAAAAATGTCTAGTATGTTTTGTTCTCTTCAATAACATTTGGATTTTAATTCTATATTTTCAGAAGATTTTATATATTGGCATATGTACATACATATGTATGTATGTACATATGTACATATACATATGTATGGGCAGTTGTCATAGAAAATCAATTATAAAATTATAAAATTTCCCTATTATTAACTGGTTAAGAGGTTGGATAAATGTATGTACATACATATGTATGTATGTACTATGTATGTATGTATATACATATTTGCGGGAATAAGGAAGACTCCCTGAACTCATCTTGATAGGAGAGCGACTTATTTACAGACATATACATACATACTCGTATGTATTTAAATATGTATGTATGTATGTCTCATTAGAAAAGATCTGCCTACACACCCTTCTCATACTTTGGAAATGTGGAAAATGTGGTATAATATAAAGTTAAGTGAGTTTATACAATTTTCAATTCTACGCAACAGTTTCTCTAACATTCGAAAACAAAAGAGCTATAACTTCATGCTATGCATCTTCCAGAAATGTAAGTCTATCATGCAATGCAAGGCAGTAATGGATAGACTAGCCACCAACCGGAAGTTACATATTTACTGGATGCCAGGGCATAAGAATATAGAAGGAAATGAGAGTGCGGATGCCATTGCAAAAAGCGGAATTTTACCTCTAAGGTGTGGCCTTAACGGCCGGCCAGTCGAACCTAACCTAACCTATAAGAAGAAGAACAAGAATTTTAACAATTTTCTACCAATCTTACAAGTAACAACAATTTTCATCAATTTTAAAACATTTGGATGAAGATCCAACAATGTTTCAATAATTTAATTAAAATCTAAAATCGCACCAATTGTACAAGTACATTTTGTGCAACACTGTGCATCATACGAAAAGAAAAATTGGTCTTCACTGACTGTAATAGCCGTTGTCCGTTGTCTCATTCTCTCTTTAACTTCATTGCGAGAAGCTATGTATGTATGTACGTATGTACTTAGTACACCAAAATGTAGGGAAGCGGAAATGCCGAATGCATCCATATATGCACAAGAATAATGGTTTGATCTATGTATGTTTTTTCTAAAGGTACTCCTTTGGCAATATGCTCCCATTTTAGAATTTATGGGTAGTTCATGAGAGTTCTTATTGGTTTGCTTTATATTGTATTACAAAAATGCCAAACGAAAAAGAAAATCTGGTTTCTCGCGCAAATTTTGTTGTAGTGCAGTCGCGATCGAACGAAGTTTGTATATTTTGCAAGTACTGTCAATGCAAATTCAAGATGGTGGCAGTCCACTTGAAAACGCAGTATCAATCACACTTGGGTTCAGAAAACAAAGAGCTTTCAACCGTCCATATCCACTGAAATTGCAAATGCGAGTGCCAAACAATCTAAAGCTGACACTTATTCGACGAATAAGCTACAGCATTTATTGAAGCTGGGATTCCTTTATGGAAACTGCGACATCCAAGCATTAAAAGATTCTTTTTACAACAACATAATAAAGTTTTACCCAGTGTACGCACACTTTACAAAAATATTAATTTCATTTATGAAAATACTTTGCGAAATATTAAGTTTTATTTTTGGAACAAACTAACAGCACCACTCTGCAACGTTATATGGTGCAGATATTCCTTTTGAGAAGGTATGGCTTTTGCTAGCCGATCAAGCTTCGTATATGATGAACGCTGAGCGAGATCTGAAAGGAATATTTCCAAACCTAAGACATATAACGTGTGTGGTACATGGACTGAATAGAGTTTGTGAATTAATCAAGCACGAAAACGACGAGGTGAATGATTTAATCGCTGGCATAAAATCGGTGCTTTGAAAATCACCTTCCCGTCGTCAAACATTTTTCGAAATGCGCAATTTCCCGTTTCCTCCCGATGTGCTCGAAATTCGTTGGAACAGTTGTCTTACTGAAGTATTTTACAATGCGTAACATTTTTCGGACATTAAACTCAGGGGCAGCTCTAAAATTGAAAAAAAACCATCGAAAACACGAACTTGGACTCAGCCTTGTATACAATATACGAATACAAATTTTTGCCTGAAGCAATTACGTGTTTGGAAAAACGAGGATTAACCGCACAACAACAATTGAAGACTTCGTCAGCTGGTACGGAAAAGCTAAAGGGCTAAATTATTAAAACTTGAAAAAGTTTTGTTTAAAAATCCCGCCTGTCAATCAGAAAATTAAATACAAATATGCACCAATGACTTCAGTAGATGTTGAAAGATCCTTTTCGATTTACCGACACATTTTATCTGATAGACGTCATTCTCTGACTAAGTCAAATTTAGTCAGGCTGAATATCATTCAGTACAATAATTTTCAAAATGATAATTCAGATGTAGTCGATGCATTTTGTGAATAAATTGATTTAACAATTTTGGTTTTTTTCTAACAATTTCGGTTGATTTTATTTAACGATTTTTAGAGGCTCTATTATATATCATTTCACTGGAAGAAATGTTAAAAAGCGAAATGTCGCCCATCATCTATGTTTCTGTTTCTGATTGATTAACAAAGCATGAGATTTTCTTAGAATCAATATTTATTATTTAAATATCTCACAATAATAATCAATGACAAAATAGCAAAGTTAGCATCCTTAAAAAATAAAAGTTTTTCCATAACTTCTTGGCGTGCCTGCAAATTGCCCAGTGTTCCTTTGAGTTGGTGGAAACACAAGTTTATTTTCATGTTTTTTTGCAGCGGCATTACGAACAAAATCAGTTTATGATATACACGTATTTCAAATAATTAATGTAGAAATTATAAATGTTTGCCCAAAATGTAAAGTTAAGGATACCATATAAATATGTAGTGAAAGAAACTTATAAACTTAAATTATAACAATCCAACTCTGAACCTTATAGCTGTAGTTTCCAATTACATACTTTTGTTACTTTACATTGTTATTGATATTCCAATTTTACAGAGTTACTAGCTTTATAACTTAAAAATGATAAGTCCTTCGGACGTTGGCTTATAAAGATATAGCTCACGATATTATAGATATTGTAACTGCGTTATTATAACTTTCAAAAGCGCATCGAAAAAGTGAAGCAGAGAATAGGGTCAACTTTCAGTGCTACAAGAACACGCGTATAATAGAATACTCAAACTTATTAATTTAAGTACAAAAATAAAGTATTTTCAAATAGTATGCTTCTTAAAGGTAACGTGGAAATAATGGGCAAAAAAAAAAATGAAACTTAAAATAACTTCAAACAAAACTTAAAAAAGTTGTTAAAAGTATTTATCCAAAAATACTTATATAAGATGTGTTAGCACGGGTACTTCCCCGCATACTGTAAACCAAGACCTCTATGAAGACAGCTGGAATATGTTTCTGGTTGTTGCTGGACATTTGTTGCTACCTACGACTGATAGGTTCCAATGAAAACTCCGCACTGTGGACAGAAATGATTGGCATTGCGGCATGAATCCATGCAATATGGCAAACAACACAAACTGGAATTAGACACAAAGAAGGAATACAATTTATAAATTAGTTCTTAACATTTACTATATAATACGATTTAGATATTCCCAAAATAAATTTGAACAAAAACTTACCAGGTCCATGAGAGCAATAGACAAGCAATGTGAGTCTTCGCAGTCGAACGGTGATTAACTTTGGTCTTGATGCGACAGCGGCAACTTGGACAAGTCAATTCTACGGATTTGCGACCTACCGGTGGATTGGAATTCACTGGCACATAATTTGGACCAATGGGATATACTTGCATTACCGGTGTCATTGTGGTATGCTGAAATTCTATACAGCCGCACTGCGCATTGGGCATTGGATATGGTGGTGGTGCAGCGGCGTTAAATTGCAAACCATTATTTGCGAGTACTGCTGCATCGTTGGAAATTGCACCATAAGAATTTTGTTCCATCGTGTCGTTTATAGAAAATCACCCAGAATTTAATTCAGAAACTACGATGCACTAATTGTTTGCTCTTTGAATGTTGGAACTGTACTGATTTTATAGATTACCAATTAATCTATGTATGCTGATTTAGCGCCCACGCCAGAACAAAATATATTTACAGTTATGTAGCGAGACGTTGACGAATTTAGGAATGCATCAGGGATTCCCAATCTTTTTTTGTGTTTCCAGATTGAAGATTTTGAAATATACTGATGTCTATTGTGTCTTGAATTTCACATATGGACAGAGAGAGCGAGATAGAGAAGAACAGATAGAGTGCGGAATAATACAACTGAAGATAGTTCGTCAAATACGATATACATATAAAAAGTCGTATTTCGTACGCGCACATTTTATATTGTCCATGTGTCTGTTTTCATTCCATTTATAATAGACAGAGTAGACCTTAATTAGAATTTTTCAAAATTGAGTTAATAAAGGTACGGATAATAAATTGATAGCAGAAGTGTGCATAGAATGAGGATATGCTTGATTTTAGTTAAGGGACTTTATAAGAAAATAACTTTTAATCATGTAGGAGTTTTTAATTCACTTCCCTAATCCCACTAAAGTACTCTTAAGATTTGGTTTCTGGTGATGCCATGGAATATTATAATTGCTTTTTTTTAATCTTTAATCGTAACTCATCAACTATTTAAAATGATTTTCTCATTACTTAGTTTATTTTGTTCTTCTAGAAGAAAAATGAATTAAAAAAGAAGGAAAATAAATTTTGTAACCTTTTTGTAACACCCGAAATTGAATTCTAGAGCAACCCAGACTTCACAATAATATATGGTTGAGAGAAACCTCAAATAAAACGGAAAGAATGTCTTTCATCTAAAATAATTTTTAATTATGAAATTGTTCATGAAAATTAACGTCTACTTACTTTTTATATGGTGCCAATTTATAAACTCTAAACAAACTGTTTTGTTTAGGCGAAAATGCCGAATAAAAATGTTTTATTCCAAATAAAATGGGTTGTTAACATGCACCTTGTTGCATCTTTTTCTTTATCCTCAATAATTTGTAGACGGAAAATTTGCCTGTACATTTTGGTTTTTGATTTTCACTAAAACGAACAATATAAAACTGAACATCTGATTGTTTGTTACCTCCGTTTTAGATGGCAACAAAATATACCAAGTAACTGTGAACTCAGAATACGAAATAGAAACACAATATACCGAGAGGTAAATTTTGATACCACGATAAATATCATTAGCTCGCTAGAATAGATACAAAATAATAGTGAATTGGAAAAAACCATTCTGCTTGGCGGTTATAAGGTCCAGAAAAATTCCGATTTTCAAGCTTATCATTATTGAAATTTAATGTATTAAATTCTTTGTTGGCACATTGTAAAAGATACGAATTAATCTATCTTTATAAACCACAAAATTTTGTAGTTATTTTCTTTTTTAGTTATTTTGTTACAGTGTGCTTGAATGCCCATAATTTTCTAATCAAAATAAACCAAATTCTAGTTTTAGTGTAGAAAAAGTTTGGGAAAGCATTTTTATCATCTCTCTCTCTCTTTTTCTCCTCTCTCTGTTTTACCCATTTATATCGAGATAGTCATGAAAAACTGCACAGCTCCGTAAGTGCATTTGTACAATAAATAAATATGAATTAAAAAATTAACTTATACACACATACATATAACACATACATATCCACACATCCATATAATCACTTAGAAACAAAAAATTTCTAGTATGTTTTGTTCTCTTCAATAACATTTGGATTTTAATTCTATATTTTCAGAAGATTTTATATATTGGCATATGTACATACATATGTATGTATGTACATATGTACATATACATATGTATGGGCAGTTGTCATAGAAAATCAATTATAAAATTATAAAATTTCCCTATTATTAACTGGTTAAGAGGTTGGATAAATGTATGTACATACATATGTATGTATGTATGTACTATGTATGTATGTATATACATATTTGCGGGAATAAGGAAGACTCCCTGAACTCATCTTGATAGGAGAGCGACTTATTTACAGACATATACAT
Source organism: Clusia tigrina (assembly GCA_920105625.2). Classification (NCBI taxonomy): domain Eukaryota; kingdom Metazoa; phylum Arthropoda; class Insecta; order Diptera; family Clusiidae; genus Clusia; species Clusia tigrina. The sequence goes on from OV050030.1 coordinate 422,516,381, forward strand.
ACATACTCGTATGTATTTAAATATGTATGTATGTATGTCTCATTAGAAAAGATCTGCCTACACACCCTTCTCATACTTTGGAAATGTGGAAAATGTGGTATAATATAAAGTTAAGTGAGTTTATACAATTTTCAATTCTACGCAACAGTTTCTCTAACATTCGAAAACAAAAGAGCTATAACTTCATGCTATGCATCTTCCAGAAATGTAAGTCTATCATGCAATGCAAGGCAGTAATGGATAGACTAGCCACCAACCGGAAGTTACATATTTACTGGATACCAGGGCATAAGAATATAGAAGGAAATGAGAGTGCGGATGCCATTGCAAAAAGCGGAATTTTACTTCTAAGGTGTGGCCTTAACGGCCGGCCAGTCGAACCTAACCTAACCTATAAGAAGAAGAACAAGAATTTTAACAATTTTCTACCAATCTTACAAGTAACAACAATATTCATCAATTTTAAAACATTTGGATGAAGATCCAACAATGTTTCAATAATTTAATTAAAATCTAAAATCGCACCAATTGTACAAGTACATTTTGTGCAACACTGTGCATCATACGAAAAGAAAAATTGGTCTTCACTGACTGTAATAGCCGTTGTCCGTTGTCTCATTCTCTCTTTAACTTCATTGCGAGAAGCTATGTATGTACGTATGTACTTAGTACACCAAAATGTAGGGAAGCGGAAATGCCGAATGCATCCATATATGCACAAGAATAATGGTTTGATCTATGTATGTTTTTTCTAAAGGTACTCCTTTGGCAATATGCTCACATTTTAGAATTTATGGGTAGTTCATGAGAGTTCTTATTGGTTTGCTTTATATTGTATTACAAAAATGCCAAACGAAAAAGAAAATCTGGTTTCTCGCGCAAATTTTGTTGTAGTGCAGTCGCGATCGAACGAAGTTTGTATATTTTGCAAGTACTGTCAATGCAAATTCAAGATGGTGGCAGTCCACTTGAAAACGCAGTATCAATCACACTTGGGTTCAGAAAACAAAGAGCTTTCAACCGTCCATATCCACTGAAATTGCAAATGCGAGTGCCAAACAATCTAAAGCTGACACTTATTCGACGAATAAGCTACAGCATTTATTGAAGCTGGGATTCCTTTATGGAAACTGCGACATCCAAGCATTAAAAGATTCTTTTTACAACAACATAATGAAGTTTTACCCAGTGTACGCACACTTTACAAAAATATTAATTTCATTTATGAAAATACTTTGCGAAATATTAAATTTTATTTTTGGAACAAACTAACAGCACCACTCTGCAACGTTATATGGTGCAGATATTCCTTTTGAGAAGGTATGGCTTTTGCTAGCCGATCAAGCTTCGTATATGATGAACGCTGAGCGAGATCTGAAAGGAATATTTCCAAACCTAAGACATATAACGTGTGTGGTACATGGACTGAATAGAGTTTGTGAATTAATCAAGCACGAAAACGACGAGGTGAATGATTTAATCGCTGGCATAAAATCGGTGCTTTGAAAATCACCTTCCCGTCGTCAAACATTTTTCGAAATGCCCAATTTCCCGTTTCCTCCCGATGTGCTCGAAATTCGTTGGAACAGTTGTCTTACTGAAGTATTTTACAATGCGTAACATTTTTCGGACATTAAACTCAGGGGCAGCTCTAAAATTGAAAAAAAACCATCGAAAACACGAACTTGGACTCAGCCTTGTATACAATATACGAATACAAATTTTTGCCTGAAGCAATTACGTGTTTGGAAAAACGAGGATTAACCGCACAACAACAATTGAAGACTTCGTCAGCTGGTACGGAAAAGCTAAAGGGCTAAATTATTAAAACTTGAAAAAGTTTTGTTTAAAAATCCCGCCTGTCAATCAGAAAATTAAATACAAATATGCACCAATGACTTCAGTAGATGTTGAAAGATCCTTTTCGATTTACCGACACATTTTATCTGATAGACGTCATTCTCTGACTAAGTCAAATTTAGTCAGGCTGAATATCATTCAGTACAATAATTTTCAAAATGATAATTCAGATGTAGTCGATGCATTTTGTGAATAAATTGATTTAACAATTTTGGTTTTTTTCTAACAATTTCGGTTGATTTTATTTAACGATTTTTAGAGGCTCTATTATATATCATTTCACTGGAAGAAATGTTAAAAAGCGAAATGTCGCCCATCATCTATGTTTCTGTTTCTGATTGATTAACAAAGCATGAGATTTTCTTGGAATCAATATTTATTATTTAAATATCTCACAATAATAATCAATGACAAAATAGCAAAGTTAGCATCCTTAAAAAATAAAAGTTTTTCCATAACTTCTTGGCGTGCCTGCAAATTGCCCAGTGTTCCTTTGAGTTGGTGGAAACACAAGTTTATTTTTATGTTTTTTTGCAGCGGCATTACGAACAAAATCAGTTTATGATATACACGTATTTCAAATAATTAATGTAGAAATTATAAATGTTTGCCCAAAATGTAAAGTTAAGGATACCATATAAATATGTAGTGAAAGAAACTTATAAACTTAAATTATAACAATCCAACTCTGAACCTTATAGCTGTAGTTTCCAATTACATACTTTTGTTACTTTACATTGTTATTGATATTCCAATTTTACAGAGTTACTAGCTTTATAACTTAAAAATGATAAGTCCTTCGGACGTTGGCTTATAAAGATATAGCTCACGATATTATAGATATTGTAACTGCGTTATTATAACTTTCAAAAGCGCATCGAAAAAGTGAAGCAGAGAATAGGGTCAACTTTCAGTGCTACAAGAACACGCGTATAATAGAATACTCAAACTTATTAATTTAAGTACAAAAATAAAGTATTTTCAAATAGTATGCTTCTTAAAGGTAACGTGGAAATAATGGGCAAAAAAAAAAATGAAACTTAAAATAACTTCAAACAAAACTTAAAAAAGTTGTTAAAAGTATTTATCCAAAAATACTTATATAAGATGTGTTAGCACGGGTACTTCCCCGCATACTGTAAACCAAGACCTCTATGAAGACAGCTGGAATATGTTTCTGGTTGTTGCTGGACATTTGTTGCTACCTACGACTGATAGGTTCCAATGAAAACTCCGCACTGTGGACAGAAATGATTGGCATTGCGGCATGAATCCATGCAATATGGCAAACAACACAAACTGGAATTAGACACAAAGAAGGAATACAATTTATAAATTAGTTCTTAACATTTACTATATAATACGATTTAGATATTCCCAAAATAAATTTGAACAAAAACTTACCAGGTCCATGAGAGCAATACACAAACAATGTGAGTCTTCGCAGTCGAACGGTGATTAACTTTGGTCTTGATGCGACAGCGGCAACTTGGACAAGTCAATTCTACGGATTTGCGACCTACCGGTGGATTGGAATTCACTGGCACATAATTTGGACCAATGGGATATACTTGCATTACCGGTGTCATTGTGGTATGCTGAAATTCTATACAGCCGCACTGCGCATTGGGCATTGGATATGGTGGTGGTGCAGCGGCGTTAAATTGCAAACCATTATTTGCGAGTACTGCTGCATCGTTGGAAATTGCACCATAAGAATTTTGTTCCATCGTGTCGTTTATAGAAAATCACCCAGAATTTAATTCAGAAACTACGATGCACTAATTGTTTGCTCTTTGAATGTTGGAACTGTACTGATTTTATAGATTACCAATTAATCTATGTATGCTGATTTAGCGCCCACGCCAGAACAAAATATATTTACAGTTATGTAGCGAGACGTTGACGAATTTAGGAATGCATCAGGGATTCCCAATCTTTTTTTGTGTTTCCAGATTGAAGATTTTGAAATATACTGATGTCTATTGTGTCTTGAATTTCACATATGGACAGAGAGAGCGAGATAGAGAAGAACAGATAGAGTGCGGAATAATAAAACTGAAGATAGTTCGTCAAATACGATATACATATAAAAAGTCGTATTTCGTACGCGCACATTTTATATTGTCCATGTGTCTGTTTTCATTCCATTTATAATAGACAGAGTAGACCTTAATTAGAATTTTTCAAAATTGAGTTAATAAAGGTACGGATAATAAATTGATAGCAGAAGTGTGCATAGAATGAGGATATGCTTGATTTTAGTTAAGGGACTTTATAAGAAAATAACTTTTAATCATGTAGGAGTTTTTAATTCACTTCCCTAATCCCACTAAAGTACTCTTAAGATTTGGTTTCTGGTGATGCCATGGAATATTATAATTGCTTTTTTTTAATCTTTAATCGTAACTTATCAACTATTTAAAATGATTTTCTCATTACTTAGTTTATTTTGTTCTTCTAGAAGAAAAATGAATTAAAAAAGAAGGAAAATAAATTTTGTAACCTTTTTGTAACACCCGAAATTGAATTCTAGAGCAACCCAGACTTCACAATAATATATGGTTGAGAGAAACCTCAAATAAAACGGAAAGAATGTCTTTCATCTAAAATAATTTTTAATTATGAAATTGTTCATGAAAATTAACGTCTACTTACTTTTTATATGGTGCCAATTTATAAACTCTAAACAAACTGTTTTGTTTAGGCGAAAATGCCGAATAAAAATGTTTTATTCCAAATAAAATGGGTTGTTAACATGCACCTTGTTGCATCTTTTTCTTTATCCTCAATAATTTGTAGACGGAAAATTTGCCTGTACATTTTGGTTTTTGATTTTCACTAAAACGAACAATATAAAACTGAACATCTGATTGTTTGTTACCTCCGTTTTAGATGGCAACAAAATATACCAAGTAACTGTGAACTCAGAATACGAAATAGAAACACAATATACCGAGAGGTAAATTTTGATACCACGATAAATATCATTAGCTCGCTAGAATAGATACAAAATAATAGTGAATTGGAAAAAACCATTCTGCTTGGCGGTTATAAGGTCCAGAAAAATTCCGATTTTCAAGCTTATCATTATTGAAATTTAATGTATTAAATTCTTTGTTGGCACATTGTAAAAGATACGAATTAATCTATCTTTATAAACCACAAAATTTTGTAGTTATTTTCTTTTTTAGTTATTTTGTTACAGTGTGCTTGAATGCCCATAATTTTCTAATCAAAATAAACCAAATTCTAGTTTTAGTGTAGAAAAAGTTTGGGAAAGCATTTTTATCATCTCTCTCTCTCTTTTTCTCCTCTCTCTGTTTTACCCATTTATATCGAGATAGTCATGAAAAACTGCACAGCTCCGTAAGTGCATTTGTACAATAAATAAATATGAATTAAAAATTAACTTATACACACATACATATAACACATATATATCCACACATCCATATAATCACTTAGAAACAAAAAATTTCTAGTATGTTTTGTTCTCTTCAATAACATTTGGATTTTAATTCTATATTTTCAGAAGATTTTATATATTGGCATATGTACATACATATGTATGTATGTACATATGTACATATACATATGTATGGGCAGTTGTCATAGAAAATCAATTATAAAATTATAAAATTTCCCTATTATTAACTGGTTAAGAGGTTGGATAAATGTATGTACATACATATGTATGTATGTACTATGTATGTATATACATATTTGCGGGAATAAGGAAGACTCCCTGAACTCATCTTGATAGGAGAGCGACTTATTTACAGACATATACATACATACTCGTATGTATTTAAATATGTATGTATGTATGTCTCATTAGAAAAGATCTGCCTACACACCCTTCTCATACTTTGGAAATGTGGAAAATGTGGTATAATATAAAGTTAAGTGAGTTTATACAATTTTCAATTCTACGCAACAGTTTCTCTAACATTCGAAAACAAAAGAGCTATAACTTCATGCTATGCATCTTCCAGAAATGTAAGTCTATCATGCAATGCAAGGCAGTAATGGATAGACTAGCCACCAACCGGAAGTTACATATTTACTGGATGCCAGGGCATAAGAATATAGAAGGAAATGAGAGTGCGGATGCCATTGCAAAAAGCGGAATTTTACCTCTAAGGTGTGGCCTTAACGGCCGGCCAGTCGAACCTAACCTAACCTATAAGAAGAAGAACAAGAATTTTAACAATTTTCTACCAATCTTACAAGTAACAACAATTTTCATCAATTTTAAAACATTTGGATGAAGATCCAACAATGTTTCAATAATTTAATTAAAATCTAAAATCGCACCAATTGTACAAGTACATTTTGTGCAACACTGTGCATCATACGAAAAGAAAAATTGGTCTTCACTGACTGTAATAGCCGTTGTCCGTTGTCTCATTCTCTCTTTAACTTCATTGCGAGAAGCTATGTATGTACGTATGTACTTAGTACACCAAAATGTAGGGAAGCGGAAATGCCGAATGCATCCATATATGCACAAGAATAATGGTTTGATCTATGTATGTTTTTTCTAAAGGTACTCCTTTGGCAATATGCTCACATTTTAGAATTTATGGGTAGTTCATGAGAGTTCTTATTGGTTTGCTTTATATTGTATTACAAAAATGCCAAACGAAAAAGAAAATCTGGTTTCTCGCGCAAATTTTGTTGTAGTGCAGTCGCGATCGAACGAAGTTTGTATATTTTGCAAGTACTGTCAATGCAAATTCAAGATGGTGGCAGTCCACTTGAAAACGCAGTATCAATCACACTTGGGTTCAGAAAACAAAGAGCTTTCAACCGTCCATATCCACTGAAATTGCAAATGCGAGTGCCAAACAATCTAAAGCTGACACTTATTCGACGAATAAGCTACAGCATTTATTGAAGCTGGGATTCCTTTATGGAAACTGCGACATCCAAGCATTAAAAGATTCTTTTTACAACAACATAATGAAGTTTTACCCAGTGTACGCACACTTTACAAAAATATTAATTTCATTTATGAAAATACTTTGCGAAATATTAAATTTTATTTTTGGAACAAACTAACAGCACCACTCTGCAACGTTATATGGTGCAGATATTCCTTTTGAGAAGGTATGGCTTTTGCTAGCCGATCAAGCTTCGTATATGATGAACGCTGAGCGAGATCTGAAAGGAATATTTCCAAACCTAAGACATATAACGTGTGTGGTACATGGACTGAATAGAGTTTGTGAATTAATCAAGCACGAAAACGACGAGGTGAATGATTTAATCGCTGGCATAAAATCGGTGCTTTGAAAATCACCTTCCCGTCGTCAAACATTTTTCGAAATGCCCAATTTCCCGTTTCCTCCCGATGTGCTCGAAATTCGTTGGAACAGTTGTCTTACTGAAGTATTTTACAATGCGTAACATTTTTCGGACATTAAACTCAGGGGCAGCTCTAAAATTGAAAAAAAACCATCGAAAACACGAACTTGGACTCAGCCTTGTATACAATATACGAATACAAATTTTTGCCTGAAGCAATTACGTGTTTGGAAAAACGAGGATTAACCGCACAACAACAATTGAAGACTTCGTCAGCTGGTACGGAAAAGCTAAAGGGCTAAATTATTAAAACTTGAAAAAGTTTTGTTTAAAAATCCCGCCTGTCAATCAGAAAATTAAATACAAATATGCACCAATGACTTCAGTAGATGTTGAAAGATCCTTTTCGATTTACCGACACATTTTATCTGATAGACGTCATTCTCTGACTAAGTCAAATTTAGTCAGGCTGAATATCATTCAGTACAATAATTTTCAAAATGATAATTCAGATGTAGTCGATGCATTTTGTGAATAAATTGATTTAACAATTTTGGTTTTTTTCTAACAATTTCGGTTGATTTTATTTAACGATTTTTAGAGGCTCTATTATATATCATTTCACTGGAAGAAATGTTAAAAAGCGAAATGTCGCCCATCATCTATGTTTCTGTTTCTGATTGATTAACAAAGCATGAGATTTTCTTAGAATCAATATTTATTATTTAAATATCTCACAATAATAATCAATGACAAAATAGCAAAGTTAGCATCCTTAAAAAATAAAAGTTTTTCCATAACTTCTTGGCGTGCCTGCAAATTGCCCAGTGTTCCTTTGAGTTGGTGGAAACACAAGTTTATTTTCATGTTTTTTTGCAGCGGCATTACGAACAAAATCAGTTTATGATATACACGTATTTCAAATAATTAATGTAGAAATTATAAATGTTTGCCCAAAATGTAAAGTTAAGGATACCATATAAATATGTAGTGAAAGAAACTTATAAACTTAAATTATAACAATCCAACTCTGAACCTTATAGCTGTAGTTTCCAATTACATACTTTTGTTACTTTACATTGTTATTGATATTCCAATTTTACAGAGTTACTAGCTTTATAACTTAAAAATGATAAGTCCTTCGGACGTTGGCTTATAAAGATATAGCTCACGATATTATAGATATTGTAACTGCGTTATTATAACTTTCAAAAGCGCATCGAAAAAGTGAAGCAGAGAATAGGGTCAACTTTCAGTGCTACAAGAACACGCGTATAATAGAATACTCAAACTTATTAATTTAAGTACAAAAATAAAGTATTTTCAAATAGTATGCTTCTTAAAGGTAACGTGGAAATAATGGGCAAAAAAAAAATGAAACTTAAAATAACTTCAAACAAAACTTAAAAAAGTTGTTAAAAGTATTTATCCAAAAATACTTATATAAGATGTGTTAGCACGGGTACTTCCCCGCATACTGTAAACCAAGACCTCTATGAAGACAGCTGGAATATGTTTCTGGTTGTTGCTGGACATTTGTTGCTACCTACGACTGATAGGTTCCAATGAAAACTCCGCACTGTGGACAGAAATGATTGGCATTGCGGCATGAATCCATGCAATATGGCAAACAACACAAACTGGAATTAGACACAAAGAAGGAATACAATTTATAAATTAGTTCTTAACATTTACTATGTAATACGATTTAGATATTCCCAAAATAAATTTGAACAAAAACTTACCAGGTCCATGAGAGCAATAGACAAGCAATGTGAGTCTTCGCAGTCGAACGGTGATTAACTTTGGTCTTGATGCGACAGCGGCAACTTGGACAAGTCAATTCTACGGATTTGCGACCTACCGGTGGATTGGAATTCACTGGCACATAATTTGGACCAATGGGATATACTTGCATTACCGGTGTCATTGTGGTATGCTGAAATTCTATACAGCCGCACTGCGCATTGGGCATTGGATATGGTGGTGGTGCAGCGGCGTTAAATTGCAAACCATTATTTGCGAGTACTGCTGCATCGTTGGAAATTGCACCATAAGAATTTTGTTCCATCGTGTCGTTTATAGAAAATCACCCAGAATTTAATTCAGAAACTACGATGCACTAATTGTTTGCTCTTTGAATGTTGGAACTGTACTGATTTTATAGATTACCAATTAATCTATGTATGCTGATTTAGCGCCCACGCCAGAACAAAATATATTTACAGTTATGTAGCGAGACGTTGACGAATTTAGGAATGCATCAGGGATTCCCAATCTTTTTTTGTGTTTCCAGATTGAAGATTTTGAAATATACTGATGTCTATTGTGTCTTGAATTTCACATATGGACAGAGAGAGCGAGATAGAGAAGAACAGATAGAGTGCGGAATAATAAAACTGAAGATAGTTCGTCAAATACGATATACATATAAAAAGTCGTATTTCGTACGCGCACATTTTATATTGTCCATGTGTCTGTTTTCATTCCATTTATAATAGACAGAGTAGACCTTAATTAGAATTTTTCAAAATTGAGTTAATAAAGGTACGGATAATAAATTGATAGCAGAAGTGTGCATAGAATGAGGATATGCTTGATTTTAGTTAAGGGACTTTATAAGAAAATAACTTTTAATCATGTAGGAGTTTTTAATTCACTTCCCTAATCCCACTAAAGTACTCTTAAGATTTGGTTTCTGGTGATGCCATGGAATATTATAATTGCTTTTTTTTAATCTTTAATCGTAACTCATCAACTATTTAAAATGATTTTCTCATTACTTAGTTTATTTTGTTCTTCTAGAAGAAAAATGAATTAAAAAAGAAGGAAAATAAATTTTGTAACCTTTTTGTAACACCCGAAATTGAATTCTAGAGCAACCCAGACTTCACAATAATATATGGTTGAGAGAAACCTCAAATAAAACGGAAAGAATGTCTTTCATCTAAAATAATTTTTAATTATGAAATTGTTCATGAAAATTAACGTCTACTTACTTTTTATATGGTGCCAATTTATAAACTCTAAACAAACTGTTTTGTTTAGGCGAAAATGCCGAATAAAAATGTTTTATTCCAAATAAAATGGGTTGTTAACATGCACCTTGTTGCATCTTTTTCTTTATCCTCAATAATTTGTAGACGGAAAATTTGCCTGTACATTTTGGTTTTTGATTTTCACTAAAACGAACAATATAAAACTGAACATCTGATTGTTTGTTACCTCCGTTTTAGATGGCAACAAAATATACCAAGTAACTGTGAACTCAGAATACGAAATAGAAACACAATATACCGAGAGGTAAATTTTGATACCACGATAAATATCATTAGCTCGCTAGAATAGATACAAAATAATAGTGAATTGGAAAAAACCATTCTGCTTGGCGGTTATAAGGTCCAGAAAAATTCCGATTTTCAAGCTTATCATTATTGAAATTTAATGTATTAAATTCTTTGTTGGCACATTGTAAAAGATACGAATTAATCTATCTTTATAAACCACAAAATTTTGTAGTTATTTTCTTTTTTAGTTATTTTGTTACAGTGTGCTTGAATGCCCATAATTTTCTAATCAAAATAAACCAAATTCTAGTTTTAGTGTAGAAAAAGTTTGGGAAAGCATTTTTATCATCTCTCTCTTTTTCTCCTCTCTCTGTTTTACCCATTTATATCGAGATAGTCATGAAAAACTGCACAGCTCCGTAAGTGCATTTGTACAATAAATAAATATGAATTAAAAAATTAACTTATACACACATACATATAACACATATATATCCACACATCCATATAATCACTTAGAAACAAAAAATTTCTAGTATGTTTTGTTCTCTTCAATAACATTTGGATTTTAATTCTATATTTTCAGAAGATTTTATATATTGGCATATGTACATACATATGTATGTATGTACATATGTACATATACATATGTATGGGCAGTTGTCATAGAAAATCAATTATAAAATTATAAAATTTCCCTATTATTAACTGGTTAAGAGGTTGGATAAATGTATGTACATACATATGTATGTATGTACTATGTATGTATGTATATACATATTTGCGGGAATAAGGAAGACTCCCTGAACTCATCTTGATAGGAGAGCGACTTATTTACAGACATATACATACATACTCGTATGTATTTAAATATGTATGTATGTATGTCTCATTAGAAAAGATCTGCCTACACACCCTTCTCATACTTTGGAAATGTGGAAAATGTGGTATAATATAAAGTTAAGTGAGTTTATACAATTTTCAATTCTACGCAACAGTTTCTCTAACATTCGAAAACAAAAGAGCTATAACTTCATGCTATGCATCTTCCAGAAATGTAAGTCTATCATGCAATGCAAGGCAGTAATGGATAGACTAGCCACCAACCGGAAGTTACATATTTACTGGATGCCAGGGCATAAGAATATAGAAGGAAATGAGAGTGCGGATGCCATTGCAAAAAGCGGAATTTTACCTCTAAGGTGTGGCCTTAACGGCCGGCCAGTCGAACCTAACCTAACCTATAAGAAGAAGAACAAGAATTTTAACAATTTTCTACCAATCTTACAAGTAACAACAATTTTCATCAATTTTAAAACATTTGGATGAAGATCCAACAATGTTTCAATAATTTAATTAAAATCTAAAATCGCACCAATTGTACAAGTACATTTTGTGCAACACTGTGCATCATACGAAAAGAAAAATTGGTCTTCACTGACTGTAATAGCCGTTGTCCGTTGTCTCATTCTCTCTTTAACTTCATTGCGAGAAGCTATGTATGTACGTATGTACTTAGTACACCAAAATGTAGGGAAGCGGAAATGCCGAATGCATCCATATATGCACAAGAATAATGGTTTGATCTATGTATGTTTTTTCTAAAGGTACTCCTTTGGCAATATGCTCACATTTTAGAATTTATGGGTAGTTCATGAGAGTTCTTATTGGTTTGCTTTATATTGTATTACAAAAACGCCAAACGAAAAAGAAAATCTGGTTTCTCGTGCAAATTTTGTTGTAGTGCAGTCGCGATCGAACGAAGTTTGTATATTTTGCAAGTACTGTCAATGCAAATTCAAGATGGTGGCAGTCCACTTGAAAACGCAGTATCAATCACACTTGGGTTCAGAAAACAAAGAGCTTTCAACCGTCCATATCCACTGAAATTGCAAATGCGAGTGCCAAACAATCTAAAGCTGACACTTATTCGACGAATAAGCTACAGCATTTATTGAAGCTGGGATTCCTTTATGGAAACTGCGACATCCAAGCATTAAAAGATTCTTTTTACAACAACATAATGAAGTTTTACCCAGTGTACGCACACTTTACAAAAATATTAATTTCATTTATGAAAATACTTTGCGAAATATTAAATTTTATTTTTGGAACAAACTAACAGCACCACTCTGCAACGTTATATGGTGCAGATATTCCTTTTGAGAAGGTATGGCTTTTGCTAGCCGATCAAGCTTCGTATATGATGAACGCTGAGCGAGATCTGAAAGGAATATTTCCAAACCTAAGACATATAACGTGTGTGGTACATGGACTGAATAGAGTTTGTGAATTAATCAAGCACGAAAACGACGAGGTGAATGATTTAATCGCTGGCATAAAATCGGTGCTTTGAAAATCACCTTCCCGTCGTCAAACATTTTTCGAAATGCCCAATTTCCCGTTTCCTCCCGATGTGCTCGAAATTCGTTGGAACAGTTGTCTTACTGAAGTATTTTACAATGCGTAACATTTTTCGGACATTAAACTCAGGGGCAGCTCTAAAATTGAAAAAAAACCATCGAAAACACGAACTTGGACTCAGCCTTGTATACAATATACGAATACAAATTTTTGCCTGAAGCAATTACGTGTTTGGAAAAACGAGGATTAACCGCACAACAACAATTGAAGACTTCGTCAGCTGGTACGGAAAAGCTAAAGGGCTAAATTATTAAAACTTGAAAAAGTTTTGTTTAAAAATCCCGCCTGTCAATCAGAAAATTAAATACAAATATGCACCAATGACTTCAGTAGATGTTGAAAGATCCTTTTCGATTTACCGACACATTTTATCTGATAGACGTCATTCTCTGACTAAGTCAAATTTAGTCAGGCTGAATATCATTCAGTACAATAATTTTCAAAATGATAATTCAGATGTAGTCGATGCATTTTGTGAATAAATTGATTTAACAATTTTGGTTTTTTTCTAACAATTTCGGTTGATTTTATTTAACGATTTTTAGAGGCTCTATTATATATCATTTCACTGGAAGAAATGTTAAAAAGCGAAATGTCGCCCATCATCTATGTTTCTGTTTCTGATTGATTAACAAAGCATGAGATTTTCTTAGAATCAATATTTATTATTTAAATATCTCACAATAATAATCAATGACAAAATAGCAAAGTTAGCATCCTTAAAAAATAAAAGTTTTTCCATAACTTCTTGGCGTGCCTGCAAATTGCCCAGTGTTCCTTTGAGTTGGTGGAAACACAAGTTTATTTTTATGTTTTTTTGCAGCGGCATTACGAACAAAATCAGTTTATGATATACACGTATTTCAAATAATTAATGTAGAAATTATAAATGTTTGCCCAAAATGTAAAGTTAAGGATACCATATAAATATGTAGTGAAAGAAACTTATAAACTTAAATTATAACAATCCAACTCTGAACCTTATAGCTGTAGTTTCCAATTACATACTTTTGTTACTTTACATTGTTATTGATATTCCAATTTTACAGAGTTACTAGCTTTATAACTTAAAAATGATAAGTCCTTCGGACGTTGGCTTATAAAGATATAGCTCACGATATTATAGATATTGTAACTGCGTTATTATAACTTTCAAAAGCGCATCGAAAAAGTGAAGCAGAGAATAGGGTCAACTTTCAGTGCTACAAGAACACGCGTATAATAGAATACTCAAACTTATTAATTTAAGTACAAAAATAAAGTATTTTCAAATAGTATGCTTCTTAAAGGTAACGTGGAAATAATGGGCAAAAAAAAAATGAAACTTAAAATAACTTCAAACAAAACTTAAAAAAGTTGTTAAAAGTATTTATCCAAAAATACTTATATAAGATGTGTTAGCACGGGTACTTCCCCGCATACTGTAAACCAAGACCTCTATGAAGACAGCTGGAATATGTTTCTGGTTGTTGCTGGACATTTGTTGCTACCTACGACTGATAGGTTCCAATGAAAACTCCGCACTGTGGACAGAAATGATTGGCATTGCGGCATGAATCCATGCAATATGGCAAACAACACAAACTGGAATTAGACACAAAGAAGGAATACAATTTATAAATTAGTTCTTAACATTTACTATGTAATACGATTTAGATATTCCCAAAATAAATTTGAACAAAAACTTACCAGGTCCATGAGAGCAATAGACAAGCAATGTGAGTCTTCGCAGTCGAACGGTGATTAACTTTGGTCTTGATGCGACAGCGGCAACTTGGACAAGTCAATTCTACGGATTTGCGACCTACCGGTGGATTGGAATTCACTGGCACATAATTTGGACCAATGGGATATACTTGCATTACCGGTGTCATTGTGGTATGCTGAAATTCTATACAGCCGCACTGCGCATTGGGCATTGGATATGGTGGTGGTGCAGCGGCGTTAAATTGCAAACCATTATTTGCGAGTACTGCTGCATCGTTGGAAATTGCACCATAAGAATTTTGTTCCATCGTGTCGTTTATATAAAATCACCCAGAATTTAATTCAGAAACTACGATGCACTAATTGTTTGCTCTTTGAATGTTGGAACTGTACTGATTTTATAGATTACCAATTAATCTATGCTGATTTAGCGTCCACTCCAGAACAAAATATATTTACAGTTATGTAGCGAGACGTTGACGAATTTAGGAATGCATCAGGGATTCCCAATCTTTTTTTGTGTTTCCAGATTGAAGATTTTGAAATATACTGATGTCTATTGTGTCTTGAATTTCACATATGGACAGAGAGAGCGAGATAGAGAATAACAGATAGAGTGTGGAATAATAAAACTGAAGATAGTTCGTCAAATACGATATACATATAAAAAGTCGTATTTGGGCGCGCACATTTTATATTGTCCATGTGTCTGTTTTCATTCCATTTATAATAGACAGAGTAGACCTTAATTAGAATTTTTCAAAATTGAGTTAATAAAGGTACGGATAATAAATTGATAGCAGAAGTGTGCATAGAATGAGGATATGCTTGATTTTAGTTAAGGGACTTTATAAGAAAATAACTTTTAATCATGTAGGAGTTTTTAATTCACTTCCCTAATCCCACTAAAGTACTCTTAAGATTTGGTTTCTGGTGATGCCATGGAATATTATAATTGCTTTTTTTTAATCTTTAATCGTAACTTATCAACTATTTAAAATGATTTTCTCATTACTTAGTTTATTTTGTTCTTCTAGAAGAAAAATGAATTAAAAAAGAAGGAAAATAAATTTTGTAACCTTTTTGTAACACCCGAAATTGAATTCTAGAGCAACCCAGACTTCACAATAATATATGGTTGAGAGAAACCTCAAATAAAACGGAAAGAATGTCTTTCATCTAAAATAATTTTTAATTATGAAATTGTTCATGAAAATTAACGTCTACTTACTTTTTATATGGTGCCAATTTATAAACTCTAAACAAACTGTTTTGTTTAGGCGAAAATGCCGAATAAAAATGTTTTATTCCAAATAAAATGGGTTGTTAACATGCACCTTGTTGCATCTTTTTCTTTATCCTCAATAATTTGTAGACGGAAAATTTGCCTGTACATTTTGGTTTTTGATTTTCACTAAAACGAACAATATAAAACTGAACATCTGATTGTTTGTTACCTCCGTTTTAGATGGCAACAAAATATACCAAGTAACTGTGAACTCAGAATACGAAATAGAAACACAATATACCGAGAGGTAAATTTTGATACCACGATAAATATCATTAGCTCGCTAGAATAGATACAAAATAATAGTGAATTGGAAAAAACCATTCTGCTTGGCGGTTATAAGGTCCAGAAAAATTCCGATTTTCAAGCTTATCATTATTGAAATTTAATGTATTAAATTCTTTGTTGGCACATTGTAAAAGATACGAATTAATCTATCTTTATAAACCACAAAATTTTGTAGTTATTTTCTTTTTTAGTTATTTTGTTACAGTGTGCTTGAATGCCCATAATTTTCTAATCAAAATAAACCAAATTCTAGTTTTAGTGTAGAAAAAGTTTGGGAAAGCATTTTTATCATCTCTCTCTCTTTTTCTCCTCTCTCTGTTTTACCCATTTATATCGAGATAGTTATGAAAAACTGCACAGTATTGTTTTATAAAGCTCCGTAAGTGCATTTGTACAATAAATAAATATGAATTAAAAAATTAACTTATACACACATGCATATAACACATACATATCCACACATCCATATAATCACTTAGAAACAAAAAATGTCTAGTATGTTTTGTTCTCTTCAATAACATTTGGATTTTAATTCTATATTTTCAGAAGATTTTATATATTGGCATATGTACATACATATGTATGTATGTACATATGTACATATACATATGTATGGGCAGTTGTCATAGAAAATCAATTATAAAATTATAAAATTTCCCTATTATTAACTGGTTAAGAGGTTGGATAAATGTATGTACATACATATGTATGTATGTACTATGTATGTATATACATATTTGCGGGAATAAGGAAGACTCCCTGAACTCCTCTTGATAGGAGAGCGACTTATTTACAGACATATACATACATACTCGTATGTATTTAAATATGTATGTATGTATGTCTCATTAGAAAAGATCTGCCTACACACCCTTCTCATACTTTGGAAATGTGGAAAATGTGGTATAATATAAAGTTAAGTGAGTTTATACAATTTTCAATTCTACGCAACAGTTTCTCTAACATTCGAAAACAAAAGAGCTATAACTTCATGCTATGCATCTTCCAGAAATGTAAGTCTATCATGCAATGCAAGGCAGTAATGGATAGACTAGCCACCAACCGGAAGTTACATATTTACTGGATGCCAGGGCATAAGAATATAGAAGGAAATGAGAGTGCGGATGCCATTGCAAAAAGCGGAATTTTACCTCTAAGGTGTGGCCTTAACGGCCGGCCAGTCGAACCTAACCTAACCTATAAGAAGAAGAACAAGAATTTTAACAATTTTCTACCAATCTTACAAGTAACAACAATTTTCATCAATTTTAAAACATTTGGATGAAGATCCAACAATGTTTCAATAATTTAATTAAAATCTAAAATCGCACCAATTGTACAAGTACATTTTGTGCAACACTGTGCATCATACGAAAAGAAAAATTGGTCTTCACTGACTGTAATAGCCGTTGTCCGTTGTCTCATTCTCTCTTTAACTTCATTGCGAGAAGCTATGTATGTACGTATGTACTTAGTACACCAAAATGTAGGGAAGCGGAAATGCCGAATGCATCCATATATGCACAAGAATAATGGTTTGATCTATGTATGTTTTTTCTAAAGGTACTCCTTTGGCAATATGCTCACATTTTAGAATTTATGGGTAGTTCATGAGAGTTCTTATTGGTTTGCTTTATATTGTATTACAAAAATGCCAAACGAAAAAGAAAATCTGGTTTCTCGCGCAAATTTTGTTGTAGTGCAGTCGCGATCGAACGAAGTTTGTATATTTTGCAAGTACTGTCAATGCAAATTCAAGATGGTGGCAGTCCACTTGAAAACGCAGTATCAATCACACTTGGGTTCAGAAAACAAAGAGCTTTCAACCGTCCATATCCACTGAAATTGCAAATGCGAGTGCCAAACAATCTAAAGCTGACACTTATTCGACGAATAAGCTACAGCATTTATTGAAGCTGGGATTCCTTTATGGAAACTGCGACATCCAAGCATTAAAAGATTCTTTTTACAACAACATAATGAAGTTTTACCCAGTGTACGCACACTTTACAAAAATATTAATTTCATTTATGAAAATACTTTGCGAAATATTAAATTTTATTTTTGGAACAAACTAACAGCACCACTCTGCAACGTTATATGGTGCAGATATTCCTTTTGAGAAGGTATGGCTTTTGCTAGCCGATCAAGCTTCGTATATGATGAACGCTGAGCGAGATCTGAAAGGAATATTTCCAAACCTAAGACATATAACGTGTGTGGTACATGGACTGAATAGAGTTTGTGAATTAATCAAGCACGAAAACGACGAGGTGAATGATTTAATCGCTGGCATAAAATCGGAGCTTTGAAAATCACCTTCCCGTCGTCAAACATTTTTCGAAATGCGCAATTTCCCGTTTCCTCCCGATGTGCTCGAAATTCGTTGGAACAGTTGTCTTACTGAAGTATTTTACAATGCGTAACATTTTTCGGACATTAAACTCAGGGGCAGCTCTAAAATTGAAAAAAAACCATCGAAAACACGAACTTGGACTCAGCCTTGTATACAATATACGAATACAAATTTTTGCCTGAAGCAATTACGTGTTTGGAAAAACGAGGATTAACCGCACAACAACAATTGAAGACTTCGTCAGCTGGTACGGAAAAGCTAAAGGGCTAAATTATTAAAACTTGAAAAAGTTTTGTTTAAAAATCCCGCCTGTCAATCAGAAAATTAAATACAAATATGCACCAATGACTTCAGTAGATGTTGAAAGATCCTTTTCGATTTACCGACACATTTTATCTGATAGACGTCATTCTCTGACTAAGTCAAATTTAGTCAGGCTGAATATCATTCAGTACAATAATTTTCAAAATGATAATTCAGATGTAGTCGATGCATTTTGTGAATAAATTGATTTAACAATTTTGGTTTTTTTCTAACAATTTCGGTTGATTTTATTTAACGATTTTTAGAGGCTCTATTATATATCATTTCACTGGAAGAAATGTTAAAAAGCGAAATGTCGCCCATCATCTATGTTTCTGTTTCTGATTGATTAACAAAGCATGAGATTTTCTTGGAATCAATATTTATTATTTAAATATCTCACAATAATAATCAATGACAAAATAGCAAAGTTAGCATCCTTAAAAAATAAAAGTTTTTCCATAACTTCTTGGCGTGCCTGCAAATTGCCCAGTGTTCCTTTGAGTTGGTGGAAACACAAGTTTATTTTTATGTTTTTTTGCAGCGGCATTACGAACAAAATCAGTTTATGATATACACGTATTTCAAATAATTAATGTAGAAATTATAAATGTTTGCCCAAAATGTAAAGTTAAGGATACCATATAAATATGTAGTGAAAGAAACTTATAAACTTAAATTATAACAATCCAACTCTGAACCTTATAGCTGTAGTTTCCAATTACATACTTTTGTTACTTTACATTGTTATTGATATTCCAATTTTACAGAGTTACTAGCTTTATAACTTAAAAATGATAAGTCCTTCGGACGTTGGCTTATAAAGATATAGCTCACGATATTATAGATATTGTAACTGCGTTATTATAACTTTCAAAAGCGCATCGAAAAAGTGAAGCAGAGAATAGGGTCAACTTTCAGTGCTACAAGAACACGCGTATAATAGAATACTCAAACTTATTAATTTAAGTACAAAAATAAAGTATTTTCAAATAGTATGCTTCTTAAAGGTAACGTGGAAATAATGGGCAAAAAAAAAAAAAAATTAAACTTAAAATAACTTCAAACAAAACTTAAAAAAGTTGTTAAAAGTATTTATCCAAAAATACTTATATAAGATGTGTTAGCACGGGTACTTCCCCGCATACTGTAAACCAAGACCTCTATGAAGACAGCTGGAATATGTTTCTGGTTGTTGCTGGACATTTGTTGCTACCTACGACTGATAGGTTCCAATGAAAACTCCGCACTGTGGACAGAAATGATTGGCATTGCGGCATGAATCCATGCAATATGGCAAACAACACAAACTGGAATTAGACACAAAGAAGGAATACAATTTATAAATTAGTTCTTAACATTTACTATATAATACGATTTAGATATTCCCAAAATAAATTTGAACAAAAACTTACCAGGTCCATGAGAGCAATACACAAACAATGTGAGTCTTCGCAGTCGAACGGTGATTAACTTTGGTCTTGATGCGACAGCGGCAACTTGGACAAGTCAATTCTACGGATTTGCGACCTACCGGTGGATTGGAATTCACTGGCACATAATTTGGACCAATGGGATATACTTGCATTACCGGTGTCATTGTGGTATGCTGAAATTCTATACAGCCGCACTGCGCATTGGGCATTGGATATGGTGGTGGTGCAGCGGCGTTAAATTGCAAACCATTATTTGCGAGTACTGCTGCATCGTTGGAAATTGCACCATAAGAATTTTGTTCCATCGTGTCGTTTATAGAAAATCACCCAGAATTTAATTCAGAAACTACGATGCACTAATTGTTTGCTCTTTGAATGTTGGAACTGTACTGATTTTATAGATTATCAATTAATCTATGCTGATTTAGCGCCCACGCCAGAACAAAATATATTTACAGTTATGTAGCGAGACGGTGACGAATTTAGGAATGCATCAGGGATTCCCAATCTTTTTTTGTGTTTCCAGATTGAAGATTTTGAAATATACTGATGTCTATTGTGTCTTGAATTTCACATATGGACAGAGAGAGCGAGATAGAGAAGAACAGATAGAGTGCGGAATAATAAAACTGAAGATAGTTCGTCAAATACGATATACATATAAAAAGTCGTATTTCGTACGCGCACATTTTATATTGTCCATGTGTCTGTTTTCATTCCATTTATAATAGACAGAGTAGACCTTAATTAGAATTTTTCAAAATTGAGTTAATAAAGGTACGGATAATAAATTGATAGCAGAAGTGTGCATAGAATGAGGATATGCTTGATTTTAGTTAAGGGACTTTATAAGAAAATAACTTTTAATCATGTAGGAGTTTTTAATTCACTTCCCTAATCCCACTAAAGTACTCTTAAGATTTGGTTTCTGGTGATGCCATGGAATATTATAATTGCTTTTTTTTAATCTTTAATCGTAACTCATCAACTATTTAAAATGATTTTCTCATTACTTAGGTTATTTTGTTCTTCTAGAAGAAAAATGAATTAAAAAAGAAGGAAAATAAATTTTGTAACCTTTTTGTAACACCCGAAATTGAATTCTAGAGCAACCCAGACTTCACAATAATATATGGTTGAGAGAAACCTCAAATAAAACGGAAAGAATGTCTTTCATCTAAAATAATTTTTAATTATGAAATTGTTCATGAAAATTAACGTCTACTTACTTTTTATATGGTGCCAATTTATAAACTCTAAACAAAGTGTTTTGTTTAGGCGAAAATGCCGAATAAAAATGTTTTATTCCAAATAAAATGGGTTGTTAACATGCACCTTGTTGCATCTTTTTCTTTATCCTCAATAATTTGTAGACGGAAAATTTGCCTGTACATTTTGGTTTTTGATTTTCACTAAAACGAACAATATAAAACTGAACATCTGATTGTTTGTTACCTCCGTTTTAGATGGCAACAAAATATACCAAGTAACTGTGAACTCAGAATACGAAATAGAAACACAATATACCGAGAGGTAAATTTTGATACCACGATAAATATCATTAGCTCGCTAGAATAGATACAAAATAATAGTGAATTGGAAAAAAACCATTCTGCTTGGCGGTTATAAGGTCCAGAAAAATTCCGATTTTCAAGCTTATCATTATTGAAATTTAATGTATTAAATTCTTTGTTGGCACATTGTAAAAGATACGAATTAATCTATCTTTATAAACCACAAAATTTTGTAGTTATTTTCTTTTTTAGTTATTTTGTTACAGTGTGCTTGAATGCCCATAATTTTCTAATCAAAATAAACCAAATTCTAGTTTTAGTGTAGAAAAAGTTTGGGAAAGCATTTTTATCATCTCTCTCTCTTTTTCTCCTCTCTCTGTTTTACCCATTTATATCGAGATAGTTATGAAAAACTGCACAGTATTGTTTTATAAAGCTCCGTAAGTGCATTTGTACAATAAATAAATATGAATTAAAAAATTAACTTATACACACATGCATATAACACATACATATCCACACATCCATATAATCACTTAGAAACAAAAAATTTCTAGTATGTTTTGTTCTCTTCAATAACATTTGGATTTTAATTCTATATTTTCAGAAGATTTTATATATTGGCATATGTACATACATATGTATGTATGTACATATGTACATATACATATGTATGGGCAGTTGTCATAGAAAATCAATTATAAAATTATAAAATTTCCCTATTATTAACTGGTTAAGAGGTTGGATAAATGTATGTACATACATATGTATGTATGTATGTACTATGTATGTATATACATATTTGCGGGAATAAGGAAGACTCCCTGAACTCCTCTTGATAGGAGAGCGACTTATTTACAGACATATACATACATACTCGTATGTATTTAAATATGTATGTATGTATGTCTCATTAGAAAAGATCTGCCTACACACCCTTCTCATACTTTGGAAATGTGGAAAATGTGGTATAATATAAAGTTAAGTGAGTTTATACAATTTTCAATTCTACGCAACAGTTTCTCTAACATTCGAAAACAAAAGAGCTATAACTTCATGCTATGCATCTTCCAGAAATGTAAGTCTATCATGCAATGCAAGGCAGTAATGGATAGACTAGCCACCAACCGGAAGTTACATATTTACTGGATGCCAGGGCATAAGAATATAGAAGGAAATGAGAGTGCGGATGCCATTGCAAAAAGCGGAATTTTACCTCTAAGGTGTGGCCTTAACGGCCGGCCAGTCGAACCTAACCTAACCTATAAGAAGAAGAACAAGAATTTTAACAATTTTCTACCAATCTTACAAGTAACAACAATTTTCATCAATTTTAAAACATTTGGATGAAGATCCAACAATGTTTCAATAATTTAATTAAAATCTAAAATCGCACCAATTGTACAAGTACATTTTGTGCAACACTGTGCATCATACGAAAAGAAAAATTGGTCTTCACTGACTGTAATAGCCGTTGTCCGTTGTCTCATTCTCTCTTTAACTTCATTGCGAGAAGCTATGTATGTATGTACGTATGTACTTAGTACACCAAAATGTAGGGAAGCGGAAATGCCGAATGCATCCATATATGCACAAGAATAATGGTTTGATCTATGTATGTTTTTTCTAAAGGTACTCCTTTGGCAATATGCTCACATTTTAGAATTTATGGGTAGTTCATGAGAGTTCTTATTGGTTTGCTTTATATTGTATTACAAAAATGCCAAACGAAAAAGAAAATCTGGTTTCTCGCGCAAATTTTGTTGTAGTGCAGTCGCGATCGAACGAAGTTTGTATATTTTGCAAGTACTGTCAATGCAAATTCAAGATGGTGGCAGTCCACTTGAAAACGCAGTATCAATCACACTTGGGTTCAGAAAACAAAGAGCTTTCAACCGTCCATATCCACTGAAATTGCAAATGCGAGTGCCAAACAATCTAAAGCTGACACTTATTCGACGAATAAGCTACAGCATTTATTGAAGCTGGGATTCCTTTATGGAAACTGCGACACCCAAGCATTAAAAGATTCTTTTTACAACAACATAATGAAGTTTTACCCAGTGTACGCACACTTTACAAAAATATTAATTTCATTTATGAAAATACTTTGCGAAATATTAAATTTTATTTTTGGAACAAACTAACAGCACCACTCTGCAACGTTATATGGTGCAGATATTCCTTTTGAGAAGGTATGGCTTTTGCTAGCCGATCAAGCTTCGTATATGATGAACGCTGAGCGAGATCTGAAAGGAATATTTCCAAACCTAAGACATATAACGTGTGTGGTACATGGACTGAATAGAGTTTGTGAATTAATCAAGCACGAAAACGACGAGGTGAATGATTTAATCGCTGGCATAAAATCGGTGCTTTGAAAATCACCTTCCCGTCGTCAAACATTTTTCGAAATGCGCAATTTCCCGTTTCCTCCCGATGTGCTCGAAATTCGTTGGAACAGTTGTCTTACTGAAGTATTTTACAATGCGTAACATTTTTCGGACATTAAACTCAGGGGCAGCTCTAAAATTGAAAAAAAACCATCGAAAACACGAACTTGGACTCAGCCTTGTATACAATATACGAATACAAATTTTTGCCTGAAGCAATTACGTGTTTGGAAAAACGAGGATTAACCGCACAACAACAATTGAAGACTTCGTCAGCTGGTACGGAAAAGCTAAAGGGCTAAATTATTAAAACTTGAAAAAGTTTTGTTTAAAAATCCCGCCTGTCAATCAGAAAATTAAATACAAATATGCACCAATGACTTCAGTAGATGTTGAAAGATCCTTTTCGATTTACCGACACATTTTATCTGATAGACGTCATTCTCTGACTAAGTCAAATTTAGTCAGGCTGAATATCATTCAGTACAATAATTTTCAAAATGATAATTCAGATGTAGTCGATGCATTTTGTGAATAAATTGATTTAACAATTTTGGTTTTTTTCTAACAATTTCGGTTGATTTTATTTAACGATTTTTAGAGGCTCTATTATATATCATTTCACTGGAAGAAATGTTAAAAAGCGAAATGTCGCCCATCATCTATGTTTCTGTTTCTGATTGATTAACAAAGCATGAGATTTTCTTGGAATCAATATTTATTATTTAAATATCTCACAATAATAATCAATGACAAAATAGCAAAGTTAGCATCCTTAAAAAATAAAAGTTTTTCCATAACTTCTTGGCGTGCCTGCAAATTGCCCAGTGTTCCTTTGAGTTGGTGGAAACACAAGTTTATTTTTATGTTTTTTTGCAGCGGCATGACGAACAAAATCAGTTTATGATATACACGTATTTCAAATAATTAATGTAGAAATTATAAATGTTTGCCCAAAATGTAAAGTTAAGGATACCATATAAATATGTAGTGAAAGAAACTTATAAACTTAAATTATAACAATCCAACTCTGAACCTTATAGCTGTAGTTTCCAATTACATACTTTTGTTACTTTACATTGTTATTGATATTCCAATTTTACAGAGTTACTAGCTTTATAACTTAAAACTGATAAGTCCTTCGGACGTTGGCTTATAAAGATATAGCTCACGATATTATAGATATTGTAACTGCGTTATTATAACTTTCAAAAGCGCATCGAAAAAGTGAAGCAGAGAATAGGGTCAACTTTCAGTGCTACAAGAACACGCGTATAATAGAATACTCAAACTTATTAATTTAAGTACAAAAATAAAGTATTTTCAAATAGTATGCTTCTTAAAGGTAACGTGGAAATAATGGGCAAAAAAAAAATGAAACTTAAAATAACTTCAAACAAAACTTAAAAAAGTTGTTAAAAGTATTTATCCAAAAATACTTATATAAGATGTGTTAGCACGGGTACTTCCCCGCATACTGTAAACCAAGACCTCTATGAAGACAGCTGGAATATGTTTCTGGTTGTTGCTGGACATTTGTTGCTACCTACGACTGATAGGTTCCAATGAAAACTCCGCACTGTGGACAGAAATGATTGGCATTGCGGCATGAATCCATGCAATATGGCAAACAACACAAACTGGAATTAGACACAAAGAAGGAATACAATTTATAAATTAGTTCTTAACATTTACTATGTAATACGATTTAGATATTCCCAAAATAAATTTGAACAAAAACTTACCAGGTCCATGAGAGCAATAGACAAGCAATGTGAGTCTTCGCAGTCGAACGGTGATTAACTTTGGTCTTGATGCGACAGCGGCAACTTGGACAAGTCAATTCTACGGATTTGCGACCTACCGGTGGATTGGAATTCACTGGCACATAATTTGGACCAATGGGATATACTTGCATTACCGGTGTCATTGTGGTATGCTGAAATTCTATACAGCCGCACTGCGCATTGGGCATTGGATATGGTGGTGGTGCAGCGGCGTTAAATTGCAAACCATTATTTGCGAGTACTGCTGCATCGTTGGAAATTGCACCATAAGAATTTTGTTCCATCGTGTCGTTTATATAAAATCACCCAGAATTTAATTCAGAAACTACGATGCACTAATTGTTTGCTCTTTGAATGTTGGAACTGTACTGATTTTATAGATTACCAATTAATCTATGCTGATTTAGCGCCCACGCCAGAACAAAATATATTTACAGTTATGTAGCGAGACGTTGACGAATTTAGGAATGCATCAGGGATTCCCAATCTTTTTTTGTGTTTCCAGATTGAAGATTTTGAAATATACTGATGTCTATTGTGTCTTGAATTTCACATATGGACAGAGAGAGCGAGATAGAGAAGAACAGATAGAGTGCGGAATAATAAAACTGAAGATAGTTCGTCAAATACGATATACATATAAAAAGTCGTATTTCGTACGCGCACATTTTATATTGTCCATGTGTCTGTTTTCATTCCATTTATAATAGACAGAGTAGACCTTAATTAGAATTTTTCAAAATTGAGTTAATAAAGGTACGGATAATAAATTGATAGCAGAAGTGTGCATAGAATGAGGATATGCTTGATTTTAGTTAAGGGACTTTATAAGAAAATAACTTTTAATCATGTAGGAGTTTTTAATTCACTTCCCTAATCCCACTAAAGTACTCTTAAGATTTGGTTTCTGGTGATGCCATGGAATATTATAATTGCTTTTTTTTAATCTTTAATCGTAACTCATCAACTATTTAAAATGATTTTCTCATTACTTAGTTTATTTTGTTCTTCTAGAAGAAAAATGAATTAAAAAAGAAGGAAAATAAATTTTGTAACCTTTTTGTAACACCCGAAATTGAATTCTAGAGCAACCCAGACTTCACAATAATATATGGTTGAGAGAAACCTCAAATAAAACGGAAAGAATGTCTTTCATCTAAAATAATTTTTAATTATGAAATTGTTCATGAAAATTAACGTCTATTTACTTTTTATATGGTGCCAATTTATAAACTCTAAACAAACTGTTTTGTTTAGGCGAAAATGCCGAATAAAAATGTTTTATTCCAAATAAAATGGGTTGTTAACATGCACCTTGTTGCATCTTTTTCTTTATCCTCAATAATTTGTAGACGGAAAATTTGCCTGTACATTTTGGTTTTTGATTTTCACTAAAACGAACAATATAAAACTGAACATCTGATTGTTTGTTACCTCCGTTTTAGATGGCAACAAAATATACCAAGTAACTGTGAACTCAGAATACGAAATAGAAACACAATATACCGAGAGGTAAATTTTGATACCACGATAAATATCATTAGCTCGCTAGAATAGATACAAAATAATAGTGAATTGGAAAAAACCATTCTGCTTGGCGGTTATAAGGTCCAGAAAAATTCCGATTTTCAAGCTTATCATTATTGAAATTTAATGTATTAAATTCTTTGTTGGCACATTGTAAAAGATACGAATTAATCTATCTTTATAAACCACAAAATTTTGTAGTTATTTTCTTTTTTAGTTATTTTGTTACAGTGTGCTTGAATGCCCATAATTTTCTAATCAAAATAAACCAAATTCTAGTTTTAGTGTGGAAAAAGTTTGGGAAAGCATTTTTATCATCTCTCTCTCTCTTTTTCTCCTCTCTCTGTTTTACCCATTTATATCGAGATAGTTATGAAAAACTGCACAGCTCCGTAAGTGCATTTGTACAATAAATAAATATGAATTAAAAAATTAACTTATACACACATGCATATAACACATACATATCCACACATCCATATAATCACTTAGAAACAAAAAATTTCTAGTATGTTTTGTTCTCTTCAATAACATTTGGATATTAATTCTATATTTTCAGAAGATTTTATATATTGGCATATGTACATACATATGTATGTATGTACATATGTACATATACATATGTATGGGCAGTTGTCATAGAAAATCAATTATAAAATTATAAAATTTCCCTATTATTAACTGGTTAAGAGGTTGGATAAATGTATGTACATACATATGTATGTATGTACTATGTATGTATATACATATTTGCGGGAATAAGGAAGACTCCCTGAACTCCTCTTGATAGGAGAGCGACTTATTTAGAGACATATACATACATACTCGTATGTATTTAAATATGTATGTATGTATGTCTCATTAGAAAAGATCTGCCTACACACCCTTCTCATACTTTGGAAATGTGGAAAATGTGGTATAATATAAAGTTAAGTGAGTTTATACAATTTTCAATTCTACGCAACAGTTTCTCTAACATTCGAAAACAAAAGAGCTATAACTTCATGCTATGCATCTTCCAGAAATGTAAGTCTATCATGCAATGCAAGGCAGTAATGGATAGACTAGCCACCAACCGGAAGTTACATATTTACTGGATGCCAGGGCATAAGAATATAGAAGGAAATGAGAGTGCGGATGCCATTGCAAAAAGCGGAATTTTACCTCTAAGGTGTGGCCTTAACGGCCGGCCAGTCGAACCTAACCTAACCTATAAGAAGAAGAACAAGAATTTTAACAATTTTCTACCAATCTTACAAGTAACAACAATTTTCATCAATTTTAAAACATTTGGATGAAGATCCAACAATGTTTCAATAATTTAATTAAAATCTAAAATCGCACCAATTGTACAAGTACATTTTGTGCAACACTGTGCATCATACGAAAAGAAAAATTGGTCTTCACTGACTGTAATAGCCGTTGTCCGTTGTCTCATTCTCTCTTTAACTTCATTGCGAGAAGCTATGTATGTACGTATGTACTTAGTACACCAAAATGTAGGGAAGCGGAAATGCCGAATGCATCCATATATGCACAAGAATAATGGTTTGATCTATGTATGTTTTTTCTAAAGGTACTCCTTTGGCAATATGCTCACATTTTAGAATTTATGGGTAGTTCATGAGAGTTCTTATTGGTTTGCTTTATATTGTATTACAAAAATGCCAAACGAAAAAGAAAATCTGGTTTCTCGCGCAAATTTTGTTGTAGTGCAGTCGCGATCGAACGAAGTTTGTATATTTTGCAAGTACTGTCAATGCAAATTCAAGATGGTGGCAGTCCACTTGAAAACGCAGTATCAATCACACTTGGGTTCAGAAAACAAAGAGCTTTCAACCGTCCATATCCACTGAAATTGCAAATGCGAGTGCCAAACAATCTAAAGCTGACACTTATTCGACGAATAAGCTACAGCATTTATTGAAGCTGGGATTCCTTTATGGAAACTGCGACATCCAAGCATTAAAAGATTCTTTTTACAACAACATAATGAAGTTTTACCCAGTGTACGCACACTTTACAAAAATATTAATTTCATTTATGAAAATACTTTGCGAAATATTAAATTTTATTTTTGGAACAAACTAACAGCACCACTCTGCAACGTTATATGGTGCAGATATTCCTTTTGAGAAGGTATGGCTTTTGCTAGCCGATCAAGCTTCGTATATGATGAACGCTGAGCGAGATCTGAAAGGAATATTTCCAAACCTAAGACATATAACGTGTGTGGTACATGGACTGAATAGAGTTTGTGAATTAATCAAGCACGAAAACGACGAGGTGAATGATTTAATCGCTGGCATAAAATCGGTGCTTTGAAAATCACCTTCCCGTCGTCAAACATTTTTCGAAATGCGCAATTTCCCGTTTCCTCCCGATGTGCTCGAAATTCGTTGGAACAGTTGTCTTACTGAAGTATTTTACAATGCGTAACATTTTTCGGACATTAAACTCAGGGGCAGCTCTAAAATTGAAAAAAAACCATCGAAAACACGAACTTGGACTCAGCCTTGTATACAATATACGAATACAAATTTTTGCCTGAAGCAATTACGTGTTTGGAAAAACGAGGATTAACCGCACAACAACAATTGAAGACTTCGTCAGCTGGTACGGAAAAGCTAAAGGGCTAAATTATTAAAACTTGAAAAAGTTTTGTTTAAAAATCCCGCCTGTCAATCAGAAAATTAAATACAAATATGCACCAATGACTTCAGTAGATGTTGAAAGATCCTTTTCGATTTACCGACACATTTTATCTGATAGACGTCATTCTCTGACTAAGTCAAATTTAGTCAGGCTGAATATCATTCAGTACAATAATTTTCAAAATGATAATTCAGATGTAGTCGATGCATTTTGTGAATAAATTGATTTAACAATTTTGGTTTTTTTCTAACAATTTCGGTTGATTTTATTTAACGATTTTTAGAGGCTCTATTATATATCATTTCACTGGAAGAAATGTTAAAAAGCGAAATGTCGCCCATCATCTATGTTTCTGTTTCTGATTGATTAACAAAGCATGAGATTTTCTTAGAATCAATATTTATTATTTAAATATCTCACAATAATAATCAATGACAAAATAGCAAAGTTAGCATCCTTAAAAAATAAAAGTTTTTCCATAACTTCTTGGCGTGCCTGCAAATTGCCCAGTGTTCCTTTGAGTTGGTGGAAACACAAGTTTATTTTTATGTTTTTTTGCAGCGGCATTACGAACAAAATCAGTTTATGATATACACGTATTTCAAATAATTAATGTAGAAATTATAAATGTTTGCCCAAAATGTAAAGTTAAGGATACCATATAAATATGTAGATACCATATAAATATGTAGTGAAAGAAACTTATAAACTTAAATTATAACAATCCAACTCTGAACCTTATAGCTGTAGTTTCCAATTACATACTTTTGTTACTTTACATTGTTATTGATATTCCAATTTTACAGAGTTACTAGCTTTATAACTTAAAAATGATAAGTCCTTCGGACGTTGGCTTATAAAGATATAGCTCACGATATTATAGATATTGTAACTGCGTTATTATAACTTTCAAAAGCGCATCGAAAAAGTGAAGCAGAGAATAGGGTAAACTTTCAGTGCTACAAGAACACGCGTATAATAGAATTCTCAAACTTATTAATTTAAGTACAAAAATAAAGTATTTTCAAATAGTATGCTTCTTAAAGGTAACGTGGAAATAATGGGCAAAAAAAAAAAAATTAAACTTAAAATAACTTCAAACAAAACTTAAAAAAGTTGTTAAAAGTATTTATCCAAAAATACTTATATAAGATGTGTTAGCACGGGTACTTCCCCGCATACTGTAAAGCAAGACCTCTATGAAGACAGCTGGAATATGTTTCTGGTTGTTGCTGGACATTTGTTGCTACCTACGACTGATAGGTTCCAATGAAAACTCCGCACTGTGGACAGAAATGATTGGCATTGCGGCATGAATCCATGCAATATGGCAAACAACACAAACTGGAATTAGACACAAAGAAGGAATACAATTTATAAATTAGTTCTTAACATTTACTATGTAATACGATTTAGATATTCCCAAAATAAATTTGAACAAAAACTTACCAGGTCCATGAGAGCAATAGACAAGCAATGTGAGTCTTCGCAGTCGAACGGTGATTAACTTTGGTCTTGATGCGACAGCGGCAACTTGGACAAGTCAATTCTACGGATTTGCGACCTACCGGTGGATTGGAATTCACTGGCACATAATTTGGACCAATGGGATATACTTGCATTACCGGTGTCATTGTGGTATGCTGAAATTCTATACAGCCGCACTGCGCATTGGGCATTGGATATGGTGGTGGTGCAGCGGCGTTAAATTGCAAACCATTATTTGCGAGTACTGCTGCATCGTTGGAAATTGCACCATAAGAATTTTGTTCCATCGTGTCGTTTATAGAAAATCACCCAGAATTTAATTCAGAAACTACGATGCACTAATTGTTTGCTCTTTGAATGTTGGAACTGTACTGATTTTATAGATTATCAATTAATCTATGCTGATTTAGCGCCCACTCCAGAACAAAATATATTTACAGTTATGTAGCGAGACGTTGACGAATTTAGGAATGCATCAGGGATTCCCAATCTTTTTTTGTGTTTCCAGATTGAAGATTTTGAAATATAATGATGTCTATTGTGTCTTGAATTTCACATATGGACAGAGAGAGCGAGATAGAGAATAACAGATAGAGTGTGGAATAATAAAACTGAAGATAGTTCGTCAAATACGATATACATATAAAAAGTCGTATTTGGGCGCGCACATTTTATATTGTCCATGTGTCTGTTTTCATTCCATTTATAATAGACAGAGTAGACCTTAATTAGAATTTTTCAAAATTGAGTTAATAAAGGTACGGATAATAAATTGATAGCAGAAGTGTGCATAGAATGAGGATATGCTTGATTTTAGTTAAGGGACTTTATAAGAAAATAACTTTTAATCATGTAGGAGTTTTTAATTCACTTCCCTAATCCCACTAAAGTACTCTTAAGATTTGGTTTCTGGTGATGCCATGGAATATTATAATTGCTTTTTTTTAATCTTTAATCGTAACTCATCAACTATTTAAAATGATTTTCTCATTACTTAGTTTATTTTGTTCTTCTAGAAGAAAAATGAATTAAAAAAGAAGGAAAATAAATTTTGTAACCTTTTTGTAACACCCGAAATTGAATTCTAGAGCAACCCAGACTTCACAATAATATATGGTTGAGAGAAACCTCAAATAAAACGGAAAGAATGTCTTTCATCTAAAATAATTTTTAATTATGAAATTGTTCATGAAAATTAACGTCTACTTACTTTTTATATGGTGCCAATTTATAAACTCTAAACAAACTGTTTTGTTTAGGCGAAAATGCCGAATAAAAATGTTTTATTCCAAATAAAATGGGTTGTTAACATGCACCTTGTTGCATCTTTTTCTTTATCCTCAATAATTTGTAGACGGAAAATTTGCCTGTACATTTTGGTTTTTGATTTTCACTAAAACGAACAATATAAAACTGAACATCTGATTGTTTGTTACCTCCGTTTTAGATGGCAACAAAATATACCAAGTAACTGTGAACTCAGAATACGAAATAGAAACACAATATACCGAGAGGTAAATTTTGATACCACGATAAATATCATTAGCTCGCTAGAATAGATACAAAATAATAGTGAATTGGAAAAAACCATTCTGCTTGGCGGTTATAAGGTCCAGAAAAATTCCGATTTTCAAGCTTATCATTATTGAAATTTAATGTATTAAATTCTTTGTTGGCACATTGTAAAAGATACGAATTAATCTATCTTTATAAACCACAAAATTTTGTAGTTATTTTCTTTTTTAGTTATTTTGTTACAGTGTGCTTGAATGCCCATAATTTTCTAATCAAAATAAACCAAATTCTAGTTTTAGTGTGGAAAAAGTTTGGGAAAGCATTTTTATCATCTCTCTCTCTCTTTTTCTCCTCTCTCTGTTTTACCCATTTATATCGAGATAGTTATGAAAAACTGCACAGCTCCGTAAGTGCATTTGTACAATAAATAAATATGAATTAAAAAATTAACTTATACACACATGCATATAACACATACATATCCACACATCCATATAATCACTTAGAAACAAAAAATTTCTAGTATGTTTTGTTCTCTTCAATAACATTTGGATTTTAATTCTATATTTTCAGAAGATTTTATATATTGGCATATGTACATACATATGTATGTATGTACATATGTACATATACATATGTATGGGCAGTTGTCATAGAAAATCAATTATAAAATTATAAAATTTCCCTATTATTAACTGGTTAAGAGGTTGGATAAATGTATGTACATACATATGTATGTATGTACTATGTATGTATATACATATTTGCGGGAATAAGGAAGACTCCCTGAACTCCTCTTGATAGGAGAGCGACTTATTTACAGACATATACATACATACTCGTATGTATTTAAATATGTATGTATGTATGTCTCATTAGAAAAGATCTGCCTACACACCCTTCTCATACTTTGGAAATGTGGAAAATGTGGTATAATATAAAGTTAAGTGAGTTTATACAATTTTCAATTCTACGCAACAGTTTCTCTAACATTCGAAAACAAAAGAGCTATAACTTCATGCTATGCATCTTCCAGAAATGTAAGTCTATCATGCAATGCAAGGCAGTAATGGATAGACTAGCCACCAACCGGAAGTTACATATTTACTGGATGCCAGGGCATAAGAATATAGAAGGAAATGAGAGTGCGGATGCCATTGCAAAAAGCGGAATTTTACCTCTAAGGTGTGGCCTTAACGGCCGGCCAGTCGAACCTAACCTAACCTATAAGAAGAAGAACAAGAATTTTAACAATTTTCTACCAATCTTACAAGTAACAACAATTTTCATCAATTTTAAAACATTTGGATGAAGATCCAACAATGTTTCAATAATTTAATTAAAATCTAAAATCGCACCAATTGTACAAGTACATTTTGTGCAACACTGTGCATCATACGAAAAGAAAAATTGGTCTTCACTGACTGTAATAGCCGTTGTCCGTTGTCTCATTCTCTCTTTAACTTCATTGCGAGAAGCTATGTATGTACGTATGTACTTAGTACACCAAAATGTAGGGAAGCGGAAATGCCGAATGCATCCATATATGCACAAGAATAATGGTTTGATCTATGTATGTTTTTTCTAAAGGTACTCCTTTGGCAATATGCTCACATTTTAGAATTTATGGGTAGTTCATGAGAGTTCTTATTGGTTTGCTTTATATTGTATTACAAAAATGCCAAACGAAAAAGAAAATCTGGTTTCTCGCGCAAATTTTGTTGTAGTGCAGTCGCGATCGAACGAAGTTTGTATATTTTGCAAGTACTGTCAATGCAAATTCAAGATGGTGGCAGTCCACTTGAAAACGCAGTATCAATCACACTTGGGTTCAGAAAACAAAGAGCTTTCAACCGTCCATATCCACTGAAATTGCAAATGCGAGTGCCAAACAATCTAAAGCTGACACTTATTCGACGAATAAGCTACAGCATTTATTGAAGCTGGGATTCCTTTATGGAAACTGCGACATCCAAGCATTAAAAGATTCTTTTTACAACAACATAATGAAGTTTTACCCAGTGTACGCACACTTTACAAAAATATTAATTTCATTTATGAAAATACTTTGCGAAATATTAAATTTTATTTTTGGAACAAACTAACAGCACCACTCTGCAACGTTATATGGTGCAGATATTCCTTTTGAGAAGGTATGGCTTTTGCTAGCCGATCAAGCTTCGTATATGATGAACGCTGAGCGAGATCTGAAAGGAATATTTCCAAACCTAAGACATATAACGTGTGTGGTACATGGACTGAATAGAGTTTGTGAATTAATCAAGCACGAAAACGACGAGGTGAATGATTTAATCGCTGGCATAAAATCGGTGCTTTGAAAATCACCTTCCCGTCGTCAAACATTTTTCGAAATGCGCAATTTCCCGTTTCCTCCCGATGTGCTCGAAATTCGTTGGAACAGTTGTCTTACTCAAGTATTTTACAATGCGTAACATTTTTCGGACATTAAATTCAGGGGCAGCTCTAAAATTGAAAAAAAACCATCGAAAACACGAACTTGGACTCAGCCTTGTATACAATATACGAATACAAATTTTTGCCTGAAGCAATTACGTGTTTGGAAAAACGAGGATTAACCGCACAACAACAATTGAAGACTTCGTCAGCTGGTACGGAAAAGCTAAAGGGCTAAATTATTAAAACTTGAAAAAGTTTTGTTTAAAAATCCCGCCTGTCAATCAGAAAATTAAATACAAATATGCACCAATGACTTCAGTAGATGTTGAAAGATCCTTTTCGATTTACCGACACATTTTATCTGATAGACGTCATTCTCTGACTAAGTCAAATTTAGTCAGGCTGAATATCATTCAGTACAATAATTTTCAAAATGATAATTCAGATGTAGTCGATGCATTTTGTGAATAAATTGATTTAACAATTTTGGTTTTTTTCTAACAATTTCGGTTGATTTTATTTAACGATTTTTAGAGGCTCTATTATATATCATTTCACTGGAAGAAATGTTAAAAAGCGAAATGTCGCCCATCATCTATGTTTCTGTTTCTGATTGATTAACAAAGCATGAGATTTTCTTGGAATCAATATTTATTATTTAAATATCTCACAATAATAATCAATGACAAAATAGCAAAGTTAGCATCCTTAAAAAATAAAAGTTTTTCCATAACTTCTTGGCGTGCCTGCAAATTGCCCAGTGTTCCTTTGAGTTGGTGGAAACACAAGTTTATTTTTATGTTTTTTTGCAGCGGCATGACGAACAAAATCAGTTTATGATATACACGTATTTCAAATAATTAATGTAGAAATTATAAATGTTTGCCCAAAATGTAAAGTTAAGGATACCATATAAATATGTAGTGAAAGAAACTTATAAACTTAAATTATAACAATCCAACTCTGAACCTTATAGCTGTAGTTTCCAATTACATACTTTTGTTACTTTACATTGTTATTGATATTCCAATTTTACAGAGTTACTAGCTTTATAACTTAAAAATGATAAGTCCTTCGGACGTTGGCTTATAAAGATATAGCTCACGATATTATAGATATTGTAACTGCGTTATTATAACTTTCAAAAGCGCATCGAAAAAGTGAAGCAGAGAATAGGGTCAACTTTCAGTGCTACAAGAACACGCGTATAATAGAATACTCAAACTTATTAATTTAAGTACAAAAATAAAGTATTTTCAAATAGTATGCTTCTTAAAGGTAACGTGGAAATAATGGGCAAAAAAAAAAAATTAAACTTAAAATAACTTCAAACAAAACTTAAAAAAGTTGTTAAAAGTATTTATCCAAAAATACTTATATAAGATGTGTTAGCACGGGTACTTCCCCGCATACTGTAAACCAAGACCTCTATGAAGACAGCTGGAATATGTTTCTGGTTGTTGCTGGACATTTGTTGCTACCTACGACTGATAGGTTCCAATGAAAACTCCGCACTGTGGACAGAAATGATTGGCATTGCGGCATGAATCCATGCAATATGGCAAACAACACAAACTGGAATTAGACACAAAGAAGGAATACAATTTATAAATTAGTTCTTAACATTTACTATATAATACGATTTAGATATTCCCAAAATAAATTTGAACAAAAACTTACCAGGTCCATGAGAGCAATAGACAAGCAATGTGAGTCTTCGCAGTCGAACGGTGATTAACTTTGGTCTTGATGCGACAGCGGCAACTTGGACAAGTCAATTCTACGGATTTGCGACCTACTGGTGGATTGGAATTCACTGGCACATAATTTGGACCAATGGGATATACTTGCATTACCGGTGTCATTGTGGTATGCTGAAATTCTATACAGCCGCACTGCGCATTGGGCATTGGATATGGTGGTGGTGCAGCGGCGTTAAATTGCAAACCATTATTTGCGAGTACTGCTGCATCGTTGGAAATTGCACCATAAGAATTTTGTTCCATCGTGTCGTTTATATAAAATCACCCAGAATTTAATTCAGAAACTACGATGCACTAATTGTTTGCTCTTTGAATGTTGGAACTGTACTGATTTTATAGATTACCAATTAATCTATGCTGATTTAGCGCCCACTCCAGAACAAAATATATTTACAGTTATGTAGCGAGACGTTGACGAATTTAGGAATGCATCAGGGATTCCCAATCTTTTTTTGTGTTTCCAGATTGAAGATTTTGAAATATACTGATGTCTATTGTGTCTTGAATTTCACATATGGACAGAGAGAGCGAGATAGAGAAGAACAGATAGAGTGCGGAGTAATAAAACTGAAGATAGTTCGTCAAATACGATATACATATAAAAAGTCGTATTTGGGCGCGCACATTTTATATTGTCCATGTGTCTGTTTTCATTCCATTTATAATAGACAGAGTAGACCTTAATTAGAATTTTTCAAAATTGAGTTAATAAAGGTACGGATAATAAATTGATAGCAGAAGTGTGCATAGAATGAGGATATGCTTGATTTTAGTTAAGGGACTTTATAAGAAAATAACTTTTAATCATGTAGGAGTTTTTAATTCACTTCCCTAATCCCACTAAAGTAATCTTAAGATTTGGTTTCTGGTGATGCCATGGAATATTATAATTGCTTTTTTTTAATCTTTAATCGTAACTCATCAACTATTTAAAATGATTTTCTCATTACTTAGTTTATTTTGTTCTTCTAGAAGAAAAATGAATTAAAAAAGAAGGAAAATAAATTTTGTAACCTTTTTGTAACACCCGAAATTGAATTCTAGAGCAACCCAGACTTCACAATAATATATGGTTGAGAGAAACCTCAAATAAAACGGAAAGAATGTCTTTCATCTAAAATAATTTTTAATTATGAAATTGTTCATGAAAATTAACGTCTACTTACTTTTTATATGGTGCCAATTTATAAACTCTAAACAAACTGTTTTGTTTAGGCGAAAATGCCGAATAAAAATGTTTTATTCCAAATAAAATGGGTTGTTAACATGCACCTTGTTGCATCTTTTTCTTTATCCTCAATAATTTGTAGACGGAAAATTTGCCTGTACATTTTGGTTTTTGATTTTCACTAAAACGAACAATATAAAACTGAACATCTGATTGTTTGTTACCTCCGTTTTAGATGGCAACAAAATATACCAAGTAACTGTGAACTCAGAATACGAAATAGAAACACAATATACCGAGAGGTAAATTTTGATACCACGATAAATATCATTAGCTCGCTAGAATAGATACAAAATAATAGTGAATTGGAAAAAACCATTCTGCTTGGCGGTTATAAGGTCCAGAAAAATTCCGATTTTCAAGCTTATCATTATTGAAATTTAATGTATTAAATTCTTTGTTGGCACATTGTAAAAGATACGAATTAATCTATCTTTATAAACCACAAAATTTTGTAGTTATTTTCTTTTTTAGTTATTTTGTTACAGTGTGCTTGAATGCCCATAATTTTCTAATCAAAATAAACCAAATTCTAGTTTTAGTGTGGAAAAAGTTTGGGAAAGCATTTTTATCATCTCTCTCTCTCTTTTTCTCCTCTCTCTGTTTTACCCATTTATATCGAGATAGTTATGAAAAACTGCACAGCTCCGTAAGTGCATTTGTACAATAAATAAATATGAATTAAAAAATTAACTTATACACACATGCATATAACACATACATATCCACACATCCATATAATCACTTAGAAACAAAAAATTTCTAGTATGTTTTGTTCTCTTCAATAACATTTGGATTTTAATTCTATATTTTCAGAAGATTTTATATATTAGCATATGTACATACATATGTATGTATGTACATATGTACATATACATATGTATGGGCAGTTGTCATAGAAAATCAATTATAAAATTATAAAATTTCCCTATTATTAACTGGTTAAGAGGTTGGATAAATGTATGTACATACATATGTATGTATGTACTATGTATGTATATACATATTTGCGGGAATAAGGAAGACTCCCTGAACTCCTCTTGATAGGAGAGCGACTTATTTACAGACATATACATACATACTCGTATGTATTTAAATATGTATGTATGTATGTCTCATTAGAAAAGATCTGCCTACACACCCTTCTCATACTTTGGAAATGTGGAAAATGTGGTATAATATAAAGTTAAGTGAGTTTATACAATTTTCAATTCTACGCAACAGTTTCTCTAACATTCGAAAACAAAAGAGCTATAACTTCATGCTATGCATCTTCCAGAAATGTAAGTCTATCATGCAATGCAAGGCAGTAATGGATAGACTAGCCACCAACCGGAAGTTACATATTTACTGGATGCCAGGGCATAAGAATATAGAAGGAAATGAGAGTGCGGATGCCATTGCAAAAAGCGGAATTTTACCTCTAAGGTGTGGCCTTAACGGCCGGCCAGTCGAACCTAACCTAACCTATAAGAAGAAGAACAAGAATTTTAACAATTTTCTACCAATCTTACAAGTAACAACAATTTTCATCAATTTTAAAACATTTGGATGAAGATCCAACAATGTTTCAATAATTTAATTAAAATCTAAAATCGCACCAATTGTACAAGTACATTTTGTGCAACACTGTGCATCATACGAAAAGAAAAATTGGTCTTCACTGACTGTAATAGCCGTTGTCCGTTGTCTCATTCTCTCTTTAACTTCATTGCGAGAAGCTATGTATGTACGTATGTACTTAGTACACCAAAATGTAGGGAAGCGGAAATGCCGAATGCATCCATATATGCACAAGAATAATGGTTTGATCTATGTATGTTTTTTCTAAAGGTACTCCTTTGGCAATATGCTCACATTTTAGAATTTATGGGTAGTTCATGAGAGTTCTTATTGGTTTGCTTTATATTGTATTACAAAAATGCCAAACGAAAAAGAAAATCTGGTTTCTCGCGCAAATTTTGTTGTAGTGCAGTCGCGATCGAACGAAGTTTGTATATTTTGCAAGTACTGTCAATGCAAATTCAAGATGGTGGCAGTCCACTTGAAAACGCAGTATCAATCACACTTGGGTTCAGAAAACAAAGAGCTTTCAACCGTCCATATCCACTGAAATTGCAAATGCGAGTGCCAAACAATCTAAAGCTGACACTTATTCGACGAATAAGCTACAGCATTTATTGAAGCTGGGATTCCTTTATGGAAACTGCGACATCCAAGCATTAAAAGATTCTTTTTACAACAACATAATGAAGTTTTACCCAGTGTACGCACACTTTACAAAAATATTAATTTAATTTATGAAAATACTTTGCGAAATATTAAATTTTATTTTTGGAACAAACTAACAGCACCACTCTGCAACGTTATATGGTGCAGATATTCCTTTTGAGAAGGTATGGCTTTTGCTAGCCGATCAAGCTTCGTATATGATGAACGCTGAGCGAGATCTGAAAGGAATATTTCCAAACCTAAGACATATAACGTGTGTGGTACATGGACTGAATAGAGTTTGTGAATTAATCAAGCACGAAAACGACGAGGTGAATGATTTAATCGCTGGCATAAAATCGGTGCTTTGAAAATCACCTTCCCGTCGTCAAACATTTTTCGAAATGCGCAATTTCCCGTTTCCTCCCGATGTGCTCGAAATTCGTTGGAACAGTTGTCTTACTCAAGTATTTTACAATGCGTAACATTTTTCGGACATTAAATTCAGGGGCAGCTCTAAAATTGAAAAAAAACCATCGAAAACACGAACTTGGACTCAGCCTTGTATACAATATACGAATACAAATTTTTGCCTGAAGCAATTACGTGTTTGGAAAAACGAGGATTAACCGCACAACAACAATTGAAGACTTCGTCAGCTGGTACGGAAAAGCTAAAGGGCTAAATTATTAAAACTTGAAAAAGTTTTGTTTAAAAATCCCGCCTGTCAATCAGAAAATTAAATACAAATATGCACCAATGACTTCAGTAGATGTTGAAAGATCCTTTTCGATTTACCGACACATTTTATCTGATAGACGTCATTCTCTGACTAAGTCAAATTTAGTCAGGCTGAATATCATTCAGTACAATAATTTTCAAAATGATAATTCAGATGTAGTCGATGCATTTTGTGAATAAATTGATTTAACAATTTTGGTTTTTTTCTAACAATTTCGGTTGATTTTATTTAACGATTTTTAGAGGCTCTATTATATATCATTTCACTGGAAGAAATGTTAAAAAGCGAAATGTCGCCCATCATCTATGTTTCTGTTTCTGATTGATTAACAAAGCATGAGATTTTCTTGGAATCAATATTTATTATTTAAATATCTCACAATAATAATCAATGACAAAATAGCAAAGTTAGCATCCTTAAAAAATAAAAGTTTTTCCATAACTTCTTGGCGTGCCTGCAAATTGCCCAGTGTTCCTTTGAGTTGGTGGAAACACAAGTTTATTTTTATGTTTTTTTGCAGCGGCATGACGAACAAAATCAGTTTATGATATACACGTATTTCAAATAATTAATGTAGAAATTATAAATGTTTGCCCAAAATGTAAAGTTAAGGATACCATATAAATATGTAGTGAAAGAAACTTATAAACTTAAATTATAACAATCCAACTCTGAACCTTATAGCTGTAGTTTCCAATTACATACTTTTGTTACTTTACATTGTTATTGATATTCCAATTTTACAGAGTTACTAGCTTTATAACTTAAAAATGATAAGTCCTTCGGACGTTGGCTTATAAAGATATAGCTCACGATATTATAGATATTGTAACTGCGTTATTATAACTTTCAAAAGCGCATCGAAAAAGTGAAGCAGAGAATAGGGTCAACTTTCAGTGCTACAAGAACACGCGTATAATAGAATACTCAAACTTATTAATTTAAGTACAAAAATAAAGTATTTTCAAATAGTATGCTTCTTAAAGGTAACGTGGAAATAATGGGCAAAAAAAAAAAAAAATTAAACTTAAAATAACTTCAAACAAAACTTAAAAAAGTTGTTAAAAGTATTTATCCAAAAATACTTATATAAGATGTGTTAGCACGGGTACTTCCCCGCATACTGTAAACCAAGACCTCTATGAAGACAGCTGGAATATGTTTCTGGTTGTTGCTGGACATTTGTTGCTACCTACGACTGATAGGTTCCAATGAAAACTCCGCACTGTGGACAGAAATGATTGGCATTGCGGCATGAATCCATGCAATATGGCAAACAACACAAACTGGAATTAGACACAAAGAAGGAATACAATTTATAAATTAGTTCTTAACATTTACTATATAATACGATTTAGATATTCCCAAAATAAATTTGAACAAAAACTTACCAGGTCCATGAGAGCAATACACAAACAATGTGAGTCTTCGCAGTCGAACGGTGATTAACTTTGGTCTTGATGCGACAGCGGCAACTTGGACAAGTCAATTCTACGGATTTGCGACCTACCGGTGGATTGGAATTCACTGGCACATAATTTGGACCAATGGGATATACTTGCATTACCGGTGTCATTGTGGTATGCTGAAATTCTATACAGCCGCACTGCGCATTGGGCATTGGATATGGTGGTGGTGCAGCGGCGTTAAATTGCAAACCATTATTTGCGAGTACTGCTGCATCGTTGGAAATTGCACCATAAGAATTTTGTTCCATCGTGTCGTTTATAGAAAATCACCCAGAATTTAATTCAGAAACTACGATGCACTAATTGTTTGCTCTTTGAATGTTGGAACTGTACTGATTTTATAGATTATCAATTAATCTATGCTGATTTAGCGCCCACGCCAGAACAAAATATATTTACAGTTATGTAGCGAGACGGTGACGAATTTAGGAATGCATCAGGGATTCCCAATCTTTTTTTGTGTTTCCAGATTGAAGATTTTGAAATATACTGATGTCTATTGTGTCTTGAATTTCACATATGGACAGAGAGAGCGAGATAGAGAAGAACAGATAGAGTGCGGAATAATAAAACTGAAGATAGTTCGTCAAATACGATATACATATAAAAAGTCGTATTTCGTACGCGCACATTTTATATTGTCCATGTGTCTGTTTTCATTCCATTTATAATAGACAGAGTAGACCTTAATTAGAATTTTTCAAAATTGAGTTAATAAAGGTACGGATAATAAATTGATAGCAGAAGTGTGCATAGAATGAGGATATGCTTGATTTTAGTTAAGGGACTTTATAAGAAAATAACTTTTAATCATGTAGGAGTTTTTAATTCACTTCCCTAATCCCACTAAAGTACTCTTAAGATTTGGTTTCTGGTGATGCCATGGAATATTATAATTGCTTTTTTTTAATCTTTAATCGTAACTCATCAACTATTTAAAATGATTTTCTCATTACTTAGTTTATTTTGTTCTTCTAGAAGAAAAATGAATTAAAAAAGAAGGAAAATAAATTTTGTAACCTTTTTGTAACACCCGAAATTGAATTCTAGAGCAACCCAGACTTCACAATAATATATGGTTGAGAGA
Source organism: Clusia tigrina (assembly GCA_920105625.2). NCBI lineage: Eukaryota > Metazoa > Arthropoda > Insecta > Diptera > Clusiidae > Clusia > Clusia tigrina. The sequence goes on from OV050030.1 coordinate 422,560,440, forward strand.
AACCTCAAATAAAACGGAAAGAATGTCTTTCATCTAAAATAATTTTTAATTATGAAATTGTTCATGAAAATTAACGTCTACTTACTTTTTATATGGTGCCAATTTATAAACTCTAAACAAAGTGTTTTGTTTAGGCGAAAATGCCGAATAAAAATGTTTTATTCCAAATAAAATGGGTTGTTAACATGCACCTTGTTGCATCTTTTTCTTTATCCTCAATAATTTGTAGACGGAAAATTTGCCTGTACATTTTGGTTTTTGATTTTCACTAAAACGAACAATATAAAACTGAACATCTGATTGTTTGTTACCTCCGTTTTAGATGGCAACAAAATATACCAAGTAACTGTGAACTCAGAATACGAAATAGAAACACAATATACCGAGAGGTAAATTTTGATACCACGATAAATATCATTAGCTCGCTAGAATAGATACAAAATAATAGTGAATTGGAAAAAACCATTCTGCTTGGCGGTTATAAGGTCCAGAAAAATTCCGATTTTCAAGCTTATCATTATTGAAATTTAATGTATTAAATTCTTTGTTGGCACATTGTAAAAGATACGAATTAATCTATCTTTATAAACCACAAAATTTTGTAGTTATTTTCTTTTTTAGTTATTTTGTTACAGTGTGCTTGAATGCCCATAATTTTCTAATCAAAATAAACCAAATTCTAGTTTTAGTGTGGAAAAAGTTTGGGAAAGCATTTTTATCATCTCTCTCTCTCTTTTTCTCCTCTCTCTGTTTTACCCATTTATATCGAGATAGTTATGAAAAACTGCACAGCTCCGTAAGTGCATTTGTACAATAAATAAATATGAATTAAAAAATTAACTTATACACACATGCATATAACACATACATATCCACACATCCATATAATCACTTAGAAACAAAAAATTTCTAGTATGTTTTGTTCTCTTCAATAACATTTGGATTTTAATTCTATATTTTCAGAAGATTTTATATATTTGCATATGTACATACATATGTATGTATGTACATATGTACATATACATATGTATGGGCAGTTGTCATAGAAAATCAATTATAAAATTATAAAATTTCCCTATTATTAACTGGTTAAGAGGTTGGATAAATGTATGTACATACATATGTATGTATGTACTATGTATGTATATACATATTTGCGGGAATAAGGAAGACTCCCTGAACTCATCTTGATAGGAGAGCGACTTATTTACAGACATATACATACATACTCGTATGTATTTAAATATGTATGTATGTATGTCTCATTAGAAAAGATCTGCCTACACACCCTTCTCATACTTTGGAAATGTGGAAAATGTGGTATAATATAAAGTTAAGTGAGTTTATACAATTTTCAATTCTACGCAACAGTTTCTCTAACATTCGAAAACAAAAGAGCTATAACTTCATGCTATGCATCTTCCAGAAATGTAAGTCTATCATGCAATGCAAGGCAGTAATGGATAGACTAGCCACCAACCGGAAGTTACATATTTACTGGATGCCAGGGCATAAGAATATAGAAGGAAATGAGAGTGCGGATGCCATTGCAAAAAGCGGAATTTTACCTCTAAGGTGTGGCCTTAACGGCCGGCCAGTCGAACCTAACCTAACCTATAAGAAGAAGAACAAGAATTTTAACAATTTTCTACCAATCTTACAAGTAACAACAATTTTCATCAATTTTAAAACATTTGGATGAAGATCCAACAATGTTTCAATAATTTAATTAAAATCTAAAATCGCACCAATTGTACAAGTACATTTTGTGCAACACTGTGCATCATACGAAAAGAAAAATTGGTCTTCACTGACTGTAATAGCCGTTGTCCGTTGTCTCATTCTCTCTTTAACTTCATTGCGAGAAGCTATGTATGTACGTATGTACTTAGTACACCAAAATGTAGGGAAGCGGAAATGCCGAATGCATCCATATATGCACAAGAATAATGGTTTGATCTATGTATGTTTTTTCTAAAGGTACTCCTTTGGCAATATGCTCACATTTTAGAATTTATGGGTAGTTCATGAGAGTTCTTATTGGTTTGCTTTATATTGTATTACAAAAATGCCAAACGAAAAAGAAAATCTGGTTTCTCGCGCAAATTTTGTTGTAGTGCAGTCGCGATCGAACGAAGTTTGTATATTTTGCAAGTACTGTCAATGCAAATTCAAGATGGTGGCAGTCCACTTGAAAACGCAGTATCAATCACACTTGGGTTCAGAAAACAAAGAGCTTTCAACCGTCCATATCCACTGAAATTGCAAATGCGAGTGCCAAACAATCTAAAGCTGACACTTATTCGACGAATAAGCTACAGCATTTATTGAAGCTGGGATTCCTTTATGGAAACTGCGACATCCAAGCATTAAAAGATTCTTTTTACAACAACATAATGAAGTTTTACCCAGTGTACGCACACTTTACAAAAATATTAATTTCATTTATGAAAATACTTTGCGAAATATTAAATTTTATTTTTGGAACAAACTAACAGCACCACTCTGCAACGTTATATGGTGCAGATATTCCTTTTGAGAAGGTATGGCTTTTGCTAGCCGATCAAGCTTCGTATATGATGAACGCTGAGCGAGATCTGAAAGGAATATTTCCAAACCTAAGACATATAACGTGTGTGGTACATGGACTGAATAGAGTTTGTGAATTAATCAAACACGAAAACGACGAGGTGAATGATTTATTCGCTGGCATAAAATCGGTGCTTTGAAAATCACCTTCCCGTCGTCAAACATTTTTCGAAATGCGCAATTTCCCGTTTCCTCCCGATGTGCTCGAAATTCGTTGGAACAGTTGTCTTACTGAAGTATTTTACAATGCGTAACATTTTTCGGACATTAAACTCAGGGGCAGCTCTAAAATTGAAAAAAAACCATCGAAAGCACGAACTTGGACTCAGCCTTGTATACAATATACGAATACAAATTTTTGCCTGAAGCAATTACGTGTTTGGAAAAACGAGGATTAACCGCACAACAACAATTGAAGACTTCGTCAGCTGGTACGGAAAAGCTAAAGGGCTAAATTATTAAAACTTGAAAAAGTTTTGTTTAAAAATCCCGCCTGTCAATCAGAAAATTAAATACAAATATGCACCAATGACTTCAGTAGATGTTGAAAGATCCTTTTCGATTTACCGACACATTTTATCTGATAGACGTCATTCTCTGACTAAGTCAAATTTAGTCAGGCTGAATATCATTCAGTACAATAATTTTCAAAACGATAATTCAGATGTAGTCGATGCATTTTGTGAATAAATTCATTTAACAATTTCGGTTGATTTTATTTAACGATTTTTAGAGGCTCTATTATATATCATTTCACTGGAAGAAATGTTAAAAAGCGAAATGTCGCCCATCATCTATGTTTCTGTTTCTGATTGATTAACAAAGCATGAGATTTTCTTGGAATCAATATTTATTATTTAAATATCTCACAATAATAATCAATGACAAAATAGCAAAGTTAGCATCCTTAAAAAATAAAAGTTTTTCCATAACTTCTTGGCGTGCCTGCAAATTGCCCAGTGTTCCTTTGAGTTGGTGGAAACACAAGTTTATTTTTATGTTTTTTTGCAGCGGCATTACGAACAAAATCAGTTTATGATATACACGTATTTCAAATAATTAATGTAGAAATTATAAATGTTTGCCCAAAATGTAAAGTTAAGGATACCATATAAATATGTAGTGAAAGAAACTTATAAACTTAAATTATAACAATCCAACTCTGAACCTTATAGCTGTAGTTTCCAATTACATACTTTTGTTACTTTACATTGTTATTGATATTCCAATTTTATAGAGTTACTAGCTTTATAACTTAAAAATGATAAGTCCTTCGGACGTTGGCTTATAAAGATATAGCTCACGATATTATAGATATTGTAACTGCGTTATTATAACTTTCGAAAGCGCATCGAAAAAGTGAAGCAGAGAATAGGGTCAACTTTCAGTGCTACAAGAACACGCGTATAATAGAATACTCAAACTTATTAATTTAAGTACAAAAATAAAGTATTTTCAAATAGTATGCTTCTTAAAGGTAACGTGGAAATAATGGGCAAAAAAAAAATGAAACTTAAAATAACTTCAAACAAAACTTAAAAAAGTTGTTAAAAGTATTTATCCAAAAATACTTATAAAAGATGTGTTAGCACGGGTACTTCCCCGCATACTGTAAACCAAGACCTCTATGAAGACAGCTGGAATATGTTTCTGGTTGTTGCTGGACATTTGTTGCTACCTACGACTGATAGGTTCCAATGAAAACTCCGCACTGTGGACAGAAATGATTGGCATTGCGGCATGAATCCATGCAATATGGCAAACAACACAAACTGGAATTAGACACAAAGAAGGAATACAATTTATAAATTAGTTCTTAACATTTACTATATAATACGATTTAGATATTCCCAAAATAAATTTGAACAAAAACTTACCAGGTCCATGAGAGCAATACACAAACAATGTGAGTCTTCGCAGTCGAACGGTGATTAACTTTGGTCTTGATGCGACAGCGGCAACTTGGACAAGTCAATTCTACGGATTTGCGACCTACCGGTGGATTGGAATTCACTGGCACATAATTTGGACCAATGGGATATACTTGCATTACCGGTGTCATTGTGGTATGCTGAAATTCTATACAGCCGCACTGCGCATTGGGCATTGGATATGGTGGTGGTGCAGCGGCGTTAAATTGCAAACCATTATTTGCGAGTACTGCTGCATCGTTGGAAATTGCACCATAAGAATTTTGTTCCATCGTGTCGTTTATAGAAAATCACCCAGAATTTAATTCAGAAACTACGATGCACTAATTGTTTGCTCTTTGAATGTTGGAACTGTACTGATTTTATAGATTATCAATTAATCTATGCTGATTTAGCGCCCACGCCAGAACAAAATATATTTACAGTTATGTAGCGAGACGGTGACGAATTTAGGAATGCATCAGGGATTCCCAATCTTTTTTTGTGTTTCCAGATTGAAGATTTTGAAATATACTGATGTCTATTGTGTCTTGAATTTCACATATGGACAGAGAGAGCGAGATAGAGAAGAACAGATAGAGTGCGGAATAATAAAACTGAAGATAGTTCGTCAAATACGATATACATATAAAAAGTCGTATTTCGTACGCGCACATTTTATATTGTCCATGTGTCTGTTTTCATTCCATTTATAATAGACAGAGTAGACCTTAATTAGAATTTTTCAAAATTGAGTTAATAAAGGTACGGATAATAAATTGATAGCAGAAGTGTGCATAGAATGAGGATATGCTTGATTTTAGTTAAGGGACTTTATAAGAAAATAACTTTTAATCATGTAGGAGTTTTTAATTCACTTCCCTAATCCCACTAAAGTACTCTTAAGATTTGGTTTCTGGTGATGCCATGGAATATTATAATTGCTTTTTTTTAATCTTTAATCGTAACTCATCAACTATTTAAAATGATTTTCTCATTACTTAGTTTATTTTGTTCTTCTAGAAGAAAAATGAATTAAAAAAGAAGGAAAATAAATTTTGTAACCTTTTTGTAACACCCGAAATTGAATTCTAGAGCAACCCAGACTTCACAATAATATATGGTTGAGAGAAACCTCAAATAAAACGGAAAGAATGTCTTTCATCTAAAATAATTTTTAATTATGAAATTGTTCATGAAAATTAACGTCTACTTACTTTTTATATGGTGCCAATTTATAAACTCTAAACAAAGTGTTTTGTTTAGGCGAAAATGCCGAATAAAAATGTTTTATTCCAAATAAAATGGGTTGTTAACATGCACCTTGTTGCATCTTTTTCTTTATCCTCAATAATTTGTAGACGGAAAATTTGCCTGTACATTTTGGTTTTTGATTTTCACTAAAACGAACAATATAAAACTGAACATCTGATTGTTTGTTACCTCCGTTTTAGATGGCAACAAAATATACCAAGTAACTGTGAACTCAGAATACGAAATAGAAACACAATATACCGAGAGGTAAATTTTGATACCACGATAAATATCATTAGCTCGCTAGAATAGATACAAAATAATAGTGAATTGGAAAAAACCATTCTGCTTGGCGGTTATAAGGTCCAGAAAAATTCCGATTTTCAAGCTTATCATTATTGAAATTTAATGTATTAAATTCTTTGTTGGCACATTGTAAAAGATACGAATTAATCTATCTTTATAAACCACAAAATTTTGTAGTTATTTTCTTTTTTAGTTATTTTGTTACAGTGTGCTTGAATGCCCATAATTTTCTAATCAAAATAAACCAAATTCTAGTTTTAGTGTGGAAAAAGTTTGGGAAAGCATTTTTATCATCTCTCTCTCTCTTTTTCTCCTCTCTCTGTTTTACCCATTTATATCGAGATAGTTATGAAAAACTGCACAGCTCCGTAAGTGCATTTGTACAATAAATAAATATGAATTAAAAAATTAACTTATACACACATGCATATAACACATACATATCCACACATCCATATAATCACTTAGAAACAAAAAATTTCTAGTATGTTTTGTTCTCTTCAATAACATTTGGATTTTAATTCTATATTTTCAGAAGATTTTATATATTGGCATATGTACATACATATGTATGTATGTACATATGTACATATACATATGTATGGGCAGTTGTCATAGAAAATCAATTATAAAATTATAAAATTTCCCTATTATTAACTGGTTAAGAGGTTGGATAAATGTATGTACATACATATGTATGTATGTACTATGTATGTATATACATATTTGCGGGAATAAGGAAGACTCCCTGAACTCATCTTGATAGGAGAGCGACTTATTTACAGACATATACATACATACTCGTATGTATTTAAATATGTATGTATGTATGTCTCATTAGAAAAGATCTGCCTACACACCCTTCTCATACTTTGGAAATGTGGAAAATGTGGTATAATATAAAGTTAAGTGAGTTTATACAATTTTCAATTCTACGCAACAGTTTCTCTAACATTCGAAAACAAAAGAGCTATAACTTCATGCTATGCATCTTCCAGAAATGTAAGTCTATCATGCAATGCAAGGCAGTAATGGATAGACTAGCCACCAACCGGAAGTTACATATTTACTGGATGCCAGGGCATAAGAATATAGAAGGAAATGAGAGTGCGGATGCCATTGCAAAAAGCGGAATTTTACCTCTAAGGTGTGGCCTTAACGGCCGGCCAGTCGAACCTAACCTAACCTATAAGAAGAAGAACAAGAATTTTAACAATTTTCTACCAATCTTACAAGTAACAACAATTTTCATCAATTTTAAAACATTTGGATGAAGATCCAACAATGTTTCAATAATTTAATTAAAATCTAAAATCGCACCAATTGTACAAGTACATTTTGTGCAACACTGTGCATCATACGAAAAGAAAAATTGGTCTTCACTGACTGTAATAGCCGTTGTCCGTTGTCTCATTCTCTCTTTAACTTCATTGCGAGAAGCTATGTATGTACGTATGTACTTAGTACACCAAAATGTAGGGAAGCGGAAATGCCGAATGCATCCATATATGCACAAGAATAATGGTTTGATCTATGTATGTTTTTTCTAAAGGTACTCCCCAATATGCAATATGCTCACATTTTAGAATTTATGGGTAGTTCATGAGAGTTCTTATTGGTTTGCTTTATATTGTATTACAAAAATGCCAAACGAAAAAGAAAATCTGGTTTCTCGCGCAAATTTTGTTGTAGTGCAGTCGCGATCGAACGAAGTTTGTATATTTTGCAAGTACTGTCAATGCAAATTCAAGATGGTGGCAGTCCACTTGAAAACGCAGTATCAATCACACTTGGGTTCAGAAAACAAAGAGCTTTCAACCGTCCATATCCACTGAAATTGCAAATGCGAGTGCCAAACAATCTAAAGCTGACACTTATTCGACGAATAAGCTACAGCATTTATTGAAGCTGGGATTCCTTTATGGAAACTGCGACATCCAAGCATTAAAAGATTCTTTTTACAACAACATAATGAAGTTTTACCCAGTGTACGCACACTTTACAAAAATATTAATTTCATTTATGAAAATACTTTGCGAAATATTAAATTTTATTTTTGGAACAAACTAACAGCACCACTCTGCAACGTTATATGGTGCAGATATTCCTTTTGAGAAGGTATGGCTTTTGCTAGCCGATCAAGCTTCGTATATGATGAACGCTGAGCGAGATCTGAAAGGAATATTTCCAAACCTAAGACATATAACGTGTGTGGTACATGGACTGAATAGAGTTTGTGAATTAATCAAACACGAAAACGACGAGGTGAATGATTTATTCGCTGGCATAAAATCGGTGCTTTGAAAATCACCTTCCCGTCGTCAAACATTTTTCGAAATGCGCAATTTCCCGTTTCCTCCCGATGTGCTCGAAATTCGTTGGAACAGTTGTCTTACTGAAGTATTTTACAATGCGTAACATTTTTCGGACATTAAACTCAGGGGCAGCTCTAAAATTGAAAAAAAACCATCGAAAGCACGAACTTGGACTCAGCCTTGTATACAATATACGAATACAAATTTTTGCCTGAAGCAATTACGTGTTTGGAAAAACGAGGATTAACCGCACAACAACAATTGAAGACTTCGTCAGCTGGTACGGAAAAGCTAAAGGGCTAAATTATTAAAACTTGAAAAAGTTTTGTTTAAAAATCCCGCCTGTCAATCAGAAAATTAAATACAAATATGCACCAATGACTTCAGTAGATGTTGAAAGATCCTTTTCGATTTACCGACACATTTTATCTGATAGACGTCATTCTCTGACTAAGTCAAATTTAGTCAGGCTGAATATCATTCAGTACAATAATTTTCAAAACGATAATTCAGATGTAGTCGATGCATTTTGTGAATAAATTCATTTAACAATTTCGGTTGATTTTATTTAACGATTTTTAGAGGCTCTATTATATATCATTTCACTGGAAGAAATGTTAAAAAGCGAAATGTCGCCCATCATCTATGTTTCTGTTTCTGATTGATTAACAAAGCATGAGATTTTCTTGGAATCAATATTTATTATTTAAATACATATCTCACAATAATAATCAATGACAAAATAGCAAAGTTAGCATCCTTAAAAAATAAAAGTTTTTCCATAACTTCTTGGCGTGCCTGCAAATTGCCCAGTGTTCCTTTGAGTTGGTGGAAACACAAGTTTATTTTTATGTTTTTTTGCAGCGGCATGACGAACAAAATCAGTTTATGATATACACGTATTTCAAATAATTAATGTAGAAATTATAAATGTTTGCCCAAAATGTAAAGTTAAGGATACCATATAAATATGTAGTGAAAGAAACTTATAAACTTAAATTATAACAATCCAACTCTGAACCTTATAGCTGTAGTTTCCAATTACATACTTTTGTTACTTTACATTGTTATTGATATTCCAATTTTATAGAGTTACTAGCTTTATAACTTAAAAATGATAAGTCCTTCGGACGTTGGCTTATAAAGATATAGCTCACGATATTATAGATATTGTAACTGCGTTATTATAACTTTCGAAAGCGCATCGAAAAAGTGAAGCAGAGAATAGGGTCAACTTTCAGTGCTACAAGAACACGCGTATAATAGAATACTCAAACTTATTAATTTAAGTACAAAAATAAAGTATTTTCAAATAGTATGCTTCTTAAAGGTAACGTGGAAATAATGGGCAAAAAAAAAATGAAACTTAAAATAACTTCAAACAAAACTTAAAAAAGTTGTTAAAAGTATTTATCCAAAAATACTTATAAAAGATGTGTTAGCACGGGTACTTCCCCGCATACTGTAAACCAAGACCTCTATGAAGACAGCTGGAATATGTTTCTGGTTGTTGCTGGACATTTGTTGCTACCTACGACTGATAGGTTCCAATGAAAACTCCGCACTGTGGACAGAAATGATTGGCATTGCGGCATGAATCCATGCAATATGGCAAACAACACAAACTGGAATTAGACACAAAGAAGGAATACAATTTATAAATTAGTTCTTAACATTTACTATATAATACGATTTAGATATTCCCAAAATAAATTTGAACAAAAACTTACCAGGTCCATGAGAGCAATACACAAACAATGTGAGTCTTCGCAGTCGAACGGTGATTAACTTTGGTCTTGATGCGACAGCGGCAACTTGGACAAGTCAATTCTACGGATTTGCGACCTACCGGTGGATTGGAATTCACTGGCACATAATTTGGACCAATGGGATATACTTGCATTACCGGTGTCATTGTGGTATGCTGAAATTCTATACAGCCGCACTGCGCATTGGGCATTGGATATGGTGGTGGTGCAGCGGCGTTAAATTGCAAACCATTATTTGCGAGTACTGCTGCATCGTTGGAAATTGCACCATAAGAATTTTGTTCCATCGTGTCGTTTATAGAAAATCACCCAGAATTTAATTCAGAAACTACGATGCACTAATTGTTTGCTCTTCGCCTGTTGGAACTGTACTGATTCAGCGACCAAGCCAGAAAAAAATATATTTACAGTTATGAAGCGAGTCGGTTCACGAAAAAGGAATGCATCAGGGATTCCCAATCTTTTTTTGTGTTTCCAGATTGAAGATTTTGAAATATACTGATGGCTATTGTGTCTTGAATTTGACATGTGGACAGATAGAGCGAGATAGAGAAGAACAGATAGAGCGCGGAATAATAAAACGTATTTCGTACGCGCACATTTTATACTGTTCATGTTTCTCTTTTTGTTCCATTTCTAATAGACAGGGAAGATTAGAACCTTATTTAGAATTTTTCAAAATTGAGTTAATAAAGGTACGGATAATAAATTGACAGCAGAAGTGTGCATAGAATGAGGATATGCTTGATTTTAGTTAAGGGACTTTATAAGAAAATAACTTTTAATCATGTAGGAGTTTTTAATTCACTTCCCTAATCCCACTAAAGTACTCTTAAGATTTGGTTTCTGGTGATGCCATGGAATATTATAATTGCTTTTTTTTAATCTTTAATCGTAACTCATCAACTTATTTAAAATGATTTTCTCATTACCTAGTTTATTTTGTTCTTCTAGAAGAAAAATGAATTAATCAAGAAGTAAAATAAATTTGTTTACCTTTTTGTAACACCCGAAATTAAATTCTAGAGCAACCCAGACTTCACAATAATATATGGTTGAGAGAAACCTGAAATAAAACGGAAAGAATGTCCTTTATCTGAAATAATTTTTAATTATGAAATTGTTCATGAAAATTAACGTCTACTTACTTTTTATATGGTGCCAATTTATAAACTCTAAACAAAATATTTTGTTTAGGCGAAAATGCCGAATAAAACTGTTTTATTCCAAATAAAATGGGTTGTTAACATGCACCTTGTTGCATCTTTTTCTTTATCCTCAATAATTTGTAGACGGAAAATTTGCCTGTACATTTTGGTTTTTGATTTTCACTAAAACGAACAATATAAAACTGAACATCTGATTGTTTGTTACCTCCGTTTTAGATGGCAACAAAATTTACCAAGTAAGTGTGAACTCAGAATACGAAATAGAAACACAATATACCGAGAGGTAAATTTTGATACCACGATAAATATCATTAGCTCGCTAGAATAGATACAAAATAATAGTGAATTGGAAAAAACCATTCTGCTTGGCGGTTATAAGGTCCAGAAAATTTCCGATTTTCAAGCTTATCATTATTGAAATTTAATGCATCAAATTCTTTGTTGGCACATTATAAAAGATACGAATTAATCTATCTTTATTAACCACAAAATATTGCAGTTATTTTCTTTTTTAATTATTGCCCATAATGCCCAAAATTTTCTAAACAAAATAAAACAAATTCTAGTTTTAGTATAGAAAAAGTTTGGGGAAGCATTTTTATCATCTCTCTCTCTTTTTCTCCTCTCTCTGTTTTGCCCATTTATATCGAGATAGTTATGAAAAACGATTTGCACAGTATTTTTTTATAAAGCTGGGTAAGTGCATTTGTACAATAAATAAATATGAATTAAAAAATTAACTTATACACACATACATATAACACATATATATCCACACATCCATATAATCACTTAGAAACAAAAAATTTCTAGTATGTTTTGTTCTCTTCAATAACATTTGGATTTTAATTCTATATTTTCAGAAGATTTTATATATTGGCATATGTACATACATATGTATGTATGTACATATACATATGTATGGGCAGTTGTCATAGAAAATCAATTATAAAATTATAAAATTTCCCTATTATTAATTGGTTAAGAGGTTGGATAAATGTATGTACATACATATGTATGTATGTACTATGTATGTATGTATATACATATTTGCGGGAATAAGGAAGACTCCCTGAACTCATCTTGATAGGAGAGCGACTTATTTACAGACATATACATACATACTCGTATGTATTTAAATATGTATGTATGTATGTCTCATTAGAAAAGATCTGCCTACACACCCTTCTCATACTTTGGAAAATGTGGTATAATATAAAGTTAAGTGAGTTTATACAATTTTCAATTCTACGCAACAGTTTCTCTAACATTCGAAAACAAAAAGGTTTGGATTTAAATTTAAGAAATACATATGTACATACATATGTATAGACATACATATACATACATATATATGTATGTACATATACATATACATTTTTTATTCAATAATACCAAAATAATAGGTGGACAAAGTCTGCGTACAACATGTAAAGAGTATTTTAGTAAATAAAAAAAATTGGAAAAAAGTGCACGTTTAGTAGCTGGTTGTGACTCTGCGCTTCAGAACCTCTTGGTAGCGTTTTGGCATTGATACAACCAGTTTCCTTGTTTCTTATTTACTTTTGTACCCTTTGTCTAACATGGCACTTTTCAGTGATTTAGATATAGACCTTAGGCGTATCCTGAGGGGGCTCCGGAAGTCCCATAATTGCTCAATTGGATTAAGATGAAGGGACTGAGGTGAAGTGCATAGCTGTTTGGGATTCACAGTCTCGGTTGTGTGGTTTTGATCACTGGCATGCTGAAACGTGAATTTATCATCTAATCCCATTTTCCGGGCACTTTTCCTTAGATTGGCTTCTAAAATGTTTAAATGGTCCTATTTGTCCATAGTTGACTCAATGAATTGAAGTCCACCAATACCACCACTATACACATACATACCTCAATAATAACACCTCCTTCACCATGTTTGACGGAAGAAGTGCATCGTGTTCGCAATTCAGCATCTAAATAAGCCAAGGAGTTTTGGAACAACATAATTTTCTCGGACGAGTAAATTTTGTATCTTCGGCATTGAAGACCGAAAAGTAGTCTGGAGAAAACCCAGAACTGCTTTCGGTAAGGCAAACCTTGCGATTACCTAAATATGGCGGAGTATTTTGAGTGCCACTTTTCAGCTTCCTGCTTGCAATGGATTTTTTAGCTGAAGCTGTGAATTGGCTCTCAAAGCCCGCACAGAGGAGTGTCCCGCAAGGGCTAAGAGAATACTCTATGTCCACGAAGGGGCACAATAGATCTTATAGGTCGCAGTGCAACATCCCCTCAACGATAATAATACTAAATCCCGCAAGCTGCTTACGCTAAACAGAGAGGATGTCTCAATCCTTACTTACGGCCTCTGCATACTCAGGTATCATCTCAAAAAATGAGGGAATTTCCTCTACGGATGTCTGCAGGTTGTGCAATCAGAAAACAGAAATGTTTGTGCACGTTCCTTGCGAGTGACCTGAAAGCCTCTCTGCCACCGTCTGTAAAAAGTAATTTCTCCAGATGGTGGCTGCCAACAGAGCATTCGAAACAATCTGGAATATGGAAACAATATAGTGCTAGTTTATCCAGAGCGTCAGTATGGATGGCTAAATTGGCCGAGATGCTTTATAGCCAATAATACACAATAATAATAATGTACAAAACCAAATCAGTTTGGTGAAAATTGGATCACCAATACGCCTACTCTCTATAAATTTATTTGTTGCAAAGGACACTCCATTAAGAAACAGTTATATTTTCTTTTGGAGAGCATTTCTAGGCCTATGTTCTTCTGTATAACAAATTTGCATAAGTGTCCATTTAAATCTGATGTAATTATTGGAAAGTTATGAGTAATAAAAAAGGACACTGAGGATAACACACTTGCGGTAATACTTTTGTAAAGTAAAGAATTTTGGAGTAAAAAGGATATTCTCGTTTCCGGAGTGCGTCTCATATTTTTTGTATATATGTACATATATACATACATATGTACATATATTTACAACAAAAATCTGTTCTGAAAAAATGGGCCAAAGAATATACAAAAGTCCTTAATAGTTAAAAAATCATTAATATTTAATAAACAGATTGTAGTTCAAAATGAGCGAGTAACAGGAGAAAAAATCTATTTAACGCAGTCAGCCATGATTTTAGTCCTAGCAGTCTAGGAATGTCATATATACAAAATAAAAAACTGTATTTTCCCGCTACAATTTAGGGTTTCAGAAAATACTCCAGCTTCTACCAGATTCCACGCCCGATAATCCTGGTTCCAATTGCTGCAGATCGTTATCTGCAAAATTTCAAATTAGACGCTTTACGTTACAAAACTGAAATTCAGAGGAATATTGTCATAAAAACTGATCCAAAAAATGCGTCCACATTCATACTCGTACTTACCTATTACCTAGGCAGGAATATTCAAGGGAAAGCTGAGATTTTTTTTTGAATTAATATTTAATATATTTATTTTGTCAAATAGTAGGATGTTTCTTTAAGAGGTAATGTGGAAATACTGGAAGAAACCAATTAAACTTAAATTACTTCAAACAATACAGAAATATACTTCTATAAGATGTGTTAGGACGGGTACTTCCCCGTGTACTGTAAACAAAGGTCTCTTCGAAGACTGCTGGAATATGTTTCTGGTTGTTGCTGGACATTTGTTGCTACCTAAGACTGATAGGTTCCAATGAAAACTCCGCACTGTGGACAAAAATGATTGGCATTGCGGCATGAATCCATGCAATATGGCAAACAACACAAGAAACTGGAATTAGACACAAAGAAGGAATACAATTTATAAATTAGTTCTTAACATTTACTACGTAATTCGATTTATGTAGATATGTATTCCCAAAATAAATTTGAACAAAAACTTACCAGGTCAATGAGAGCAATAGACAAGCAATGTGAGTCTTCGCAGTCGAACGGTGATTAACTTTGGTCTTGATGCGACAGCGGCAACTTGGACAAGTCAATTCCACGGATTTGGGACCTACCGGTGGATTGGAATTTACTGGCATATAGCTTGGGCCAATGGAATATACTGGCATTACCGGTGTCATTGTGGTATGCTGAACTTCTATAAAGCCGCAGTGCGCATTAGGCATTGGAGGTGGTGGGGCAGTAGCGTCAAATCGTAATCCATTATTTGCGAGTACCGCTACATCATTGGAAATTCTAGCATAAGAATTTTGTTCCATAGTGTCTGTCGTTTATAGAAAATCACTCAGAATTTAATTCAGAAACTACGATACACTAATTGTTTGCTCTTGGCCTGTTGGAACCAGTTAGAGAAGAGTTATCTCTCTATATTACTCTATGGTTGGAACTGTACTGATTTCGCGTTCAAGCCAAGAAAAAATATATTTACAGTTATGAAGCGAGTCTGCTGACAAATAAGGAATGCGGCAGGGATTCCCAAACATTTATTGTTATTCCAGTTTGAAGATTTTGAAACACATTGATAGTGTCTTCAATTTTACAGAAAGAGAGACATAGAGAGAAGAAGATGGAGAGAGATAGATGGATAAATTGAGATAGAGAGATAAATGGATAGATAGATAGATAGGTAGCAAGAGAGACACACAGAAATGCAGATATAACGGGATAGAATGCAGTATAATAAAACTAAAGAGAGTTGTGCTCGTCAAATACGATATATAATCAATATGATATATCGTATTTGGTGCGCCCGCATTTCATATTGTCCATGTTTCTCTATTTATTCCTTTTATAATAGACAATAGATTAGCACCTTATTTAGAATTTTTCAGAAATGAGTTAATAAAGGTAGACATGGTTTGACAGCTGATTAAAAGAAAAGAAGAAAAGTGAATTGATAACAGAAGTGTGCATAGAATGACGACATTCTTGATGTTAGTTGAATCATATAAGAGTTATTAATTCACTTCCCTAATCCCACTAAAGTACTCTTAAGATTTGCTTTCTGATGATATTAGTGTTGACGCCATGGAATATTATAATTAATTTTGTCAATCTTTAATCTTAACTCATCAACTAATTTAAAATGACTTTCATTACCTAGTTTAATTTGTATTTCTAGAAGAAAAAAATTTAAAAAAAAGGAAAATAGGGAATAATTAATTGGAAAAAAATTGTGCTTTGCAGTTCCTGATTTTCAAACTTATCACTATTGAAATTTAATGTATCAAATTCTTTGTTGGCACATTGTAAAATACACAAATTAATCTATCTGTATTAACCACAAAATATTGCAGTTATTTTCTCATATGGTTATTTTGTTACTGAGGGCTTGAATGCCCATAATTTTCTAATCAAAATAACACAAATTCTAGTTTTAGTGTAGAAAAAGTTTGGGAAAGCATTTTTATCATCTCTCTCTCTTTCTCCTCTCTGTGTTTTACCCATTTGTATTGAGATGGTTATGAAAATTGAATTGCACAGCATTTTATTATATCACTCCTTAAGTGCACTTGTGTATATAAACAAATATGAAAAAGAACCTGTGCATGCATATAATCACTTATACATTGTATAATCACGTAAACAAATAAAATTTATAGTATGGACATTTTTTAATGGTCAACAGTTTTTTAATATATGTATGCATGAGTATTTATGTATGTATGTATGTATAGATTTGGACTCAATTTTTTATTCTCTGTGAGACTTCGTTAATCGTTGTCAAAGTGTCGGATACGTTTGTCCATCAGTGTACATATGTATATATGTATGTACATATATATTTGCGGGAATAAGGAAGACTCGCTGAACTCGGGATTAGTCGAGAGCGACTTGCATGTACATATGTATGTACGTAAGTGACTGATATTATGGTTGTTGTTTGGGAATATGTACTAGAAACACACATGCATACACATATTCTGTTCATGCATATTTATGTACATACATATGTACATTGAACAAATAAAAAACTGGGACGTGCAGTGAGTTAAATATACATACATATGTACATATATATATAAATATACATACATACATACATACACTCATATGTACATACAGTGAACCAATAATATCTTCGTACAGCACCTGTTTACAAGATAAATTTGATTTTACCACTTTTTATAATGAAAACCAAATTAAAATTTTGATGCCGATTACTTTGTTTATTTATTAACTTTGATTCCACACTTGCAGTTAGCCGTTATATTAATTAACGTAAGAGGTATTCTCAAAAAACATATAAAAGTCACTCATTTACCTCCAATAAATTCTTCGTACACCTAAGCAATCTTTTGCTGGTCAGTGGTGGTGGATGCCGGGTTCAATTCACGCACACCTCGAAGAAAGCCGTTGGTTAACGCAATAAACAGAAAAAAACGTTTAGACTTCGCTCGGGAGTATCAAAACGCTTCGTTTGAGTTTTGGCGAGATGTAATATTCTCTGACGAGTCAAAGTATAATATTTTTGGGTCTGATGGAAGGCTCAGAGTTTGGAGAAGGTCTGGTGAAGCCTATAACCCAAAAAATACGATAAAGACGGTCAAGCATGGTGGAGGTGGAGTCATGGTATGGGGGTGCATGGCTGCCAGTGGCGTAGGTACCTTGGAGATAATCGATGGAGTAATGGATCATCGTGTCTACATTGATATATTAAAGAGAAATTTAAAGCCAAGTGTGCAAAAATTGGGCGTTTCGAGTGAATATTATTTTCAACAGGACAATGATCCGAAACATATGGCTCATAACACTAAAATGTATCTCACTTACAACACTCCACACTTGCTTAAGACACCACCACAGAGTCCCGACCTCAATCCAATTGAGCATGTGTGGAATATGTTGGAAAAAAAGATAAGGACACACCACATTAGCTCCAAACCGCAGCTGATTGAGGTTTTAAAGGAAGAGTTGCTAAAAATTGACTCAGGATATACCCAAAAACTTGTAGAATCAATGCCAAACCGCCTAAAAGCTGTTATACAGAATAAAGGTTACCCAACAAAATATTAACAAAAAAATTTTTTTAATTTAATTACACTTTTGAAAACACATTCAGTCTAATGTACGAAGACTTAATTGGAAGCAAATGAGAGCCTTTTTTATGTTTTTTCTGAATACCTCTTAGGTTAATTATTATAAAGGATTATTATAAGTGTTTAATTTATCTTAATAAATGGACAAGTTAATCTGTATCACTACTTTTTTGTGTTGTCAATTATATAAAGTTTTGTATGTAAGTAAAGTTGAAAACAGTTGATGTACGAAGACATTATTGGTATACTGTATATATTTTCGCAGCCAAGGATAGTATTGAATGACATATGTATGCACATACATATGTATGTAATTGTTACAGCAAATAAAAGAGCTTCTAAGAAATCTATTAACTTAGATTTCTTAGAAGAAATCTAATTTAATTAATTTATTTATTTATTAATAATCTAATTACAATTAAAATTATAATAAAACAAAAGCACTAGTTGCCAGGGCCATCGGCTTAATTTAATTTCTTAATTTTTATATTATGAAACAAAAATACAAATAAAAAATTTACCTCAATTTTGAAAACAAAAAAAAAGTGGGACATTATAAATATTTGGCTTACTACCAACATATTGACAAAGTTATTATTTCTAATATCTGTGTAATTTCCTTTGGTATTCTGAACGGCCTGGAGTCTTCTATTCATGGAGTTCACTATATTTGTGGTTAGATCTTCAGAAATATTAGACCCAAATGTCTTGGATGGCCGTTTTCAGGTCGTTTCTATTATGAATGGGTATTTTCTTAATTCTAAATATAACTGTTGATAAGCCGAAATCAACCGTGTTTAACGTTATAAAATCAGTCAAGGTTATTTTGAGCGTCCGCGTGGATTATTATTATTTTTGCAATACTATCCTTGGTTGCGAGGATATATCAATATAAATGTATGCAAATCTATGTATGTATTTAACTTCATCTCAAGTCTTAGTTTTTTATTTGTTCACTGTATGTTTCTCCATTATCCCATTGATAAACCGTGAACTACCTCAAATTTCGGATGGCCATCAGTGACTTTTTGAGAAAAGGTGACAGTGCCTCTTAAGTTACCGGCCTCTTAAGATACCGGTATATTTATCAGCGAGGAAGGCTTTGGTTAATTTAATATCGCTGATTTTATTTGCGAATTTATTCCATACACAAAAGGTGAGTTTTGCAAATCAGATTCAGAAATTGTGTAAATTGAGAAAAAAAATTAACTAATTGTTAAAATACATTATTAACAAATCATAATTATTACACGCCACAAGTTTATAATTATTAAAATGCATTTATGCCGCTAGTATCCAATGCACGATGAGTTGTTTCTGTTCTGTCGCCAAACCATCATTTTTTGTCGTTAAATTCTGTAGCTATTCTGCTACTAATTCAGTTCCTGATTCAGTTCCTGTATTCTATTTAAACCGAATTCTGTTTCTGTTGCCGTTTCTGTTTAATGGCACTCTGCACCTTAACTAAAACGACCCGTTACCAAAAGAACAAGTAACCCAAATTACTGGTAATCAAAGTCATCAGTTATGTACAAAAATAATAGAAACAAAAATTGCGCAAAGCGGAGTACAAACATTTTTCGTTCTGCGCATCTCCGCCACAGTACATGGTTGCAAAGAGAAATGTCAAAAAAATACCTACCCGCATTATGTATTTATTGCTACGGTGACGTCACAGCCCAGCAACGAGATGTCAAACTCAGAAAGAAAATTATAACGGACCTGCCCAATGCGTAATCTCCTTCTCTATCATTCTTGAGTTATGTACATATATGTATATACAAATGTACAAATATATACAATAGAGATTGTGAATTGGGAGGTCTGCTACAAACTCGTCGGTTATCGATATATCGCTCATCACTAGTTCACAGTATTTGCCTGTTTGAAAAAAATTGGAAGTTTACGTACCAGAGAACACAGAGAAAAGAAACTTAAACGTGAAACGGCAAAGCAGCGATATAAAGTAGACGGACATGGTACACGAATCCACTCAAAATCGTGGTGAATCCACTCAGAATCGTGGTGAATCCACTCAAAATCGTGGTGAATCCACTCAAAATCGTGGTGAATCCACCCAAAATCGTGGTGAATCCACTCAAAATCGTGGTGTGTCCACTACGGAGCTGGCCGCGAAAAAGACTTTCCTTTCTCTGTGATCTCTGATACATACATACAGCCAGTATATCGTTATAACAGTATGTTATCTCTTTATAAGATACTTAGCAAGGCTATAAAGGGGGTATTTGGGTTTAAGAATAATCGAGTCAAATATTTCATTAGCTGATTAATTATAAGCATAGATGAAGTGCATAGAAAGACACCTCTTTATAGTGGCACATTAACGTTGAAAATACAACTGCCTAATGTTATAATTAATCATAGTTTAAACCGAGTCCACACTAAAGATGGAAAATAAGCAAATTGAGATGGACACATATGTGCATCATTTCGCTCAGTGTAGCAACTGGACTATTATGGGTATGCTTCTCTGACGATTGAAAAATCACACATTGAAGCTAATGACAATAGTCATATTCAGAAAGCAGTGATAATAAGCTAACCAGCTGCTACAGGTGTCCTCCAGCTGCTGTGCACGAAGTCCGTCATTGAGTGGTACAATTTGTACTCACATCCATTAAAAGCAGAAGAAGGCGGGTTTTGTTTACAACTATGGTGCTCAGTATTATTTAATCTGTACGAAGTTTATGGAGATAATATGTGGAATTGCAACAAAAACAATTGCAGCCAAGGTAAATAAACTCAAGAGGAAGAGAGAAGAAGAAGGGTATACGTATAAAATAGAGTAAAAACGGTTAAAACTATAGCACTATAATACT
Organism: Clusia tigrina; assembly: GCA_920105625.2. Taxonomy (NCBI): domain Eukaryota; kingdom Metazoa; phylum Arthropoda; class Insecta; order Diptera; family Clusiidae; genus Clusia; species Clusia tigrina. Next base: position 422,581,557 of record OV050030.1, read on the forward strand.
AACTATATATGCAACTATAACTAAAACATTATTGAAGAAAAGAACAAGTTAAAAATATACTGCAAATTTCAAGGGCAGGCAAAGGTCATGCCAAGTTATTCAAAATAAGGAGTCACGGCTTCCAAGTCTGTACAAGGCGTGGTCTCGAAATGATTCTTTGTAAATAAGTTTCTGTTTGTGACGGATTTACGAGATATGTATGTGTGTAAATATCAGACCAATGAGGCTGTTAAAAAAGCAGCTACGAAGAGCTCATCGACCATATACCATGATTCTCAGATTCGGATGCTCCTCTTTGTCATTGGTCATTGAGCTGTGACAAAACTTCGGTATTCAGTATAACAGTGGTCTTCAGATAAAAGGCTATCATCCTGGAAACTGGTCTGAGACAAATCTATAATCTTAGCTCTCCCCCTGCCCAAGTTTACTAATTTTGTTTATCAAAGGTAACTTCAGATTGCTTATGGACTCTCTATTAATCAAAGGACACAAAATTGATCAAAGGTGATTGAAGGTTGCTTACGGACTTTCTAGTTGAACACTATATTTAACAAGGGTGCTTTAATCTTGCTTATGGGCATCCTATCAGGATACTGTCTTGAGCAAAGGTGACTTAAGATTGTTCACGGACTTTCTCACTGGGCACTATATGCTTCAATACCACCAAAGCATCCGCTGAGGCGAAACGCTGTAGGCGTTCGGAGGACAACGTGGCGATAACACAGAACAGAATTCCAGACAGAATTGTTTAGTTCCTCTGGGGCTTATTTTAGTAAGTATTGAATTGAAATCTGAAAAGGAGTATCAAGGGCGAACACATAGCTATCTAATCAGATAGTCAAACTGCATTACAGGCATTAGCTTCATATTCTTTAGAAACGAAACTGGTGGAAGAATGCTTCAACAACCTACAAACTTTAGGTGCAACAAATAAGGTTGAAATTTGCTGGGTCCCGGGTCACTCGGGGTCGAAGGCAACGAAATTGCTGACGAGCTGGCTAGGGCCGGTTCCGCAGCAAGCCTGATAGGTCCGGAGCCATACTATGGTATCAACTGGGCGGAGGCTAAATCCAGGGTAGATAGTTGGGAACATAGTCTCAGAATGTCACACTGGGAAGGGATACAGGGACTTCGCCAAGTCAAAAGACTGGTCAGGCCATTCACCTACAATAAGGAACTGAGCAATATGAGCAAAGCTGACATAGGGAAAATAGTAGGTTTTCTGTCAGGTCATTACTAGCTGAAATATCACCTGTCTAAAATCCACATTCTTGATACGGGGTGCCGGCTCTGTCTAGAAGAAGAGGAAACTGCAGAACACATACTATACAAGTGCATTGCGTTGACAAGAACTAGAATGAACATATTCCACGGCGACCAGCTGGCTCTGGAAGAAATCAAGAGCGCTCCTATTAAGGACATTCTCAAATTCATCCATAAAGCGGAAAAGATAGATGCTCCTGTTAAGGACATTGTAAAATTCATCCATAAAGCGGAAAAGATAATGAAAGAGCGTGAGTTTCAACTACTTCCTCTCTTTAGACAAGGAGCATCTGGGTAGAAAAAGACACGATGAATTTAATTGTGACAGTTTGATATCACCAAACGGACGATATCAAAAGTGCTCCTGTTAAGGACATTCTCAAATTCATCCATAAAGCGGAAAAGATAATGGAAGAGCGTGAGTTTAAACTACTTCCTCTCTTTAGACAAGGAACATCGGGGTAGAAAAAGACACGATGAATTTAATTGTGACACTTTGATATCACCAAACGGACGATATCAAGAGTGCTTCTGTTAAGGACATTCTCAAATTCATCCATAAAGCGGAAAAGATAATGGAAGAGCGTGAGTTTCAACTACTTCCTCTCTTTAGACAAGGAGCATCTGGGTAGAAAAAGACACGATGAATTTAATTGTGACAGTTTGATATCACCAAACGGACGATATCAAAAGTGCTCCTGTTAAGGACATTCTCAAATTCATCCATAAAGCGGAAAAGATAATGGAAGAGCGTGAGTTTCAACTACTTCCTCTCTTTAGACAAGGAACATCTGGGTAGAAAAAGACACGATGAATTTAATTGTGACACTTTGATATCACCAAACGGACGAAATGCTGTCATTACGGAAGAAATGCCGGTACTAAATCAATAGGGAAGAGTAGATCGGACAGTTGTGATTACATGGATCATGGATGACAAATGTAGTACGACACAAAAGATCTTTTAGGTCGCAGTGTCGGCCCTGGGGCAAACTATTAAAACTAAATTATTATTATTAATTGAATTTATGAGGTTTTATGATAGATTCTATTCGTGTCCTCACAGAGTGATGATCTATTATGTACATCCACAGAGGCTTCATTGTTACATGATTTTTTGGAGTTCTCATTGTTGGCTAGTGGACATGGTTAGACACATTTCTGAATATCGACGTTTTCTCGCAGCCAATCGAATGAGTGCAAAAACATTTTTTGTGTGCTTCATTTAGATTAAAAAAAAACTATTCTGAAACTATAAAATTAAAAAATTAAATTCATATTCAGCATTCGTCAAATAAGTACATACTTACTTATATACTCACTTACATAGGAGTTTGTGTTCCTTTGGCATCGAAGAAACGCTTTCGACGGCCACGTTAGATCGAAGCGTTTGCGCAGCAGCCACAATCGCAAAATCGTTGTGAGATCGCAATCTCAGCGTTTCTGCTGCTTTTCGAAACTCATACGTACACGTATAGAAAATTGGACCAGACTTGTGTAATTTAGTGAGCTGGACATTTTACTTCAGTTTTGGACACGTTTCACAATTGTCCATAAAAATAAATTGCCACAATAAATTCACATCATATCAGTGCGCCGCGTTCGGAGTTAACTCGATCTGTGACAATCAAACAGCCGCACATGTCAGTGTTTGGAGATTGCATTGGAGCGAGAAAAGAGCTATGATGCATTTCACAGACAACTGAATGAGTGGCGGGAATAAAGGAGCACACACAAATGGTGGAGTAGGTTTGCTTGAGGCGCACTTGACTGCGCGTATTCCAGGCGTATGCTAAGCTATGTTATGGTGTGGGTGATTGAAGAATGACGTCACAGAAGTTTGATATATTCTACGGCATGTATTTTAGTCTTATTTTCTATGAAGTTCTTCCTCAATAACTACAATTCTTCAGTCCACTTGACTAGGAAGTTGTATGAAGTTTCCACACAGACATCCAGAATCAGAGCACAGAGATATGGAGTTATAGTAGAGATACATTGAATAAAGTGTATCTCTACTATGACTCACTGAATAAAGTGTATCTCTACTATGAATGTATAAAGTACGATACACTGAATAAAGTGTATCTCTACTATGACTCACTGAATAAAGTGTATCTCTACTATGAATGTATAAAGTATGATACACTGAATAAAGTGTATCTCTACTATGACTCACTGAATAAAGTGTATCTCTACTATGAATGTTAAAAACTATGCCAAGACTTATCGAGTGGGGCACAATTATTATGAACACGAACTAAATATTAGGCTGGTTGGTTGGCTTCGGTGGTTGATACGCATCTGCCAGAAGTGTATCACAATCAGCGCTGTAGCGCCGTTTTGATGCCACTTCTTCACCGAGTATCGGAGTTATGGTAGATACTAAATCCACTCCGTAGAGTTTAGGTAACATAGTAATTTCTTCATACTAACATCCGAGCAGTCTGATAGATTGTCCCGAAAGAAAGCTCCCAGAAAACTATATCATTTCCGTGCCAAAGCCGGGCATTCGCAAAGATAATGGAAGAGCGTTTCTTTCTGGGCTAAGTTCCCACAGCTTCTGCAGAAGGATTCTAACAGGGATGAACTAGATATTAAGTTCCGAATTTTTTTTGTATACGAGTATGTGAAGAACCAAGATTACATTAATGGAAATATTGTTATTATTATGATTATAACTCACACCATAATGTTTGCAAGGATTTGGGGGCACGGGCTCTAGCAACTAAGGTCCTTATTATCGTTATAATTGCCACCATAATTAAAAATGTCCACAAAAGTTTGGGGATATGGGTACTAGCAACTAAAACCTTCATCTCAAAGGTAAAAATATGTAACAAGCAGCATTTCGGGAACATACCCTGTAAAAGATTAAAAACCGCGACTCTACGATTGTGTTTATTCAAAAAAATTGTTCTTTCTCTCATTAAATTGAATATTGCCCTTTAATTGCGCCACCTTTCCCCTAACGACACACCTTCTTTTTTATGACAATTGAAGCAAATAAACTGTAATTAAATCACAATTTCAAACAATTGCTCAAATCATTTCCAAACGTTGGCAAAAACAGACAGCTCCAAGTTATCCAATTGCACAATACGAGCAGCAACGAATCACGGTTCCAACTCGCAGCAGTCCGAATGGCAAAACAGTTTAAAGAGTTATAAAAACTAAATACGAGTATCAACAAAACTGAAGAAAGGCGGGTGCCGCTCTAGCGCTGGCCAAATGCGTATCAACCAGCCACGAAGTTTATGCCACTATGTCAAGTCAGCAACGCTTTTGGGTTGGACACCGCTGCGACTGCGGCAGTTGCGGTAATTGAGACTTTTACTTGACGCAGGCAGGCCATAATTAGTTGCTAATTGGACAAGTGCGGCAGAATCGTTACGAAAAGGCAAACATTCGGAATCTTTCAAAGAAACAAAACAATTTGCCTAGAGCAAAATTGCATTGAAAGGAAATTTGGACAGACAAGGAAGTTTTAGGAAGTCTCTAAATTTGTCACAATAGGTCCAAAGGTGGCCGCAGTAACTGGGAGATTTGTTCCCGTTTCCAGGCAATCCAAAAGTCTCTAAATGCAGTTTTTATAATATTATTAAAAAAGGACATTTCGTACACAATCAAACAGTTTTAGATTGTCAGGTGTGCTTCACATAAGTCGGATGTGCTTGCGGAATGGTCTGCACTCACAAATGGTGTGGTAAGGCCTCAAGCCAGGAGAACCACAAACGCAGCTGTGTTAAATATGCCACATATCTTAAGCAGTGACCACTTATCTAAAGCTGTGACCAAAACAGTCCAACAAAGACACCAAACGTCTTTGGATTTTAAAGAAAGTTACTTATGCAAAATGGCAGATAATTTGCATGCTCCTCAGCTGAGAGATTTTAGATCACAGAACGAAAACATGTTGAAGGAATCACTGAAAAACAGAGAATGACCACTGATACTTAGAACCGCTCATTTACAATTAAGTACCCAACAGTCAGAATTGGATTGTAAGAATGACAACTTTATATAGTATAATACCAGCTACGAGGGGTACCATTTATATTTCGGGAATAGCAAATAATAACAAACATTTTTAAATCAAAATGGCTTTTCAAAATATGCCCCTTGATGATCAATACACTTTTGGATTCGTTCAAACCATTTGTCATGGCAGTTTTTCCATTCCTCTTGAGACACCTCCAAAACATGGTTTTTGAACGCTTCAACTGCTTCTTCGGCGCTCGTAAATCGTTGACCACGTAGTTTACCTTTGATATTCGGGAACAAGAAGAAGTCATTGGGTGCCAAATCAGGACTGTACGGAGGATGAGTCATCAATTTGATGTTTTGACTGCTCAAAAATTCACCTGTTTGACGAGATGAGTGGGAGCTCAAATTGTCATGATGGAGCATGATTCGTCTTTGGCGGTTGGTTCTACGAATGTCTCCGAAGACTTCTGGCAAACAAATGGTCGTGTACCACTCAGAATTGACCGTCCTACGTTGCTCAAGCGGAACAGTGGCCACATGACCCATACGGCTGAAGAAACATGCGACCATTTGCTTCGCCGTGCTTCTTCCACGAACAACTTTTGTTGGATTTAGCTCGTCTTGTTGTTATGTTTCTGGCTCATACGCATATATCCATGATTCGTCACCTGTCACGATTTTATACACGTCTTTTGTAGCACCACGGTCGAAATTTTTAATGATTTCCCTACACCAATTGACACGAGCCTTTTTTTGAGCGATGGTCAAATTATGTCGGATCCAACGCAAACAAATCCTCTTTACAGCCAAATGTTCATGCAATATTGAATGTATGAAGGTGGAAGTAATGTCCAAGGTGTCCTCTATCTCACAATATGTCGTCCAAAATTGTTTTGTGGCACAACAACCGATTTTGGACGACCTTCGCGTCGGCGACCGAACTACGACCACGACTGAATTCACTATACCAGCGATATACTGTGTTTTTTGATGGTTCTCTATCGCCATACAAGGAACTGAGTTCATCGAAACATTCTTGTTGAGATAATCAACGTCGAAAGTTGTGAAAAATAATCCAACGAAAACCTTCTCTTGAAATTTCCATTTTTTGGCCAAATTGAGTTTCTTAACTCACTGTGAACAAAACAAATAACACTTGTACATCAACACGTTGTGAGTACGTTTATGCTAAAAAATGTCAAACTTTATTAAGGTGTTGTCAGATTGTAGCTATTCACATTAGTGTTGCCAGTTCTCGAAATATAAATAGTATCCCTCGTACAACAGAACTGTGAGATCCCAGCAAGCACTCTAATACACAACAGTCATACAGCGTCGTCTACAATTCGCCACCCTTAACAAAATATCAAACCTTAGATTTAATTAGAAGAAAGTGGTGTAATTAATAAAAAGCCATCTTTTATGCATTTGTTAGCGGATAGTATTACAGTGCCAGTGTAGGTGCAAATGTAGCCAGCATGGAATCTGTTGGTTTGGGTATGTCCGCTGTGTAGAGAAGATAAAGAGTTGGTGCTAGTGCGCTTCCATGGCGGACACCTGCGTCTATTTGTCGTAACTCAAAGTACTCGTCGTTCTATTGTGACACAGAAGTGTCTATAGTCCAGGTAACTTTTAATTAGGTCGAAGTATTTTGGTAACATATTTTTAAACTTAAGTAAAAGTCCTTCATGCCACACACTATCGAAGGCCTTTGTAACATCGAAGTCAATTGACACACAATAGTTTTCCCCGTCTAAGTCATTTAATATTTTATGGGTTACTCGATTAACTTGCTGTATAGTTGAGTGTTTTTGTCGAAAACCATATTGGTGTTCCGGAATAAGGTTTTTATGTTTTATAACTTTGTTAACAGGGTCCAGTGGCAATTTTTCGAATATTTTAAATATAATTGGTAATAGAGTTATCGGCCTATACTTTTACCAGGCTTCGGAACTGCGATTATTTTAGATACCTTCCAAACTTTTAGATAATAGTTGAGCCGTATTACATCGTTGAAGATATTTCTGAGTTACAATATGGCACTGTCAGGCAAATACTTGAAGAGTATTCCAGTGATCATGCCCTATCCGGCAGATGTGTTTTGTTTAAGTCCATAATTTAAGTAATGTTTTATTTCTTCAATAGTAATTCTTTTAATTCTTATGTTTGCAGTGTTTTTCAGGCAGAGGTCGCGGCTATAGAGGCAGCACTCTCTTGGCTAAGGAAGAAGAAGATATCTGGACTTGATATTTGCATTCTGTCCGACAGCCAAGCTGCTTTGCGCTCCCTGGATTCGGCTATTATCACCTCAAAAGCAGTCAAGAGCTGCCGCAAATCTTTAGACGAGATAGCTAACCAGACCCTAAGCTGGGTTCCCGGCCACATGGTTATGCCAGGGAACTGTAAAGCTGATGAACTTGCCCGTGTGGGTACTACCACACCGATTGAACCAGTTAGGCCAAACCTCGGTATTCCTATTGCCACATGTAAGCTCTTAGTAAATACAATATCCTTAGGAACAGCGGGCAGGCGCTGGTCTGAACTTTCAAGATGTAAAATAGCTAGACAAACCTGGTCAGAGATAAATGTCAAGCGCTCTAAGGACCTACTGGCTCTAAATAGACAAAGCATAGGTCCCGTGATTAGCGTCCAAACGGGACACTGGACTCTAGGCACACACGGGTGTAGGCTGGGGATCGCCTCTAACGACTTCTGCAGGAGTTGCATGGACGAGGAGGAGGAAGAGTCCACTGCTCACCTGTTGTGCACGTGTCCAGCTTTGTCCAGAAGGAGGCGCACTTTCCTAAGCGACTACTTTTTGGACTCCTTGGGAGATATCTCAAAAAAAAGATTAGCTCCATCAACTGCTTCATTAAAAGCTCCAAATGACTGGACCTTTGAAAGGGATGGGACCTGTGGTCCCATGCGGTATCACAAAGGGTCAATGTTGGCCTAAGTGCGCCCTTTTCGGGTGGCCGCCTTACCTACCTACCTTGATGGTAATTCTTTTAATTCTTATGTTGCTGCGGAACTATTTTGTGAAAATGGTAAATGTGGTTTCGAAGTAATCAGCCAGTGTTTTCGCTTTGTCCTAGACCAGGTACCGTCAGTGTTTATGAGAGGTGGTTGGTGGATAGTTACGTTTTTAATTTTCTTGTTTAGTTTCCACAGCTATAGTTGGTTGCTTGCGTTGGGGTTAGGTTTGCCAAGTAATTGTTTATACGTCTGTTATTTTGTTCATTGAGGATAGCCTTAAGTTCCTTCGTTGATTTGTTAAACCTTGCTTTGTCAAGAGGTAATCTGGTAGTGTGGAAAATTTTTCTTAGTTTACGCTTTTCTTTGACTTTTTCTTATAATTTTCGATGTGAATATAGGAGTACTTTTTGGTTTTTTGAGGCTCCGGAATAAAGGATGTCGTTTATATGAACTATTCCACTCTCAATGTCTTGGTCAGATTTTAATGGTATCATCAGTTCAATATTCATTCAACATAATCTCGAAACTCACTCCAATCAGTGTTGTGGTTTGCTAGAAGTGCCATATTCCTTTGCAGTTTTAGACTTTTATGGTATTCAATGATAATTGGTGAGTGGTCTGAGGAAAGGTCAAGCAAGATTTGAATGGAACCAAGTCTTCCGGCATACAATTCCACTTCGAGGAATTAATTCAAAATTAAATTTGAATAGCTTATTATAAATATAAGGAAAGACTGCTTCACATTGGAAAAAATCAATATTTTGCGAGTACAGTGGAGCTGATGGACAAAATAAGTTAATTAATTGGTTCACCTTGCCATGCCACCCATGTATCCATAGTTTATACAGTATGAAACAGCAAAAATTTGAAGTGACCTACGCATAAATTGGGTCTATTAAGCAATTAACATAATTTTTCGGAATCACTTATCACCATCTACACACAAAATTGTCAACACTATCTATTGGCTCCAATCTGCTGTGTTGGTAAAACGTGCTTCAAGTGCTGAGATACGGTAATGCTGACCTTATTCAATTAACCAACAAGATTTACAATTACAGAAAACTGAACACGGTCGGCGTAATTGTAACCAGAACTAAAGCAATGACAGCCTCCAATTGTGTTGTGGTAAAACTCAGTCTTGAGAATGAATTGCTGAAAGCTCTGAAGTGCCGCCTTCACTCATGCTACTATAAAAGTAGAGAGTTGCACCGAAGAGAACGAATTTTGGTCATAGAATTTTTGTATATTTTATATTTTTTCCGTTGTTCTTCTGATTGATGTGGGCGCAGCAAGCGTAAACGGTACTGTGATGGCCTGGAAACATAGAGAAAAAATATAAACGATACTGGGATGGCGTCAACTTTTGTTGTTTCAAAGAAGAAACGCAGCTTTTGTTATTCGAACGAAGACAAATCATTTTCGAATATGAAACAGCAAATGCTCTTTTTATGCCGCAGCTTCAGTAACAGTCCAGGGATACAAATAGGATAGTTTAACAAACACAGGCTTTGTAAGTGGAGCTACTATGTTAGTTCCTCAAACAGTCCCTTTTTCCAAGCAGTCAGTATACAAAGGTGCACAGACAAACTAAACAGGACTCCTTAAGAGTAGTTATAGGATAGTTTAACAAACACAGGCTTTGTAAGTGGAGCTACTATGTTAGTTCCTCAAACAGTCCCTCTTTTCAAGCAGTCACTATACAAGGTGCACAGACAAAGTAAACAGGACTCCTTAAGAGTAGATATATATATAGTGAGGCCATTTATTAGCAAGCGTCAAAAAGGTAGATCCCTCACTGATGAATTTCAAGAAATTTGAACTAATAGGAGCGGGGTTATTGAGCCTGAAGTGACAGTATATTTGGGTCATCGGTATAAAAATGACCATCGAGCAAAGAGTTAATATTAAATTTTGTTTTAAACTTGGTAAAAATTATACCGAAACGCTTCAATTGATGAACCAAGTTTATGGTGATGATTCTTTATTCCATGGCAGAGTTCATGAGTGGTATAGGCGGCCCAAAAGCGTTCGTGAGGACGTGAATGATGGGCAACATTTTGCTAACCGGAATCGGTGATCAACGCAGATTCCATCAAAACCGTGGGTGAATTCACAAAAATCTTAATTGAAATTCATGGAATGGGAATGAAGTGTCTCAAAAACATAAATGAATGGCATTTTCACCAAAAATTTGGGTTACCGAAAAGTGTTTGCACGGTTTGTGCCGCAAAAGTTGACTGACGACCAAAAATTGTTTATAATCCAGCATTCGAATTGCATCATCAAGTATGCCAAAAAGGACAAAAACTTCCTTTACAACACTGTGACTGGTGATGAAACGTGGTGTTTTCAGTATGATCAGGAAACAAAACGCCCAAGTATGGAGTGGAAGGCGCCTTCGTTTCGAGAAGATAAAAGTGAAGCCAATGTTATTGAACTGCTTTTACGATTCCAAGCGCATTATCCACAAAGAGTTTGTTCCACCGGGTCAAAGCGCTAATGCACAACTCTATCTTAGGGCTTTGAAGCGTTGGGTGCATCGTATTCATGGTATTCGTTTAGAATATCGCGAAGAAGGAAGTTGGCGTTTGTTAAACGATAATGCACCATCTCATCGATCAGCACTTGAGACCGATTTTTTGATTGAATATCACATTTGACTGTCAACTAGAGATGAGCAAAATTTCACTGCCGGTGATTTTTTCACTGTTATTTAAAAATCGCTGGTAGCAACTGTTATCGAATATACAAAGTAACAGCGATTTGATCAAAAGAGTGATTTTTAACAGTCCGTTCTTTTTTCACAGTGATTGAAAATCGCTACTTTTAATAAAAGCGTGAAATAACAGCGGCGATTGATTTCACGCTTTGATAGAAATCACTTTCTCTGGAGCTTTTTAAGTGAATACAGAGAGAGAGGGAGAAAATGGTATTATATGAATTTTGGTTCCACTCATGTACACTTACACATTTAACATTAAAGACAGTTTATGTCTATATAAATCAATAGAGAGGGACAGTTTGCTATTATTTCAGGAGTAATTTTAATAAAATACAACGAAAAAGAGCATACTGTGTAATACCAATGTTTGTTTCTTGATTGCTGTTACTTTTAATGTATGAATTTTATGCAAAGGGAAATGTTTCATTTGAATTTTTTAAAATAATTAGTAAAGTTTTGAAATTAATTATACAGGGTAGCTAACAATAATGGAATTTCTCAATGATGTTAGTGCAAAGATTTTCTTGCGCTACTATCGAAATATTTGGATACTTTGTTTTATAATGTATATAATTATAATATAAAATAAAGGATCGGAATTTCGCGGAAGCATCTTTAAAATATCTATCAACTTCTCTATTATATATGCGCAAATGTTAAAATATAAAGCGATACGTATGAGTATTAAAATTTTGCCTAAATTCTCACTCTCTCCAGCAATGGTATAATAATATAAACTACATACATACATAAATTTACTTAACTAATATGATAAAAACAGTGATTGATATATTCATTTCTTACCAAAGTAGTGAAATAACAACTCGCTGTTATTTCACGCTTAGTAGCGATTTTCAATCACTGTGGATTACATCTGTCTGTTAAAAATCGCGCTTTTCGCTGTTACTTTGCATAGTTGATAACAGTTTGGTTGTCTGCTTACATACATATCTATATGCATGAACGCAATGGAAACAGCGATCGCAGTCACTGTTTAAAATCACGGTGATTGAAAAATAGTAATCACTGGTAACGGCGATACTCAAAAATCACTGGATCGCTCATCACTACTGTCAGCCACTCCCCGTAATCGCCAGATTTGGGAACGTGCGACTTTTACTTTTGCGGAAAAATGCATTTGCTGATGAAAGAAAAGGGTTTTGTGGACGATGAAGCTATTTAAAAGGCTTGTACCGACATCCGGAAGGACATCTCGGGTGACGATCTAAAACACTCATTCATCATGCTTTTAGACCATGCAAATCCCTGTATTGAGAACTGTTTTGAATAAATAAAATCGGTTTTGCCAAAAAAAACTTTCCTTTGGAATCCACCTTGGACCATCGTCTGGAATGGCAGCTCGTTCCATGATTTGAAACAATCTGGCAACTGCCTCGGCATCCTTCTCGTTCAATTGAAAGCACAATTAATGAACCAGGCGTGCCAACTTAGGCAAAACTATGCACAATAAATGTAAATAACAATTTTGCTTTAAAAAAAAAATTAATAACTAAATAAAACCAAGAAAAAAGTGCGTTAAATTAACAGTTGCTTTTTTGCTGGTTTTATAAACATATTAAAGACTCACATACGCAGCTGTCGAAAAGTGATGGTAATGCAAACTAAAAACACAAAAATATTGTCAATAATACCGCTAAACGCTCTGCTTTCCGCGGGCCTGCGCTGCGGCCGGCCTCCTTGCAATGAATACGCCGCAGTGCAACCAGCAAAATTGCAGTATTTGCTCAGTTGGCCAATTGGTCGCTTGGTCAAATGCAACAATTACCAGCGAGTGAGTATGTTTGAGACATGTTGCTTATTGTTGTTGTTGGCGGTGGTGGTGGTGGTGTTGTTGTTTTTGTTGTTGTTGTAGCACACTTAATATTGTATAAGAAAGTGGTCATTATTACATAAGCGTACGTCTATAATATTTTTGTTGTTGCTCTGCTTTTTTGCTGTTGTTGTAAGTATTGTAGGCATGAGAAAATGTAGCAGAGCTACAAACAACAAATATTAACAAAAAATAAAAAACAACAACAACAACAAAATCCACAAAAAATATACAACAATTGCAGAGTTTGCATGTAAAGAAAAAGTTGCAAGTTACAAGTTGCCAAGGCGTGCGTTGTAATTGTTAAAAGTGGCTTTGTTTTGGTTTTATTTGTTTGTTTTATAATAATTTTAAAATTAAAATATTTGTTTTATAATTCACAGTTGCACGGAAATTTGTACCAGAAACACACTGCAGCGCAGGGAGCTAAAATCGGTCGAGTTCGAACAAGAGAAGCCTTCACAGGAGTCCATCATTGGTCAGATATCGTTCGACTCTCAAGCACTAAGAGAATGGCAACGAATGAGAGCAAATTAGAGACAAGTGATGGCCTGCCAATGATGGATACACATGAGCAAATAACCAAGTTTTCATAAATGACCAGTTCTTGGCTTCTCTTTTTTGGGAATGCAATGAAAAAGATTTATAATATTTTATTTAAATTAGGTTAGAAAATCGCATCATTAATTTGTGTACACGCATACAAATCCATTGGACCTATTCTACACTCTCTATCGAAAGCCTTGGTTCATCTAAGAATGTTGACCCAGTTTTTGTGTTTCCGACTTGACTATTCACATATAAGGATAACTCCATATTCGTGTTTATCCACAGAATTTAGGATAACAGATCATAAAGAAAATACATATACTTATGGAATATACGAGCCATAATGTGGAACCCTCAGAGCAGCAGACGCAGAGGCCGCCCTGCACACCTGGAGAAGACAGATTGAAACGGAATTATTGCAACTGCCACGCCCACCTACATACAAAAATGTTAAAGAAGATCTAACAAACCTATATCAGTTGAAAATTTTAAGTGTTCTGAAGGGATTTATTTATATATAGTAGTAGTTTGATAGAGTTAGTTTGATAGGCTTAGTTTGATAGGTTTAGTTTGATAGGCCTAGTTTGATAGAGTTAGTTTGATAGGCTTAGTTTTGATAGGCTTAGTTTGATAGGCTTAGTTTGATAGGCTTAGTTTGATACGCTTAATTTGATAGGCTTAGTTTGATAGAATTAGTTTGATAGAGTTAGTTTGATAGGCTTAGTTTGATAGGCTTAGTTTGATAGGCTTAGTTTGATAGGCTTAGTTTGATAGGCTTAGTTTGATAGGCTTAGTTTGATAGACTTAGTTTGATAGGCTTATTTTGATAGGCTTAGTTTGATAGGCTTAGTTTGATAGGCTTAGTTTGATAGGCCTAATTTTTATAGGCTTAGTTTGATAGGCTTAGTTTGATAGGCTTAGTTTGAAAGGCTTAATTTGATAGGCTTAGTTTGATAGAATTTGTTTGATAGAGTTGGTTTGATAGGCTTAGTTTGATAGGCTTAGTTTGATAGGCTTAGTTTGATAGGCCTAGTTTGATAGGCTTAGTTTGATAGGCTTAGTTTGATAGAGTTAGTTTGATAGGCTTAGTTTGAAAGGATTAGTTTGATAGGCTTAGTTTGATAGGCTTAGTTTGATAGGCTTAATTTGATAGGCTTAGTTAGATAGGCCTAGTTTGATAGAGTTAGTTTGATAGGCTTAGTTTTGATAGGCTTAGTTTGATAGGCTTAGTTTGATAGGCTTAGTTTGATAGGCTTAGTTTGATAGGCTTAGTTTGATAGGCTTAGTTTTGATAGGCTTAATTTGATAGGCTTAGTTTGATAGGCTTAGTTTGATAGGCTTAGTTTGATAGGCTTAGTTTGATAGGCTTAATTTGATGGGCTTGGTTTGACAGAATTAGTTTGATAGAGTTAGTTTCATAGGCTTAGTTTGATAGGCTTAGTTTGATAGGCTTAGTTTGATAGGCTTAGTTTGATAGGCTTAGTTTGATAGGCTTAGTTTGATAGGCTTAGTTTGATAGAGTTAGTTTGATAGGCTTAGTTTGATAGGCTTAGTTTGATAGGCTTAGTTTGATAGAGTTAGTTTGATAGGCTTAGTTTGATAGGCTTAGTTTGATACCGAGTACCTATTGAACGAGTGTGTAGGCTACTCTTAGTCGACTTCAACCTTCTATACTTTTGTAGTACTTTGTATGCTCAGAGTGTACGAACCACCAAACGACTTTTGGTTTTAAGCGTTAAATCTCTTGGGAAAGCAAATGTCAAAATTCCATACAAATTTAAGCGAACTGTTTCTAAGGCTGATGTTACACCTTCAGTCATCAGCCACACAAATCCTTTGCTTTAAATATTTTCACTGAGGGTTATGTTTGCATAGATTGACTTGGAAGACAGTTGGAATATTTTTATAATTTTCAGGTGTATGATTATTAACCGGATTTACCCTAAGTCCACACCCCATAGCCCATGTGAAGAGTGTACCCAAAGCCTCTTGCATTATCTCATTTATCGCGCTTGGGAACATTTCTGATACCAATTTGATGATATCCGTCCGCATACGCTACTACCTTCACCCCTGTTTTCTCTTAATGTACTGAGAATGTTATACGAGTACATAACCAGTAGCCACAGTAGTGGTAAAATCACTCCTCCCTGTGGTGTTCCTCTACTGGCTGGCCGTACCAGAGTTGTGTTGCCTAGCTCTGCGTGGATTAGCCTGGATTTTAGCATTTTTACTAAACAGTCCCTGAGATCCTCTTCTAAACCGGCCGTGTTAAGAGAATCTAAGATAGCTTCTGTGCTTACATTGTTAAAAGCCCCCTCAATGTCTAGGAAGGCTCCCAACTAATATTGTTTAAACTGGGTTGATCTCTCAGCAATGTGAATGACCTCATGCAGAGCCGTTTCCGTGGATCCATCCTTAACATAAGCATGCTGGCATTTTGAAACGCCATGACGTTCCACTACCGACCTAAGATGCAGCTCAATCGCCCTTTCCATCGTCTTCAGCAAAAACGAAGTAAAGTCTTTGGCTGACTCGATTTTCCTTGCCTCAGGAATGCATACTACTTTTACTTTTCTCCAGCTGAGTGGAATATATCTGAGCCCTTATGCTTACCCTATAAGTCAACTCAAGCCATGAACTTACCACATTCTGTAGTTTTTGTAGCATGATTGGGATTATATCATCCATTCCCGGTGGGCAAACTGTTAATTGAGTATGTAAATTTTCTCTTCCATAACTATGGATTCGCACATTGGCTGTGATAGATAGTCCGTTATAGATGAATTTGAGTTACTCTGGGCTCTGGAAAATGTGTATTAATACGAAAGTGAAGTGTCTACTGAGTTCGATGAGAGATCCTTTAAATTTTTCTCAAGCATTCTCACGAGCACTCTAAATGTTCCATGAGAGACCAATAATAAATTTGTCAGATGCTAATTAACGGCTGTAGAAATGTGAACTCAACCTAATGCGAGCCTTCCAGGGCACCACGCTGGAATTGTCACCTGCACCACTTCGTTTCGAGCATAATTGCCACCTTTCAAAAGTTGAATTGAAAGCTCCAGATTGCCACTGCGCGTTAAACCCGGCAGCGTGTATTCTCGAGTACAACAACAACAACAACAACAACAGCAACAACAACTACTACTACAACAGCAGCAACTGTCAAAGGAAATACATATGTATGTATGTGGTAACCGGAGCAGTTGGAAACATAGCGGAGCAACCAAAGTGCAGCAACAACAACAACAACAAAAACAACAACAACAACAGCCTTTCAAGTAGTAATTGTTCTTAATTTTTGTGCTTTGTTTTTGTTGGAGCAATTTTTTTGCTGCTGCTGGTGCTGTTGCTGCTCATTACAGAAACATTTCGATGTGTTGCAATGAGAACGACTTTTCGCAGCGAGTTTGGAAATTTGTGCGCTGTGCTGTTGGGGTGACTGCAGGGGCCGCCTGGTGACAAGTACCCGTGCGCAAGCGCGCATTGTCAAAAGCAGTTACACTCAAGTCGGTTCATTTATATGCGATTTTTTCTGCATGATTTTCGTCATTTTCAATTGGTAGCAAAATTTTGCATAATTTTTCTTACGCACTCTGACTGCGAATGCATTATTAAAGTGTGCCATGTTTGGAAAGTGATCCGACACACTGACGGGGGAAACACATTAAAAAAATTCCAACTTATCTCAGTAGTAAAAAAAGTAATTTCTTTGTTTTACTCGCAACACTGTCCAAAGTGTGTTTCTCTTTGTTGTTGTTGTTGTTTTCAATTTTTGTTTTTAATATTATTTAAATTCTATTTCTTGTTGTAACACGCATGCCGCGCTTGCGTGTTGCGCCGCTGCATTCGAGGAAGCACATCGAACCATTGCGCGTTGCGCGTTGCGGCCCGCTGCTCCGCTCGGACAGACGCAACACGTTTCGTAGCCTCATAAATATGTCAATTTTATGGTTTTCATAATTTTGCTTGAAATCGGAAAATGCAATTGTGAATGGTAAATAAAGTTATTTGATATGTTCGGAAAATGAAACGTCACTGCTGCGCGCATGATCGGAGAGAAGTTTTGATAAATTTAGGAGTGCTTCAAATGTGGAAATTTATGGTAGGAATTATCACGCTGCAGGCATTTTGAAGCGATAATTTTGCGTTGAGTGGAGCGTTGAGTGGAGCATTGGAATGAATGGAATTTCCTTTATATATAAAGATAGAGAACGATTATGCATGCCACTGAAATGATGATGTAAATATAAGTTTCTTCCCGGCGAGTTCCTTATGTGAGAATACCATCAGAAATGATAAGAAGCCCAAACCCTCATATTCTTTTTGAGTTATTTCCGGTTTTTCACAGGCAATTTTAACCTTTCACCATTTAAGTTAGATGTAGGTCCGATGCATTTTATCACCGTCAGAAAACGAGTCACATTGTGGAAAATATGAGTGTGATTATAATTAAATTTATCTGGGATCCGCAACAATTGTCAAGTTTTCCTTTATATTGGCACAAGTTGAGCACTTCTATGAGCATTTCAAATGGCGTTGTCAGTTTCCACTTCATTGCTAAGCATACGTATTTATATATATAATGCTACGCATTATTACCAGCAACGATGTGGAACCTTACGTTTAGGATTGTTATGTTTAGGTGAGCGATCCCCAGTTCAGATCTGGCGCCATGTCCTCGATTGTCATGCATTCTTTTCAGATTTTGAATGATACTCATGCATTCAAACATAATTTATAATAATTTCGTGCCATATACGAGGGGTACCATTTATATTTCGGGAATAGCAAATAATAACAAATATTTTTAAATGAAAATGGCTTTTCAAAATATGCCCCTTGATGATCAATACACTTGCATTCGTTCAAACCATTTGTCATAGCAGTTTTTCCATTCCTCTTCAGACACCTCCAAAACATGATTTTTGGACGCTTCAACTGCTTCGTCGGCGCTCGTAAATCGTTAACCACGTAGTTTACCTTTGATATTCGGAAACAAGAAGAAGTCATTGGGTGCCAAATCAGAACTGTACGGAGGATGAGTCATCAATTCGATATTTTGACTGCTCAAAAATTCACCTGTTTGACGATATGAGTGAGAGCTCGCGTTGTCATGATGGAGAATGATTCGTCTTTGGCGGTTGGTTCTACGAATGTCTCCGAAGACTTCCGGCAAACAAATGGTCGTGTACCACTCAGAATTGACCGTCCTACGTTGCTCAAGCGGAACAGTGGCCACATGACCCATTCTGCCGAAGAAACAGGCGACCATTTGCTTCGCTGTGCTCCTTCCACGAACAACTTTTGTTGGATTCAGCTCGTCTTGGAATACCCACACGGTCGATTGTTGTTTTGTTTCCGGCTCATACGCATATATCCATGATTCGTCACGCATATATCCATGAAGCGCCACGGGCGAACTTTTTAATCACTTCCTTACACCAATTGACACGAGCCTTTTTTTGAGGGATTGTCAAATTATGTGGGATCCAATGCGAACAAAGCTTTTTACAGCCAAATATTCATGCAATATTGAATGTATGGAAGTGGAAGTAATGCCCAAGGTGTCCTCTATCTCACGATTTGTTACATGACGATCTTGCATTATCAGTTCAAGGACTGCATTGATGTTTTGTGGCACAACAACCGATTTTGGAGACCTTACGGAGTTCGTCGGCGACCGAACTACGACCACGATTGAATTCACTATACCAGCGATATACTGTGGTTTTTGATGGTGCTTCATCGCCATACAAAGAACTGAATCCATCGACACATTCTTGTTGAGATAATCCACGTCGAAAGTTGTGAAAAATAATCCACGTCGAAAGTTGTGAAAAATAATCCAACGAAAACCTTCTCTTGAAATTTCCATTTTTTGGCCAAATTGATTTTCTCAACTCACTGTAAACAAAACGAATAGCACTTGTACATCAACACGTTGTGAGTACGTTTATGCTAAAAAATGTCAAACTTTATTATGGTGTTGCCAGATTTTAGCTATTGACATTAGTGTTGCCGTAGTTCCCGAAATATAAATAGTACCCCTCGTATTATAAAATTATGTTATCGGGCCTCCTCTGTGGCTTCTCTGCGGCACCATTGTGGCTGCTATCCTCAATACTGTCAGCCATTGTGCGTTCTACAGTTAATATTTACCAATACGGTACTTCATTATCAATTCTATCTTAATATTCCATAATTTTATGTATATTCACACTTCTGACAACATGTCAAGTATATACTCGTATGTATGTGAGATTTATAATATTATTCCGAACGTTGCGCTTATAGATCGATCACTGGATTGTGTCGAGTATTTCAAAGCGCTTATTTAACAATTTATTTTTCTAGCAGATTAATTTAAAAGCACACACAAACTGTTTTGAATTACAAGTTATAACTACTCAAACACTCTTTTAATCCATTTCAGTTGCCTTGGAGTTCATTCCTACACACTCCAGAACTGATTACATTAGCTCAAAAGGGTTATCATCAAATGGGATAGATTGCTTATGACTTGCTGTCTGTTCTTTTTGACCTTTTCAGTAAAGCTAATTTTCATACACTTTATCCTTGAAAAGGGTGTACTGAGTACCAGAAGAAAGCGTGGTAGATACAGACATATACATATACGAGTATATAGAAATTATCACAATTCCGTTCGTCCGTATGTCCGTCTGTCCGCCTGTCCGTCCGCCTGTCCGCCTGTCCATCCGCCTGTCCGCCTGTCCGTCCGCCCGTCTGTCAGCCTCTCCGTCTGTGGTCACTTTTCTTCCACACCGTTCCCGATATCTTAAAGAAACTTTGCGAATTAAAGTCTGAACAGAATCAGATAGTTATATGAATACATTTGGACAAAAACCACGCCTATCTACTATATAGACAATTGTAGGCACTATTGTTAAAATGACTATAACTTCAGTGCAATTGCAGTGATGATAGTGACAAAATTTGGCAGTTATCTACATACTTCTAGACACTATGCAAAATATGGCCGGTATATATTTACTGCCACGCCCACTATTAATATACATTGATACCTTAAGATCTATAAGAGATTTATTACCATAATTTTATGTGAAGACATATGTGGAGATTATAAACCCCTATGGAAGAAATGTTGATCAGAAGCAGCACACGCCTACTCTCCATATAAGAAACTGTCGAGACTAAAATTAAACTTAGCTTGCTATGCTCCTAATGATGATATATGAAAATATATAGTAGTAATTTACATTGGCTCCACACTAGTGCATGTGCAAAATATGTATTATTACTACAGCCACGCCCACAATTAACCGAAAATCATTACTAGGTTCCTATAGAAGAATCATCGTCGAAATTTCACACTAGGTTTCAGCGCTCTAGCATTAAAGACCACACAAAAAATTGGCGGTGGGTTACAGCCACGCCCATCATTGACAAATTTTTATAACTTACGACCTATACAGAATTTGTGGACAAAATTGGATATGAATAACTTTACAAAGGCATACAAGAAATGGGGTCAATTAGATAAAGGACATGCCTGCCCCTTAAAATTAATTGTGGATGTCACTTACCCTCCTTATGCTCTTAAGGATAATATATGAATAAATTTAATACTGTACATTAAATCCATACTAGAAAGCATGCATAATATGAACAGATTATTACTACTGCCACGCCTACAATTAACTAAACACAAATTATGAAGGGTGTAAAAAATCCGATTTCGAGGACACTTTGGAACATCTTCTATCTTTCCGTCCGTCGATCGTTAGAACACATTTAAAATACTTGGGGTCTCCCTGGTTTTGTGGGACTAGAAGAGTTTCAACCTTGGAAATGACCCACTTAGAAGACTAACTAAACACGCCTTCCTATTTAATGATTTCTACTTACATGAGTCCTAAATGGACACTCTTCTGGTATCGCTAAGGACCTAACAAGTCTATGCGTGACCTATTAGGTCAGCTAATCTAACCTTACTTAACCTAGACATATAATTGATCTATAGGAGAGAAAAACAGCTTCGCTTTGTCATATTCCGGGGCAGGTACACAATACAGGATCTGTTCATGAAGATAATGAAAAAATGTGGATATCTTATGTACCTTGCTTCTTCAGGCACTGATACAAGTCAGTAGTTAGTACAGCAATAATGAAGATGCTATAGTAACGACTTACTGACTATATATTATTATGCCTTCAATGGCATGTGCAGGATCTCCATTCCCTCCTGGGACGAATGGAAGGACGGTACCCCCCCAATGCAAAAGTGATAGTCATATCTACACAGATGGATCCAAGTTACAGGGTAGGGGAGTATTCTCAGAAGATTTGGTCATTAATATGTCCTTTCGGCTTCCCGAACACTGCAGCGTTTTTCAGGCTGAGGTCGCGGCTATAGAGGCAGCACGACTTACTGACTATATATTATTATGCCTTCAATGGCATGTGCAGGATTTCCATTCCCTCCAGGGACGAATGGAAGGGCGGTACCCCGCAATGCAAAAGGGATTCATATCTACACAGATGGATCCAAGTTACTGGGTAGGGTGGGAGGTGGATTATTCTCAGAAGATTTGGACGTTAATATGCCCTTGCGGCTTCCCGACAACTGCAGCGTTTTTCAGGCTGAGGTCGCGGCTATAGGGGCAGCACAGTCTTGGCTAAAGAAGAAGAAGATATCTGGACAAGATATTTGCATTCTATCTGACCGCCAAGCAACTTTTCGCTCCCTGGATTCGGCTTTTATCCCCTCAAATGCCGTTAAGAGCTGTCGCAAATGTTTAGGCGAGATAGCTAAGCGGACCCGTCTGCATCTGAGCTGGGTTCCCGACCACATGTATATGCCAGGGAACTGTAAAGCTGATGAACTTGCCCGTGTGGGTACTACCATACCGATTGAACCAGTTAGAAGGTAGACAAACCTGGTCAGAAATAAATGTCAAGCGCTCAAAGGATTTAGTATCTCTAAATAGACTAAGTAAAGGTTCCATAGTTAGTATCCTATCGGGACACTACACCCTGGGCACTCACGTTAGAATGGCTGGGGAGTGCCTTTAACGACTTCTGCAGAAGTTATGCAAGTGTTCAGCGTTGTCCAGAAGGCGCTGCTCAAAGCATTTAGTATCTCTAAATAGACTAAGTATAGGCTGCGTAGGTAGTGTCCTAACGGACCCTGGGCACTCTCGATAGTAGGCTGGGGAGTGCCTTTAACTACTTTTGAAGGAGTTGCATGGACGAGGAGGAGCAAGAGCGCTTTGAGCACCTGTTATGCACGTGTCCAACGTTTTCCAGAAGGAGGCGCTCAAAGGATTTAGTATCTCTAAATAGACTAAGTATAGGTTCCATAGTTAGTGTCCTATTGGGACACTGGACCCTGGGCACTCACGATAGTAGGTGTGGGGAGTACCTTTCACGACTTCTGCAGGAGTTGCATGGACGAGGAGGAGCAAGAGCGCTTTGAGCACCTGTTATGCACGTGTCCAACGTTTTCCAGAAGGAGGCGCTCAAAGGATTTAGTATCTCTAAGTATAGGTTCCATAGTTAGTGTCCTATTGGGACACTGGACCCTGGGCACTCACGATAGTGGGTTAAGGAGTGCCTTTAACTACTTTTGCAGGAGTTGCATGGACGAGGAGGAGCAAGAGTGCTTTGAACAGCTGTTATGGACCTGCCCAACGTTGTACAGAAGGAGACGCACTTTTCTGGGTGACTACTTTCTCGACTCTTTAGGAGATATTTCAAATAAAATATTAGCTCCATCAACTGCTTTATTAAAAGCTCCAAATAGCTGGACCTTTGATGGTGGTCCTCCACGCCCTTATGCGGTATCGCATGGGGTCAATGATGGCCTAAGTACGCACTTCTGGCGACCCCTTTACCTACCTACATGCTGACTTCATCTATTCAATAAACTCGCATTTACAAAGATTTTGACTTAACTCCTTCCTCCACGCGTACTCGTAATTGCAGCATAGTTAACAAATTGCGTACACATTCCTTAGCAATTGATTAGAAAACACCGAGGCAAAACAAAAACAATTGATATTAACTTAAGCTGAATTGCAGAACATAGTCTTGGTTTGCAAAATAATAAGCTTGTAAAACTACGAAAAACATTTTTAGCCTGGTCAAAAAAGAAAATGTAAACAGAAAGAAAAAAAAATGGTAACAAGTTGCCAGGAACAAATTGTGAATTCATTGCAGAAATTGAAACGTAACGCGAACACAATTAACAAAATCATTCACTCCTACGTAGAAACGTAGCAACGCAGCACACCGAGCTGCCAGCGCGCCAGTGAAGTGGGTGTTTGGACAAAGTGGCCGCCGGACGCCGGTTGGTCGGCGCGCAATGGATACGCGCGTCAAAGCGCATGCACAACAAAATTCAATTCATTTCTGATAAATCGGCAAGTGGGAGCAGCCGGCCACAGCGCTACAAATAGGGTAGCACACGAAGGCTCTGCTGCTCTCCACGCCAAATCAATGCAAACGTATTTTGTGCAGTTTTTTCCTGTGGCAAACAAAAAAAAATTGTTACGGAAAAAATGAGTTTTTTTGTTGCATTTTCCACTGCGGCGCATAATTTAGAAAGTCGCGTCGTTGCCGGCGTTGCGATGGCGCTGGGTGGGAGGTGTGGCGTGAGGTGTACCAGTGAGCTGCTCTGGATGGTGTTGGTGTGGGCCTACAGGGCGTGCAATCGATATTCACATAATTGGCGTAACGTTTCTGTGAATGTTGGGGAACTTTTACCACGCTCACGCTGGTGGAGCTGGTGGAGCTGGTGGAGCTGGTGAGTGAGCGTTTAGGAGATTTCGTAAATGGCATTATTAGCGGTACTGTTGCTCGAGCTACCTGCTAAATGAATAGTGGGGGAAAAGCTTAACTATAATTTCATATTAGAGCACGAAAACCCAACTTTGCCATGCCTTTAAATGGGTATGGGTGCGTATACGTGCGGCTTTATGCAATACCCACGACATAACGGCCAACAATGGCGGCATGAAAGAAAAGCGGTTATGGCTGTTGTAGGTGGTCAGCAGAAAAAATGTACGCATGCGCCGCTTCATTTAGCAAGTAAAGTGTCTTGAATCTTTTTCAATTTTTTGCACATTAATTTCTGTTTGTTTTTCGTTTGATTTAACACATTCTTTTTTATATTCACATTTCTTTGCTTCCACCTTTCGGTTCAACAAAATTGGTTAATTTATTTAACAAAAAGTGCGGTTATTGCGGTTTTTTCCCCCCATGATTTTATAAACGTATATAATTGCTAATTATGTGAAATGGAGTTGAGTACAATTTATAAAAATTGTTCCTTGTCTGTGTCTCTCGTTCACTCTTTAACAGTTCATATCCGCGTCTTATATGGCAAAACCTACCGTGAAATCAGCCTCGCTGGCATTATCTTAAATTCAGCGTTAGTTTCTGGAGCGCCACAATAGCGTTTAATTGGAGTTTAGGAGGAAATGGAATGGAATTGTAAACTATTTTACGACTTGGCATTCTCCGCTCACACCTCAACTGCTGCAATGAAACGCCTATAAAAATCATAAAAAAATAAAGAAAGAAAAACAATGTTTACATTGCTGCGCCACTTTAAGCCCAACATAAACACCTTCCCTCATCTCATTCAAATGCAATTCAGTACAATTCACCTCCACACTCCACCTGTGGAAATGGGCGAGCAGTTTTCCTCTGCTCTGCTGGCGTTTTATGATTTCATATTTGAATTGGAATTTGAATATTTAATCAGCATTGCAATGCAGCGCCATTGTATGGTGAAATTTTCGGTGTTATGCAACGAGCTCCGCAGTTACATTGTTTGTGCGGCTTTGCCGAAAATTAGTGGGAAATTATTACAGCAAGTGTCTGGTGGAGCAGAGTTAGCTGTGGAATTTGCAAGCTGTATTATAGAAAATAACTCCGGAAGGACATTTCCGGGGTTTTAATTAGGTACCAAGAAGCTGCTGCTTTGTTAAGTACTAAAATGCTGCTGCTTTGTTCCCATGCATGGAAATAATTATCCATTAAATAAGGTGGAAGTGGGGTGAACCCACTTAAGATACCCTTTACCCCAAGGAAGTCCACCAAATCACGCTTCTAAAAATGAGGTGGAGCAGATGTTAAATCATACCAATATTGGATCCATGTAACTTCGTACTAAACGGGAGGTTTTTATATGGTGCAGTTCAATATGAATATGAGTACTAATCCATTAAATAAGGTGGAAGTGGGGTTAACCCACTAAAGTTGCCCTTTACCCTAAGAAAGTCCATCAAATCACGCTTCTAGAAACAAGGTGGAGCAGATGTTAAATCATAACAACATTGGGTCCATGTAACTTTATACTAAACGTGAGGTTTTTTATATGGTGCAGTTCAATATGAAGATGAGTACTAATCCATTAAATAAGGTTGAAGTGGATATATACATAGGATACTCGCATGAGATCCTGACTTTTGCAAGACTGAGAATTTCGGGATTCGTCTGCCTTTCTCAGCTCTTGTCCAAAGCAGCACCTAGCGAGTATTCACTGAACACTGACGCTTTCATTGCACCAAGAATTCCGGGATTTGTCTGCCTTTCTAATAGGTCAACACCACGGACTATTTCGCCGCAACGTGGGATTCCTCGCCACCGCAACGTAAGTATATTGAAATATCATATAATTGTACGAGCTACGGTCTGGTAATATATTGTAAACCATGGCCGTACTTCAGGAAAACACTCTGTATTAGAATTAAGTATATATCGATGTTAGATAGGTTAAGTTTTTCCAATAATAAATAATAGTTATAATCAACCCTGCAAATAAATAAATTTTGTATGGACTCTGGACAACGGCGAGCGTCACCTCAGCATAAGCGTAGGCAGGAAGGTTCCTTACAAAGTGATGCCCATGGTACTATCAGTCTGGAAGTGGTAGGGTGATTTGTGATTATAGAGGATTTGTAAAAGGGAACGGTAGGATTTTTGAAAGGGAAGGATTTTTGCAAGGGAAGGATTAGTGAATTTGAAGAGAAGTTACACCTTTTCAAACTTCTTTGATTCTTTTATGAATCTCAGAAGTCTGTCCAGGGATAAGGAATGTACATTGTCCATTCCATGGAGTTACTCAAGTAACAATTATGAATGGTTCTGTACTGACTTCTAATATTGCGGTTGAACACTAGCTAAATTTTCACTAGGACCCATGAAGCTGGCGGTTCTTTCAGTATATTGTTAGTGTCATCGGAGCATAATATATAAAGACAAAAATGTCACAAGAGTTAATTTTATTGTGAACCTGTGACTAAAACAGAAAAACACACACTTCTCCGCAAAAAGTGGGTTAGGTTAGGCTGATCTATCTGGCCGTAAGCCACACAAATGCCGATTGGTCCTTAGCTGTACTTAATACTCTACATAAAATGTTCCTAGACATCTTGTAGGATGTCCAAGCTCTTAGCGAATCTCCGGAGTGCTTGAAGTTCCATTACTGAGACATTTCCAAGCATCCCAAATTACCGGGCCGCCAAGCATTTTAAGCATGTTCTTGATAACGATTAACTTATGTATAAGATATATTCCAAAGTCTCCTTCATACCCGGTTCCCTGCATTCCCTGCATATGTTGTCATTGGTGATTCCTTTCTTGGATGTGTGTGCCGTTAGTGAACTGTGGAGTGTCAGTATATCCAAGATAGTTCTGCAGTCTTTCTATAACAGTGCCAGTCCCAATCGAGTATATTTCCTATGACTTTCGCAGTTTTGCAGCTGGTTAAGCTGGTCCACCTCACTGCTACCTGTCTCTACATATCTTCAACAATTTCATTGCTTAGAGTTCTTTGAGGTTTCTGTATGTAGTTTTCTTGTTCCAATGCTAGCTGAATAGCGCTTCTGGCAATCTCATCCACTATTTCGTTTCCTTCAATGCCCTTATGGCCCGGTACTCAATAGATATGTTGCCGTCTATTCGTGGATAACCTTTCTATGGTTTCCCTGCTCTGTAGAATATTTTTGGAGTTAATATGGCATGGCCTTTATCGCTTCTTGGCTATCTACGTAGATGTTTAACTTGGAGTTGTTTTCTGTTTTAGTGTAGGCCAGCTCTACGGCTTTCCCCACAGTAAAGCTTCTGCTTGGAAAATACGGCTGTGATCTTGATTGAAATGAAGTGGATCAGATTCGCTGCTGGATGCCTAGTTCTGCACAGTAGATTCCAGCTCCTACTCCGTCCGTCATTTTTGAGCCGTCTGTTAAAAGTCCCTTGACCAGGGTTCATGCCGCTACGTCACCCATCTTCTGTGATTATAGTCCGGGACCTTCTCTCCCAAGTAAAACGCGGATCCATATAGTCCGCATTCTCCTACCTATTGAGCTATATCCGAAGGTTCTGAGAGTAAATTCCCCTGTCATGGCCGACCTCCCCGGGAATTTCACTCCAGTACTTTCCGCAGCAATGTTGGTGGGCGGTATATTGAATATAATTTCCAGAGCAGTCGTTGGAGTAGTCTTCAGCGCTCCTGTTATGCACAGTGCAGCGAGATTTTCCATCGTCTTACTGCGGTCCACCACACCAGAGCACCATAAAGCAAGATTGGTCTGACTACTGCTGTTTAGCGCCCATGCATTAGGGCAGGAGGTATACCCTAAGTAACACCTGGAATCTTTTTCCTTGCGTATAGTGCATTGCAGACCTTGTTCGTCCTTTCTTCCACATTGCGCTTCCACAGCAGTGTGTTCTCCAAAATCACTCCAAGGTTATTTACTGATCGTAGCTGGGTACTTTCCCGTTACTACTACGGCAATGTCTTCTGCATATGCAACTAGTTTTGATGCCTTCCTATCAAATTTCGTTAGCAGTTTGTTTACTACAAAACTCCAGAGGAGCGGCGACAGCACCATACAAAGTAACCAATTTTAAAATTGAATAGCTAAGGAGAAAGGGTGTTTAAACCCCAAGACCCTTATATTTATATGATGCTATATTACTTCTCTCAGAAATGGCTGCTAAGAATATAAAGGAGCCCATATAAAATTCTGTCTTTAAAAGTGGAATTGAAGCGGTATTTTCAGACCTGCAGTTTCTGCTCCATTGCTTGCATAACACCGTTCGGTCGACTTACAGGGAAGCGGCCCAAATTGCCCAAACAAAACGCTTGTACGCTCATTTCAGCTTAAAAGAGACTCCTCCAATGCTTCACGCTATGGGAGCGAATCCGATGTGGAGATGTTTGCTCTTCTGCGCTTCCTTCTGCTGGTCAATTTGCATTCCTCAAAACTTGACACATACCCGTTTAATTCCTGATTGTGCAAAGTGCAACAAACTAAAACCTCAACTCGCACATGTTTTTACTTTCTAATGAAAATGCTGTTTTAATGTTATTTTTCCAATCTTACACTGAAGTGGACCAAAGCAATTGGTAATAATAATGAACCGGCAATTAATCTGCAAACTTCTCAGTTGCAGATTACAAAAATCGCACGCAATCATTTTGTTGTTGTGGCGATTTGCTACCACCACAATTTGGACGATTGCTGCCGCCGCTTCGAGGCACTGCAACAATAATGCACACAAGTGTTTCTTCCTTTGGCGCCGAACACTTTGCAATTGGAGCACAAGCAGCACAAAATACGGGAGCAAAAACATAGAACAATCAATTAATTCCACGTTGCAGCTTTGAGAGATTGAAAAAGTCTTAAATTAAAATTAATTGAATGAATTATATTCAGGATACACACAAGGCAAAATGTTAGCAAGGGTGTGATTTAAGTTTCTCAAAGCGATTATTTTTTGTCCTTAAATTCTGTAGCTATTCTGTTACTAATTCGGTTGGTGATTCTGTTCCTGTATTCTGTATAAACTGAATTCTGTTTCTATTGCCGTTTCTGTTTTATATGAGTCGTTCTGTTTATAATCTTGGCTTTTGGTGGGGTTTAGGGTGTTACCGATAGAGCAATATTTTGAAATTACCTTGGATTTTTATGTATTTCTTTCCTAACTTTGCAAGGTTAAGTGAGGCTGGGTTTAGTTTTTGAGCCAAGTATAAGTCAAATATTTCACTTCTTAATTTAGGATCACAACTTCACTACTTTTAAATGGATTCATCGATTTTCCTAAAGAAATCACTCTAGAAGCAACTTTTATACTTTACATGATTCTCTAAAATGGTCTTCTTGTAATAAGTATTTCCGTATTCACATACAAATTACATATCTAGAATATTACAGGGCACCTTGAAACATGGCCGGTAGAAGAATTTGTGAGCACCTAAAAGTATGCAAAGTTTATACATTCTTTTACTAAAGCAACCAACCGATATTTCCAAATCAGTGCATATGTTTTGCTTTTATTTTTGAAACATTCCGTGATAAAACATTGGATTAAAAGTAAAAATTTGTAAACAGTCATAGAAGGTGAAACAAATATAAATCTAGAATATATTGTTGCCGATTATATCCAAAAATAAGTCATTGTGACACTAAGTTAAGGTGCAGAGTGACATAAAACAGAAACGGAAACAGAAACAGAACCGAAATTGGTATTTCTGAAGTTATTTTTGTGTCTGTTTGCGTTGCTTGTGCAGCCACATAAAAGAGGAAGGCACATAGAGTTGGAAACAGAATCCATAAGAAAATTGTGTCAAATTGTTTTCATTTGTAGCGTGGACGATAGAGAATTTTGCCATTACATTTTTGGAAAAGGGAAATAAATTACAGCGAGGACATGGAAAAAGTATTGGAGATTTATAGTCAAGAGGAATTGTATGCAGCGTTTTGTTAACCTCTGGGAACTAGCTAGGGGAAAATAGTCTTACTTTCCTAACCTAAAAGAAACCCAATGAAATAGGACATACATTTATTTATTTTTCCACCAATTTCTCTATTGCGGTCCGACAAGGTGCTTCACGGCGGCCCAAAAATGCTTTAGTTTTGCGAACTGTGACTGCAAGATTTTCACCATTTTTGTAGTGAATTTTAATTATTTCAATGCATTGTTGAAGCGTGTACCGTTCCAATTTTAGTAATGGCGTATTTTCTACTTGTCAAATGACAAAGAATAAAAACTTCAACAGTGACAGCTACCGAAATACCGGGTGATTCAAAATAACACCTCTTGTTGGAAAACCCTATATTATAGGAAAATAAATTTATTGAAATATGTACGTAGACAATTTATTTTCATTAAAAATTTTATTAATATCCAACATTTACGAGTAAATAGAAATATTTAATATTAATTTAAAAAATTATTATTGGCTATAAATTTTAAATAATTGAAATTCATTTATGTTGCTAGCTCCAACAATCACATAAATATTTCTGACGATTTCTACTGCAGAAAAACATCACGATTACTTATTTCTGCCACAGAAAAAAATCACGTTGAATTATTTCTGCTACAGAAAAAATTCACGTTCAGTTATTTCTGCTACAGAAACAAATCACTATTAGTTGTTTCTGTTCTGTTGCCAAACGATTATTTTTGGTCGTTAAATTCTGTAGCTATTCTGTTACTAATTCAGTTGCTGATTCGGTTCCTGTATTCTGTTTAAACCGAATTCTGTTTCTGCTGCCGTTTCTGTTTTATGTCATTCTGAATGTTTTGCCGCCACGTTAGCTGAGTCGTTCTGAGTTAAATGGCATCACTGTTCATCGCGATGGGTGGCAATTCCACTCTGAAGGAGTGGTAGTAAGGTCAAAGAAGGATAAGAAAAGACATTCAATTCCCTTCATTTTTATTTACCGTATCGACCATTTTTTCATTTATATCATTTTTTCATTCATATCAACATTCATATCAATTGTCTATTCTATATGTTTTTTGGTAAGGTGTTGAGATTGAACTCGCAGCTGGTGTAGAGCTTCGATATTGTTAGAGTCGGACCTGGGGTTATTGTGTATATTAAAATAAGGTTGTTGTTTTGGTGATGACGGAGTTCCGCCCTGTCTGCATGGTGTCTTTCTTGAAAATTCAAGTATTTCTACAACTATATTAATGGAATGGAAATAAAGCCATTGGATGATTATTGGATCATACAAAAATGAATAGGAAAAAACCACTGTTATCAGATTATATACGATTGAAATTTGTATATCACCGACACTGATAAGGCAATTAGAATAATAATTTTCCGACTACCTACAAAGAATTAATTTGAAACTATTGCACCGAAAATAATTTTGCATGATCTTACAAGAATTGAGACACTAAAGAGTATTCAGACTGCTTCGTTTCTCCGTTCCTGAAATTTCATTTGAGTTTCTGAATGATTTCTTTTGCGTTTTTCCATTCCTGTTTGATTCCTGTTCATTTGAGTTTTTGAATGATTTCTTTTACCTTATCAATATCTCACGTGAGTGTCTTAATTTATGCCCTGGTATGCGAACTTATTTCTTCTGGTGTTCCCAACTACCGCCCTACCTTTGTTTGCAAATACAGCGGATGTAAACAATTTTCGCATCGAATCGAAATAGCACCGAACGAAACTAAAACCAACTGCAAATCTTTAAGCCCTGCAACACCGATTAATCATCTGTTGGATTACAGTCGCTGTAGCGCTATAATTTGCCGCAATAAAATTCAAGTATGCCCCATAAGCGGCTGGAAAATATTAATTTTCATCTACAAATCCCCAGCGCGTCATTCGCTGGCGACGATTGGTGGCAGTGTGGAAATTTATCTGCAAATTGCAGTTTATTATTTATGTAAGATGGATAAGAAAAGGTGTTAATTCGAACTTTTTTTTGCAACTTGCTCGAACAACAACAACTGCAATAGCAAAGCAACGCGTATGACAGCAACAACAACAAGAGCATTCGCTCATTAGACGCCGCCACAAAAAAAAAAAAAAATGGTTGCCCAAAGCAGCAGCAGGAATAGTTGCAGATAAAACAGAGTATCTTATCGCTAAATGCAGAAAATGTTGCCGGTGTTCCGCCAAACCTCTGGAGTGCAGTGGAAAGCCGCGCTCAATATCGCCGCACGTTGCGCTGTGATCTTGTCAAAGCGGCAGCTGTCAGCAGTTACAGTTTCAGACAGAAATCTGTCATGTTGCAAGTATGCAATCGAGCTCCTTGCAGCGCTCTCATCCATGTTTAGCGAAGGCTGCGTTCAATTTTTTGCTGCTACTGCTGCTGTTGTTGTTGTTGTTGTTGTATCACAAAGAAAACAGCAAATTTAATCATACCCGTTGCTCAGCGCTGACGTTTTTGGTTCGCTTGTTGGCGGTTGTTGGCAATTTGTGCTCGTGCTGTGTGGCGGGCTTCAGTTGCTTAAACTGATTTCTGGCGTTTTAATGGGCCATTATGGGAATTTTATTTATTTAAGTGGGATGAAGAAAGGGGATTGCGTTAGAGCAACATTCCAATTTCAACTGGCAACAATCGCACTTTATTTTTAATGCTAACTTGTGTATGATCGTTGTCTCCGGTGCAGCATTCCGCAATGAAGTGGTGGGAGAGCATCCCTTGGGACTCGTTGAGTCCACCGCAATAAACTGGTTTGCTAAATTTGTTTGGAGAATGTTTTCAGAAATAAATATTAAAAAATAATTAATAATAATAATAAATATAATAATATTATATAACAATACCTGGGGCTGGTGAATTCCAGCGCTGGCTGCTGAGAATATCTTATTCGATATAATAAAAATCTATTGCTAAAGTTTAAAAATAAAATTAGATAAATCATGTTTGTTTTACGTTGGAAGCGGGTTTTAAAGGGAATGATATCGCTGAAAAAATGTGTGACCAATCAAATTATAGATGCCCCATCTTGGGTCCAAGTCCGTTGTAATGACTTTGGTAAAGAAGATAGAAGTCTTGAAAATCAATTTATTGACTTAAACTTACTTGGGACAGAAAGAGAGACTGGCATATTCAGAAAGTTCCTTAACTCCTTCCTGGAGTACAAACAAACAAAAGAAGTTCTGCAACTTCGAAACAACAAGTTAACGAAGTTAACTCTGAAGAGCTCACGGTACATTATATTTAAATATCGCCTTCAAAACCTATTAACAGTAGAAGATAAACTTTTTAGAGATGGAGGAGATTACTCAAATATCCAGAATTACTGATCAGGAGATAGAGAGAGACTACTGAGAAGGTTTACAAGCTGAATCGTATAAAATGGGTATTTGAAAACGCCGATATATGAAAATGTTAACACGCCCAAACACAGTTAGAATAGAATTCCTCAGGTCGTAGTTCATATAGACCAAATGCCCTTGTACAATTATTGGTATTCTTTTACCTTACACCATAATTAATTATGTCTTTAAGGGGTTGGGGGCACTTTGATGAATGCTGATGAATGATGAATGAGCACTAGTAACTGAAGGCCTTAGTCCTCGAAGGCCTTAGGGCACGAAGAGAAAACTATTTAGAAATAAACATTTTTGAAACCATGCCCGGGGCAGGGCAGCAACTGGACTTCAAAAAAGACTTCAAGGTTAGATTTCCCTTAAGAAAAGTGTGGTCGAGAAGGAAACTCCAAATGGAGTACGATATACCCATTTATACGGACGGGTCAAAAATGGACCAGGGTGTGGGGGCGGTGGTCTTTTCCCCGTATGCTATCATTAACTGTACACGCCTACCCGATACAGCTACAGTTTTTCAGGCGGAAGTACTCGCGATCAGAGAGGCATGTCGACAGATCACCCACCACATTAGAGAAGGGCAGAGGAGCACGGTTGATATTTTTGTGGACAGCCAGGCTGCCATAAAAGCCCTACAATCAAACACCATCAACTCCAGACTGGTCAGACAGTGCGGGGAGGGACTTGGGGCGCTAGGTCACCATGCTGACATCACAATCATCTGGGTCCCCGGACACAGGAATATAGATGGAAATGAGAAGGCTGATGAATTGGCGCGCAGAGGAGCCTCTCTCGATCTAACCCATGTGGAACTAGTACCTGTTTCCATGGGTGCGACTAAGAGGGGCATCTACATGCACTGTCTTACCTTAGCGGGCAATAGATGGAGGACACTTACAACATGTAATACATCTCGGGCGACCTGGCCAGTCTTCAACACAGCGAGATCTAGAGATCTTGTAAACAGGGACCGCAGGGACACCAGCCGCCTCACGGCGGCTTTCACGGGTCACTAATTCGTGGGTACTCATGCAGAGAAATTGCAGAGACCGTACAATACCCATTGTAGAAGTTGTGGAAACTCAGAAGACAAGGAAACCTTAATCCATTTTCTTTGCGAATGCCCGGCTCTGGCGGCAGCAAGAAATAGAACACTAGGAAACTATTTCCTAGCGAGTTTATCTGTTCTCTCGGGTGTAAAACCAAAAGATCTTTTAAGATACTTAAACTCCACAAAGTGGATTTAGTGAACAATCCAACGTTTTCTCCGGCGTTACGAGAGGTTGTGGTGTCAAAACGTCGCTAAGGCGATAATTGTGATCCATGTGAGGACTGACTTGGATCAGCCACTGAAACCAACCAACCAACCATGCCCGGGGCAGGATTCCTACCCAGAACCCACACCTGAACGAATCCACTCAGAGTATTCAATCGTTAGTGTCAAGATTGTTAATAATTTACCATAGTAATAGTCTCATATTTTAATATAATTCGAGGACAAGGTTCTATCCTGTCGATTTCGATAACAAGGCATAGGAATATGACTGTCGAAGATAATATTGGTTCGGTCAATGAAATTGTATCTGAAGATCCGAGTTGGTGTGATAATAGCAACTTGGGCATTGTACTTGAAAATTATCCCAAAAGCTGTTCGGTAAAATTCTCAGTTCCAATCGCCTCAAGCAAGACCCTCGTCTGTGTCATTCCTGAATGGAATGGTCTTTAGAGCAATTCGCCTCAAGCAAGACCCTCCAAGCGCCTCAAGCAAGACCCTCGTCTGTGTCACATATTCAGGAATGGTCTTTAGAGCAATTGCAAAATTAACGTTTTTTTGGGTTTAATGGACCCATTAATAAGATAAATTGATACAAATGGAGTGAAGTCTATGCTGAACGATTCAGGAGAATGCATTGAGACTATAAAACGAAGCGTATGTGGTTGATTTTACTCTGTATATACCGCGTGGGGCGGGATGTCAAACCCAGCTACGGGTACGGGTGCTCATAAAATAATTGATCAGTTTTGTATGACTCTGATAATTGATCAATTTATAATTGTATGACTCCACACTTTTCGAATGGAACGCAAATTTGCCGGAGTATGCTTCAAATGGATTTCCTTCCAAGGATAATGAATGAGTGTCAAACCAAGTTCCTGATGAAAGATGCGGTCTTCAATCAACTTAGCTTAAAGTTAAACCCACACTATTTGGATACCGATACTTAAAGTAATCTTGATTGATTACTGGGCTCTTGTTGTGTTTCCATATTCGGATTAATTAATTTATCTGAAGTATATAAATATATAGGCAGTAGACAATTGCACGTGTAGAGACTTAAATAAATAAGGAGGCAGTCGTATTTTATGAATATTTCGGTCCTTTCTGGACCAATAGAATGAGATCTATTTACCAATAAAGTCAGGATTATACTGTTATCCACACTTTGTAGGTATGCCACTGCCCAGTGTTACATACATTAAGCTATGTATTGTTATTAAGTAGTTAATAATAGTAGTTTGTAGTAATCTACTACTATATAGTACAAATACAACACTGACACTAGCATGATGACACTTGTATAGAGTTATTAATAACGTCGGATTAGTTTCAAGCTTAATAATTGGTCTTTGATTTATTATTAATATAACACCCAGGGCTGACATCATTTGGTAAAGGATGAGTCTTTCATCATGCTAACCCTCCAAAAAAAATGACATCAATCCAGTCAACCGAACGTGGTGGTAAAAGAGCATTAGCAAAGCAATTGAAGACTAATTTACGATAATTGACTCGTATAAACGGTTGCAAATAGACGCTTCACCAAGGATATATAACAATAGCTTAGTTTTTGGATTTGGTCGTGTTCTTTTGATTTCTGCACAAGTGACCTCAAAGAGGACAGCCGCACTCTGTGGTCCAGTGGCAAGCTTGCGAGATTCACACTTAGAGGGTCGTAGGTTCAAATCCTGTCCCGGGCTTGTTCGCAAAAATACTTCTTTCTAAAGAATCTTTTCTCTTCGAGTCGAAAGCCTCAGTAGCTAGTAGTCATCCCCTACCCCTTGCAGTCATTATTTAATTAGGGTATAAGATATAATAGAATAAAAAAATGAACTCACAGATAAAAAGAAGGAAACGCTATCATACTGTCAGTGCTATTATATTTACAATCGTATCAATACTTCGAATCTATCAATACTAATTGTGTACTTTCCAGAGCTTGACCTGGAGAATTAAGAAATTAGGTCAGGGTTGAGTACAGATTATAGTTACTTCAAAACGATTTTAGTATTAAGCAAGTGACATCAGAATCATGTTCGTTGCTAATTTCAGCATCAGTAACTTTTCGCCATATCGGTGATGATTTCAAACATCCATTGATTTCATCGCCATTCATCAAAAGCTGTGTCACGGGCAATGTTTGCCTGAAGTCACCAGACAATAGGTTAGGTTAGGTTAGGCTAACGTGGCAGCCGGTCCAAGGACCAGCTCACTCAGATCACCATGACCACCAGACAATAAGATGAGTGCTTCACCGAAAAGTCGTCTGTTTCCAGACAAATTTTCAAGAGTTCGATCCAGTGGTTCTAATGCATGTTTATGAGCCATTGTGCATTCCTTCCATACATCGTATTATAAATTGACATTGTTGGAGAACTTTAGGCATTCTTGAATACCGCATCTTCATTGGTTTGAATAATCATTTTAAGAATGGAATCTGCAGAACTTTGGTCATTCTTGAATACCGCATCTTCATTTGTTTGAATAATGATTTTAAGAACGGAATCTGCAGAACATTAGTCATTCTTGAACACCGCATCTTCATTTGTTTGAATAATGATTTTAATCATGAAATCGGCAGAACATTAGTCATTCTTGAACACCGCATCTTCATTTGTTTAAATAATCATTTTAACGGAATTTGCAGTTCTTCCACCATCCAATAAAGTTGCTGCAATTTCCGACGAAACGATTGCAACTGTAGTATGTATACTAACTATTAGGATGGATATCAGGTGACTTAAAGAACGAGACATTTGAACCTTAAAATTTGGTGTCTTTGAATGAGTTTTTCAGTCAGAGTAGCATCACATAATTGTTATATGACCCTCCACATAACCACACACCCTGGTGTGCCATGCGTATATGAAACACCAGGTAAAGAATTACTTTAGGGACATTCGTAATAGAATAACTTGCCTCATGAAATGCAGATTTTGTTGACCCAAATATAGCCTAAAAAATTTCGTGTAAGTTATTTGGTCTTAAGTGTCCAAAGGCAAAGCAAGCCCACCGATGTATTTCAGCAAGGATATCTGCAGTCATGCTTGGATCGGTGCTGTCGGCGTTTGCTGAAAACTTTGCAGAAATGTCTCTCCATTAATTTATGAGTAAATTTCAAAATCCAAACATTGAAATTGGGGAATCCCTAAAATCATCCACAAACAAAAAATGTTGTTGACACTACACCGCGCGAGTTTCAGCACATGACAACCCGAAAGTTGGTTGCTGCCAAGCAAAATTTCTTTGACCTTTCATCGCTGCTCTTGCCAAACATGCTCCAAGCAAAAACAAAGCGAGAAATGAATGAAATAAATTTAAATTTCAAATGTCTGTCAAAACACAGCAACTTTCGTTTCCATTCCGTGCCATTGTGGAAGAGGTTGCCGCTTCCTTTATTCCCAGCATACCCAGCACACAATGCAATCATCAAACGATATGTGGCTGATTTTATTTCGGGGCATAAATATTTATTTAGCAGCCGCCGCAGCAATTGTCTCGCCGATTGAGTTGTTGCAAGAGACTTTTCCATTTCGCTGCCTGAGTCCACACTTCTGCCTGGGCCGGGCTTGCACGCGTGCAAGTGCGACTGTCTTCATTACTGACACGAAGTGTTAATAATATATTTTCACACGTTTGCGGCTCGCATTAATGTTGCATGAAATAATCTTTTTGTGCGTTTTTGGTTGATGTTTGTTTTCTTGTACCAAAATTGCATATTTACACAATGTGTTTGCAGGCGTTCGGAGCTTAATTGATTAGTGGCAAGCGAATTGAGCAGTTTCATTTTCATATACTTTGTAAGTGTGTTAGTGTGTGTAAGTGTGTGTTAGTGTGTGTAAGTATGTATGTGTGCAGCGTTGATGCATCTTTATTAATACTCACAGCTACTTGGTTGGAGTGGATCAAGCAACCTTTTGGCGGCACCTTTTAATTGTTTAATTACTTCGAACTCCACAGCCCAGCGATCGGCATCAGGCTGTCCCCAGATTGAGTAACAAAAGTCTTTAGCGCCGAGGTTGTTGGCTTGAAGATTTTCCAAGCAAAACAAAAGAAAAAAAATAAATCAATCCAATTCGAATTTATAGGTGGAAATTGTTTTGTTTACGAGTTTATCTTTCTACATCTGCCGCCCCTGCGATGAAAGCAATTCTATGCCAAACTCTCGCACACACACACATCTATAGCCACACGCATTTACACTTGCATATAAGTAAAGTTGTTGTTGTTGTCGCAATCTAAACGCTGCATCTTTATGGCCGTCACTCAATTACCAAATCTCCAGCAGCCAAGCTCAAATGTATAAACATTTAAAGCAGCTACGGCTCCAGCTCCGTCTCTAGCTCCGTCTCCGGCCCTCTTTTTCTGATTGTGCCTGTGGCTGGCGGCGGTGGAAACTGGGGCAGTAGCAGTTGCAAACACTTTACAGCCTACTAAACTGCCAAATTGCCGGCTGCTTGACATACCGACACCGACACCGACACCGACACCAGCACACCCGCACTGACACACACACAGACACACACACTCGACTCGTGTGTATATAATTATTATCATTAGGCAGAGTGTGGTGCCATTGCTTCTATGGCATCCACGGTGTACACCTCCTGATCCGATCGCATTGTCTCCACGTACACGTACGGGCATTTACGATTTAAAGTGGGAAACTGCAAATAAATTGTTTGTCTTTTGGCTTGGTTTCTTTTTAATTTTGTGTACATTGCTCGTATCTGCAGATTTTTCTGTGTGTAATTTGTCAATGATCGATTGAGAAATTGCGGCAAAATAGCACCGCTTTAATTGGGAAAGTAATGACGAGAATATCGCAGCCACCAAAAGAGAAGAAACATTTAATTGTGAAATAAATGCTTTACAAAATTTGAGTTTATTAACACCAAATCTTGATGGAAAGAACTGCGGAATTGGTTATTTCAATTCAATCAAAGTAGGAATTTAATAAATCCATAGGCCAGTGTGTGCGACATAATACTGAGTGGGGTGTAAGGGGCTCACATGGTTTGATATATTTTCAAGTCTTGCTCAAATATAGGCAGCAAGCAATATATTCAGATAGGCATGGCCAGACCGAATTATATGTGGTCTACATAATACTTTTCTCAAAGTATTATGTAGACCAAGCATCACAGGTGGCTCGGGGAAATGTATGGAAACATTGCTTATACTATGGAGGTAAATTATTATTATGGAGGTAGAAGAGTATTCTAAATATGACTGGCTGAGGAAATGCTAAGTCTTTTAACTTTGTGCCGCATCACTGTGAAAGAGTCTGTCACCATCAAACCACTTACTCAGCTGCACACACCCACTAAGCATACTTAAACTTATATTATATAAATGCTATGCTGATCAGCTTCTAAAGCAGCAGAAAGACTTAATCAAATCGATGGGAAATGGTTTGCTTAAGACTACACCGTGACTACGAACCATAGATTTACGAACATTAGATTTCCTCTAATAAAGACAGGCTATCTCTGAGTATCCATCACTTGTATTGTTTCTCAAGGATTGGTAACAAGTTTCTCATTTTGACCAATTGTGACAAGCCACAAATTTTAAACTGTATTCCTCCGATTTAATACTAACTAAGCTTAGCAAGAGTGCATTCAATCTTTGACTAATTAAACTAATTAGTTCATTTTTGCATCCCTCGGGACTAAATTCATACTTGCCGGGGACTTCAATGCGAAACACACATACTGGGGTTCCCGCCTGATCACACCCAAAGGCACAAAACTATGGTCGGTTGTCAGTAAACTTGGCCTGGACATAGTGTTTTCTAATCAACCAACATACTGGCCCTCAGACAGATGGAAAACACCAGATCTGATCGATTTGGGGATATTCAAAGGTCTTGCTCGATCGAACATATCTGCGAAACCGTGCTATGATATATACTCAGACCACTCGCCAACAACAATCAAAATCAACTCCACTATTATACCCCCACCAGATTCACATTTAATGCTACATAATAAATTTACCAACTGGATAAACCACAAAAAATTCATAAGCATTCACCTTCAGTATGACTGTAAACTGACAAACTGCCAAGACATAGATTGTGCGATTAAAACATTAAATCAGCTGATGCTATTAGGGGTTAAAAAAGCTACTCCTGTAAAAAAAACCAATGCAGAATTAGAACCTCAATCTTCAGCTCTAATGAGATCGAAGCTCTAGTTAAACAGAAAAGGAATCTGAGAAGGAAATGGCAACAATTCATATCACCAAACCTTAAAAATCAACTGTCATGCAGCTCCAGGAAGCTGAGAATGATCCTTAAAGCGACAAAAGTGAAAGAACTTCAGCAGTATCTTGAGAACTTATCCCCCTACTATATCTACTGATTTTTCCTTGTGGAGAGCAGCGAGAAACTTGAAGCGTCCCGTCCTCACCGACCCGCCTCTATGTTTAAGTGACGGAACCTGGGCCAGAAGTTGCAGTGAAAAGGGTACTCTGTTCGCTAGCCACCTTAAGGGAGTTTTCACCCCAAATCCGCTAACAACGAGCTTCCGTTTTCCGACGTTGATTTCGAAGCACACACAATTCACACGCATGAGAATGTTCCAATTTGTATCTAATCGCCAGGAACTCAAAAGTCAATAGAATTGTACACGTTGCTAAACGAATGCCATAACAAATTGATACCAAAATGTTCTCTTTGTCGACTAACACCAATTAAATTCAGTGGAGAGTGAATTAAATTATTCATAACCAACCCTTAATTAAGGTTACAGCATACAATTAGAAAGTGTTGCTCTGGATGCCTCGTTCCAACTACTGCTGAAAGTCATTTATGCTATTCTGCCACTCCATCGCTTGCGAGTCCATGATATGATCGCATCTTTCATACTAATGGACTCAATTGCCATAATTGAATGAAACAAGACATTCCTTTGTATTCTTTTTTTTTTTGGTAATAAAATATTACTAAAATGAAATATTTCATATGTTCGCGAAGGAATGAATTTGAAATTATTTCAACCGATCTTCCACAAAAGAAGGGATTGCAATTTTGTACCATAATACCATCATATACGTACTCTTATGACATAAGTGTCAATTGTAAATATGTAAATATATACAATGTGACCTGAAGAGTTTATATGAAATGAACAATAAAGCAATTGTTCTCAAGCAAAGCTGATTGTTATTGTAGATCATTTATTGCTACATATATGGGGAGGATAGAATATATCAGAGACAGTTGGTTGATGACTATATAATGTTCTTCAATTCGCATTCGATTCCACAGGATGAAAAACTAAACAGGCGACCATTTGCTTCGCTGTGCTTCTTCCACAAACAACTTTTGTTGGATTTAGCTTGTCTTGGAATACCCACACGGTCCATTGTTGTTTTGTTTCCGGCTCATACGCATATATCCATGATTCGTCACCTGTCACTATTTTATACACGTCTTTTGACTCCAATTGACACGAGCCTTTTTTTGAGCGCTTGTCAAATTATGTGGGATCCAACGGGAACAAATCTTTTTTACAGCCAAATATTCATGCAATATTGAATGTATGGAAGTGGAAGTAATGCCCAAGGTGTCCTCTATCTCACGATATGTCACATGACGATCTTCCATTATCAGTTCACGCACTGCATCGATGTTTTGTGGCACAACAACCGATTTTGGACGACCCTCACGGAGTTCGTCGGCGACCGAACTACGACCACGATTGAATTGACTATACCAGCGATATACTGTGGTTTTTTATGGTGCTTTATCGACATACAAAGAACTGAGTCCATCGACACATTCTTGTTGCGATAGTCACGTCGAAAGTTGTGAAAAATAATCCAAAGAAAACCTTGTCTTGAAATTTCCACTTTTTGGCCAAATTGATTTTCTTAACTCTCTGTAAACAAAACAATTAACACTTGTACATCAACACGTTGTGAGTACGTTTATGCTAAAAAATGTCATACTTTCTTATGGTGTTGCCAGATTTTAGCTATTGACATTAGTGTTGCCAGTTCTCGAAATATAAATAGTACCCCTCGTATTACTGTTAGGGAATTATTCCGATGAGATGAAATATTGACACACTACAAAACCCAATAGTCACACAGGAAACTCGGACATCGAACGATTCCACTTCGCAAAGAAAAATAGAATTTTGGAAGACGAGAAGTCTTGCTAATCTACATACAAAAATATTTCGTTGGCTTTAATAAAATGATTAAAATAATAATTATAATAATATAATATTATGAAAATAATAATATAATATTATAGCTAGTTTTCATAGATGCTCCGCTCAACACTTTAAATGTCAATTGAAATGCTTACGATGATTTATTTTATTTATTTGTTTATTTATTTGCTTTATATAAATAAGTTAGTATATAAAGTTTAAAACTAGCTGCACTAGCAACATAGTCCATCGGATGATTACTACGCCATTGGGACGAAAAGTATGCAATTTACTGCATCGTTACCAATTCATAATTACCAAAACGGAGACAGTGTACAAGAAAGTGCCAAAGAGACAGTATCTAAAGGTACCGCTTCCATTAGTTCAGTCATGAGTTTTTAACCTATCTTAAATAGTGTAAAAACAATTATAAAAGTTCCGGAACAATAACGGAAATTATTTCTGAGACGCTTGGATTTAAAAGGACAAGGCACTTTCTGCAGCCAGTCACAATCCATTTACTTCTCTCTACTATGAAGTAACAATTTGTAGGGGAAGCACAAAAAACAACCCACCTTGAGCAACATTTGAATGTGATCTGTTATTATTAGCTTATGAGGGCATTTTAAGCCCTTAAGATAAGATTAGTTTTCTGAATATAGTTGCAAATTCATGAGAATATAGAAAAAAATAGAAGCAAATTTTCAATCTGACGGCAGCGAAAGCTTTAATCTAACCAATCTTGAAGAAAATTGATTGGATAAAGTAACGAATTCGTGAAAGAACCGCCAACGTCAATTTATGGAAATGAAAACGTGCACTGGACAAATGCATAAAGTCCAACGACTGAGGCAACAAAATGCAGCAAATGAAATGCTGAAATTGAAAACAGCCCAAATTGCATTAATTAACAATAGAACGAAAAAAAAGTGAGCATGGTAAGCACCGTAAACAATGAATGCAAACAAACAAAGACGTAAAAGCATAAACTAACAGCAAATTGAATGAATTAGCAGGCCAGCAGCGCAGAGCAAACGGAACAAAAGAGTTGAAACTCGTAATGAGTGGAGCACTGCAAACGAAAGACTTAAGCAACAAACTCGAGCAAAACAAAAGCAAGCGAGAGAGAGAGAGAGAGAGAGACATGAATAAAAAAAAGAAAAAAAATTATACAAACAAAAAAGCGACAAAAAAATAAAACAATTTTTAATAAAAAAAATGTTAATAAAAAAAAATTTTAATAAAAAAAACAAGAACTTAAAAAGATTAAAAAACAAACTAAAAAAAAATTGAAAAAAACAAAAATAAAATATGTAATAAAAAAACTTTTTGCTAACACAAAAAAAAAATAATTTGAGAAAAAAAAAATTTTGCAAAACAAGCGAATTCATTCATTCACAA
The DNA here is from genome assembly GCA_920105625.2 of Clusia tigrina. Classification (NCBI taxonomy): domain Eukaryota; kingdom Metazoa; phylum Arthropoda; class Insecta; order Diptera; family Clusiidae; genus Clusia; species Clusia tigrina. The sequence goes on from OV050030.1 coordinate 422,625,822, forward strand.
TTTCACTTCCATATCGTTTCGCTTGACTATCTTAGCACTTAATTCGCCGCACACACACACATATTTTCCCGCTCTTTTGATATACTCGTACTCGTATGGGCATAGGCTGAAAAGTACAAGAACAAAATCTCTTTCAAAATACTCTCGTTTTCATTCAGCATGAACGCTCAGCACAAAATTGTTCCACATTTCCATAGCTTGGTCAGCGTTTCATTATCGTTTCACACACCATTGTGTCTACAACGGCAACCTTTGGTGGGTACTATGAGCTGCACTCACACACACATACACAATCTCAATCTCAATCGCACGCACACCAACCAGGCACACTAAGCCAAGTCCAGCGGATTCGAGCAGCAAGTGTGGTGAGTTGTTTTCGCTTTCAAATCGCTGTGCTCGTCTATGGCTGCTTATGCTGGGCAGGCAACAACATTCACCATCAACAAAGGTGGTCTTTGGGTGTTGGATTGAACGAAAACAAAAACAAAAACGATAACATAAACATAAAAGCATGAAAATTCAGCCACCATCACCACACGTTCACCACACAATCACTTAACGGCGGCTGCTGCCAAACAAAAGAGCAACAGCTCCATCATCAACAGAACAGTTACGACCATTAAAGCGTACGGTTGCATATCGCGCATCGCTGAAAATCTCCATCCTTATCTCAGTTTAAAGTTTTTCTTTTCATTGGCGTAAAGGAAATTTTCAGAAACGTTGCTCAACACCACGCGTCGAGGTTGATATTAGTTATAATGTTTTTTAACAATAAGCCTCTGGCTTTTTAACAATTTCCTCACCGTGTGCCTTGGAAGTGATTTTGTTATTTATTTGCAAAGAGTATTGAAAAATCTATAAACAACAAGAAAAAATATTTAAAAAAAAAGAAAAATTGCATGTGATTTTGAAATTTTCACATTAAAAGTGCACATTCGAAATTGTAGCAAATTGAAAATATTTGTGCGTTTGAAGCAAATGAAGAAAAATAATCAAATTGAAAAAGAAAAGGAAAAATATTGTGAAAAACCTGTATTTGTGCTGCAAAGTGGTTTAAATGGATTAAGTTTACTAATAAACAAGAAAATAAACGAATCAACAGTAAATGAAAAATAATTAAAATAAAATCCGATATGCAGAAACGGTGAACGCAGCCAAGCGCTGGGCTTGCGCCACAAAAATCACCAAATTTTTTCCATACCGCATTTCAGCAAAAAGCGCGCTAAAATAAAATAATTTCAGGAGTATTTTTTGTGTGTCTTTTTCATGAGGCATGGCATAGCAAGCTTAGTAGTAGTGTCGCGTTGCATTAATTCCACGTGGCAAGTGGCATTCTAATTTCATAAGTAAATGCATACTCGAAAAAATAACTGAACTTGTTGCAGCGAGCACTCGGCCACTGTAGGCGTATGAGTTATATGCCATTTTGGTTTTGTTTCTGTTCCGTTGGATCACGAATTAATTAGGAATTGGCTCGATTGCTGGGTTAACCAGTTGCCACTAATGTTGAGCTTGCCAAACATACTTTGGTGCGGAATTTCAGGTTGTTCTGAAAGGAACTGAAGTGAAAGGAAGTTCAGTTTATTTTTTAGTTTGCTGTTTTGGCAATTAAAAATAGCTCTAAAGTTGTATCTCTCTGATGGTCTGATGGTCTCTTGCAATTCATACGCAGTGTATAGAGAATTAATAGCATTTTTCATAATCATAATTTTTTTACGACACACATTTCACTCAGTCGCTCAGTCAGGCTAGCATGAATTCCATAGTAAAGAGGGTTAGTTTCCTTTATAAATGTGGTTTAAAATTGACTTCAATATTTAATTTAATTTCCCTTCCATTTTAAAGAAAATTTACGTTTACTTGTGCCAGGAGTTTGAGGGTGTTTGGCCAAGAATTGACAATGCTGCAGAGGGCTTGACTCTACTAACTTCAGTTTCCATAATTAGAAAGGAGCATCGTTTCTTTTGAAAAAACGATTATAATTTCAGGATAAAATTTGCCAGTCTTTTGGTCTCTATCCCATTGGTATACCATTATTTAAAAACACTTGACTCCATGCTTTTATACCATATAATTTTTCTGATTCGTAACACAAAAACCTCCTTTGGATGGGAATTTAGAGCACTATAAAGATAAATAAATAGGCTTTGAACTTCATTTTTGACATTTTCAACTCAACGCATGAAGCAGCAATGTATCTTGGTTTCCTTTGTAAATATTGTTGAAAGCAGTTTAATAACGTTTTAGAAGATGTTTTATTTTTATATTCTTTAGTTAGAAGTATGTTGAACAATTTGGTATCACCTGCCTTGAAGCTTCACTTGCATTATTATTATTATTATTATTATTATTATTATTATTATTATTACAGACTTCACTAAAGTTTCTAAATCTTAAGACTAATAGAAAAGGGATATTTTTATGACATCTGAGGATTTAAGCTATTTGACTTGCCTCAATTTCCTGTCTTATTATTACGAAATTCGACTAAATTTGAGTTATTAAGGGGGTTCATACAAACTATCGCCTCACCCTGTTTGACTCACAGCAGCATATTCAATCGTTAATATAGTCCTGGAACTTAATTGGCACGTGCGTTCTAGTTTTATAGCAACCAGCTGCAAATAAGTTTCAATTAAGTAATCCTCCAGTAAACTTTATGGGCCTGCGTATGGTATAAGGGTGTCTTCTGGCCGATTATATGTGCCCTTGGCAGCCAGTTAAGCCTAATCTAGCCCTTCAGAATAAGTATCATGGATGAATCCATGGTTTTAGTTTCGTCATTTGCCAATGCCGATTGTTGTTTCAGAAATTGGAAGGAAGGAATCCTTTGGATCAACCACATGTTCAAGGGTCTGACAGGGTTACTAAAGCTTAAGTTAGGTTCCTGTGTCATATCAGACATTTTCTATATATGAAGTGTCTGTGCAAAAACATATCCGAAGGAGTCACGAGCTTTTGGTTCATATACACCCATTATGCCCTGACACCTAAGTAAGTTTACCCTATAGTTTTCTGCCAATGGATTTAATATTATACAACATACCAGGAGCGATTTGCATTTATTTTTGTTCTGGAGACTTTATTATTCTTATAAAATAATAGTAAATAATTCTACATTGGTTTAGTGTTGATTCTGAAACGGGAGAGAAACAGCATCCTGAGTCTATTAAGCCTGCCATTACATCATTCTCTGTTTTTAAGTAATTTGTTTTAGGGGTGTAGTGTTTTATTCATTCATTGCCTTCCCATTCTTCTCTCAAAGGATGCAATTGAACTTCCTAGCTTGGTTTTAGGTTTAAGATGGGTTTTGTTTCATATCTGACCAAGTGTAGGGGTGTAGTGTTAATGTTCATTCATTGCCTTCCCATTCTTCTCTCAAAGGATGCAATTTAACATCATTGCTCTGTTTTAGGTTCAAGATGGGGTTTGTTTCTTATCTGACCAAGTGCATACGGTCAATGTCATGCCATTAAAATGAATGCTACTAAGGACTAAAGGACTAAAGGAGCTCAACATAATCCACAAACAAGCCAGCATTAAAAGTTTGTTCCTTTTGGATGTTGTTATGTTTCACAATCATATATTAAACAAATGAATGAAGGAATTTGCTTTAATTCACTCAAGGGATTTGCTTTAATTCACTCAATGATCAAACTGTCAGGAAGTTAAAATGATGCAATAAGGAAGTGCACATTGAATAGGGAGTAGAATTTTATAGAGTATAGAGATTGATCGATCTCCTCATATTCAGGACCTCTATGTGTTTTTGCTGATTGCTTGATTTCAGTTTGGATTTTTTATGTAGGATTACAAATTAAACACATACCTCTCTCCTTTATAGCTGTGTGGTAGTGTAAGGTTTACAAGAGCTTCCTTGCCTGCTGTTGGGGTTGTACTCATGTTTTCCCCATTAAGTAGTTTCTCAACTCTTTTTTGAGTGGTTTTCTGATTTATAGTGCATCAACATGTTGAAGCATATCAATACTTGATGCATATAGTCATCAACATATTAGAATTCAAATTCTCTGCGATGGTGAGATAATTTGATATCATTACTTTTATGGTGCCTAAGTTGTTCTTCTGGTCAGGCCAATCAGTATGTCATTCAGACATATTTCATATATGAGTTGCCATAATTAATATTGTTACTAATTGCATTTAATTTGCTCGCATGTTGCGCTTTATTCATTGTTACCGATTGTGTAATTCTGTATTTCCTCGGAAAAAGCTGCTTCGGTCTACAGCAAAACTCTTAAGCAACCAATTTGCTCGTTCTGGCAACTGTCCCCTTCTCACTGAAGGCCACTTACAACAAAATTGGGAGCTGCCATTATGGCAATTTTGGCGTGTTGTGTACCTCAAATATATGCCATAAAATGTTTAACGTCTCTGCATCGGCACCGTAATTAGCAAATAAGAAGTCGCTCATACGCTACGTTGAACCAAATTTCTTATATATTTGTATGCATTTTATTACACACTGTTTCATGTTGTTAATTTGTTTAATTACTTATGCAAATGAAGCAGTGAATGAAGTTTAAAACACACACACATTTAGTAGATAAACCACTACTCAAAAATTTGAAGCCGTTTTATTGGATTTCACAAACAAAATTGAAAGACAAAAATTAAACATTTAAACTAAATAGTAAACAAAAAAAATAAACTAAGAAAATTACTGAAACGCATAGAAACTGGAATTTAGAAGACCATTAGTTTAGAGCCCGCAGCCAAATTTGTAAAATAGTTTTTTTTTCAATTTTTAAAATCTTTTCGTATTATATGCGAGTATAACCTTTAAATTGAGAAAAAATAATGATATTGCAGTTGGCATGTGCTGGGATTGATAGCGCAAAAGCAAATGTGAATGCGACTATTACATAAACAATATTAAATGGTGAAGGCATGTAAACAAATCAAAAATAGTGTGGCCAGTCGCCGGGGCCGCTCCACCCAGCAGCGGAGTAATGAATTTCGCATTTGAAAGCAAAGCGCAGTGGCTGCTTGAATGAGCCGCGATTGGCATTGTGTGAGGTGCTGAAAACGAAAAAACATTATACTATTCATTTAAATATACTGGCTAAAAATATAGCAATTGAGTAAAGAATTGCTTGGGCGTTTCAAAACCGGCTCTTGTGCTGAACGCGAATTGACTCTGGGCTAGAACAAAAATTATACAACTGCAAAAATTACTCAGAAAAGAAAATAAGAATAAGTTCGCTTATTGATGAATGAAGAGATAAATTTTGTTTCTTATTAGAATGAAACTTTGTATGAATAATAAAGTAAAAATAAAAACAAATACAAAACACATAAATTAAAGGAAACATTTAGTTCATATTACAGTGAAATTTTTTGTTTAATTATAAAGAAAAAACACAATAAAATATGAGAAAAGGAAATTTAAACTAAAATATGTTATAAATAGCTATTAATTATTATTAACATAAATAAATATTTTAATTTAAAATATGTATAAAATAATAAAATAATAATAATAAAATAATAATAATAAAATAATAATAATAAAATAATAATAATAAAATAATAAAATAATAATAATAAAATAATAATAATAAAATAATAATAATAAAATAATTATAATAAAATAATAATAATAAAATAATTATAATAAAATAATAATAATAAAATAATAATAATAAAATAATAATAATAAAATAATAATAATTAAATTATAATAAAATAAGAAGAATAAAATAATAATAATAAAGTAATAATAATAAAATAATATAATAAAACAAATAAAAAATAACACAAAATATAACATTTATATGAAAACAAAACTTTAATTTGTTAAAATTATATAATAAAAAATAATAAATATAAATGCATACACCAATAAAAATTTTGTTTCGCATCAGAATAATTTAATTGAAAAATAAAAAATTGTATTATTAACTAAAAAATATATTTCAAATTATAAGGTAAAAATATAAAAATTATAGAAATAAAAAAAAAAACAGTGACAGACTTTGCTCAGTGCATTCACCACCTCCAGTTAGAGTAGTTGTCTGGATGGATAGACTACAATAGCTGAAGGCTCAGGTTCGATTCCTGGGAGGGTTCATAGTTGGAGTGCTGTTGCTTTCTGAGACATAATATATAATTGGGGAAAAATCGTCTTTCATTGAAAGACCTCTGATGAGCACAAGTGGCGTGTCCGAAATACCTACAAGATCTGCCAAAATGCAATAGTTCTCCTTCTGACAATTATTACGGTGGCATCACTACATTTGCTCATGTAATGTAATGTTATGTAATGTAAAAGGGAGTTATATCATGTACTGCGACCTAAAATATCTATTGTACAACCCTCTGCTAATATAGGATAACCCTATATAAACTCATCCATCTTTGTTATCCTTAGAAATACTAGGATATCAGCTGGATCTAGCTATTTCATTACCTGGTATCAAATATGATCCCAGGCTTTTGTATCTGCTGTGCATCAGTGCTCCACAGCTGCCTAATATGTGCTCTGACGACTCGGTTTCCTCGTCGCAGAATCTGCACATTGAACTTGAAACGATTCCTAAGTTGCTTAGGTGTCCCTTGAGATTGCAGTGACCAGTCAAAAGCCCGGGCAGTATTCTTAAGCTGTTTTTGGGCAAGTCAATGCAACATTTGAATCTTTTGCAGTTGTAGTTGCCCAAAAGTAGTTTTGATTGTCTTAGCCCAATATGATTTGCAAAAAGTTCCTGCCTTGTTTGCCTTTCTTGTTCCCTAAGTACTTCTTGCCATACTCCTCTGCCTATGCCACAGTAAGGTTCTGGGCCTATCATTGCCATGGAGGCCCCTTTTCTGGCAAGTTCGTCCGCTTGTTCATTGCCCCGGATACCTATGTGGCCAGGAACCCAGCATAAACTAACCTTGTTGCACTTTCCCAACTGATTTAGTTTCTGTAGATAGTCCCATACTACCTTAGAGTCCACTTCATACGAGCTTAATGCTCGAATGGCAGCTTGACTGTCAGAAATTATGGCTATTTCCCGTCTTCTATAGCCTCTGTTTAGATTAAACTGCGCGCATCTTTCGATGGCGAGAATCTCTGCTTGGAAAATACTTGGATATTTACCCATTTTCTCGGAGTACTTGGTTCTAGGTCCAAATACCCCGCCCCAGTACCACTATCGGTTTTTGACCCATTCGTGTACCACATGATCGTATGTTCCTTAAAGGAGTTCGCAGCGTTTAAATTGCTCCATTCCTTCTTGTAACTTAGTTTCACCACATTTGCTCATAGAGTATGCACTATTTTGTCAACAGATTCGTATGAAAATACTCTCATAAAAAACCTTATTTGATTTGTTTTTATGACATAAAAATAAATTATTGTATTTCTTTCGATTTCAAAGACTTGGACAAGATCAGTTTAAATATTTCGAATATAATGTGTCTTTATTTTGAGTCAAAATTTCGGTTTCCTTCAGCAACGATCTCCACTCTAATTTTCATACCTGTTGCGTTCGTAGATTAAAATTTTTTCGAGATTCATTTGATTTTGATTATTGATATAATAAATAAGAGTTTAAAAGGATTATTTGAAAACAAATATTTTATTTCTTATTGGAAATAAAGTTTTGTTATTACATAAATTAATTTGTAAAAAAAATTAATTAATTATAATTATAAAATAAAAAACTATAAAAAATAATAAATTTTTTTTTGTATAAAAATAAATTTTTTGTTAAAAATAAAAATAAAACAAATTTGAAAATAATTATAACGAAATTTAATTTTTCTTTCTGATAAAAATAAGGAGAAAAAAAATAGAAAAGTTAAATTATTTTATCCTAGAAAAAATAAAGTTAATATTATAAACTATAAAAAAGAAATAAAAAATCAATAAATATGAAAGAATAAATATTTTCTTTTTGAAAATATTAAAATTATAAACAAAAGCAAAGACAAAAATATACGCTTGGAAATTACTTGCTTTCGATGTTAATATTTAAAAATAAAAAAAAATAAATAAATTTATATATAATATATGAATTTTATATATAAATAAAATAAATGTGTATATAATATATAAATATTATAAAAAATTTCAATTTTTTTTAAAAAGGCAGTTTTTGAAATTATAAAGTAAAACCAAAAATATTTCAATTAAAGGAAAAATAATAAAAGAATTAATAAAATTTATAATAATACAAAATTTGAAGCAAAATTATTTTAAGCAGTGCCACTGATTTAAGACAAAAGAGCAGAAATAAAAAAAGCGTTTCAAAAAATTACATTCGGCAACATGTCGGCCTTAAAGGCCAACAAGCACGTTAAGTGTGTGCATGCGCATGCGCAACAACTGCTGCCACAACAACAACAAGAACAACAAAATCAAAAACAAAATTACATTAATAATAAAACTATAAGGAACAGGTTCTATACAACCAGCACAAAAATTGCAACCAGCAACAACAACAAACCCAATATCATCAATAGTAGTCGCCGCATCTTCAACAACAACAACAAAAACAGCCACAACCACATCAATAACAGCAGCAACAGCAGAAGATCGTGGTCATCCTTTGGCACTGCTTTGCTGCTGATTGTCTGTATTCTCAGCGGCTTAACCGACAGCGTTGTCGAATGCGGCAACGGTGGCGGCGCCGCTGCCGTACTACGACCCGGCACTGGCAATCCCTCGGCACGTCTGCCACGTACCAGCGCCAGTCAACTGAATAGCGGTAATGGTGGCACCGGTGGCAATTACAAGTTGGCTGCCAAAACGCTCAACACCACGCGCACTGGAAATTTGCGAACAAGGTGAGTGTGCAGTGTATTTGTGTGCGTGTGCAATTGCGTTTGCCTGTGTTTGTGTGAGTGCAACGCAACAAAAAATAAAATTTGCCTTGATTTTGCGTTGCTGTGTGTTCTTTTCGTAAAAAATAAATAAATGTATTGTTGTTATAGCTAATTTATGTTATTGTTGTAATCATAGTGCCGGATTTGAGCATGGTCTTTTATCTTTTATGCTAAATTTTCTGGAGCAATTATGTTAGGAAATTGCGCCGACCGCATCGAAAGACTTAGAAAACGAACTGGTTTTCGCCGCGTGCCATTTGTGTGAATGAGTGTGCGCGCGTGAGTGAGAGAGAGAGAGAGAGTGTGTGTGATTGTGTATGTGAGACAATTTATGCAAAATTTGATTAGATTCTTATTAACTGAAAATACAGTTTTTAATTTAGAAATATTTGCGTCTTTAGTTTTCAATGTCGCTGGTATAAATAATGCTTTATTTCTTAAAAAAATTAATAATAATTAATACAAAATAAGAACTGAAAAAGCAACGAATAAGAAGAAAATGAACAAACAAATAATAGAAAAAAAATAAAAAAAAGTTTAAAAAACAAATTAAATTAACAAAAAAAAAAAATAAATTATGAAACAAAAAAAAAAATTTTTTTTTAAAAAACAAAAAAAAAACATGAAAAAATATTTAAAAACCAAAAAGTTTTGACTTCCTTAAATTGACAAATTAATTTCGGTTTAAACTCATATATAATAATTTGCATGATTTTGAATATTATGCTAAAATTTGCTTTAAACATTTCTTAAATTATGTGCAGCGTGCTAATCACATTTGAAGCGATTAACAAAAAAATGTTGGCTTTTTTGGCATAATCTTATTTATTATAATTTTAAAGTCGAAGCTGGCGGCTCTTAAATTAAAAAAATTTGTAAGTGGTTAAAAAGTGATTCGTACTCCACGACAAACTAACTAGCAACAAATAAGATTTTGCGTAATGATGGACTCTAAAATCTTCAGCATAAATTTATACAAATCTCAAATTAGACTAGATTATTTTTATATATCTGTTTTGCTATATATATAAATATATTAGAAAGATTATATATATTTATATATATATATATATATATATATAAATATATTAGAAAGATTATATATATTTATATATATATATATATATATATATATATATATATATATATATATATATATATATATATATATATATATATATATATATATATATATATATATATATATATATATATATATATATATATATATATATATATATATATATATATATATATATATATATATATATGTATATATATAAATATAAGGGCATGAACACTCGGTCAGAAGACACACTCAGCCCATACAGGCAACAGGACAATTGTTACATGGCCCATCAATCACGAGGTATGTTCCAAAACCAAAACGAAACTTTGAGGTATTTTAGGAAATCCCTAACTCCCGTGGGTTTAAAATTCCTACTATCAGCGAACAGATAGTTTCTTCACTATGATTAGCGTTTGTAAACGATTCTCACAAAGAAACTGGAATGTGGTTTCGTCCTCTTTCTCATCTTTACAGTCTCTACAAAAGTAGACAAATTGTAGACCTAAGCTTAGTAACACCAAAGCGAGGACTACTCCCTCTACCTTTAGAGGACTACTCTGTCTATCAAGTGATAAAAGTCTACAGAGCAATGGATGTTTAGATTAAGCCTGAACAGCTCCTTTATATTGACTATCAATTTAGTAAATTGTAGGGTAATATACGTGTGTTGATGAGGGTTGAATCAATATCAATTCCGTTGGCCTTGCAAGATCGGCTTACGCATCGATTGCAGGTTTCACACAACTTATGAATGCAATGATATACAGAAACCTAGTGCGAAGCGGAATGTCGCCCTCAGTAGAGATTGTAACCGGCAGAGTTTGCCGTTGGTTACGCTATTGTTTGGTTCTGTAACTAAGCCTAGTTAAGAGCACCGAGAGAAGAAATGAGAAATCTAATGTAGGATTGCAGTTTTAGAAGTTCAGATTAATTATGGTTTATTTGGTGGCTCGCTGGCTCTTTTATATCATTGAATTCTTATTGTTTTCTTATTCTAACTAACATAAAATATATCAATCTTATTTCTACTAGTTACAAATCATATTCCCGAAATTTGTCTCAAGTATCAGACTACCGATATTATTCATTGACGAATCATCGTCTTTGTTTATATTAATAATTTTGAGTGCAAGTTCAGGGCTAAAGTCACTGCACTGTCCAATATGCATATGCTGCAATATAGGCAGCGTGTGTTATTGCACCACCAAAATGCTTGTCTAGCGTATTTGGTATTGAGTGCAATTGCACACGTTGCGCTATTGTCAGTTTGTCTGCATATGCAACTTGCTGCTGTGCTTATGACGATGTGTGGTCGTCAGTGTACACTCGTGTGGTACACTACAAAATTAACTTTAATGCTTTTACTAACTAACTAGCTTTCCTTTGCCAAACCCGAGATTAAAAAATTATTTAAAGGTTAATTTAATAATGTTTATATCCTCCTTATTAGTTGGAAGCTGCCACACTTTTCTGACAATCTTGTCCGCAGCTTTGTTAGCTGGTATAACTACATAAGCTGGTACCTAGACTAGACACATACTACGTCTGATCGTTCAGAGATATATTTCTCTTAGAGGTAGGACAGGGCATATGAATTCTCAATACAAATCATCTTTCAGCAGATGCATTGATAACAGCTGCTTTCATTCGCATTTTTTCATAGTCAATATCGTAAAGCAAAGTTAGCCGTCATCTGCGGTGAAATACAAGTAGCAATAAATGAGTTGATAGAACTCCATTAAGATAGTACCCAAAGAGGTTTAATTAACATTTAGAGGCAATAAAAAGTTGATGACATATCTCTGTCGACAACTGTGCTGGTTTTGACCGGCCACTGCATACTGGGAAAGCACGCAGAAAGACTGGGCTTACCCTCAAGCAGTGGGCCTACCCTCAAGCAGTGGGCCTACCCTCAAACGATTTTTGCCGAGGCTGTGGCTCCGAGGAGGAGGACGAGACGGGTTTCCACCTCTTATACCACTGCCCATCCTTTAGAAGAGGAAGAATTCGCACATTTCAAAATCTTAAGCCTCTCTTATTATCGAGTACAGATCTTTTTCTGATTATATTATATCAGCTTCGTTGTCAAAATTATAATTTCTTAAATACCTCAGCAAGCGGTTCCTCTATGTACCACTGTCAGCCACGTGTCTGGCTTTTATATATATTTTTCCTCTACCCAGGTAGGTAGGACTGGCAGCCTACTTTGCCAGAAGCACACTTGAGCACACCTAATGGCCCATTGCGATACCACGATTTGGCGCCGTTTAATCACTGACTAAAAATAATTTCACTTGAAGATGGTGGATGTCAGCGAAAGGACAGCGCCGGGAAAGGCACGACTGCCCCATTATGTTGCAGGAAACCATCCTGATACTTTGATGAACCTTGCTATATCCCTAATATTAAAGGATGACAGCTCTGTCAAGCCTGTGAGAAATGGGGCAACAAAGATGCGATTTCTTCTTCTGCTCAAGGAAGGCCAGTGATATAAGAGGTGGAGAACCATCTCGTCCTCCTTCTCGGAACCACAGACCCGGCAGAAATCGTTTGAGGGTAGGCCCAGTGATTGTGGGTAGGCCCAGTGCTTGTGGGTAGGCCCAGTGCTTGATGGTAGGCCCAGTGCTTGAGGGTAGGCCCAGTGCTTGATGGTAGGCCCAGTGCTTGAGGGTAGTCCCAGTGCTTGAGGGTAGGCCCAGTGCTTGATGGTAGGCCCAGTGCTTGAGGCCCAGTCTTTCTGCGTGCTTTCCCAGTATGCAGTGGCCGGTCAAAACCAGCACAGTTGTCGACAGAGATATGTCATCAACTTTTTATTGCCTCTAAATGTTAATTAAACCTCTTTGGGTACTATCTTAATGGAGTTCTATCAACTCATTTATTGCTACTTGTATTTCACCGCAGATGACGGCTAACTTTGCTTTGCGATATTGACTATGAAAAAATGCAAATGAAAGCAGCTGTTATCAATGCATCTGCTGAAAGATGATTAGTATTGAGAATTGATTGGCCTTGTAAAAAGCAAAAATGAATTTTTGAAAAATCGCTTATTTTAATTTGAAGTTTATAAATGACGTCGACCCTGTTTGCCAATTTGCTTCACCCACAAAGTGAACCGAAACCGAAACCATAACCAAAATTAAATTAAAATGAAGTTAATGGACGTGTTGAACTGACAAGTCCAATAAACAAACACAAAAGCCCTCCAAAAATAGCCCCAAAAAATTGGAGCATAAATTGAACCAAATACAAATCAAGCAACGCTGACAAATTTCCAAAAGCAGACACAATGCAAAAGGAAAATGCACACGCGGCTGCTTAAATGGCAAACTGCATAAAATTATAACAAAAAGTGCCCTGCCCGATGGGAGCACAGAAAAGAAATATTTCAGAAATTATTTAATCGTGAGAAAAGCGAAACACGTGTTTGCGGCGGCCATAAAAGTGAGTGTGTGGCATGGAATAATCCTCCAGTCGGCCGGCCAGCCAGCAGTCAGACGTCGGTCTACCACTGCCACTCACTTTCGCAGTGTGGGTGTGCCGCACTGCTCTTACCTAATTGCGTGCATTTATGTAAATGAACACCGAAGAGTCTGCGGGCATGTAGCGTGAAATTCTCTTAAGAAATTCGCTGCTTGTGCAACACGTACGCAGGCGCACTTCGGCTGACGGGAGTGCGTCTGCGGTGCGCCGGCGTTGGTACGAGTATTCATTATCATAATTAATTGTGTGAGAAATTGCAAATTTCGCACAGATGCTGATGTGACTGTGCTGTGCGGTTTAATGCCGCCTCTTGAGTAATTTATCTGCAGTTATTAATTTATGTTTTACCTACATTTGCAGTTGATTTATACGAAATTGGAAGTTGGGTCATGATTTGAATGGGCGTTTGAAATTTATTACTCTTAAATATCGAAGTAATAAAATCAAATCGAATTCCCACAGAAAGCTGATGTGTTGGCAGTCACGACAATGTGGCGATTCGATTTGGTCCGAACTTCAAAGCCACAGAAATTGACCAATTCCCTTGAACAGCAGAGTTTACGCTTAATGAGACAAAGGTTAAATGTGTTTCCCAACGGCATCAATGACAATAAAGCAATAACTCACTATATTACAAATGTACGTAAGGATACTGCAGAACAGGGGAATGCTGAATGAAGGAACTCAGTAAGGATACTACAGAACAGTGGAATGCTGAATGAAGGAACTTAGTAGGGATACTGCAGAACAGTGGAATGCTAAATGAAGGAACTTAGTAAGGATACTACAGAGCAGTGGAATGCTGAATGAAGGAACTTAGTGAGGATACTACAGAACAGTGGAATGCTGAATGAAGGAACTTAGTGAGGATACTGCAGAACAGTGGAATGCTGAATGAAGGAACTCAGTAAGGATACTACAGAACAGGGGAATGCTGAATGAAGGAACTTAGTAAGGATACTACAGAACAGTGGAAAGCTGAATGAACGAACTGAGCAAGCATACTGCAGAACAGTGGAATGCTGAATGAAGGAACTTAGTAACGATACTACAGAACAGTGGAATGTTGAATAAAGGAACTTAGTAAGGATACTGCAGACCAGTGGAATGCTGAATGAAGGAATTGCTTAGTGTTTATTTATTAAAATTCTAAGGAATATGATGATGGAAGCTGACAAATGGGTATTTCTTACCAAAGCCCCTATATGATGGTTTAAAAATAGAAGATGGTGGAAAGGAGCAGATTAAATGTGTGGGTCAGAACTGGGTGTGTATTCTGAGTATTCTATTGGACTAAACCAAAGTGAAGTTAGAAATACAAAAATGAAAAAGGACGAAGTTTTCACGAATTTTAATTTATCGAAATTATATCCTAGTGACATACGCTTCAGTCCTTTGCTTTGCTTGAGCCAAGCTTAATTGTTTCTGTTCAGAGATGATATGGAAGTATGTAATTTTTCCCTGCTGAGTATTGGGTACATGGTTCAAAGGAGAACTGCAATTCCAATTAAAAGAGTTTAGAGTAAATATTTAATTACGAAGATGATCAGAAATTATAGAATAACTTCTATATTAAGATTTCACTAAGATTCCCACCCTAATCAAGGTACCGGAATGCTTTTTTCAAAACCTTTTGCTCTTCTAATCGAAGGCTTTTGTTGCTAGTTCTTATTCTACTAAACCCTTTTAGACAGGATTCATTATAATGCAAAGTAATTGAATATATAAATAAATAAATAGAATAATAAACGTAGTGTGGAATGTAGAGCTAGAGCTACTCGGTGAGATCAGGGACACTTTTAGTGGCCCAGACAAGCCCCATATTCTGGTAAGCCATAAGGAAGCGAAAAGTTAGGCCGTAGAGGTAGAAAAAGGTTAACGTGTTGTCTATAGGAAAAATGGCTATAGTAGAGTTGTTCCAGAAAGGAGATGGAGAGGATGTTAATCATATTGCAATATTGAGGCGGGCTTTCATTTGGTAGATGTTGGTACATTTGAAGGTGAAGCATATTTTATTGTAAGTATTGGGTGGATGACAGCCAAGAATGTGTTGGAAAAGTCTAGGGATAAAGTAAAGAAAAGTAAGCTAAAGAGATGGGATCATGGAACATTAAATTCAAGCTCTGGGTAGTAGATATGAGGAATGGGATCATGTCCACGTTACATAAATGTGAAGGTTCGTTGTTACATGATAATCAGGATGGAGGATATATTCGTGGAGATACTCTGCGAGAAGGCGATCAATAAGAGGCTATTATCATTAAGTGGCTTTACATTCCAAATTAATTCCGAGTAAATATTTGGTAAATAGTTCAGTGTTTGATTTTATTTCCAAGTGAGTGAGTCTAGAATAGATATTTCACTACACAGGTAGACAAGACGCATAGAGTATATATTTCATTATGATGTCTGGTCAAGTGTCCAGTCAAGTGTCCAGTCAAGTGTCCAGTCATGTATCCGGTTAATTGTCCAGTCAAGTGTCCAGTCAAGTGTCCAGTCAAGTGTCCAGTCAAGTGTCCAGTCAAGTGTCCAGTCATGTATCCGGTTAAGTGTCCAGTCAAGTGTCCTGTCAAGTGTCCATTCAAGTGTCCCGTCAAGTGTCCCGTCAAGTGTCCATTCAAGTGTCCCGTCAAGTGTCCCGTCAAGTGTCCAGCCAACTCTCCAGTCAAGTATCCGGTCAAGTGTCTCGTTTAATGGGGTTTAATAAGAAAGAGACCTACTACAGGGAATCTAGAATCTTTTACATATGTTGTGAATTGTGAAGAGTATAATCTACTTTCCAAGGAAGTGAGTGTAGAATTTAATCAGGAAGTTGTTCGAGTAAAATCGCCCTCCAAGGTACCTCAGTATTCGTCAGGTACTTCACTACTGTGAAGATAGAAGTGCTTAGGCTATTTTTGATGAATATATAGTCAATTATTATTATTATTATTATATCTTACATCATAATTAATTATGAGTGCAAGGTCTTGGGGAATGAGTACTAGCTACAGAGGCTTTCGACTCGAAGGGAAAAGGATTTTTTATATTAAGAAGCATTTTGGAGACCAAGCCCGGGGCAGGATTTGAACCTGCGACCCTAGTCAATTATAAATAGCACAATTACTTTTCAGACTAAGTCTCTTAGTATATGTTTCATATTCTCGATTCATTCAGGACCCTTCTGGTTGCATATTTGTTGCGTACACAATTCAAATTAATTTCAATTATTTTAACTGTTACTCTTTCTTTTTGTAATTTTTCTTTTGTGCCGAAATAAAATAATTTATAATAAATAAATTTAAAGTGACTGAACAAAACTGAACTCGTAACCTTTCCATTGTTCGCAAACAAACTTCATATTCGGAAAGTCCACTAAAAACGTCTAAATATGCAATTTGAATTATATTTTCTCCTCTCAAGTAATTGTGGGTGTACCATAGATTTAGTCCCACTTGAGATCCATCTCAGCTCTTTTAAATGTTCTTAATTGTTCCATCATTTAAATGCCGTATTAGTTTCATCGCGCAAGAGTTGGTATAAATATTGAAAGCTGATTAGGAAACACGTTTCGCAATCCGTTTAAGATTAAATATATCGTCAAAATAATATTCGTTTTTTACAGCAGTTTTGCGCTCTGCGCGACTGCTCAAGGTGAACTTCTCGCAAAAACATTGCCCAAAAGTAAAATTATTGGCATACAAATTTCTAAGAAACAAAATTGAATTTTTTGAAGGAAAAAATGAAGTTGTTTACTAAAATAAATTTATTAAATTTCAGAATATGAAATCTTGAAGCAAACTTAGTCTGCAACATTTTGTGCATGGCCAAATTTCATTCAAGAACTGGGGCCAGGTTGCAACTCTTGTACGTTCCTGGTACTATTCGTACTCTATCATGAACGTACACTTCTGTGGTCGGTTTGTTTATATTAGTTACAAAGCACGATCAACAGGATACAAAATGTTTTCATTAACAATATTCTTTCTATAGAACTAGAGCAAAATAAATCTGATTATCAACAATATACTATTCATAGGACTAGAGCAAAGCAAATCTGATTATCAACTATATAGTATCCATAGGACTAGAGCAAAGAAAATCTGGTTATCAACAATTTACTATCCATAGGGCTAGAGCAACAGAAGATACTGACAAGAAGTAGTGAGATTTAGTTCAAATTGTTGGAACAAGTTTGGAGTTATTATCAAATAATCCGTTGAGTGTAGATCCTGTACTTAGGCTCCCCAAAAGTATTCTAAATTATCCACATCACACCGCGGTATCCACACAATTCTCAATTACAAGCGTGTGGCGCTTAAGCTGTTCATATGCATTGACGGCCTTTAATCCAAGAAAGAATCCTGGAAATATTTGTTGATTAAAAGGATCAATGTATCTGTTGGAGTTTAACACAGATGTGTGCTCTCGCCATTTCTTCCCAATATAGTCCTGGATACTATATCATGAATAGCTTAATCAAACCTTGACATTTTCCTGTGTAAGAACTCATTATTAACATTATTAGCAACTAAAGTAAACTGAAGTCCTCTGGTTTTTTCTTGCTTAGTAGTCAAATATCGATTGTCGAAAGCTTTTAGTGACGTCATCACCCTAGCAGGTATAAACCAGTTCGATAGCAAATATAAAGCAGATGAAATAACAAATCGATAGCGGTTATAATATCTGCTACCGATTTGCTTTATATCTGTCTAATTAGCATAAAAAACGGGACGGTTTTCGGTGAATTAGGACCTCCATAAGAAAATACAAACAAATTTGCACCAGAACAGAGAACATTTGTGTGCTGCATTCAATCTGGAACTTATGATATTTCCCCAAAAGTATCAAAAAAGTAGTTAACCCTGCTATATGAGGGAGATAGGTCCACAGAATTATGTAAGGTCCTCTTACTAGTTCGACTGATCACTACTCTTAACACTATACAATGAGATGCCCCATGTCCAACACATACAAAAAACCAGTGCTACATGACTTGGTGAAACTAAACTGGAGCTGAATCGTGCATGATTTGGTAGGACAGAGGAACAATATTATCTGTATCTCTGAAGACCAATGAATTCCTGGAGATTTTTAGCAACTCTGAGGGTATAAGCTGGATCGAAGTCGATTGACTTGAACAAAATATACACAAAATACGGAAGATTAGTCCATATGACAGATAAAATATAGTAATCCCGTAAACTAGTACAACGTTTATATATAATTTCTAACTAACAATGGACGTGTGTAAATTTAAGCATGAATGGATCAGTGAATTCGCATCTATTTTGCCAAACATCAGAGATACACGAACTAATAGAAGATTGTGAACTGAACTGAAGAAGATTGTGAACTGAAGAGATGAACTGAAGTTTTGATCCACTGCAGAATGAGGTCCAACTTTAACCAATTAACAAACACATTTCTGAGTCACATTTCACATACTAGTAAATAAAGGGTGTTTTTTAGACGTGTGGTTTTCAAGCAGAAATAAAACGCATATAATTTAATGTTATGGCCAAGAATTTAGCTTTATTATAAAGATAAGGGTTAGCCATTATGTTTTAAAAATGATTTCAGGCAATTGGCTGCCGCGGCTGCCTCGAATAAATTCCAGCCGAGAGGCCCAAATTTCGACCACTTTTTGCAGCAATTGGTGCCGTATGTCAGCAATAACGCGCCGAAGATTCTCTTCCAAGGCGTCAATCGTCTCGGGCTTATCTACGTAGACAAGCGGCTTCACATAACCTCACAACAAATATTCCAGCGGTGTTAAATCGCACCATCTTGGAGGCCACGCTACAGGCCCACGACGCGAGATAATGCCCTCACCAAAAGTTTCCTTCAATAAATTGATTGTTTAGTTGGCTGTATGGCATGTAGCGCCGTCTTGTTGGAACCAAAGGTCGTCCACATCAACATCATTCAATTCAGGCACGAAAAAGTCATTCATCATGGCTCTATAGCGTTCCCCATTGACTGTAACAGTATGACCGGCTTCATTTTTGAAGAAATATGGACCAATGATTCCGTCTGCCCATAGAGCACATCAAATATTGGACGCCGCGCGAACCGAACCATTATTTTGGTAATAAATTTGCACGATTTGCAAACGTTGTTCAGGAGTAAAAATATTCATTATGAAATGGCAAACCAAACTGAGCATAAATCAAGTGACAGCTGTCAAAAATACCAACTCCGAAAAAGATTGAAAGCCACACGTCTAAAAAAAACACCCTTTATATAGGTTTTCTGATTTAGTATTGATAATTCTTAACTTCTATTGATAATATTTAATTGATTTTGAATTCTATTTATCGTTTTCTAAACTTTATTTAATACCTTCAATAACCACTCTTGTAAATCTCAAACAAATCTTGAAAATCTTGTAAATCTATACAATATTTCTAAGTATTGTGATAGGTTTAGGTTTAGTTTTAAGTGGCTGTCAAGAGCAAGGATACTTGGCCAGAAGACACACTTAGTCTATAAGTAGGCCCATTTGTGTTACCACAACTTAGGGGATAAATGTGTACTTCCTGAGAATCTGTGTGGAGCCTTGCACTAGTCATTTTGAAAGGAGGATGAATGCCATCAAGTATTTTATATTGATTGTTTTGAGATAGTCCAGGTCATTAAAGAGAGGGCACCCTAGGGTTATCCAGATGGGCCTGCGGAGGGCTGGACAGTAAGTTCAGTAGATAGTGTCTCTTCCTCGTCCTCATCTTGACAGCTACGACAAGAGTTAAGCATGACAAGGCCTACCCTGCTGGCAAGGCGGTCAAATAGACAGTGTCCTGCCACAACAGAGCTAATATATTGCCTGCTGGCATGTCGGCGAAGTAGACAGAGTCCTGCCACAACAGAGCTGATAATTGCCTGCTGGCATGTCGGCGAAATAGACAGTGTCGTGCCACAACAGAGCTAATATATTGCCTGCTGGCAAGGCGGTCAAATAGACAGTGTCCTGCCACAACAGAGCCAATTTGAGGATATTAGCTCCTTAGTGCGTGTGAGATCAAACGAAGAACAGAGCTGTTGTAGTTGTACTACAGTTGATTTCCGCGCGCCATCCTTTGTTAGCCTGTTCAAGGAAGCTAGAAGTAATGTAGTGTTTGTAGACAGACAGCAAGTGGGTGTAACTTCAGTCCGCCAACGTTGTGCCACGTCTAGCCAGAATTATGATGGTCCATATAAATATTTAAAACTATTTTATGAATACATCTCAAAGGAAGGAATTATTTATTGAAAGGTCGACATGTGAAAAATTACACAGTGTGTCATAAATATCGAATTAAAAAGAAAAAGCTCAAAATACTGTCAAGGCTCAGACTATTGCTGGTCTACACAAGTAAACTCTGATTAATAGGACAAAAAATGAAGTGCAATATATTTACTAGCACGAAAATCAGGTCAAATGCATAAAATTATACATCTTTGATTATGCTGCGCGCCCAAAAACCAATGAGCAAGCTACCGACCGATTACCAGCCCAGCATTATCAATCAAGTCAATTAATAGTTTGCCGGAAATTTTATTGCGGCTCTCGATGAAAAAGAATGCTGCCGACGACGAGTGGCCGAATGAGTGAGTGAATGGATGCATTTAAACAAGTATATGACCACAATAAATTAACATAATTTACGAAAGAAGGCAAATAAATGCTAACGGGCAATAACGATCAGCAGAAGTCAAATAAATGAACCGAATAAATGTGGCATCAAGTTCGTAAACTCTGTCAATATATTACTTTTAAATTAAAATTTAAATGCGAAATTAATACCGAACGAAAAAAAACGCTAATAATGGCAATTGTGGAGTCGGCGCGTATATAACTGACATTGAAACATCTACGGAAAGTCGCTATGTAGGCGATGGAGCTTAAAAGGCCGCCACACCTGCTTAAAGGCTACAAAAAAGGCGTGCATTTCGGAGTGAACTGAGCAAATGCCGCTGCAAGTAAGAGGAAGAGGTCTTCACTTTCAAATGCTGCCTGCAGAAGGTGAACTCAACAAATTGAAAGCCAAAGGCTGCAAAATTGAACTGCAATCGGTTGAGCTGCCTGCCACTCAACTCAACTGTTCACTCATTGAAAGGGATTTCCACATGCGAATACGTTATAAAAAAAAGTAACTGCTTAAGTTGTGAAGAACTATTGATGAACACTTTCAAATCTTCTTGAAGATGACATTCTAAAATCACTCTTTTTATGACGATGTCTGTCAGTACGATGCTGTATTAAACTGATAACCAAATTGATACGAATAAGACAGTCTTACAGAGTTTAAACAATTTTTAGACACAAAAGGTCTCACTGAGCTTTTCAGATTCTGTGGGAATTGTGTTTCATTATAGAAGTGGGTCCTGTTTTAAATACTTTCGATATTATTCATAACTTGGTGTGATATTAAAAAGTTGACCATCTTTTAGTACTTGCATAAACTTGTTTTTATCCTTCATTTCATTTTGTTCTTTGGTGTGAGGCCAGAACTCAAATTCTGGATAGCCAGGACTTTGTTTTTATAGTGAATAAAATTGTGTTGAAACCATTCTTAATTTCTCAGCCTTTCTTTTACTTATATTTACAACTATAGTGTCTTCACAAAACCTCTGTCATTCTGTCTAGTGGTAAGCATGCTAGACTAACACCCCGAGGGTCAAATCCTGCCAGAGGCTTGGTTTCCAATAATGCTTTATTCTATAAAATCATTTTCTCTTCGAGTCGAAAGCCTCTGTAGCTAGTACTCATTCCCCCAAAACCTTGCACCCATAATTAATTATGGTGTAAGATATAATAATAATAATAATAATAATAATAATAATAATAATAACATTATTTTTTCTAAAAATTCCATTTCCTGAAAATATTTATTTTACTTCACTCAATTATACAAATTTTAAAACTTCGCGATTTTCTTTTCGAATATTCGAATATTCGGATATTCGTGATAATAATTTCCCATTTAATTTACACGACTTAAGAAATCCAGCATCCTTCAATAAGCAAACAAAATGTATTTTATATTTCCTGTATCCTTTATCTGTTCCCTTTCCTTTTTCTCTTCCTTTCCTTTCTTCCTTTCCTTTATTCCTTTCCTTTCTTCCTGTCCTTTCTTCCTTTCATTTCTTCCTTTCCTTTCTTACTTTCCTTTCTTCCTTTCCTTTCCTTTCTTCCTTTCCTTTCTTCCTTTTCTTTTTCTATATTCTGCCGAGACTTCAGAGACTGAAAGGGTTTTCTGTCCCGATAAGTCCATACTTTTCATAGAAAAACTTGTCCATATCTTCTTCAACTTTATAAAAAATGCACCATGGTTCTACTTACTTACTTTCGTGGCCTTATCATAGAATCTACGAAATAAGCCGCTATCGGGTTAGGGCCAAACTTAACAGTGCTGGCCAGACGCCTCTGCTTTGCGCGCGTCTTCTCCATGGTTCAGAAAACAAACAAATATTTCTATATATATCTATAGATTCCTTTATATTGTTACGTAATTGCCTTTCCGATAATTTTTACCAAGCTCAATACTTGCCTTCGTATCGCTGGAGTGTGTGATAAGCAAACAATTCCTTCTTCAGTTAGAACAATTGGCTTTATTAGTATTCGTCCAACTCATTATTGGCTTTAATTGTTTGCTGGCTTCTCACACTTCGTCTTCACTTATAGTGTGCTTCAGTTAGCCAGTTATTGCACCACAATGTTTTACTCACATCTGCTTCAACTGCCCATTGCCAACACAATGTTTGCTGCCACTCTCAGGATTCGGCTATGATCACTTTGCCACTGTCCCTGGTTAACTGATCTGCTACTACGATGTTCACTTTCGGCTACGCTCACTGTTCCACTGCTGCTGTTACTACGGTGTTCACTTTCGGCTACGCTCACTGTTTCACTGCTGCTACTACTTGTTCACTTGTTCACTTTCACTTATTTGCTGATCCCGGTGTCTCGTGTGCAGTCGCTTATATACCTCTTGCACACGAGAACCTCAACCAGCCTCCGAACGCACCTTCGCATGCCTTCTTGCGTGTGCATTTTTAGTGGTTGAAATCGAGACTCACCCTAAAATCATCAACCAATCAGATGGCGTGTCGATTTCATAACAATATTTTATTTATGACTTCTTATCGCCTATAGGGAGTACACGCGAAAAAGATGAGGCTCACAAGCAATGATGGCTGTAGGAATTGCCGGGAAACATACTTCACAAAAACCTTGGAGCATCTCCTATGTTTCTTGAAATCCTTGGGATTCCCTGGCTTGGGGGACTAGAAGAGGTTTCCATCCTGGGAATGGCGTCACTTATAAGGCTTGCAAAAAACGCCCCTCTATTCAATGATCTCTAGTTCCGCGAATCCTAAATGGATTCTAATTTGGTATAGCACGCCCCCTATTCAATGATCTCTAGTTCCGCGAATCCTAAATGGATTCTAATTTGGTATAGCTAAGGTTCTAACAGGTCTATGTGTGGCGTATGCAGCCAGCTTATCAACAGCCTGGCAACCTAATCTAACCTAGTATCGTGAAATAGACTTCGGTCTCGAAAAGTTGGACATTTTTTTACTTATAATTTTTTTAGTAATACAACTTGTATCAAGTGCGTAATATAAGAACCGACATTTATGACCATAACTTCATGAACCGGCCTTAAAGAATCCACTATTATTATCAAGTTAATACTCACATATATCTAGATTTATCTCCCCTTAAGCCAGTCAGTAACTTAATACACCATAAAATAGAAATAATTCTAATTCTCCCGAAAGTTATTCACGGGCTGATATACTTTAATGGAATTTATGGAGATCATTAAATATTAAACACAATTGAATGTTGTTATTCTGTCACAATTACCGCAGATCGTTGCTAAAACAAACAAACCAACAATCGTTCAGATTAATCCACATGTGTTTCGAATCTGGTTTTAATATTATGCAAATTATGTGAATAATTTCTCATTTTATTATTGTTAAACCAAAAATTTCTGTTTGTTCTTCAATTTGAATTTGTGGTTGCTTTCGAGAATTTCGCAATTAATGAACCAACTGCGCACATTTTTATTTGTTTTTTATTATTATTGTCATAATTTATGTTCCCACAGTTCAGTGATGTATGGGGTTCCATTACATGTTGTAAATGAGTGCGTGTTTAGTTAGCGTAGAGCAAATTAAAC
This sequence comes from Clusia tigrina, assembly GCA_920105625.2. Taxonomy (NCBI): domain Eukaryota; kingdom Metazoa; phylum Arthropoda; class Insecta; order Diptera; family Clusiidae; genus Clusia; species Clusia tigrina. Next base: position 422,650,353 of record OV050030.1, read on the forward strand.
GGACCCTAGTACCTTTCATTAAACTAGTTTATTATTTAAAATTTTGTTCATATTTGATTGTTATTGTGCTTTTTTATTGTAATTTTTTGTTGATTGTTCTTAGGAATGAAGTAATAATTTGAAAAATGAAGCGAGAAAAGTTGTGATAAATCTAATTAAAAAGCAATAAATTCCAAATAAAATATAATTATAGAAAATTTTTTTAATTTGTAGATTAGAGGAAAAAATGAGTGTGGAAGTTTTATGAATTTTAAAAACAAATGAGCCCTTAAATTAGCTTTTGAATATAAATCGCCACGTGCTAATTTGCTGGTTGAATATTAAAGAAAAGTGGATTTCATTAGTGATGAGGTAAGCAGCGACTTCTTGGTAACTGGAGAATTAATGGCGGGGGCTTTCAAGTCGCACGAAATTTCAACAGTGATCAAGGTCAATCATTTCCTCGAACTTACTGGTTTAAATAGCGAGTAGACTTCATACGAGGAGTACCATTTATATTTCGGGAATAGCAAATAATAACAAACATTTTTAAATGAAAATGGCCTTTCAAAATATTCCCCTTGTTCAATACACTTTTGCATTCGTTCAAACCATTTTTCATGGCAGTTTTTCCATTCCTCTTGAGACACCTCCAAAAAATGGTTCTTGAACGCTTCAACTGCTTCTTCGGCGCTCGTAAATCGTTGACCACGCAGTTTACCTTTAATATTCGGAAACAAGAAGAAGTCATTGGGTGCCAAATCAGGACTGTACGGAGGATGAGTCATCAATTCGATGTTTTGACTGCTCAAAAATGCACCTGTTTGACGAGATGAGTGGGAGCTCAAATTGTCATGATGGAGCATGATTCGTCTTTGGCGGTTGGTTCTACGAATGTCTCCGAAGACTTCTGGCAAACAAATGGTCGTGTACCACTCAGAATTGACCGTCCTACGTTGCTCAAGCGGAGCAGTGGCCACATGACCCATTCGGTCGAAGAAACAGGCGACCATTTGCTTCGCTGTGCTTCTTCCACGAACAACTTTTGTTGGATTTAGCTCGTCTTGGAATACCCACACGGTCGATTGTTGGTTTGTTTCCGGCTCATACGCATATATCCATGATTCGTCACCTGTCGCTATTTTATACACGTCTTTTGAAGCACCACGGTCGAACTTTTTAATCATTTCCTTACACCAGTTGACACGAGCCTTTTTTTGTCAAATTATGTGAGATTCAAAGCGAACAAATCTTTTTACAGCCAAATGTTTATGCAATATTGAATGTATGGAAGTGGAAGTAATGCCCAAGGTGTCCTCTATCTGACGATATGTCACATGACGATCTTGCATTATCAGTTCACGCACTGCATCGATGTTTTGTGGCACACCAATCGATTTTGGACGACCTTCACGGAGTCCATCGGTGACCGAACTACGACCTCGATTGAATTCACTATACCAGCGATATTCTGTGGTTTTTGATGGTGTTTTATCGCCATACAAAGAACTGAATCCATCGACACATTATTGTTGAGATAATCCACGTCGAAAGTTGTGAAAAATAATCCACGTCGAAAGTTGTGAAAAATAATCCAACGAAAACCTTCTCTTGAAATTTCCATTTTTTGGCCAAATTGATTTTCTCAACTCTCTGTAAACAAAACAAATAGCACTTGTACATCAACACGTTGTGAGTACGTTCATGCTAAAAATGTCAAACTTTATTATGGTGTTGCCAGATTTTAGCTATTTACATTAGTGTTGCCAGTTCCCTAAATATAAATCCTCCCTTGTATACGATTGGCTATTGAGGTGCATAAATTGCCTTAGGGCCACAGGCAGTTAATTTTGGTCGCTGTGGGAGACTTCAGACTTTTCGAAATATTTTCTCAGTGTTTAGTGGGCTCTCCTTAAAATAATTCGCGATTTATTTGAAATAAATATAAAACTACACAGCGTCCATTCTCTTTTACTGTAATCGTTTTGACTGGTATCTTAAAGAGTTCGCTATGTCACTGGTCACTAGCAGAGTTTAACTATTAATGACTATCACCAATTAGAAACAGAAATTGCTGGTGTACGCAGTGATGCTGTGACTGAGAGGTCACTGCTTCGAAAGTCATCGGAATCATTAGATCGCTTATAACTAGTTTCCATTTATCCTGCTTCGAATATTACCATTTATGATGGGGTTTTCGGCATGGCAGCATATAATTGTATATTGCCTAATACAGTCAGCGTCGTCAGTGTGCTTAATCGTTTGGATCATCTGCGTAAATCTATGTCCTTGAGGCTTCCATTCAAGTGTCAGTGCAGTGGTATTCTCAGCAGGTTTTGTCCACATGTCACCAATTCAACTGCATTTGCCACACCAGATTAGTAAAATGACACACAGATCCAAGACTAATGCGTAATGCATGCCACTGCCAGACTTGGGGCTGAAACCGTACTTTGAATAGCATGCCGTACACATAGCACAGCACCGTACTTCTGAATAACCAACTGCAGCAATCTTCTTGTCAAAATTGTCACAATTGCCATAGACTTCAGAATTCAAAAAGATTTTCAGAAGAATTCAACAACAAACCATCTTAAAACTGACTGAATAAGCCTTCGGCATTTGGACAAAAGTGTCATATTTAATAAAGCAAATGGAGTATAAGCTGGTGTGATTGTAAAGGGGGATTGTTGGCTCAGTCAGTTGCATGAGAGATTGTACGCGCAATATATGTTAACTGATAAATCTGATATCTAATAAAGATGATCAGTAGTGCTAGGCGTAAGTGTCATGAATCCATTGTTCCTATCCATGAGCCTAAAACCTTCTATGGTTCTACAGGAATATAGTATATGGAATATATATCGTTTATAGAAATACTGAACAGAATTGGGTCGAAAATTTACCCTTATGACACTCTAGTATAAATATTTATATCTTAAAAAAATGAATATCTTACCAAGCACTAAATCAGAGCAGCCAGTAAGGGAGGACGGAACCAGATTATAAACCCGGCATACATATAAAAGCAAATTCTCTGGAAGGATGTATAGTTGATCGCCATCTAAAAATTGAGTATTTGGGTATGTAATTATAGAACTCTGTAAGGCCGGCCAACTTCGAGGAAACAAACTCGGCCTCTATGGCTGCTAATGAACTAATTTGTGAAGGTTTCATCGCTTGGATCCTTGTATATCGCTAATGCGTAATAACATGATCTTCATCCGAATCGTTCATTGAGGAGTGGACAAGCAATGAATCATACTGGAAACTTATATCATACTGCAAATTTATATCCTGCTAGGAACTTATATCCTACTAGGAGCTTATTTCATACTTGGAAGTTATATCATACTGGGAGCTAATATCATACTGGGAAATCTTATCCTACTGGGAACTTATATCCTACTGGAAGCTTATATCATGTTGCGAACTTATATTCTACTGGGAACTTATATCATACTGCGATCTTATATCCTACTGGGAACTTATTTCATACTGGGAACTTATATCAAACTGGGAGCTGATATCATGTTGCGAAGTTATATTCTACTGGGAACTTGTATCTACTGGGAGCTTATATCATATTGGGAACTTATTTCATACTGGGAAGTTATATCATACTGGGAGCTAATATTATACTGGGGAATTATATCCTATTGAGAACTTACATCAAAGTGTTGCGAACCTATATTTTACTGCGAACTTATATTATATTAGGAACTTATATCATTCTGCGATCTTATATCCTACTGGGAACTTATTTCATACTGGGAAGTTATATCATACTGGGAGCTAATATCATACTGGGAAATCATATCCTACTGGGAATTTATATCCTACTGGAAGCTTATATCATGTTGAGAAGTTATATTCTACTGGGAGCTTATATCATATTGGGAACTTATATCATATTAGAAACTTATATCATACTGAAAACTTATATCTTACTGCAATCGTATATGCGACTGGAGCTTATATCATACTGGGAACTTATATTTTACTGAGAACTTATAATTTATTGGGAGCTTATATCATACTGGGAACTTATTCATACTTATATCATACTGAGAACTTATATCCTATTGGGAGCTTATATCATACTGGGAGTTTATACCATTCTGGGAGTTTATATCTTACTGTGATCTTCTATCGTACTGGGAGTTTATATCCTACTTGTCACTTCTATCTTTCTGGGAGCTAGTATCATACTGTAAACTTATACATCGTCTTAAATTAAACTAAAGACTTAGGTCCTACATATGCCCACAATCACTTCAGGGTCTAAGATTATTCATTTCTCTACCAGTTCTACAATTTAGTTTTTTCCAATCAGATGGAAAGTCGTCTGTTGTGTGGAGGATAACTAGAAGATAACACATATTCACTATAAGACTCTGGCTCGGTTTAGAACAATGAGTTCAATCAGGCATTTTAACACTCATTGATATTATTTCATATTCTATTGAAGATGTTCGAGCCCTGTTAAGTGCTTTTGTTCTAAAAGTGGATTGGCGCAAACTATTTTAGAAACAGTTCTTCAGAAACTTAACTTACCTTACCAGGATCGTAACATACCTTTAAGAGAAGAATAACGAATGCTTTCTAAAATCGTTAGAAACGCCTTGCAGTCCATTTCTTTTCACTAAGAGACTTATCCAAATGAGATTTTTCAGTCATACCTCCCAAGAAATGAGCTATGAGATCAGGCTGTTTTTTCTTTGTTTTATACTCATGTTTGCTTTATACTCACATCTACGGAATACTGGGCTACCATCCTCAGTGGATTATTTGTGTTTTTCCTACTACTCGTAAGTATGCGTAAGTGTGAGTTAAATCGGCTTTTAAAGTTCGCAACCTTCTCAAGGCGTTTACCGACTTTTTAATGGGTTTTTGACAGGCCAGGTCAACTCATTCCATCATGTCGATTATGTTGGTTAATATTGAACACGCGCTTAGGACCGAATACTCTTTTAAAGTGTTTCGTGTCACTTCACACATGCTACCATGTTACCGAGCTTACGTGCAGTATAGAGGGTACTTCTCGCCTGATGCCATGCTTATGCAAATATATGCGGCGGTGTACGGGGGTACATCAAAGGTTTGCTTCAATTTTATTGGTGATTTATAACCAAAAACTATAAAAAATCACTCCAAGAAAACGCAATAATAAATCTAAATTGATATTCAAATATGCAAAGTATATGTAGGATTTTTTTTATTTTTTGTTATATATTTTTATTAGATTTAAATTAACTAAAAATTTGTTAAAAGTTTGCAAATAAAAAATTAATTTTGCAAAAATATAATAATAAAAACTGTCGTTTTGGTTGCATGAATCCGGCAGATGTATAAATGAAATGTCGACTGAACTTAACAATAAATCGAAAGAGGAAAAAAATCTATAAACAATTTATGGCTGTATAAAAATATATAAAATTTATTTCGTTTATATATTATTTTGTTGAAATTAAAAATCAATTTTTTTATGGGTTTTGTGAGGTGTTTTTCAGTGTTTTGCAGACTTTTATGTTTCGTTAAAGTGTGAATATTAAAGTTTTTAATTTCCTCATTTAGTTTCCTAATCCGACGCTGAAGGCGTTTTGTTTCTTGTTGTGTTTTGGTTTTTACGTTGTTTTTTGGGGTGTTTTTCGTTGCGTTTTTGTTGTTTTTTTGTTATTTTTTTGTAGTCTTTTTTGTTGGTTTTTCGTTATTTTTTGTGGTGTTTTTCGTTGTTTTTTCGTTGTTTTTTGTTGTTTTTTTTTTTGTTTTTTTTTGTCGTTTTTTGTTGCTTGACTTTTCGTGCGTCTTTGTCAAACTTCGTGGTTATTATTTAAAATGCTGAAAGATGGAAGTTTAGTTTTTTGCTAACGACTTAAAAAAAGTTTGATTTTGATGATTGTGTTGTTGCCAACTTATGTTGTAGGAAAGCAACTGTGAAGACAAATTGTTTATTAATTGCCTCAGCTTTGACGAAGGCACATTTTTCGCATATTCCTTATATTCATTTGAAACTTTTAATAAGACTAGAGAGAGGAAACGGCTATATTGAGAGGATCAATAAACAGCTAAAATAACTTTAAATACATATTTTATCACATATACTCAGATAAAGGATTCTATTGAGATGCTCAAAAGTCAGATAAAACATATTTAAATACATATTCTAGTTAATACTCATCATATATACTCTGATAAAGGGCTATATACATTTAAAATAAATATTCTGAGTTATACTCTTCATATCTCAGATAAAGTAAGGATAAGATTCAGATAAAACATCTTTAAAAAAAAATCCAGGGTAATCCTCTTCGGAACAACATAAATCTCAGTCGGGTATCCGCACTCACTGTGAAACGATTTAGTCGATTAACCACCCACGATCCTAAGATGCATTGAATATAAACCAGGGTGTGAAGATTCTCATTTATTTTTTTTATTTGATTACGAAATATATTGAAATTATATATATATATATATATATATATATATATATATATATATATATATATATATATATATATATATATATATATATATTTTTTTTTTTTAAACTCCATTTATTTAATGCAATATTTCGCGAAATATTCAGCATATCTTATGAATTTATAAATTTTTAACATGTAGAACTGTAACCATTGTTCCACTTCTTTCTACTTTTCATCTTAAACATAAAAATTGTACAACTTCAATTCAATTGAGATACATGCAATTTTACTGGTTTTGTGAGGCTAATATACGGTCTGCTAACTCTGAAGGTAGGCATTTTTTAAGTCTACGAGTTGCCATGATCTGTTTTGATAGGTTTGACGCTAATTTGTTAGGGTGCACTTCAATGTGGTTTATTTATCTGATGCTATAGTTTCTTATTTGGTCGTGAACTGTGGCGATTTTTAAGTCGTGGTGAATTATATCATTGCTTATATACCAAGGGGCGTTTAGAATTGAGCGCAGTACTTTAAATTGAAACCATTGCAGTATGTCAATATTTGTTTAAGCCACACAGCCCCACATTTCTATTCCATATGTCCAAATAGATTTGAGAATGAACTCGTAAATGAGTAATTTGTTGTCCACAGTTTAGCTTGTATATCAGACCTGGTTGCCAAACCTTGTCGAAGGCCTGAGAAATGTCGAGATAAGCTGCACAGCAGTATTGTTTTTACTCAAGAGCAACTCTTACTGTATTGTAAACATGATGCATTTTTTCCGTCGTCTCATGCCTTTCACGGAAGCCACTTGATGGTTCGGGATTAGACTATTTTTGTTTATTATTGGTTTTAATTTTCTTAGCTAAAGTTTTTCAAAGAGTTTCGACGTCACTGTTAGTAAGTTGATTGGGCGGTAGGACGTTACTCGCTCTGAAGGTTTTTCTGATTTCGGAATTAAGATAATCTCCACGACTTTCCAATATGCAATTCCTTAGCATAGCATTGAATATTTGGGTAAGATACTTGCCTCCGGTAATCCTCGCAGAATTTTCCCGGTAATGAGATCGTGGCCAGGTGCTTTATTGTGTTTCAGGTTCTTTATGAAACTTTTGACTTCTTTTTTTCCAAACGGACCGGGGTATTCAAGACAATCTTTTATGTGTGCTTCCACAGTAGCTTCATCTGAAGAAAGTTAATTTATATGTCCATTTATTAATACAACAGTTTCCATGGAGTCATTAATTTCTTGGAAATGTTTCATTTGTGGAATGTTCCCTTTCCAATACTTTACTCTTATGGAGTTATTATAACAACTAAAGTAGACTCTTTCATTAGTTATCAATTCAAGATATACTTTATGCTACCAAGTCATGATTGTCGAGGCTATTCAGCTTTGATTAACTTAGTTTCAGCTCGAATTTATTTAACGTTTACGTGTAATCTTTAGGAAAGTCCAACATACTCGACTAATGCTACGAATAGATTTAAGTCTAAGATCAAAGGCTTCACCTGTAGCCTGATTCAACATTGTGCACGACATAGTAAACATCCTTATTACTTTCTATGCAAATGAATTAGGTACTGGGCAGTTTTTTAGTTAAGGAGACATTATGTAAGAAACTTTTTAGTTATATATACGAGGTGTGATCAAAAGATAACCGTTATTTTCATCTTTTCGTGAGTTACGTATGTTCGATGTTCGCATTTTTTTTTTTTATGTTGGTACACATGTCTGTTATATATGTTGGCAATACCAACCATTTTGGATTGTCAGTTTGTTTTTGACAGATAAAAAGGTTAGTCGTGTTTTGGTGTGCTCTTCGATTTTGTACTATTCGAAAAAATGGATCAAGGAAACTGTATTCAGTTTTGTGTAAAAAATGAAATTAAATGCGCAAGGACATTTGAAATGTTGACTGTGGCCTTTGGCTAGTCTACTATGAGCAGAACACAAGTTCAATTGTGGTATAACCGGTTTAAGGAAGGCCGAGAAGATGTCAATGTCGATGCTCGTCCTGGTCGCCCGAGCACGTCAACAACCGATGAAAACATTGACGCAGTGAAGAAAATGAGTTTGGAGAATCGTCGAATCACTATCAGAGAGGTTGCTGATGATGTTGGCATATCGTTCGGCTCATGCCAAGCAATTTTTACGGATGTTTTAGGCATGAAACCTGCGGCAGCGAAGATTGTTCCAAAATTGCTAAATTTTGAGCAAAAACAACGTCGCATGGACATCGCTCAGGAGCTGTTTTTGGCCAAAAACAAAACCGTTATCATGCCTCAACCACCGTATTCACCGGACTTGGCCCCCGCTGACTTTTTCCTCTTTCCAAAACTGAAGACACCGATGAAAGGAAAGCGTTTTACTACGATTGAGGAGATAAAAGAAAAATCGAAACAGGAGCTGTTGACGATACCAAAAAAGGCGTTTCAGAAGTGTTTCGAGGATTGAACAAAATTCTGGCATAAGTGTCTTATATCTGAGGGGAATTACTTTGAAGGGGACAAGATAGTTGTTGATGAGTAAATAAATACTTTATTTTTTGATCACACAATAACGGTTATTTTTTGATCCCACCTCCTACATACTCGTACATAAGAAATGTTTTAATAATATATTGGTCAGACATATTTTAATAATATATTGGCCAGACATATTTTAATTTCATATGTTTTCCTGAGTATGTTTGCTTGCAACGGCGTAATTTTTATTTATATATGAGTCCATTATAAGTCCACTCTTAACCTGTGTGTGCGTAGCCTCCTCTTGCGCGACTATTTTTCCTACCATAAGAGTTGGGGTGGCTGTGTGCGGTAAATCAAATGGCTTTTAACATCTGCTTCCGTTTTGCTAGACATAGCCTCGTTTCTTTCAAGGCCTGCCATTATCAATTCTTACTGAATTCGTTTGGTTACTAAAGTATACTCTCACGTTCTGAATGAATACTCGTTGCTGAACGATGACTATATCAGTGTTGCAACGTTTTACTGCCGTTGGCCACTTGGAACTATGTTTTCTTTAATACTTGTACTGAATTTTTTTTTCCAACAACACGGAAGGTGGAAAAGTATACTAGAGTCAACAATTTTCCTAACATGAAATTATTGTGCAACATTTCCTGTCATAGCAAAGTCAACTCCTTTCTCTGCCTGAGCAAGCCCCAATTTCTTTGCATTGAATAAGAAATCCAGCGAAATTATTTTTATTAAATAATTGCATATAATTTTTTAATAAAATTATACCTCACTTTAAAGACAATGGATCTATTGTGCGCTCGAGGGGCAGCGAAGCAGTTTTATTCATTACAGTAAAGATGTTTTTTTGTTGTCCATTATAACTTTTTTAATGCTGTGATCGCTTTCTGCAACCACTTTCTTCAACGTTTATGTTCGGACATAAATAAACCAACTGATTCAGCACATTTTGCTAATTTTACTCCTCGTAGCAGGCAGGCAATAATTTGCTTAAACTTTGCATGAAGCAGTGTAAAATTATATTTGAACCAACTGGTGTGGAAATATACACGTAATGCTTATGATGTGTTTGGCTTGTTGGGGGCTTTCAAATGTGTGTGCCCAAATTTAAATGGGTGGGGTGGGTACGCACAGTCCGAACCATTTAACAAACAAAACAAAAACCAAACCACACACAAGCACACCAGGTTGACGTGTAATCAGGAAGATCAGCAGTGAATTGTAGCTGTGCTTGTGCTCCCACGATCCAAACAGTTTGGAGGGCTTTTATTTCCACACATGAAATACAGCCAAGATATTTCTTTGGGATCGGACCGTTTTGTCCGCTGCAATTTGTGGCCTCCAACTGGGCCAGTCAGTAGCGTTCAGATAAATCAATCAACTCTCGCTTTATAAAACATGACCGCACAGCACTTTCTTGCAGTCACATGCCTGCAATAACACCGAAGTATGCCAGTATACGAGCCTATCCCCACTTTTCTTCTGGCGAGTATTGCATAAATGGGGGACAATAAATTAAATTTATAAAATCACTCCACATAAATCAGAAAAGCTTGTCCCCTGTTTTGTTAACTACAGAGAAATGTCTGTTATACAAACGGGGTCTCTGGCACTGGGTGGGAAATATTTATTTCCCCCTTCAAGTTACCCGTGAAGCGAGCCACATTCACAATTTCAAGCAGCAAGTAATTAAGTCGTAATGGAAACTAATTTTTTTCTGTTTTCGGTGAAATGGGCAGCGTCTGCGTGGGAAGAAGACACACTGGATTATTGAATATTTGTCAGATTATACGAGGTTTCCATGGACAATATTTCTTTAAGCTAACATGAAAGTATTGGGATTCTAAGTGATCAACAACCGCGCCAGCATATGGCATCAAATGGCATAAAAATGAAAGTGTTATTAAATGTGTAAAAAGCGAAAGTCAATTTGAAGAAAACGTGCCAACTGTCCGGATGTGTGTGAGTGTGTTGTCTGTGTGGCGGGTTAGAAACCACCCAACAGACAGTTGGGGCGGTTCTGCAGTCAACCGTAATATTACAATTATGAAAGAGTTCATTGCCTATAAGGAAGATGCATGCAAATGTGAACGAAGTACTCTGTATTTCGCTGATTATGTCTTTGTTTATATGTAGTTCTGAAATGTGAATTCAGTGAGAATCAGTAATTAAGAGGGTCGAATAGTCGTCATATTCAAGAAGTTCTATGCTGGTATATGATGTATGTTCTATATAGAAGAAAATATTAATATATATTCAGGTTTTTCGAATATAAACAATTGCGATCTATGACTGAAAATAAACCTGAAAGAGAAGTTGACATCAAAGTCATAATTTGATCATAACACCAAGTGGTTCACAGATGGTTCAAAAACACAAGAAGGGATAGGAGCTGGCATATTTGGGTCGAGGGTCAACCACTCCGAACCAATGGGGAAATCACCCAGCATATTCCAGGCAGAGATACATGCAATTCGCCTCTGTGTTATCTTTAAACTCCGAAGTTACCTTGTCGGTCGGGATGGAACTTCCAATGTTTATGGAAATCGAGGGTAGGGACTAGTATGCCTCCCCCTGGCATTTTTGAAGGCAGTCCCAATGGACATAGATGTCACCGAGTTGAAGAGCCTTCCCAACCTAGCCTAACCTAACCTAACCTTGTGGGTCAAGACATTGCTATCATGTCTGACATCCAAGCAGCTATAAAAGTACTCAATTCATACGAGATTCATTCTAAACTCGTATGGGAATGCGTAGAGCTTTTAAATAATTTAGGGAGCCTCAATAAACTTTCCATAATATGGGTCCCAGGACACACTGGGATCCCTGGAAATGAAAAAGTGGATAGTATTGCCAGGCATAGAGGGGCAAATAGCATAACAGATAAATTAATACAGGAGGAAAAGTCCAGAAGATCACGCTTACTGGCTCATGATTGGGGACTACAACTCAAAACGTGCAGTTCTATGTCTATAGTGAAGCAAAAATAACTTAAGAACTCTGACAGGTCGCCTCAGAGGCCACTGTCGTTTCAGAAGCCACCTCATGAAACTGGAACGCTCACACATGTGTTCTGCACGGAGGCAGAAGAAACACCAGAGCACCTTTTAATGAATTGCGAAACCTTAGCACGCAGTAGGAAGAAGTATCTGGGACAGAGACTTTATCGACTGGATCGAGGGCAGAGACTTGAGAGCAGTGAATCGCAACTCAGTGCTAAGTTTCCTTACAACTGTTGGACTAATAGAAGACTCTTAATATGTACCTGCAGAAAGAGTACAATAGATCAAATTGGTCGAGGTACATTTTCCCTCTTTATTCCATTCATTCATTCCTTCAAATCATAATTAATTATTGTGTGAAATATAATATTACTTTCAACAATTTACAAATTTATCTGAGAACGGGTTTTCCTTATTTAACCACAATCCAGTGAACCGAAATCATTAGCATAAGGTAATTTTCATACCAGTATTTTATGTTTCTTTTCCAACTTCCTTTATTTTTATGGATAGAACTACAATTTACAATCTTTTTATCAGTAAGCCAAAAGTAGCTCTTGGATACTAGTAGTGAAAGAAACTCTTGGATACTAGTACTAGATACACTAGTGGTATTTTTATCTTATTAAATAAATAAATAAAACACAAAAATACTTAAAATTATGCCAAAATTTATTAATATTTTTTTCCTGAAGTAATTCATCCGTCATGTGTCCGTGCAGTTACGCTCAGAATCAGAAGTTGTCAGTCATGTGTCGTCCATAATCCTGTCATACCACTCTCAGTGCTGACTATCATAGGCATGTCAGCGAAATGTCAGACCTAGTTAGGATTACCGCCCAAGTTTTCTGTTGGGAAGTGCACCAAAAGCAACGCTTTAAAAAATATTCAAAAACTTTGAACTTGAACGCTTGCAGTTGATTTATTTAGCGGCTGCTCTTGTACGCCCACACCACTGCCGCACATCATCCGAGCGGCGAGCTCTGCTTTTAGGCGTAAATGCTTCGGCATCCAATACAATTTCAGCTGTACAATCCCCAAATTGCATTCGGTGGGTATGATAAGCGGAGCGCTTAGTGGGATTTACGAGCGCTAAAAGCGGTGATTAATGTCAGTTGACTCCACCGCTCGAGTGCCCAATCAATCAATTTAATTTCAAAGTAACAAATACGAAAACCAATGTATATTTATTGTTAACTATTCTTTAAATGGTATTAACAAAAAATGTGTGATTAATTCAATCAAATCTAAACAAAATTTTGGTCAATGAACTTCAACAGAAGAGATGCCAAAAAAAAACAAAATAAAAAATAAATAAAAAATTGATAAAAATAAATAAAAAATAAATAAAAAATATATTAAAAAATTGTTTAAAAATGCCACATAAATTCATTAAAGAGATGAGAAACAGATAAAATCAGAGCGAAGACGAAGAACAGACGAAACTGGAAATGAATCAATGATGTTGCGCCATACAAAGAAGTGAAATTCTTCTTTTGGTGATTTTTGTGTGGACGCGATTAATGAATTCCTTTGCTCTACGAACAAATTCAAATGTACAAGAGACTCGAGTGTATAGGAGGCTAGAAATATGTGTCAAAACTGAGTGTGATTGTGCGTGTTTGTCTTCAATAATCATAAGCGAAACAGCATAAGCTACGGCACACGCGATCAAAATCGCTCGCCATAGGAGAGCCATAAAAACAGAGCAACAAAAGTCGCACTTGAGTACAAAAGTTGCACTGTTGTTGTTGGAGTTATTTTGTTTTATTTTGATTTTATTTGCTTTGCTTTCATTTTGTTTTGTTTTTATCCCCCCCACCCCCCATTATCATGTTTCACTGTTGGCTTAATTAATATCAAATGAATCAACTGGTTTGATGCGCTGTTGTCATATGCGCCGAGTCGATGATGCGAGTACTGTGTGCAACGTAGCGTTTTGCTACTTAACCCACTTAGCAAGCCTGGCATAAACCTACTGACTAACTGACTGACTGACTGACTGGGGTAGAATTAACAAAATTATTATGGAAAAATGCGTTTGCTCTGCCGACTGACTTGAATTCAATCAATAAATTTTCGTTTACGTTTTGTGGACAAAATTAAAAATAGCTGCCGGGCCAAGCGGTCAATGATTATGGCTGCTTCCATCGCCGGTGTTACCACATCGATAGTTGGCGATGTCGTTATGCCAAGAAAGACATTGGTTTTTTTCTTCTATCGCTTCAGTGCACCATTATTACTTTTTGTTTTTATAATTGATATTTTGATTTTCCTCGATGTTGATTTCATTTTTATTCTCCAATTGGTTTCATTTTTTCGAAGTTCGTTTAATTTTTTATCTTTGGTTTAATCTTTTTACTCTTTAATGTTATTTAATATTAAATTAATTAATATTTTGTTGGAATCAGTTACAATTCCCCCAACCCCACAATTTGTTTAGTTTTTTCATAGTTACTTTAATTTTGCAACGTTGTTTTGATTTTTTTCTCTAATTTGGTTTCATTTCTTCAAACTAATATTAATACAGGGTGTCCACCTGAAAGGTTTACAGTCGTGAAGAACACAGGCGGCAAATTAATAATGGAAAAATATTCGGTTGAACAACCTTTTACACAAATCAATCATAATTTTTTGGATTTTTAGGAAAAATTAATTATGAGGTACGAAGCTCATTTCCACTGAAATGGATATGTAAATAAACAAAACAGCCGGATCTGGGCAGTAGAGAGTCCTCAAATAATTCATCAATCACCATTACTTCCCTTGAGAGTGACAATAAGGTGTGCAAATTTGGCTGGAGTGGTCACTGGATCATATTTTTACGAAAATCCGAATGGTTCCAGCTGTTATAGTTATCGTGATATGATAAGGAACTGCTTTAGACCAGAATGCATGCCAGTGGTTTGGTGGACATGTGGTTCCAACAGGACAGTGCCACATGCCATACTGGTAGAGAAACTATGGAATTGTTACAAGAAATGTTTCCACAATAGTTAATTTTGAAATCTGGCGATGTAGATTGGTCTTCACGGTCATCTGATGTGAGTGCTCCCTTTCCTCCTTTTTAAGAGGTTACCTTAAAAGTAAGATTTATACAAATAAACCAGATAATACTGAACGCCTTAAAATGAACATTAGAGAAGAAACTAACACGATACAAGGTGGAATGTGTGAAAAAGTGATGAAAAATGTAATCCAAAGAGCTCGTATGTTTAAGGCCAATAGAGATGGACATTTGGCAGACATTGTTTTTCATACATAATTCCAAACATTAAATAAACGATCTGCAAGCATTGAATCTATTTTCTTCTGTTTAAAAAATTTTTTTACGCTAAAAAAGTAGTAAACCCATCGGGTGGACATTCTGTATTGCGATGATGGGTTTACTTTTTTTTCCTAATTTTGTCGAAGTTGATTTAATTTTTCATTCTTGGGGTAATTTTTACTTCCTTTACTTTGTATATTTGATTTTGTGTTTATTTTTGCTTCCTAATTTGGTATAATTTATTCGATGTTATTTCAATTGTTTACAATATACCAATATTTACAATAGTGCGCCCTATGCTCCGACTAGGAGCGATATTTGACTCTTTTTTTATTATGTCTTTTAGTCAACTTTGTTAGAATACGAGGGCGGATTGATATTGAAGCTACCTAAGTAGGAAAAAAACATTTTTTTTTTCAAAAACCATTTATTTCTCAACATAGTCTCCTTTTACTTCGACACACTTAGTAAGACGATATTCCAACTTCTTTATACCATCTGAATAATACGATTTCGGGAGCCCCTCAAAACACGCGTTAGTTTCGGTAATAACTTCTTCGTTTGAGATGAATATTTTTCCTGCGAGCCATTTCTTCAAGTTTGGAAACAGGAAAAAGTCACTAGGAGCTAAGTCTGGACTATAAGGTGGATGATTAACCAATTCGAAGTGCATTTCACGTAATTTTAGCATCGTATCTAATGCTGTGTGAAGCGGTGCGTTGTCTTGAAGAAAGAGCATTTTTTTCTTCTTTAAATGTGGTCGTTTTTCCTTGATTGCATCAATCAATTGATCCAATAATGCACGATAATACTTTCCTGTGATTGTGGATCCTTTTTCAAGATAATCGATGAGCAATATTCCGTGTGCATCCCAAAATACAGTGGCCATAACCTTGCCAGCCGATTTCACTGCCTTCGCCTTCTTCGGAGCACTTCCACCAGCTTCCACCCATTGTTTCAATTCATTTTTGGTTTCAGGTGTGTAGTGGTGGATCCACGTCCATCAACAGTTATTAATCGAAGCCAAAAATCAACAGGATTACGCTTTATCATGTCCAAACACCGCTGTGAAGTGGGCTGTCGAACTCGTTTTTGTTCGACACTGAGCAAACGCGGCACCCATCTTGCCGATAGCTTTTTCATATGCAAATGTTCATGCAAAATGTTGAACACACGTTCCTATGATATGTTTACCATTTCAACAATCTCACGCAACTTGACTCGGCGATCATTCATAACGATATCGAGGATTTTCTTGATATTTTCTTCAGTAACCACCTCTTTTGGCCTTCCTGTTGATGGTATTGTTGCAGTGCTTAATTTTACCATGTAATCTGACGGAGTAGACTCACCGTAATGTTTATCGAGCTTTTCTTTTGTCTCTTTCGCCGTTTTCCCTTTCAAATAATCGTGTTTAATCACTGCACGAAATTCGCTTTTTTCCATTTTTCAAGAAACACAAAAGTTGCTTACTTCAAACGACCACAACAAATAAACTAATCGATGAATTTGGGTGAAATTTTAACAGCTGACGTTTCACAGATCGCAATTTCTAAAAAAAAAATGTTTGTGTTTGTGCTGCCATCTAGCGCTAGGTAACTTCAATATCAATCGACCCTCGTAAGTGTAGTTTTATTGTGTCAAATGTCATGGAATTAATAATAATAACCCTTATATATACCCTTACCCCTTTATCCCCTTTCACTAATTATTTTTTCGAAGTGTCTTTAATTTTTCAACATTGCAATGTATTGGTTTTCCTTCCTCATAATTTCGAAGTTGTTCTGATTTTTCGACTTCGGTGTTCTTTGCTTACTTTTGTTTTTTTTAAATGTGGTTCGTTGTTTAAAAACATTTTTATTATTAAATGCTTAAAACTGTCTCTAATAGGGGCATCACAATAGAACTTCCAGGTCGCGGTGTATAACACCCTTAAATAAATCTAATAAATCTAATACTGTCTCTAGCCAAATGCTGCCTTACTCCCATTCTTATAAACTTATTGTGCGTTATCTTGCTTGGTAATCAGTGGAACAATTTTTAAAAAGTTTTTAATGACTTTCATTTTTTTGTTCATGTGTGCCAGAAAAATGTGTGAAAGCGGTTCTTCGGATTCACTCACTTCATTATATGAATTATTTTCCAGCAGAAAAGGTGTTTGGAGAAATTTGTGTGCTTCATGCTTAAACACTTTTTAATTACTCGTAGTTTCAAGCCTACGCTAAAGTGGGGTCGTATCTCATATTTCACAAATTTCTTTTGAACTTTCTGTAGTTACTCTAAAATTGCAAATCATTAGTTGAAATATTGGAATTTTACCCACTTCTAGCATAAATTTATAATACGTTTCAGATTTCAAGGAACGTCCAGTATTAAAAATGATCGCAATCCGTTGCATTTTAAGTAGCAAATTACCACTTTCTTCTTATGATGTGCATGTAAAATTATGGCAGCTTTCACAGGATGAAAGAGTGTTTGCCCCAGATGCCAAATACCCTTATAAGTGTATTCATACTTTAGAAAGGATAGTTTCTTAGTAATTTCTCGCCACGATGATCAAGATAATACCGTGAGATACCAGTTTTTTCTAACTTGTATTTCATTTGCATTTAAGTTTTAGAAACCATCTGGCGTGGATGGAACTTTCGGCCCTGTTCGAAGATACATGATTCGTAATGTAGCCCAACTTGTTGCCTATAGCCGAATGCCCTCGAAAACTTTTCTGTTCAAAATGAGTACATACCAAGAACAGGAAATAATCTGTAATCAGGATATAAATCTGGCATGAACGGAACTTTCGGCATTGCTGGAACACACATTACTCCTTATCGAAGCCACCTTTTAGCCTATAGTGTCGAGTTCATAGCACTCTGTCACAAATGGCCCCAAATAACTATTTTAAAAATGGGTACATATCATAGGATATAATCTGCAATCAGGATTTCAATGTTTTCAGCCGGTTAGTCAGTTGCCTTTCTTACATTGAATATGAAAACTCTTATAATTAAAAGTGTTTGCTATAAATTCTTATCAGTAGTTCACTGTGACATATTCAAAATGCGTATCAACCGAATCAGCTAGTACTAGATGTACTAGTACTAGTACTAGAATCTACTGAGTCTGATTTCAACTATATGGTGGTTTATGTTCTATCACTCAATTGCAAGGAAGTCTCTTTAGCTTACTTCGTTGTCAAGCTCGTTGAATGGAGCTTCAATTATATAACATCACAACCAATGAAAAGAGTTCGAATTCTGCTCCAAGCACTGAGTCAAAAATGCTTCTTTCTAAACCTTTTTCTCTGTGAGTCGAAGGCATTCGTTGTTAGTACTCATTCCTCCAATATTATATATAATAAATTATGGTGCAAGGTAAAATAATAATGTTAATAATAATAATATTAACATCCCGCCTCGCGCGGTATGCGGGGGGGGGGGGGTAGTGGCGTAGGATAATAATAATAATAATAATAATAATAATAGTAAAAGAGCTCTTCACTACTAAACATTGGACCATTGGAGCTCTTCACTACTGAACATTGGACCCTTGGAGCTCTTCACTACTGAACATTGGACCCTTGGAGCTCTTCACTACTGAACATTGGACCCTTGGAGCTCTTCACTACTGAACATTGGACCCCACAAGGTCTCACTTTGCTGGGTTCCCGGACATAGCGATATAGAAGGGAATGAATTAGCGGACGAGATGGCCAGAAGGGGCTGTGAAATGGACATTAACGAACCAGATACCTCAATATAAATCCCCATATGCGAACTGTTTAGGAACGTAGATGAATTCACTATTGCAGTGACAAAAAAAAAGTTTCAATGGCCTTATGCCTAGGTTAGACATGAAGAGAACGAAGGTTCCCTTAGGGCTCAACAAACCTGCAGTAAGGGTGCTTACGGGGGTCATTACGGGGCATTGTGCTATCGCACCAATGCTTCAACATTGGCGTATCCCGTCGAGCGGGCTATGTAGGAGTTGCCATGATGAAGAAGAGACAGAGTGGATTCATCACTTTTTATGTCAATGTCCGACACTACAGTTGAAACCACTTCAATGTTTGGGGTCGCGCTTCTTCACAAGTTTGGCAGAGATAACGAAGGTAGATTTATCGGATCTTCTCACTTTCATCTGGAAAACCAAATGGTTTAATAGGGATGGAACCTCCAATGTTTATGGAAATCGAGCATAAGGACGAGGATGCCTCCTCCTGGCATTTTTGAAGGTAGTCACAATGGACATAGATGTCTCCGAGTGGAAGTGCGGATACGCCTTCCCAACCTAACCTAACCTAAAAGAGCTCATGATAAACTTCCACTCCAGTCTCTCATCAACAATTCTGATGGTATTAACGATACAATTCACTGATTGAAATTTGACACAGGTGTAAAGAAAAGCGACATTCGTATTTAGGACTTAAGGGTGTGAATAAGCGACCGCCGTGAAGAATAATTTTCAAAATATATATAAATCTTTTTTAGCTCTGAAAATACAAAGTAAGTTAAAGAGAGCAGCATAAAGGGAAGTGAACTGCTTCTATTAAACAGATCACTGCAAACTATTTCTAAGGCAACTAATTCTATTTTGACTATAGTTAAATTTTTAAAGAATTGTTTCTCGTTCACCCAGCAATACAGTCATTCTAACAATTAACTTTTCGTTTGGTAACTATATTTTTTACCATTCTTCTATACACAACACATGTTCAAATCATTCACTGTGACTTCTCTTGGCGCGTGCATTTGTTTTCTCTCAATTAAAACCAAAAAATAAAATCAACAGCAAGACTTCTGGTGTCACAGCCGCTTCAAGACGTACTTATCAAGCGATCCATTTTTGAAGTCTATGCGGCCATGCTTGAAGTCACTGGCCCTCACTTTGGAATGGCAGTCATCTGCGAAGCATAAATTACTAATTAAATTAGTTGAAAAAATTTCAATTAAGTTTTCATAAATTATGCACATAACTTTTCGGCATACTTTGGCAACCCTAAGAACCCAAGCAAGCTAAGTAAATATTTTTACATAATTATTGAAATTTTAAATAATGTGTTTAAAATATTTTTGGTATAATGGACAAACCGAGTTGAAGGCTTCAATCAGTTTTTTCCTCAATTGATTAGGCTCGCAAAATGTTGAACGCAGCGAAAGAGTTTGTTGCTTAAGTATTTCGTTTTGTACGCTTTGAATGCACTCTTTTTTTAGCTTTAAACTTTTTGATTGATTAATTCTTTGAATTTGTGTTAAATCTCTGAAGCGATTTGGTACAAAATTGGCTCACACACACTCCTTCACAATTAAAACGGATTTCAAAATATTTGCAATCAATTTTCGGTGTTGTTCCTTAAATGCCACGATTATTAAATGCACCGATTGATCAAATCTAATTTTCTGCATTGGACATGCCCATAAATCATCCGCAATTGCGGTTTATGAATTCAAATAGAAATTTTGCTGACGTGTGTCTGCATTAGCTGCCTTCCTTTTCAGCGGAGCAACTCAATTGCCTCACATTGAGAAATGAAATGAAAACACTAAACTGAAAATAGACGAAAAAATATGAAATAATTGGAAGACAAAATCTTGTGTAGATAAAAATCGTTTTAATTGCAGCAACGAGCCGCTTGCGGTGGCGTTGATTTTGCTGGTGTTTTTGTTGCTTTTCAAATAATTAAAATCATACAGATAAAAGTGACTTGTCGGCAAGGCTACTAACGAAGTGTGTGTCTCTGTGTGTGTGGCTGCGAGAAAGGGTAAAAGGCGCACATGAAATGAGATTGACAGGAAACACGGAGGTGGAGATGTTTATCAGACTCGTAGTATGTAAAGTCGTTTTAAGGCTGTTTTAAATGAACTCATACAAAATGTAAAATGGTGCCTCAATTTGCATTACATTGATTGAGTTTGACTGCTTTGCTGGATGCTTGCTGACGCCAATCAGTTTTAGAGTGGAGGCTTAAGCGATAATCTGCGATTTCTAAGAGTGATTTTTGCACTCAAACTACAATTAGCCAAATTTCTTTCATTAGTGAAAGCTTCGCTTTTAAAACGTGAACTTAAGACTATCTGAATATTAAGGGCAACCCGGCATGGTGGCTGCATACATATGACGGAATTCAAGTGTTTACCTAGCAACCGAACACCATCTTACTCAAGTTGGCTATTCGCGAGACTGCTTTCTTTTGCAATTTCCCGCCATTTACTAACACAGTTGCAGGAAAGTGATCAAGTGAGAAATCGAAATACTTCCTTTCTTCTTACACTCAATGTGAGCAGTTGCAAGGTAGTAAGGAAATCAGCTTCCTTGGCACCATCTAAGCACTTCGTATAATTTCTTTGACTTAACATCAAGTTGACGATATTGGCTTCAGCTAAATCAAACATATTAACTAGACATTAACATATTAAGAAGCGGCTGCTTACTTCGATCTTTCTTATTCTATTTATCGCAAGAAAGTATGGTGGAGATTAATAATGGTTTTTCCCGCCTCTTAATCTAGCTTCTGCCGATGCTGCTATAGTCATGTGAAAATTTCCTTCCTATCTCCAACCAGTGTTATTCATATTTGTATAAGCCGCCCTCTGTGGTCTAGCGCCTCGCCCTCCTGCCACGGGCTTGGTGTCCAAAATGCTTCTTTCTATAAAATCTTTTCTCTTCGAGTCGAAAGCCTCAGTAGCTAGTAATAAATTATGGTGTAAGGAACAATATAATAATAATAATAATATTTGTATATTTTGTGACGTCAGAAGGTTTTTACTATTTACATTCACTGTTGCCTCAAAATCTGACAGGACTCACAACAGCACATTTGTAGTTTGATCCTTCATTCCTTCTACTTTTATGGGGTAATAATTGGAACTATTCTAAATCTGATTTTTTCTGCAACATTTCCTGAATGATGAGTTAACTTCTGGCACATTAATATGCCCTTAAATACCCTAGAAAGTCCCTGAATACATGTGATAAATTACTACATCAACAACACTGGAAAAGATACGAAACACGGTTATGGTCATGGTCATCTTAAATGTTATAGAAAAACTGGACAGGAACTGGATTGGGGGAAGAGTCTCAGACTGACACCCTTTGAGGATACATAATGAAACTTTAGTCAATTATTGTCTATGTAATCTGGCTGCTATCTGAATAACGCTACGGTTGTCATATAATTCGCCTTGGTGAGGGCATCATAGTGAAGTATCAGTCTTCCGCGAGCTTACTAAGAGACCAATCCTAAGCTCACCTAGGCAACTTCTGTTCAGTAATTTGGCATCAGATCCCTAGCAGCAAGTTTATCAGCGTAGACAACAAATTCGCAAACCCGCCCATTTAACAATTTCAAATGGTTAGTTCACCACCAAGCTCCACACAAAAGTGGTCATTGGTCAATGCCTCAGAAATAATACGCTGGCGCTGGCTTCTTCGTTGTAACCAGAGAACACAGAGAAAGGAAAGTCTTTTTCGCTGCCAGCGTCCGAAGCGGACACACCACGATTTTGAGTGGATTCACCACGATTTTAAGTGGATTCGTGTACAACGTCCGTCTGCTTTATTCCGCTGCTTTACCGTTTGACGTTTAAGTTTCCTTTCTCTGTGCTCTCTGGTTGTAACTAACTCTGACCAGGAAGGCGTAGCGTATGCTTGTCATGCTATTTATAACTTTTTAGGGCAGTTCCATAGAAAACTTGCTATTGTTGTCTATGAACACGGATGCACTTTATTTATTTAACTTCATAAATTCATATATTTTAAATTGTTTTATTGCACTCACAACTGAATGCAGTAATTTGATACTCGTAACTTAATTTATTGATTCAGTGCAATAAATTCATTTGGTTGTCTTACAATCATCCCACCAACTCATCCATCACACTAACCTGCGACAATTAAAGTCTTGCGCTGATTTATTATCGTAATTTTGTTCGCACCTTCCTTTCGAGATTTTGGCTCTGCGAATCCCACCTAAGTGGATTATCAGTGGCGGTGTCTGCTTCCTACACTTTTAAAACAATAACTCATCGTTGTCACGGCATTCGGGGCACTGCACTTATACGAGTACACACAGGTGTCTTATGCAACTGCGGCAGGCTGCGCCGCCACCGTTATTCGCCGCAATATATGCGGACGTTTCTTTTATTGCCCACTTTTTCGGCATTACGAGTACTCTTTCGGGCGTTGCCGTTGCAATTCGATTGTCTGCCGTGTCTGTTGTGGCAGCAGTTCGTTTCAAGAGACCTGCAGATTAACTTGGCAAGGAAGTTAGCAGTCAAAGATATAATGTCGTTTATTTGCAAACTTAATTACGCTTTCATATTTGAGCGGAAAATGTTACCAAAAAGTGCTGTGAGTAAGTTGTTAGTTAGTACTACAAGTGAGTTTTACTGGTTTCGTTTAAATTAGTCATTGTTTTAAAGCAGCCTATGACTATAATGACTTATAATTTTACTTGTACGTCCTTAAGAGATTTTCTTTAATCAACTCTCATTTTAACCTCGCTCTATTCACCACGGGGGTGAAAAGCTGTTCAAAAAGACACAACAATGGCGATAAGTCCATGATTTCACGAAAGTTGGCCGCACTGTTATATATTATTTATATGAAAGAAATTGTATTCTATGCACAAACCATAAAAGACAGTTCTAAGTCGCTAACTTATCTATGCGACCCAAAACCTCGTTAAAAATAGCGACTTCGCTAAGTAATGTTGTTGCAATTGCATATAAATTTAAAATTAAGCGGCTGCGGTTCAACCTAGTTTGAGAAGTTAGACCAGTTTTTGGTATAACCAACTATTTCCACCAAAAAGATGATGGTTTAACATTCTCTAAAGGACATTATTTTAGCCAGGATCAAGAGAATGTTATCAAAATAACATACCTTGTCATTTCAAATGATGCCTTCTAAAGGTAGGTAGGATTATGTAGGTTGAAGTGGGTGTCAAGAACACTCGGTCAGAGAATACACTTAGGCCATACGCAGGCCCATTGTGATACCACAAGTTAAGGGATAAGAAGTGTGCTTCCTGAGAATCTGTATGGAACCTTACTCCACATTTATAAAACTGTCAGTTTGGTTCAAAACTTTTTAATCGGTGGAGTCGTGCTGCCTCAGGTGCTGCACAGGCGCTCACCGTCTAAGCGTAACCATACTCTACTTGGGTGATCAGTGCGTGTGCAGCACCTCATCCTTGGTATCACAATGGGCCGATATTTGCGCCTAAGTGTGCTTCTTGTTGCCACTCCAACCTAATCTAACCTAATTTTACTCCAGCCATTTTGAGAGTAGGACGAATCTCAACAAGTCCTTTCTGTTCATTGATTTGATATCAACCTGGTCATTTAATAGGGGACACCCTAAGCTTTTCCACCTGCACCAGGTTCTAAATTGTAAGTAAACATTTTACACTTCTGCTACCCTGGAGTCAAAAATGGAACATTGATAAAACGTCAAATGGCTTTAACTTCTATACGGTGCATTCTACACCTACCAAAGTTTGCAAATTTCAAATGCTTGTAACTTGTTATTGGAGCGTTGTAGAACCGTTGAAATTTTGGGACAATAAAGTACTCGAGCCGCTTGCCAATTCGAGATATCGATGCTACCCTATAGTCACATATGAAACATTGATAAAACTTCAAATGGCTCTAGCTTCTACACCAATCAAAGTTTGCAAATTTCAAATGCTTGTAACTTGTTACTGGAGCGTTGTAGAACCGTTGAAATTTTGGGACAATAAAGTACTCGAGCCGCTTGCCAATTCGAGATATCGATGCTTCCCTGGAGTCAAATATGAAACATTGATAAAACTCAAATGGCTCTAGCTTCTACATCAATCAAAGTTTGCAAATTTCAAATGCTTGTATCTTGTTACTGGAGCGTTGTAGAACCGTTGAAACCGTTTGGGACAATAAAGTACTCGAGCCGCTTGTCAATTCGAGATATCGATGCTTCCCTGGAGTCAAATATGAAACAATGATAAAACTTCAAATGACTCTAGCGTCTACACCTATCAAGTTATTGGAGCGTTGTAGAACCGTTGAAATTTTGGGACAATAAAGTACTCGAGCCGCTTGCCAATTCGAGATATCGATGCTACCCTATAGTCACATATGAAACATTGATAAAACTTCAAATGGCTCTAGCTTCTACACCAATCAAAGTTTGCAAATTTCAAATGCTTGTATCTTGTTATTGGAGCGTTGTAGAACCGTTGAAATTTTGGTATAATAAAGTACTCGAGCCGCTTGTCAATTCGAGATATCGATGCTACCCTGGCGTCCAAAATGAAACATTGATAAAGCTTCAAATGGTTCTAGCTTCTACACCAATCAAAGTTTGCAAATTTCAAATGCTTGTATCTTGTTACTGGAGCGTTGTAGAACCGTTGAAATTTTGGGACAATAAAGTACTCGAGCCGCTTGTCAATTCGAGATATCGATGCTTCCCTGGAGTCAAATATGAAACATTGATAAAACTCAAATGGCTCTAGCTTCTACACCTACCAAAGTTTGCAAATTTCAAATGCTTGTAACTTGTTATTGGAGCGTTGTAGAACCGTTGAAATTTTGGGACAATAAAGTACTCGAGCCGCTTGCCAATTCGAGATATCGATGCTACCCTATAGTCACATATGAAACATTGATAAAACTTCAAATGGGTCTAGCTTCTACACCAATCAAAGTTTGCAAATTTCAAATGCTTGTATCTTGTTATTGGAGCGTTGTAGAACCGTTGAAATTTTGGGACAATAAAGTACTCGAGCCGCTTGTCAATTCGAGATATCGATGCTTCCCTGGAGTCAAATATGAAACATTGATAAAACTCAAATGGCTCTAGCTTCTACACCTACCAAAGTTTGCAAATTTCAAATGCTTGTAACTTGTTATTGGAGCGTTGTAGAACCGTTGAAATTTTGGTATAATAAAGTACTCGAGCCGCTTGTCAATTCGAGATATCGATGCTACCCTGGCGTCCAAAATGAAACATTGATAAAGCTTCAAATGGTTCTAGCTTCTACACCAATCAAAATTTACAAATTTCAGATCCTTATGATTTGTTACTGTCCTTCACTTTTGCAACTAAATTCAACAGCAAATTACCATGTTGCTGATAGGAAAACGGTGCCATTATTGTCGTTCTCTTAATGAGTTCTATCACCAGATGATCATTAAGTTGTCGGATTATATATTCCTTAAATACTCTTCATCAAATTGTTTAAATTTTCTTATTTTTTTGGAATATTATAATAAAATAAAATATAATATAAAAAATAATAATAAAATATATTTTCTACTTGCAGGTACGTGTGATTATTACACTGATTGATTCACTGTTATTACAAAAGTACGGTAAGAATTTTTTGACGTGGAAACTTTGATAGATTTTATTTTATCCTTGTACTCTTATGTGATTATATTAGATACTTTTATCACATATAGAGGACCTCCTCTCTTCAAAAGGATAGTACTCAAATCTTATTGTCGATGAAACTGTAATATTTTTAATATCTCTCCTAAAGAAACGTTTAAAGTTGATACCCTAAAAAGGATATTTCTGATATTTTATTAGCTTGAAATTTCAGTTGATATATAGAATTTTGACAGTGATAGTCGTAGTTGTATTCGAATATATTCAATATTTAAATATAAAATACACCGATTACATTCAAATAAATCAGGAATACTCGATTTCACTGATATTGTTCTCTGCCAGAGATATTTCTTATTCATGATATTGTCTGTTTCTCTCCAAAATTAGGCAAAAATGATGGTATATTAATGCCAGAACATCTTTCGCACTATAAGAGAATTGCTCCCTGTTGTGACTTTTTCACTCAAGGGCTCTTACATAATTTTAGCCCCGAATTGAAGGCCCTGACAGCTAGTGCGCCTCTTTCATTGTAAGATAATAATTAAGTTATATTTTTCATATAGATTAGATTCGATTTATTTAAGGGAGTTATTCAACTCGACTTGTAAGATCGATCTATTGTGATGCCCTTATTTATTTAAGAGATGAGGATAGTCTCATCTATAGATCTTCTGTCAGATTCATTTCCGACAGGAATTTGTTATATTTTGGAGGAATCAAGTTGAGGGATTAGTGGGGCCTCAAGGTGCAACTAGGACCGTCGAGCCAACAATGATGATGAAGTTAAGGGATCTTGCTCATATCTAATGTATATTATCCAAAACACCTGCGCCTTTTGTGTGCCAAAGCGCCGCAGTCTGTGATCAGGTGCAGTGTGATCAGGTGCAGTATGATCAGGTGGAGTGTGATCAGGTGCAGTGTGATCAGGTGCAGTATGATCAGGTGCAGTGAGGGTTCGTCAGTTTCTCCACATAATCTACAGATGGCATCTGAAGATAGACCCAACTTATTCATATGATCTTTCATTAACTCATATTCAATTTTAGACAGCTGAAAAGTAACCTTCCGTTATCACTACTATTGCTGTTTAATACGCGATAATCAAGCGTACTTATGTTGTTAGAAGCTCACTCACTGTGCTTGAGTATATGTGAAAAATTCTTCTCTGTGCTATTAAATCGGTACTTTAGAAGCAAGAAGCAAGAAACTTTCTTTGTGATCATTTACCCTCACCCATAATGAACGCTGGCAATTATCACATGGAAGTGATTAAGACATGGGAGTTCAATCGTATAAGCAGTGTTCCATAGACTGAACCTTATTCTGAGTATTAATTGCAGTACAGGCTTTAGCTGTCGTACTCGTACATGGCATACTCGTATGTTGCTATGTTTACCTTTGTGGGAACTCTCATAAATCTCCACAGTGGAACGAAATCATATATAAAATATATATATAAAATATGTTTTTTCTATTTGCCTTTAAGCTGTCCATAGTTCCGAATGTCCTTGAAGGGTTTCTTCGCATAGGAAAGTGTTGTATTCGAGATGAAATTGAAGTTGAATCACGCTCGTTTACGAGTGTTTCTAACCTAAGAAACCATGCATTCAACTATGAAGCGTCGGTTCTTTGATTCTTGCGCTTGCTCTTTTGTGTACTCCTAGGTTGGACTTCAATTATTTGCTGCCTTCAAATGTTGAATACATGTCCATGATATGAGTACTTCTTTGCGACGCCACTGTGTTCCACTTGAAATGCCACTGGTTCGGCACATGCTTCACTTTCATGCACGCTTTGTGGTGACTACGACACTGCGTAGCATTTGTTTGTTTGTGCTATCAACATTTTGGATTAAAATATTGTTGTTTAAAAAATGCACATAAAATTTCTACAGACCTCAGAAATTTAATAAACTTACTACCAAATGTTTACTTGTCATTTGTAGGCAAAGCAAGTATAAATTAATTAAGTTCATTTGTTTGCACTGCCTCTGTTGATGTTGTTGTTTGTAAAATGCTGAATAATTTACACATTAAAGCCACATAAACCCTTCGCTGGTGTTAGGCTTACTTGCACAATGCAATCCCTCGCAGAGCTGAGCAGTTTTTAATAATGCTGCACAGTAATTTATGCAAAAAAATATTACATAATTACTTAATAATCATAAATTTAATTAAATATGACATATTTAACACTGTAAGCAAAAACACCAACAACAAGCGGCAACAACAACAAGAAACAACAACAAACACCAACGGCAAAAATGACACTTTAAAATGCCGCACGACAGAAATACGAGTACAACAAATGCAAAGTAACACTTTTACTGCTATAAAATTCCCGCTGCTTCGTGCTTTGTTGCTTACATCACGCATCACGGACAGCAGCGGCGACGTGCAGCAAGCCGGCAACTGCCGCTGATGGTGCTGTCCCCAAGAGGCCCCCAATGCAAATGTAACAACATTTATAAATATATCAAAAATCAAAATAACAAAGCCAACAAAAAGAAATGCTTTACAACATGACCTTAAGAAATTTATAATTAACAACAACAACAACAACAACAACGCCAATACGGCGTAAGAAAAGGCCAGTGAAATGTGTGGCAGCAGTGGCAGAGTGACTGCAAATTCGTAAAGGAAGCGGCCGCAAGCAAACCTGTTAAATCGCGCGATAAAGTGAAAGATGGAAAAATGTGCGCGCGCGACGTTTCGAACTTCTTTTTTGCTTATTTATTTATTTCTTTTCTGAGTTATGGGAATTTAAACTTATTGGGTGGCATCATTGTCGGCACTTTAACAAGGGTTTTTTGAATGACCATCTTTTGCTGGTTGCTGTTGTTGTTGCAGGGCCTTTTGTGCGTGGCAAAAATGAAAGGAAACACACCAAGCACCACGCACCACGCACCACGCACCACGCACCGGGCTACAAGCACTGAGGTGGGCCACCACAGAAAAGAGAGCATGACTTGAACTTCAGTTAAACAGCAGAGAGAAGAAAACAGTTGTTAATTTGTAATGATGAAGGGTTTCATACAAAAAGCAGCCAACAAA
The DNA here is from genome assembly GCA_920105625.2 of Clusia tigrina. Taxonomy (NCBI): domain Eukaryota; kingdom Metazoa; phylum Arthropoda; class Insecta; order Diptera; family Clusiidae; genus Clusia; species Clusia tigrina. The sequence continues at coordinate 422,679,940 of OV050030.1, forward strand.
TTGTGGGCAGTTACAATACTGAGCGGGGCAACAACAGACGCCAACATTTAACATTCATTTCATTTGAGTTTTTTTTGGAAAATATTTTTTGTTTCTCGTTTATTTATTTATATTTTTATTTTCATTTTTGCTTTGCTCACTGCACGGTTTTCTACTTGATCTAAACAAGTTTTTCTTCCAAACAATTGTACCTTCACTTTGTTTTGGTTTTGTTTTATAACTCCACACAATAAGGAGCAGAGCCGACAAAAATATCAACGCCCTTCCGACCTAAATGCAAGACCAAGAAGAAAAACCTGCCCGTGTATCACCTACAGCAAGAAAACAACGGTAAACAATGGTGGTGCGACCATGTGTTCACATGCCGGATGGTTATCGTACGTTGGCATCGTTTCATGTACCAAAGACAGTTATTAACGATTGGCATGCAACGAACGCAATACGGGGCATCCAGCTACAAGTGCAGGCATGCCACCAGACAGCACCGCAGCGCTAATTAAGTGAATGTAACATTATGCAAATGGGTTTAGAGAGCAGCCTGCAACATACCCAAATGAAGACATTTCCTTTAAGGATGTGTACAGACATCAGAGAACTCCAAGATTGTGGCATTTTATGCAATCAGAGTTAAATATACAAAGGATTGAAGGTTCCTTATGACAAAGTTTTGGAGTAACACAGAGTATCTTAGAAGGTTCTAGTGTAACACAGAGTATCTTGGAAGTCTTTCAAAGATTTGTCAGCTTTGTGTGTAGGATTACAATTAAAGTAAAGAAACTAATCAACAATTGAATATACACTTCAGCTGAGAGTTCAGATCTGTGTTTCATTTGATTTTGAAGATAGTTTTATTAGGACGATAGATGATAGTTCTAATACAAAGTAAGTGAGAATAATTTCCAGTCTTTGAGAATAATTTCCACAACCACAAAACACTTTTCTCCAGAACAAGTAAAAATGCGAATAACTGTCTTCTTCATAGCCTATTCAACGAAATAAATAATAATATATATTTACTGTCTAAATAAACGAAGCAAATGGAAGAATTTTCTTGAAGCAATTTAAGTATTTGCCAAGTTATTTTTAATATGAGAGGCTTTCGGTATTCAAATTTGTTGAGAAGTGCACACGGTATGTGCTATGATCTCTCATGAGGACAATGGCCTTTTCAAAAGAGCTATAAGATCAGCCTAAATGTTCTTCAATAATTCTCCATCTGGCATAACCACATTGGATCTCCAGTGTGCACTTGTCAACAAATTCTAATGCTGAAAGACTTTCATATTTTATATATATATATATGTATATATTATTTATATTTTATATAGAAGTTAATTCCATGTTATTGAATAAAAGTATCTTATAATATAGAAAATATTCTAACCTTCTACGAAACATAAGATACAGCTGTCAGAAGTGAATGCATAATTTATTCGTATAAAAATTTGTTTAAGAATCTTTCGGATAAAATGCTGACAGCCCATTAGAGAAATGACTTCCAGAGGGACAAATCATTTCCATTGTTCTGCAATCCATGCATTCTGCAAAATCCTTACATTTTATTTAACATAGGGGAAGTTCTTCTTTGAGTGTGGAAATTGCGGTGACTTGTCTGACTTCTTTATAATGTGGTACGCTGATCTCCTGCATGTGTTTTTCTTTTACAAAAAATATGCTCATTGGGATGCATGATAATTGCTATACGAATAGTATATAGTATTGTTACGTAATTGCCTTTCTGACAATTTTTACCAAGCTCAATACTTGGATTCTTATCACTGGATTGCATAATAAGCAACCAATTCCTTCTTCAGTTAGAACAATTGGCTTTATTAGTATTCGTCCAACTCATTATTGGCTTTAATTGTTTGCTCGCTTCTCACACTACGTCTTCGCTTATAGTGTGCTTCAGTTAGTCAGTTGTTGCACCGCACTTTTCTATTTATATCGCTCTGCGACAATCACTTGTTAACTCTTATTGATAATACGACTCTCACGCTGCTTGCTACCACTCTGAAGATTCGGCTATGATCACATTGCCACTGTCACTGGTTAACTGATCTGCTACTACGATGTTCACTTTCGGCTACGCTGACTGTTCCACTGCTGCTGCTACTACGATGTTCACTTTCGGCTACGCTCACTGTTCCACTTCTGCTGCTACTACGGTGTTCACTTTCGGCTACGCTCACTGTTGCACTGCTGCTGCTACTACGATGTTCACTTTCGGCTACGCTCACTGTTCCATTGCAGCACTCACTGTTCCACTACCAAGATGTTCACTTCGTCACTTTCACTTGGTCACTCATCTCGGTGTCAATTGTGCAGTCGCTTATATACTTCTTGTATACCAGAACTTCCGCTAGCCTTTGAACGCAGTGGCGCATGCCTTCTTGCGTGTGTATTTTTATGGGTTAAAATTGACCCCGAAACTTTCAACCAATCAGATAGCGAGTCGATTTCGTAACATTATGATAGTGTTCAACAAACTACTGTATCCAATTCAATTATTTATATTGATACTTTAATAAAAGCTTTGAGTCTTATCAGTGATAAGACACTTTTCAATAGTGAGGAGAATATTTTTGACATATGAATTAGGACCTGAATGCCGTATTGAAATATATACTACAATATTTATAAAATGAGTTAATTAAGAGGTCAAGCTGGTGCCGTTTGGTATGCCCGCGTTCGCTAATCTCACTTTGATTATTTCCTCAGAAAACCAAAAAAAGGTTGAGGCAAGATTTCTATAGAATCTCATGATGGACAAACATAACTCGTCATCCATTTTCTTTCATTTTTGAATTTGATTTTTTTTTAATCATTATTTTCAAGGTCTGCATAATTTTGATCTATGAACTGTTAAGCTTATAGGGAAATACAGACAATTTGTATTATATTGTACAGACAATTGTATATATTGCTATATTATTTGTAGAGAATTCTTCACCGAACAGTTTCTGAGCAGACGTTTTCTTCATTTATGTGTTAATTTCCATGGAGAATACTCCTCGAATTTTACTGGAACGAAACATTGCAACAACATCGTTTGCTGTGATATGCAACAAATGAATGAACAGTGTGGATGAACATGGATCAAAGTGTCCACAAGAGTTTGAATGACATGCCATATTCCTCAAGGGACTTTTGTAGATTGAAAGCACATGTGGTCACTACTGAACTATCGATTTCTATGGGGGAATATAGGCGTTTATTTGGAAGATAACTACTGAACGATTTTTCAACAGAACTATTTTTATTAAACTTTTTGCATAAACTATGAACTTGAACTGCTTCATTGATCTTATTAACTGTATTCAGCTGAAAGGAGACTGTGTCAAACATTTACAATGGAATTTTGACAAAAAAAAATATTGTTATTATTATTATTATTATTATTATATATTGTTATTATATCTTACACTATAATTAATTAAGACTGCAAGGGGTTGGGTAATGAGTACTAACTACTGAGGCCTTCGACTCGAAGAGAAAAGATTTTTTAGAAAGAAGCATTGTTGGGACCAAGCCCGGGGCAGGATTTGAACCTGTGACTCTCTGAGTGAAAAAAATATTATTTTATAGCAATGTTTATTAATTTGTTGTCTGTTTTCCACCTGTTTGTTACTGTACTCAGCAGTCATCAGATCACTCATGTGTTCAGTTTTCTTCAGTCTTCTACTACGTAGTATCTGTGGTAAGGAGCATATGGTAAAGGTGCATGGTAGACATATTCTTTATATACTCGTACATAAAATAGTTTCTTTGAAATGTTGAATTACGCTCGGACGCTTTTCTTGTAACTTTTTTTTGGAAAACTTCTTCTTTTGGAATACTTCTTCTTTTGGAATATTCTGTTTTCACTTTCCTTTGAATGTTAATTAAAATTGCTTACAAGTGAACCGATCTTTTTTGCCTATAAAGTGATCTAAGGTATTTTTGTTGGGCTCTAAAAAAACTAACTAAAAAATGACTTAATGAAGTAAAAAAACGGTGCCGACCATAACAAAGTTCCATGCCTGCCTTAACTGTAAGGGAATTAGCCACGATTCAATAAACTTAATTCCACACGAATTGCGCTGCATTGGGCGCCTATTATCATTTCCTTGAATGACTTCACCTCCGCTAACATCAGCAAGAAAATAAAAAATAAATTACAATAACAATAGGTGAATATAACAGCAACAACAACAACAACAACAACAACAACAACAACAACAACATTAGCATTAAAGCATACATCCGAAAGTAAAATCATAAAAAATTGAAAATTATAAAAATGTTTAACCTACAATCGTAGCCATTCATGTCAGCGACAGTGAATGTTGTTTTGGGAAGTCGAAAATATTTGACTGCACCAACAGCTCCAATAAAGCAACAACAATATTTGACCACATTTTTTAAAAATTTTTGGCTTTTTGTTTTATTTATTTTGTATTTTGTGTTATGGCCACATGCCACACCTTTGCAACGGTCAGTGTAGCATGAAATTTCTGAAGCAGGAATTTATTAAAATGAAAAACTTGTTGCCGCAAAATTTTCATTTTCGGTGATATGGTAAAGAGAGCGCATTGTTTCGGGCTGGATAGAAAAACAACAACAACAAAATAGACAAAAATTTGGTTTAGAAAAAAATGCCACCAACTGAGCTGAACGGAGCTGTTGTGCGGTTTTTGCTGTGTTGCCGCATTGCTGTGCAGTTCTGTTTGGCTTCTTAGCGGGCTGCTTGGAGAATTTGCGGTGAGGTGGTGCAGTTCTTTTTGCCCGCAAAATTCACCGCAAATCGGTTGAGAATTTTTGAGAATTTCCATTTTAATTTGTGTGAAACTTTTGTGTTTTTTTTTTGAATAATTTTACAGCCCTGTGTCAGTTGGGCACATGTCAACGCAGTGGGTACTGAGTTCGGTTTATTTTCAACTATGCCTTGACACTAATAACAGCATTGTTTTTGTTTTTATAATACATACATTTATTAGCTTGTAATAATATGCCTGAGAACACTATATATAGTTCCCACCACCCTGACTAACGTAAATCTTATTTTGCTCCCAGAGCTTACTCGCCACAAATATTTGTAGAATAAATCAAAACTTCTTCAAAAAGTTTGTAAAGAATGTTGGAAAACATGGTGGAAGTATACGTGGTGGGTGCAGGGGTGGCAGTGCTAGGTATAGGGGTGGGCGTGCTAGGTGAGGGTGGGCGTGGTGTGTCTACGGCGGAAGTATTCGTGGTGGTTAAACGGCACAAAACTAACTGAAAAGATATTACCGAGTAAAATTAGCAATGAAGCTCAAGTCGATTTAGAACGACTTGGAAATAATATTTATAATTATTATAAGAAGTGGGTTGATTATTATTATTATTATATCTTACACCATAATTAATTATAAGTGCAAGGTGTTGGGGGAATGAGTACTAGCTACAGAGGCCTTCAACTCGAAGAGAAAAGGATTTTATAGAAAGAAGCATTTTTGGAAACCAAGCCTGTGGCAGGATTTGAACCTTCGACCCTCGGGGTGTGAGTCTAGCATGCTTACCACTAGACCACAGAGACCGGCTGGGTTGATTAATTATACTATATATTATATAGATAATTGATCAAATACATCTCTCTAAAAATAAAGTGGGTGGTAAAGTTAAATCATGGCGATATGAGATACATAGAACATATGAGGGCGGATTGATATTGAAGCTACCTAAGTAGGAAAAAACATTTTTTTTTTCAAAAACCATTACACTTAGTAAGACGATATTCCAACTTCTTTATACCATCTGAATAATACGATTTCGGGAACCCCTCAAAACACGCGTTAGTTTCGGTAATCACTTCTTCGTTTGAGATGAGTCTTTTTCCTGCGAGCCATTTTTTCAAGTTTGGAAACAGGAAAAAGTCACTAGGAGCTAAGTCTGGACTATAAGGTGGATGATTAACCAATTCGAAGTGCATTTCACGTAATTTTAGCATCGTATCTAATGCTGTGTGAACCGGTGCGTTGTCTTGAAGAAAGAGCATTTTTTTCTTCTTTAAATGTGGTCGTTTTTCATTGATTGCATCAATCAATTGATCCAATAATGCACGATAATACTTTCTTGTGATTGTGGATCCTTTTTCAAGATAATCGATGAGCAATATTCCGTGTGCATCCCAAAATACAGTGGCCATAACCTTGCCAGCCGATTTCACAGCCTTCGCCTTCTTCGGAGCACTTCCACCAGCTTCCACCCATTGTTTCGATTGATTTTTGGTTTCAGGTGTGTAGTGGTGGACCCACGTTTCATCAACAGTTATTAATCGACGCCAAAAATCAACAGGATTACGCTTTATCATGTCCAAACACCGCTGTGAAGTGGTCTGTCGAACTCGTTGCTGTTCGACACTGAGCAAACGCGGCACCCATCTTGCCGATAGCTTTTTCATATGCAAATGTTCATGCAAAATGTTGAACACACGTTCCTATGATATGTTTACCATTTCAACAATCTCACGCAACTTGACTCGGCGATCATTCATAACGATATCGAGGATTTTCTTGATATTTTCTTCAGTAACCACCTCTTTTGGCCTTCCTGTTGATGGTATTGTTGCAGTGCTTAATTTTACCATGTAATCTGACGGAGCAGACTCACCGTAATGTTTATCGAGCTTTTCTTTTGTCTCTTTCGCCGTTTTCCCTTTCAAATAATCGTGTTTAATCACTGCACGAAATTCGCTTTTTTCCATTTTTCAAGAAACACAAAAGTTGCTTACTTCAAACGACCACAACAAATAAACTAATCGATGAATTTGGGTGAAATTTTAACAGCTGACGTTTGCAATTTCTAAAAAAAAAAGTTTTTTTGTTTATGCTGCCATCTAGCGCTAGGTGGCTTCAATATCAATCCACCCTCGTAAACTTTATCTCTGCAGCACTTTTTGATGTTGATGAATTATAAATTAAAGTCGTCATGGGGTTTTAAATGTTACGCCCACTATGATCACCACGATTCATAATATAATTTTGTGGCATTCTGTTAAAAATGTTGTTAATATATCTTGTGTATATCTCTAGTTATGTGCTTAATGATGGGCGTGATATTGTAGTAACCCAGACATTTGTACCATAATTCCACAGTGCCACGTGATAAATTTTCGTGGATACACTAACATAGGGCCCCAGCTATGCATATATGTCAATAGTCGGCGTGGTACTGGAGTTAACCAGCCGTTGGTTTAGAGTTTAATACTGGTACTGTAATCCATCATGTCCAATTTCGCTGAAGAATCTTATATAGAGGCCCACAATAGTATTATTTACAGCATTTATGACCAGCTAATCGTGAACAGGCACTCTGGGCTGTTTCCGTGATATTTATACCAAACACCACAAAAAAGATACATATCAATTACTTAACGCTTAAAATACATCAGTGTCCCCCACCTGGCAGTCATCTTCCCGGATTCACAAGCATGCATAACATCCTCTTCACGGGACACAAAAATCATATTATGAGCCATTTCTTTCAAGTGCTGCGGGGGCTTCTAATCTGAAACTTGCGAAAATGTTTGTAAGGAAAATAAAATTAGTTGCCAATTAAATATAAAATATGTTACCAATTAAATATAAATAATGTTACAAATTAGTAGTTTCAATATTCACGACTAATCATGAATAAACGATATATTCAAATAAATGTCGTTTTTAAATTATGTGTAGAACACCCTTGTGGATGTCTCTTTCTCCCTAGTGCAATGAGTAACAGGTTGTTTGTTCATTAGTGATATTGCGTCTTTCTTGTATATATTTGCCATAAACGGTGATGATATCCCGTTGTCACTACTACCTTCCAGTATATTCTTCACAGTTCTAGAAAGCATAGTTGCTACATAGAATAAGGGAGAGTTCAGTTGTGAATTGAAAGCAACCCCGATTAGACTGACTTAGAAGTAGACAAATTAAACTTGGGATACTGTTGAAGTGAATTAAAGTGGATTAACTGCACTTCTTAAACAAATTGTTGTTACTCTCAACTACTTCACTTAAAACTAAATTATCAAACAAAACAAGGTATTTACATTACATGAGCCGCCGTCTGTGGTCTAGTGGTAAGCATGCTAGACTCACACCCCGAGGGTCGCAGGTTCAAATCCTGCCACGGGCTTTATCTCCAAAAGGCTTCTTTCTATAAAATCTTTTTCTCTTTGAGTCGAAGGCCTCTGTAGCTAGTACTCATTCCCCCAACACCTTGCACTCATAATTAATTATGGCGTAAGATATAATAATAATAATAATAATAATACATTACATGACACATTTCAGTGGTATCACAATTACCAAAGAACTAATTTTCTTAGCAACATTGCAAATTTTTCTTAACAACAGTTCACACTCATCTGATCCCACTTTCTCGCACACATTACTCTTACTTACCTACCAAATAATTTGCACCTGTCCGTTGACGTGCCAATTTTTCAGCCTTATTTCTGTGATGCACGAAAATCAAACATCATCACGTAGAAACGTAATTTTGTTCAACTTTCAAGACTCATTTCTCTTTCAAATTCTGCATCATTAGACTGAGAAAACCCGGCACACAATTTGCTCCAAATTGTTCCAAAATGTTTGTAGGAGTATTGTTTTCAAAACGTACACAAAAACTGATTGGAAATCTGATACTAAACGATCTGTTATTTCATTTTGTGGCTTAGAGTTTCTACTTTCTTCTGCTGCTCTTTGAGTTACCTGCGAATAATTTGAAGTAAAACCACTGCAAACACATCAATTTTTTATAATCTTTGAAGAAACAATTAAATCCCATGTTAATGCCTATCTATCAACATCAACATCACTCTTTGTGATTTTACGATATAAAATCGTCATTTAACAAACACCATTAACGTGTTTGTTTAATTATAATTATTTGTATTAATTTGTTGCTTTTTGTGTTCAAATTTCACTTTTATTTATTGGATATTTTATGATTAATTAATAGAAATACTCGTAGTAGAAGTGGAAAAATAAATGTTTAAAAAAATTGAACGACTATCACGAAGTTACTCAAAATAAACACCCTAAAGTCCCCAGTCCGCAACAAGACACCAGTGAAAGTACACCTGAAAGAAGTGTCTAATTATCGAGTCTTGGAATTGTTCGCTTGAATAAACAAACAAATCGACAATGGCATGTGTGCGAGTATGTTTGGGAGCTTCGTAACTCCAATCGCTTGTTTGCAAATTATATTCCGCAACGGTAGCGGCAGCGACTGCAACAACTCCAAAGAGTACTCCTTACAGCAGTACCCTCAAAGCTGGCATTAATTGAAATTTTAACAAATAAGTTTATTAATTATTGTCATGTCATTTTTAATAAAACATTTCAATTGCCTTAGTACACCAGTAGTAAAATATTTTTAATGTTATTTAATATTTATTTGTTGAATCGGACACAAATCGGAGCCACTCTAGGGTTGGTTGGATAGGCCTGTACAATTTACCGCTTCGTCACCTCTATGAATTCCCCCTGCGGTGGTATGTTGTTTTGCTCCTTAGGACGCGTTGATACTCTTGATGGTTGAATCACACGCAGTAAGTAATTGCTTTGGAAAGTATTTATGGGATCATATTTTCTTTTTGATGATAGGCGCATGTTTGATGTTGTCTTTGCCAACTGGATAATCTCTCTTGGAGGCCAGTTCTTTCTCTCATAATGATGCAGACGATCGCAGCTCTTCCAAAGACCCAACCCAGCTGCAAATGTAACCACTTTACATTCCTCACAAAATACCAACGACTTTGATATCAGCATAAACTTTCCATTCGTGTTCTTTATATTTTACACATTTCAGCAAAAAGACCATTATCTCGTATGATTCCTTAATGTTCACAACATGAGAGATTGGAAGGGACGGTTTCTAGTTTCCATTGTGCAGTAGACTTGGTTTGCTACTATCGACAAACAACTGCCGCTGCTGTAGATCATAAGGATGATCAAGGTCCAAGAATGAACAAGGAATGTAGTTGCAAACGGATCTAAAGACTGTTGTTTTCACAGAAGGAACGAAAAAGCCGTATTGCTTCAAGCGAGAACCATGTAATTCCGACTTCTTTTTTCTGCGTTCCAGACTAATTATTCAATTCAGACTGCGATAGATGTTTTCGTTCTCCTTCTATTTTGAACACACTGCCACTGGCTGTTGCTGTATCTTCTGATGAATCAGAGCCATTATAATTGTCAGTTTCATCGATACACTTGGGTTAGGGAATTGCAGCCGACTCCGGAGTTAGAAACGTAACAGATGACACATTCACATAAGTCCATTGTGTAGTTCTTCCAAAGACATTCTTTTTTACTCAGACAAACATAGCAATGAGGTGGCAAAAAGATAAACTCCAAACCATTGGCACGCCGAATTTCATGTATCGTCTAACGATAAAAAAAGCTATAATACATGAATCACATAAGTATATACAATTTACAACAAACACTCTTTGGAGCCATGTGACACGAATTGTGTGGCACGAACGACATATTGGTAATTGGTGTCCATCGTTCATCAATATTTTAAGGTGCTATTCTAAAGTGTTGCTGATAAGCTTCTTGCAAAAAATTGGGAAAACTGAGTTGATTTAACTTTCAGACATATTCCACGCATCTGGTGTATTTTTGTCGTCGAATTCTCTACTTAACTTTATATTGAAATGCGTAGCATACTTTAAGAATTGTGCGGTTTATCTATTCTGTACTGACGAGGAGTCCTGCCACACGACTAGACTAACTTGGACAAGAATGGACAAAAACAGAACCAATCAACTTCTTCGACTTGGTCGCGTATCACTGTCGACAACTGTGTCGGTTTTGACCAGCCATTGCATAAGTGGACAGCACGCAGAAAGACTGGGCCTACCCTCAAATGATTTTTGCCGAGGCTGTGGTTCCGAGGACGAGGACGAGACGGTTTTCCAACTCTTATGCCACTGCCCATCCTTTAGCAGAAGAAGAATTCGCACCTTTGGTACCCCATTTCTCACAGGTTTGATAGAGCTGTCATCCTTTAATATTAGGGACATAACAAGGTTCATCAAAGTATCAGGATGGCTTCCTGCAACATGATTGGGGAGTCGTGCCTTTCCTGGCGCTGCCCTTGCGCTGAATATCATCATCCCAAGTAAGGGAACTTTTTAGTCAGTGCTTGAACGGCGCCACACCGTGTTATCACAATGGGCCATTATGTGTGCTCAAGTGTGCTTTTGGCAAACTGGGCGGCCACTCCTACCTACCTACCTATTTTGTAACACCCTTCCATCTGAGAATATACTCGTACATATACAGATTCGCTTGGATTTTCTCCATGGTCGCAAATGAGAAAATACCTTTCCAGTTTCATAAGCCAGCAAATTTCTAAGAAGCATTCAGGGAAAACGAAGGAAGTATCCATACCTCGATCTTGAAACACTAACTTTGCCACAATTGGTTGCAGTCTTAACGCACAACAAAATGTGTCTGTTGTTTCTTCGAAGTGCTCGTTTAAGGTGTGCAATTGAAACGCGACTATCCTCCAAGGTTAAACACCCAGATTGTTACAGTTATGCCCTGATTAGCTGCTACTATTTTTACCATTGACACTGATTTTTATACTGACTGACTGAGTCACTGTAACTGTTGTTGTTGTTTTCGCAGTTGTTGTGGTTGTTGCTTTCGCAGTTGTTGTGGTTGTTGCTTTTGCTATTATTATTGCTATTGCGCCAGTTGCTGTTATTTGATTGCTTATCTTGCCAGTCATTATGGCCGTATTTAATTGCAGCGCATTAATTACATTTAGCCAAGTGTCAGAGTGTCCGCGGCGTGTAATGAAGATATATAAGGGCGCCTTAACTAGGGTTCAGTATTAATCACTTTGGACGTAGTGGCCGAAGGTTTGCTGCATGATGAGTGAGTGCGCATTGTAATGTAGGCCAAAATCTACGCTAACAATTCAATTTACCATATCGCATTCATTGTTTCAGTCGTTGATATGAGTGACGAACATAATGATTAATTAGATATTTTTACTGAAATTACTTTAAGTGCGCCCAGACATGATGGCTCCATAATATATTAGGAGGCAATGGTGCCGCCCACACAACGAAGCGAACACAACGAAGCGAAAGCGTTCAAAATTTGCCGGAAGAGAGTCCATGATTTGCTGCAGTTTCAGTGGAGTTGAGTGATGAGATAATAAACTGCTCTCTTACACAATAGAAATGAGGCTAGTAAAAAACCAGTCAGCGTACTTTAACGCAAGAGAAGAGCGTGGGTGATGACCTTGTTTTTTGGTCCATCAAACGCGTTCTGTCTACACCTCTCGCCATAAGAACAAAACATAATCGTGATATATTACATTACCCAAGACTTTCAATGCTTTCTCTCCATTGTGAAGGAGTGTGCAGCTGCTTCAGCGAAATATGAAATGAAGTTTTAGAGGTTGCAGCATTGTGGAGGAAGATAAATCACTAGAAATCAATGAATAACGCTAGAAATGGGTACAAAGAACTCGAGAATATTTCATTGGCTGAACAGCTGTTTGCCGTTACTATTTAGGATGCTCTTGAATATGGTTTAATTCACCTTAGAGAAGAGAATATAAGTCCACAAATATATTAAACAGCAATAATGGCTCAATAGGTGGTGAAAATCCAACATATTAGTACAGGTTTCTGACTGAAAGGTAACTACTAAGTTGACAGTAAGTAAGTAAATCAATTCAATCCACCTTTTCACACAGGAACAATTCTGCGATGATCAAGTTGCAAGACTTACGTACATCGAGCGGATCCGTCGTATTAACCGCTCGATGTAAGTAAGTCTTGCAACTTGATCATTGCAGAATTGTTCCTGTGTGAAAAGGTGGATTGTATTGATTAACTTACTTACTCTCAACTTAAGTTCTTTTGACTTTTGGTTGCATGGAAAGATGGTTTATCAGGGGACTTCATTCATAACACTAATGCATGCGTATCTGATTTTCACTGCTGAGACGACGGTCCTCGGTCGAACAGGAGCCTCATCTTAGCAAAGACCTGGGCTTCGTATCAGATATGAATAAAAATGAAATATGAATTGTGGCCAATTAAAAGCAATAGTGGCCAGTTTCACAGCAGCTAACTTTAAATTATGATTATTATTATTATTGAGCCGTCGTCACTTGGCGGTCGTGGCATATCTTTGCTCTGAAGGAGAAACTACTCGTGTTGTAAAACAAGCAACGATTTTCTGCAGCCGCCACATTTCACTTTCCTTCTATGATCATATATGGAACCACTGAGTGTGTGTTTGTTTGTGTGTGTGTGCACTTGTATCTATTGTAATAAACTTTTCCACAGCCCATCAATGCAGTGCACAATACCCGCAATATGCATTGCATCGAACATGCCCAATTGACTAATTTTACCAGAAATATGTTTGCACCAGAAAGCAAAAAACAAACGCTGCTACAAAACAACACAAATTCCGGCCAGTTTCTTACAACTGAATGTATTGTAATTGCAATTATTGTTGCTGTTGTTGTTGTTGTTGCTGTTGTTGCAACCCACCACACACATTGCCACGGTTGGTAATTTACACTCTATCGCACACATTGAAATGAAAAAGAAATGCGAAAAATTGCTTCGATTGGTAGCATGCAACCGAATGCCGCACTTAAGCCATAAAGCCACATGCGCCAAGCAGTGAGGCGGGTGGTCAGAATGCTTTACAAATGTGGGCTGTTTCTTGCGCGTACAAATGGTGCCAGTATCCGACCGAGTAGGAAGCTTAAGTGCGGTTTATAGTGAATAAGAAACTCAACTCACAGTTTCAAATGACAAATCCTTGAAAGAAAATTAAAAACTTTGCTGACATATTGGAATATTCCGAATAAAAAATATGAGTTTGCAATTTATTTGGCAGATCATGTTCGCCATCAGCTGTTTGCCATCAGCTGTTCGCCATCAGCTGTTCGCCATCAGCTGTTCGCTTATACAATATAAGTTCAGCTGTGCATAACTTACTGAAAAGTGGAGAAGTTGTACTTCTCAAAAGGAGACATTGAACCATATCCAAAAACATATTTGATTCATTTGTCAGACATTTGTTTATAAAGTGGAGTGCCGAACAAAAGAGAATATTTATGTATAGAAGCCATTATTATAGAGAAGAGAGTGTGTATAATAATATTGATTTATTTGAGTACTTACGTCACTTAAATTTGATCTAATGAGGTTAAGGAAAGTCTAAAGTGGTGTGCACACAACCGATCGTGAGAAGACACCTTATGGTATTTTCTTTGAACCACTGCAGGTCATACTCGTAATGCTATCAGTAGCATTGATTTAAGCTTATAGTATATACTCGTATATGGACGATCAGAACGGAAGAAAATAAGCTTCTACGTTTCACTCTGTATCCGGCGGTCGAGAAGGTTGTCTAATTTCACCATTGCTGTTACTAATTGTCCTCTGCGATGTCTTTATCAGATCTATTGATGGTTGTCAGGGGGACATACCTTGGAACAATGGCCATCTGGAAGATCTCGTTTACGCTGACGACATCTGCTTATTGTCATTAAAGCATGCGGACATGCAGAAGAAAATCGATCTGGTGGAAGAATCCAACAAAGTTGGATTAAATATTAATGGCGATAAAACCAAATCTTTGAAAGTAAATGTAGAGGATTTGAGTAGAAGTTTTAACGTAACATATAGCAGTCTTCAAAACGTCAACAGCTTCACTTACCTGGGAAGCATTAGCTCTACGGATGGTGGTGCGGCAGATGACATACAAAATGGAGTCACAAAAGCTCGCGGTACGTTTGCTAAACTAAACAAACTATTTTCATACATGCAAAGTTTCGCATTTTCAACTCAAACGTCAAATCGGTTCTTTGTGTGATTGTGAAACTTGGCTCACGACGGACTTACTCTCAAGCACAGTTTCAAGTTTTCATCAACAAAAGCCTGAGGCGCATATTACGCATTTGGTGGCCCAGAATAATCAAGAACGCAGATTTCTGAGGAATATGTAAATAACTACCATCCAGACAGAGATAAAGCAGAAGTAATGGAGATGGATCAGTCATACCCTACGCAAAGATCCCACAGAAATAACCAGACAAACCTTCGAGAATGGAACCCGCAAGGCATTAGAAAGAAAGTACGGCCTAGGTGCGAATGGATGAGGACGCTTGAAAAGGAGATTTTATCTACCGGGAAATCTTTCAGAGAAATAAAAGTCATTGCGAGGAAACGTGGTCGATGGAAACGTTTCGTGAAGGTCCCACAAGGGACGACAGGAACTAAGAGAGAGTAGGTCTTTGAAATACAATGGAGTTCGAAGCAGAATGCTCCGATGAACTGAGTGTTGCCTTCTCCAACTGTTCATCTACTCTTCGAAGACTGGTTACACTATAATATATAATAATACATAATAAAGTTCGGTTTGGATATTTATTAATACGATTGACGCGTTTGCTACAGCACCGGAGTAATACGATTATCATCTTATCGAATGTGACTGGGGAATTGAACATTGCATAATAACTGAATAGATTTTTTTGTTTGTTTTTAAACATCCATTTTGCTTTTACTTTCGATTTAATGTTCTAACTAAACTAGCAGAAATTTTGCATGCTGCACTCAAATTTGACATGTTTCCTGAGATAGGAACAAAAAGATTATTCTATTCTATAATTAATGATTTCATTGGTACAACCATGGAAACAGGCGATGTATTATCGCAGTATACCAATGCAGTTCGAAGCTAAGTGAATTAGTACTGCGATATTTACGGGTTTATTTCATATGGGAAGTGGGTTGTTAGATAGGTATTTACTGATTAATAGATAACAAATGCCACATGTCCGCTACAGTAAACAATTGAAGTAACTCATTTACTAACAAAAATCAACCCATATTAGTTTACGAATATTAAATCTATACTTGTAATGGTTCTATTGGGGTCTCTACTATACAATATGTCATGATGTCATTACACGACTATAATTTTACCTAGTACTGTTACTCCGAGATACTACTTTATAATTATATATAAACTCATGTTAAACCGGGGCTTATCGCAGACAAAGATATTTTAGAATTCTGTTTTTTAAATTGAACGCCACTATAAATACGAGTAGAGGCATCGGAGTTCGTACTTTGCTGAAAGCACTTGAAAACTTGAATCGTGTCATGTGGAAAACACAAATTTGTATATTGTTTACCTGGACGGTATTGGTTTCCGCGGTAAATATACTTGTTATCCTTACGATCCTCATTTCATTAATTACCTTAAATAATAAATTAGCATATTTGGAACTACGAGCTAATTGCAGTCACTCACAACGTGTCGAGTTCTGATATTTTGGACTTCAATTTAAGGGTATCGCGGATCAGACGGGCTGCGCTGGCGATCAGTGGCTATGTAGACATAAAGGAAGATTTGACAGATGACTTATTTATTCAAGCGACGATGACACGCAGTGCCACTGGTAGTTTAGATTATCAAGGCTTCCCCTTTCATTTGCCTAATGAAACGCTTACAAATACGATGAACTTCTCCTACAAGCGTTATATAATGCCTTCAGTGATGGATTGTGCACCCGCAAGTCCACAATTCAACGATACTTTTGTGGGGCCACTCACCAAACGACGCATTGTCATTGATAAGTGTGTCATCAAGACCGATTGAATACCAACAAATTGGTTATTATCGATTATTATTTGCCCTCACAGGACAAACGGAGGCATATTTACAAATTAATTTCAAATTGTCTATTGATACGAGTATATACTAAATATTTACGAGTACTCCTACTCGCAGCTTCTTAGCCCCAGTAATAAATCGTGTGCATTTAAAGAACAAAAATATTCTTCAGTGTGCTGGAAATTCCGAGGTGCGCTGTGTTTCAGGAAGTGTCAGTGTACATATTCAAAAGTGGTGTCATTGGGCAAACAATTTCTAACCATTCCTAACCAGTATCCTAACATTATTTCGCGTTAAATTTTGTTGTTTTCGTTCTTGAGTGTGATAACGGCAGAGCATGTAAAGTTGGGATAGTACACGGCCTATTCCAAAGTATACTGAAAATTAGAACAACAACAAGTTTTTTGCCAGAACAGCTGTATTTTATTCTAAACAGTTCCCTGCCGACTCAATACAGAGAGAGAGAGAGAGATACAGACCAGAGAACACAGAGAAAAGAAACTCTCTTTCGCTGCCGGCGAGCGTAGCGCACATATCAGAGAACACATAGAAGGGAAAGTCTTTGTCGCTGCCAGCGACCGTAGCGGACACATCACGATTTTCAGTGGATTCACCACGATTCTGAGTGGATTCAACACGATTTTCAGTGGATTCATGTACAGCGTCCGTCTGCTTTATTCCGCTGCTTTGCCGTTTGACGTTCTTTACGCTGTGTACTCTGATACAGACGGTGTAAAACCATGTCGAGTGAGTATTAGCATTAGTATTATCGGCCGGTATGTCCTTCAAGATGTCGCTACATGACTTTGGAATGGTTGCTACGTTCACCAAATGCTCTCTTTTCGTCGGCAAATGCATTTTTCCGAAGAGGTAAAAGTCGCACGGTGCCAAATCAGACGGATACGGGGAGTGTTCGACAGTTAAAATGCGACTTTTAATAAAAAAAAATCGGTCAAAATGCGATAAATTGATGTGTTTGAGATGCGTCACTCCAATTCCAAGAATTTCAATGAAGATTTTGCATGATCTTTGATAAATGCACGCACGGTTTTGACAGAATCTGCGGTGATCACGAATTTCGGTTGGCCAACATGTTGCTCATCATCTATGTCCACACGACCGTTTTTGAACCACTCATGAAATCTGCCACGGGATAAATAATCATCACCATCAACTTGGCTCATCAATTGAAGCGAAGAATTTTTCCCAATTTTAAAACAAAACTTAATAATAACTCTTTGCTGGATGCTAATTTTTATATCGATAAACATAGTGTCACTTCAGAGGCAATAACTCTGCTTCTATTAATCCAAAGGTGGTGACAATACCTCAGTGAGTAATCTACTTTTCTGACGCATTTAATTGATAATATATGACCTCACTAGAAATATAGATTTTTCCTCTTTACTTTGTATAATTATTGTATATTGTGAGTAGGTGGTAAATTGGTGAAGTGGCTGGTAAAAAGAGTGAGCGAGGGAAGGGTTATTCCTAAAGCATCTACACAAAATCGTAACAAAATCTTCATATAAATTATGAAGGTATGTTTGCACTCCGGTATGTGCTAGGTAGGTAGGTAGGGAGGGCAGCCGCATCACCAATAACCAGTGATGCCACTTAGACCACCAGTTGGGTCCGTTGTGAACCGCGGATGCGAGGCATGGCTACGCTTCCCCCTCCCGATTGAACCACCCTGAGCCTTTTACAAAGCGAAGAAGGTTGTTAACACCTGACTGATATAGACCATTTATACTTGTTAAGAAGTGGGATCCTAGCAAACGCTCCCTATTTCTGGCAAAAGCAGGACATGTACAGAAGAGATGCTGGACCGTTTCCAGCTCCTCCTCGTTCCTGCAGCTGCGGTAGAAATCATGTATATAAACTCCCATTCTTTTTGCATGATTTCCTATTAGACAATGTCCCATGAGGGCTCCTATTAAAGTCCTAATTTGTAGTCTATTGAGTCTAATGATATTCCTAGATAGACGCAGATTTAGCCTCGGCCATGTTTGCCTGGCGATTTCACAGGTAGTGGCACAGATCCACCTTTGATTGGTAGAATTAATCAGTGTCTCTCTTATGAGAAGCTTACAAGTCGCGAGAGGTACACCTATATACCTACCGACATTTGGCATACAAGTGCCATCTCTCGCAAGTTGATCAGCCTTGCAGTTCCCTGGTATATCCCTATGTCCTGGCACCCAGCACAACTGGACATGGAATTTTTTAGCCATCTCATTTAGAGATCGGCGACAGTCTAAGACACTCCTCGATGTTATTTGGAATGCATTCAAAGCCCTTAGTGCAGCCTGGCTGTCCGACAAAATGCAGACATCCTTGGCGGTTACCTCGTTTATCCTCAGCCAATTCAAGGCTTCGTGAATAGCGGTTACTTCCGCTTGAAAAACACTGCAGTGATCCATTAGTTTGATGGATTCACTGATTGAGGGCATTTCGCAATAGACTCCTGATCCTACACCGGTATTCATTTTTGATCCGTCTGTGTATATCTTAATGGGAGTATCTGGTGATGGATCCCCCTCGAGCCATTCCTCTCTGGAAGGAATTCTGACCCAAAAGTTCCTTTCGAAACAGAGGGAAGAAGGAAGGTAATCAATATCACTGGGTATGTCCGTGTAGGATTCTAATATGGTCGCATGTCCATACGGAACAGCTTTCCATTGTGAGCTCGCCTTGAGCCGAATAGCGGAGCATGCCGCTAAATATTTGCAGAGAGATCTAAGGGTGGCAGATGTAGTCCAATGCCAAGGTTGGCGTGGTTTTCATGGTGCCACTTATTGCTAATTCTGCTGATCTCTGTGCCTTACCGAGTGTTTCGTGGTAGGTCCTTTTCTGAATTGCAGTCCACCTGACCACATTTCCAAATAGGAGAATTGGCCTGACAACCGCAGTGTAAAGCCAGTGAGCTACCCTGGGCTTAATTCCCCAGGTTTTACCTATAGCTCTTTTGCAGGCGTAAAAAGCCACCCCAGCTTCTATGGTGTTTGACTTCCAAGTAAGCTTTCTATCGATTATAAGACCAAAGTATTTCGTCTCTTCTGAAATCCATAGAGCTTTCCCCTTAAGAGTAATTGGGTCTAATTGAGGGATTTTATGTTTACTAGTAAACAGAATGACCTTAGTCTTATCCGGATTTACTCCAAGACCACAGTCCTCCGCCCACTTTGAAAGAATATCTAGAGCATTTTGCAACGAATCTCTCAGTGTAGATGTGAATTTTCCAGTGACAGCAATGACAACATCATCGGCATAAGCCACCACCTTACATCCCACCGCCTCTAATCTTATCAGGAGTTTGTTAACAACTGTGTTCCATAGAAACGGTGAGAGGACACCTCCCTGAGGTGTACCCCTGCTCACCAACTTACGTAGGACCGATTCTCCTAGATTCGCCTCATTCGCCGGTATGTGCTTGAACTTATAAGAGTATTGAAGGTATTAGTTCCTAGTACCCATCTCCTGCATATACCACTGAAAAACTGCAATACTAACTGATCATATTTGGTTTCAAATATTATTCAAAGAGTAGTCAGTCTGAATTAAGGAACAAGCAAAGTGGTTCACATCCCAGAGCAGAGTAGTCTTAAATTTAATAAAAGCCCCATCTCTATACACAAATCTTTCATCCACGGACATAATAAAAATATTCAATAGGGGAATGATTGAGAATTTCTTAGATATAATTATGAGAGACACTAATTTAACAACTCTTCCAGTGTGAATCAAAGGAAGTAGACGTCTATTACAGCTCCTGTCATTTCAGATTTTTCTTCTCGATTATGTTGATTGGATATTCCACCCTTGATTCAATTCAAATTCAACAAATTCAAGCGTGCCAAAATATGATCAAATTACTTTAGATAATTAAATCATTAATTTAAACCATCATTCTAAAAACTATAAAAAAGGACATGTGTTTGGGCTGACATACGGTAATTGTGAACCCTAAAAGTAAACCAATTTCTGTGTAGTATATTCAATATTTGGGTTTCATATTTAAAAATTATCCCTCGTGCATATTGGAGCAGTTGCAAAGCAGACTCCTCTTAAGTTGTGCGATTAAGTACCTATTGGAGTTTGTTATATAGTATTTAGTGTAGTTTATTATATAGTATATAGTATTATTATATAGTATTGCCCCTGAGACCTTTCTAACCAACCTGACAATTATGTTTACCCATATAATGAAAAGTGGCAAACTCTCAAAAGCGATTGAAGGGTGTGTTGGCAGAATAAACGAAACAATATTTTGATCGTATGCTGAAACTATAACTGCAACATATAATATATGGCGGAGGTGCTCAATATTCATGGTGGTGGGCTTGAGAGTAGTTAAATTATACTCCAAAAATCAGACTAATACTGTGTCTGTATACTAAGAATGTAAATACCTCAATAGAATTTAGCCACATCATTTTTCAATGAACAACATTTTTCTATGGAGAACGATGCAAGTGTTTGTATTGTTTTTTTGCAGAAAATGATGGTAAGAATTCATAAGGATGATGGTTCCGATTCATAACAGAATTATATTAAAAGAAAAATAATAGTACTAGTCTGTTCAAAGTAGGATCTGTTAGAATACTTGCTCAGTCTTGGGTATTGTTAAATCAAATTATTAAGGTAACGCTATTGGCCTCGTACGTTATCATCCATTTTTCAATCAGTATCAGTTTAAAGCTTCAAAGCACTATTTGTAAACTGCTGCATAATTCTAAACGCAGACTCTAAATGGTCAGCCTTACACGCGTCTAAGTTAAAGCGCTTGATTGGCACAGCCGTGTGCAAGTGTAGCAAGGCCACCATGTCTCGAACCACATTTAAATACGAGCAACACCGATCATGCCAAAGTAAAAGTTGTCGCGAACACAATAGACGCCCAAATCAATGCGATATTGTTGGCAGATATTTACAACAATAGCCAAGAATACGCGAATTTGTCTCAGAATTTCTTAATGAAATAATAATCAACTTAGAACAGGCTGAAATGAGCGCAGGTGCATTTCTCAGACGGAATGCCAAGCCAGCAATCATTCTATTTGCACTGACTTCAGGTAATTTTTTAGTATTATACACTAAACTGGGGCACCTTCCAAGGACGTTTAAGTGAGTGTGAGTGTGTGTGTGTGTGTGTGTGCAAGTGTGACTGTACGTATGCACTACGAGTATTGCCGCCAAATTAAGTTAAAGAGTTGGGTGCATAAGCGGCAAAGGAAAACGCTCATTAAGCAGATTTTATTAGACGGGCGGCGACTCTGTTCTACCTCGCTTGCTGGTTGCGGTGTTGTTCTGTGCCAGCATATTCAAAAATTGTATACTTGTAAAGTGTGGAATAAGTGTGGTGCGCTCTAGAGATGTAAGATGTAACGTTTTGTTAGAATACAGATCTCCGGTGTAGATAAAAAAATAAATATTAATATGAGTCACTGGTGTAGATAAAAAAAAAAATATTAATATCAACATCATTCATTCATGATCGAAGAACGCGATGTTTATTCCACATTTTAAATAACAAGGAAAGTAAATTCGACTTCTTTCAAGACACATTTTACTGTTTTAGATGATTTCTCTTGCCTTTATGTTGAACGAAACGAAAAATATCCTCACCTTCTACATGATAATAGTGTTAACCAAAAGTGGGTATCTACTTAGACTAGTCTAATCGGAGGTGTGTTGTTGCGCGGTGGTATCACAATGGACCCATGGTGGTCTGAGTGAGCTGGTCCTTAGACCGGCTGCCACGTTAACCTAACCTAGCCTAGACTAGTCTAAATTTTTAATTAACAGGATCTTATCTATACAGAATACTGTGCCACTTCATCAACCCAGTATCTCGTTTATATTATATTTTGTGTATGATTACAACAAAAAAGCTTAAGTAAGACCCTAGTTTGAACAAATTTGGACTGGTTATCTTCTACGACTGAAACGATTTGGAACTGTGTTAGCAAGAAAATTGTTTTATATAAAAATATACACATTGAAAATCACCCGGGAGGTCGTGGGTTCGAATCCTGCTCCGTCATGGTTTCAAAAATGTTTCCCTTTCTCTACGAATCGAAGGTATTAGTTGCTAGTATTCACTCCTCCAAGCACCTGCAGACATTATTAAATATGGTTGCAGGTTTAATAATAATAGTAAATATTTACAATATTAAAATAGATACAAAGCATGAACTTAACCATCTTCTTGTTTGGTTTGTTTGTTAACAAGCGAGTAATTTGTGTGGTGAATCGAGTATCCCTTACTTTTAAAGGACATTATTAACGTCTGGAAAATGAAGATATTGCTTATTCTTACAATAATTTGATTTTGCTTTAGATTTTAAGTAATTCCGTATTGCAAAATATCGTGACTCCCAAACGAGTAAATCGAAACAAATTTTGGAGATGAAAGTAACGAACAATAGCAAGTGTCGAAGGGTGAATATACGAGTATTTGGTACACACCGGTTACTCACTGGGTACTAGATAGATATATTTAAGGGTGTTATACACTGCGACCTGAAAGATCTATTGTGATACCCCTATCACTGGGTACTAACTGGGTACTAAATTTCATGTAGCTTTGTACTGAAGTGCGAAAAACATGCGCTAGTTGTATTTTAATTGTTTATAGCCAGATTATGGAGTTGATATTTTTTTGAATAATTTATATTTAATAATTGCCTTGCTTTCTAGTAAAAATTTCTGAGTCAGATTTGCCTTTCTGGTACATGGACACTTTATACCATACACCTTTAAAACGTGAGTGAAGATTGAGAATTTGATCGCTTTGCTTTGCTTGAATTTAAAAATTTTAATTGCTTGCTTTAGGCAAATACCAAGCCAAAAAATTCTAAGTAAAGTTTCCTACATTCCCAATACTGCTTATATAAATGTCATTCAATTATAATCCTAAGCCACCAACAACATTTCTTATATGAACGTCCAGTAAAGTACGATTACAGCGAAGAGTAGTAAAGTAACAAGAAAAGGCGGAGACAAATGTTGATCACATGTGAAGATCTATGTTTAATTATTCGTTATAAATAGTTCATAATTAGGGGCTATGGTGCCTGTCCAGCTAAACTAGCAATGAGAGACAAACATTATTTTGGTGTTTTCTTCAAGATTTATTACTTTGTGCCAGGGGTCCAATATTGAATTTTGTGATCGTATAACACAGAAATTTATGTTTTCTAAACATTTTCCGCACCACTAAAAACTCTTATATAAGGAGCTCCTTGAATCCTGGTATAGGCTACTCACTCACGATTTGATACCATACAAAGCGAAAGAGAACCTAGGCCTGTGCCTTCCAAGTCCCAGTCAAACCAAATACGCTCTCTTAACTCTACTCTTATTACACAGTATTTGGTCAAACCACCACCACATCTTCCGCTCTTACGAGCGCCATTTCGCTACAAACGTATGCGCACTAAAAATGGTATCTAACAACTGAAGCCACAAATTGGCCTCTACTTTTGGCTTGTGTCTCTGCGGTCGTTCGTTAAGTCTTCTTTGGCTTTGTTTGTATGGAAATTTGCGTTTTTCCATGCATTTCTTCAATTTTTACTGTTGCAATTTGGCAAATATTTTACAACTGTTTTTTAATTGTTGGCTTATCCAATACGCGGAACTGTTTTTGATGCAAATGATCAAATATCACGTCAGTTTTTTCTTTGGTTTTCCTTTGCATGCAATTATTTGCGTTAATTTGTTGTTGTTGTTGTTGTTTGCCGTTATTAGTATTTTGGAGAGAAATTAGCAAATTGCGCATAGTTTATAAACAACAAAAAAATAGTTGCCAGAAATTTAATTTATAATTAATTACTTTACTGCGCAGAGGAGTGTGAGTGCACCGTTCGAATCAAAAAAAATTGTAAACCATTCCGTAATGCATAACGTTGTAATACTCGTAATAAGGCGGCTTTTTGTTGTCTTCTCTTTCATAGAATTTCGATATTACTTACAATTAATAAATTATTCATTTAGTATTTGGATTTGTAATTTCGTTCAAATGAAAGCAATGTACATAATTATGAGGTACTTTATGGAAATATTGATGAATAACAAACCCGGCAAATTGTTGTTCCATTTTTTCACATGTTTATAATCGCCGAGCATACTAAAATACTTTTATCCTTTCCGACAGCCAACAATACAGTGGCAACCAATATGCTTAGCAATTTCTCTATACATATACGAGGGGTACTATTTATATTTCGGGAACTGGGAACACTAATGTCAATAGCTAAAATCTGGCAACACCATAATAAAGTATGACATTTTTAGCATAAACGTACTCACAACGTGTTGATGTACAAGTGCTATTTGTTTGGTTTACACTGAGTTAAGAAAATCAATTTGGCCAAAAAGTGGAAATTTCAAGACAAGGTTTTCTTTGGATTATTTTTCACAACTTTCGACGTTGATTATCTCAACAAGAATGTTTCGATGAACTCAGTTCCTTGTATGGCGATAGAGAACCATCAAAAACCACAGTATATCGCTGATATAGAGAATTCAGTCGAGGTCGCCGACGAACTCCGTGAAGGTCGTCCAAAATCGGTTGTTGTGCCACAAAACATCAATGCAGTCCTTGAACTGATAATGCAAGATCGTCATGTAACAAATCGTGAGATAGAGGACACCTTGGGCATTACTTCCACTTCCATACATTCAATATTACATGAATATTTGGCTGTAAAAAGCTTTGTTCGCATTGGATCCCACATAATTTGACAATCGATAAAAAAAAAGGCTCGTGTCAATTAGTGTAGGGAAATGATTAAAAAGTTCGACCGTGGTGTGACAGGGACAGAGACGTGTATAAAATCGTGACAGGTGACGAATCATGGATATATGCGCATGAGCAGGAAACAAAACAACAATCGACCGTGTGGGTATTCCAAGACGAGCTAAATCCAACAAAAGTTGTTCGTGGAAGAAGCACAGCGAAGCAAATGGTCGCCTGTTTCTTCGACCGAATGGGTCATGTGGCCACTGTTCCGTTTGAGCAACGTAGGACGGTCAATTCTGAGTGGTACACGACCATTTGTTTGCCGGAAGTCTTCGGAGAAATTTGTAAAGCCAACCGCCAAAGACGAATCATTCTCCATCATGACAATGCGAGCTCTCACTCATCTCGTCAAACAGGTGAATTTTTGAGCAGTCAAAACATCGAATTGATGACTCATTCTCCGTACAGTCCTGATTTGGCACCCAATGATTCTTCTTGTTCCCGAATATCAAAGGTAAACTGCGTGGTCAACGATTTACGAGCGCCGAAGAAGCAGTTGAAGCCTTCAAAAACCATGTTTTGGAGGTGTCTCAAGAGGAATGGAGAAACTGCCATGACAAATGGTTTGAACGAATCCAAAAGTGTATTGATCATCAAGGGGCATATTTTGAAAAGCCATTTTCATTTAAAAATATTTGTTATTTGCTATTCCCGAAATATAAATGGTACCACTCGTATAAGGACAAATAAAATAACCAAAAATAGTGACAATTGGGTACATGAAAATTCACACCTTTTATACTGCAGTGTATATTGCCTTCAAGAAAATGTGAAATATAATAGGAGGTGTGGCATATATGGACATACGAGTATATAAACAATATTTTTCAGTGTCACTCCATGAGTAGATTCAGCCATATCTCTCAGTCAGTCTATGAGCTATTGCACACTATGTTCAACAATAGAGAAACGATGATAACTTGGAAAGTATAAAAGATAAATATTTAATTTCAATTTTTGCATTGAAGTATATACAGTGAAAGCTCCCATAAGCGGACACTAACGGCACCGTATTTTTTGTCCGCTTAAAAGATAGTCCTCAATAAAAACATAAAAGAAAACATTAAATTAGAAGTTACATAGAAAACAAAGGTTTATTGAAAACAGTTAGTAGGTTTTGTTTGCAGCTTATTGGCTTAACTATGTTTTAACAGTTCTGTTTGAAAAATAGACTACATTTCTTAGTTGTTCGAAGGCCTTATAATCATTTCTTATAAAATTTTGGAGACTTTTAAAGGCTATTATAGCTTCACCATAGCTTTTAAATTCTTCAAGAACATGGTTTTCTTCTTCTACCCCTTCTTCTTCCCCTTCACTCTTCACTAATTGTAGAAATTCCGTCCATAGTGAATATAATATCATCTTGACCCGATTCAGTGCACAAATTATTGTCGACATCAATGAACCTAGTCAAAATTTCTTGGTGGACTTCCACTATTTCGTTGACTGGGAGAACTAATTCTGTGTCGAAAAATTTTGTCTTAAGCTGCGCTAGAGACAGTCATCCTCAGATTCGTTGCAGTTCCACCCTATTTTAAAAAAAGCAGTTTCGTATAGTATCGGCGCTAAGTTTTCCCCAGGCTTGCTTCATGAAGTATATGGTCTCCAATACATTTGTTGCATTAGCAGTCTGTGACACATTTTTCGAGTCATCAATTCGCGTTATAACGTGTTGCGGTAGTGCAATTTGCAATTTGGATAATGCCCTGGTGCAGGGGTTGACAGACGGAAGTTGTGTTAGGGGGAAAAAAAATATTGTTACATTTTTAAGTATAGTATCTCTGGAATGAGAAGTCGTATTGTCTCAAAACACCAACACCTTTCTATTCTCACTTCCCATTTTCCTATCGAATTGTTGTAACCATTGTGTCATTATTTCGCGCGTCTTCCAGGACTTTTGGTTTGACTTCCAAATGGCTGGTAAGTCCCTTAAGTTAATGTTTTTGAAAGCACGAGGGTGGGCTGCTTTTCCAATAACCAACATTTGCCGTTTCTCACCAACCATATTGACACAAAACCAAATTGTTAACCGCTTCTTGGCTAATTTCCCCCCCGTACAGGTTTCTGCTTTGAAAGCCTTAGGTTTTTGGGGTAAATCTTTGTAAAATAGTCCAGTATCGAGAGCGTCCGGTTAATAGAGGTTGATTCGTATGAAAAATTTGATAAATTGTTCGGTACCAGCAAAAAATGTCCAGTTAAGGGAGATGCCCTCTTATGAAAATCCGGTTATGGGAGCTTTCACTGTATTGAAGCCTTCAGCTTCTATCTCATGGCATATGTTGTATAGTATAGGATAGTTTCAAGTAGATATTTAGTATACTCCGTGGAAAGGAGACGCCATATTTTTTATTGTTCGTCAGAGATGCTTCAAATTGTATACTGGCTTTTCATAAGCTTGCTTCAAATTGTATTCAGACTATCCTGTAAGCATGCTTTTCATAATGGCCCACACATTTTTTATAGGGGTTCCAATAGCATCTGAAGATTGTGAGGGCCATTCTATTTTCATCCATCCACTTGCGGCAGGCAGAGACGCATCCAATGCTCTTAGCCATTGACTTCTTGTATAATTCAACTTTCATTATTGGGTCCAAACATCTTCTTGGCTGATTTCAGAAAGCGTCAAATTGTATACAGGCTTTTGAAGCTTGCTTTTCATAATGGCCCACACCTTTCCCATAGGGGTTCTAATAGTATCTGAAGATTGTGAGGGCCATTCTATTTTGATCCGTCCACTTGCGCGTTCTGAGAAGCATCCCCCGACATTACCTTTTACAGGGTGTGCGACGGTGCGTTGTATAAATTATTTATTGCTGGTTAACCAAAGATGCTTCACCGGAATGCGTGCTCAAAAAGTCGATTAATCAGTAAACACCAAATTCGACCAAACACGATTGCTGTTGCCACGTGCCCACGTCCTTATGTGGTCTTCCGTAAGCAGGTGTCGTGGTAGTAGATCGAAGTTTTACCTTTGCCTCGAATAAGTGCTGCCTCATTGTGTTAATTCATTTTTTCAATAGTCCCTCCTCAGCTTCCCACAGCCGCAGAGTGGATTCTGCTCGAATTTACCCAGCCAGCTAAATGTTGCTCTCGATTTCCCTTGATCCGATTGTGGCTTAGGTCGCACCGTTGCCACGTCCTTTTCCCCATATTCCTATAGAAAAGGGCATATCGAAATATGTACTTTGCTGATATTTTATATGCAAACGGATCTATACGGCCGACCGTAAATATATTCCTTACTTGCCCTGCTTTATTTGCAAACGCAATTAAAAGTCTGTTAAAAATTAACACTTCCGTGCCTGTGGTTCAGAGTTGTCTTAATTCACCTGATATTGTTTTTAAATAAAATGAATAATAATTATTAAATAAAAATACAATTGCATGCTTAACAAAAAAAGGCACTAATTTTGAAAAAAAAAAAAATGTAAATAAAGAAATAATTGAAGACAGTCCGTACAATTTCTCTGCGTGCCATAACTATGCACAGCTGTGCCAGACCATCATTTTCATTTTTGATTTGTTTTTATTAATTTTTTGTTTTGTAATTTAAATTTAGGGTTTAATGCGAAACACATTTCTTTGTTGACTAAAAATATGTTTTCTCTTTTTTATTATGATTAGAAATTCATCAAAGTGAGTTTCAATTGTGTACTCACACGTCGTGTGTTGTGACTTGAGAGGGTGCCCAGATGTCAAATGGCAGTCTTTTCGTACTCAAACAGCGTGAAGGCTGCAATTGAGTGACAAGAATTGAAGAAAAGTGAAATTTAAACAACGCAAATAAACCAACATTATAAATTTGTGGAGTTCATAAATGACTGACTGGCTGGTGGCTTAGTTGTTAAATATCACTGCGATGAATGACAGCAGCCGTGGTTGTCCAAGTGTGGGCGCGACAATTGTTAGGCTTGATGGGGAAACCAAAGATAACAACTTCAATTCATCGCATAATTATAGTCGAATGATGGTCTTTTGTTGGTTTTTGCTGATTGGTGTGTTGGGGTGCTCACTAGCTATGATTTGATAATCGTGTAATGATTACTATGAATTTCATTGTCTGAAAAGGTGTTTAGTTCATGTTTAAAATAGTGTAAACATATAATCAGCAAGTTAGACGATTATATAGAATGGTGTGAAGAAAACTTTTGTGTTTTTATATTAGAGATAATTAAAAACTTTCTATGTGCGCCGTGGCTACGGAGCATATACTTGAAGAGAAGTGTTTGTGAGAGTAATGTGAAATATGAGTAATAACAAGTTCTAAATACCGACAAACTCATTAAGGAACTATACAGTTCCATGATAGTACTATACAGCTCATTATCCAGCCACACAACAATTTATGTTGCGATCTCCCTGCTCTTCAAATCAGTAGTTTAATGGAAATATCTAATTAAGCAACTTTCATTGAACATATAATATTGTTAATAAATCTTTCATTCAGTTCTTATTGAAGGTCAGAGAGCATTTTCACGCTTTCATTCAGCTCTTTCTGTATATTAACGGGCATCTTACGTGCTACAAAAGCCTTTTTGTTAATGCAACCACGTGTTGATATGACATTTGAGGCAACATTCTGAATTCTTGCAATGACTCCTTTATTAATTCCGACCATTCTTTTTGCTCCATCTATGGTTATTTCAAACACATCTATTGTACACAAACTCTTGTATAAATTTATTCATAATATTGAAGATACCTTCTCTTGTGGTATGATCTGATAGACGCTGCCAAGAATTTCTTCAGTCATTCCCCCATTAGGAATGTCTTTATCCATTCCCCCATCAGGAATTCCTTCATCCATTTCCTCATCTAATTTCCAAATTTCGGAATATCAGTGGACTCATCGACTTGTACTGTATTATAACAACTTTGAGAAATATCAAATAATAACGTCTGCTTTACATTATTAGACATATCAATGATTCGCTGATGAACCGCTTTATTTGAGAGGGAAACGGGGTCGAAAGTTTTTTTGGCCTATCTGTTGTAATTTTCACGCTATTGAAAGATGTGCCCAGATCAACATTGACAGGAAATATCGGGGGAAAAACAACGTGATACTATCTGATAGTCAAGCAGCACTCAAGAGTCTGAGCTCACCCTTGGTGAGGTCTAAACTTGTATGGGCTTAACTCCCTAGGCATTATGAACAAGTTATCTCTAATGTGGGTACCAGGCTACGAGAACATAGGAGTAGAGGGAAATGAGAAGGCTGATAGTTTAGCTAGGAAGGCTGCGGCCTCTCAGTTCAACGGCTCTGAACCCTTCTGTGGACTATCATACAATACCACTGGAGGTCTGCTAAAGAAGTCTACAGATGCAAAAAGAAGTCAAACCTGGAAAACTCTTCCGGGATTAAGACAGTCCAAAGCTCTTCTGGGAGATTTTAATCCTAATGGAGCTAAGAAGTTAATAAATATGCCTCGGCGTAAATTAAGAATCACCACAGGCATTTTAAGCGGACATTGTAGACTCACCTACCATTTGAAAAAGTTTGGTATATGCCATCTGTCTATTCTGTGGAGAAAGTGACGAAACCTCACTGCACCTGATCACACACTGCTGACTATTGGCACACAATAGACTCAGGTGTTTTGGAGATTATATCTTAGATATGAGCAAGATCCCTCATCTGGATTCCTCCAAAATATATGAATTCCTGTCGAAAATTACCCTGACAGAAGATTTGTAGATGAGACTATCCTCATCTTTCAAATAAATAGGGCATCACAATAGATCTTTCAGGTGGCAGTGTATAATACCCTTAAATATATCTGTCTGTTATCATTACTCCATTCTGCCATTGTCTGGCTGCAGTCTTCATTAAAGTTTCGCCAATAGTCTACGCTGCACTGCATTTCATAAAGCAACACGCGATATGAAGCATATAAGATTATTTGATCACCACCTACTGTCAAACCCCGCATTAGTTATTCGAGACCGATTCGAATCCTTAAGTTTGTTTTATCTTTGTACTAATTTGAATAGTTTCATGCTTTCATTTGTTAGATTTTTAGAACGAATGGACGCAATAGGCTCTCGAGTCCACGAGAATCCAAATTTAAGATATTCTCTGTCGTTCTTGCGAGATTAACTTACTCGTTTCTTAACAAGTTCTTTCAGAATGGAAGGTGATTAATAACATTGTTTTCATTATTTTCTATTTGTTCATTGCTACTATAATCACTGAGTTCTATCGCTTCAAGACTTCAGAATGCTTCCATCAATCCGTAATCTTGAATGTTTGGGATAAATTTATTAAATTATATTTAGTATGCATTATCAAATGCAATGGAGCCCGGTGCAGCGCGACGTCTTCCCGGGGCCCTTGGAGTACGCGCACCACACTTTGGGAAGCACTGTTCTAGGCCATCATATGCGGATATTTTTCTGCAAACGAACACTCCATATCGGTTATCGCGGTGTTTATGATGATGATCCATGTTATTACTGAAATGCAGAAATTCAATTATTGTCATTCATAGGAAATGGTCCTTAACAAATAGATAAAGAATATGCGACATTCCCCGTTTTAGTACAAAATCTTAAAATGTTGCTTCGTTCTCGAGGAATAACAGATGTTGCAGTCACTCTATTTACTGTATTTGGTCCTTAAATTATGTTTATCTCTCTCTCTCTTTCTCTCTGTCTCTCTCTCTTTCTCTCAGTCTCCCTCTCTCTCTCTCTATTAAAAATAACTGATTGTTTTCCTACCGGGGCGATGAAAGAAATTCACTTTTTCTTTGTTGGCTGTTTCATTTGTTTGTTTCTCCCAATAAACCACTGGGCTTTTATAATTTTGCTGATTGAGCGCTACCTACAGCCCTCTCACTGCATGTCATTCAACTGTCACATAAATCAATCACACTTATTCGTAGATACCTTCATGTCTAAGTACCGCCAATTTGCTCCTTGAAAGTGAGTGGTGTTTTTGGTGGCTTCGTCAAAATGGAACAAAAAAAGAGGCGTCCGGCCAAATTGGCATTAAAATTGCAGTCAATCATTGACGCTGATGGCAGCATTTGTATACGCTTGAGTGCGCTAACAATGTCGCTCAAATATGCAACTCACCGCATAAATCAGGCGGACAGTGTGCGCTAAAAGCCCCCTGTAAAGCAGCGGTGGCAGGTGCAGCAGTTGGCGCGCTAAGTGGCAGAACTACTTCCTCACTTTCACTGGAAAATTCATAATAATTTTTCTCACAAGTTTTTACTTTTTTATTTAATAATTTTTATTCACTTTTATCGTTCCTAGCTCGGGCACTCAATTTAAATGCTCAACTTGAGCAGAAATGATGCCGTTTGTTTGCTGTTTGTCACCGTCAATTTTAATATTTGTTTACATCATCGGACGCGCTGTGGTGGCGACTCCGAAGGCAACGCCAAACTTAACGACAGCAGCTGCTGATGCTGCTCATTCGTACATAAATGGCCATGTTCGCGGTGATAAGTCTTGTCAATTGGTTGGCAATTGCACAGCAGGTTCATAGAGCCACGGCTACAGCCTCCAGTTATGATACTTTTATTTCAAATTATGCAATGTCGCTTACATTTTTTTTAATGTTTAAAATATTATTTGTTTAATAGTGTTTCTAGAAAATGCTGTCAAATATGGCTGCATGAAATAACCCCCAAATGAAATAACCCCCAAGAAAAAAATGAAATAACCCCCAAATGAAACAATCCCCAAAAAAATGAAATAAGCCCCAATGAAATAATACCCAAGCCAAATGAAATAAACCCCAAATGCGAAATGAAATAATCCCCAAAATTTGGGTGTTATTTCATAATGAAATAACACCCAAAATAAAAGTGAAATAACTCCCAATGCAATAATCCCCAAACCAGAGGAAATAACCCCCAAAATGAGGAATGCAAACACCATAAATGAAATAACCCCCAAATTTAAAAATGTACCGAAAAAATTACCTAACCAAAGTCTATATACCAATACGAAACGCAATAACAATTTCAAATATTGCTGCAAGCATGGCTAAACGGGAAATGCAAGTACCCGAACCACTTCTGTCCTGGAGGCATATATGGAGGCATATGTGGTTATCGTATCACTAAATAATTAAAAAAATTTTCTGTAAAAGGCGCATTCAATATTTTGAAGAATATTATCCGCCTTTTACAAAAAAATTTTAGAAATATTTGAAAATTTGGCGAAAATTCTTTAATAATTGCTGTACGGTTATGAAATAAACCCCAAATTTTAAAAATGAAATAAACCCCAAATGTGATGAAATAAAACCCAAATTTTTTTACAAAATGAAATAAACCCCAAAAATATATTTTGGGGTTTATTTCATTGGGGGTTATTTCATTATGAAATAACACCCAAATTGAAAAACGAAATAATCCCCAAAAAAATGAAACAAACCCCAAAATTTGGGGGTTACTTCATAATGAAATAACACCCAAAAATGTATGGAAAAAATTTGGGGGTTATTTCATTTTTGATTTGGGGGTTATTTCATTTGGGGGTTATTTCATGCAGCCGTCAAATATATTTGCGAAAAATACCACAGTGATAATTTGATTGTCAAAGAATTCTTTGTTAATAAGGTTTGATGCTGCATTACAAATTTAAACTAAAATTCAACATTTTAGTAAGGTTAGGTTAGGTTAGGTTGGGAAGGCGTACTTCGTATCCGCACTTCCACTCGGAGACATCTATGTCCATTGTAACCGCCTTCAAAAAGGCCAGGAGGAGGCATACTCGTCCTTACCCTCGATTTCCATAAACATTGGAAGTTCCATCCCTATTAAACCATTTGGTTTTCCAGATGAAAGTGAGAAGTTCCGATAAATCTACCTTCGTTATCTCTGTCAAACTTGTGAAGAAGCGAGACCCCAAACATTGAAGTCGTATCAACTGTAGTCGACTCTGTCTCTTCTTCATCATGGCAACTCCTACATAGCCCGCTCGACAGCATACACCAATGTTGAAGCATTGGTGCGATAACACAATGCCCCGTAATGACCCCCGTAAGCACCCTTACTGCAGGTTTGTTGAGCCCTAAGAGAACCTTCGTTCTCTTCATGTCTAACCTAGGCCATAAGGCCCTTGAAACTTGACAGTCGTCACGATTAGTCCATAAGTTATTTGTCACTGCAATAGTGAATTCAACTACGTTCCTAAACAGTTCACATATCGGGAAACATTTTAGTAATGTAATGAATGTGTTCAAATTTACCACAGAGAACTGAAGCATTTATGTTTAAAACTAATGTGGCTGAATCTATCGGAATGCTAATATAATATCTGATAATTTTAATATAATATTTTCATATAATATTTGTCAGCAATAATGCAGGGAATCATTTGGAATTTCGAATATTTATTTTGTTACTTTTACTCCAATTAGATAAACTATAAAAAATGTATAAGGACTCACCTGCCTTCTGACTGCAGACTTATAAATTCCCAGCACATAGATTGTGCTATCCAAATATTCAACCAAATGACGTTAGTAGAGGCTAAAGTAGCTACTCTCTCAAAAAGAAATCAAGGCAGATGACAATTCCAATCTTCAGTTCTAATGCTATCGATGCCATAGTTAAGCAGAAAAGGAATCTAAGAAGCCAATGACAGTAAACCAGATGACCAAACCTTCAAATACAACTGGGATGCTGCTACAGAAAAGTTCTTTAAAACGACGAAAGTAAAGAATTACAGCAGTACCTTGAAAACCCATCCCCCAGATTATGCGCTAACTCTTCCTTGTGGCGAGCAGTGAGTAACTTGAAGTGCCCCGTCCTCACAGATCCGCTTCTACTATTAAGTGATGGGAACTGGGAGTTAAGGTGATATGCTCTACGCAAACTATCTTAAAAGAGTATTTACCCAAAACCCGCCAACAAGGAACT
Source organism: Clusia tigrina (assembly GCA_920105625.2). NCBI lineage: Eukaryota > Metazoa > Arthropoda > Insecta > Diptera > Clusiidae > Clusia > Clusia tigrina. Next base: position 422,715,321 of record OV050030.1, read on the forward strand.
TCCACTTTCCGACTTTGATTACGAAGCAAGATCGACTATAACTCGTAGTAAAAAAGAACAACGTTTTTCAAGTGGTGTAAAGACTTCAACCTTAAAAAAGCCCCGAGGCATGACCAAATAACAGGAAGAATGATTAAAGAACAACACCATTGAGCTGTTATTCAGTTAATGCATATTTTCAACGCTATCATTTGCATTGACTATTATCCAACGTACTGAAAAATGTCGCGAAACCTAATAGGGATCTCGGCTTAAAAAATATTTGAAAGACTGTTTATAAAGGCCATAAACGTTTTAAAACCAGACGCACAAATGATCCCACATCACCAGTTCGGCTTCAGAAAGCATTGTAGGACGAAAGAAAAAGTATATCGAATCGTTACTCTTGTTAGGAGGTCATTTGAAAACAAGCAATACTGCCCAGGAGTCTCCCTGGATATAACACAGTCTTTTGAAAGCATGGAAGGAATGATTCGTATATGAACTTAAAAAGTTAATGCCTGGAAATATCCACAATTTATTTGCAAATTATTTAACATATAGGAAATTGGTGGTAAATCATAAAGGATTCAATTCAGACCCATATGATATTCATGCCAGTGTTCCACAGGGAAGTGTCCATGATCATTTACTATACTTGCTCTACACATAAGTCAAGCCGAACAGTAGTCAAATATTTACCTCAATGCTTACAGATGATACAGCTATTTTATGCTCTAACGCATGCCCCACAACAGCTTTGAGTCACTTACAGAACCACCTTAATTCTCTGGAAGTCCGGCGAACAAACTGGAGAACCAAGGTGCACGAATATAATTGTGTTCACGCTACTTTCACTCTGAGATTGGGAACATGCCCCTCTCTAAAAATACATGGACAACGAACTCTCAGACCGGAGAAATAAAGTATATAAGCATTCATCTTGATCGGAGGCTTACAAGCAGTAAACACATAGAAGCCAAAAAAACTCAAGTAAAGCTCAAAATAAGACAACTGTATCAAGGCAAAACTATCCCTGAAATACAAAATACTTTGATATAAAGCCGTTGTAACGCCAATATAGGCGAACTGCAACCAGCTGTGGAGCACCGCATCGCTATCAAATGTTGAAAAGCACCAACGCAGTCAATCCAAATTTCTTAGGATTGCTACAGGTGCTCCCTGGTGCATAAAAAATGAAAATATTCACAGATATCTAAATGTATATACGATAAAAGAAGAAATAAGAAAATGCTTTTTCGAAGATACATACAGAAGCTAAGACTACTCCTACACATCTAGGCAAGGTAGCAATAATCAAAAAAAGGGCATGACGGACTAAAAAGTAAAGATACCATTAACCTGCTGAAATAATAATTTACTCTCAATTGTCCTTTATAATGTTGGGTAAAGTAACTTGTATAATACTGTATAATGTTGCGTAATGTGACGTGGATAATACTTATTTAAATCCATGATAGTTTCTGTTATGTTCGGACCTCTGACGAAGAACATATTTATCTATAATTAGTTGTCAAGATTCTAAAAACTGTGAGTTTCTATTATTCTAAGAAAGATACAATAAACACTTGAATTATAAAGAAGAACTTTCCTATGCTTTCGTATGGCATTTGGTTTTAATATATCAGACTAATAAATCACTAGTCTTCTATCACCCTTACGTATGGCATTTGGTTTTAACATATCGGACTAATAAATCACTAGTCTTCTATAATCCTTACCCTTACCTAGGGTCCACACAAGTCTTTGATGCACTTAGAACACGAACTGGCTCTTTGGTGATACTCCTTGTTGGCTTCATAAGCACGATCTTGGCTTCACCTTGACCTGAGACTCAATTTTCGTTCACCAGATGGGCTCATTCAGTCTCGGATTTGCTAAAAATTGTTATTATGGTTTTTATATGCATGCCAGGCATTCGATTCACTTCTTCAACCACTTAATTAATTTTAATAAATATGTTTAAGTTTCAAGTCGGTGCGATTTACAATTTTCCATATTAAATGCCTTTCAGTGGCTGCTTTTCAAACACGCCGACTGCGTTCTGCTGGGTGCATGCGCTCGCAATGCAAACCAGTCCAAGCACTGCGCTTCTCTTCGCTTCATACCATTTGGCAGGGAGCCTCTTACCGCCAGCGCTAACTTCAGTCCAGTTCACGAGACTTGGATGCGTGGCTACTGCGGCCTGCAGCGCCGTGTAAGTCGTATGCTGCTGGGTCAGACAGAGTGTTGCGCTGATTACCGATGGCGCAAGCGCACTGTTTGTGTGTGTGCCCCGCGACTATTGACTGTTAAATGTTTTATTAATTAACTCCCAGTTTGATGGGTCATTCCGCTGTGTCTGCTGATGCGCATGCGCTGTCTTCGCTGCCTTTCGCATAGTTTGCATATCGCATATCAATTAAAATTTAAAGACTTGTGTCAAAACTGGATTATATTGTTTTAAACTTTGTCTCGAATTACACAATTTTCAAAATTAGCATTGATTTAAAACAATTTGAAATTTTTGTTTACGAGTATTTTTATTTCATTTTTATTTCATTTTTATTTTATTTTTATTTAATTGTTTTCGTTTTCTCCTTCTTGTTCACCTCTGGATATTTATGTTTTCTTTTTTTTGTTGTTTATTTTATTGCGAAAAGCGTTTTTGCCACATCGTTTCGTGTAAATGGACTTGTTTTGGCTGTGATTTGTCTTTTTGACCGTTTGCGAATTTATTTCGAACTATCGAATTTCGAGAAATTATGTGTTTTTTATTTATAATCAAAAGTATTGCAAAAATTGGCAAAAATCTATAATTTTAATTATTGCAGAGGTGTTGATGCAAAATAAAAGTTATTGATCCAAATAAATTCGCATATTCGGAACACTTGACACCAATTGAAACCTAATAAAGTTAATTTATGAGCTCAAGAGACTGATTTCCAACATCTTTAAAGATAACACAAAAAGTGAGAAATTGAAAGTGATCAAGCAATCGTGGCATGTGAAACTCGTGCATAGAGATCAACAAATAGAAGTCAATGCAATTGTCGGTCCATATTCATGTACTGGCAGAATAATCTCATATCTTTAAGACTAGGTACAAATATTTGGTTTCCCGGAATGATGTACGGTCTTCGAAGTATAAAGCAAAGGAATCCTTTGCCGTAGGTACAAATATTTGGTTTCCCGGAATGATGTACGGTCTTCGAAGTATAAAGCAAAGGAATCCTTTACCGTGGATGGCTCCAAACTGGAGAATAAGGTCGGTTCCGGCATCTTCTCCAGAAAACTTGGCATCAAGCTCTCCTATCGTCTCCCTGACCATTGCAGCGTCTTTCAGGCGGAAGTAATGGCAATATTCCAAGCGTCCAAATGGCTTATTCGAAATGAAGTATGCGATGTGATACGCATATTCACGGACAGTCAGGCGGCAGTCAAGTCACTGGCTGGTGTATTCACTACCTCTAAGCTTGTACTCGACTGCCGCTCCTCCCTGAACGTCGTCTCAGGTAACTCACAAGTTCACATATGCTGGGTGCCTGGACATAGCGACATTCCAGGAAACTGCGAGGCCGATGAATTGGCCAAAATAGGTACGCTGCTCCCTGACATCTCCCCCTCCTTTGACTACCTTGAGGCAGCTAAAAAAGCCTGGGTAAATGAACATACCTGTAGTGTTGCCAGACAAACCTGGAGCACTATCGACATTAGGCGTACTAGTCAGCTACTCAATATTAGCAGGAACTCCATCAGCACTATAATAAATGTGCTCACGGGACACTTCCTGATCGGGAAAAACGCTGAAGGATTAGCACTGCCCCATAATGACTTCTGTCGCAGCTGTGGCTCTGAGGAGGAGGAAGAAACAGTACTTCATCTCATGTGTCAGTGCCCAGCTCTGGCCAGGCGTAGATTAAAATTCCTAGGCTCATCTTTCTTCACTTCCTTAACCGAACTATCTTCCATCAACATCAAGGACATAGCCAGGTTCATTTCGGAATCACTGTGGTTCCCAAAATTCTAGACGGGGGAGTCGCGTCGTCTCAGTGTGGTACCACAACGAGCCATTCTATGTGCTTAAGTGTGCTTTTTGCGACAAAGGCTGCCACTCCTACCTACCATTATCACTCTTATATATCCACTCTTATTATCTCATATTTTCACTCTTTTTATCACTTTATATATCCACTCTTATTATCTCATACATCCACTCTTATTATCGCTCTTATATATCCACTCTTATTATCTCATATTTTCACTCTTATTATCACTCTTATATATCCACTCTTATTATCTCATACATCCACTCTTATTATCACTCTTATGCAATTCGCCCCAGCCAGAAGTTTCATTCCCACGAAAGATGATGTCAGAGATACCGCCAGAATCGGAGCCCAATGCTGAGCTTATATATAAATGCGAGAAGTTTGTAAGAATATATCAACAGAGGAGATACGTAATAAACTTTTGTATATTTTAAGAATTGTAGCGGAATCTTAAAGAAAAATGTACGCAATGTTTTGTGGCTTCACCGCTTGTTAACTTAGAATTGCAAATATAATCCTCTATAAACTCCTTATTTTTAGATAGGATGCTGAGCGTTGTTCAAAAATATATTCACATATTTTAAATTTAGAAATTTGTATAGAAAGATACAGAAGAAGGCAATTTCTCATTCGTTTGGCAGGAATGCTTTTCCGCATAAACATGCCCATATATTTATTCGCCAACAATGCATGTTTTGTCAACGTCACTACGAGTATAACAACAACAACAACAATAGCAACAACAAACCACAACAACAACAATAACAGCCACAAACAACAAAAACAATAAAAACAATTACAAAAAGCTGTTCATGTCAGGATTTCATGCTAGTGCAGCCGCATACGACACGCCTAGTTTTGGCGTTTTGCATGTCTGAAAATCCATGAAACAAAAGACTCGAGATACAAACACGAGCCAAGCTGTTCCTTTATGTGTTCCAATGTGTTTTTATGTGTTTCCCTTTACGGCCACCAATATTTGCATTTCGTTGGCATTTTGGCACGTACCTTAAAGTGCCCCTGCAACAACAATAACAGCCACACAAAAAAACACAACAACTTCCTTGTAGTTGTCACAGTTTTCTGGCGGTTTTCTGGCGCTTTTCTGACGGTTTTCTGGCTCTGCCGTTAGTTTTCCTTCCTTTGCAGTGTTTCAGTGCTCGTATTTTTTAATTTAGTTTTATGTGGTTTGGGCATTTTGCGGCTGCTTTGCTGCATGCATTTTTGATGCAAATTTAGTTTGTTTGTTTGCGATTACGCGAATATGCGCCGATCGTGACATGTCACGGTTGAGGGCTCGCTCTCCTACTCTGGTTGTGTAACGAACGCCACATACTGTGTAATTGAGTCTTAAAGTTGACGTTCGCCGCTAATGCCAACTTATGTTATTGCTCGTAATTGCCGGTGCACAATGTGCGGTTGCAATCTTTTTTTGTCACTCTTTGTTTGCTGCCATTGTTCGTTGCCTGGATCCATGTTCTGTAATGGGCAAAACTTTTTCGTTTCACTTTTGGCGTGCGATGCTCGCAAGTGACCTTTCAATTTTGCGCCTCAATCGCGATTGACCCTAGTTTTTGCCAAGGTCGCCGCTATAAACAATACTAAAATAAATTTCCCAGCTGTTGCTTGTCTGTTTTTCGTTTTGTGATTTTTTTTGTTTGGCAATTTAACTGCAATTTACGCCGTCGCATGATCAGTTTTTTCGCCACAATTCGCCAATGCAAGTGCCATGCAAGTGACGCAAAAGCTGAAAAAGTTGCAGGAGTTCAATGGCACCTGCACTCCCACGGCGCGTTAAGCAAGCACGTAAGACGGCCCAACAGCCTGGCAGGCAGGGACTGAGTGCCAGTGTACGGAAATTATTTACTAGTAATAAAATTGTTGCTGCTTTGGAAGCCACAGCGACAGCGTTAAATGAGAAGACAACAACAACAACAACAACAACAACAACAGAAACAGCATCAACTCAGTTGCTGCTGCCGTATTTGCCGTGTTGTGCAAGAGAAAATCCAAAAATTACACATCTTCCTCTTTATTATTGTTGGTGTTGTTGTTGTTGTTGTTGTTGTTGTTGTTGTTGGTATAGTGCAGCGCCTGCCTGCCCGTCTGGCAGCTTACCTGCCTGCCCAGATTGTGCGACCTTGAAAGAGGCGCACTTGCCGCCGCTGCTGCTGTAGACTGGTGGCTGCTCACTTGTTGCCACCATCGTTCAAACGCGGCTGCATATATTTGTTGATTTTTCCACTCCCCTTGTGCCCCTCCTTGGGCTTTGGTTTGTATAACAAATCGCACTCATTTATTTGTGTAAAGACCCGTTTGCTCATAGGTGGGAAAATGAATTATGCCACAGGAAGCTTGCGTAAAAGTGGTTTTATTTATTTTGATTGTTTATGGGAGACAAGTGGAAAATTTCTTCAACATTTTTGTGATCCAAATTTTATTTGAATTTATTGTTACGCTCTTCTTAATTTGTTGCCTCTTTTATTAATATATTTACATTTTACACTTTCTTTGCAGGTTTGTATGCGATCTCAAAATTACTAAAAGCGTAAAATACGAGTATCTTATGTTATTATTGAGTAAGTTAAAAAGTTGCAGGACACATTTTCCTGTTCTTCGTTCATTTACTGTAATTTAATTAATTTTCTCATACAAAGTGTTATGAGTAATATTTTATTAAGCTGCCTATGCCCGCTGTCTGGGTCTCACTTGTTTTCCTTAGCCTTAAATAAAAGTAAAAAGTTCATCTTTTTTTCACAACTAAATAACGAACTGCCTTACTGGATTCTTAGAAGTTATAAACAATGTAAACATCATTGGCAGATCTTATAGCTATTTCGGACACGCCACTTGTCCCTATCAGAGAGGCAATTTTTGCCCAAGCATTTTTATTATGTCTTAGAAATCAACAGCACACCAACTATGAACCCTCCCAGGAATCGAACCTGGGCCTTCAGTTGTTGTCCATCCAGAGAGCTAACTGCAGGTGGTGAACTGACTGATCAAATTCAAACAGCTGAAGGCCCACTTCTTTTGTCAATAAATTCGTTGAGAAATAATCTCATAATGTAAACATCTTTATAACAATTTACTTTGTGTCTGTCAAGTAGAGGAAGACTACGATCCTGATTTTTTCTTCATACAAAGACTTAAAATCCCTACACAGTCACCCGTATTCCTCTACACAGACAAACTTTGAACCAGAAATGTGAAGGACCTTCTCATTTTAATTGAAAGTAGTCGAAATCTGACATACGACGACGCCACAAATCACAGTTGAGAGCTTTATCCACACACTGACAACCCAAATTAACTTAGCTGTAGGCCAGAGAACACAGAGAAAAGAAACTCTTTTTCGCTGCCAGCGACCGTAGCGCACACCCCACGATTCTGAGTGGATTCAACACGATTTTGAGTGGATTCAACACGATTTTCGGTGGATTCATGTACAACGTCCGTCTGCTTTATTTCGCTGCTTTGCCGTTTGACGTTTAAGTTTCTTTACTCTGTATACTCTGCTGTAAGCTCTCTAAGGTTACTCATCTTTTTAATCTGAGTTTTGAATCTGCTCTTGATCGAAATGCACGCGGGAGTAGCCTTTCCTAAGTGACATGCACAAAAAATTCAGATAGTATTCGAACTAAGAAAGTTCCCATTTTTAGAAGGAATAATTATTACTTATTAATATTTGTTCACTCTTCTCTTTTCTCTTGCGTTGCACTCAACACTCGCCCTCTTTCTTTTTCTGTCTCTCCTTATTCCGCTAATTTTCTTTATTTTTTTCTCTGCCTCTATTTTTCTCTGTATCACCAGAGACCTTAGAGATGGGACACTTAAACGTAAAATTTTCTGACTGTCTTTGTTTATCATTAGTTGCCGATATGGATAGGTTTGTTTATCATTGGTTAACCAGAATTCTGAAGAAAATCCGCCACACTACTACAGTTTTGCACATGTGTGAGTGTGCGCAAAACAAGAGTCATTTCTCTGTATTCTCTGGTATCACGTTCTCTCCCTCCTCCTCTATCCTTACCTATCTTTCTCTCTCTTTTTCTACATCTTTTCCTCCATCTCTTTCCCTCTCTTTCTCACCTTCTTTCTCTCTCACTCTCATTAGCTTTCCTTTTCAGTCTCATTATTTTTCCTTGTATTTTTTCTATTTCTATTTCTCTTTATCTCTCACTATATTTTTTTCTCTCTATCTTTCTCTCTCTCTCACTCTTTTCTTTTCTATCTCTGTATTTTTCTTTATCTCTCTCTTTCTATCTCTATTTCATTTCCTTTCTATATCTTTCTCTCTTTTTGTCCCTCTTTTTATCCATCTCTATCTCTTTATCCCTCTGTCTCTCTCTATCTTTAACTTCTTATATCTTTTTCTCCTTATGCAACCGCATTATTCAAACTCCAAATAGTCCTCCGTGAATGTTCAGAACTGAACCGCTTAAGATATTTTGTCTTTCACCATGATGTACCCCTAACTCTCTATCTCTGTTATCCCTCACCAACAGATATTGAAAAAATCCTGAAATTTTTAAAAACATCTAAACTAGGTTGCCTAATTTAACCTCGTTAACCCACTCCCTTTGCTCATAAGCAGCTGAAAGCCATTTTTACTATTGCTTCTATATTTATAATTAGGTATTAATTTAGTTAATACACTTATTTTATTACTAAATAAATAAATAAATCTTTTTGTTTCCCTTTCTTTATTTTTCTCTCTTTTTATCACTATCTTCATTTCTCTCTCTCTCTCACTCTCTTTAACTCCTTATAACTCTTTGTTGCCCTTTCTGTATGTTTCTCTATCTTTATGTCTATTTTTACATCTCTATTTATCTCCCTTATTACCACTCTCTTTCTCCCTCTCTTACTCTCTCTTAAGCTCCTTGTATATGTTTTTATCCGTTTATCTTGCTTCCGCTCTATCTCCCTCTTTTTGTATCTCTCTGTCTCTCTGTCTTTCTTTTTCTCTCTCTTTCTTTCCATCTCTATTTCATTCCCTTTCTCTATATTTCTTTCTCTTTCGATCTCCTTCTCTCTGTCTCTCTCTCTCTTTATCCCCTAATATATCTTTCTATTACTTTCTCTTTCTTCCGCTCTCACACTCTCTAACTCTTTATTTCTCTTTCTCTCCCCAACTATCTCTTTCTAACTATCTCTCTCCCTCTCTTTCTTTATCTCCTTATATCACTTTCTATCCCTCCCTTGTTCTTCCGCTCTCACACTCTCTCACTCTCCTTACACTCTTTCTCTCTCTCTCTCTATCGCTCCCTAACAATCTCTCTATCTCTCCCCAACTATCTCTATCTAACTATCTCTCTCTGTTTCCCTCTCTTTCTTTATTTCCTTATATCACTTTCTATCCCTCCCTCGTTCTTTCGCTCTCACACTCTCACTCTCTCTCACACTCTCTGACTCTTTCTCTCTCTCTCTCTATCTCTCCCCAACTATCTCTCTCTAACTATCTCTCTGTCTCCCTCTCTTTCTTTATTTCCTTATATCACTTTCTATCCCTCCCTCGTTCTTTCGCTCTCACACTCTCACTCTCTCTCACTCTCTCTCACTCTTTCTCTCTCTCTCTCTATCTCTCCCCAACTATCTCTCTCTAACTATCTCTCTGTCTCCCTCTCTTTCTTTATTTCCTTATATCACTTTCTATCCCTCCCTCGTTCTTTCGCTCTCACACTCTCACTCTCTCACTCTCTCTCACTCTCTCTCACTCTTTCTCTCTCTCTCTCTCTATCTCTCCCCAACTATCTCTCTCCCACTATCTCTCTCTGTCTCCCTCTCTTTCTTTATTTCCCTATATATCCCTCCCTCGTTCTTCCGCTCTCACACTCTCTCACTCTCTCTCACTCTTTCTCACTCTCTCTCACTCTTTCTCTCTCTCTCTCTCTCTCTATCTATCCCCAACTATCTCTCTCTATCTATCCCCAACTATCTCTCTCCCACTATCTCTCTCTGTCTCCCTCTCTTTCTTTATTTCCTTATATCACTTTCTATCCCCTCCTTTTTCTTCCGCTCTCTCTCTCTCTCTTTCGCTCTCTCTCTCTCTTTCTTTCGCTCTCTCTCTCTTTCTTTCGCTCTCTCTCTCTCTCTCTCTTTCTTCCACTCTATCTTTCTTTCGTTCTCCCTTTCCTTTTCAGTATTTTCTGTAATCTCAAAATTTAACCAGTAATATTACAAACCAAACGCAATTGGAGTCCTCAATGAAAACTCCACAAAGAGGATTGGACACTTGGAGTCTTATTAATGGGATAAATTTGTCTTCTCATATGCACATTACCCAAAGAAGTCGTAAGGACCCTTCGGCTGACGAGGCATTCTAATGCAATGAAATGCCTTTTAATATTAAGTATGTAAAAAAACAAAGGGAAATCTTAGTGCGACTGATTCTATTTCATTGCAAAGATCTTTCGTGCTTAATGGGAAAACTCTGTTTGCAAAATAATATTTAATTATTAACAATAAATATTTGGCTGCGACTTTTTAAGCATCAATTTGCAATTCAGCGAGTTTTCCCGTCTCTTTCTAATATATTTGATAACAGACAGAAAAATACGAATTGGAGTGCAGCAGTTTTCTGGCTCGTATAACTTTGTCAGGCTCTCAGCTGAAGCGTATTAACTTTCATTTGGGTTGCCTTTTAATTTAATGGCTCATTGGCTGCACGATTCCATGCTGGGCAAGAGTTGAGTGCACTCTAACAGTGCATTCGACAGACTTTTCTTGTCGAAATTTTCCAAAGCCAGGCTAATGATAACACTTACTCGCAGTTAGTTGAAAGGTAAAACGCAAATCGTTTTTAGATGCGCCGCAGTTGGCGGGCACTTGGGTGAAATCCAGAGGCGTGGACAGCCAGTTGGCCGTGTCTTAGAGTTTTGCGTTGAATCTTACAAATCTCGGTGAATGTGGCAATGTGTGTATGTATATATATCTAAGATTTGGTTCAATGCAGGCGTTCAATTATAGCAATTTACCCGTTCAAACCGATTACTTGGTTTGTGTGGCTGCGACGTGGAAAACAAAAGAGAAGTTGGGAGAAAGCGTTCCTCAATGCAGCTGCAGCCATATTTGTGCACATGTTTGCTTTACTTTGTTATGCTGTTTGCTGGGTTGTTTGCCTGTGACAATGCGACATCAACGCCAGTTTCCAGAGAAAAATAACCACAACAAATTTATAAAAAAAAACAAAAGAGTACAAAAAATTCGAACAAAAATCTGCAGCAATTTGTTCAAATTTTTAATTAATAAACATTTTTGAAATGATCGTGCCAAATTGAAATTTTTTTGCGTTATGTACTCGCATGAGTATATTTCCATGCATTTTTCTTCGATTTGTATTTGTTGTTGTTATTTTTGTGTGTAATTTATTGCCCACATATAAATGTGGAAATCCTTTCCTCACTAATTCCGCATGGTTTCCAATTTGCTGCAGTTGACGCAAGCGCCTTTCCCTATGCAATTAATGCAATCGCTGCTGCATCTCTAAGTGCAGCTCCTCCTCTGCGGTTTGTAGCTGTCTGCCACTTGGTTGTCAACCATCCGCAGTGGCTGCCCCTGCCAGCGTTTGTGTTGACACCCGCGCGTGGTAATTACGGTTTGTTTACATGTCTGCAACCTTTTTTCTGTCTTTATTTTTGTTCATACCTCGTTTTTGCTCTTAAGCGCAGTTTGTTGTTGTTGTTGTTACTGTGCCCGCACACATTTTTCTGTTTTGTTGTACGTGCTGCGCCAGAGCAGCGACATTTGATCTTTGATTTTAGACGCAGTGCAAGTGTGTGGTAGTGTGTAGTACAGGGTGTTGCAAGGGTGTTTACCACAACTACTTTTTATTTCATAGCTTATCATTATACATCATATGGAATGTATTTACCATGGCGGCGATATAGACACGAGTTATTTATTTTATTTGACATTTGACACTAGAGAAAATCCCACTGCCCGAACGCAAAACCAGCGACAACAACAACAACGACATTTGAATATAACTTGGATAGTGGCATATGATCAATGCGCTCAGGCGTTGTTGTTGATAGGAAAATACTGCAAGCGACAACAGCCAGAAAGGATAATAAATCACTGCATATAAAATTGAACCTATGAGCCTAATTAATTTTTTTCAATGTATGATGGAAACGTGTAAAATTGTACATAATTACTTTTACTTCCGTCTACTGCATTAGTTACTCGTACCTTCATTTATCATTGTTTAATTGATGCAGTTTCCTTCTTCCAACCTTCTTTGTACACTCAATTAAACAAATTTTCCTTTGTTGCTCGTTAATGACATTTCCTCTGATTTCTCCGATCAGTACTTTAGCGATTTAATGATTTTTTTATTCATTCGCTCCACGGAATCATTCACTATTCGCTCATTAAAACATTTTCTATCCATCATGTATTTCATCAACGGGAATAATTGAAGACTGGCGCTGCGACGATACACAGGAGACCATCATGAAAGACTCACTCCAAAAAGAAAGCCCCCTAGACAGATGAGTGAATGGAGTCAGGGATGGATTTAAATCATCTAGGCGCGTGTTTCTAAAAACAACAAGAAGAACATTTGATTGAGGAACATTAATACTGCCTTCCAGACGAAGATGTGGTGAAGAAGGTCTAATATGATTAGAAGACTAGACCCAGATTCCATACTGTATACAGTTTGTCTCTAAACTTAATCTCTAAAAGCTGTGGAATCATCTGGGCGCGTGCTTCTATTAAAAAAACAGCAAGAAGAAAGTTTGATTGAGGGACATTAATACTGCCTTCCAGACGAAGATGTGGTGAAGAAGGTCTAATATGATTAGAAGACTAGACCCAGAATCCATACTATACACAGTTTGTCTCTAAACTTAATCTCTAAAAGCTGTGGAATCATCTGGGCGCGTGTTTCTATTCAAAAAACAACAAGAAGAAAATTTGTTTAAGGGACATTAATACTGCCTTCCAGACGAAGATGTGGTGAAGAAGGTCTAATATGATTAGAAGACTAGACCCAGAATCCATACTGTAACAGTTTGTCTCTAAACTTAATCTCTAAAAGCTGTGGAATCATCTGGGCTCGTGTTTATATTCAAAAAACAACAAGAAGAACATTTGTTTAAGGGACATTAATACTGCCTTCCAGACGAAGATGTGGTGAAGAAGGTCTAATATGATTAGAAGACTAGACCCAGAATCCATACTGTAACAGTTTGTCTCTAAACTTAATCTCTAAAAGCTGTGGAATCATCTGGGCGCGTGTTTCTATTCAAAAAACAACAAGAAGAAAATTTGTTTAAGGGACATTAATACTGCCTTCCAGACGAAGATGTGGTGAAGAAGGTCTAATATGATTAGAAGACTAGACCCAGAATCCATACTGTAACAGTTTGTCTCTAAACTTAATCTCTAAAAGCTGTGGAATCATCTGGGCGCGTGCTTCTATTAAAAAAACAGCAAGAAGAAAGTTTGATTGAGGGACATTAATACTGCCTTCCAGACGAAGATGTGGTGAAGAAGGTCTAATATGATTAGAAGACTAGACCCAGATTCCATACTGTATACAGTTTGTCTCTAAACTTAATCTCTAAAAGCTGTGGAATCATCTGGGCGCGTGTTTCTATTCAAAAAACAACAAGAAGAAAATTTGTTTAAGGGACATTAATACTGCCTTCCAGACGAAGATGTGGTGAAGAAGGTCTAATATGATTAGAAGACTAGACCCAGAATCCATACTGTAACAGTTTGTCTCTAAACTTAATCTCTAAAAGCTGTGGAATCATCTGGGCTCGTGTTTATATTCAAAAAACAACAAGAAGAACATTTGTTTGAGGGACATTAACTGCCTTCCAGATGAAGATGCAGTGAAGAAGGTCTAATATGATTAGAAGACTAGACCCAGATTCCATACTGTATACAGTTTGTCTCTAAACTTAATCTCTAAAAGCTATGGAATCGTAAATAAAAAAAACTCCCATAGCGTCCTTAAAACAGAATATTATGGGCCTCACTTGCTCACTATCACTCAATATAACATGTATACCATAAAAACCAAACTTGAACCTTGAGAGGATCATCGGACGATTCTTGTTTAGTTTTCACCAATTATATCCGCACTTGGTCAATATCTAAGAGATTCCTATACATTAATATAACATGGTATTCTTTTGGCATTCCCAATAGAGCAAAACCAGGCGATTATTGCCGACCTTTTTTAGCTTCCTCATTAATTGAGGTAATGCCCAACCGACAAATCAAATGAGAATTATACCAAAGTAAATCTGTAACGTAAAAGGATATAAGCACTCTTTAAGATGTTTGATGGTTGGTTGGTTGGTTCCAGTGGCTGATCCAAGTTAGTCCTCACATGGATCACAATTATCGCCTTAGCGACGTTTTGATACCACAACCTCTCCTAACGCCGAAGAAAACGATGGATTGTTCACTAAATCCACTTTGTGGAGTTTAGGTATCTTGAAAGATCTTTCGGTTTTACACCCGAGAGATCGGATAAACTCACTAGGAAACAGTGTCCTAGTGTTCTATTTCTTGCTCTGTTGATGTTGATACTCACGTATTTTTCGACGTACCTAGACTTGCGACGTACCTACTTCAAATACTTTCTAACAGAACATATTTTTTTCAATTAGTGAACTCAAAATCGTATAAGAACCAGTTTGCAGAGACATGGGAACGTCTTGGCCAAGGGCTTAAAGTAACGCCATAACCTTCTCAGATCGAATTCTGGAAGTTTTCATATCACAACTGAGTATTTCACACACTTGAAATAACCATCAATGACCTTTAGAGCGTTTTTCCCACTCATTTGACTTATGTTATTATCGATTTCGGCTGCTTTGTGCGTGTTTGAAGCTCATAAAAAATCATTACGAAGATGACAAATATGCAGACAGAGTCACACAATTAGCCGAGAGCATATTTCGCAGGTTGATGAATCCATTTATGTGCTAGTTATGCTAATTACAAGAATTCCCCATTAGACAAAGCACGCACAGCCACCACCGCAACAACAACAACAACATCCATTGCTGTCCAACTTGGCACTAAAAAAGTTATTTACTTTGTTAATTAGCAGCAAAGCGAGCACAGAAACGAAACAAACAAGAGTAACAAAAACAAAAGTGAAGGCAAATTTGAAGCATGATTTTGGAAATGTTTAGCATCAAGTGTCATCACTGCCACTTAAGCGCGGCGAATGACATTGCCCACTAATGACAGATGCCAGGCCGCACGCACAGCACTAAAACGCAATGACATAATGTGAAGTCATGAGCGGCGAATGCGTGCGCAATCAGCTCTGAAGTGTGATGCGTAACATGAGTTTAAACGCTTCGGAGCTGTCAAACGGACGACTGCACGGCGAGCGTGGGTGGCGGCTGCTGTCCACACTCGAACGCCTCACATCTTTGACATTTTCCCCCCCAAGTGTCAGTCAGTCGTCTCCGCGGCTGATCTCAAGTATTGAGTTACGCAGCTGGGTCAACAAGCTGCAGCCACATGGGGCAGTGTTGTGCAATTTCCTAAAGTGACTTTAACTGTGTGGAGAGGTGTGCAGAGAGGCGCAAAAGTGTTCAGCAGCTCATAAGGCTGTCAAATTAAATTGAGATTGGTACAGATTCAGGTCACTAAGCAATATGTAGCCCTGAAACTGTCATCAGGTGAGAAATCCCATTTGGAAATGTGCGCACATTAGTGGCCTAATTAGCCCAAGTACGAGTAAAACGGAGGTTCAGTCAATCACGCAGCCACATGACTTCAAGGCATATTTGCTCCATTAATTTGTGTGATTTTAACAATTTACCCAGCAAATAGTCGAGGCCCCAAAACCAATAAACAAATTAGAGTAATTTAAAGTTCCTGGCTGAGATGCAAATGAAGCTTGTTAAATGTAAAGGCACAGTAAAAGCCGCAAGAGAGCTCCTTAGGTGCGTGTGATTTATGGCTAACATACTGAAGGTTGTCTGCTGTGATTTTTTGTGGCATATGAATTAGTTAGTTTGCGTATGCGATCTATAGGAAACGCTTCTGGCCTTTGATAATAGAGAAGATAACGGTACAAACATGGCAAGTAAAGCTGGAGAAAATATAATAATCTAAATAGATGTTGCACACAATTCAACAACAACCAAAATTTTCCATTTCATGAATCATGTGGAATAAAAGTAAGAAGAATAACAAACTAAGGGTTGAGGGCTAAGCAACTTAGAAGCTCCCCGAAGCGGTGCATGCTGGTTTTTTAGACCTCCTTGCAACAGTATGAATGTGACTGCTTTCCTTATTAAATGACTCAAGGCCTAGACCAATCCTGGAGATCGCCTCTTCTCTGATTTTTTCTTAGCACCATCTCAGTTTCTGATGCGAACAGTTCCAAGATCATTTCATGCCACCAACAGTGATACGTCACGATTGTGTGTCGCACAGATGTGCATTGTTTACGCATGTCTCTGGCAGTAAGTTGCTCCTTTAATGAGCATATTTTAATGACACATTTCTATCAGAGTTGAAGTAACCTATTCCTCCTTCATGCTCGGGTATGTGTGTACTTAAATCAAACATCTCTAGCAGAATTGCGTCAATGGTCCAGTGGGTTTATAAACAGATTCAAAGAAAATGAAACGCAACAGTTTGGGTTTCTATCTCAATTAACCATGAAATATGCCTAGTAATTTAAATCATCGCTGATTATTTGCTGAATATCGTATAATTTTATTTTCATTTAGCCCAGAAGATAAAGCAAAGAAGTTCGAAAGTTTTAAGAACGTAAAACTCAGTTAAACTGTGGCATATCTAAGTCCAACACAATCACAACTGCAGCAACTGAAGAGTCTTCTACGAGTTGCAAGTAAGTCATAATCATCTTTCAGTTCAAACATCTTATATACCCTATCATGATTTTCACCCAATCATCATTATTGCTATGACATCCCTTCATACAGTGATTCTTAGATTTAGCAGAGTTATCTTTTATGGGATCCTCCTTAAACCATTTTTCTATTTGATTCCATCCCTTCATACGAGTATAGGGATTCATACGCTTATATTTAGCGGAGTTATCTTTTGTGGGAACCTCCTTAAACCATTTTTCTATTCGATTCCATTCTGGGCAGATTTAGATGCTTCTTCAAGTGAATCGCTGACAGATCAGATTGCAGTATCATCTGCATGTGTTTTAATTGATCTTTCATAATAAGCATTCCTAAAATAAAAGTACGAACTGGAACTATCCTTAATTTAAGTTGCAATATAAAAATATAATGGTCAGAGATCTGTACTAATTTTAAGCCTCGTGACAAAAAATTAAACACCGTCGGGCTCATTATATATGTTAGAATAGCAACAAAACCAAATCTGGATTAACAATTAGGAACAAACCAAGGTTGCTTACTCTCTTCCAAGTTCTCCATAAGTCCTTCTGTGCTGAGTTGTACTATTAAAAAACAGTTTTCCTGTGCTGAGGCTGAAAGACGCCTTCTCTTAAAGTAAGAGTAAAATTGCATCTTTACAATATTACTGCATATCTTGGGGCGATTAAGTAGCTTTCATGCAGTGGGTACAAGTTAAATATAAGTCTTGTACATACTCCAAGGATACAAACCATTTGCGCGGATTCAACAATAAATTTACTAAATCAAAAAACATTTTCAATTTAATAAATCACTACAATTAGAAAATAGTAAAATGCGAAAGTACTATAAGAGGAATCGTTCCTTTTAACTTCACAATTTGGTATATACTGATCGTCTGTGCCGAAAGAAGTCCAAGGAGGATGCCTCCACCATCTTAGCATTAGTTTCGTTTTGTTTCTTGTAGAGAGTTATTGGAAAAGGATATTCACTGTAATCAATTCGTAGATCCTAAATATGCACCGCACTCTGGACAATAGTGATCGGCAATCATGCAGGAGTTCAAGCAGTATGGTAAACAACAACAACACCAGCAACCCCTGTAGGATAAAATTCAACATTAAGTAACACTAAATGAATACCATTTCGAAAAGGATTTCTTTGAAGGCGATGTGGTATTAGCTGTACGAGTGCATCAGTACACAGATCAGACAACTATTTAAATGGGCTACTCAAAGACTTAAGCTTCATTAATTAATCCAACAACATGTCTTTATAGGTAACTTTTCCATTATGTTTTTCGGTTGTGCTGGTAAAATGATTGAGTACTTGCTCTCTTGTAAAGTAACAAAAAGAATACTGAATTAAATTTTTGAAAACAATGTCCAAGATCCGAAATTCATAAGACATTTGTCACGCTTCGAGTCATAGTTCAAATATTGTTTGTAAAAACGCTTCGATCTTGATTTCAATTTCAATGGAATTAATTAAGGATATATAGGTGCATCGAACCCGAGTTTTCTTATGAGAATAATATATATATATATATATATATATATATATATATATATATATATATATATATATATATCAGTATTTTTGTTTGTTTGTAGCCGAATTCTTTGAAATCACGGGTTTCACTTACAGCAGAAACATCAGTAATGCCATCAGATGAGTCGTTATTGTGGGCCTGTGTTTCACTAAGGTTAGTATCCTGGCGCCGCAGTGTGGACATTGCATTCGCACAGAATGTTCGCTGCCTTCCCCAGACATAACTACATCAATTTTAATTCAATGCTGACAATAATTTTGGTAATAACTTTCATGAATTTTGAATAAAAGTTTTTGCTTTCTCAATTTCTGTACATTTTACGAATCGCTCCCTCAATCCCACGTAATATGAGTATATGAGCATTTTGTAGAATTGAAGGAAAAGGCATTGATGACACTATTTATTTCAGTTTATCCAAAGTGACAGTCACTTCACTCAAATGAAAGAAAACTAAAATAAAATATTGTGCAATCAATCTACTGTCGAACGTTTTAATTTCCTGTTCATGCCGTGATTCTTTCTCTTCGTCAAACACGTCATTTGAAATGACTGATACGAGCAGTGTGTAGTCTCGGAGCGACTTTCATTTATTAAGTGTAACTGAATGTAATATAAATTGGTTGTGATTCCTTCATATAAATTCATATTTCATGTTGGTTTGTTTGAAATTTTTTCTGCAGTAATTCAAGAATTCTATTGATACACACAGATCTGACGTGTCATCATGCCAGATATAGATGAGATTCACTCACTTCGACGAGTTGTGGATGATGGAGCAAAAATAGAGCTAATATATTTTATTGTCGTTTTTGTCCCAATTATGTAGCCCAACACTAATCCAGAATATCGCCTCGTCTCTTTAAATCTATTTTTCGTGCGAGCTGATCCAAGATCATTTAATGTCGCCAACAGTGATACGTCACGATTATTTGTCGCATAGATGTGCAATCTTTTAAGCATCTCTCTGGCAATAAGTTGCTCCTTCTCTCTTTGAAGTTCATATTTAAGTGACACATTTCTATCCGAGTTGAAGTAACCTATTCCTCTTTCATGTCCAGGTGTATATCAAACATCTCCAACAGAGTTGCGTCAATGATCCGGTTAGGTAGATCCAAGCTTATAAATATATGAGAGAATGAAACGCACTCGTTTGGGTTAAACATGAAATGTCTATTGCCGCTGACGTAATTTAAATCATCACTGGTTATTTGCTGAATACCTTGTCATTTTATTTCCATTACTCATTTGATTATCAGAATGTAAAGAAGTCCGAAAGTTTCAAGAACTTGCAACCTAGTTACACTGCGGCATATTTAAGTCCAAACATATCCACACTTGCAGCAACTCAAGGACTTGCCGCGAGCTGCAAGGAGCTTTTAAGGCGTCATCATATTTCAGTTCAGCAACGTATAATCACCATATGATAATAGTGGTTTGCTGCCTTCGGGTTTTTCTTGGATAATAATGACAACTTTCCTATCATTCAGCATAAATTTGTTCTGTCATAAAATTATTATAAAAGTTTCGCCCTGAAGCTCAGAGAACTTCTGTGTTCTGGAAGCAATTATTTGAGAGCTTCTCTGATTACAGTTACTGGGATCATGCAGGGGATAGAACTGCCTTCCTTATGGCGAACAGAAAATAAACACATGATATTTGCTTTGTGGGACAGGTGCGAACTGATGGTCCATTTTACAACTGGTCTGCTTCAATTGGTCATCTGCAGAATTCCTGCCCGCGTCTCATCAGCCAAAGGTTTCGTCTCTTTCTCCATAGAATCTACAGATGCCATATCTGAATTGACCCGACTTATTCATGTGATAGTTGAGTTTACAGTGTCCGCTTAGGTATGTTTCTTAGATTCGGTTAAACTAGCTGTCCGTGAAGGCCACACATAGACCTGGAAGGTCCTTTGCGGTGCCATATCCTTTTAAGAGCTGTAGTATAAATCGTTAAATAGAGAGACGTAAAATTAACACATCTTACGAGCGAAACTGTCCCTAATTGTGCGACCTCTTCTAGTAATTCAAACCAAGGGACTCCCAGAAGTGTTAGGCACGTTTTCGATATTGCGGAACATAGGCATAGTAGATGCTCCAAAGTTTCCCTTGTGCCCTGCTCTCCACATTTCCTGCATTCATTGTAGTTTGTGAGTACCACCTTTTTAGCGTGTCTAGCCGTTAGACAATGACCAGTCAGCATTCCTACTACCGTTCTACAATCCTTCCTCGGAAGAGCCAGTATCGATTTGGTTTGAGTGCCTCACGGTTTGCACATGAGCTTTCCGATCTTACATGTAGCAATACTCCACCGTTCTTTCACCTTTCTCATCATGACATCTTCAATACGGCTGTTGATCATTCTTAGAGGTATTAGAACATTACTTACCTGCTCGTTTGGTAGTAAAATTCCGCTTTTTGCAATAGCATCCGCACTGTCGTTTCCTTCTTTGTGCTTATACCCTGGCACCCAGTAGATATGTAGCTTCCGGTTGGTGGCTAGTCTATGCATTGCTGCCTTGCATTGTAGAACATTTCTGGAAGATGCATAGCATGAAGTTATAACTTTGATCGCAGCCTGGCTATCTAAGTAGAAGTTTATTGTGGAGTTCATACTTTCTGCTATGCAGGTGAGCTCTGCGGCTATCCATGCTGCAAAAGCTTCCGCTTCAAAATGCTGCAGTCGTTTGGTAGTCTGAATTTTTACACATGATTTGTGCCGCAGCTGCAGGAACGAGGAGGAGCTGAATACGGTCCAGCATCTCTTCTGTACATGTCCTGCTTTTGCCAGAAATAGGGAGCGTTTCCTAGGATCCCACTTCTTAACAAGTATAAATGGTCTATGTCAGTCAGGTGTTAACAACCTTCTTCACTTTGTAAAAGGCTCAGGGTGGTTCAATCTGGAGGGGGAAGCGTAGCCATGCCTCGCATCCGAGGCTCACAACGGACCCAACTGGTGGTCTAAAGGGCATCACTGGTTATTGGTGATGCGGCTGCCCTACCTACCTACCTTGGTAGTCTGAACGGCTGTTTGATATCTAGTTCAGGGCAGTAGACACCTGTCCCAGCACCGTCCTCCATTTTCGAGCCGTCCGTGAATAGTTTGAAGGTTTTGCATTGCCGTGTTGACCGTGAGACTTCGACCTACAGAGCTATGACCGAAGATACGTTTATGAACTCTTTAGCTCTTTTAGGAGGAGGAGCTTTGGACTATCTTATTCTCGGAAGATTTTCTATGCACTTCTTCAGCAGACCTCCAATGGTGTTGGATGATAGTCCAAACCTAAATAAAAAGTAAAACAAAATAAGTTTATAAAATAAATGTAAAATAAAATAAATAAAATCATCAGGAAATCGAATCGGTGATTTATTTGTTGAATTTATAATAATCAAATTCCCCAAAAAAGAATACAAACACAAAATGCATCGTACCCGCTGCAGCATCTGGCATTGGTGCTGTTTCCAATAGAAAGTAAAATTAATTTCCATTGCCGAGAGTGCGGTTGGCGACTTTTGAGCCACCGAAATTTCACCAGAAATGGCAGCCAGGCTCATACGGTAAGAGCGCCTGCGCTATGAAGTCACATACTCATACTCGTAGCTTTGGGTTAGGTTGGAATTTTTGCCTGCCCACAATTTCACTTTAATGGGAAATGCCAGTAAACGTACTGCCCCCTCTCACAGGCTAGCCGATCCGACCAGAGCCTCAGTGCAATTTACTTTTTATCTTTTTCACTACTGGTTACGTGCCGTTATTTCCCCAAGTTTATCATATAATGGTGTAGTTGTAATTTAACTAAAACCCCCATTGTCAATTGCTGCTGCCCCTGCCTGCCGGCGCACGTTGCATTGAAGCGGTGACTTAACTTTCAGCTTGCCTTGCATGCTCTCAAATGCCTTCGAGTGTGTGTCTGGACAAATGTGTTTGAACACTGGAAAATTATGTTAATAAGAGATTTAGCTTAACGGTTGAATTCAACCACAGGCGCCGCTTTAGCATTGGATATCAGCATCAGTTACCTAGCTAAGGCAATAGAGCAGCAACACTTTAGTTGTAGGCGGATGCTCGGTAGATGCTGGAGGGATGTGTAACAAATATGCTCGCAAGGTTGAAAGAAGTTTCACTTGGTTAGAAGTAAGTTAGTGTTAAATTGACAGAGTATACTCGTATGTGTCAGTATATAACTGAATTCGGTATCAGCTGCAATACGAGAACGAAAGATTATCTCCCTTTTCACACCTGGAATGGAAATTTTCATACCGCGAATGGATCGATATACAGTTAACATTAAGAAAAATGGCCAACTACGAGTATTCTTCGCAGTTTCAAGTATTATAACATATAGTTGGCATTGTTATCCATTAAAAATCATTGTCTAATTGTTAGCGTTATTGATTAATGACCTCAGTCAATTTTTTGAGGCATAAAGGTGAAGCAGTTGCGGTAATTACCCTAATGAATGATTGTTGTTTGGCTAGAGACTGTACCATCAAATTATGCTTAAATGAATTGAGCTGAATCATCAGAGGGACGATCAGAAGCACTATTATGTTTGCTCAGACTACTTCGGAAGCTAGAATGGGCACTGTATAATTAGTACTCCAGTAGAGTCAGCAAGTTGCCAATATAAATACTTCACTCTGGTTTGTTTTTATTTATTTTGTATTTATTACTGCAGATACTGATGTCTTAAATGTATTTTTTCTGGCAGCTAGTGCTCTTTTTCTTTTGTCTAATAATAATTATATTATTATTTTTCACTTATAAATAAAGAAATGTATTTTGTTTGAGTTGTAAAGAAAAATCTTTATGCTGGCCATGAAAGTGATGAAAACTATGTTAATATATTTTTAGACGCATAATTTATGTGTTAACCTCAATAACTGAGTTGCTACAATTTCCTTAAGTCACCACTCGTAGGTAAATTGTATTACAATTGCCTTTGTTGCACGGCTCAGCGTGTGTGCGCTTTCAAAGGAGACCTAATGAAATGTTAATCATACGCCAAGTGGCACCGCAACCACATACAATTTACTTTAAACACATGTGAGTACAGTAATTATGTGTATTTACGCTGACACTAATTACCCCCACAATAATTAGAACAATGTGCCTACAGAATAAGGTGCTGCAATTAAGTTTCACGCCACAGAATCGAGTACGTTTATAGGCGTTCAATTTTGGCTCATAGAGAACCACTCAAGGCGCACATTTAACGAGTAATTTACGCATAAATGAGCACTGAAATGCTTGGGTTAAAGCAATTTTCATAAATGCATAGTTTTTATAGCAATCAGCAGCATATTTTGCACTTTTGACCATTAACACACGCACATACACACACACACGTACGCAATCACACACTCACGCACGCACTTACCCACATGCTTGTATGTCAAGTGTTTAAGGAGGGTGACTTTTGATTTAGTTTGTTGCTGCACGATTCGCTTTTTCTCTATTAATTTTTGCAGCTAATCGCTGCGTTAATTTGTGCAACAGTTGCAGCCACCGTCAATAACAGCAACAGCACCAATATCAACAACAACACGCGTGAAACATGTTATTAAAGTGCGTTTCTGTTGGTTGGCGCGAGACACTTTGGCTGCGAAAATAACATAAAAAACAATATTAGGAAAGTTTCAGTATAGCTGGAGTCTGTAGAAGCGACTATTGTAGATACTCTACACCTGCATATTGGATTGAGGCTAGTAATAAACAGAAACTGACATGCAATCAAATCATCCACCTGTCATCAACAGTAATCACCTGTGATACAGTTTAAAATTACCGATTAGGATGGTGCTTTACAGACCGGTAATATTCTTAACCGTCTTTTCTTTGAATTCTTTAAATGATTTTAAATGAATTGTGTTTATAATTATTAGCCTTACCGGCCTCCGTGTCTAGTGGTAAGCATTCTACTCGTGGGGTCGTGAATTCGAATCCTGCCCCGGAAGAGTAAATACGCAATTTCAATCTAATACGTCGTTTGCTTTATTAGTTGTGATCTTTATACACTTACCACGCACAGCATATCTCTTTGAGTTATCGCAGACATCCATGCCTTCAAATAAGTCTACACAACAATCGCCTACAATTTTTATTTTATTGCCACCTCCTCAGCATATGGGTACTTCCTCATTGGGACATCCCATGTGTCTACTTCACTTGGACGAACTGGTCACACAAGATATAACCGAATACTTCAGCTTTGTCGTTCCACTGAGCATATGTTATTGGAAGATCATTACTAGAGTCAGCAATACTAGGTCTGCATCTCGGATGGTGACGATACCATGGCATATATGATCTATTAATTAGTCTAGATATTCTGGTAGGGGCAAACACTGATCACTGTTCTCTTGCTAACTACTCGTACGTTAAAAGAACTTAATTAAATGATCTAATTCAATGATTCTGAAGGTGGAGGAAGAATCAATCCTTCACTTGCTGAGTACTTTTGGGTACTTTTTCGGAAAAGAAAAAAAAGTACCACATAAAAAACTTCACACACTTCGAGTTAAGTGCAAAGTAGTTCAAACTGCAGGAGCATTGAGAGGATCTGAGATATTAGATTTCGCAAGTGAGGCAATGCTGGCCTACAAGTGCTTCGCAGAGCTCTTCTATAACATGTATATAATTGATATATTAGTAACTGATATAGATCAGGCAATCTATATATAGAATATAGAGAAATATTTGTCTTGCGATATCGTATTCTAAGACTTGAGCGCAGTCAAAACTAACAAGAATCAATATAGTCATGAAATATTAAGGATCAAAAACAATCCACATTTGCCACTCCTCCTGGATCATGCCACAAATACTTGTGTTAATCTACTATGTCCCGTCAGTATGATGTACCGCGTCTGCATAGCAAAGGAAAAAAATTAATAATCATGCGTTTCTGTCTGTTACGGTTTAAGGCCAAGGCAGATCGCTCTTTGCAATTTAACATGCCTGAAATATGCAGAAATTGTTACTTGTAGACGGCGAGATTTATGCCTGCAAGACACCTGAGCTGGCGGCGGCTGTTGCTGTTGTTGTTGCTGTGGCTGTGCCTGTTGTTTTGGCTGCAATTTAACAAACAACAATCGCCCCAAAAAGCGCAAGCCCACCGCCTATGCGTGCCACCTTCTCCCGAACGCGTACGCACCGCAATTGTTATTAAATTTAATTGAATATGTTGTGTAAATGTTTGGCAGTATTTGCAGTTTTTGACGTTTACTGCTGCTGCTGTTGTTGTTGCTGTTGTTGTTAGAAATGGAGTTGCCTTTGTTGTTGCTGGTGGCTTTTGCATATGTAATTAATGTATCTTTCGGTTTGTATCTGTGAAATTTTTTGATAAATGCTTTTCTATCGCTTTGCATGTTCGCGTGTCACGCTCGTTTAAGATACTGATTCGTAAATAATTTATTGTTTAATGTCGAGGGGTGCCATAAAATTGACTAAAAACCAATCCGCACTAAATTTTATGTGCCATTATTATGCAAATCTGCACGTTCGTTGGGCGTTTTGCGAATTACAGGAATTTCATTATACTGCCACATGCAAAATTTTCACATAACCGAATTTTAATTGAGCCTAATGGTTGTGTGAGTATGGTGAAGTATGCCCCAAAGGACTGTGCGGCAAATAGCAGTGTGCAATGGCAATAAAGCGCGAAATGCACAAAGTCTCTTTCCCGTTTGGCAAATTGCTGTGTACACTTTGCTTGGCAATTTGTTCCCACAAATTTAGGCAATAGACCCTAATTTCGGTCCGTCAGATGCGATTGCTGCAAATTGTTTTCGCATATCATTTCATGGCTTCATAGCTGCAGCGCCGTGTTGTGCCCGCCAGTTATGCATTTTAGCCTAGCAAATAATAAGCAAAAAATTTCATAAATTTCAATTTGCCACATTGTTGACTCTCGACTGCAGTACACGTATTTGCGCGGCCCTTTTGGTGCTCGCTACGAATTGCATTGCGCAATGCCTCTGTTCATTTGCAGAAAATTGCTATGCCGCTTCTTTCATTGCATTTTCTTTTCTTTCAAATTAGGCATATTTTTTTACTCATTTTTTTACTGGTGATATTTCGTAATCACCACCGCAAAGTTGAGTGTTTCAATTAGTCGTGCACACAATTTAGTGGCGCTGCATCCGTGCCCAAATACGAATACCTCTCACCCAGAATACGTTGCGCTCACACTTTCTGACTTTGGAATCTAGTACACTTTAATTCGTGTGTGCGGCAGAAGTTCAGCAGCGTGCAACTCCGCAGACAGACAGAGTGCCAAATAAAGCAAAACTAGTTCCGCCGCCGTCGCCGCCACTGCTTGGCAACTGATCTGGCCACTTTGGCGGCGGCGGCGGCATATCAGACCCAACACAATTTAAAACTAAAGCAAATACTCGTAGACGGGTAGAATGTCTGTCAAAATATGCGCATATCTAGGCATGTGCAACAATGTTGCAAGCGACTCTGGTAGCAGAAAAAACAAAGATTGTTTTAATTTAATAAAATGTAGGAAGCCGCTTTGCAGACACATTGCCCTGGTGCACATCAGAGAATTCCAAGACCTGATTTATGTTCTGTTTTGTGCCATGCATATAAGCAGAGAGTATGCAGTACGCATAGAACCATGAATCTGAGTAAGATTCACATAAAATTATGTTGATTCCAGACTGCCCATGAGGGATTGATAAAGCAGAGAGAAATCATTGGACACATCGATATACAAGAAATTGATCCGTGCAATTGTGTTCTAACTCAGTTTTCAAACTTTTGGAGACATACTTTTAAAGTTTCTTTATAAACACGAGGATTTATATTTCTATTATCAGGATATTTTTCTTCTTAATTTCTAAAAAATTCGAGATACTCATTTTGTTAGTGTTAAATTTCCATCTTAATTAAATTGCAATGAAAAAAAGTGAAAAACAAAACTAAAAAATTGTTCAGGTCATCTTAGAAAACTGTTAATGGACTCATCAACATATTTGTGTCTTATACGACTATAATCACTACATCACTGCTTCTTTTGCCTAGTGAAAAAAAAAGTAATTGTAAGTGTCGAAGGAGTACAAATTATGATGTAGGTCTGTATACAATAGCCAGTAAACTGATTCATTTAGAGGACACAGCTGTTGGTTGAAAGTTAGGACTACATTACAGCAAGGGTTCTTGACTTCCATCCAGATTTTAAACAAATAAAAATAATATTGAATATATGTACAGCTGCATCACACTTAAGGAGCACAATATAAATACAAATTAGGAACTCAGAATTATGTTGTTAGGAATGATGAGCATTATCGATACCGATGACTTGGCAGCAAATCTGTAGTCACCAGTACAGCGACCAGCGACTTATTTTAACAGTGGTGACCCGGGTTATCAGTAATTTGCCTACATTTCCGTTAATTAACAGCACCATAACACACTGCTTAAACCAACAGTGGCAACGAGTACTGTTAAAGGATAATGTACTGTTAAAGCATACAGCAATGTTAAAAATTGATCTCTGTAAAAACCCGTTCATTGAAATGTTAGCTTTACAGGGCTTCTAACAGGAGACGGGATTTTTCCTGCCAAATTATTTAGACTAACACTAAATCTCCATTAAGTACCAGGCCCACAACTAAATAAACGCTTTCCGTTTTGGCTTTAATCGGTAATTAAATCACTCAGTGAGTTGTACCCAGTGATATTTGCGGTTATTAAAGTTAAAGGTGACTTGATAGTCACCAAAAAGTCACCGGTTACCAAAGGCTCGCTGCTAGGCTCATCAATAATCCCATTATCAAAACATTGTATTGATTTTCAGACATTTCTTTTTAAGAACAACCAACTCTTGATTGCTTTGCTAAGCCAAAAATGATGTAAGTCATTGTCATCGATACTTATGGGTTAGAAGAGGAGGATTTGACACAAGTAACATGCAAATTAGTTTGGAACAAAGCATACGAATTACATAAATAAGATTTATTGTAGAACCCTTTGTTGAATCGATACAAAAAAAAAATCGTGATTAACGATGAGGATGACGCTGTTACAAAGGTACAATAGATTTTTGCAATCACCATAAATTCCTCCTACTAAAAACAACAAATAATTTTCCACAACTTTGATCACTATCTCGATTATGTAGCCATGCCTTACTACGATATTTTTGCACTTGCGACAAAATAAAGCCAAAACAATACGCGCCCTTAACTATCACACAGCAGAGCCAGTTCTTAATTAATTTCTTATTTTAGTGACTGATTTTATACAAAACAAACCAAAAAACATCCGTATACAGTTAGCACGTGCTCTCGGCTGATTTGCATAATTCTGCTCATATATAAAATTATGTAAATTCGAGATTCTGCGTATTATGCAAAGCTCTTTGTAAGCCAAACTTAAGTGATTCTTAGGCGACTGCCTTACATTCAGCATTCGTGGAGCTATATTTAGCGCCACGCTCGATAGATCCCAACAACAAAGAAGGAAGAAACTAAGAGAGTTAATTCTTTTATTATATTTCTTTTCCATCAAATAAAGAAGGTCAGTAGGACTTCGACTTCGGCGGTATATAAAAAAGTCTTCAGAAATGAACTGGATTGAGCTTCACGCTTCTGTTTACGTTTTACGAGACCATTGAATGTGGACTATAATAGCCAAAATTTATGATCGTTAAGAAAGTTTTCGTCTTCTGTTTTTATCAGAATGCGTATAGAATAATCATATTTATGAGACAAAGTGAACAAGTTGTTATGAATAATTTCAACATGAAATTAAAAATAATTTACAGGAAACAGTGGGAAAAATTGGGAGGAGATGCATAAAAGAAGCACATGCTTCTTTGGTAGTACGGTAAATTTATTTGCTATTTGAACTATGCCAATTAAAACTCTATAGATTTTTTCTATATTCAGTTACTAGACTAAGCGCAATAGTCGTAAAAGGTAAAAATTAAATGATGTGGTCATGTAAGTTCCCAGTATCAAGCACTATAATCGCTAATTCGCTGTCACTTCGGAATTATCTGCAAACTATACTAAGCACCGACGTATATGGTCTTCAGCCTCACTCGGAATCAGCTTCGTTTACAACAAGGAAATAGGTGACGGTGGGCAGAAGCAGACACCATAATAAATTTAGCGGAATTAGATTACTGAGCAGATAAAATTACAAGAGTAGAGCCGTGAAATCAGCTTGTTAAGAAATATTATTATTATTAATATGCCTTACAACATAATTAATAATGTCTTCAACGGATTGGAGGAATGAGTTAGGTTAGGTTAGGTTTCGTGGCAGTCAGTCTATTCACCAACTCACTCAGACCACTATTGGTCCATTGCAATAACACCGCGTAACACTGTACCTCTACTTTACTCGTCACCACATTTTGAAGTCCTAATAAAGCGCAGGATTTGTTTTGATCTTCGCGCAGGTCACTTCCGTAAGAGAGCTGAAAGCGTATTTGTCTAAAGAGCCCGCTCTGCTTCTGGCTAGAGTCGGGTACCTACAAAAGAGATGTGCCACAGTCTCCTCCTCTTCTCCATCCATATAGCTCCTGCAGTATTCATGAGAGAATACTCCCAGCCAGAGATTTTGTCTGCCGGACAGCCAATGACCGGTTATACAAGCCACGACCTTAGAGATATCTTCTCTCGACAGGCCAATCAAGTCTCTAAATTTGTTCCTATCAAGTTTCGACCACATTAGCCTAGTCGTTAAGCAATTGGCGTCGTCTGCCCAAGACCTATTGGCCTCACGCTCGGCGCTATATTTCAACATTGGTTTACAGGTGGCAATTGGTGTTCCAACCTCGCATCTGTCCGTACATAGAGGAAGGTTGATACCATCTGGCAAGCTCTTCAGCCCTACAGTTTCCTTCAATATCCCAAAAAACGGTGCTGATATCATTTCGGGCAGTCCTAGGCAACCTTCTATTTCAGTGCCACCGCGTCCATTGATTTGATGGCCGCCAGGCTATCCGAGTAGATATTTATAATGTTTTCTTCTTACGGCGTGTCTACTTAAGTAGACGGCTGCCTCCTTTATGGCTTAAGCAGATGTCCGCTTGTTAACCACTGCAGTGGTCGAGGAGACGGAACAAAAGTTAAAGTCCCAGTTCTTTTGAGAAAACTCCAAAGCCGACTCTATCATCAAGCTTGGATCCATCGGTGTAGACATTCAGTTTCCCCATGGCATGGGTGTTTGCCACTCCTTTCTAGGCGGAATGGGGGAATGAATCCTAGTAACTATTCGACTAGAAAAGAAGGATATTAAGAAAAAAGCATTTCGATAGCAGGCCTTGAGCAGAATTCGAAGCCGCGACCCCACGATTGTGAGACTTGCATGCTTAATACAAGAACGGCATAAAAAATAATTATTATATAAAGAAGTAAGGACAAAAATATACGTAAAACATGACCTTGAAACTCCATTAGGAGCTGGTCCAAGCTCTATAAAAAACATTGAAGGTGCATCTTTATTTTATTTTACAGTTAGAATAGAAGTAGAATAGCAGTGAGGCAGTCCGGAGATCCGCCTAAGAAGAAAGTCTGCAGGCACTCCGGCATTGTTGCCTCTTTTACAGTAAGCCTGGAAAAATATTTGTGATAAGGGGGGATAGAGGATTTTGGAAGGGAAGTTACACCTTTTCAAATCGCTTTGAGTCTTTTATGCATCTCAGAAGTCTGTCCAGGGATAAGGAATATACGTGATCCATTTTCAAAACATTTGACCCTATTTTTTACAGTTACTAAGCAAGCAACACTTAAAACACTATAGTGCTCTCCCCGGCTCCTACAGGTATAAAAAAAGCTTTATAAAGGTCTATGTATCGAAAAGTACATGAACTACAAGATGAAGAAAAACTCAGTGGACAGCTTCAAATGTTTCATATAAATCTGTAAGCTTTATAAGTATATATATTACAGCGTACTTATGAGTTTGACGTGATCATATATGTGGGAGCAATCAGAGTTTACCTTGTAGCTCAAGAAACCACTGACATATCACATGCAGCATCATTTATATTACTCCTTGTGTAGCTCAGAAGCTATAGGAAATTCTCGAGTTTCATCCAATTTTATGCCAATTTTCTTGATTACTATTATTATGTGTAGGGGATTTAAGCACCGCGACCTTTCGATCTATTGTGCCCCCCATCAGAGGTTCAAAGTACATCTTTGAGTCCTATCCTCTGGATAAACATGATGGAAAGTTTTGGCTCCAGAGGTTTCACATCACTGGCAGAAACCTGGAAAAATCCCAAGGATTTCTTGCGGGTGTGCATGAGAGCCGGACATTCTGTCAACACATGCAAAGATGTCTCCTCTTCCTCCATACAGAAGCTGCAGGAGCCTTCCGAGGTGACCCCTATTCTCACCATAAGTGAGTTCAGTTTACAGTGTCCTGTGAGTAGGCCTGCCATCATCCTAAGATTATTCTTAGAGAGATTGATGAGTGATTCGAATCTCTTTAGGTGGTATGTCCCTAGCAGACTCTTTGATACCCTTAGGCCTGGTGTGTTAATCCAGTGTTTATGCCTATGGTGTCCCTCATCGATCCTAAGCTTGCCCTTGCCTACACCACAGAAGGGTTCTGGGCCAATAAATGGCGTTGCAGCCCCCTTCCTTGCAAGTTCGTCGGCAGTCTCGTTAGTTCTTGATTACTATTGTGTAAATCTGTATGAAATTTAAGCGCTTCGACCATTTCTTGTATACCAGGTATGTACCCACCTCCTTTCACTTGTTACCAATTAAAAATTTCAGCACCTCGGCTCACAAAATACGAGCATGCGAAGATACAATTTTTGGTTTGGTTTGGAATTTCTGATTATTATTTTAATGATCCTACACCCACGTATTTTTAAAATTCTTACAAGAAAAGGAAAAGCAACAACCATAAAAATACTCGAAATGATTAACAAGAAAAATACGCTTTTCCACGTCAATTGATTGTGCGTGATTTTTTATTTTTATTTTTATTTTCATTTTTATTCTTTCATTTGTTATTTTTAATTTGTGGTTTTCAGCTTTCCCGCTGCAACGCAGCCACAACAATAACAAAACTATTGTTGGCTGCTCTTAGCCAATTTCCAGTGGAGTAGATTCGAATAATTCCAAACCGAGCAAATCAAGTAAAAAGTTCGCCTCGAGACGGCCGCACAAAAGTCAATCGAGTGCGGTTGTGCGAGTGAGTGAGTGAGCGAGCGAGTGAGCGAGTGAGTGAGCGAGCGAGTGACTTAGTATTCATGACCTTAGAGCTGCCCCAACGCATCATCGCAGTGTCGAGTTGCACACAGTTCAGTTGTGCATGAGCGCAGTGGTTGCGTTTAACGATAATTGTTGTTGCTGCTGCTGCTGTTGTTCGAGCTGTTGTTGGCGGTTGCAGTGCTTTTGTCAGCATCGGCACCGCCAGCAAATCAACATTCTTTATTGCCGCTACCAGCACGTTTTGATAAAGTTTTATTTGTATTTTTTTTTTTTATTTGTTTATATACATTTTTTTTTCTTATCAGTTTCTGTTTTGGTTTTGGTACGAGCTGCTTTTATTGGTTTATACCATTTTGAGGCACAGACAGACAGTTAGACACTTGACAGACAATTTGTATGTCAGTCTAATGGTAAATGTCATAAGCGTGTGCTGTGCGTGCGTGCCTGCGTCTATTGCACAGAACAAGATTTATCAGAATTTCCAGTGTGCATTTTCGCAGAAAATTTATATTCGAATTATTTATATGGAAGTGGCTTTTGGAATGCCGCCGCACTGAAACGGTTTTCGGTTTCTTTGGCTTGCGCTTGTTTGTTAGCAAAGCGTGCTGCTTTTTAAATCTCCAGCAATAAATAAATTAGTCTACGTGTTAATCTGGTTAAAGTTAAGTAGATAAAGAGTGGGAAAACAAAAACAACAAATAAATAATGGAATTGGTATCCGCATGTAAAACTTAAGCGGTCTATAATTTAATGGTTTTTATAACTTACTAAGTTTGGCCAAATAATTCTTCAACTGGTTTGCTACCGAAGTAAATTAATAAAATAATTAAAATTAAAAACCTAAACTGATATAATCAGATCAGACTGAATAAATAAGGAAACCGAAACTCAAACTCGAACTTTGCGGAAAGGTTGAAAGACCCAACACCATCTAAATTCATAGAAAAGGCATACAAACATCAACCAGGCATATGAAAGAACTAGTTCTGAGTTAACATCAACGCCGAGCAACATCAACAGCTGCTTAATAAAGCATTTTTGCTGGTAGGGTGACTCTCTCAATCAGTAAACCCTGAACCTATGCACTGAGAAGAATCAACAAAATGAACTGGTGTGAAACCCAGAAAGAATATTTGTAAAAACATCGTGTTTGTTACTGCAAAAGTTGCACCGAGAATCATACGTCACCATCGGAACTATCAAATCACTCTACAAAATTCCTAAGAATTCCAAGTTGTGCACTAGAATATAAATAAGGAGAAGCCCTGGCAGCTAGCGCTCCCCTTACAATGTAAAATAATAATTAAGATATTGTTTTTCTAGTAATAATAATAAATAAATAAGAAGAAAGCAAACCCAATCTGACACTGTAACACTGTAATTGTGTGCTCCTGTAAATAATTCGAAATATTGCTGCAGTTGATGGTCAAGTACATAAATTTGCCAACCGACTTTCCTTGCTCTCATATAATAGAACAGCAATTATGAGACCAGCGGGCAAAACACCCAACGATTACTTTAGAGTTATTTTCAAACGTTATTGAATCACCGCGCTTCTAAGAATTCAACTTTTCTTCACTCACTTCACCTAATCTTAAATTATTATATTAGCTAAATTGTATGAATCTGAATTATACATCTACACTATAGTTGCAGGAACATTAGCGTTGTTTCAGTTGGCCCTGTTACATTATGAGCCCTCCCAGATTATTCCTAAACTTTAATCGCCACACCTTTTAACTTTCTATTGTGTCGCACTGGTGTCGTGAACTCGAACCCATAAAACCGCACTCCGCTCTCTTTGAGCACAAACGTGAAGTATTTCGGCCAAAGCTTAATTGGAAAGCCAACCTAGCTGAGAGGACCCGTAAAACAACAGGTGCCATATCTTCTGTAGAAGAGCATGTGGAGCAAAATGGGGACTCCTTCCTCGAGTCGTGCTCAGTCTCTACTTGTTATACGGGTCGGTCTTTTCGTGGCAAGCTCTCAAAACAGCCTACCATATCAAACCCTCGAAAAAATCAGAAGATCCATTGCTCTACTGATCACTGGCGCTCTTCGTAGCACACCTAGGAAAGTCCTTTTGCCATGCTTCACTGGCTCCATTCGGGGCTCCTGGATAAGCAAAAAACCAAGTTGAACGCTCTTTAGCGCTGGCGCCTAACCCTGACCAGTCATGCTTCTATTCTGAATCAGGATCCACCTGTTCCCAACTTTATCGATTATGTGTCCTTCTATCCCGATTTGAACAGGGAGTTCGACCTCACCATTCCAAGCAGAAATGACTGGACTTTAAAAAACATAATCGTCGCGCGAAACTCTCAATATCTATACCGACGGTTCTAAACTTGGAGGTAGAGTCGGCAGCGGTATCTTCTCCGAAAAACTGGACCTAAAAATCTCCCTTCGTCTCCCTGACCATTGGCACCGTTTTTCAAGCTGAGGTCATGGCCATTTATCACGCAGCTAAATGGATTGTGAGTAGCGATATCGGCACAGTCGACATAGCCATCTTCTCAGACAGACAAGCCCCCATTAAATCTCTTTTTCGCTCTATGGTCACCTCAAGACTTGTTCATGAATGTCGAACCTCTCTAAATGAACTCTTAAGATACTCTCGGGTGCACCTATTCTGGGGTCCCGGACATAATGACATCCCAGGCAACTGTTAGGCGGACGACTTTGCAAAAGCAAGCACCCTTCTGCACGAAATTCAGTCCTCCGTAAATATCGGTTTTGACCGTCCACTGCATATTGGGAAAGCACGCAGAAAGACTGGGCCTACCCTCAAACAATTT
This sequence comes from Clusia tigrina, assembly GCA_920105625.2. Classification (NCBI taxonomy): domain Eukaryota; kingdom Metazoa; phylum Arthropoda; class Insecta; order Diptera; family Clusiidae; genus Clusia; species Clusia tigrina. The sequence continues at coordinate 422,750,751 of OV050030.1, forward strand.
CTGCTTGGCTGTAGTTCCGAGGAGGAGGACGAGCCAGTTCTCCACCTCTTATGTCACTGCCCATCCTTGAGCAGAAGAAAAAATCGCACCTTGGCGTTCCATGTCTTACAAGTTTGACAGAACTGTCATTGGGCTCATAGCAAGGTTCATCAAACTATCAGGATGGTTTCCTGCGAATTAATGGGGAGTCGTGCCTTTCCCGACTCTGTCCTTTCGCTGACTTCCACTATCTTTAAGTAAGAGAATATTTAGTCAGTGCGTGCCTAATGGGCCATTAGGTGTGCTCAAGTGTGCTTTTGGCAATCTAGGCTGCCACTCCTACCTACCTACCTACCTCCTTACCACATTGCCCTATCTCCTATAACCTATCTAAAACCTAAGAGCATGATGAGAGATTTCCTTAAACTTAAAGTCGTGGACTTAAACTTAATCAAATGGACATATGAATATGTCACTTGAATTCTATTCCAACCCGAGGGAATTCTTGTTGACAATATGGATTTCCAATATATTTGATATATACAAACGTAATAGTGGAACTACTACGCCCATATTCATATTAAAATGGACTAAATAGTCATAGGTATATAAAATTCTATCATGAGTGCACATAATTTCATTCTCTAGTTTGATCTATTATAATTCCCTTCTAGTTTTACTTCGAACAATCTAATTTGATCTCAATTCCTATTTAAATTTCGATTTCTCTAAGGAGACGGTATAAAATAACAATACGGAGAAGGACATGGAAGACGATGATAGCACGAGTAATGGGTATAAAGAGCACTTGTAATCAATATGAGTACAGTTCGATTCTATAAACCTGAAGCCAGCGTCAAAGTTAAATTGTATGAGGTGTACTAGTGGTGTCTGATAAGTACCCGTGTTAGGCAAGAAAAGGCTTTTTTTATTTCTCAATATAGTCTCCTTTCAGATCGATCAAGCGATATTCTAACTTTTTCAAGCCTTCCAAAAAATATGATTTGTGGAAGTCCGCAAAATAGGCCTCTGTGGCGATGACTTCCTCGTTTGACGTAAATCGTTTTCCACCAAGTAATTTTTTCGTGTTTAGAAACAAAAAGAAATCGCATGGGGCCAAATCTGGAGAATACGGTGGATGAGGCAGCAATTCCTAGCGTAATTCTGTCAGTTTTGCTGTGGCGATTGCTGATGAGTCAGCTGGTGCGATGTCATGATGAAAGGCCACTTTTTTCTTCACCAAATGGGGCCTTTCTTCATCAATTCAGCATCGAATCGGCATAATAAATCAGCATAGTACTGCCCCGTCATTGTCCTTCCCTTCTCCAAATAGTCGGTAAAGATGATGCCTTGCGAATACCAAAAAACGGTGGCCATGACTTTTCCGGCCGATGGAACCCTTTTCGCATTCTTTGGAGCGGGTTCGCCAGGTGAAAACCACTGTTTTGACTGTTCTTTGATTTCTGGCGTCTAGTGATGCATCCATGTTACGTCAACAGTCACGAATCACCATAGAAACTCTTTCGGATTGCGCTAAAGCAGGTCCAAACAGTGCTCCGAAGTTGTCATGCGATTCCGTTTTTGCTCCACTGTTAGCAAACATGGCACCCATCTCGCCGATAGCTTTCTTATACCCAATTCTTCGTGTAGGATATTTTGTAAGCATTCAATTGAGATGTGTACAATGTCAGCAGTCTCTCTGATCCTCACCCGGGCGATCTGCTAACACGATATCAAGGATTTTGAAAACCATATCCTCCGTAGTCACCTCAATCGGACAGCCTGGGTGCTCTTCATCATAAACGGATGTTCGACCACTCTTAAATTCATTAAATCAATATCTGATGGTAGTCATCGAAGGTGCTTGGTCCTTATAAACGGCATGCAACTTCACTTTGATTTCCTCACACGTCTTCTCATCCAAAAAAAGAGATCTAATCACTGATCGATATTGCTTTTTCTCCATGGTGGCAAACAAACACGAACTTGACTACTTTCAACAGCTGTCAAAACACAACTAATCGATAAATTTATCTGAAATTTTTAGAGTCGTCGTTTTAAAGATGGCAATAAATGATGGCATACACAGTAATGCTGTCAGTCGCTAAACACGGGTACTTATCATACACCCCTCGTAGCTCTGCTCAGTTTCGTTTGTTAGGCTTCCACTGAAAGCTTGGTTGTAGAAGTTGAAGTAGAAGAGCTCGACAATGTGTAAAAAATTAAGGAAACTTACTCAGTATTCACCCTAAGTTACTAGGAAAAATTACTACATAAGATTGCTTGTTGACGTAGCCACCGAGGTGGAAATGGGCCTCATCAGTCAAGATGATTTTTCGATGGAATTCCGGATCATTTCATGCATTTCAAGGACCCAATCAGCAAAGACACGACGTTGTTGATCGGCCAGCTTGAGTTCTTGTGTTAACTGAACTTTATAAGCCTTAAGACCCAATTCTTTATGCAAAATACGGTGTAATGACGTTTGTGGAATGCCCAATTCCAAAGAACGACGAGGAATGGCCAAACCTGTGTTTTCTTCAACACTTTCGGCTACAGCAGCAATATTCTCAGTTGTTCTTGAGCGACGTGCACGGGTTTTATTCTCCACATCACTAACTTGTCCCAACAGCTCGAATTTTTCCACCAATATCTGTATTGCGGTCCGACAAGGTGCTTCACGACGACCCAAAAATGCTTTAGTTTTGCGTACTGTGACTGCAAGATTTTCACCATTTTTGTAGTGAATTTTAATAATTTCAATGCGTTGTTGAAGCGTGTATCGTTCCATTTTTAGTAATGGCGTAGTTTCTACTTGTCAAATGTCAAAGAATAAAAGCTTAAAAAGTGACCGCTACCGAAATACCGGATGATTCAAAATAACACCTCTTGTTGGAAAACATTTTCTTTGAATACCAAAAGGGTTCAGTAAGAAAGTGCGGCTGTAAACAATTTTCAACAACATCAAACGAGTCATATTGTAGAGTTGAGCAGAAAGACCACGCTTCGACTGATCAACATCATATCAAACTGGGGCAAATGCTGTGGAGAGGTCATGTGTTCTCTTCAGTCTCACCACGGGCACTGCTCAGCAGTTTTTCTGGTCTACTTTTTCTATCAAACCGTTGAAATTCGTTTTTGAAATGTTTTTCGCTCCAGTCCAAAGTAAATGGCTCTGCGCGTTGCACTGATATTTTAAATTCATTGATCACTTTTACATTATTTTTTTCTACTGCTGAAAAATTAAAACTATATTTAATTGAAGACAACAACAACAACCACAACGACAATGGCAACCGAGGCGGGGATTGAATGCGTATACAAGTGCGCCAATAAATTGACTATAATTATGAGCATTACTCCGCCACGCAACGCGTTGTATTTTTAATGTTTTCTTTTCTCGAAGGTTTTCGTTGAATGTTTTTGTTTTTTGTTTTTGGGTGAACTAAAATTTAGAAAGTACTCATAAAGGTAATTCTGCCGCTGCCAACAGAAACAACACCCTCTTAAAACGGTCTTAAAAGCCCGCCACACAATTTATGAGTGCGCTGCGTTGTAATCAATTAAAAGTTTAGCTCAGCTTTTTAAATAATTTGAACCATTTTGACCCAGTTACTTTGCAGCATAGTTCGCTGTCCCGGCGGCTGCTGCACTGCCCCAGCCAGGCAGTCAGTCAGTTATTATGAGCTTGTAAATGTAATTAATATCAGCTCCGCTGTGATTTTTATGACAATTAATTATAGATTTCAATTTGACTGTCGCAGAAGAAATACCACCACAAGACCCGAAACAACACACAAACGCACACATTAATTCGGTTACACGCCCCCGGGCGAACAGTGCAAATTGGTTTCTCTCGGTAATTGCGATTATTCGGCGGTGACTAGTGCGTAATCTATTGAAAGTGCGTTGGAATATAATAAATTAAGACTGGAAAATGTGTCGAACAATTCAGCCTTGGCTGAGATTTTAACATCCTGCAACGGCAGCACTCAATGCAGCCTAAGGTGTGAATAACTTGGTGATACAATTTGGTTTTCTGGTTGAGACGCGACGAAACGCAACTGCATTATTCAATGACGACATCACTTCTGATGGACAGTTTATCATAATAACTATAAACCACCGAAATTGCAAATGAAAAGAACATTAAATAAGGATAAGTAAGTGATGAGTGAGTTATTACTAAACCATTCATCTTCCCGAATCACAAACAAAACTAAAGCGAAAAATCCAGACCTCTTTTAAAATTGGATCTCAAACACAGACAGAACTTTACGAACAGAAAAAGAATATTAAATTTTTTAATATTACCACACATGGGAAGAAGAGTCAATTTTTTGGGCAACAAGTCACCTACTCCTAGGCAAAATATTTTGATACCAATAAAAAAGGACCAAATAGAGTCAAAGCTACTAGAAACCCTACACCGTCAAAAACATAAAATTGGGCAAACTTCTCCCCCTTACAAAAAATCCCATTGCTATTTGAACCATGACTATATTTCAGCAATTTCCTTCAAATCATTACGAATAAAAGGTCTTCGATCAATGGTTGGCCTAATCACGAAGCACAATCCATGGGGCCTTCATATGGCGATCATAAGCATCTCGAGAGTACGAACTGCGTCTCCTGTGAGAAATAAGATTAGGAATGCACAGAGCATTTCTCTGTGTTTGTCCTGCCTTTGCCAGAATAAGGAGGCGATTATTAGGGTCAGAGGTATAGGGAATTGACAATCTACGTTCCTTATCCTTGGACAAACTTCTGAGACTCCCAAAAGAGTTAAAGAAAGAGTTTGAAAGGCTACAACTTTCCTTCCCTTTCATAAGTCCTCTATCTTCGTTCTACGTCTAAGATTAAAGTGCAATAGGCATCGCTTGCATGAGTACTTGGAGACATTCTTCTGCAGAGGCTCTCCGACCTACCCCAATTATATCTATGTATACATCCATAATGCAACCATATAACTTAATAGTAATACTGACTCTTTATAGGAGCGAGATCCTACAGGAATTTGGGCGCTGGCAGCTAACAAATTCCTCCCATATTGCTCAGTAAAATGTTTATTGCTATTTTCCCCTTTATGACAACTTTTTATAGATCTTGCATAAACCTCGATTTAAGCTTCTACGTCAATAGTTAACGAGGCATTATCACTGCCAACTTTCGTTTCGTGTTTTATGGAGCCCCTCTTTTATTATATCAAATGTCATTGATAAATCTTAGTTGGAGCCCTAGTCAAATGAGCCTTGTGGTCGTGTCCCCATTTGATTTCATATTAGATAAACTGAAGTTAAAGTCTTCTCAAATGACTTCTTTTGAGGCAGAAACAAAAGGTGTAGAAGAAAAGAAGAAAGCCATTTATCTAGTCACATTTATTTAACCCGTACCAACTAAGAAAGGAAAAATGCACCTTAGTTAGTATCACACAAGTGCCCAAGAAGTTTATTCCTGTCTTAGTGATCCAGTGCTAAGCATGCTAATCTTACTTTGCAGAAATCAATTCGAATCTCAGCCAAGCCAAGGTATCCTAAGCATATTCTTTAGAGCAACTTTCTGTCTCCTTATTATTTTCTTATCCTCTCTTAGAGGAAATAACCTCTTCCTTCCCTAACATACACAATCAATTATATTGTATATTGATTTTCTTATCCTTTCTTTATATTCTCTTCCTTCCCTAACACACAATCAATTATATTGTATATAACAATTGAAAAAAAATAAAATAAAATGGTTGAGAGACAGTTCTTGGAGGGCACTTTTGGGATTTCGGACCACATCTACAGCCTAATTGCTACACATATACAACAAAATCGGCACCCATCTAAGGGTAATATAATAAACTCTCCCTACGATACAACTTTTACCTGGCTAACTTATAAGTCAGAAAGTTTAATATATAGGAATAGCCCCGTTCCCAGACGTCAAGTAATTCAGATGGTTTATAAGGACTTGTGCGGCCAATTCACCAGGCTAGGAAGGCATATTCTAATTAACCACTTCTTGATTGAATTTGACTTCATTCCAAGACTGAGTGAGTCCACCGAAAGGTGAAACGAGTCCCCAGAGTGTGGTCCAGAGTAGAGTTGATTTATTCATTCAACTAAATGACATGTTTTGATAGCAATAAACATTTGTTCTGCTGCAGATTTATGCGAATCATTTTCTTTATGAATTTCTTGCTTTTACAAGTCAACGCCATTCAACTGCAGTTAATACAATACAAACATCGTTCAAATTGCAGTTCCGCCAACATGCCTGCAAGCCAATAAATTTGTTGCTGCCAAAATTTAACAAGATTGACCTCAAAACGCAATGCAAGCGAAATGCAATTCAATCAATCGCAAACAGAGTCCGAGCACATTGAAATGGATCTGCTTAAAAGCAGCGCACGTAAATAGCGGATTAAGCCAAAATTTATTAATGACAGCGCCGACGAAAATAGCCAAAAATCGCAAACCCAGCCAACAAAATGTGATGATGAAATCGTATTAAGCGGATAATACTTGTATGCCATTGTTTGGGAAGCTACATAAATCTGGAGGGATCAGAATTCAGAAACGTGCAGAACAGGCCGACGAAAATGTAAATACTCGCATTATGAATTGGTGGAATTTTCAGCAAACATTTTTCTCGTATTTTATTGTTTCAATATGCACACCAGCACAACAACAACAAAAACAACAACAACAATACTTGTAATAACAGCAACAACAAAAAATGTTTTGCCAGAATTGGGTTAGAGCCATAAATCAATGCAGCACCCTGTTCCAACGTATCTGGCTCAGCATCAGTGCCGAAGCATCTTCAAATGCCGCAAAGAAAAAGCCACTCACGTGATCAGCTCCAGCAAGCGTGACTGACTAATATGCGCACAAGAACAATGCTAGCAATTTTAGCCCAAGGGGCAGGGGGATCTCATCAAATGCGCTTCAACGCACTCGTTTAGTTTTACGCCAAAGAATTAAAAATCAAAACAATTACAGTTAAACAGGCAGTTAAGAAGTCACTGCGCCGGTGCTGCCACAGGGACGGGCATCAACACTTGCCTGCAACTGCCGGCAAATCTAGGGGAGAGAGTTGCCGTTAAACACGGTGCCTCATTTGCATGTAAATTCAACTTAAACGGAGGTGCAGCAGCAAGCATCCCCCCCACAACAAAAACAACAACGGCAACAGCAGCAAATGTTACTCACAGTAGCCCAGCTACACCGCTGGTGATTTATGATGCTCGGAAAGAAAAGTGAGCCACCAGTGCACTCTAGCGTATGGTGTACAAAAACATGGCTGGCTTCTTGACCATTTGGCACACATTCGGGAACACACTTACAAGAGAGCTCATACGAGTGCACGCACATGCATATATAATGAGGATATTACAACACCCCAGTTGGAAATCTTATCAAGTCTGAAAAAGTCACCAAGATTTCTGGCAGTTATTGTTGTAATTTTCTAAAGCATAATGACCATATTGGAATTCTTTTATATGGTGTTACAACTTCAGAGAGCGACTAATGCATGTCCTATCAAAAGAACCCAAAGGAGAGCAGACAAATTTGGCCCTATCAAATGAATCCAAAGGAGAGCAGAAAAATTTGGCATTTTAGTGTGCTAATTGCGGAGTGGGAGTGGGTGCGGGACTGGGAAATTGAAATTCGTGACACCGGGTATTGAAGTGGGGTCGTCATATAAACTAAATTCACTATGGATGCTCACTAAAGTTGTATTCGGTCATGTGGCATTCATATGACAGTCATGTTACCGTCTCATTTCGATTGATTGTTGACAGTAAATTGGTGGACATATAACAGAATGATTTATGAATAAGAAAATATATGCTTAAGTATCACTTCCACAGCAGATTTTCCTTCTATTACGCCTTTAGTAACCCTGCCTTGAGAAATATTTTTCGTTACAGGATCCTATTTTGGATAATTGTTTGTTTGCAATTTGTTTCTTTGGTTCAACCAACTATTCCTCTGGTTCAATCCACTATTCTTCTGTTGGATTTTCCAATGAAATCCATTAAATTCATTCGTTGTACAAAATGCACACATGCACGATTCTGGTTGGGTCCCAACAAAATGGGAAAGAGAAATAAAACCACAACTAAACTATTTTTGAACCGAAAAGTGAAATCAACAAATACGAAGAAGCTTTCTAAATATTACGACCACAAAAATAGAAGATAATAAGCAACAAACAGCTCTTCCTCAGTTAAATATAGTGTTCCTGTTAAAGGATTGAAAATGATGACGATCTTAATCAAGCAGTCTAGTAAATTCATCATGCTCAGCACTTATTTTAATTAATTTCTACTGAGCAAACTGCGCATTTCTACTGAGCAAACTGCGAACATATTGAGATAATTTGTGATGGTTTCCTCAAAGATAACAATAGCCCTGTACATATACGAGTATGCTACTAGCAAATTGTATAATTATATCATCAATAGGGTGGGAGCTTCAACCATCACATATGAAATATGTTCACGGGAGTTACAAGTTGAATGTTAAACCTAGTTTATATTGTCTTAGAGCATTCTTCCATCGATACATGGGAGATGAACATTTGATTGTTCCCATTATCGTTATATGGACATGTGATTTAGCAGTTTCTTTAGTCAAGTGTAAAGCTGTCTACTGACTGAAAGGCATGCAAGGGAAGATATGAAGTGGAAATGTGTTATTGGTCTCCCCAATATCTCCCCAAGCTTCTTTTTGTCATTACCAATATTTATACTACGTTAGTATACAATTTTACATAATTCCATGGTATTTGGTGTCAGCAGTAATAACTCCAACAAACATATCTCTGAAAATATCGAATCATTATCATACTTCCAAAAAGGAATTCTAGCCAAACAGGAGTATACTGTGTGGCACCGTGTATATTTGTATGAAAATGTCTGTTTATAACATTCGGTATTGCCCAGAAACTTCATTAGTTATTGAGGGGTTACCATATATGATATTTCCTACAGGGCTGGTTGCATACAATTGGAACTCATTTATCACTACTAACAACATTTTAGTTCCACGCTTGTAAGCATCGAGCTAGAGTGTTGTGTGCCAGTGCTGTTGTGTTGTTGCTTCTATAATTTTTATTATGTCTCGGGCAAAAAGTGTCACAATTAAGTTGCCAATTGTCTGCAGTGTTGACAACATTATTTGCTGACTGCTTACATTTTGCTTGGACTTATTATTTATTTACTTCGAGCAATTCTTAAGCAGCAGCGTTTCCAGCACAGCTTTAACTGCAGCTGTGCTGGAAACGCTTGTTGCTTTACTTTACATACGCACTTTGCAACACGCAATTCCCACGCACAAACATTTGCTGCTGCAACAACAACAGATACAACAACAATAACAGCCACATTTACTACAAACACAACTAGAGCGACACGTTGACAACAATTTTGAAAACGAAAGCAACCAAAACTCGAAATGTTTCCAACGCTCGGTATAAATGCACACATCAATAAATAAAAACAAATGCTAAATAATATAATTTCAAGGTATATGTCAAAACAGAGAACTGACGCTGGCGCTCAATTTACTACAGATGGTGTTAGGATCCACTCGAAGTGGGTTAAAGCCAAATTATAAGCTTTTGAGGGGACTTGAAGCGGAGGTAAATGAATGGGGAGTAAATCAATGCCCATTTAGCAGTCGGAGCTATAAAGCAAATTAAATGTGTACACATATGTATTAATTGAAAATTTAGGATATATAGGAATGCTTTTTGAACCCAGCACTTGAATCATAGCGGTGATGACAGCGAGTTCTTGAATATCTTGGGGGCGAAAGATTCCTGTCCAGTCACCAGAATAAGTCTGTTTGTATATTTAGATATGTCTTTGTAGTAAGTTTCACCCAATTCATCAATTTTATATATTTAAGTGTATCCTTGATTTAATCGACTGTGTTTGTATGTGAGCAAGACACACCAAACTAGCTTCCTTCCCAAATATAAGCATCATACAAGTATTCTATTTCCCAATTAACATACTATATAAATAGAGCACAGATCAGCAGAAGACAAGAATTCCTGACACCGCACTAAACAACAAAAGTACTTTCTTGCTTCTTCAACACATCGAAAGACACCTTCAAAATACTGCTACGAAAATTGATGTTCCTAAAAGTTCCATCACTGGATTGTAACAAGCAATTTATTTGAACGAGAATTTAACTTTACTTCAGCATTATTAAGAAAATATTTTGTTCCACATATTTTCAATGAGATTCACTATTAAACTAACTCATCCGTCATGATGCATACCGATTATAATTTTATTTCTGCTGCTTTTGAGATCATTCCACTACAACCCAGTACTAAGTCCTTCAGTCGAAAAAATATTATTTGTTATTCATAATTTATGCCTAATTATGTGAGACAAAGACACAGCATGACTTGCCGGATGTAGGTAGGTAGACACATTGAGCGGCTACTAAAAATGCACTTAGGCCTTAACTGACCCTTTGTGACACAACTTGAGATCATTCCACTACAACCCAGTACTAAGTACTTCAGTCGAAAAAATATTATTTGTTATTCATAATTTATGCCTAATTATGTGAGACAAAGACACAGCATCACTTGCCGGATGTAGGTAGGTAGACACATTGAGCGGCTACTAAAAATGCACTTAGGCCTTAACTGACCCTTTGTGACACAACTTGAGACACAAGTCGCTTTCCCTCTCAAAAGTCCAGCCATCTGGAGTTTTTGATAAAGCCATTAATGGAGCCTAGTTTTTTATTCGAAATGTTGCACGGGGATTACAGGAAGTAATCGTCTAGGAAAGTTTTCTTCGTTTGGACAGCACTGGACGCGTGCAGGTCAGGTGTTCGATCAACTATTGCTCCTCCTTATCCATGCAACTCTGGCAAAAGTCGTTTGAAACGCTTCCTAATCTACTGCCATGAGTTCCCAGAGTCCAGTGTCTCAATAGGACGTTTATGATGGTACCTATATATTATCTACTTAAGGATAGTCGTTTTTTTCAGAGCTTGACGTTCCAGATTTTTCTAGCTATTTTGCATCCTACGCCTTCAGATCAGCACCTATGCTTGCTAGGTCTATGGATGTAGTGTTTATTTTAAGCTTACATGTAGCTATGGGAATACTGAGGTTTGACCTTGCCGGTTGAATTGGTATCGTCGTGCCTTCTCGGGCGAGGTCATCTGCTTTGCAGTTCCCTGCAATATGCTATATATTGGTATGACCGGGAACCCAGCTTAGATGCATACGAGTCGGCTTAGCTATCTCGTTTATAGATCTGCGGCAGCTCTTGGCGACTTCTGATGTAATTGTAGAGAAGTTAACGGCCGCTGGAATGTCAGATAGTATGCAAATATCTTATCCAGACTTCCTTAGGCAGTCCACCAAACAAGTATCCCATAATAAAAGATTGGTCGTAGTATATCCAGTAGTCTTACTTTGGTTGTAACCCCCATTTCTTTCCTGTGACCTTTCCTTTTTCAATCTGAACTTTCCGATTGCGCTCATTTCTGTTAACCTTCCAGATCAGCTTCCTATCCAGCATTAACCCCAAGTTTCCCCCCTCCCCCTAGCTTTTTCTACAAGACACTGACGTATTAAGTTATAATTTTTTTTTAAAGAATTCACACCTCTTATACCACCTTTGTATGAATTGATATCATCATCATCATCATTCTACAATCCCGGTTGGGTTTACGTGCTTCAGCAATCTTCTTCCATTCAATGCGATCTAGAGCCACTGGCTTCCAGTTTTTCTCTCCAAATTTTTTCAGGTCTTCGGAGACGCCATCCAACCAGCTTGTTTTCGGCCTCCCGCGATGCCTTACACTTCCTGGTTTGTAGTCTAACAAAAGTTTCTGTGGCCTGCCCAACGAATGCGTTGCGATTTGATGAATTTCACGATGTCCTCGCCATTGCAGAGATTCAGCAATTCGTTGTTGTATCTTATTTTGTACTCACTATTACTCTCACGTACTGCACCAAATACTTTTCTCAGTATTTTAGGGTCAAAAGTTCTTTCGTCTGCGAGAGTCATATTCCAAATTTCTGTACCGTATGACAGCTCTGGTCTTTTGAATGCTTTGTAGATAGCGAGTTTGCATTTGCGGGAAAGGGATCTTGATCTAAGCAGTTTTAAGTTTGCGTAATATTCCCGATTGGCTGCCAGTATTCGGGCTGATATGCAATCCTGCATGTTGTTGTTGTTGCTTATTAGGACGTCGAGGTATATGAAATTGTATAGGCTCTCTATGGCTTTCTCTTCTTCTTTTCTCATCTATTGATTTTAGCATATATTTCGTTTCGCCTATTTTTATTACCAGTCCTACTGCCTCGCATTTCTTTCTATAGCCAAAAAGATTTCATCTTCGCGACTCAATGACTATATCGGCCGCGTATGCAATTGTCAGAGCAGACCGATCTTGTGTTCAGATCTTGTCCAATCTTTAATGTCGTAATGCAGCACCAGATTGAAGATGTTTGTTGAGAGGGCGTCGCCTTGTTTTACATCACTTTTGATGTCAAAGAAGCTAGTCATGTTTTGTTGTATAGACACTTTCCCTTTCGTGCCCTCCAGCATCAGCATCGTCAATCGAATAAACTTTGATGGAATTCCTAATCCATAAATCGCTTTGGCTATGATTTCTCTTTGAATACTGTCAAACGCTTGCTTAAAATCGATGAACAGGAGATTGATATCAATATTGCAATCAAAGTATTTGTCAATATTTTGCTTAAGCAGGAAGGCTTGGTCGATTGTGGATCTGTTTGCTCTGAACCCGCATTGGTATTCACCAAGTATCTGCTGAATTGATATATAGTAACCAATCATCTAAAAGGATTTCGACCATTACAGTCCCATGTTTGGCCACGTTTCTGCTCAATGTTGACCTTGTTATGTAATCAGCATTTCTCGCATTTATTATGAATTTTCTATGGAGATTAATTTAAGTTGAGTTTTTGGTTTCTTCATAGTTCAAGTGTAGTTTGTGTTATTTGACAATCAATTTCTGCAGCCATTTTACAGCTACCCGCATCCATTCAGCATTGTGTTGGCACGTGTATCGGTAGTACCCCGCCTAATGGCTACTAATATTTAAATGAATGCTCATTTAATTTGAGGTCAGGCGCTTTGTTAACCTAAATTCCGCAAACAATGTAAACGTTTGAGGCACTTCGTTAATTTAGCGCCCAGAGGCATTTCCATCAAAGCAGAAGGTATTCCGCTAATCAGACGAGGGGAGGATTGTTGAATATGCTCGCAACTCAACAAACGTATTGTATTAAGACTAACACTGTAATAATGCAGTGTTAGAACAATTTATTGGGAATGTTGCAATCACGAATGCAGCTGCATTTTATAAACATTTTCATCTCTCATTTGTTAGGAGTACTTTTAAATATGTTTCAGAAATAAGTAATTATTTTGTAAATATTGCAGACCTCACAAATGTTGGTTTCTTTCCTACTCTTTTGCGGTGAACAAAGTTTTCAAGGTTATTGTTCACTGCTTTTATATTAATGGTATCTTTATACATTGTATGCGCTTAATTGCAATAGTACCGTTAAAGGTTCAGCGCGCCTTGGTGTGCCATGAAGTGGAGTGAGCAGCGGCGGCGCTTTGAAATTTTATGCCAATTTGCACAAATACTCGCAGCCGTTGGTAAAATTTCCGACCACAAAGTTGAACTAGTCTAAGTTTAATCAACTCGCTTTGAACTCATTCTGCAGGTAAACACTGAAAGATAACTTTTGTACGATGAATAGAAGGAGAAAGAAATCTAATGTTGGTTCAGTTTTCATACAAGTACTCTGGAAGTCAATAGACATTTTTAGAGAAGATAGTACTAACAATATTTATAGTGTTCTAAAAACATAGTCAGCAGTCTATAATATTCTACTAAAGCCAAATTAGTAAGCTCTCAAAAATCCGGAGTACATTCAGCGAAGTCCAGGAATCGTACAGACAATACAATTCACTCTTTTAATTTTGATATTATGGGACTTTTGTATGTCCTAGTAAGAGTATATCTTAATAGTCCCTTTAAGAGTAGATCTTAATAGTCGCTTTAAGAGTAGATCTTAATAGTCCCTTTAAGAGTAGATCTTAATAGTCCCTTTAAGAGTAGATCTTAATAGTCCCTTTAAGAGTAGGTCTTAATGGTCCCTTTAAGAGTAGCTCTTAATAGTCCCTTTAAGAGTAGATCTTAATAATCCCTTTAAGAGCAGATCTTAATAGTCCCTTTACAGTGTTGTGGAATAAAAGAAAATAATTATCAAGTTGATTATAGTAGAGAAATCTTCAATATTCTAAGAAATCAAAAGATTTTCCGTAGAGTTTTTTGAAATGAATAGTGTCAATAGTAGATATTTTTAGTATAAAAATCGTCGATAGTATGCAAAACTCAACAGAACAGTAGATACTATTCCAGAATTTTAATATGTTCTAGAAAATAGGGGCTTAAGTATAAATTAGTACTGGAGATACTACAAATTTGTATAAGTTAAACAAAAGAACTCCAACAAAAAACAAATTAAAAAACTGGAGATAGTAGAAAAGGTCCTTTTTGTATTCTAGAGAAATCATCGATAGTATGCAAGACACAATAGACGAGTAGATAGTATTCGAGAACTTTACTGTGTTCTGGAAAACAGTGGATTTAAATAGAAATTAGTACTGGACGGTTTTATTATTGACTTTCATAATTCTGGATTTGATTACTTTATTGGATTCAAGATGATACTATTGGTGATACTCTTTATGATACTTTATTGGATTCAAGATGATACTAGTTTTCAATATAGTCTGGCAAATAATCATGGACAGACATTCATTGCAACAATGCTTTCAAATTATGGAAATGTATGTCGAAAATCAAAGTTAAATTCGGAAATGTTACAAAGCGTGTCTTCCAATTTAAATTTTCTTCAGAGAGGAAACGAATTGGTGACTTCACAACAAACCAAAGATGATTGCCACTTTGGCAGTCAAAATTGTCTGATATATTCATTATATACGGCCCCAGACCGCAGTAGTAGCTGAAAGTAGTCGAAAATTGGATCTCAAGAATGAACTACGAGAATGTGACAGATTCACACAGGTCCCAAATTGTTTTTAAATACTTAACGCCATAAATAAAACTATGAACTTGCTATCTTGATTATTAATAATCCTTCATGTTTTAATACTTAACCCCAATACTTCTTTCTATATATTTTTCCCTTCTAGTCGAAAGGCTTAGTTGCTACTTCACATCCCTCCAACCACTTGCAGACATAATTGTTTGTGGTGCAGGGTATAAAGTAATAATAAAACTTTATAATTTGTTGTTTTATTTGAAAAAAATTAAGTAGCTCCAAGCATAAATACTCTTCAGTCTAGAAATTTGAAAAGCAGTAGAAAATGAAAATATAAAATATGGACGAACAGGTTACTTACTATACATTTAGACAAGAAATCCCCATCCCTGAAAATAGCACTGATTTCTTCGATGTTAAATCTTGATTTTTTTGTGGAGCGCTCTGCTCCAAGTTAGTGTTCGTGATAGAAATGTGACATGCACAACGCAAACCGTTAGACTGAAATTAGACCTTGGCCCTCATTTCACTGTCTGGACAAGTGTTTAAAATCTATTAAAAAGTTAATGGTGTCTGAACCCTGTGAGTCAAAATTGTCAGAAGGATAGGATTAGCTCACATCATTAGAATAATCAGAATGGAAAATGTATTGGCAAACTATAAAAAAATGTACATTATATATTCATGAACCAATTCAAAGCAGTCCTGGACATGATAATTGGTACCTTCTGTAAAAGTGGCTGAGTTGATGTTCAGAGCGAAAAAAGGTTAAAATTCAAATCTGACTCTCAATTTGAGATTATATATTTTATTAATTATTTATTTGGGAGACAGTAGTTTAGAGTTCAGTACATGGACAGAGTTTGGCGAATGAATTGACGACCTGAAGTTAGAGTGGCTGTTTGGATGCACAAATGTAATAACTGATGGCCCAAGTTCGATTCCTGGGAAGGTTCGTAGTTGGTGTGATGTTGCTTTCTAAGATAAATTGCCTACGGGAAAAAAGGAAAAAATTGCTTTGTATTAAACGAGGACAGTGGTTTGTCCCAAATAGCTACAAGATCTGCGAAAATGCTTTTCAATAATTCTCCAACTGATAATTATTAAGGTGGCATAAGCACATTTCATCTACTTGTCAGCAAAATCGAGTACTAAAAGACTTTCATATTAATTACTTTTTGTAAGCCAAATGTTTTGGTGTTCATTGGAATTATCGTATTGATTTGTTACTCCAGTTCGGAGCCATTTAAGTCAACGGAGCTGTCATATGTCTGGTGCCATTTAAAGCCAGTCGTTTAAGGTCATCTCAACTCCTTTGGATGCCAAGGAATAAGAAGTAGAACTACGCAGTTGCAATATTTCCACATACTCGTATTTAACTGGATTTTTCCACCAAAGCTCAACTTTCAAAATCACCAAAAATAAATTTAAATTTAATGTGCTGCCAACTTGGCTTTTCCGTTTTAAATTGCGCTTGGGAGTGTGCTGGCGGCACGGCCACAATGGCAAGAGCAGTTGCTGCAATGCTGCATGTTGTCAGCCTGTGCTGCTGATGCTGTAGCTGCTTCTGTGGTGGGGACTGTGGTTGGGTCTGTGGCTGCTTCTGCGGCTGGGTCTGCGGCTGCTTCTGAGGCTGGGTCTGTGGCTGTTTCTGCGGCTGGGTCTGTGGCAACCGTGGCGGTTACTGTTGCAGCCAGCCACACTTGCACGTACATTGACTTTGAAAGGCAAACAAGAGCGGCTGCTGTGGCGTTACAAATTCATCTCAGCGCATGCGCGCGTTTGTTGGGTTTTGATCTTTGCATTAATTTTACACACGCCCGCCATTTTTCCGTGCAGCTCGCTTTGCGGCCTGAAGTCGATGCGAATATAATTTATTGTAATTCCAATTGGAAACACAATCGCAGTTCCGGTACAATGTTAATTTCGGTCTTAACACAAAAATTCAAATTGAAAGCTTGCCGACTTTGCTGAATTTGTATAATTAAATATGAATTTAATGTGATTCCTTTGTCTCTTCGCTTATTTCAGGTGAGTTGCTAAATTGTGCACATTCGTATTCTCCGAATTAGCTGAGGTGCGTTGTACCGAATCTTTTTCCGGCAATTGCCTGGAAATGCTTATTTAATGACAAAGTCTCTGGGGAGTGTGCTACTGAAGCCTATGAGGCTCTCAATTATAATCGCAGTTTGTTCACTTCTTCGCAGCGTTACTCAGTCGGGTGTCTAGGCAACCATTGAACAGCGTGTTGAACTTATGATTGATTCAAAATCAATGTCAGGGCGTGGATCAGATAAAATCTTCACATGGCCAGAGCATTTGTTGTACAAGGCGTCGTCATGCACAGCCTGCCGATGCTGCTAATAAGTATAATCTTTTTTTTTTTGTTTCCATTTCATAGTTGTGAGAAATATCTCGAAAAGTATTCAGCATCGGACGGATTCGTGTTTGTGACTTCACAGTTTATCTTCGTCAGTAAAAAACGCAATTTTATTGTACTGCAATTTTTTTCGGAGCTTTTATTGGATTGTATTTAATTATCGCATTTGATTTAATCACCGTTTACATTATTAAACAAAATTATTCATTGAGTTTTACAATTGTGTGTTCGTGCTCGCGTTGCAGCTGCTTAGATTTATTTAACAATTTATGAAGGACACGCGCTTCGGATAGTTGGCAATTATTACAATTAGGGAAGATGTGGATGACTCAGGGAATTATATTACAAAACAAATTGAGGCGAGCTACAAGGTTAAGTTGAGTTAAGTTAGGTTAAGTTCAAGAGCCTGCATACAGAGAAATCATTTATTGAATTTACTGGTAACTTCTTAACATGATGAGAGGATTTTTGATCATAGTCCAGTATCCGATGGGAAATTTATACTTGGCTCCAAATGTGAATAAAGTGAGGAACATTCCAACTAGGTATGACCAAGGCCATCTGCATTATCACTGCGCAACTAGGAACACCTAATGAGGTTCATGGTGAATTAAAGTTAAAAATTTGTTTAATAACAAATGTGGAATTATTAGAATTCAGTGAAGGAATAAGTGAAATGATGTTTTTGATGCATTACAATATAGTGTTCAAAGTTCGTGGAAATATACAAATGTTTTCCCTTGCAGCTTCAGCCTTCTTCCCATGATTTTAGCTCCATGCGATTACGTTTTGTTCTCCACTGATGTAGATCTACTCTGCTTTGATACTGAGACAATTTAAGGCAATATCTGTGGCCATAATATATTATCGCCATAATACAAAAATTGCATCCAATTAAATTTTTATCAAAAGAAGACCATTTATGATACACAGAAATGTCATACTAAAAATCTCCCCAGCATTTTATTTCATTCATATTTCACCCCTCCCGAAGCGGACCTAAATACATTTTTAACATTATTATTTCTTAGTCATATTCTTAGGACTAAATTTTCTTTTTCAGGCTTGAATTAAAATTGAATACAATTTACGTACAATTCGGTGAAAAATAATTATCACTCTTTTCGACCCTATAAATGATAAAATACAATTCATATAGTAATAAAATTCAGACTGCTGACAAAGCCACTGAAGCTCAGTCCAAGGCGAACTTATTCTAACGGTGAATGCAAGAACAAATTTTGTTGAACTAATTTTCAACTTGCAAAATAAAATTTGTTGAAGAATCAATCAAAAGAAATATGAATACAATTGCAATTTTAAATTAGTGTTTAATGAGAGCTTTTATTTTGCAATTATTATAGTATGAATTTTTCAATATTCCAAGCGTCCAAGTGGCTTATTCACAACGAAGTATTCGATGTGAACATTCGCATATTCACGGACAGTCACTCGGCAATCAAGTCCCTAGCTGGTGTATTCACTACATCTAAGCTCGTACTTGACTGCCGCTCCTCCCTAAACGTCGTCTCAGGTAATTCATAATTTCACATAGACTGGGTGCCTGGACATGGCGACATTTTGGGAAACTGCGAGGCCGATGAATTGGCCAAAATAGGTACGCTGCTCCCTGACACTACTAGCCACGGTCAAATGGGCCATAAAACATAACTACCTTGAGGCAGCTAAAAGAGCCTGGGTAAATGAACATACTTGTAGTGTTCCCAGACAAACCTGGAGCACTATTGACACAAGGCGTACTAGTCAGCTACTTAGTATTAGCATGAACTCCATCAGCACTACAATAAATGTGCTCACGGGACACTGTCTGATTGGTAAACATGCTGAAAGACTAGCACTGCCCCATAACGAATATTGTGGCGCAGCTGTGGCTCTGAGGGGGAGGAAGAAACAGTACTTCATCTCATGTGTCAGTGCCCAGTTCTGGCCAGACGAAGATTAAAATTCTTAGGCTCTCCATTCTTCACTATCTTAACCGAACTATCTTCCATCAATATTAAGGACCATAGCCAGGTTCATTTCGGAATCACTGTGGATCCCAAAACTCTAGACGGGGGAGTCGCGCCATCTTAGTGTGGTATCACAATGAGCCATTATATGTGTTTAAGTGTGCTTTTGCGTAGAAGGCTGCCACTACTACCTAACTACCTACCTAGTATGAATTTTACATTATGAATTTCTTCATTCCTCTGAATTCGCTTATTTTGATCAGCCACTTTATTCCATTGTGTTTATATTTGACAATTTTCAAGGAAATGAATTCACTTTGCATCTGCCTTAAAGATAAACTCACCTTGCCTCAGTCTAATGAGCTTGTTTTGGGAACTTAGTACGAGGCGTTCAGGCTCTATTATACATTCTCACGACCATTGTTCTTGGTAAACAAGAACAAAATTTGATTTACGTTGGCTGATGACTGATTAGAAGAGGAAGTGAGAGGAAATATTGTGGTGTTTGTGAAAGGTGAAACTAAAAACAATCAACGTTTAAGTAAAATAACAAATAATTCTTCTGGCTTGCGCAATTGAGACCAATGAATGACCCAAAAGTAGTGTTGGGGGTACTCTAAAGAAACACTTTTTTGATTTAAATACGAAATCAGTTGTCATTTTAAACCACCAATTTGTATATAAATATGGTTTACAAGGTACTGGAGAAAGTTTTATTTATTTCTTTATTTATTGCAACATATTTTACAAATAAATTTATACAATTTTGGATGGTGTAAGACAACGAGGCCATTTACACAAATTGATTATATTAAATTAAGTAGATAATGTTTCCTTAAGGCTTCTTTGATTGATATTATGGTGTATTTTTCTCTGCCGTCAAATCTTATTCCGGATTTATCCATTTTTGAAATGGGGCAGTCAAACATGATGTGCGAAACTGTTAAAGTTCTAGCGCATTCAGAGCATTGAATTGGGTCCAGTTTAGTCAAATAATGTCTAGTGCTAAATATCGCCCTCCCCAGACGAACTCTTGCCAAAGTAATACACTCTTCCCTTGTGAAGTTATCATTATAGTTCTGTCGAATTGGAAGCGGATTATGTGTCTTAAGGAGAAGGTGAACAGGACTTTTTTAAAATAGGTGTTTTACCACTCCCCGTATACGCCTGACTTTGCACTGAGCGACTTTTATCTTTTCGGAAAAATGCAGTTGCCGCTGAGTGGCAAGCATTTTGTGGACGTAGAAGCTATTCAAATTGTTTGTACCGACATCCTGAAGAACATCCCAATCAACGCTTTAAAACAGTCATTCGACTTGATTTTAGACCGTGCTGTATCGCTGCATCGCTGTATAGAGTCTCAAAGGAATTATTCTGAATACATTAAATCGAGTCTCAAAGGAATTCTTCTGAATACATTAAATGGATTTTGGCAAACAAAACTTTTTGTTGTTTTTATTTTTAAAAAAATCCTGTTTACTTTCGAATCCACCTTGTATACAGATATACTAAATATGAAGAATAATTTTCTTCAAAATCTATGCTGCCTTCACGTAGGTTCCATCCACCCATTTACCAGTATTTATACGTTCTAAAAATGTGGCAAATATGGAGCTATTATTATTATCTATCTGATTACTTCCACAACTCTGACTCTCAAAGAATTTATAAATATATGCATTGCTTTTACTTGTTTTGGAGCATTTCACAATATTAAATAAACAAAAAAAGAACAAAATTTTCAATTATTTGTAAATGTCAAAATCGCTTTTTGTAGTTTTACATCAATTTTCAAAATCAATCCATTAGATGTGTTCTGGGATCTTTGCGAGTGTGAGGTGCCAACAAGAGGTCAGCTACGTGCATTGCTGTTAATCGGTTCAGGAATATTGCCTACTTTGAATGTGGCCACAACGAAATGCGCCTCCCGGTTTTACTGTGTTTATTGAACGCTGCATTTTGGCTGCTTTGCACGCAAACCTTCCACTGTGCTGCTGATGATAGTCAAGATCTAGAGGAGGAAGACTTTGACAATCCGGATGAGTCCGAAATAGAAGTGGTCAAAAAGAATAATGGAAAGATATCCGACGTAGTAGATGAGTCCATACAACATATAGTTGGGCACATCACTAATAAAACGAAACCGAACATTACTACAACAACAAAACAGCCGCCTCCGAAACCAACGCAAGAGACAAAAGGTCACATCGCTAGGCTCTTGGAAGCAACGTTGCACGCCTTGGAGAGCTTTTGGGAGAACATAATTGTGCATCCATTGAAGTATTTGTATGCACGCTTATTCCGACCAATGGATCGAGGCGATGAATCACCGCAGTTGGGTCAATTGGAGACGGTGACGGAGCAGAACAAAACGATTTACATGCGGCACTTGTCTTTGTCGTAAAAAGGAAGGCGGCAATAGCCTGAGAATTTTATATTATTTGTTCACTCGATGTTAATGAATGCGGGAACTAACAATTTTTGTTTTTAATTAAATCAGTCGTGTATATTCCTTTCTTTAAATATGTTTCTGGATAAGTGCATACAATAAAGTGAAAGAACTGAAAGTCGGAGAGGCATAGTTTAAGGTTGCTTTATCTTTAGCACGGGCATTAATTAATATCCATGGTAAAATAGGGTAAGAAGCACGACTGAAAACTGTTATAAGGAGGAATTTGTGGAAACTTTTGTAACTCCGTGTATCGTGCTATGTAACTGGCTTTCAACCATTGTGTTCTTATATTGAAATAGAGTTACAGTGGCGTGTACTGCAAACCAACGCTTCATCGTCAAGTCAGTTACATTACAGTAAACCCTTGGATATAGGTGAAACACAACTGTAAACTTTGATGATAAATTTTATTGTAGATATGACGCATATAAATGCGACTTACAAAGTTTCTCCAATTTTTCCCTTGTCGGTTCCTATCGAACTTCTCTAGATAATGTTTATAGCATTTAACTTTAAAAAAGGTAACAAGGGTATACTAATTTTGTGCTTTTGACAGGGGTTGCAATTTCAAGAAGGAGGCGTGGTAGGTATGGAAATATATACAGGTATGGAAATATATACAGATATGATCACTTTCTGAACAAGTTTAACTTTGTCCGCCCGTCTGTCCGTCTGTCACCACTTTTTGTGTACACCATTGGAGCTATCTTCATGACACTTGGTCAGAGTATAGTCTGGACAAAGATACAGAGCCAGATCTGGACAAAGACCAGATCTGGTTCTGGTTATGGGCCGATTTGGACAAAGGCCACGCCTACTTCCCTTACAAGGAACTTTTTTCACCTTTTTTTAAAAGACAGTCCAATTGACGGAATCGTGATGTTATTTGGCAGTTATGGAGATGTGGGTCCTAGAAAACACTATGCAAAAAGTGGGCGGTATATATTTACTGCCACGCCCACTATTAACAAGCATTTCTAACTTAGGATCTATTGGAGATTTATTACGAGAAGCAACATGTGGGCATTATAAAGCTATCTGCAAGATATAAGGTTGATCAGAGAAAGGGCACGCCTACTTTTGATATAAGGAACTTTCTGGTATAAAATTAAAATAAGCCTGGGCGAAAATTGATATTAGTATGTACATTGACGCCACAAAGTCATACATAAGAAATTGGGGTCGATCAGTCCCTCTAATACATGGGTCACCAAACTTTTTTGATCATCGACCCCTATATAATTTTTCGAAATCTCCATCGACCCCCATAAAAGCAATTTTCTGTTAATTAAAGCAAACTTTGTATATTTTTACGAAATTCGTAAAATCCCCTGGCTCAGATCGACCCCCGCTTTTGTTAAAGAGAGCTCTACACTCAAAGAGATTTCTGGAGTATCACACTTACAAATTGACTTTTATACAATATTCTCTTTTACTACCAACACCACGATAAATGTCATATATTAAATTAACATAGTTAATTATGTCTACAACGAGTTGGAGGAATGAGTACTAGCAACTAATGCCATCTACTCGAAACGAAAAAGATTTACAAAGAAGCATTTTTTAGACCATCCCCGGGGCAGGATTCGAACCAACTATAAACTACAGTATGAGTCTAGCATGTCATGTTATCCACTAAATCATGGAGGCCGGATGTAAAGGAAACTAAATAAATAATAAATATGTTCAAGTTGAAAGCATTTCTTTATTAGAACAAAGTATGGCCGCTTGGCGTACTATTTACATATTTCTAAAGAACAACATCCGATCATGCACTATATTGAAAGTTTTTGTGCCAGTCCTCCAGAAAGTTGAATACCTATTACATGAAGTATGTCAATTAAGATTGATTGTTGTGTCTTTTGTGTAATATTGATTTAAATTCATTAGAGAAGGACACGACTTGACTTCCTCATAAGTAAAACTTTAATCGAGCGTTATATTTATGCATCACTAAGCGTTATATTTATGCATCACTAAGGTCACTGTTTGCGTCCATAATAGACTGAAGAAGGCATTGGAATATATGTGCCACCAAATCAGGATATTAGTGATCGATTAACACGTCGCGAAGACCATAATTCAATCCCTGTTATTTACCATTCTGGCACAATAATTAATCTTCCTTATTCAACGTCTTTAATTATGCTCTACACTCACTACTTTCAGTGTTTGTTTGAGGCTTCTAGAAATATAAATTTAACGTTCATAGTACTATCAAACTGCATAGAAGCTTATGGCCATTTATTAAATAAGTTTTAAATATAATTTTCGATCTTCAGTAGACTTGCTTTAGCATCTTTATATACCGCATACTCGCAGCTCCATTGTTTGATTGAACCAGGTCTCCATACAATCTGCCATTAGAGCTGTTGTGGGTCTTCAACAGATTCTTAGCTTAATATATAGTACACTGCTCGATTATACCACATAATGTGTGAACAACAATTGTCGCCACATGTCACGTGGGCATGCAATTATGACATGTTTATTTGTAATGGGTTGCGCTGGCAAATGTCAGTGACGCCTGCTTTGACATTGCACTCTAACTGCATGCCTATATGCCGAACGCACTGGGAGTCACAGTTGTTGTTGTAATTGTTATTGTAATTATTATTGCACATTTGGCAAATGTTGTCAATTTCATGGCAAACGTAAACTGCATTCGTGCGTTCATTGTGCGTGGTAAAATAGTGCGTAGCTGCTTCGAATCGCTTGTAACTCAGAGTGCAATAAAATTACCAACTTTTTTGGCTTTTGCTTTTGTGTTAATAACGCGGCAATCGTGAAAATAAATCATTAAACATTTCAGCGAAACCGTTGATGGTGTTGTTGTTGTTGTTGTTGTTGTTGTTCTTGTTGCTATTGCCATTTGAGTTAGTTTATTGATTTAGCAGCGAATATGAGGCGTGTGTCAATGGTTAATTGATTATTGGTCATTTGTATTGTTGGTAGCGCAATTTGTGGGCAATTATAAATGCTAATTTGGTAAAAGGAGAACGGACTCTTTGGCAGTCTGGTTCGTGTTAAAGAAATGCTAAAATTCAAATTAATTTTAATCAATCAATATGTAAAATGCTTCAATTTCAAAAGAATCGTTCAGTTGTAACACTGGTGATCGCGTGAGTGTGTTATTTTTATAGCTGCTCATATTAAGTTGAATAGCTTTAGAGCAGAAGCGTATTAGGAGAAACAGTGGTGGCCTAGAGGGCCGTTTGTTACTGCTCTATTGGTAATCTATTTCAAGCTAATGGGCCCGAAGAATGTATCTGTGGAGGCCTATAGGAAGGAACTTACCAGACCACTTTCTTTTCAGAAAGTTAAAGTTAGTGTTAAATAGGTAGGAGTGGCAGTCTTCGACGCAAAAGCACACTTAAACACATACAATGGCACGTTGTGGTTAGTTAAGTAAGTAAATTAGTTTTGCCAATAATTCTTGTAGGAGATGTCCGTAGAAGTAAAAACACGCAGAGGGTACGACTTAACGCATTGACAGTATACTTAAGACTTACTTCCAATGTAACAAAAAGAAATAGCATAAGAATAAGAAATGGGAAACAGGAGATCGTGGTATTCGTGTTGCCAACTCATATTAATAATACTACTATTTCAACAGTTCTATCACTGCATTACAACTAATTAAGGAGAAATTCCTTTAAGCAATTGTTCAGCAATATTTGAACCAGTCTCATGTTTCCTTTTACTATTCACTATTACAGCTTCTGTTCTCAAGCCATCTCTCAACACCATACTCTTACGACCCATACTATTTTTGTTGAGTCCGGCTACCTTCGAAATCATTTCAACACCTTCCAGAACTGAGAACATTAGTTACAAGTTCATAAATACCTTAGAGCATTTGCAGCTAATGTTATGAATAATATTTCATCACAGTAGGATTAAAACTGTTTTTAAATTGGAAGCATTTGTATGTTGCAAACTTTGATAGGTGTAGGACGTACCGTATAGAAGTTAGAGCCATTTGAAGTTTTATCAGTGTTTGATTTGGGACTCAAGGGTAGCTTAGCTTTGAGCGATAGCTTAAATTGACAAGAGGCTCGAGTACTTTATTGTTACAAAATTCATTCATCTTAAAATCCTGTTCAGATTTGTTCCAAGAAATTCTCTGAAATTTCCCCAATAAAGACAGCAGTACTCGTACATTTTTCCAGTACTATCATTACATTATGCTCACTATCATATTTGTGAGATTGAAATCAAAACTTCAGATTGCTTTTCGAGTAGTTCCAAATTATCCAATTAACTAATGGTAACACGCGAATCGATAGAGGACATATAAGGACATAGGACATAGAGGACACATAAAACATCCTCAAGCGAAACCTTTCATAACGTTAAGTTGGACATTTTCTTTGAATACCAAACTACATCAAAGTCACGAAAAATATTGACTTTATACCAAAAAAAATAAATTAAATATCCCATGAAGAAGGTGTGACAACTTCCGAATTGACCATAAGGTCAGGGGCCTATCCAGAAATGTCCAATAAAACCGTCGCTGTTAATTACTTAATTAAAAAATCATTAGCGTAGGCAATGGCCCCATGCGTGGGTAGCTCAGTATAATGAGTCATTTTAAATTGGATGGTAAATCAAATATTGTCACAGTAAAATGTTTCCGCCACTAAGTGTCTCCGTTTGTCCAAATAGTTGCCTACTCTTTCTTAGTAGAATCAATAGGAGTGTAATTTCTGGCCAGGTTGACATACCATTGAATTGAAAGATGCATCTATCTCCCGACACAAATTCTTATCTTACAAAATCACAGAGAAATCCTTAGCGATACCATCAGAGAGACTTCAAATAATGTTCTTGAAAATTGAAAAATGTGGCTTTGCACCTTCTGCCAATGCCACTGCCACATTTTACCATAGAAATATACCCCTCAAGTATTGGCATTTAAATGCAACTGGTTTTTGTTCAAATTTATGCTACTGGTGTATCTTAATTAATGTTTTCACAACAAAATGTATTCACAAATTAGCTTAAATAGCATAACATAAACAATTTTTATCTGGTTGCCTAAATCTGTGTATTTGTTTATTTTTCAACGTATTTATTTTTATTTGAAATATTTAACTAATATTTAACAAATCACCGCATAACGACAATAATATTGACAACAAAATCACAACGACGTGCATAGCCACAAATAAATCACGATCAATCGGAGCATTAGGTTTAACAATTATCGGATTCGCGGTTACACTTGTTTCTCCCATTTGATTTGAGTGCCTGCGGAGGTATGCGGCCAGACATCGTTGCCACCAACAGCACCCGCTTCACAGTCATCAGCATTTGCATCCACCACATTATCGTCGGTACTTTGTCATTTGAATAATGTGTCGTTGGATGCACGCTTTGAATCTGTTTGAGATGCCACTAATTTGCATTGTGGAATTTTTCCCCTTTTGTTTCATTTGTGAAAATTTCAGTAGTATGCTGAAGACTGCTTAATTGGATAAGCTTGGCATCAGATATGAGTGACAAAAAGGGAAATAAACAAATAAACTAAGCAGCGCATAAACAAAAGCATAACCTTACAAATGGAATTCAAAGCATTTATAGGTCAGTGGTAAATAATTGTAAATTTAAGCGCCTTACAGTGTTGAGTCAAACTAAGCCCATGATCTGTTATTGCCACTGATTCTGCCTTGAACAGATAGCACGAGGTATATCACAGATTTGTCCTTATATTAAAAATGAATATTTATGTGTAACTCAGCAGAAAAGCAGTGATCATCAATGAAGAAACTCAACTCCTGAGTAGTAGGTAATTAGTATTAGAAATATAAGGCACAATAATCGCATCAACTTCAACCAATATTTTGAAGATTTCTCCTTGAAAGTAATCAGCAATTGGATGAAAGAACAAATTAACGATATGATTGTAGTTTTCTCACGGTTTATGACAGGATATGTATGTAAATCCGGGATCGTGGGGTCGAATGCTGCCCCGGGCATAATCTGAAATATGCTTCCTGCGAAATCTGTTGCTATTCAAGTCGAAGGCCTTAGTTGCAAGGACTCATTCCCCCAACACTTGCAGACATTCTTAATTATGGTGCAAGGTTAATAATAATAATCTGTAAATAGGTTATTTTCCCTCTCATTTATTATGTTCATCCAAATATGATTTATAATTATTATAATTATATTTTACACCATAATTAATTAAGTCTACAACGAGTTGGAGGAATGAGTGCTAGCTACTGAGGGCTTCGACTCGAAAAGAAAAGGTTTTTAGAAAGAAGCATTTTTGAGACCAAGCCCGGGGCAGGATTTGAACCTACGACCCTCTGAGTGTAAGTTTAGGATGCTTACCACTGGGTGTTTTTTTAGACGTGTGTGGTTTTCAAGCAGAAATAAAACGCATATAATTTAATGTTATGGCCAAGAATTTAGCTTTATTATAAAGATAAGGGTTAGCCATTATATTTTAAAAATGATTTAGGGTAAGTGGCCATCGCGGCTGCCTCGAATAAATTCCAGCCGAGAGGCCCAATTTTCGACCACTTTTTGCAGCATTTGGGCCGTATGTCAGCAATAACGCGCCGAATATTCTCTTCCAAGGCGTCAATCGTCATCTGCGTAGACAAGCGACTTCACAACAAATATTCCACCGGTGTTAAATCGCACCCTCTTGGAGGCCACGCTACAGGCCCACGACGCGAGATAATGCGCTCACCAAAAGTTTCCTTCAATAAATTGATTGTTTAGTTGGCTGTATGGCATGTAGCGCCGTCTTGTTGGAACCAAAGGTCGTCCACATCAACATCATTCAATTCAGGCACGAGAAAGTCATTAATCATGGCTCTATAGCGTTCCCCACTGACTGTAACAGTATGGCCGGCTTCATTTTTGAAGAAATATGGACCAATGATTCCCTCTGGCCATAGATAACACCAAACAGTGACTTTTTGAGGATGTAACGGCGTCTCAAGAATGGCTTGTGAATTATCGTCACTCCAAATGCGACAATTTTGCTTATTAACGTACCCATTCAACCAAAAGTGAGCTTCATCGCTGAACAAAACTTTCTTGTGAAAATCGGGATCGGTAGCCTTCTCGTTTTGGGCCCATTCACCGAACGTGCGTCGGAATTGTGCTCGTTCGGCTTCAATTCTGTGAAATGGCAAACCAAACTGAGCATAAATCAAGTGACAGCCAGATTGAAAAACACACGTCTAAAAAAAAAAATACCCTATATTAATATTGATATATGCGCTCTTTAGAGAGAACTCTTTATTTTTATGTACTTGCACTAAGAAAATCACGAAAAATTCAATTCGCCATGAAAGGCGATGACTTCCGGAGTCATCATAGGGATAGAAGCCTGTCCAGAAAGTGCCAACACAACCACCGTTCTGTCGCAGATCTGAATACTGCAAAGCCCGTAGTGACCTTTTATTCTCTTAAATACTGTACTCCAAATTATATTCAAAAAGGATTATTGGGAGTATATATAAAAGCAATAAATAATGGATTCGATGCGTCTACAGATCAGCTCATCATCATCATAATTGGCGTACAACCATTTCTGATCATTGCCGAGTTATTAGCCTTCGCCAGTCGTCCCTGCTTCGCGTATGCTGGAGCCAATTGGAAACACCAAGTGCAGCCAGGTCCTACTGAGCTTGGTCCTTCCAACGTAGTGGTGATCTCACCCTCCTGCGTCCGCCACCCGGCGGCATCTATTCAAAGCACTCTGACTACAGATCAGCTCTTTCAGTTCTATACTTGAGTCCGTTCCTCCTACATATCGCCACTTTTAGTTCTATATCTACAGTAGTTCTCTTACCGATATTTGAAGAGTATCCTGCTCCCCCTATTCACAGAGCACTTCATATTTTCCATAGTCTTCCTAACTATAAAGCACACATATTGAAAATTGCTATGCTCATTATAAACTGGCACCAAAACAACTGCAACAACAACAACAACAACACGAATAATAGCAACAAATTTATTTGCTGTCTTTATTAAAATATTTAAGTGTTATTTAAGCAAATGATGGCTACTTGGAAAGTGAGTAGCTGCGTTGAAGTGCGGAAAATTTAAACGAAACGAAATAAATGTAAATCAAACGCCCACTTCCCCGGCCGCAAATCCCATGAGAAGCGAGAGAAAAGAGAAATATTTAATTACAAGTAAACGTAAATTTATTTTGTGAAAAATTAAATTTTCACCGGGCCCACCGACTCGGCCGTAGCAGCACCAGCACCAGCCAAAGTGGGTATCGCTGGCTCTGCGCTCCCTGGTGGTGTGTGGTGGTCACAGGCTTTTAATTAACAACATAAATTTTTATTTTTGTCATAAATAGTGCAAAATGCAATTTCTGCGTAGGACTCGGCGACTAAAGTTACACTCACAAAAAAAAATTAGGCGGCCAGCGAAGGAAAAAAGCCCGAAAAAGAGGCAAGTCTTAAATACTTTAAAATTATTGGAACTCAAATCAAAAATGACACAAAAGTCATACCAAGCAAAGCGGCTCAGGCGAATGTGGCGCTCCAAGCGAACTCCGACTGCACTTTCCAATTGATGGCGGGGCGTGCATAACTGCATGAGCAGTGAGCATGAATGTGTACGAGTGTGTGTGTGTGCGTGTGTGTGAGTGCAGCCCCAGTGCCCGGCGACAATTATGAAATCTCATAAATTTTCAATTAAATTAAAACGCTTGGATAGGCCGCCCCGCTCTGTGCCGCTGAAGCGAACTGAAGCGTTTGGAACTGAAATGGAATCAAATCAAAATCAAATGAAAAGGAATCAAAACTGTAGCAGCGCGCCAAATATTGCACCTCACTCAGTTGTCTTGTTGTTGCTGCTGCTGCTGTTGTTGTTGTTGTTGGTGGTGGTGATGGTGCTCTTGTTGTTGCTGGCTGGTGATGGTGTTGTTGCAGCGATTTATGTAACTAGTTAGCTAGCGGCTAAATATTTTGTGTTTAGTTTAAAAGGATTTTTTCATACGTTTTTGTAAGATTTTTCATTTATTTATTTATTTTCTATTTCTATGATTTTTTTTCTTCGTCACTTTTTCCTCTCTAACCCACATTCACACATCGCACACAGTATCTAGATGCATTGATCATTGCGCATGCGCACGCGCATTTATGGGAGCACATATGCAAGCCGAGTAGCCGCAGCAGCTCGCCAAATTCCACATTGTCATTTGGCGATGTGATATCGCCGTGTGTCTGTCGTTTTGGTTTTCTTTCTGGTCCAGATTGTTGTGAGCCATGCGGCTACGTGAGCGCGCGTCTAATCCGTAAACGCTAATTGTGCCATTTAATGGTGCATTTGGCGGTGGATGGAAGCGATGGTGTTGCAATGTGTTCGCCTAAGTGCATTTTTCAAAGAAAATTATGCATTATGCATTAAGCTGGAAATTTAAAAATAATTCAGTAAGTCCAAAAATGGTTGTTACCGGTGTCAGTGTGTGAGCGGAGGGGGTGATTGGTGTCTGTGTCCCCCGGTACGTTTAACCCAAATATGTCTGGCTTTAAAATAGAAGCACATTACTCGTATTTTGGACTCATGTGTCTGAATTTTCTGTCCATTACTATTTCAAGCAGCATTTTTAAATTTCAATACAAACAATTTTACGACGAAGCTTTCCAAATACGAACTCACTAAAGTGCCAGCGTTATATTAAGTCAGGGAGCTCACATTTTCTAATTATAAATCAAACCAAATTAAACATAAACATTTCAATTCCCTCAATTTATGCTTACTGTCAAACGTTTGAAAGAAATTACGAAATCGCATTAATATCAAATACAAATTCAAACTCGCCATGGCTGTGGCAGCATTTTAAGCTGTTGAGACCTGCAGTTACTTGCCACACTTTTAAAATTCTGATATAATTTTGGCCATTAAAGAGCGAATCATTTGTGAGGTGAGCCTTTGACTTATATAGAAAAAGCTCACAAAGGACCCAACTTGTGGTCTAAGTGGCATCACTGGTTATTGGTGATGCGGCTGCCCTACCTACCTATATAGAAATGCAATTTCGTAAACCTACTTTTAACTGTCCTATCATCGTCGTTCTTTAAAAAGCCACTAAGTAATATTATTTGTACCTAAAACTATTCTACACAAGTTCTTATAAACAAATATGAATCTTAGAACAATTCAAGATAATGAACTAAACTACCTTAGAGACTGTTCCCAGCACAATTAATACACCTGAGAATGTCATAATAATCAAATTAATAAATAATTTATATAAATAATTATTTGGAATCGTAAAATTGAAGCTCTGCAGTTTCGTTTCCCGCTACACCCCTTATACCCCTTAATATATGCAATGGTACAAAGTTTAATAGGACTTCCATTATTATTGAAGAAGCCGTTCTCATATAACTTGGTATATGCCTCCAACCTCGCCTCTCTATTTCGTATAACTTTAATCGGGCGGTTTTTATATTGCTATTTTCCCACCCCCACACACGACAGAGCCGTATACCAAAGAGTGCTCAATCAATTGTTTTATAGTTCGATAGTTATACTTGATGACTTAGAACTTGGTGAGTTGTCAAAAGAATCAGCCTATTGTAAGGTGAAGTTGAATCACTATAACAGCGGAATTCCAACTAAAGATATATATGAGTATCAAGTGGACAATACCAATGGCATTCGAACCAAAACGACAAAATGGATAAGTAGATAATGGGAATTTAAAGGAACTTTTTATGACTGCTCCGTAACACTACTCCCTTAATACTTCTCTTACTGTTCCTACTTTCGTTCTTCGTATTTCTTTAACCCTTCACTTCTCTTATTGCTCTTACTTCCTTACCGCTTATCGGGTTTTCACTACCACTTGATCAATTCTCTTGTTGTCACTACTTCTTTATCACTTTATCACTTCTCTTATTGTTCCAGTTTCTTTAGCATTTCTACGTTTTTCGCTGCTCCTTTATCATTTCTCTTATTGCTCCTACTTCTTTATCACTTCTCGGTTTTTCTCTGCACCTTTATCACTTCTCTTATTGTTCCTACTTCTCTACCACTTCTCGGGTAATCACTTCTCTTATTGTTCCTACTTCCTTATCACTTCTCGGCTTTTCACTGGACCTTTATCTCTTATTGTTCCAGTTTCTTTAGCATTTCTACTTTTTCCGCTGCTCCTTTATCATTTCTCTTATTGCTCCTACTTCTTTATCACTTCTCAGATTTTCTCTGCACCTTTATCATTTCTCTTATTGTTCCTACTTCTTTACCACTTCTCGGGTAATCACTTCTCTTATTGTTCCTACTTCTTTACCATTTCTCGTTTTGTCACTACTCCTTTATCACTTCTCTTATTGTTCCTACTTCTTTACCATTTCTCCTTTTTTCACTACTCCTTAATCACTTCACCTATTGTTCCTACTTCTCTACCACTTCTCGGATTTTCAAAACTCCTTTACCACTACTCATTTATCACTTCTCATAAAGTTCCTGCCTTTTTACCACTTCTCGGCTGTTCATTGCTCGTTCATCACTTTTAATATAGTTCCTATTTCTTTACCACTTCTGGTTTTATCGCTACTCTCATATCACCAACCTCATTGTTCCCACTTCTTTACCATTTCTCGTTTTGTCACTACTACTTTACCACTTCCCTTATTGTTCCTGTTTCTTTACCACTTCTCGGTTTTTCACTACTCCTTTATCCTTTTTATTATTATTCCCACTCGATTAGGAGTACATTAGACTCTAGACATCCAAAATATGCGATCCATTATACAACTCCTCAGGTCAAGGACTACGTTAGGAATATATTGTAGTAAAAACTCAATAAGTGCCTCCAACTCTCTCTCACTCTTTCGCTATCTCTCGCTACCTCTATCTATCTTTCTCTCTACCTCTATATAACTTTCTCTCTACCTCTATCTATATGTCTCTTTCTCTCTCCCTCTCTCCCTCTTTCTCTCTTTCTATCTATCTGTTTGTCTCTTTCTCCCAGAATCTCTCGCTCTTTCTCTCTATCTGTCTCTATTTCTATGTCTCCTTCCCTCTCTCTGTCTGTCTCTATTTCTATATCTCCCTCCCTCTCTTCCTCTATTTCTCTGTCTCTCTCCCTCTTTCTCTCTTTCTATCTCTCTGTATGTCTCTATTTCTATATCTACCTCCCTCTCTTCCTCTATTTCTCTGTCTCTCTCCCTCTTTCTATCTATCTGTCTGTCACTATTTCTATATCTCCCTACCTCTCTGCCTCTATTTCTCTGTCTTTCTCCCTCTTTCTCTCTTTTTATCTATCTGTCTGTCTCTTTCTCCCACAATCTCTCGCTCTTTCTCTCTATCTGTCTCTATTTCTATGTCTCCTTCCCTCTCTCTGTCTGTCTCTATTTCTATATCTCCCTCCCTCTCTTCCTCTATTTCTCTGTCTCTCTCCCTCTTTCTCTCTTTCTATCTCTCTGTATGTCTCTATTTCTATATCTCCCTCCCTCTCTTCCTCTATTTCTCTGTCTCTCTCCCTCTTTCTATCTATCTGTCTGTCACTATTTCTATATCTCCCTACCTCTCTGCCTCTATTTCTCTGTCTCTCTCCCTCTTTCTCTCTTTCTATCTCTCTGTATGTCTCTATTTCTATATCTACCTCCCTCTCTTCCTCTATTTCTCTGTCTCTCTCCCTCTTTCTATCTATCTGTCTGTCACTATTTCTATATCTCCCTACCTCTCTGCCTCTATTTCTCTGTCTCTCTCCCTCTTTCTCTCTTTCTATCTATCTGTCTGTCTCTTTCTCCCACAATCTCTCGCTCTTTCTCTCTATCTGTCTCGATTTCCATGTCTCCTTCCCTCTATTTTTTGTCTACCTCCCTCTCTCTATCTATATCCCTATGCCTCTCTATCTCTCTCTCTCTCTATCTCTCTTTCTCTCTCCCTCTTTCTCTTTTTATCTTTATCTCTTTCTATCTTTCCCTATCTCTCTCTCTTTCTCTCTTTCTCTCTTTCCCTCTTTCTCTCTCTCTCTCTCTCTGTGGCAATATTTAGAAATGCTTGTCGAACTTTCAGTCACACCATTTGGAAGATTCCAGTCCAATTCTGTCCACTCTTTCCCTATGAGCGAACATAAATTGTAAATGACATGAGCGATCCTTTTAACAATTCAAATTACGGATTATGAACGCTAATGAGCGAAAAATGGCAATCAGATGCTCGTGCAAACACTCACAAGCATGTAAACAAATAAAATTAATAACAAACGGATGCAATATTTCACTCGGCCACTGACAAGACGAAATGAAAAATTACACTTGCAACATGTGCGCCGGCAGACAACATCGATACACATACGTTGCGTAAATGTTGCACAAGTCAGAAACACTCAGACGAGCGGTATTAGCGACTGTCCGCACACACAGTCGCATCTACACACAAATACAATTTTCACCTAAGTAGATGCCGCATTGAACCTCGCTGAACCTAAAACATGGCAAATGACACATGGAAAGTGATAAATTTCCACTCTGCGCATGCGCTCGTACCACAGCGAGTGCAACAAATGAACTGAAAATGGGCGAAAAAGCGAGCGACGAGCGATCAAATTGCACTTTTCACTGGTCGGCCGCCACGCATGCGCACGAGAAATGACAACTCATACGCGAAACGCTGCAACCTTTGCTATCCAGCTGCCATTTATGGTCAAGTGATGTCTGTTAGCATGAATGTCAGTGTGTTGTAGAGCGGTGTGGTGCGGTGTAGTATGGTCTGCCGCGTAGCGGTGCCGTGGGGTGCGGGGTCTTGTGCTATTCGCAAATGTTTTCCGCTACATTGCCGGCATGCCTGGGACGCACATAATTTTCCTTGTCTTTTTGTATTCACGTCTGTTTCGGTGTGAGTGTTTATTTTTTTTAGGAAATTTTTATTGACAGTTTTTTGTGGTGTCCTGCTACAAATTTGCAAATTTGAAATATTTTTCCCCATAAACGTGCCTTGCAATATAAATTCCAAGTGAAATATTTATGTGGCATGCAAAAAGGCGTTCCAATGCTTTACTAGCGCATAATTACAGAGTCCTCTCTCTGGGCGCAACTATTGCCACACAACTGCAACCAAATCAAATACAAATTTTCTTCAAACGAATTTATGACGCCGAAATCACAGCAACATGGAATTCATTTAATCGCCGTTTTATGCGTATAATTGCAAAATTAGCTGAAACTAAACATTGCACTGTGGGACAAACTGTGCAACCGACTAGATAGAATACAATTTTTGACTCAATGATATTCAAAATTGTGGGATAGTAAACAATTGTTTGTAGATATTGGGCTAACAATGTTAACACAAAATGGAAAGCGCGATAGCAAAGGCAAGCTCCGGAAAATTAGTTCACTATCTTTGATGGCTTTCGCGCCATATTGCGCCAATCTGCTGGAATGAAAGTGTAGAAGTCCAAATCAGTTATCTTATCTTTCGATCAGACTTTATTCAGCAGTTTCGTCATCTTCATTTTATAGGAAATAATAACAACACTCCCAAATCCAAACCAAGCAGTCACTCTTTTAGGGATAAGTTCGGTTCTCTATGATTGCATGAATATTGACAGAACCCATAGAGATTTGGTTGTTGACAGCGCCCTTAAAATAAAAATGAGCTTAATCCAAAAAATCTGTGTTTTTGAACCGTATTCAAAGCTGTGATGAGGGTGTGAGCATGAATTGGGTACTCATTTTGCCACAACTCTCAAAAAAGTTGGATCTTAAAAGGAATAATCGAGATTTTTATACAATGTTCCAGGCGACTAATTCAAAGATATTATGCTTTGTGACAATGCGAGGTGTTTGGACTTTAGCGTCCAAGTTTGGCAAATTTGAGTATGCTAAGTTTGTTGTTTGTGAAGAAGGTTTAGTTGTACGCCAAAAGAAGATCCGAGATATTCCCAGAGGGTTGCTTGTGGTCTCCTGCTAAATTTGGAGACTTCCTGCCACCATTGGTAACTTATAATATTATTAAAAGTTAATAAGGATATTTAGCGGACCTTAAGACAGAACCAAGAAATTAAAAAAGTAGATATATACTACTTAAAGTACATACATATATATATACTCGTATATATATATCGTTTCGTAATAATTTATAATGATTTAGTAATGACATAATTTTGATTTATTCTACACTTTAGGTAAAATGGTGTCGCATTTGGCCAATCCCCCAATTTACACGTACTACTTACTTGAGAAATCGGTACAATAGAACTTTTTGGTCGCAGTAGCCCTTATACCTCTAAACCACTCACTACTTCACAAATAAACCCATCACTTTGTTAAAATTGGCAACTACAAATGTTCGCATGCCCATTGACAATGTTCCATATTAAAATTGGTTTTTTATTGCACATTTAATATTTCATGTGAGATTTGCATACTCCCTATCTATTCTATTCTATTCTATCCAATTATCCAGCAGTCTATTTTTCATCCAACTCTCAAAGTACTAAAAAGACCCCTAATCATTTGTCTGCTTATTTTTGATATTTGTTTCACTGTGCTCTGCTTATTTTATTGTAATACTGCAACCGTATTGACAGCTTGTGAAAATGATTCAAATACAGATGTGAACTCATAAAACGGAGGCCGTGGAGTTTTTCTTTGTGTTTCTGTCTATGTCAGTTGTGGTTTACGGTTATTTACATTTACAAAATTGAACTTAATTGGAGAACGGTATTCAAGGATGCTGAAAAGGTTTATAAAACATAGGAACGATGGCTCAAACTTTTGATATGATATCGTATGAGTTACCTACATTTGAAGGTTATCACAGTGCATGAATGAAGTTAAATTTTTAACCGCATCTGGAAAGCAGAAACAGAATCAAGTCTTCCATGATCAAATGTTGGTTTCGAATGAAAAATGTTTGTTAATGCGAGCATTAAAAGATGCCATATTGAAAAGATGTGAAAGCTACTAAAAGTTGGTCCTATAGTCCTCTGCATGTGGTGGAGAAATGTACATGAGAGTCACTTTTTTTGGTTTATCCCGATGTCCAGTCTGAATCGAATTGAAATTGTGGGATCTACAAAAATTACTACAACAAAACCACTTATTTGGGTTATGGAAGGATCTGAGTATCATTTTTACATTGTAAAAAACAACACCAAAAATTTCACTACAAAATGCCAAATGATTAATATAGCACTGATTAATATTAAGATATATAATTCAAAGAATCCTCATCGGGCTTGGCCACTGTAATGACTCTTTTCTCTAGCCGAGGTAAACTCAGCGGCTCCAGGGGTCGTATACAGAAAATATAATAATCCGGCGAGTTAGATTTTTATTGTGTTTATTTAAATTCAAAAAAATCACACAAAACTACTTCCTTAATTCTATTCCTATACAAATAGACTTATCCTATGCGGACTTACTGTCAGTCTTTATGTCTCGGCAAGTGTATGGCTCAGTGACACAGGTACCCCAGTAAGAAATCGATTGGAAACCTGATATTCTTACTGAGTTGCTATGTCCTGGTTGTGTGTGTGACTTAGTAAGAAATCGATTGGAAACCTGATGTTCTTGCTAAGTCTCGACGGCGTATGGTTTTTGTCAACGCTGTTGTCGGCTCGGAAGTTATTTCCTGAAGTGGTGGAATTGTATAAAAATTCCACAGACTTTCTCATATCATTGTTGAAGCCTAATCTCTATTTAAGACTTTAGTGTCAAGTACCAAATTTCCGCCTAATCTCTATTTAAGGCTTTACTGTTAAATACCAAATGTCCACTCTAATTGGATGATTCTTAAAATGCATATCAATGTCATTCAAGAATATATTCTCAGCTCCTGAAAATTATGCTATATTAATGTTCGTCTAACTTGTTCTTAAACTTCTTTCTCCCATCTCTAAGCTTGGGTATTGGCTACGTAATCTTGCTAGATGTCCAGCAATAGTGCCGATTGTAGTCGAACAAAGATTTGGAATTTTTTTTACAATTTCTTCAACTTTATCTTATTATTTATTTTATAAAACGTTCTTCTCCATCAAATCAGGCTTCAACTGAAGTGTTTTTGCCCACTTAAAATTCACTCAACGAAGCCATTCTCTGCCCAACAATGGCTTCCGATCCGAACGCACGATGGACAATTTCACTTGTATTTCCCTTAAGTTTGTAATGAATTTTAAGTTGCTCCATATGCCTCTCTATGTTGCAAGACTTGGCATTTTTTTACACCGTCCTCCAATAAGATCGAATGCAGCACCTTCTGCTCAACTCCATCTATCATTGTCAATGTTGTATGTGATTATGTACGATCCCAGCTACCGCGTAATCCTACTGAGCATTTAAACACTTTTGTATCAATGGTGTACGAGTATGTGTTTGTGTATGATCTCCAAGTGGAGCTACCTACGCCTAGTATAGGTTTAGTAAGGTTTGCTAAACAGACAGAGTGAAAGAAGGAGCGCGTGGAGGCCTCATTAGCAGCAAAAGTTTTATCTTCCTATAACTACCGGAAATAATTAAAGAATCAAGGCAATAGAATACAAATCAAAAATCGTAACACGACCTGAACATAATAAACGCATTGAAACGAACGGTTTTCTGCCGAGACTGAGTTCTTTGATAATGTGAACCTTCAATGCTAGAGGAATATCAATCAGCGTTAGAAGAAAATCCATTAAGCGCTGATCAGATTAGTTTACAAACTGCGGCTACGGAGCTGCACTGTTTGTGGTTTCATTCTTGAGCAATTCAACTACGCAGAATGGGATTTATTTGAACGGAAAAATAAATGAAAATAATTTTGATTAACTGCGCTCGTATTTAATGAGTCTGAACTTGACCCACTTGCGGCACAAATGCAGCACATTTTTGATTTACTAGGCAGGGACTGCTTTTGGGAATCGTACAAATGACAGCAGATATTGTTTGATTTCATAAATTTTTATGTTCCTTAACTGAATCATTTAAAGATTTATTTTTTATTTTTTGATGGATTTATTTCTTGTTCTACTCCGACATTTTTTACGCCTTTGTGTGTAAACCTAAATGGAAAACGTGATGCTTAAACAAATTGCGAAATATTTTAATAAATGTAAAAAAAATTAATTTATAAAATCATGCAAAATCATAAATTTAAAAAAAAAATATGGAAACATAAATTTTATCTGCCAATGTCACGAGAACTGAGATTCTCTTTTGATTAACAAGGGAAAAGCGTGTGGCAGACAAAACGTGATTTTGGCCCGTCACAGTTCTCTGCGTGATTTTGCACAACATTGGCAAATCTTTTGTTAAGCATGCCTTAAAGTGGTAGAAAAAAAACATTTTTTTTAATAATAATATTAAAAATTAATTTAAATTTCCAATGAAGCCTAATTACAATTTTTTATTAATAAATAATTTCCTCAAATTGTTTTAATTATTTCTTGTGAACTTCACCCACTTCCCACCCTGCACATTAACTCAATTTCCACTCAACCAAATGTAACAAACAGATTTGGCTGTTCAAATTCTTTATGGAAATGATTTTTTCTTCGATTTGCAAAAATTTCCCATAATTAATTTGAAACTAGATGCAAATTTATGTGGGTGTATTTGTTTTGTGTCTGATTAACACATGGCCAAGGTTGTTAAAATGTTAAACTCTTCAACACTTTGCTGGATTATAAAACAAACTACAACAACTTCGCCATTAAGCACATTTTTTCCTGCACGGTTTCCGCTAAAAGACTTCAAAGTTTAGCGTTGATAATGGCGCTGGTGAGGAGAGAAATAGTATTCATAACAATAAAGCAGTGGAGTCGGCAGCGGTCGCCTCCAGCAATGACACATCATCATCCATGCTGCGTCGCTACGCATTCCATCACAATGGGCCATGGCAGAGCCAGAGCAGCGTTGGCACATCACATCGTTAGCATAGCGTGAAATCTGTAATTAAAATGCAATTTTTTCAGTGTGTCTAATTTGCATGAATATTTGTTCAAAATTCGCCACGAACTTAAATTGCTGCGTCACATTCGCACAGAAGCTGCAACCAAAAAAACCAAAAAATTAATTAAAGTTTTCCGTAACAAAAGTTGTTACTGCTTTATTAAAAAACAATTTAAACATTTTTTGCATATTTTTACAAACAAGAAATTTAAGTTTTTTAAATTTAAACAAGTGTTTAAAGTTAAAACAAGTCCACTGGCACACTTAAACGACACACTCCCGAAGTATACCGGGTATTTGAAAGTTGAGTTTAAACAGAAGCGAAAAGGAAGTGTCATAAAATATGGCAATGATAAAGTTCACTGTCCACATGAAATATTTATTAAAATATGCCATATTTTTGTTCTTAACTTGTTTGCCTTCTGATGCCGATTAATCTTCATTGCGTCTAGACTAGTCTACATGGCAAAGGTGGTTGGTATATACAATGTGCCACGCTCAGTATTCACGAATTTACGCAGAGCTTTAAGGACGAAATTTTATAT
Source organism: Clusia tigrina (assembly GCA_920105625.2). Taxonomy (NCBI): domain Eukaryota; kingdom Metazoa; phylum Arthropoda; class Insecta; order Diptera; family Clusiidae; genus Clusia; species Clusia tigrina. Next base: position 422,792,045 of record OV050030.1, read on the forward strand.
GAATCATATTATAAAAAAGTTCGCATGCAAAAAAGGCCCGATATGAAACATTCGTTCATAATTAAGATGTTTCTAGTTTAGAACTTTCAGACGTATACAAATTTCTTAACAACTCCGGCTGATTGTAAATTTTACAAAAGTATTACAACAAACCGGCACTATTGCTAATAGAGCCAGCCATTTCACCTACCTACGTAAGATGTTTCCACAACGGGAAATAAGTTTAAAATTTATGTATGAAATTACGAGAGGTCCTATTTATATTTAGGGAACTGGCAACACTAACGTCTATAGCTAAAATCTGGCAACACCATAATAAAGTATGACATATTTTAGCATAAACGTACTCACAATGTGTTGATGTACAAGTGCTATTTGTTTCGTTTACAGTGAGTTAAGAAAATAAATTTGGACAAAAATGGAAATTTCAAGAGAAGGTTTTCGTTGGAATATTTTTTCACAACTTTCGACGGGGATTATCTCAACAAGAATGTGTCGATGGACGCAGTTCTTTGTATGGCGATAGAGAACCATCAAAAAACACAGTATATCGCTGGTATAGTGAATTCAATCGTGGTCGTAGTTCGGTCGCCGACGAGCTCCGTGAAGGTCGTCCAAAATCGGTTGTTGTGCCACAAAACATCAATGCAGTGCGTGAACTGATAATGGAAGATCGTCATGTGACATATCGTGAGATAGAGGCCACCTTGGCCATTACTTCCATACATTCAATATTGCATGAACATTTGACTGTAAAAAAGACTTGTTCGCGTTGGATCCCACATAATTTGACAATCGCTCAAGAAAGGCTCGTGTCAATTGGTGTAAGGAAATGATTGAAAAGTTCGACCGTGGTGCTTCAAAAGACGTGTATCAAATCGTGACAGGTGACGAATCATGGATATATGCGTATGAGCAGGAAACAAAACAACAATCGACCGTGTGGGTATTCCAAGAGGAGCTAAATACAACAAAAGTTGTTCGTGGAAGAAGCTCAGCTAAGCAAATGGTCACCTGTTTCTTCGGCCGAATGGGTCATGTGGCCACTGTTCCGCTTGAGCAACGTAGGACGGTCAATTCTGAGTGGTACACGACCATTTGTTTAACGGAAGTCTTCGGAGAAATTCGTAAAACCAACCGCCAAAGACGAATCATTCTCCATCATGACAATGCGAGCTCTCACTCATCTCGTCAAACAGGTGAATTTTTGAGCAGACAAAACATCGAATTGATCCTCCGTATAGTCCTGATTTGGCACCCAATGATTCTTCTTGTTCCCGAATCTCAAAGGTAAACTGCGTGGTCAACGATTTACGAGCGCCGAAGAAGCAGTTGAAGCGTTCAAAAACCATGTTTTGGAGGTGTCTCAAGAGGAATGGAAAAACTGCTATGGCAAATGGTTTGAACGAATGTAAAAGGGGAATATTTTGAAAAACAATAAAGCCATCTTCATTTACAAATGTTTGTTAAATAATAACAGCTATTCCCGAAATATAAATAGTACCCCTCGTAAACAAATTGCCAGATAAAACATTAAATATATTAGTGCAAATGAGTCCAGTGCCACACCCACTATGTACATGAATTCATCATTCCAGATGTACACAAAATTTCTAAATTACTATAATAGCGCATAAATGGAATATTAAAACCAAGATTGAGTCATATATCAACTGACACGCCTTCTTGTCAGGTAGAATACGAAATATGAACCAAAAGTTCTATGGAATTAAAGGTTTTCTATTAAGATTTAAATCACGGTTTAATTCTTTCGGTTTATTTCTATAAGCGTAGTTTGGAGGAATGTCTTAGAGTATCTTGTAATCGGCAGAAGCCGACTTCAGTGAACGTACTGGGTTTACTTAAGGGTGCAGAGTGACATAGAGCGGAAACAGCAACAGAAACAGAATCCAATACATTTGCAGAAGAAACTACAAAACTGAGCTACTAAAAATGAGCCTTTGGGGATAGAACAAAATGATGATTTTATGTTGTCCTTTCTGCTTTATGTTCCTTTGCAACTTTACAAAGTATTTTCATTATTTAGAAGAATTTTCAGAAATCAGAATTTTATCTAAGTTTGGAAGTTGAACATAAAAAAAATTAGATTAGCATCTTACCCCATTTTTATGTATTGAAAGGGAAATTTTGTGCGAGCATGTGAAGATCCCGGTACGAACCAAAAACTGATGTGTTCTGAAAATAAATTTTTATAAATTTCAATTTAATGGTCGTCCTGTTTACAGTATCACTGCGCCAATGAAGGAATCGGTTTCACAAGGTCCATCTAGGTTCCCTACTACCAAGGTGCCCATACACAATTCTCTGCTTATGACTTTCATCGCTTCGAACCAAGGGCGACGCATTTCCCCATTCGTCGCTCCTACCAAGGTGCCCATACACAATTCTCTGCTTATGACTTTCATCGCTTTGATCCCAATTCGTCGCTCCTACCAAGGTGCCCATACACAATTTTCTGCTTATGACTTTCATCGCTTCGTACCAAGGGCGACGCATTTCCCCATTCGTCGCTGCACAAATCCCATCATAATGAAACGGATCGTCAGGCATTTCAGGGAATTTTTGTATACGCATAAAAATGCGTTAATTGATAAATCAAATTTGTAATTATTTTAAATCAAAAATTTCTTAATTTATCAACAATTTTTCAAATTTATTAACCCATTTAGCACAATAAAAAACAGCAAAAAACTCAGCTACCACAGCAAAATTCAACAAAAAATGACCACAACTGCAATCTGAGACGGCCGAACCCACAAACCTGTCATTAATTACAACATTTTCAAAAGGCACTTTAAGACAATAAAATGTGTCATATGTTTGTTAAACAATTTTATAATAAATTTAAATTGAAGAAAATAAACAAAAAACCAACCAATTGCCTGGTAAAGTATTGCAAAAGTGCGTGCTGAGGCAAAAAACAAAGAAAAAATTTTAAATAAATAAATATAAATTTTGTGGAAAAAAATGTGGAAAAATTGCTGGTCACACTAAAATTGCTTTTAGTGCAAATAGTAAACAATAAAATATCACGGCAAAAGCATTTAGCCTGATTTATTGATAAAATGACCTGTTGACAGTGTGCGGTATACCCCAATGTTGTTGTTGTTGTTGTATGGGTATATCAGCGGCAGCACAGAACAGTTCTATTAAGCGTAGTGTTTGAAAATGAAAAATCGAAAACTCTGTTCCACACAGAGCAGGGTGCAGTGGGGTGTGGTGGGGTGGGTGCGACACTTTGCGACAGTGGCGGTTGCGCTGTGCGAGTCTTTTGCACGCCATTAAAAATGCTGCACCGCGGTGCTGCAGGCATGCCTGTGACAGTCTGTCATACGCAGGCATACGTGCACCGGCATATGGGAGCAGGTATTCATAAGTGAGTGTGTGTGTGTGTATGAGCGCTGATCAATTGTGTCAATTGTCAAACTGTCAAATGGCACTTGAGGCGCTATTTGCAATTCTCAAGCTACCCTCGCCGTATCAATTTTTGCGTTTTATTCTGTTGCTTGGCACAACTACTGCGACTACACACTTTATGCCCGCACACACTCATTTGCTCGTAATTTATAAAGTGTTGTTGCTAGCATATTTATCAAATGTGAGCTGTTGCCCAGCATGCGGGTGATTTAAATTAACACTTAAAACTACACGCAATGAAAGGTTAAATACAGTTTAACTGGGTCAATAACCCAATCTCGAACAAATGATTTTATGGCAATAAAAATAATATCACAACGGGTTTAATATTCTTTTATATACGACTATTTATAAGGGTCACAGGTGACTGTTAGATTTATATTTACATTTTATGAGATTTTATTGTTATATACACGACTTTATATTCTTTTATGTGTATACAGTTTATATACTGGCTTAGAGGTTACTTTTGCAATAAAAACGCACTCATGGTATTCTCTGTGAATCAGATTTCAAGGAAATCTGGCACACCCTTTTTGTGAGCCAACTAATGTTTGCAACTGTGTACACGAAGTCTGGTTTGATAGAAACATACGTTCAGTGAGCGCCCAATATAACTAGAATCAAATAGCAACAAGCTTTAAAGCCTAACGGAGCACGCAGCTATTTGGGTAGAAGGCAGTCTTCCTTGTCCGCGACCTTAAAGTTTGTAAAGTTGTATAAAGTAGCATGAAGTAATGTCATGTAAGAGAGATAGCGAGGATATATTGCTTACATACGAGGGCGGATTGATATTGAAGCTACCTAACGCTAGATGGCAGCACAAACACAAAAACTTTTTTTTTAGAAATTGCGAACTGTCAAACGTGAGCTGTTAAAATTTCACCCAAATTCATCGGTTAGTTTATTTGTTGTAGTCGTGCTGTGATTAAACACTATTATTTGAAAGGGAAAACGGCGAAAGAGATAAAAGAAAAGCTCGATAAACATTACGGTGAGTCTGCTCCGTCAGATTACAAATTTTTTTCCTACTTAGGTAGCTTTAATATCAATCCGCCCTCTTATATGGATATATATACAGTCTCTTTGCAAGTTTCGACAGAAGTCTGCCATCATATGGCGATCCCAACGGCCTTGATATCTTTCCTCCATATCTGGTTGTCATGGTGGAACCGTTCCCCTTGTTCTTCGCTATAATCTCCCAGGTTGTCAGGAAATTTATCTAAATGACTATGCAAATAATGCCATTTGACACTCATATTAGCTCCTAGTTCTCCCTAGTTCGATAAGATGTTATTGATACGCCAGGTTGAAGGCAATGTTTTTCTTTTAGTGTTGAGCAAGAATCTCAGCAGATTTCTTAGATAAATTTAAATCTCGAATCAAGTCTTTTAGCTCGCCAGGAGAAAACCCTTGAAGTGTAGGACTGCATCCTTTGAATTCACCTTCACTATTGCTTTGACTCCGACTATCTAACAGTTCAACATCATCACAGTAATAGTATATTAAGGAAGTAGTACCGGTATTGGCAAATCTTCACTATGCAGCGTTGGTGGCTTAGCGGATTGGACGTTTGGGTAAACCCAAGAGTTCTTTTTTATCGGTTCATACCTTTTATATTCACAGCAGAAATGTGGCAATCATCAAGGTGGTTTCTAGCCTCTTTCCATGTCATCGGTATTCCAAACGAAAGCCCTTTTCGTCCTCCTTGACTCCAATATCGAAGTAACTCCACCCAAATTTTAGAAGAGTTTTGTGGGGTCCAACATTTGTCTTGCTGTCCAAGTTGTTTTCTGAAATAAACCCGATAACTTTGCTTTACAAAATCATTTATATTCTTTCGCTGCTTTTCTTGACAATATTTACACCATATGTGCGGGATTATTAACACAAGACTTCCGTGAAGAACTCATACTTTTTGTAACAATAACGCCCAATAAATTGAAAATCTATTTTTGAAGTTTCACTAATTCAATTTTTAAGTTTTACTATTTCGCTCTCCTTTTCTCTTCTGTTTTTTATTGAAAATTTCTACTGCTTCAGTAGTATTTTGCGAACGAGTTTTGCAGTTGTTGTTATTGTTTCCCTTAAGCGAAGCCTTGTTACTTTTTTGTGAACCAGATTTTCGGGAGTTCTTGTTGTCGGATTCTTGCGGACAATCATTGTTGTTGCTACTTTACGGAAAAGATACATTAATGAGGGTAGATTAGTAAAAAGCGAGTATTTTTTATAGACTAACAAACGAAATTGACAAACTTGTGCATCATTTATCTTTCGAGTTCTATGCTTCGTATTGTTACTAAATTCTTGTACCACTCTAGTCTACTGAATTTATAAAGAACTGCATTCAATGCGCTGTCAGTACTAAACGACTACACGCCGCTCCTCAAAGACGTATACTACCTTAAAAGGATTTTGTGCCCACAAAATTACAATTCTTACACAGCAGCTCTCCATTGTATGTAAAACCGGCAAACAACTTTAACAATACGTTAATTGATTACAAAGACAAAGTGCCCCCACGGATACAGCTACCACAGCAACAACATGGTCGGCTCGTATGATTATGCATCATTCGCAGCAGTGTCACTCCACCCACAAACAATGTCAGCCGCTGGCGACGCCACTTACAACCTTTTCCAATTACTTAAGTTTTGCTGAGACACACAAATCGCACCGTATGCCCCGAAGCAAGGGGCAACGGGCCACAATAGCGGCACGAGAATAGTCTTAGAAGTTGAGCAGAAAAGATTTTAAAAGCGAGTTTCTACACAAAAGTGGCTGCACCAATAAATTAACGCCTCTCAACCCGCACAACTGCGTACTTGTTGGCCATTTGCGACGTTGGAGCATTTGTGCTGCACATGCGTGTAAATGCTGGAAGCCCGCAGCGCATCTAATGAGCCGGAATGAGCATCTCTGCAAGTGCGTCTGTTGGTCGGTGCGTTTGTGGCATGTGCAACATTGCGCATTAGCGTCCATAATAAATCCCTGCCTCGCATTTGCAAAATGGATTTCTTGTGTTCCGTTACCGTGGCATTGATTACACGTAAATCAAATTTGGTTTTGCCTGCAATTTTGTGGGGTGACAGGCACTCTGCAGTCGCAACTGAACGGGAACACTAACATGGTTCGGTGGCACTTGATTGTTGCTGGCAGAAATGCAGATGCGTTGGTTTGGACTCAGTACCGTCCAGGCTCGTAGGCGAATTGGAGTCTGTTTCTAAGTTTGTCTGCCTGTTACACAAGCATCAAAGACAGCAATTAGAGTGGCCATAAAAGCGCTGCAAAACACGTTCAGCAGTTGTGGGCCACTCGAATCGTTCACATGCCGCCAGCCTTCAACTTGTCGCGTCGCGCTTGTTGCAGCGCACCCTTTTATGCAGATTTCCTTTTATTCGTTCTTGGCTGGCGGTGTTTTTTATTGACAGCAATTAAGCGCCATTAACTTCAGACTCCATCGGCTGCACATTGCGGGTATGACTTATTTTTAGTATACTTGTACTTGAAACCAAAATGAGAACGAGTTTTGTTGACAATTTGTAAGTGAATAAGCCGAAAGCAAATTTTTCCTATGAAATACCTATAAAATTCCTTAACCATATCGGTTTAGTTAACTTGTATTTGAGATTTAAATTTTTATGCATTCGGACTTCTTATAAACTTCAACAGTTCTGCAGAACACTTCAACTAACATTTTATTTTATGTGTATGTGGATACAATTACTTGTCCACTTTGCTGCAAATATTATTTTTTGGTCCTTATTTTTTCAAATAAGCTTTTTCTAATGCCATTTCATGAAATATTGCTGTTTCTTCCTTTCTCCGGGTAGTCCCCATGGCACCATCCATGCAAATATCACTCTTTATGGGAGGTCTAAAAAATTTAAATTTTTAAACAATGGCTTGAGAACCACTTACACAAAATTTGCTACTAAGGTACACATAGAAATGGTTCCAATTGAAGGCAATGTAATTCTTCGATATATCACCGCACTTTTATTCATAAAACCAAAGCTTTCACATGACTATATCTCAATAAAGAACACATAAAATGGATTCGGTAAGTTGGTAACTTCTCAGAGGAACTTTCTAACACTCTTACACGATGCTGATAATAAATTATATAAATTCAAATAAAATATTTGACAAAAAGAAGGTCAATACCCGATCAATTTAATGGACCCATAGAACTGAAATGATTCGCAGTGATCTCCAGTTTAATGATTAGTTCAAACTGTTTCCAACTACCTTGCTAAAGTGCCTATAAAGTTCTGAACATACATAAGCTAGTTCAAATCCTGCCCTAAAAAGTAGTTAGTACTCATTCCCCAATGCCTTTCAAGCATTAATAATTATGGTGTAAGATAATAATAATAATAATAATATATAAGGGGTTTTGTTTTTGTTGATAGTAGCGAATGGCATGCAAAAACTGACGGTATTAGAGCCAAACATTTGAAAAATGCATTCATACTCAATGAAATATGGAAATACAAATGTTCTTTTTAATTAGAAACTACATTCAAACCAATTGATTTTGTTATCCTTAGAACTATCAAAACCAGCAGATTTTTATCGACCATTTCACAAACCTAGTTGTATACGAGTACGTTGTCTGGATTTGTAATATGCGATGCATTTGCTACAACAATTAGTCGCTTGTCATTAAACACCACCATCTCATTCAACTATCTCATCCCATTCTATTCTTTATCCTACCCCATATCCAATGATGTTAACCAACCTCTGACAAAGTCAGTTTCTTAAACACGAGTTATTTATGTCCTTAAGTGAATGACCAATTACTTTCTTATGCGTGTTTTCCTTCGGTAGATGTATCTGGAGAGTTGCACAGAAGATGAACAATTCTGTCCTTCTACTCGTCATCCCACCAGTCGTTTTTTACATCTTTCAGAGATAGGAAAGTCTTAGTTTAAGTAATTCCGAGTTTTTGGCCTTCACTTTAGATCGTTTAGAGATGTTTTCTTTTCGAGGACCTCATGAGTTAGGAAAAACTAATGAAATTATGAATTAGTATGTATCACAATATAGGCAGTTATTACACCAGAGTTCCTTCATTTTCATCACCTCTTTCTAAAATACGTTGCAGTGGATTGATAATCTGAATCAATTTATGCCTTTAAGAGTTTCTTAATAAGCATCTCCTCTACACTTTCATTAATAATTACATTTATACAAGGCAATAGGATCAATAGGGAATTTCTTCCCGATTTTCGCATTTCCAACTATTAACAAAAAAGAGAGTTCTGAAAGATGTTCTCTGCTGTGGGTAGGAATAATAATTTAACAAGAGAAGTAAAGTGCTTACAAGCGAAATCCGACCCCTCCTCGATAGACCTCAACTTAACAGCAGTACATGCCGACCTTATTTGGCCAATGAAGTGGAATGGTAGTAAGTTGAGTATTGTAAGCAGGGCTTTGGTTGCCTTGGTTGACCCCACCGCCACAGTAATACGTATTGAAACATATGTTTAACCTCAAGCTTAGTATCGAAAAATATCTTCAATGCAATCGTGTGTACTTCTAGTGATCCTTGTAGTGAGATCAATAAGCGTTTGCCAATAAAGTGGAGCAGGGCTTTGGTTGCCTTGGTTGACCCCACCGCCACAGTAATACGTATTGAAACATATGTTTAACCTCAAGCTTAGTATCGAAAAATATCTTCAATGCAATTGTGTATACTTGTAATGATCCTTGTAGTGTGATCAATATTCGTTTGCCAATAAAGTGGAGCAGGGCTTTGGTTGCCTTGGTTGACCCCACCGCCACAGTAATACGTATTGAAACATATGTTTAACCTCAAGCTTAGTATTGAAAAATATCTTCAATGCAATTGTGTATACTTGTAATGATCCTTGTAGTGTGACCAATAAAGTGGAGTCGGATTGTAAGCAGGGCTTTGATTGCAGTGGAGTGCATCGCCATATTAGTATCTTTGGAGAATTGGCATCAAGTTTAGTGAGGGCATTATATGGGCTGCTGAGAAAAACATTTCAAATCGACTGTCTTCCTGTTTATATTTACTGACCATTGTAGGATGTGGCAAAGAATTGCCTTTACATTATAATTGCCTGTCACCATTGTGGTAGTTGATGTTGTTTTTTCGTGTTATCATTGATATTCAGATTGAACCGCAAGAGACCTACATTGATCCACAAACTTTATTTGTATGACTTCTTACTCATGAGGTCCTTTGAATTTCAAAAGATTTAATTTAATCAGTTATTTTTGGAATATTGAAATTTTGTATATTAACGCATTTAGCAACTTTTTAAAATGTATATTCTTCAAAAATGTTTTAAACAAACTCCAACTTGTTCTCTGTGTTTAAGCATACAATTTCAAAGACCTGTATTGCAAAATTAAATCTCTCTACGCTCTTCATTTTGTGTCATATTTGAAATTGGTGTCACGCTGCATTCCAATATACTCGTCCCGTATTGCTTTTGCTACGCTTTCTCATAATAGCATAAAACTGTGCAGGCGCGCATGCGCGTACGCATGTGCACCACTGCAATTGCAATAGCGTGGATTGTTTTTCGTACTCTACTTTCAACTGCGCTATGCATGCGGCGTTATCACTGCAACGTATCTCTTGCATGTCACATTTTCCACTGCGAACATTGATAACTTCATATACGAGTGCGTATGCATCGCCAAGGCGGAGTTTTCCCATAAAACTCGCGCGCTTATTGGTTAATTACGCATTAGCGATGCCACTTAATTATCCTGCCTGCTTGCGCGGCTGTAGCTCCGACTTAAGGCTGTAGCTGCGATTGTGGCTGTAGCTCTGGCTGTAACTGTGGTTACGGCTAAGTGAATGCGCGAGTGCGCCTGCGCCTGTGCGCCAGCTCGCCAGCTTGCCTCCAGCTCGCTCTTGCATGTCCACTTATCAACACGGCTCAGGGGGAAACTAAGTGACGTTGTTGATTTCAAGCTTTGCCATGTAATTTATTGAACTTTTAATCTCGTTATCTTATTTGTTAAAATTGGCGCTCCCGCTGAGAATACTTTCGGCGAATGTCGTAAACGTTAAGGAAACTCAAATTAGTTACGAATACGTTTTAAGTTTTCCGGTAATTTTTCGACGATTTATTACCCCAGCGATAATTCAATTATAGAAAATTCTTCCTGTTCAAACAGAGTTACAAATTTGAAGTGAAAATTTAATAACAATTTCTTTATTGTAATTAATTGGCAGACATTTTTCATACGCAGTCTGGATGGAAAAGCCACCAGCACCTCTGGCCGCACTAATTTGTCTATAAACACTTCATTATAATCAATTTAATGGTCACCGCCTCACCTCAGGCGAAACGCACATCCTACACCGGGCAGCGTGCTCGAGCGATTTATGTCGCAGACTTTCTTTCGCGCCTGGTGCAGCAGCTCTGTGCTGACAGTGTTGTCAATTAAATTGTGTGCCATAAAAAAGTGCTTTACCACTGAAGCAGCTGATAGCACTGATAGTGGGAATTAATTGATGCCATGGAATTGGGCTCCTTGCTGCACTACTTCTACGAGTGCGTGGCTCTGTTGCAGCCCAAGGAAGCGCGTTTATATACGACTCCTTCTTACATATGTTGGCCTGCATTGTACTCGTTTTCCCGCTGACGTCATTGCGAAGTATTTTATTACCCAATTTAGCATAACCAACTATTCCCTCTTGGCGTTTCAGTTTGCGGCAGCAGCGTTTACTACGCAGCAATTATAAAATTATTCAGTCGACGCTTTGCATCTTAACTATTTTCATTCGTGTTTATGGCATTATAAAATGGAAGCGTCAGTTTGAAGCATTTTATTATGTTATTAACTGTTAATTAAATTTGTATATATTGGCGCACTTCCTTCTACAGCTCGTAAAACTTACGATAAGATCCAGTTTCGTTAGATCATAAGATTATTGTTTAATATACGCCTGTAGATATTGAACAATATTTAAAGTCCTCATAACACTTTAAGCTATTACCGCAGCTTGGTTGAGTGTTACCCAATAAGTTGTCAACCTCACAATGCCAGATTTAGTTCAGCAATTTTAAACTCAACTAAAGGTTCGTCCTGAATTCAAGTCAAACAGGATGTACTTTGATTGCGGAACTCATGTTTGACATTCAAACATTGTAGAACAAAGAGGAGAGTGTAAATAATCACCAGAAAGATCTCTATTGCTCCACACCAATTTCATCGCATTTTGTATACCAACGATTCTATCCATGAATGTTCTCAGTAAGTTAATGTTGCACAGAAAATGTGTTTACAATTTAAGTCAACTTAAGCAAACGACACCACTGGAGCAAAAGGCTGAATATGGGGAACATTCAGTTTTTCACAACGATATATTCTCCTACAATGATCAGAAATGGTTGTACGCCAATTATGATGATGATGATGATATTCTCGTATTCACACAATTACTCGGAACAACCTCAACTTCAAGTGTCCTCAAAAGAATTCAGGAGTATTAAAATGCTCTCTGATATGTCATATTTTTGGTAATACCAATTACAATGGCATACTTTGAAATTCCAGTAACGGTAGAACCAAGGATTATTGGCTTCATGGATGACTGTGCGGAAGTGGTATTCGCTTCGGGGAGACTTGGATTTCGCAGGACTAAAAGCGATTGAGGAGAAAACATAGGCTGTTTTAATTGTGTGTCGCTACAACTTGAAATACCCATCTTGCCTCAGCTCAATCAATCCTAAATCGTAGCTGTCTCAGTAAGAGAGGGGCAATAAAGATTACAGTCAGAGATCAATCAAATACATACTCGCAGATATTATATTAACTAGACTAAAATCAAAACAAACCAAGAGTATGTCTGCCTTAATCCTATCAACAACTACAGTGGTCCTAGCAATGAGGAACTCACATATAGGAAAGCCAAATCATATTTAGGAATGTTAGTAAACAATTTTCCTGCCTCTTAATTTCCTATGTAAATTATGGGAAGGCGTAACAGACATAAAAGGAGAGCTTGTCCATTTTCTAACCCCTCTACGATGTTTTCTGGACATCATTTAAAAATTTCGTGGTATTCATCTTTTTCAACCCGAACCCTTCGTAACTATCGGGTCATCTTATTATATTATTCGTTAAGAGTAGGAGTTATTCGGTCACACATAAGCCAAGAGTGACAACTTTTCCCACCTAACACTTCAGAATAACAACACAAAGTTCATCAATTGACCTGAGAAGCTCAGATGGCTAGTTTTGGTAATACGTTTAGTAGAGTCAGCATGGAAAGAAGACACACTGAGATCAAAACGTTTTTAAGATTGTCCTTTCACTCACTGATCCATTTGGCATACAAATTGCAATTGAGAAGGTGGTAATTAAATAGGTCGTTAGACAGTATGGAAAGAATTCGATTTTAAATATGAGTCTTTCTAGTTGTCGCTTTTTCGTCTTTTCTCGTTATCTCTTTCTCTTTTTATCTCTTGGTCACTTTTTCTCTACCTCCATAACTATCTTTCTCCCTATTTTTCCATTTCTCTTTCGTGGAAAGGGGAGGTCTCTCGTTAGTCTTAAATATGAAGTATATATCCCTGTTATCAGATTTATCGCCTGAGAGCTGGCTTATTGTATCTAACGATGGCTTTATACCAAATAACCTTCAAGATGTTTCTACATCTGGAAATCAAACATTTCTGTGAATTGCTAATTTCACCATTCTTTTCAGTTCCACATTCTCTTCCATCCACAAAGTGCTTAGGCCAAAGTCTCGTTGTTTAAAGGGATTTTGTAGTATTTTCTTTCCACACTCTGCTTCATTTCTTCCTCTCACTTCCTGCAACAATTTCGTTTGTACATATTACAGCATAACCCAAACTCACCGCTTGCTATGTGAATATTGGATATGTTACGAGTATTTAACTGGCCGAGATTACTCCACTTCCCAAAGCATTTTGCAGCAAAGGTTAATTTCGAATTTTAATTCAATATCATTTCCTTTCATATGCAACGCTGCAGTATCGCAATTTTGCGGTATTTTACACCATATGGTTTCACCAAATTTTCTTTGGCCCCCGCAAGCGGAATTCATTCAGTCTACATTTGATTAATTCATCTTTATACTAAAGAAACTAATTTTCGTTCAGAGGTTTTTTCAGTTTTGACGTACACTGAAAATATTTCGTTGTTTCTTAGAATAGCTAATTTTTCAATCAAAAACTATTTTGTTTACAAAAAATTTTAAATAATTTATTACAAGCAAATTAAAATTTCATTGAAATTATTTGCATTGCGAATGAGAGAGCTTAAAGATCTTTCCCCATCTTTGTTTAGTTGTCACGAAACAGCTTATATCAAAATAATTTCCAGGTAATAATAGGCCACACTGTGAATAAGAATCTCCAGTAACGCCATTTCATTTCCTTCATTCGAGTACTAAATCGAATACAGATTGATTGAGTATACTGTCATTATAATAATATACTTATGAATTAGAAATAGCTCTCTGAATATACACCCATAGTGCCAAAATCCATATTAATGCAAAGCAACCATCATGAAGTATAACTTCAGTTACTTTGACTTGATCTACTGAAAGGGTAGGTGGTTAGGTTAAGTATCTGTTAAGGCCACGGATACTCGGGGGACCATTGTGATGCGAGATGGTGTAGGTGGTGATGCGAGATGATGTAGGTGGTCACTGAGGTTGTCTCTTTCTTTGAACACTGATTTCACTGTGGTTGCTGGGGATCACGATTATTTTTCAACTATAAAAAGCGAATGCTCATTTTTAACCTATCTCATATCCATTGGTTTTATTCTCTCTCTATTATTCATTGGTTTGAAGTTTCCATTTCCACTTTAAACCCTCCTTGAGTCTCTCTCTTTCAGTGTTGCCGTTTTCACTTCGATTGAAGTGTTTCACTTCATTTTTAAGTCGAACACTTCCGCACTTCCTCTTTAGCAAAAACACTTCGATTTTCGAGGGAATCAGGCAAATTCTATATAATTATTACTTAAGTAAAGTAAGTTCTAAAGAGTAAATTTTACATAACAACGTAGGTTCTAAAGAATATATGTATTTTCATAAAAAGGTAAGTTCTAAAGGGCATTTTCTCTACAACAAGGTAGGTTCTAAAGATTTTTTTCATATTTGAACACTTCGAAAAACCTGAAAACACTTCACTTTTCAGCGCATTTCACTTCGCTTGCAAATTTGAGAACGGCAACACTGGTCTCTTTATGTCGTCATGACCTATCTCTTCATTTTGTATACTATAAATTGTTAAAGAGAGAGGGGATAACGATAACCCGAGTCAACTTATTCAAACTTTTTAAGTAGTATACAGCATAAATTCTGTATTATTAATAGAGTTAATCAGTAGGTTGAACAAAAAAGATTCGGATATTGCCTGCATTTTTTTGTAAAAATTGTTCATATGTTTTCCTCAGTGTAAATACTCCCAAACGTTGTAACTTACACTTGTCAATAAACGTGACTGCAATATGACTTTAATTGATGTTACAATTCTTTTATGGCGAACTCGACCATTACAAGTTTAAACTAATTTCCACAGCAACTCGTACATTCTGAAAAACACTTCTCCAACTTAACACAACTGGAACAGTACACACGACTACAATTTACTATAGTACATATTTTTTCTCCGTGTATTGGTGTTGCTATTGTTATTTTGTTGGTGGCGCAGCTATCGCCCAAGGAGCGGTCAACAGCACATTTAGATGGCAATTTTAGATTAGTTTTTGCCGCAACTACGATTTATGCAAAATTTTTGTTTTCCTCCACCACTTTAGTTAGTTTTTATTTTTAAATTTGTATTAGGCTCAGAGTTACAGAGGTCAGACAGCGTGGACAGACAAATAGAAAAAAACACCCAACAAATCGAATGGAAAACTTCGATAATCGAAGAGCGTGGGCTACGCTAATTTTCTTGTTTGCAAGAAACTTTCAAATTATAACAACTTTTTATGTACTTCCAAGCAAATGTGTGGAAAATTGGTGAAAAACGTGAAAAACAAAGGTGTTTATATAACTGCAATTATACTGTTTGTGTAATAATGTACTATATTTAAAATCAGTGTTCGTTCCGGTCCAAAAGTGAATTGAATAGCCGAAGTAAACATGAAATAAACAGTAAATTAAATTTCAAAGGGAAGAAAACACAGCCCGAAATTGATTCTACTCGTTCGTAGAATGTTTCAGTTCTATAAAAAATTCACTGCCTCAGGACACCACCAAATCTTCTAGGATAGATCCCAACCAGATTGATGAATGGATCACTTTTGATGCTCTTTTTAACAAATATAGCCCACGTGCCATTTTCGACGAGATTTGAAGTTATGTACATACTCGTATGCATGCGCTATACTTCGCTTTTTCTCCAACCCTTAACTAAATTGTGCTCCGAAGGAAAAGTCTAAGATATATGAACAAATTATGTTTATGCCGAAATAGAAACAAAATCAATTTTCTTCTTATAAGACCACTTGTCTCCAGAAGTATTGCACCACGGAAGTATTTCATCGCTGTTCTTATGATTATATATTCAGAATGAAACGAATGCAACACACTGAATATGAATTTTTCATCCTTTTCTCTTTGATTCACATCTCTAAAACTAAAAAGCCCTTCTTCGAGCCACTGTAACAAACTTACTTCCGCTGGGATATCCTCAACTGTGTCCAAGATTAGTAACATAATTTATTTACTTTGCCACATGTATTTTCAAGTGGTTTATATATACGAGTATTTCTTCTAACTAAACTTTCTGATACAATTAAGTAAGTCCTAGCGTAGTCTCTAGCCGTGTGTCAAAATGTCCCAGTAGAGTTGGTAAAATCCATAATCTACTGGCTCTATTTGCGGAAGGTAATGCTCAGTGGAGCCGTTAAAAACCTTAAATCACCGGCTCTGTCGGTATAACCTAGTGCCCCAGTGGAGTCGGTAAAAACGTTAAACCATTGGTTTTGTCACTGTAAGATAGCATGAGAGTTTCCTTACTGCTGGAGTCAACAAGTGTTGGCTCGTGGCGGTGTCCTAGCTGCTGTTCGTGGGTGTCTAAGCGAGAAAGAGCATCCTTGCTGCTGTCGCTTCGTGAGAGTCTGTGCGAAGAAGAGCGGAAATATTTCAATACTGTAAGGCATACTTTCAATGTCTCATTATGGTTGTTTGGTTGGTTGGTTTCAGTGGCTGATCCAAGTCAGTCCTCACATGGATCACAATTATCGCCTTAGCGACGTTTTGATACCACAACCTCTCCTAACGCCGGAGAAAACGATGGATTGTTCACTAAATCCACTTTGTGGAGTTTAGGTATCTTGAAAGATCTTTCGGTTTTACACCCGAGAGATCGGATAAACTCGCTAGGAAATAGTTTCCTAGTGTTCTCATATCTCATTATAATATTCCCATTTTTCTATTCCACCGCACTTCTCACAATATTTGTATACGCTATCCTTCCCATGATAAAGTTTGTGTGTTTTATGGGTTCAGACAAAGATTCCCCTACACCGAGCTCGATGCAACAATAGTGGTATAGAATTGTTGCAGCCAACTTCTCTATTTAGTTGGACTCTAGCTCGATCCTATGATTGCAGCCACTGCATTAGCTGCTAACGAAAGTTTCTTATTATTCAAGAGATGAAAAATATAAATGTGTTTTATCAGAGGTTGTTGAGAAGCATCCTTAACTCTATTACTTTTTTCGGATGTGGATATATATCGGTAAAAAACTGAACCTGCTTGGGAGAGTCCTCTTTAGCGCTTGTCGCTGATGAGCGGATTGATCCAGTAGGTACGAATATCTCGCCTTGTTTTTATATTGGATTCACCACCAAAGTACAGACACGTATTTAAAGGCAGTGCCTTCAAAACCAGGGTTGCGGAGTCGGAGTCGTGTTCTAAGACTGTCAGTGTTAGGAGTCGGAGTTGTGGAATAAGTTGGACAACCTCATAAAGTTGATGTGATTCTCGCTGATGAGCGGATAAATCCATGAGGTACGAATATCTCACCTTGTTTTTATATTGGATTCACCACCAAAGTACAGACACGTATTTAAAGGCAGTGCCTTCAAAACCAGGGTTGCGGAGTCGGCGTCGTGTTCTAAGTCTGTCAGTGTTAGGAGTCGGAGTTGTGTAATAAGTTTGACAAGCTCGCACACCTGGTCACAACATCGCTATTTGAAGACCTACCATTCAATTCCAAGTTTATTTAAAATAATATCATTTACACTTTATATTTTCATTTACTTTCCTTAGTTACTTTATGGTAAGGCCGATATTTGACTATATTTTGTACCTAGAAATTTTTTAAAATAGTACTTACAGACTTATATTCATGAATATATTCCTACAATTGAGAATCTTCTTTCTTGAGTCATTGAAATCGTTTTACAATTTCCCTGTATAAAGTATAAATTTATGATTTTATTAATTACGAATTTTATTCTTTAGCATGAACACCCTTTATATATATAATTCCTTCTTAGAACAGAAACTAAATGAAAATCAATTGAAATGCAATTCAATGATTGCGCCATAATTTGTTGCTAAGCCCACATTCGTGTCTACATAACTGCAGACAGTTTACACATAAAAACTAAAGTAAACAAAAAACAATTCAAGAACAAGTATTTTGGCTTAAAAGCAGCTCAAGTCAACGCCTTAAGTAAAACGCTGCTTAAGATTCTGATTCTTACAAAATGATTTTTGTCTGTTTGCGGTACAATCCGCCTTTTAAGCGCAATTAATTCGCTGCGGATTGCATTTGTCAGTAACGGTTTTGTGCGCTTTGATTTGGTTGCATGTTTTGACATTTTATCAAATGCAACGGTTTTAATAGCCTTTTAAAGTTATTAACAAGAATTTTCCACCATTCGAATTTAAAGGAAAAAACCCCCAAAGCGAGAGTAATTAAAACTTAATTTAGAGGCCTAAGCGGCGAGTTGCGCTGAGCTTGTCTTAGTTTGTTATATTTTATTTTTTTTATGTTTGATTTTATGTTTATTTGCGGAAAATTGCAGCTTGTTAAATTTAGTTTCGGTTGCTACCGTTTTCCATATACACACAAGTACACAGGCGTGGCATTTGCGTAACTAACCAGCAACAAGTGCGTTTGCTAGCTTGGAGCAGTGGTGCAGGTGTCAACATATGCGCAAAGTATCTGACTCCCAATCAGTTTGATTGATAAAATGGGGTGGAAAAAAATTCTACAACTGTTGCATTTTTATTGAAAATCATAATTACTTGTGAAAAATTGTGCCGGCCTCCACCGGCGACAAAGAGAAAAAATTGTAATTGCCTACGACAACGCATGCTCTGCGAAAAAGTCGAACGCAGGCAGCTTTGCTCGCATGTCTTGCATGTAAGATTGCCTAATCTTCAACTTTAAACGTTCATTAAATTTGAATTAGTTTTTAGTTAAACATTTCAAATAAATTGTGTCAGTTTCAGTTATTTTGTCGTTTGCGTCAAGAATTGTTTCACCGTTCTGGTGTGTATGTTGAAAGGTTGTCATTTCCTAAGCAGCAATTTGCTGTTTGATAATTAAGGTAAACAAAAACTTGTAATATAACAAAACTGCGAAGGGAAGTAACAGTTTAGTTATTGTATAATAGTGCACTCATGGAAATTATTATAAAAATAATAACAATATAAGCTGTGATTTGAGCAAATTGCAGTCAAGGTGAATTGTAGTCGTGGCAGCCGCAATTTGTAAATGGTAAAAAAATGCTGTTGTGATAATGATAAATATTCATTAGAGAAGAGCAAACATCATACCCATTAACTGTGATTGCAGTGTACAGTGAATAATCACAAGAAGTTACATTTTGTTATCAAATGTGCACAAAAAGAGTCTTAATGGAATCAGTCTACCAGGAGATGCAAATAGGTAAAGAACAGATTTGATATCTGTTGTGCCAAGAAATCACAAACACCTTGACTTGGTCCCATAAACATACAATAGTCTTTCTTGTATAGGCGATTTGTTTAGAACCAACTTTTAATTTTGAGGGCAGCGAGAGCTGAGTAAAAAATATGTTAACGGCAGTAAGTTGCCGCCCCTCATTGATTAACTTTAAGATGGTTAAAGTGATTTGCACAAAACTGCTGCATTTAGTATTTTTTTCACAGTTACAACAAGTTTAAGGATTAAAAGAGTGTAGTTCGGTTTTTTTCAAATTTGAGTTCGCTAATTTTGTCACGGCGGCTGGGAGATAACATTCGCCAATATACAACAGCGTGAAATAACAGCGAATCATGTTAAAATATTCTACATTGACTCTGCAGTCTGTTAAATGTTCCATTTTCCACTGTTACTTTACATATTTTATAACAGTAGCTCTGTAGTTCAGGATACCTGCGATAGCTGTTGCGGTACGCAAACATACGAGTAGCACCATTGCTATGTACGAGTACATAAAAGTAACAGCGATTACAGGCTTGAAATCACTGTTATTGAAAAATGGCAGTAACTGATAACAGCGTTACTTACAAATAATCAATACTATTCTTCTCTGAGTCATATTCATAGAATTAATCAACAACATGTTTGTTATGCATCCATTATCATTACAGAACACACTAATTTCATTCCCTTGACTTCAAGTGTAAACCTATTGTTTATTATCAGTAACCAATTCGATTCATAATTCATAATTATTATTATATATTTATAGTTCTATTTTTAGAAACATTATTATAATTAATATTAATATTCTAATTAATTTTTTCCTTTTCTCTTTTCAGGTAAATACAAAATTTCAGAGACCTACCTTAATTGTAAGTGAAATTATTATTTTTATATTGCAAAACCCACCTGAAGAGAACAGATAATGTGGCAGCTATCAACAATGCAGATTTTCATACCTTTCATAAATGTGGTTTTTAAAGAATAGCCTTTTTCAGTGGGAGTGTTAAATACGAAGCGCTGTCCTTGCGCTGACTATCGCCATCTTTAAGTAAGAGAATTTTAGTCAGTGCTCGAACGGCGCCACAATGTGGAATCACAACGGGCCATTAGATGTGATCAAGTGTGCTTTTGGTGAACTAAGCTGCCACTCATACCTACCTACCTACCCATCAATTTTTGGCCACTCATCATGGTAAAAATGAGTTAATGAATATTCTGTATAATAATCACATATAATAGCAATTAATCTCCAATATTCAGTTAAGCATACTTACAGAACACTCTTTTTAAAATTAACTTTTTTAAAAGTTCAAAAAAAGAATTGGTATTAAAAGTGCGATTTTGACTTCCAGTGTTATTGTCTGCTTCGTTTCCCACAATTAGACGGTGACTATCGACTCTAGAGAAAAGACAGCTACAGAGAAGGTCAAAAAATAAACTTCACAAATACACGTATCATGGTGAAAAGTTGCCAAGTAAATATGTCCAGCTCAGTGCCAGAGCATATGCTGCATCTCCACTATCTCGGGTTCAGTACACTTCGAGCATGAGTTGATGACAAATGGAACTAAAGAGTTTATTCCGCTGCATGGTTTTAAGAGCTGCGCCTTACGTAATTGCTAAACCTTATGTCACTTCCTAGGAAACTTAACAACTCATTCAATACGCCCACTTCTTCTTCCGTTTCAAGCTGCCTACATTTGCATATCATAATAATTTAATGCACCTACCTACATATGCAACTAAGAAGCTGTCTTCCCTAATTGTGTGCAAGTTTCGTATGAAAAATGCAGGAAGTCGCCAAAGTAAAAACGAAAATGTTACTCATACGTTTTGTTGTACAACAGGCTGAGTACATAATGAGGCAAAAGTGCATCTTCATTTTCATTGACAACAAAAACCAAACTTTGCACATGCGACTTATGTCCACATGCAACGGCAAAGTAGCAAAAATAAAACTTGTTGCTTGTGATGATGCGGCTGGTTTCGCTTCCTACTAACTGACGCTGACCATAAAGCACACTTGCAGGCAATCAGCAGCTGGTGATGCAGGTGGCTCAGTCAGGAATCAAAAACAATGTGTGTAAATTGCAATGATTTACAATTGAGGAAATATTTTTGTGTACAAGCAAGCGAATTTTATATAATTTGAACAAGTGTATGAAATTATAAAAGACTTAAGGCACGAACTTTTTTAATAAAGACTTAAGCTGCGAACTTTTTTATAAAAAGACTCAAGCCACGAACTTTTTTTTATTAAAACACGAATTTGTTGCCAATGAACACACCGAACAGACGGAAATAGTTGGAAAAAAATTCAAAAAATTCAATAAAATTAACATATTTAAAGAGAATACCAACATCGGCAGTCACTACTCGTAATTGTGTTGGCAATTAATAGAAATTGCTTGTAAATGACCATGGTTAAGTGGGGAATTGAATGCAAGACAACCAGCGCTTAGATAAGGAATTACAATAATGCCAAGTTCAGTAAAACTAAACGCGAAGGTTATACGTTTATTTTTCTTTTCATTTAATTAGGCATCTTGGGCAATAACACCCGCAACAATACACACAATAGCAGCAGCAGCAGCAAGTGGCAAATTGCCCAAGTGTAATTTACAATTTAATAAAGGAAACTCCGCAAAGCCCAAAGAAAAACAATAACAAAAACAATTTGCATACAAAGTTTGTGAAAAACTGCAGAACTGTTCGCATGTGTTACTTAAATGGACAATTGTTGTGTGTGTGTGTGTGTGTGTGTGTGTGTGTGTTGCTGTCTGGTACTTGTACTTGTATTTACATAACGATAATGTCGGTGGCAGTGTTCTGTTTGTGGCATGCAGCATTACAGCAGCCACAGCAACCACGGACAGACAGGCAAAGGCGCTTCGACGCAATTTATTGTGGCACAAGGTTGCAGCGACACAAACGAACAAGAACACAACAGCAGCAGCAACAACAAAAAAAGGAATGTTTATTGGTCTACATGAAACTGAGATAAAGCAAACGCTTTAGATAGGCCTGAAGTAGAGGACAACTTCAAGCAAAGTTCTGCACGAATTTCTTTTATTCCACTACGTTTACTACACGTAATCTGTTCTTTTTTCCAACATTTTCATTTAAGTTTATCAAAAGCGCCACCACCTTCGAGCTCACCTGCTGTGTGCGGGCTAACAAATTTTCCATTTACTCTGAAATTTATTGGCAAAAATATGTCATAAGTGTTAATTGAACGGGCGCGAATTTCTAGCCCGCCTGCCATTCCTTGTCAATTGGGTTCAACTCAGTTTCCACGACTAACCTTTAATTGCATCGGTCTCACATGCCTGACGCGTATGATTAACAACTGAATTAAGCCAATTTGAGCAGCAGAGACACTAACGCCGAAATTGAAACGAAGCACACCTTGAACAAACGCGCCACGTTTACAGCAGAGTCAAGGTTTGGCCAAGCTGGCTAATTCACATAATTGCATCCCCTGTCTAAAACAGCAACTCATGGAAATTGAAAACAAATCAAAGCACAACACTCCAAAGTAAAATTAACAAAAAAATAAATAAATAAATAATCAGCATGCCTGAAATCAGTTCCTCTGGCATTGCATTAGTCCACCACCACTGCAACACAAATTGGAAGTTAATCAAATCGCAAACTGCACCAATGACTGTGCCATTTTCATACGCATTCTCTCAGGGCTTTCGATTGTAAATGACGGTGTAACTGTGCTTTTATACACCACGGGCATGCATATTGCCCCATTCAGGCTTCACATTGCCACACTCTGCGGGCAAACATGCGAATCAAACGCAAATTGCTTAAGCGTGGATTGCATGCAAGTGACTGTGTGACTGTGTGACTGTGTGACTGCCTGATTGACTGAGACTGTGACTGCGACTGGCCATCAAATTAGAGCATTTTAAAATTTTTAAAATCCGACGCCTCTTTGCCTATTGCTGCTTTTCGCTGGCGGGCATTTAAAATTTGAAACCACGATTCTCAGTTGTGGGCAATTGATGCAGTTTTTCTTCCAAATTCAAGTTTAAACAATTTGTAATACTAGTAAAATGCCTGAAAGTCTGCGTTTTCTCGATACTTTCCGAATTGACATTAATTAGGATTGTGAAGTTGAAGTCATGGAGTCAATGGTTTTCGAATAACATCGGAAGTGAAATATTCTTCATAGCTTGCACCGAGACTAAGAAAAATATTTATAAACTAATTAGTAAGAATATCAATTAAGTTATCTTATTGTTAGCCTAAAGTTCACTAAACTCACTGAATATAAAATAATCTTCCAAAATTGTACTTAGAAATACAGTTTAAATTGTTCTCGAAATCAGGAGTTGTGTTTTTGTTAATTTCAATGTTAGAAGGTAGAAACCGAGTTGGATTTGAAAACATTTCCTGGTACTAAATGATGAAACTTTAACAAAAACAATACAACTATTGTTTCTTCCATAAGTATTTTTATACATTATTCGCACTTTGTATGCAAGGGCATGACAAACTTCTCTCAGCTCACACAATCTACAAAAGTAAAACGTTGATAGCCGGCCTCTGCAGTCTAGTGGTAAGCATGCTAGATTCACACTTGGGGTCGGGGGTTCGAACCCTGCTCCAGGCATGGTCTTAAAATTGAGGTTAATGAGTACTAGCTTAGGGTTTAGGGGAATTAGTGCTAGCTACTGAGGCCTTTGACTCGAAGCGAAACATTTTTGTAGAAAGAAGCATTTTTGAGATGAAGCGCGGGGCAGAATTTGAGCCTGCGACTCTCTGAGTCTGAGTCTAGTATGGTTACCACTGGGTCACAGAGGGCGACTTCAAGGTATAATAATAATAATTATATGGTGATAAACACACTGACAATATATGTATTCCTGCCTCTCCTTCTCACTATACGACACTTACTTCAGCAGAGCCACTTATTCAACCGGTGACATATTGGTTATGCGTCCAAATTTTGTACCATTCAATAAAATGTTTCCCTTTCATTATGCATCTCAGTACTTATAAAGCACCAACAAAAAGGGGAGAACAAGCAAGTGCTGGAGAAAACACCTCTGATTGTCTTAGAGTACGTTAAGCGCACTAGTTAATATTGATCAAACTAGTATAACCAAAATATGAAACTGGGAAACACACACACTTTTCATCCGTTAATAAAGTTCATATATTTTTCATACACAAGGGAATGCTAATTCAGGAAAATCTCTGGTGCGCATATATATTGTATATATCATTGGACAGTCAAGTGGCCTTAGAAGCCTTGCAGGCCTTCGTGAGTACATCAAAACTTATCAAGGACTGCTGATACCATTTAAATGAACTGGAACAATGCAATACAATAGAATTATATTGGATCCCAGGCCACGAAAGGCAATGGAAAAGCCTACCGTTTCGCCAAAAGTGCAATGCGCCCTCAAATTTGCCCTGGCGCATTCTCTGAACCAACTCAAGTCTACACCCAAGAATGACTTAGGAGGTGAGTAGATCGAACATTTTCCGAGCAATGGACTAATAAAGCAAGACAACGGCAGAGCAAAATAGTTTTGGTCCCAGATAGTGAAGTGTACCGTATGATAAACATAGAGGACCTCCGGATTCTCACCGGATATCTGATGGCCCACTGCACACTCAGGAATCGTCTGTAAAAACAGGGACTATCCTCTACTGATATCTGCAGATTGTGAAACTAGGAAACTTCTGTACACATTCCCTGCGAGTGCCCTGCAGTCTGTAGAAAGCGATTACTTCAAATGGGGGCTACTTACAGAGCACCCGAAAGAATCTGGAACATGGAACCCCAAATTGTGCTAAAGTTGATCATGAGCCTCAAAAGGAGAAAGTAAAGTTTATCAAGAGTCTTAATATAGATCTTTAAATTAAGGGTACGCCAAAAATATCAAATTTGTCAAAGTGCACAATAGCCAATAATACAATTTTCCAGGCGGTACAATATATAGTCAATAAACATCTAGTAAAAATAAAAAAAATCATTAGTTATACTGGGAATTTGTATGCTGGATATCGTACCCAATGAGCTGTGTACGAAGAGTAATTGTTCAACAATTGTATCTCCTTCTTGCTGAGATTTCTTTCAGTTAATTTCTTGTTATGATTATAATTCGTACAGATCGAAAACTCCAATTTCTTATTTATTGCTGATTTTAGGATTATTTCAAGCATCATCAAATGCTCTAATCATCTTGTTTGAGTAGTAATGATTGACACCAACAATTTTCCCATAGGGAAGTGTAAATATTATATCAACTTGAGTGAGAACTGATAACAAATATATAAATTTGATAACAACTTAAGAGAGAACAGAGAACTGTGAACTGAGACCCTATGTATAAATCTTATAAAAACTTGACTGAGGTTCGTGGTCCAAGAATCCCCCCCTCAACAACTAGGCAAACTATGTGACTGTTTATTCCCCAATGAGCCATTGTATGTGCTTAAGTGGGCTTTTGCATAGAAGGCTGCCACTCCTACCTACCATGTGACTGTGACTGCAGCTCACTAAATTGCTTAATTTCATTTAAACCGCCGCAGGTAGTGGTGATTTTTTTCTTTTTCTTGTATTAAAGTACCTTTTTAGTCGTTAAAGATCCTGTTACTCATTGGTATTAATCGAATGTTTGGAAACGCCTCTTTATAAGCGACTATGCAAATCACCAGTCGTACCAGACATAACTGAAATTATGGAATAATTATTCGAACTAAACACATTACTCTTAGCCATCATATAAACTGTCAATATTTTCGAGTGTATCTACCGAATAACAAACAAAACTAGTCCAAACAATTCGAGTAGTCCATAATTAAATTATAATTTCACAAAACTAGTCCGATGGCAGATAAAAGCCTTTCAGTACGGCCAGAGTAGAGTCCAATTTCATTTGCCCACTTCCATATACACCCATTTTTGATTTGCTACTCCACTTACGCGTCCACTATTTGCATACAATTTTCGATTAGTCATTTAGACTGACTGCAGTGGACGGCATTGCAGAGAGCATCATCAGAGAGCGAAGCAGGAAATTTCTTTCTATCACCGGCGACATGCATTTATCTCACGATTTGTGATTTGTGTGGCAGCACCAGCATCGGCATCAGCATCGGCGCTGCTTTCAATTTGATTTATCACTGGCGCAGCGATTATGCAAAACTACATTCGCACCGAATGCAATTTATCTTTTACGCCTGGTGGCTTTGATTTTGCCGCAAAATGCGTGTTTGCTCAGCGATAACATCATTCAAAGTGAATTTGAATTTGCGCAGGCGCCCAGGCGCACAGGCACATGGGCACATGGGCACACAGGCGCAGCCATTTCTACGCACATGATACTCGCACTTATTTACTTTTCTAATGACTTATGCAAATGAGCACATAAAGGATTATTATTGAAATATGGTGGGTTGGGTGTGATCGGGTGGAGTGTTTTTGTAAAGCCGCCTTCAAATTAGATTACTATCGCACGCGTTTGCTTGCACACAGCCTCATTTCTGCTCGTATTATAAAAGCAAACAAACAATTTTTAGATCTAGCGTGCTTCGCTTTCAGATTAGTGGCATGCTACTCACCCACTGTGTGTGATTTCAATGATTGTTTCTGCCTTTCCACAATTATTTTTTTATACAGCTCTCTTAGTAGCTAAAATAAACTTTTCAAAAATGACACCATTTCCATGCACACGTCAGCAATTACAGATCTAAATCGGTTTGTTGCGCCCCTCACAATTGCAACAAATTATGACAAATGGATTTGTGCGGATGCCAGGTGTAAAGCGGCACTTGCGTTCCATATGAAATGCAACTAATAATGGAATAATTGAAGTATTGGTAATCGTTGCAGTGTCATAACATAAAATGTGCCACATGGGCGAAATTTTCGAGCAACGCAATGGAACTGAACTGAACTTGAACGGCATTGAGTTGGTAATCATTTTTGTCTCATGGCCCTGTGATATGCGGGATGGTCCTTTGTGTAATAAAGTGAATAGTTAGTCATCAAATCTACAGACATCTTGATACCTTAAGTTATATTGGTTCTTGTGAAAGTTTACTTTTTCAATAAGGACAATAGTTGCAGCCTCCATATATAGCAAAATACTTTAGCTAAAATCAGATCCCTTTATAATAATGTTTGAAGTTATTAAATATCCAGATGTCATAAGAGAACACTATTACACTTTTAGGATGTAAAATAGCTAGACAAACCTGGTCAGATATAAATGTCAAGCGCTCTAAGGACCTACTGGCTCTAAATAGACAAATCATAGGTCCCGTGATTAGCGTCCTAACGGGACACTGGACTCTAGGCACACACGGGTGTAGGCTGGGGATCGCCTCTAACGACTCCTGTAGGAGTTGCATGGACGAGGAGGAGGAAGAATCCATTGCTCACCTGTTGTGCACGTGTCCAGCTTTGTCCAGAAGGTGGCGCACTTTCCTAGGCGACTACTTTTTGGACTCCTTGGGAGATATCTCAAAAAAAAGATTAGCTCCATCAACTGCTTCATTAAAAGCTCAAATGGCTGAACCTTTGAAAGGGATGGGACCTGTTGTCCCATGCGGTATCACAAAGGGTCAATGTTGGCCTAAGTGCGCCCTTTTCGGGTGGCCGCCTTGCCTACCTACATTATTATTATTATTAAAAGCCAAGAAGCACTGCGACCAAGTGAGATTTATTGTGTAAGGCCTTCCGTTTCGCCATAGATGTTGAGTCTTTGTATGAATTTTAGCCCAGTCTGGGGTTTGCTATTCACCATCGCCTAAGTGGTGAAGGCTTTGTATGCCCAGTGCAGGACATTCGCAGAGATCACTAGATATAACAATACTTGCATAATTTATGAGAGATTTACGATATTACCAAGAAATCTCATTTCCATACGCTTCCGCTTTATAAATTTTCAAGAAAGCTCATTTCTTACAGACCTTGACTTATAACCTTTTTAAGAAAACCTTTAGCTAAAACTCATTGTGAAGAAAATAAGTTTTTGCTAATTGTAAGGATCGCTGGATTTTTCCAGGTAACACTAAATCCTTTCTATAATAATTTGGTGCTTCAGAAAGTAGTTTAATATAACAACAATTCACTTAAAAAATAGTTAACAACGTGCTTTTACAAGTTTGAGTACAATGGGAAAGGATAAACAATGTTCCACTGACATGACCACAGCTCACTAAAAATATACCATTCAAGCTGATTCAATATGATGCTCTAGCTGTCTTGTTTCATCAATAAGTTTTAGGTGCCATGCCCACTTCTTATAGGATGGGATAAACAATGTTCCCCTGACTTGACCACAGCCCACTAAAAATATACCATTCAAGCTGATTCAATATGATGCTCTAGCTGTCTTCTTTCATCAATAAGTTTTAGATGCCATGCCCACTTCTTATAGGATATTTTTGTTGCCGAATTGAATTGATTGTATGGAAGAGTGAATTGTATACAAGCAACTAAGTGGGTTGAGACAACTGACCATCTTATATTCATGAAGCACAAAAGTTCTTAACTGGAGGTATCTTTGGTTTTATATAGGTAGGAGGATTGAATGTTGGTATACGGTCAGAGCAAAATTGGAGCGAATAAAATAACCAGTTTTGCTACAAAATCAAAACAAAAATTGGTGAACTTGTGGAATGGTGTCAACTCAATGTGAGCTACAGCGATGATATTTACTGGCATTGTTGTTTGATGGTGGTAGGAAAGCGTGGCGTGGCACAATCAATCGTAATCGCTCAATGAATCTAATGATAGAAACATATTATCTTCCTATGGTCGAAAGATATTCTCTTTCAATATTGGAAGGATGTTATCTTCTACTTGATATATAATTCGCAACCCTCTATTACTTCTACTCTAATTATTATGTGTGTTACTATGAAGAGAGCTCGTTATTCTTACGGTTAATTGTTAATTTGCATGCATAGGTTTCTGTATGCATTAATATAAGAAAAGCTGAAAGATCCCCCAGTACCTTTCTGAAGAATATGTCTCAATGCTTACGTTTCTTCCTTAAGACTTTTGCTGTCCAGCACAATCAAAGCAAACTTATACAGAGTGAAACACCTCATTTGGCAAGAAGTTCATTCTCACGGGAAAATAATTAAAATTGCCTGCACGCACATGAATTCTTGTATGTAAAATTCCTGGCAGCAATTGCCGTGGCGCGTTGCAAGTTGCCGGGTTGCCGGGCATTAGTCAAGCCGCAGACAATTGCAACTGAAATTAATGTGACACTTTCGCGCAATAATAAACCAAGGCAGCACTTTGCATACGACAACAATAAATCGATCGGCAGTGTGTGGAGCTCAGGCACACAGACGAGTACGCGAATATGTCGTCAACAGTATTTATGGTCAAATGGTCAAAAATTGTGGCTGCCAGTTTCGTTTATGCGCAATATTTTCTCAGCCTCAGTGGTCAATGTGTGCGGTGCAGTGGGTTATTTTGTTCTTTGCCTGGCTTTACAATTACGCAGCTGTAAACTGTCTTTTTGTGCAACACCTCCCCTTGTGGCGTGCGTGTGATGGTGGCATTGTTACACATGCAGCCTGACTGACAGACAGACGGACAAACAGACATATAACTACAACAACAACAGCGGACCAAGTGACCACAAGAAAGAACAACAGTTGAGTTGCTCTGAACATATTAACATTTTACCTCCAACAAGGCTACTTTTTTGCCGAATTTTTCATGACATGAGAAAAACAATCACCAACATTGCGTAATTGGATATGAGCAGCGCAGCACTGCATTGAAATACTCGTATTGACATTCACACAACATCGAAATGACAACCAAATTTATTAAATTCAGCAAACTTCACAATTGTGTAGAATAATGCGAATAACAAAAAATCGAGTGAACCTTCCGGAGACATATTTTGGCAAATTTTGTTCCAAGTAATATTGGTGTTTTTGTTAAAAAGGCAGGACGAGCGTTACTCCTCAAGTCTATAGAGAATATTATTTTACTTCAGAGTGATCAGAGGCTTATAATTTACCATTAAAATAGCACTTTCTCTGTAAAATATGGCAGTCTATCAAAGGAATAATTCGAGGAGGTTTTTCTATTACTGTAACCTTTCTTTGGAGACACAGTTCAATACTTGATATATAAAGCCAATTTTTCTTCATAATACTCCGATCATAAGTTCTTTGTATAAGGCTCCTGGGATAAAAAGTAAGAAACAAGTTTATAAAATTGCTTGAATAAACTCAGCGATCCACACTTATAATCAGAGACTTTTGATTATCATCATCCACTCCTTATACAATTTGTAAAAGGACCATTAATCAAAACCACAAATAAAAAAAGACTCGAACAATTTGTAAATGGCATTTAATTTTATCAAAATCAATGCAAAAAACAATTAATTTATATTATATAATTAATAATAATAAATAAATTGTAGATTTCTTTTATTACTTTATATTAACAATTAATTATACTTATGAGTAAATCAAATTTATTTTATGTTAGAAGGTAAAATGTTCAAATATTCGTTAACTTCTCAATTCTGTGATTGCCTTTCATGGTACTACAAATCCATTTTCTAAATCATATTGATCCAAGTTTATAGTTATTCTATTCAGAATCTTTTGGTATATTGTAGCAAGTTGATCCCATTCTGCTAATTTCTCCAAGCGCCAAGTTTCGTTGAATATAAACCACAATAGGAACTGTTGAATATTATTTTATTTTAGATTTCCAAAAGCAGCTTATTTCAATAAAATTAACAATTAACTAACGCAGCAGTGAAAGGGGACTTCAAATGAAGCCTTAATTTCTTCAAACTCTATAAATAAATACTCCCAAGGATAATATAGTGATTTCCAAAAAAAGGGAGGAAGATTTTGTAACCAATCTCCTGTTTATAATGTATATAAGGAGCCGCAACCCAAGTGTAATGTAACAATAAGGACTTGAACAAGTAATGGTGGCGCTAGGCAAGGAGGAGCGTGAACGAAAGCAGCTGTGTCAACAGCAGCTGGCAGAACTCCCGCCATGGACAGCAGCGGACTTGATATAGACTGACAATTACAAACGATTGAGCAATAATGCTCATGACGGCCTCCCGACGTATTTGCATTTGTGGTCCCGGGAGGGTTGCCCGCCACGACAGTGAGGAGGTTTTAGTGGGTTGCAGTCCCACACTGACTAATTGGCCTAAAGCTTTCCCCCTCGATAAAAAAAAACACCCTAGGTGTGTGTGTTCTACTTCACACAGTGCTGGCACAAAATATCCTCAATCGTCAGTGTTTACTTTGTGACGTGTCAGCAATGACTTTTATACCTAATGCTGAATGCATTCTACTTATATACACATTGTTTACATGCTGGAATATATATTTATTTATATATATTTATTACGAATTCCTTGTTCTATAATGAATAACGAGCATATCTGCAACTAAGGCATTAAAATAAAAGATAAGAAAAGATTGAGAAGTCAGCATTAAGAGACCATGTCCTGGTCAAGGTTCGTGCTCTTAAGCCTTCGATTATAATCCTAATAGGCTTTGGTATATATGCAAAAAATTTAAAGTGTATTGAAGATTCTTAAAAGAGTTCACATTTTTATTCCAATAAATCAGAGTTACAAATTTTATTTAAAATATTCTTCTTAAAGTTATTTTTGTTTTAGTAATAAAGAAGCTCCCTGTAAAGATCAGCCTCATAGATAGCTAATTTCTTCAATAGGTTTTCAGTTTTGTCAGCTAATTTATCCCACAAGCTTCTCTGCGGCATGGAAACCGAAAAGCAGACAAATAGCACCAATAGCAACTGTTAAAGAGTCAAAGAGTTATCAATTCCAAAATATTGCTGTAAAGAGTTTTCCATAATTAGCAAAGACTTATTTGTATGCCTCCCCTAAACTTCCTAATGCGAAGTAAATGTAGTTACTCTAATCGGTACACAAGAAAGGGTTAGTTAAGAAGAAATATATTTATGGCTAGACGCGACTGACGAACGACACACAAAATAACATATTGAAATCGAAATAAAAGTAACAGAATTATCTGCCTAAAATGCCCTCAATGTACCTAAACTGCTTGCAGTCACTCTACGGATAATAGAAGATCAGAGAATGCCATGGAACAGCACATAAGTGTGTGTCTAATCATTAAGCAATCAATCATTATAAACTTTAGATGTATTCAATTAATCTATCATATACTAAAGAAACACTTTATTGACCGAACTCCTATATTTTCGCTATTGTATCTGCAAATTGTGTCTACAATTCGTTTCAAGTAGAAAAACTCCCCACTTCAGTCCACCGTGAACCTTATTTACATCGCCTTGAACATTCAGCTGGAAAAACCCCCAGGCGAACTTATTTAAGGTCTTTTTGTAATTCTTTAGTTACTTTAAACTTCTATTTAAAAATCTAGTATCGTAACTCTTCAGACAAACCAATTTGTTGGCTCTTTATTACATTTAACTCACAGAGATAAAGATGTGACACCTTTGTACTCTTTTTAATGAATCTCCAGGTGAAGCCGCCTCATTCGATGACGCAGCTGACAGTTTATTATGTAGAGAAGACAACATATATAGCTTCCCACTATGATTTATATGTACAATTCTATCTGCCCCTCCTTCTCAACATATTAGCATAAACAGTTGCTCCCGGCTATGCTCAAAATTATAATTTGTAAAATGAGGCACATGCATCATAATGCGAGACGTAGCTTGTGAATTATTGGCAAAAAGGTCAGTGATATCATCAGAGTCGGAAAATGAACACCAGTGCTATCTCCTTGTGTCCTTGAACAATATACATGCCGTCAAATCACTACAAAGCCATTTAAACCTGGATCATTTATTTGAGTGATTAGCGTTGACTGATTGGTTTTGATTGATTGCACATACTCTCGTACCAACTAAACTAATTTCCTTAATGGGTCACTTCTTTCTAAAGGAATATTTTGATTTTAATTATTTACTCACTGTGAATATGAGAAAAGTTTTCATTGCGGCTGCTCTAACTTTTCTATTGAGTCTGGTTCTGCACACTAACCGTGGGTGTCACCGATTTGAGATATTTATAAACATTCAATTTATTCCTTTGCCACATCCAACACAATTTCATTTAGTTCTGTTTAATTTTTGGAAAAGTGTGAAATAAAAATTTTCATGGCTTTAAGGGTAAAAATTAACATGCTAAATATACATAAATATATATATTTATTATATACTAGCTGTACCCGGTGCGCTTCGCTACCCCTGAATTGTAGGGCGGGTGTAGCATTCAGCTGGTCAAAGAATTTTTGAAATCGGATGAGTAGTTTAAATAAATAAATTTGAAGGAAAGACATATTATACAAATATTCAATTCATTTTGATTTGTATTGGAGGTACCACTCCCCTTTGTCCAATCCCGCCAATATTTGCAGCAGCACTTAGAATATGTACACTAAAACTATATACCAAATATTGTTCACATACTGTTAACCAGAGCAGAAATAATGGATTTTTAATTTGTGATTTGTATGGGAGGTACCACGCCCCTTTGTCCAATTGGACCGGTACCAACTGAGAAACCTTCGTGGGCTCATGCACAACAACTTTGCTGAGGATTATCACATGATCAAATGCATAGTTTACGATTCTATAAAGGACAGACATACAAACTTCCATTTTTATATATATAGATATGCGATTACGCATTGTACAGAGTGACTCAATATAGCTTGATCCAGAGTGAATTCATACGTTATCAACTCCGATCAATAGATAAACAGATTGAAGTAGCCTGGGCCGGAAAATCGGCGTAGAAAAAGAGAGTGATGATAGGGTAAAAGAAAATGGGAGATATGGGAGGAGTTGTGAAAGGAGGATGTTACATCTTTACAAATTTCTTTTATGAGTCTCAGAACGCTGTACAGGGATAATAATTCCCACTCTTTTCTGACCCTTATAAGACTCTCTCTGGCAAAGATAGGACAAATACAAAGAAAATGCTCTATACAGTTTGGACTCTTGATAATCCTTGCGGTCACCATATGATGGACCGACTACAGATTGAAAATCTCTCCTTGTTCGAGCTCCTTTGGAAGCACTTAGTTTTCTTGCAACCAAGATTTCATTCACATGGACAGTCTTTGCTAGCTTGTACATATATATATAACAGTATATATATATAAAACTATGTATGGGCGGTAGCAACAAATTTTCATGAAATCGATTCCATTCACTGTGACCTTCTTTGGATTTGCTACAATTTTTTATCGGAGTTAAAGGAACTTACTATAAATTGATGCGTGTTAGCTTTGTTTTAATAATTATTTCATTACTTGGCTAAATAGTGATGGAAACTGGGGGTATTCAAACACAAAATACAAGAACCCTGTACGGACAATTTTGCTCTGCAAAATATCTAAAAAAAAAAAGGACTGACGTCTTCAGTTTTTGGTTTTACGTGATTTTGTTAATAATATAACAGAAGATTTCCATATCGCCAACTTTTAACGAACATTTGACTTGAACAAAGTTTACAATGCACACTGAGAAAATATTGTTTACAACGATCTCAGCGGCAGTACGTGTTTTACTGTGGCAATGAAAATTAGTAATAAGGATATTCACGATAAGAACCAAAAAAATGTGTAGTGTTGCTAATTGAAGAAAACTTGCACAATATTCCAATTGTCGTTAATGTCTGCTGTATTACTATTAAACTTCAGTTAAAGGAAGCTAAGTTTTGTTGTGTAGGGTGGTTTACTATTATAAACAAAGCAAACTAGCAGGTTCTTACTGAGCTAATCTAAAGATCAATATTCGTAAAGGATTTTGATCTTATTTTACATCCATATAATATTTATATATTGTTTAAATTGATACAAATCTTAATACATAGTTTAATAGTGCGTATTATAATCATAATAGAAAAAAGTAAGATTATAGTAAACAGTGATCTCGGCGGGTGGTAGTTTCTTCACAAGTTGTTCAGCTTTCCTAGCAAAATCGTCCCATAATTCACTCTTAGGCAACATAAAAGTGGAGTAATAGAAATCAAAGGAATGCAATAGCGCGAAGAGCACCTGTAGAAGAATAAATAATTAAATTAACACCAAAATATTGCAATAATTGATTATTCCATGATAAGCGCTACTTACTTTGTATAACTACAACCACAACTATATATTTAACCTAATTAGGGTAACGATCGTACAAAAACATGTATCATATACTCGTAAGCTAATAAAAACAATGATCTGCTGCAACTGAGTAAATTTATTGAAATTGGAAATTGGAGCTCTTTGTATGCGTGATGAGTCTTATCAAAAGTAGGGTTTATCATGGAATTTTGTTCTACACTAAATATTAAGCTTATCCATAAAATGATTTTCAATAACATCATAAAGTATCTAATATAAATTACATGTCGTAAATGATTACGGTCAGTCTATAGAGTGACTATTGACAAAGTCTGCTTAATTTGTTTGAATTTCGTACCATGTCTACGAAGTTTGCAATCAAATGAGACTAAATCTGTGGTTCCTTGTTCTAAAAACTAAATAAGTCAATTATAGATACTTGATACATGATATGCTGGAGAGTTGATTATTCCAGAACACAACGATGTGAAAAAATTTCAAAATGTTTCTATTTTCTGATGAAATTTATAAAAATCCTAAAAACTCTATAAAACTTTTCCAAAGTGGGAAAATTTATTATATTCTATTCTAATATATTAGTATATATATTAATGATAGAAGAAATTCTTTGGCTTTTGGTTAATTGGTTTCTGAAATATACTCTGTTCAGTATAAAAGCTTTTCAGTGCTAGTCAAATATATATTTGTGTTCAATATTATATTCTATATATAAAATTATTAACTTACAGTAAATAGAAGAACGGTTTTCATTTTGCCTGCAGTAACTTTTCAACTGAATTGAATGCAGTTTGGTTCTTTACACTAAACGTAAGTTTTGTTCATTGGGGATATTTATAAACACATGTGTTTCGTTTCCGAACCATATCTGATTATATTAGTTCTGGTTAATTTGTGGCAGACTATGAAATTACATTTATCGCGCTTCGAACTATATATACGTAAAGAAACGACCGTCAAAGTAGCTAGAGTCGGCATGTTATAAACAAGAGAATACTGCACAATTCGAAGATCTCGAAGAGACCATTGCAAAAATAATTAAGCAGATAAAGTCAATACAGTGGCAGAAAATTCAATTCCTGTCTATAAAGATTGAAGGACAATTTTCCCAACTACAATCAAATTTGTTTGCGCATCGGTGCTAATTCAAACCGGAAATTTGGTTATCGCAAATAAGTCGCTGAATTAATCCTCGAACCTCAAAGGGGTTAGCAACTATATTTGGTAGTGCAAATAGAGAGAATGACAAATTCCACACCTATGCTGTGAGATAATCAAATAAACTGAACAAAGGCCCAGGAAGCAAGCGAGCGCAGCTCTTTTACATTGATATGTTATTTGTTTACAGTGACCTGTTAAGTTTAACAGCGGCCTCATCTGTAAATAAAATTTAGTGTGGGGAAAAGTCGAATTGCACCACGTTGCAATATCATTCTACTACGATTGGTACAGTTTTGTAGTAATGACTGATCTTGTATGAAGGCATTATTGTACAGATAAACTTAATGGTAAAATTTGACTTAAAAGTTTACTAAATTAGAACACCAGATTATAAGGTTATACAAAATTGATTCTATGTAAATAAAATAATAAAAATAGTTTATTACTTTGAAAATTCAAATCTTGAATCTTTCTTTTCTTTTTGTTGGGTTTTTGGAAGAACTTTTTCAAGAAACTTTAAATAAATTACTTTAATATATGTTGTTAATATATGTTCTACTAGCCAAACTGATTTAGTTCAAGCATATGATAACTTCAACAGATCTTACACTCTATATGTAATGATAATAGAAACTTATGTGATAGATCTGTATGGAGCTGTCCTGCAAATCAAAAATATAGAACAAAATGCGTATATAGATTCTTGATTTAAAATTATAAATCTTTATTCATATCTGCTTTTAGAGCAGGAACAGTTTTATTTCTTGCTAAAGTTTCACTAAATAAACTGGTATCTCTGATGTTTCCATTCACAACTGAATTGAACCATCGAGTCTTCTATCTTGTCGGTTTATATAAGTAACTTTTGATATCATCCCAATGCATTTGGGTCCAAGTAAGTTGTAGTGCAACTAAGTCCATTTAAGTACAAAATATAGCATTATTGAAGACATTGTTTTTGTCTCATTGAATGACAGAAAATATCATTATTGACCTATAGAATTAGCAAGAATGAAATAGAACAAGCCAGTAGTAATTTTAATGTGATGTATATTCGTGTTTCGCCATTAATGTAGCAACTACTCATGAAGAAACATAATTTCCTTCTTATGCATACTTTGAATATACTGTAATAAAGCTAAGGCACCGATCAAATTTTAGTTACAGGTATTATATGTTAGCTAGTATTATTATTCATCTATTGAAAAATATGAAGCTATAAAGTTCACACCAAGCAGATTGCCACATCAAAATTCCTCAAACACTTTTTATATTTTTATCCTATATAAATGTAATAAATGATTTTTTATTGATCTACATATCTATAAGATAACAAATTTTATTACACTTCTTTGTGATTGAAGTAAGTGAGCTCCTTGTACATTTCCACCTCATAGTCAGCCAGTTTCTTCAAGACATTATCAGCTCGAGCAGCAAATTGATCCCATGAAATATTCTGCGGCATGGAAACACAAATGCAGACTAATATTAACTGTTGAAGAGATTATAATCCATTATTCTCCAAATGTTTCATTAAAGGATATTTTTATGATAAATAGCACATCCGTGTTGTACCTCCCTTCACAACTACTAATGTTTAAGTAAATTTACTATGATGAGGAAACAAAGAAGCACAAATGCATCGTCGAAGCTACCAAACGAAATATGTTTCAAATAAAAAATGTAATGTTGACTAGCACTAGAAATGTAGGTACGCGAAACAGGCGTTATAAGAGTTAATGCTTATATTAGACTTATAATACTTAGCCAAATAATGGTAATAATTCAAAGAAACCTTTATAAATAAAATAATCCTAAATGGCATCAAAAAGCATATAAACCAACAGCCTTAAGGGATTAATGCTCTAATTAATAAACTGACAGAAACTGAAAATGCACACTTCAATTATTCGCTATTTTTTCCCTCGTCATTTTCCTCAAAGTTTGTAACCAAATGTGACTAAATAAATCTATTCAGTTATGAGTTAAACTAAATGGATCAATTCAGAAATATCCTTTCTACCTAAAACAGTATTTTTTCCTATTCTGATCCCTATTCGGAGTGTGGTTGCTCTTTGTTTGACGTATGAACTTCAAATTCTCAGTCCATGTCCAGTCTAAACAGTTTCCAGTTGACTCCTTTGAAAAGTGCGGAAACTCCTGATACCACCCAGGCCATTTTTAGTTTTTGGAAGAATTCGATTTTGTAGAATAAACCACTGGCTAAGCACGGCTGGTATATATAATTGTTTTTTAGAGGAGTTTAAAAAAAAAAAAGGTTTTTTTGTATAGTGGACGCTTCTCGTACAATACCTATCTGCTCTTCTACAGAAAAGGATCAGTTGCTACATGTTTGTTGATTTCATTAAAAATGGTTCATTTAAAATTATTTACTTACAGTGAAAAGAAAAATGAACTTCATGTCGGCTGCAGTAAATTTTTGATTGTGTCGACTGAATTTTATTTTATTTTCACACTAAACGTGGCTGACTTTTGTCCGACATCTTTATAGATTTAAAAAACGACTGCTTCGGTCCGTAACAGATTCATTTGGTTCTGCTTCATTAAAGTAATGAAAATTTTGTTTTTTTTTTATTTTTATAAAAGTTATCAAAATAAATAAAATTTATTACGCTTCTGACTTAAGGGCAAACATTGTGATGCTGCATTTGTACGAGTACACTGCAAAAGAACTATTTTGAAATATAATAATAATAGTATTGTGTATACAAACTTGAGCAACGAGTAGGTTGGCTCAAGACTATCGGTATGATCAAAGAGTGTACATATCCTTGTGTCCTTGAGCTGGCATAACGAACGAAGTTATTGTTGCAAAAATTGTGTTCGAGGGGTTTTCTAGTAAACCCCTCGAACATAAATACACGCATTGCATCTCGCTTCCCCCAAATACCGTATATTATCCCTATTTAGTGTATTTGGCTTCCCCTTGCCGCTCACCGATTTTTGTGAAATCGCCTTCACTTCCATTACACAAAATTTGAGTGATTCAATCTCTATATATGGATACTCTTTGGTGTGATTCTTCTATCAAACCTATTACAACATACAAGTAACACTCATTGTAATTTGTATGAGCTTTGTTGTAAATTCTGACACAACACAGTTGCCTAGTCACATCGACGAACGTCTGCTGTCATGTGCCTTATGCCCACCAGACATCAAACAAAACTTGAGGTTGGCACGAACCATCGAACACGAACATGTTTAAAGATATTTCATTATAAAACAGCATTCAATACGAAGACTCTATGTATTCTGCAAGTGCAAAGGAAAGAAAATAAAAATGCAGGTGTTCTGAGCCCACTCTGTAGTGTGTTGCTTACCACCAAAGTTCCCATTAAAATTTCTCTCAGTGTATACATGTAAAAGCATATGTTCGTGTTAGAGGTCACTACAACACGGAATCAGTTCAATTAACTGTCAACTTAAATACCTTTTTCGGTCACGTTTTTTTAAAGCACTTCATTTCCTCCGTAACAATTGTAGGGAGGACATTTTCAGTAATTGATGATAAAACGAAAGCTATCGTGAACTGAAATGTGCTAAATGCCATGAAAACTTATTCACTGACCCACCATATAAAGGTCCAAATTGTGCAT
Source organism: Clusia tigrina (assembly GCA_920105625.2). Lineage (NCBI taxonomy): Eukaryota > Metazoa > Arthropoda > Insecta > Diptera > Clusiidae > Clusia > Clusia tigrina. The sequence continues at coordinate 422,832,321 of OV050030.1, forward strand.
AAATATGTCTAGTCTATTACACTATTGCTGGAAGTGCAATGTTTCCATCCGGTGGAGTCTGCGAGCAAATCATTAGCTGGGAGACTACTTGGTCACTTTTGATGAAACCGCAGTGCCAGGAGGGTGTTCCAATGAATTCAGTACCTGCTCGCGTTTACTTGGAAGGTCCATTGGAAACGTAAACATAGCACTGCAGGTATTCACAATAAGGTGCAAATGTTTTGCACTGCAAATTTGAGACCACACTTTCAAACAATGGTCTTATGGCGGAGTTTTTCTGTCGAGCAAATGGTGAAGATAAAATTATTATAGCTCTGAATGAGGGGGGCACACAATCGGGTAAAAGGGAACCGTTGAAGTATTTTCGATCTGAAGTTCTATGATTTATTGTGATTGTTGCAGTTATAATAAAAAACCTCATCGCTGTTTTAGAACATGTCGCTCCTAGATCACAATATTTGCAACTATCTGGCCTTCATTTGCGTTTGTTTAAACTAACCATTCATTGATTTGGTAATTTTATGTTGTGGCGGCCTGTGAAACTCGAGCAGGGTAAAGCGTGTACAGCGTATTTTTTGGAGCGTTTCGCTCCGTTATTGTAACCCAAATATGACACAAGCCAGCAAGCCATGCGAGCAGACAAGCGAGCGTACAAACGCGTATCAATTACATTTTAATGGCTTAATTATTTACTTAGGCCGAAAATTGGCGATTGGGTAAATCTCTAGTCTAAGCTAAGCGTCTGCGCAACGGACGACGCACAATAAACCGTTAATTAAATACGTTCAAAAGTTAATTATACAAATTGCATATAAAGTGCATCAATAATAAAACCAACAACAATAATGTTACATGCGGTTACAACAAAACAATCTACCAAATCGTTCATAATCGTTATATATGTAGCTCAACAAGTGCATAGACGCTTTTAGCACTATGAGCTGATATACACATTGATGTCGACAACACGCAACATTCATAGAGAAGGGAAAAAACGAAACCATTTGCTATGGGAGAAGCAATCTGAGTTGTCACTTAAAAGGAATCTATTCAATTCTATTATTAAATGTAAAAGATAAGTCCGTTTGTTGGTATTGTTGGCATACGATTTGGCCCATTCTTATCCAATTTGGTGAATTGGAATTATGAATTAGCAGGTTGTAATACATCCTTATTATCCTACATCGTAATAACCAAGAAACTTGTATACTTTGAAATCGTTCTTCAAAAATATAAGTACAAAGTAACTATTCTTGTTGTTGATTGGGTGATGAAGCTATAAATATGTGTATATTATTATTTGGCTTGGTAACGAAAAAAACAAAAATAGATCGTTAATCATTTAAATAGCCATAATTATACTTAAAGTACAAAACCTTCTTCCTTCAGCCTTAAAACAAAAGAAAAATTTAAAACAAGTAAGAAATATAGCGGACTGTAAACTACACTTCACATCATCGGTAATGAAGAATCATATACAAAGTTCGAATCAGAAAGCTTAATTAGACGACTAGAATGTATTAATCTGTATTAGCTTGCAAAGTAAACCGTATAATAGAATATAACGACTTTGATTGTTTGATAGTATATTTTTTAACTAGTTGCAGTAAGAATATTTGGGTATATAAATATAAAATATGCAATGTTTATTTAAAGTTTGTGAGTGTATAAACATTACAATTTTCTTTTTTTCAAAAGGATATTCAAAACCCTACTATAATTCTGACTTAAGCAAAAGTTTAAAGAAGACTTTTATGTTTAAAATATCACAAATCGAAAGAGAGTAAGAAATCCAATTAGACCCCATTGATATTTATTTCCAATAAATTCAGTTTAATCAATGTCAAATTTGGATATGGTGCACTTAGCGGCCGAGCTAAGTTGAATATCCCTTTTGCCTAGGGATCAATATTTTTTGTTGAACCGAGTACTCATTTGGGAGTCTTCTGTCTGTGTAAGTAAAGTCCAAACGAACCAGTATTGCATCAAGGATGTTAAGAGGGTATGATAATATATCTAATATGAATTATTATAATATAACTCGCACAAAATTGTTGGTTCTTTGAGATACGCTGTCGCAAGCGGTTGCCTTTGCTACATTCAAAACTATAAAAGGAGATGTTTGTAATTTACATTTACATAATAGATTCAGAAAATTGTCCTGAAGATGGAGGAGAAAGCCGAAATATCGGAAATTGATTGTTCAATTTGATTTGTAATTCAGATCTTGAACTAGTTTAAGAAACTACTAATTGAAAGTGGGATAGCGAAATCTACCAAACGTTTAAAGTTACTATAAGAGAAGTTTGAAGTGACAACTCTGTGCCTGCAATGTACTTGTGGTATTGTCGTCAGCAATGTGTATACAGTTCCTTTGACTGTCTTAAGTATACAACTGGCCGTGGCTTTGCTCGCATGTGAGACTGACTGACTACATTGTTGCTCCAATTTAACTTTCCCTCAATCGCAGCTTCCCACAAACTGCACAACGATGCGTTGAAAGTGCACTGCTTAGAAGAAAAGTGTTCACGTTTAATTATATACATAAAATTGAAAGGAAAAGGAAACAAACATCAGCAAACCGGATTTAAATTTTTAATTTAAAATAAATATTTCCATGCATTTTCAAGTAACCTCGAATTTTGAGATTCGTGCTCTTAAATTTCCACATATTTTCTGTCACGTACGCTTGAAGGGCAGAGTAATCTACCCACACCAGCCCACACGCGTGCAAGTGTCGTGCTATCGTACAAATTTTTCTAGCATGCAATATGAATATCGCATGCAAGTGATGGTTCGTTATTTTTCAAATACTGCATTCAGTGATTTTAATAATTAATCGTTAATATTTAAACAATATTATCTTATTATATGTAACTTAATTATTTTCACAATCTACTTGAAGCTTTTACCAGGAAATGCTTTTCTTCAAAATGATTCAGTTAAAACTTTGCTCCCGAAATATATTTCATAACTGTGCTGAAGGCATTTGAAATGAAAAACCGCTGAGAAAACAAGCAACTTAAAAAATAAGAAGTGCAGCAGAAACAGAAATGCAATTGTACCATAAATAATTTGAAAATTTATTTCCAGACACTGAGCAGACATTTACCTAAACTTGTTTGTTTGGTTATATCTGCCATATATGAAAAAATTTAATGCAATTACTTAACGGTATCATGTTTCAACAAATGAAAAGCCGATTTGGTAACTTTCGGGGCAACTTTTTAAAAACCACACCAACATTCTTGACTGATTGCAGACTTGGCGGCAACGGATTTGATGAATTAGTGGCAGCAAATCCAATTGCGTCGAAATAACAACACAGTAGCCGCAACGTGCGGTTGCCAAAGATAACCATTCTCATGGAAACTGGGTTAGAGCTATAAATGATATTTGAAGCGAACATTATGAAGCTCAGAATTGTTTAATGGTACTCCCATAAAGACAAGAAAGGAATAGTGGAAATATATATTTTTGGTTGCATTCTGAACGGCTTTGAATGGTTACTTCGCAGTTGTTTAGCCTGGTTTTAGGGAACCTTTTTCATTGACCTTTTATTAACTTATTTCTCTGATTATTTTAAAGCTATTAACTTTGTCATTCTCTTCCTCTGTCTTTATCTCTCTATCAGGGAACAACAGCTGCTCAACATCTTCGAAGTTATCATAGCCACACTCGAGGGGAAACTGAAGCGCATCGATAATCTGGACAAGTCAGTGGAGCACATGATGCGCCGCATGGAATCTCTTGACAATCGAGTTTCCGATAATTTAATTAAAACGGACTCAGTTATATCCAAACTACGTACACTTGACTCCAAAATCTCCAATGACATTAACTTGGACGCCACGAACACTCGTTCCCCACGGACTTCCACAGCGTCTGCTAACGCCGCCGTGCAACTGGACAACCGCCTCGTTTTGCTGGACCAGAAGGTCAGCGATATTGACTCAAAGTTGGAGGTGCTGAAAACACAAATCGATAACAATTTCCTCCAAGTGGACGATATTAATGCGGAGGCAAGCGAAAAGAAGCCGATTAGCATGAATGTCATTGAGATCACGAAGGCAATGAATGCTGAGGTGATGAGCCACGTATCGGCCGAGCTAAGTGATTTGCGTGACACCACCGATAATATCGACAAGAAACTGCAATTTCACATTAATATCGTGTCGGAGAATGTGGGACGCATGTTGCGCATGGTCGGCGACATTCACGAGGCCGTGGTCGATCATCAGGAACAATTGAATTCGTTGAATGCAACGACGACAGCTTTACCGATGATCAAATCGAGCAAGATCGATGCACTGGTCAAGCAAATCCGTCCAATGGTATCCGTTTCGGAGAAAATGGATGAAGTGTGGGATGTTGTTGTTGGCACCAAATCATCTGTCGATCATTTACTACCCAAATCTGATGAGCTGCTAACACAAACTCAACGCCAGGAGCGTGCCATTGGGGAAATTCATCACGACCTTAAAACGAAGACCAATCTAATAATCAACAATTTGGATATGGTGGAGAAACGTTTGAAGAAACAGGAAGACGATGTTCAACTTCTGGCACAGCGACCCGTACCCGCTGAGCTACTAATGGATCCTACTATAGATCGTCTGGTTGAATACGATCCCAACAGGTAAGCCATTGATGTTTTTCGGAGTTTTCTCACCACTTCTCGTTTTCTTCACATTTGCTTTGCCATAGATATTCTGTTATTGAAGACTACACCGAACCCAGTACACCCACAACACCACTAAGCACACCCACTCCCACTGTGGCTACAACAACGTCAACCAGCACAACACCAGCTTCCACTGCCCACATTACAAACCTTTCCACCACCCCCCATCCCACCACTTTAACCAGCCACAGTACTAATCAAACCACTTCCTCCTCATCCACAATTGCATCGTCAACTACGGCCAGTTCCGCAGCATCGTCAACATCGCCTACGGCAGCCACCTCAACAAAGCCCATCTCGCGTAAAGGTGGCATTATTTTTCCCAGCGTCAAAAACAAGCCCTCCGTGGTGAACACCACATTCTCCACGGACATTCTGACACTGAAGGATGTCAAGGTGAGTGGAATGCAAATGTATTATGTGAAAACTAAAGTAAGAGTATCTAAGGTAACTATAAAAATTCCCCATACCTATTAAGTTTCCTATAACTCAGTTGATATGTGAGTCCTGGTTCGATAAATTTGTGCATAAATGGATTCATTCGAAAATGACCAATAAACTTCTGAGCTCTGACGAACTCAGAACCATCTACGAGTATTATAAAAGACTAGACACGGAATCGTCAGCATAATACTCGTGTTTCAGGTAGGATGCTCAGTTTGATCCTTGGCCCTCAGATAAAAGCTGCTTGTAGAACATCAACAATCATCAGTCACATTACTGGTGGTATTGTGCACCTTTGCTGTACTCTTATTTGGATATTGAGTTTAAGGGGCGTTACTTTTATCATTTTGGGAATTTATTGGCTGCATGATTTCTTTAATTTCCATCGAAATAAGGAAGATAGAAATGTATCCAAGTATTATATTTGTTATTTAGTTGCAAAATTGTAGTTTCCTATTGTTTTATGCTCCGAATTAGACCTCGTTTAATGATGAAGCCTATTGAACACACTGCTGGATATCACTAGTAGAATGCATCCCATCTGATGGCCGTGCCAAAAAGGATATAAGTAGTTTATAAATTTTATATAAATACATTTATTTGCATTCTCTTCATTAAACACTCTCAAAATATCAATTTCAATTTGACTAATACAATTTAACATTTTTCTAACTTCGCTGCGAAATGTGGCCTTAGTGATCAACTTAAATTTTTTCATATATATATAAATATATCAATTAAAGGGACTATCATTGTGTACACTACTCACTTATAATGCCGAACTTAAGTACATTGCTTTGAAAAATTAGTGGAAATACTTTATGCTTTACATTTTTATGGGGGAAAGGAAATTACAACAAATAACTACACTTATATAAAAAAAAAAGATTATAATTACATTTATCAAAAAGTACGAGTATAATATATAAAAAAATATAAAATAGGCATATCCGAAATATGCTTCATCAGTACTGTTTCAAATACACAGTGATGATGGTGATGCTTGGTTCACATAAAGAATACTGCTATTGCTCAACTGCATTTCTGTCTAACAAATACAAGTGGTATTGTGGAATTAGTATGTATTAAGTTTGCTTATGATACGAGATTCCGTTTACATTCAGTACTGTTTCCTCGTAGAGAAAACTAATGTGTTAGAATGTTATTTATACCATTACGGTTTGGGGGAGTTAAAAAATTAGTGCAACTAAAAATAAATCGGTTGATAAATATCACACAAAAAAACTGCATAATTTAAAGTACACATAAGCAGAGTAAATAGTCAAATGATTAAAAAATATTGCTCATTTGTTCGTTCGTTGAAAAATGCGGCATTGCTTTTAAGCGCATGCTCAATTTAAAGTTCATCCTTGACTACGGGCAGCTCCTTGCAAGAGCAGGTAAAAGTTTGATCTACCTTCTCCATGCCGGGCAACACAACAATGGGTGAGACGAGGCGTGTGCTCCACTCCTACAAAAAGCAAGTGTTTATATTTTTTTAAGTTATAAACATGTATCCATAAACTTGTCACAATTTACCTTAAACAGTTCCAAGTGATAGCAGTAAATGTGTTGGGGTAGCAAGTTATTTTGCACAAATTCACGTGCGGCTGACGCTATTTCTTTAGCACGCACATCATTCTCCTTGGCCCACTGCAATTTCTCTATAAGGTCGCTCAAATCGCGCTTGATTGGCACATAATGCTTGTTTGGCAATAATTTGCTGTAAAAGTGCTCATAGAAAGGGGATTCCTGTTTAAACACCAAAGAATCGCCACCGAGTAAGTAGGGAAAACGATAGGCAGCCACAGTCCCATCCACATTTATTTGATATTTATACTAAAAAAAAATAGATAAATATATTTACATTTAAAAATTAGGAATAGAAGTAAAATATATATAAAAACCGATAAGGTTTAAGCTGCGGACTCGTTGAGCGGTACACTGAGACCAGTGCAGTACTTGAGATGTTCTGATACGATCTCTCTCCCTTGCTGAGCCCCATTTACCAAAATTAGCAAACAGAGGCTATGGTGAAAATGATCAAAACCTAAACTGGCAGTCATAATGAGATTTACTTTCTATGGCGTAACTTCAATACCAGAAGACACCAAATTTTATTTGTCGGTATCTCTGCTGCAAAACTTAGCCGAAAACCAAACACATCCATAGACAATATCAGCACTAAGTAGACACCACAACATTATAAAAATCAATTACATAAATTATCCGGTAATCCATTTAATTGTGTTCTACCATTTGCTCTTGGCTATTAATCAGACAAGACTTTCATTGAGCCATGAATGTCAAAATGTAGATATCAATCATAGGCAGGTTTCCCCTTCAGCCAGGTCGCAAACACTTGATATCCCTTACTTTAAACTTGAAACATGTGAGAAATATGCTGACTGACATCGACTTAGTACTAATCTGGCCTAGTAAATTCATATATTTAAAGCGTGTCACTTAATTAAAACACCTCCTTCCAATCCTTAAACATTATTCGCGCTATAAATATGCAAAACTGTGTACTAATATACTCGTACATACCCTGAAGAACTCCATGAATGAAATGTGCGGTACTTTCGGACCGTACTTCTCCTCCTCGTTACGGAAAAAGAAGAAATTTGTCATGGAGGCATTTATTAAGTCCGGATGCTTTTTAGCCAAATCCATTAGGTCCAAACGTTCGCGACGGGCATCTCTACCACGCCAAAATGCCTTTTCCTCTTTGGTTTCCCAAGGGAACTCGGTTCGTTGCACCGACAGCATATCCAATGTGACACGACCCATGTTCTCCAAAGTAGACTCCGTTATATCGTATGTGGGCAAAGTTATATCGTACGAGTCATCGCTGCCACACCAAGAGAAAATTGGATAAGGCCCTGAAGTGCGCTGTTGTCCGCCCTTCTTCGATAGAGGCCAATCACCCAGATTCAAATAGAATTCCATGTCGGGTAAGGCAGCCACCCTACCTAGGGCCAACAACGTGGCATCCATGAACATTTTGAAGCCAGTATACTTGCCGTAACACTGACGCCACACTTGCTGCTGCTTGACCACGTAATGGCACAAAGACACACTCTCGGGAGAATTATAACGCTTCAGTAGATTCTCGCGTATGGCACTAAAGTTGACGCGCTTAAAAGAGTGCAGATCCCACGTAATCTGCTTATCATCTGCGTGGCAATTGTTGTGCAAGAGCCACAGGTTCAAATCTTGTGGACAATAACAACGCTCGGAATACACTTTATTGCGCACATAATACGGCGACTGAGCCACATGCGAACCATTGTAGCGTACATCCAATTCCACTTGATCGCACCAGTCGGCTATGGTGTAGCGTACAATAGTGCTACCATCTCCACGATCAATAAGATTCACATTGGAGCGGCATTTGCCATGCGGAGAGTTGCCTTTAATTTGCACCACATACTTTTGCGGCGGCGATTCCTCAAATCTGTATACAACAAAAAAAAATTTTTCTAACAAACAACAAAAGTTTCCACACTTTATGGTACTTACTTTCGTCCATTCTTGTCGACAGCGTGTATGAAAAAGTAGCGCGCCGGTAGCACTACTTCGTCCGGCTTCAGGCCAGGGCCCCAGATAAGCGACTTTTCGGCATCTACGATCTGCACTTCGCTGCTGGCATACCCCGTCGCAATCACAAACAAAAGCACATTCAATGGCAAATATTTTAACATTTTTTTCTTATAAATAAATACTTTATGTATAATTCGTGTAAAAATCGTTACAAAATTACAAAAACTAGTGCGGAGTTGGTGCGGAGTTGGTGCGGAGTATCAAATGTCAAAGCCGCGCATCAGCTGCGCCATGTAATTTCGCAAACATATATACAGTGGTGGCTAATAAAGAGTGTACTTTCAAGTAATCATGCAGAATTCAACCACACTTTAAATGAAATACTTTCAACTTTTCGAGGTATTTTTCCTATAAATAAATACTTTTTATATAATTCGTGTAAAAATCATTACAAAATTACAAAAACTAGTGTGGAGTTGGTGTGGAGTAACAATTATTAGAGACGCACATCACCTGCGCCATGTAATTTCGCAAACTTTTTCACAGTGATGGCTAATAAAGAGTGTATTTTCAAATAATCATGCTTTAAATGAACAAATTTCAGGTTTTCAAGGTTTTTTGTAATTACGGATTGCAAGTCGATACAAATGCATCGGTAAGATATAAGCTTTGCATCAGTATTTGTGGAAGATTTTCCTCCCTACTTGAAGTAAAAAGTAAAAGATTTCAAACTAAATGATTACAACATTTTACTTTCTAAGACATCTATAAAATAATTATTACCTGTATGAATGATTTTAAAGGAAGGGTTATAGAAGTACCGGAGCAATTATTCATTTAACAATGGAATCTTTGTATTATAACTTTCAGTTCCTTCAGCTGTATTTAATTTTCTATAATTATTTATCATTTTATATTTATTATGTATATACTTAATTAATTTAATTTTTAATTTAATTTAACTTTAATATTTCATTTTTAAATATTTTATTTATAATCAATTTTTCAAATATTTTTTTTTACCATTTATCATAAACTTCTCTTTCTCTCCAGGGTTTCTCTTGCGTTGATTTGTTAAACGCCGGAATGAGACAATCTGGCGTATTCTACTTACAAATACGTGGCACAACGTATTGGTTCTTAAAGGTCTTTTGTGAGCAAGAAATTGCTGATGGTGGCTGGACGGTGAGGTTGCATGAACTCGAACGACAAATAACAAAATTAAAACTTTCTTGTCCAGGTAATTCAACGTCGTGACGAGTACGGTGAACCACGCGAAAATTTCAATCGCGATTGGGCTGATTATAAAAACGGTTTCGGCGATCCCGCTAAAGAGTTCTGGTTGGGCAATGAGAACATTTACATGCTAACCAATAATGAAGATTACGCTTTACGCGTCGAACTGGAAGATTTCGAGGGTAACAAGAGGTAAGTCTTGCAATTTGATATAACACCAAACAATTTGTATCCTTGTCTACTTTCAGATATGCCCAATATTCGCATTTCAAAATACATTCTGAAGCCGACTACTATAAGCTGGAAATTGATGGCTATGAAGGCAATGCCGGTGATTCATTGAATGATCCTTGGTATGGTTCAAACAACAGTCCCTTCTCGACGTACAATCGTGACAACGATCGCAGCTCATTGAATTGTGCCAGCATGCTTAAGGTAAATTATATGGAGTAATCCAACATACATTTTATGTTTAAAACATTTGCCTTTCTGTCTTTCAGGGCGGCTGGTGGTGGAAGTCTTGCGGTAGAGGTCTCAACGGTTTATATTTGCATGATCCCCAAGATTTGACTGCTCGCCAGGGCATTGTTTGGTTCCGTTGGCGCGGTTGGGATTACACACTGAAGAAGGCAATCATGATGATTCGTCCACGCCTCCCCCAGCCCATGGGCATGAGCAGCACAGTTGCAGCAGCAGCATCATAAGCGCGTACTTCACATAAATTATTATGTGCACACGAAACTATGCGAAACAATCAACTGCAATGATTCGAACATTGAAATCGCTGGCAATAGTTTTTCTAATTAAGGAGCTGCTTAGTTTACGCGATTGCCGATAGTAGTATCCCCAACCATCAACCAGCCAATCTGAGCAATATGAGAGAAACTACTATGCATTATAAAAAATATTGGAGTTGATTATTTCATAGCCAATTCTAATTTTACCTTTTAATTTGTTATGTTTTACAAATAATAACTTATTTTATTTTTATACGTTAATTGTACTTTCGAAGTATTCGATCGTTTCAAGCGCAACGATATTTAGCATCAAATCACATCTCGATGGTAAAGAAAATGGAAACAATTTAAATTATTATTGTAACATTTGTTGTAGCATCCACATAAATAGAAATTGGCCGGTTATGTGACAATATTGCCTATAAAATAATATTAACTACTTGCACTTAAGTCTTCCACAAGTCCACTCTACATTTCAATGCATCAGGCACAAAGACCATTTACAGCACTATGAGTTTACAAAAGGATCCCTGCCATCCTCCAGCATACTTACCATAATCATGCATATCACTGTCATTATAAATTATTGTTCATTTGATTTGTTCAAACTCATGACCATTGCTAATTGAATTTACAGATTACAATTTGACTTCTGCATCTTTCAATCCATACATTGTAAATATTATTCCTCTATATTTTATTATATCATATTATTAAAGTGTTTACGTTTTTTTGGTTTATTTTTGTTTTGTTGTAATTAGAATCCGTCAAAACTGTTGGTATAAAAATAATATTTGTGCAATTCATCCAAAAATGTACAGAATTCATGAATGAAATATAGAATGTTGTAAAATTTAATAATAATTTTAAGAATTTTTTAGTGAATAAATGGAAAATAAACAAATTTGGTTCATTTTATTTGAAGAAATGTTTGTTCACAATTTGAATTTTAAGTATAAAGATAACAATTCCCACATTGCAACACTATCTAATATTGAAGTTATAATTCACAATCTATGATTGTGATATCCTGTATTATTTCTGTAATCTGTGTTCAGTCAAATCTTCATGAATCTATTCTAGCAACTGCTCTCGGTTAGGGTACAATCTGTTCTAAATCATATTACCTCACCCTATTATCTAACTTGATTACGGATAGAAAAAAAGTTGTATCTTTAGAGTAGCTCAAAAATCAGTAAATTAACCCTATTCCAAATGTATCCATATTTGTATGTGAAAATCTCTGGGATCTTCATGAAGCTTGGTGGCCTTTCGGAAATTTGTTCGCTGCTTTGCAGGGCCAAAGAATAATTAATGGCCTATAATGGCAGTAAAGTACCATTACAAAAGTAAATTCCGGAAGGTTGAGGGGGGCACTGTCCGCATCTACTTTAATAGGAACTTGAATGTACTTAAATATAGGTATTTCAGTTACACTGCTTCAAGGGCATACATCTGGAGAGGCATTGCTTCCTGGTACAATGATTTTCGCTAATACTTCTTGTATTCTTTTATGCTCTTCATATACATTTTCTAATTTACGTTGTAAATTCGAAATTCTGTTAATGTAGTATGCTTCTTGCTTCGCATACTTCTTCGCACAATCGCAATTTTTCCTAAGCCCCTCCTCTTCCTTAGTTTCGCAGTGTGGGCGTACATTTTCTAAATCAGAAAAGTTCCCGAACTCTTCAAGTGTTGTATCAACAGGCTCTTCCTTGATATTAATTACTGCTGCAGATTGTCCTACTAAGACTTGTGAATCCGGGGATCCTGGTGGGGATTTACATGTAACAGCACCTATTTAAAATATACATAAAATCAATGTTGCAAACGAAATAAATTTCATAAAATATATAAATATATACATTGGTTCAAATGTATCATCGGACCATAACTGCATTCAACTTTTGGCCTCTTATTTTGTATCTTATATTATACCACCCTTATAAATATGTTCATGCTTGTGTAAGTAGTTTAGAGACCTTTCAAACAATGTACGTCACAAATGCAATTCATTCCGTTATCACAACATAAAATTCCCACGAAGCAAAATACGCAATTTTCTGCGGCAAACGTTTAATCGGTCAGGAAGATTTGATGATAGAATGCCGCTGTATAGCGAGTTTTTTGCACATTTTTGGTATAAATCTAAACAAGAGCAGTTGAGTCATCTATATTTGGATTTAGCAACAACATAAGAATGTGTTCTTATGGTGCAAAAAATAACAATTCGGGTTTGCTTCTTCTTCCCACTTCTCATTATAAAAGCAAAATTGAAGGTCCTAAAAGAAAGCAAACAATGATATTTGATTACAACAAAAGCAAAGGAGGATTTGACCATATGGATAAATGCCTTGCTGAATATAAAATGTTGAGAAAAACTTGAAGACATCAATAAATCGTTGCAGGTTGTACCTACAATAGTTGAGTGAACAATTAACCATCACAGAAATCCAGAATCCTTCACAGAATGTCATGTGAAATTGTTCATCACGAATCTCAATTAACTAACCAACGCTTAAGAAGAATATAACAATTCTGGCAGAATCTTGCAGAAGGTATATGTTTACCTATGCCCGGAAATAAACTAAAACGAAAAGCCTGCAAAGCACGCCTGACGCCAGTTTGTGCTGAACATTCAATAGATATCAGTCAATGTGATAGATGCGCAAAGTGAAATATCACTTTTTTATAAAATTTAATAATTTTCTAATACAGTACGAGGGTGGGCGTTTCTTTCATCGATGACCTCTTCATTCGACTCAAATCTATTACTGCCGAGCCTTGTCATCATATTTGTAAATAGGAAACAATCTGGAGATTTTGCTGGATGAGGGAGCAATTCGTAACCTAATGCATGCAATTTTCCATTGCGAAAATAATGTGAAATAAATCAAAAAAATTATGATATAACATTTTTCATACATATTTCTATACCCGAGTGTGTTGACTGTGGATAGAAGGAGTCATCCCAAAAACTACTTATAAATTTGGTGCCAACCATTTCTTTTTTAATATGATAGAAAACAATTAAAGGAGGCTAACCAAATTTCAAGTTTACTCGTATACTTTGAACTCAAAATATATATTATATTAATATATAAATATATATATATATATATATATATATATATATATATATATATATATATATATATATATATATATATATATATATATTAAAAATATTGTCCGATTAAGCGTTTGAACCATTGTATATATAAATACAGTTAATAATTTCTTGTTGGTGTTATCATTTAAATGAGTTTTTATTTATAAATTTGCAAAAACAAATAATAAAATAATAAATAATTATATATAAAATACATTATATAAATAAATTAAACATTTAAAGGACTTACCCAGATGTAGTTCAGGAAAAGCTGTATTTCTTAGATAACGTGCTCCAATCATCTCCGGTCTGAAATGGCGGTCGCAAACAAATAAATTTGTAACCTTTATTTCTGGTGGAATATTTATAATTGTCCTCCATTTCTGCGCCAGCAACACATTTTTCGGAAATCTGAAATATTTCCTCCACTTATATGTTGGTGGCACACACTTCGCAACACAACACTGTCGAGGCATAATTAAACAATTTTTCTTTTTAAATTTTAAATTATTCACTATCTTAAGTTTATATATATATTACTGTATATGTAAAATTAATCACTTAACTAAATTTTTGTATGCAATCATAACTTTCTTCTATTTTGTATATTCGTATAACTTAAATAAATCACTTACAATAGAATTTTCTTTTAATTTATATTGTTGTATAACTAAATTAATTCAATTCCTTACAATTGCTAAAGAATTAAATAGAATTTGTTTCAATGAAAATTATTTGAAACTAATTCACTTCACTACTTATGGTAAGTCAAATTTTTTTTTGTTTTTTTTTCAAATTGCACTTTAATTTTTGTAAACAGCTGTTAATTTATATTTGACCCCTCACTTCCACATGTAATATTCATCTGAATCAATTAAGCTTGTTTCATATAAAAGTTTTCTGTACAATATAATAATCCACCATTTTGTAAAGATGACCCACTTGACTATATTATAAGTGAAGCAGAGAATATAGAGAAAAGAAAGTCTCTTTCGCTGCCAGCGTCTGTAGTGGACACAACACGGATTTGATCACCTTGCAGCCACCATGTAAGTAAATTCACCTTGTCTATGTCCAACTTCACTTTATTTTGACATTGGCAATCGTTACAATTTGAACATTGTGTTGGCACAAGGAAAAATTTGCTGCTTTTGCGCATACATAAAATGTAAAAGTTATGTTAATAATAAAGTCATTTTTAACTAATTAAAAAAGTTTAAGTTTTACTTTATTTTCCTAGGTGAAGTTGGCTACGAGTCCAAACATTTGTTAGCGAAATTATTCAATACTTCTAATAAAAATTTGAAATTTTAACTAGTGTTGGAATTGTTAAGGGCAAATTAAAATATATCCTATAGCCGCCCTCTGTTGTCTAGTGGTAACCATGCTAGACTCACACCCCGAGGGTCGTAGGTTCAAATCCTGCCACGGGCTTGGTCTCCAAAATGCTTCTTTCTATAAAATCTTTTTCTCTTCGAGTCGAAAGTCTCTGTAGCTAGTACTCATTCCCCCAACACCTTGCACTCATAATTAATTATGGTGTAAGGAATAATGTAATAATAATAATAATATCCTATAATACTAAGAAACTCAAACATTTTCCATTGCATTGTTGGTATAGTAATGAGATTTGGTATTTTACAAAATAAATTCTATATTTTCGCAATTAATTTAGTCAAATTTCCTGCTGGGAATACATAGTGATCTCATGCACAACGTCCGTGTGCTTTACCCTTGATGCAACGACACAGGTGGTGCAGATAAGTGACGTTTCCTAGCCTATTCTGTTTTGTTGTTCTCTTTCGGTCTCGGTTCTGTCAAATTATGAAAACCGGTGCCGCCAAACAATTTGCCGCGCTTTATTCAAATTATCGAAACATAAAATTTTATTGATTATAATATTTATTATTTATTATTAAGTGAAAATAATAAAATGGGCAAATTTTGTGTAATATGCCGCAAAAGTTGGGGCAAAGAAAATGTGAAGTGTTTCAAAGTTCCAAGTGACGAGATTATCTCAGCCGTTACAAAACTAAAATTTCAGGCGTCAAAGAAATTTTTCGCCCGTTACTACAAATATTCTCATTGCTCCGGAACCCGCCTGCTGACTATTTTGACAGAACCGAGATCTGAATTCTCTCAAAATATATCTGCACCACCTGTGTCGTTGCATCAAGGCTTTACCCCACGTTTCAACGGGCAATTTTTGATGGCATAACACCTGTCAAATTTCATTGCAAAGGTTGCCAATAGTTTAATGCTGGGCATTGCCATGTCATGTCATCCTCATTTTGAAAATGTCGTCAAGCAATGTAGTTCGCTGTGCCCGTGCTTGAAAAATTGTTTGAAATATGCGATGAAGAGGAAAAAAGAAGGAAGCCGACATTCTGGGTGATTCCTTTTTCACAAAGAAGGGAAATGCACAGTCTCCATCCAATTTAGCGTTTCTATTAATTTAATAGACTCGGTAAAACTAAAATGTTCTACGATGCTGCCACTGTGAGCATCACGAAAAAATGAAAAATGGCTGTCAAAGAAAAAAAATGACAACTGATTGCAACGCAGCATGTTGGCAATTTATGCCATGAAATATTGCAAGCCATAAATACTGTAAGATACCTAGGAGTCAATCTAGACAGACAGCTAACTTGGCGGAACCATATTGAAGCAAAAAGAACGCATATAAAGTTAAAGGCCCATCAAAAAAATTGGTTACTCAACGGCAAGTCCAGGCTTCGATTAGAACGTAAACTTTTATTGTACAAGGCAGTGATCAAACCACTTTCGGTATACGGAGCTGAGCTTTGGGGAAATGCTAGTTCATCGAACGTCGAGCTGATACAACGAGTGCAATCGAAAATCTTGCATGCAGTCACGGGTGCGCCTTGGTTCGTTAGAAATGCTGACATCCATAAGGACCTCAACATTTCTCTTGTTAAAAGTGAGCTCACAGAGATTATACTCAAACACAAAGAAAAACTACGAGAGCACTCGACTCCATCAGTAAAAAATCTACTTAGAATTAAAACAGCAACACTCCTCAAAAGATTGGACTTACCTATATATTAAATGTATTAAATATTAAATAATTACTAAATATTAAATATATACTAAAATGAAATGAATTTAAATTGAATTAAAATTAAATGGAAAAAATTTTGTGAAATTTTATACTAAGCCCAAACATTGGTGCGGGATAAATATAGTTAATTTAGCTCTTAAGATTTCATTATTTTTGTTAGGCTCGAAATGATTGTTTGATTTGTTTTTTCCCAAAATTAACATAATATACATTCTGAAGTTTCATTTACTTAAACATTTTATTTGTATTTTGATTTATTTATTTTCTGTATTTATATAACTATTAATCTATTTATGTATTATAAACATACATATATAATAAATATTTTATTGTACATACATTTTTTTTTTAAATTAATTTAAAATTAAACATGTATAATTCAATTTAATCACTTGAATGTTAGTCTGGCAGTATGTACCAGAGCGTCACAGTTCACGAAATAATCCTTAAAATATACCGGTGGGGGGAACACTACCCGAAGTCGATCGATGTGGATGCGGTATGGCAACGTTACAAACATCGAAACTTCGATTACTTGGAACGCAGTCTACGGCGATATCTTCCTAGCGATGGGGAGCCCTGTGATTACTCATCGAGCAGTTACGGTAAGACTTACGGTAGGACCAAAATAGACGAGACGTAACGATAGCGATTGGACGAACGTCTGCACTCGTTACGTCGATTTTGACATTTAACCCAAAATGTGACGCTATCAAAGTTTGATAATCAAACGCATCGATGGATTGCCTTTTACATAAATTCCGAACTCATCCCTTACAGCGGCAATTAAATTGTACCAAAATTCCGTCATTTTAATTTTAATTTCTTTAAAAAATAACAATTGTGTCAACAAAGTAGCTGTTGTGACGAGTAGCAGACGTTTGCAGTTCGGTTCTTACGGAACCGATCGTCACGTCTAAATGTTTCGTTCAGTTTCGATCAAATACGTATGGCCATTTTGGGTATTAACATTGATTCGCATATGCTTGAACTTACTTGTTATGTCTCGTCTCGTCTATTTTGGTTAGCCCTTTAGTTACTCACACTGGCCGATTTTTTTAAAGGAATCACGGAAATTTGTTTGATTTAGAACAGTTTATTACAAAATATTTTTCTTTATCCAGTTAGTTGCTTTTACAATATTAGTTTTAGAAATTAATTCTACCGAACCGAGTGATGCCAAACAAAGAATGACAATTTCTTTTAAATTTACCTTTCAATAAAGCTCGCTGGATCAAACCACAGCCAACGAGTGTCACCTATCAATGCCACCTGTAGCGGATATGCTGGAGACGCTGTCGTAGCATTTCCATTTCCGCGAACTTGGTAGCTGAACCAAATTCACCGCTAATGCAGTTCGGGTATTGCAAAGGTAGTACATGGGCGGCCATGTTATCGGCAGTGGTATTGCACTTGCGGTAGTTGGAAATGGCCATGACCATCAACACCCCCAACACATCGTTAACGAGCGCCAGCACTTGCCTTGCTATCTTGTATCAAATTTAAAATAGAATATTGTAGATATATTTATTATAAAAATGAGTTATTTCTTATATTAACCATTGTTTAAAATATATTCCGTCCGAATTAAAATAAATTAAAATATTCAATAATTTTGAGGGATCTTATTACATAATCTATTTAATTTCTTATAAATAAAATTTTATTTTTATATGTAAGGGTTCTACAAAACAAATTAAACATAAATGTAGTAAAAAATCAACTAAAAAATCCAAAGATTAAGTGCTAAAACGCCATGGCACGGGGAGAGGGTGCGGGATGGGAGTGGGTGCGTGATTTTAAAAGGAGATAAGTTGACAAAAGTAGTCAAGTCCTTGGCTGCATTCTGGCAGCCCATCGGATACCCAACCGGTCAGAATTCACCAAACTGTTGCAACCATCTGACTGAGTGGACACCATCTCTTTGAGCTGAAATTTTCTTCGTTACCGTACTCAACATTTAGCACAGCTGTTTGTAGAACAGGTGTTTACGTATAAAATGGCAAATTTTTGTAGCGGTCCATTCGCAAAAAAAGTGCGCTGTTTTACTCATCCGATAGGCTGCCAGAATGCACCCATTATCTTTATAAAAGACGATTGCGAGGTACTGTCCACCCCCGCGGCGGAGTAAGTATCGCAACCGTAAGTGAGCTAGCCTTGGTAGCCGCACGACATAGTATTGGGAAGGGGTTACCCCTTCTACCACACTTAATAAAACGATATGTTAAATTCTTCAATCAATTGTGAGTTTTTAATTTTATTTTAGTACAATATTTATATCTATTTGTATTTATATATTAAGTCTAATTCTGCAAATCAGTCATTAAATCGAAGGAAAAATGTTGCTGCTTGAAAATTTACTTCACAAATATTTGAGTACTGGAATCGCCATTACTGTAGTACATATTTGTATATTTTCGATATCAGCTGTTTGGTTACTCATACCCAACTTCATGCATAACAGACACGTGTGACAGACGTAAAATATCGAATCTTATTTGTTGGATAATTGATGTTTATTTGGACAAAATTTTTTAAAAGAATATATTTTTAAAAATGAGCAGTGACAGCGACGTTAGTGATGCCAATGAGTTGCTGCAAGAGCTTATTGCTGATATCAAGGCTCAAGGACTGGCAAAAAATCCAGACAAAATAGACTCAGAGCCCGCACCGAATGAGAAAGACGATACTGACGTAGCCGTAAAAATGGAGCTCACCGAGAATGCAAAACAATTAAAATTAGACCTGCCAGTAACAGCCGAATCAACGGCAAAACTGAAGCATCCAAAGGAACCAAAAGTAAAAATTGAGGTACCAATGGATAAAGTTATATTCGACGACAAAGAAGGCCTCATAAAAAATCTTGCAAAAGCAGCGGGTGAATACAAGGGCCCGGAAGAAGATGATGATACAGCTAGTGTTTTAGAAGACAAGGGTGGCAAAGCTAAAAAGCACAAAGCTGTTTGGACAGATGCTGACGATGATCAGATTCAAATTGGTCAGATAAAGCGCAATAAGAAATATTTAGGACCACTTGGTCACCTGCAAAGGGATAAATCGTACAAGGAGTATTTGTCGGCACGGTTCCAACGCATCGTGGCACAGCCTAAGTGGGCGACACTCGATCGTAAACCCGCGGAAGTTGATTCGGACGACGAAGAGCTGCTGCGGACGGTAGGGTTTTTGGCCAAACCTTCCGGTGCTACACTATCGGCACATCATTTACAGGCTAAACGTATGAAAGATCTAAATCGTGCTTCATTGGCAGAGGGTTGCATTACTAGCATACAATTCCACCCAACTAGTACTGCTGCTCTGGTGAGTGGTGGATCGGGAATTGCAACTATTTATGGTATTGATGGACAGAAGAATGAAAAACTGCACAGTATACGTTTCCCAAAATTTCCAATTAAATGTGCCAAAATTACGCCGTGTGGCACAAAGGTACTTAATTTGACGTCATATAGTGAATAAAAATGCCTGGATATGTTTTCTCCAACTTGTAGAATAGTTTACGGAAAGGAAAAAGCATTCTCTGAGACTTTTTATTTAAATTTTATGGCTATTTTGTATTTGAAAATTATTTCTTAACTAGTTTCCTCCTCCTTCTTTGTAGGCAGTTTTCGGATCAAACAAGCGTTTTTATTTCTGTTACGATTTGCTTACTGCTCAGGAGACTCGACACTTCCTGCCTCACGAAATTACAAAATTGCACAACTTCCAGTTGTCGCCGTGTGGACGCTACATGGCAGCTGCAGGCCGGTTCGGACAACTTCATCTGTTTGACCTGAATTCGTTCGAGCTCATTCACACCTTCAAACAGGAGGCCACCGTCACTGATATTTGCTTTTCAGCAGATTCAAGTCTTATAATTTGCTCTTCATTATCAAACACTGTGAGCATCTTCTCCATACGCCAGCAGCGACTTCAACACACTTTCATCGATGACGGCTGCATCATGGGAGAGTGTTTGGATCTCTCGCCAAATCAACGTCTACTCGCGACAGGTAGCAATGAGGGCGTGGTCAATGTTTACGATTTTGAAAGTGTTCAGACCAAACATGCACCAATCCCAGTAAAGACTATCCTCAACTTGACCACTAGCATTAATGATATAAAATTCAATCACTCTTCTGAGCTGCTGGCCTTTATCTCGAGTAGAACACCAGATGCGGCGAAATTGGTTCATTTTCCCAGCGGCACTGTGTACTCCAATTTCCCCGGATTCAAGAGCGAGATTGGCAAAATACGGACAGTTGAATTCTCACCCGCCAGCGGGTATTTGGCCATGGGTAATGCAGATCATCATGTGCCCTTATTTAGGCTAAAACACTTCAAAAATTATTAAAGAAATAAACATATGGGATAAATCTTCGTGTAGAAAATATTTATTATTATTTAACGTTTGTAACAAGTTCCAAATAGCCAATAATTTTCACAAATATAAATTAAGGCGCTGGGTGTGGAAATTATATAAGTCTTAGTTGTAATATGCAGACCGGAATGAACGTTCAGAGTCACGTTTAAAGGATTCGTGCATTTTCGTTATCTCTTCTAATTTATTTCCAATATTGGACGATGACGACTCAATCCACTGCAGGGAGCTCATGTGTGCATTTAGAATTTTACCAATTTGTATAATTGGATCGGTGTTGTCTTGGCCTTTGTTAGCCTCATTCAAATTATCAATAATTTCCTTGAGATCCTCGGACATCTGCTTAAGCTGTGTATCCAAGTTCTCAACTAGTAAATATGTTTGACTGCGCTCCACATCCACTTGCGGTATTTTCAAGAACTCTTTTTGCAATGGAGCAACAGTCTCTTCCAGTTCCTTATGCTGCGTTGCAATGAATTCCAATTCCTGCTCTAAGGTGTGTTGGTCCGACTTCACTTTCTGCACAGCGTCATTTAATTCTAATATTTTTTGATTATTACATATAAGTATTTTATCCCAAGCGTTAATTTGTGTGGCCTGATCCGTGAATACTTTCTCCTGTTCCTCCAGCTCAAGGGTCCACTTATTAATATGCTCTTCCAGCTGACTATATGACATCTGTGTGGCATTGGTCACTGCAGACGAGTCTGTGGTTTTTGTAACTGTGGATAGATTAGCGAAACCGCCTGTAGTTGAAGTTGGAGCTGTTGCAGTTAATCCCACTGTTGACATTATTGGCGGTACAGCGGCAGTGGTTTTGGATAATTGCAGTGTCGGCGCTGCAGTTGCAATTGGTAGAACTGTGCCGGTAGTCGTTGTGGTCGCGGCACCAAATGCTGGAGGCTTTCCAATACCGGCATCTCCACCACCGGTTCCACCAAATGAAAACGATGGTGGTGCTGCGGCGGCAGTTGCAGGTGTGGACGTGAGACCAAACGAAAAGCCTGTGTTGGCACTCGCAGTGGTAGCTGGTATCTGGAAACTCATATTTGTAATTTGTCCTTAACCAATTTAAAATATACTTTGCTTTGTGGTGCAATACGGATACAATTTTTAATGAATTGTCAAAGTTCGCGCATATTGTTGAATTTTAAGTGCGGCCAAATCTTTATAATTCAAACTGAATTTGGTAACATTTATATCGATAAAATATTAAAATAATTGCATATCGTCTGATTTTATATCTTTGTATAATAATTTTGAGTGGAAAAAAATTAAACTTTCTGAAATAATGATAGAAATAATTAATAAGAACTCGAAATATAATTTATTGAAGGCATATATTGAAAAAAAATGTCCAACATCCGATAATCGATTGTGGCGATAGAAAGAGATAAGCGTACAACATGGAAAACTGCCGTCAGCTGTTAAACGCCATTTCTAGGTGTGTATATTATGCATATATAAAATTGGTTATCTCGTATACTGCTGTTTGGTCTGCTCGGTTGGCTCGTTTCGTTCGTTCGTTCGACGAGTAAAAAGCAAAGAAAGAAAAGTGTAACGTTGAACGGTCTAAATTTTATAATTATTGATAATTAAAAGATTGCACTATTTTGTGAGCAGAATATAACTATAATTATAAATGCATTGATTGGCATTTGAAGTGTGAAAGTGAAAATCATTCCGTATTCGGTTGATATTTATAAATGCAAGTGATTTTTTCGTCGATCAACTATTGGTCTCAATTGTCTGTGGGAGTCTTTACTGAGTAAAATCTCTCGATAATTTTTCGCATTTCACTTTGGCTCCATTTTCTGCGCTTATTGGAGCTTCCGAGCATTGGAATTGTATGTGAGGCTTCGTCATCTTTTTTATTTTTTTTTTGCATGGGGCATTAAATAAAGAAATACTAAGTTAAGGAAAAAGTTAGTGCAGATTAATTGCGAGGAAAATTGAGTTTTCAATTGAGCATCGTGCACAGTCGTATTCTAAATCGGAGAAGTGGTGCTAGTGTGTCTTTATTTTTATACAATTACTTAACTCACGACGCCACCATCATGTCTGCTGAACGTGAGATTCCAGCAGAGGATAGCATTAAAGTCGTGTGCCGTTTTCGTCCCCTCAACGACAGTGAAGAGAAGGCCGGCTCGAAATTCGTTGTCAAATTTCCAAATAGTGCAGAGGAAAACTGCATTTCTATAGCGGTAAGTAACTGTTTTTTTTCAATGATGTTGAAAAATGATTTTAGTAAATATATTGTTTTGTGTTATGTATAGTGTTCGATGACGTCATTTTGTCCAATACCCTTTGCATGTTTCCAATACACAGAGAAAGGTGCTGCCACCTTATTTTTAAAGGAACTTGCATTATAGCAAAAGGATACTTCCCAAACAAACTGGGAATATTTTTTCAATTGTGTATTAAAGTACGAATTGAAAAATATACCAAAGGAGTTGTTGATGGATGGAACGCATCTTCTTTTATAACTGTGTGGAGGGGAAATTTTAAATCTAGGATTAGAACAATGGCATCAATAATTTAAGGAATTAAGTTTTGTCACGACAGATCTACCAAAGTAAAACTTACAGTTTCCTGTTACCATTATTCTGATCTTGAATAATATCTTTCACTTTAAATTTCTCATAAATTTATATGTATATGCAATCAAGTATGGGCGTGGCAACCATATTGTTTTGAACACTATTTTGGTTTTTGTGAACATCCCTTACTAAGCTATTCCTATACCACATATTTAAAGCCATTAGTAAATAAATGTAAATAATGCTAATTTATCTCGTGCAAATAAAAATGTATGGCTAAATATTTTTAACCTCCCTCAATATTCCCTTTCTTCATGCTGCACTCATCTTTTCCACTTTTCATAAAAAATGCAACGACAAATTGATTTTTCCCATACAACTCCGCACATTTCTCGGTGCCTTCAATAATGTACACCCACACAAATTACCTGGTGGCTGCCCCCTAGAAATTCATTCATTCAGAAACGCTCAAAAATATAATTGCAGAAACAAAAAACTAAAACAATTGGATATCACTTTACAAAAGCGCCACTAAATAACAAAACTAGCCTAGTCTTATTTTCCAAGTTTTCATTTTGCTTTTCCGACGAAATACAGAACCAAAAGAAAACAACAGAGAGGCAAATAAAAATAAAAGCAGTGAATACAAATCACAAAACTCACAACGTGACTCATACGCCGCCTGCTTTATTTGTACATACATACATGCTGAAATAAGTTGCATGGCATAAAATAAGTGCCATGGAATTGGAATGGTGGCGGTAGACTCCACTCAGCATTTGCTAGAGTGCGGCAATGGCAAATATTGTGAATTTTATTGGTATAGGGTTTAGCAAGCAAAGTAATCATATAATTTGCTAGTGTATTATTAAGTGCTTTTAAGGAATTGTTGCAAGTCCTACCCTAAGTTCTGCTGGTGCCTTCATGACACCAACCTGCCCTGGAAATGGGTATGCAAATGTCAATTATTGGTAATTGATACATGAGTAGTAGGAATGACTTAGTATACATACATATATGTACATGATTCTAGCAACTGGTCTATGAAAATTTGCTTGCATTTTATGTAGGCTCTATATTTTTATCCTTTTTTTTAAAAAGAAATTCCAATGAATAAGATCTTACTAAGGACGTAGCTTGTGGATGTTTTCAATATGGTCATTATTAGTTTGAGAATTCCTTTAACATTCTCCCAACTAAAGGGTAATGTGTATGTGTGTGTGTGTGTGTGTGTGTGTGTGCAACTTCGAAGTGGTTATTAACTTATTTTAGCCACCATCATACTTTCATTTTGACCGTGGAACTGTAGCGACGGTCGTCAATTACGTTAGTTGTCTAGTTTCTTTTTTTAATACCATTTTTCCTTTCATACTTACTTATTCTTGTTTCGTTGCACAACACAACTTTGTTGCTTTAAATTGTTCCACAAATTGTACCCCTCTACTCTTCAATATGATGAATATTTTTATTGCTTTCTTTCTTTCTCTTTTGTCTTCCGTTTTTTTTTTGAGAGATTTTAAAAATAGATAATTTCTTACATGTGCGTAATTGTACGATTCGACTTTTTCTCTCCGCTTTATATTCTTTTGCACCATTAACCATGCACGCAGTTCCCCTTTCAAAATTATACCAACATTTAAGACTTTTTCCAAAGAAATTTACAATCTTCATATTTCGCCATTAAAATTACTTCTTACAGTAGTTTTATTCTTGGTCAAACTTAGATGGTTCTATTTTTTTCCATACTAGATCTATAAACGGGTCTGCTCATGTGGGGCTAGTAAATGAGTCTATTAGGATGGTCTATGCGTCTATTAGGATGTTCCATCCGTCTATTAGGATGTTCCATCCGTCTATTAGGATGTTCCATCCGTATATTAGGATGTTCCATGCGTCTATTAGGATGTCCCATACGTCTATTAACATGATTTATGCGTCTATTAAGATGATCCAGAGTCTATTAGGATGGTCCATGCTTCTATTAAGATGATCCTGCGTCTATAAGGATCGTCCATCCGTCTCTTAGCATGATTTATGCGTCTATTAGGATGGTCCATGCTTCTATTAAGATGATCCAGCGTCTATAAGGGTCGTCCATCCGTCTATTAGGATAGCCAATTAATATGAAGTTTACTCTTAAAATTTTGAATAAGGTGACTAATAGGAACCAGTAATTTTTCACTATATAATTAATCACATACCTAAACATTGATAATACGAAATAGCGTATAATTCAACACCTGTGATTATATGACGAATACAGGAGCTTCCTAAAATATAGTAAATAAATATTTTGGGTATGTTGGTTTAAGTGGTTAGAATACAATTGAAGTTTTTGATGTATTAAGATCTCCACCTGAGTGTAAAAAAATAATGACAATCAATAGAAAACCGTGACATTACGGTCCATCTTGTTTTGTTCATTCAATTAAGTTTAAGCTTAGTTTCCAGTAGTCGCTGTAAATATTTATATATGTACAAGGTTCCTGAACAAATGACGTACATAGGAAAGCTTCCATAAGACTCAAATAATCATACAGTACTACATCCTCGGTTTATATTTTATGGTTAGGGCCAAAACCCAACTTTTTTATCATTTTATTGCGGAGCATACTTTATATTTCTAATATTGCATTTGAATTGATTTTCAATTTATATTGCTAGGATATACATTCCGTTCTTTTTTCTAATTATTGTGTTTGAGTGTAGTGATTTTTTTTTATTACTTAACTTCTGTAAGCTGACTTTTTTAATACAAATTAAACCGCGAAGCAAGTTTTTCTTCGCTCAATTATATATACCCATACGAAATGATAACATACCTTGATTATCGATTCGCAAGGCATAAAAATGAGATCAAATTCTGATAAACGAGAAAAATTGGCAAACAAAACTGCAAAAAGAAAATAGAGTAAAGTTCAAATAAGTACGTTACAAAGCAAAAACACCGCAAGAACAATAAAACTAAACAACAACCAAACTTGATTAGAATGTGTGGCTGTGTGAGAAGACAGTACAACAACATTTGAGCATACAAAATTACCAACTAATTTATTGAACAGAAAAAAAAATAATAAAACAAAAGAACAAACAAAAAACTTGAAAATTTGACTGAAGTATAACATCATCGCTAAGAATTTCTGAATTGTGGAAGTGCACTTGTAAGGTTAACACGACAGATTCAGAGAGAGTGAGGGAGAAGGATAGATGAAGCAGAAAAGATTGAGTCAAAAGAAAAACATTACTTTACAAACACACATTCATAATAATTGATGTGCCTAATTTGACAATTATTCTTTGCCCTGAAATACTTGAAAATTTTATCTTTATTTTTTTTACGAAATTATTTCAAATCAGAGATACTGAAGGAGGAGGCAGGCAGAACTGGTTTGTTGCGTTCCTCGGCATTATCTAATATGTTATTTTTTCCCCCCACTGTTTCCTTAATAAAAATCCAAATTATACTGCTGTTGGGTAACGATCTCTTTTTGTCTTAGGTGGTGTAAAGATTTATATGTGAACTCTAATTTTGGACCAATAAAGTTTTTTGACACACTTCATTCATTAATATTCTATATTCATATACATTTATGTATGTATGTATTTATAGAAATGCATCAGCAATGACACGTATTGAAACATTTTTGAATATTTAGATCAATATAGCATAAATTTAGTTTCAATATTAAATATCAAATACGTCATTGGCACCTATAAAGATTGAGAAACACTTCTGGCATTCATCTTTCATCAAATATTGATTATTCATACTAGAATGTATTTTTTTACCATATGCAAAAATATTTAATTATATATTAAAGGTTGAGCGATTGCTTGGACACGCAAACTATGTATATTTGCATACATATGTATAGTATTATATACAAACATCACACAAGGAGATTCTCCCATGAATGTAAAGCTACCGTATACATGACCATTCCTTTTATCCACTGCGGGTTAAAATATAACAATTCTTCTACTGTTGAGACACACCTAAATGCATATTGTGCCATATGTTTATACATATTTAATGGGCTATATTCTCCTTTGACCAATATGGACACAGTATACTCGTATATAAATATATATACATTTCATGATTACTATTTTTGTAGACTTCATAATAATGTTTTATTTCAACAAAGGTTTACTTACTTCATCAGATCAGAAGTTAGTACAGTAATGTGTGCGTTCTTAGTATAGTGAAATATCTGAAGGTATTACCGTATGTTTCTAATCATGGAATGATGACTGTATTGTAATGCTTAGGTACTAACTGGCCAAAATTCATTTTTGGTATAAGCAAACGTTAAAAGTTACGGGGCAACAGATTTCAAATTCATAAAATGTCATGGTTTCTTTAGTTTACAAAATAATAACACATAATAATTTATAACAGATTACCTCGATTTTAATGGTATGAAGTTTTTATAAAATAAAAATATCAGCCCTATACTCTCGTATATTGTTAAAGTAGCTTTGTTTCTATATGTTATAGTTTCTGGGACCAAATGGATCCAAGTCTTTTTTTACCATGGTATGAAGGGCTGACGTCAGGATACGTTTTTTATATCGACTACAAATCGAATAGTTTTCAAAGTTTTTGAGATATGGAGTAAAATTAAATTTATATAAATAATTTTTATAATACTTTTTTTTTATTTTTTTTATTAACTTATAACTTAACTTATAAATTTAAATAAAAATATAAAATTGAAGTT
Source organism: Clusia tigrina (assembly GCA_920105625.2). NCBI lineage: Eukaryota > Metazoa > Arthropoda > Insecta > Diptera > Clusiidae > Clusia > Clusia tigrina. Next base: position 422,860,801 of record OV050030.1, read on the forward strand.
ACTGGAATCCTCGGACGGATTAATACCCGTGTATAAGAGGATGTTAGAAAATATTAAAAATAATTTAAAACTAGTAAATAATTTTCTTAGCTATAAAATTGCGAGATATCACTTCATATTGATTAAATCATTGAGTTGTTCATCTTAAATTCATAACATAGTTTTTAAGTTTTTGCTTAAAGATATTGATGTTTCCTGCATTTTTTATTTCTTCTGGTAAGTTGTTGAATTGTTTTATTGCGCTATGTTTCAGGCTGTTGACTTGCTGTGTTGTTCTTGCTTTTGGGATGTTGAAGTTGTTTTTCTGTCGTGTATTATGTTGATGTATCGCGTTTCTTGTAATGAGTATCATGTTTGATTTGAGTAGATTGTTTTTTATTTTATAGATGTATTTACATTTTTCGGTGTATATAAGTTGGTTGATGTCCATTAGTTTAGTGGTTTTGTACAGGTCTTTTGTTGATGTAAATGTGTTTTTATTGAAGAGGATTCGGATTGTTTTGTTCATTAGCCTTCCGATTTGTTCTATTTGGAATTTACTGCACTGACTCCAGCTACATATGTAATATGTTATTTTTGATAAAATATGTCCGTTGTATATCAGCTTGGCTGCCTTTTCTGGTATAGATCCAAGTCTTTTGATCGCTCGTATGATTGGAATTATGTGATTTTTTATTCCCTTTATGTGGTCTTCATAGTTTAGTTTTTCGTCTATCACCATTCCTAGGTATTTCGTGTGCTGAACTCTTTTTATTTCTGTGTCGTTGATTTTTACTTTTATGTTTATTTCCGTATTGTTATGTCGTTGAGAGACGATGTAGTTTGTTTTCTCAATGTTTATGCTGAGCCCATTTGCGCAAGCCCATTCATGATAAGTCTTCATATCCTGGTTTACTTTATCCTCCAAATCTTTTTTAGTTATACCTGTTGTTAGAAAACTTGTATCATCAGCGTAGATATTGTACGCCGAATTAAAACTGCATTTTCTAATGTTGTTTATGTACAGTAGATAGATTACTCCAAAACAGTTATTAATTTTCCTTGTTTTTCAGATAATGAACAAATCTCAATTTCTATAAATATTAAATATCGGTTTTAGCTACTTATAAATATTATTTTGAACATTTTTCTTCAACAAGTCATAATTAAAACTGTAGTCCAAACATTTCCAAACAGTTATTAATTTTCTTAGTTTTTGAGATATGGAGCAAAATACAATTTATATAAATTTTATATATCGGTTTGGCAAATTTGCAACTTTAAAGTGTTATTTTCAAAATTGTTTGAGCATGTGCTACAAGGGATTTGTTAAACTATTTGTTGTTCCCCAATCTTGGCATTTGTCCCTCGCACAGAAGTAATTTTGATAATGACACTATTATGCCTGACAATGAATGTAGGGTACACAAACTATGTGACAAGGCCAAACATAATAATTATGTTCGCTGTTCTTTTTCTTTCTATTGTGTTTGGTTTGTCAGAAACCAGTTTCCTGCCTCATCATACATATCTGCCACACAATTGTTCTACTATTTCCAGTACAAAATTTTTGCAATTTTTTCTCTCTGTTTGCCACTTAACCGTTTCGTTCCATGATGGTTTCTTCCCATGCGGGTACTTTTTGTCTTTATTTAAGTTTCTTTTCTTTCAGTTAATTTTATGCTAGTTATGATTTATTGCCTCGAGGCATGTGCCGTGCTCCATTGACGACTGTTCTTTTTTAGTGTTTTTATCGATTTTTCTTATTATACACTTCGCTAGTTAGTTACTCGCAGTTAGTTGTTACTTTTGGTAGCAATCCAAAGTATGTTTGTTTTCCGGTTCAGTTCCCATTCTCATCGACAGGAAATATTTCCGTTTAACCTGAATTTGAAATGTGATTCGTACATATTCTATGCTAATGACTTGGAGTTATTTGTTTATTTTTTCTGATGCTAAATATAGATCATGTCATGGTGTAATGCCAAACAGGACGACAATGCCAAGAATTATTTTATATATTTTTGTTGAATATTTCTAAAAACTGAATTTACGTTCTTCAAATATGACTTCATCTTCTGCACCATAATATGACCCAAGCACATTCGGAGCAATTTATCTCTATTGTAATAAACTCAGTGGCCTAAATTGATTTGTTGGCCTAGAGTTCGATTTCGTGTAATCCTTCTTCCTTAATTACTTACTGAATTTCCCTCAAGTCCATTTGACAATTGCACAATTCGGTTCGCTCCATTTTAATTAAGGTGCAATTTAATTGTGGAGCAATTTGCAATATGCTCTGCTCTGCTGCACCGTACATTCAAGCAGAAAGGGACAGTTTAGGGGGTTATGCGGTTTGCAAAGAAAACAACTCAAAATTTAGCTCTACAGCAATTTGCGAATGCTTGACTGCACTCTACGCTATATTTGCATTCTGCTAAATAGTGCAGCAGGAAATAATGACACAACCCACCCTTGGCCGACCCATTCATCGCCACCGTTCGTTCACTGAAATGCTCTTTTGGCAAAAGCGGCCAAACTGTAGTTTGTCACTTCCCTTATCCGAATGCAATTTCGTTTTTTGTGTGAGCAGCATTCATGCATAAACTAGGTCAACAGGCAGAACACCATTCTACCATTCCACCATTCCACCACTCCACTATTTTGTGTTCAGAGTCTACTCTGATATGCTATAAATTTTTAACGAAAACACTGCATTCATGCCGAGTATTATTTAAGGATTCAAATTGGTTTTCTACGCTTATGGCAGCAATATGAATTGCATATTTTCATTAATTTCAGAAACAAAAAGGATATAATTTTAGAGGGAATATCACAACTCTTCATTTTTACATTAAAGTGCTGAAGTTATTTTTAATTTAAACCATATATTTTATATTCAATTTTCCTTATAAAAATATCCATAATTAATTCCAATTCTCATTTTATTTCAATTTCCCAGGGCAAAGTTTACCTTTTTGATAAAGTTTTCAAACCAAATGCATCCCAAGAGAAAGTGTACAATGAAGCTGCCAAATCCATTGTCACTGATGTCCTGGCCGGTTACAACGGCACCATCTTTGCATATGGCCAGACATCGTCCGGTAAAACGCATACCATGGAGGGTGTCATTGGCGATTCCATGAAACAGGGAATTATACCACGCATTGTCAACGACATTTTTAATCACATTTACACCATGGAGGTGAATTTGGAATTCCATATAAAAGTCTCATACTATGAAATTTACATGGATAAAATTCGGGATTTGCTCGACGTCTCCAAAGTGAACTTGAGCGTGCATGAGGATAAAAATCGTGTGCCTTATGTAAAGGGAGCGACAGAACGATTCGTTTCATCGCCAGAGGATGTGTTCGAAGTGATCGAAGAGGGCAAATCCAATCGTCATATTGCGGTGACAAGTGAGTTAATTTATTAAGCGTGTCGATAGAACTATTTTGGATATATTTGAGAGTGCTCACATCGGTGATTGGCGTTTCTCATGAGACCTCCCTTACAACGAAACCGCAACTTCATTATAAAGGTCAACATCCCAGCCAGAAGTCGTAGTGAGGATTCTTCAATGCAGCCAAAATAGTTCCATTAAATAATGATTTTTTTATTTGTTAATTTTATTCATTTTTTTTTCAGACATGAATGAACATTCGTCACGATCTCATTCGGTATTTCTCATAAACGTAAAGCAAGAAAATTTGGAGAATCAAAAGAAACTTTCGGGTAAACTGTATTTGGTAGATTTGGCTGGTTCGGAGAAGGTCTCCAAAACTGGTGCCGAGGGTACCGTACTCGACGAAGCCAAAAACATTAATAAATCCCTGTCCGCTTTGGGAAATGTCATCTCCGCGTTAGCCGACGGCAATAAGACGCACATACCCTATCGTGACTCGAAATTGACGAGAATTCTTCAGGAGTCGTTGGGTGGTAATGCACGCACAACTATTGTAATTTGCTGTTCGCCTGCCAGTTTCAACGAGTCGGAAACCAAATCGACACTTGATTTCGGTCGTCGTGCCAAGACCGTCAAGAATGTTGTGTGTGTCAACGAAGAGCTGACTGCGGAAGAGTGGAAGCGGCGCTACGAAAAGGAGAAAGAGAAAAATGCTCGCCTCAAGGGTAAAGTGGAAAAGCTCGAATTGGAGTTGGCGCGTTGGCGGGCCGGCGAGTCGGTTAACCCTGAAGAGCAAATTAATATTGAAGACATCATGGAGGCAAGCACACCCAATCTGGAGGTGGAGGCCGCCGTTGCTGTAGCAGCTGCAACCGCTCCAGTACCAGCAACGCCGGCTGCCGGACTTATGGTTGGCTCGGTCAGTGCCGATGAACGTGCTCGCCTTGAAGCGGAACGTGAGCGTTTGTATCAACAGTTGGACGAGAAGGATGAGGAGATAAACCAGCAGAGCCAATATGTGGAAAATCTTAAAGACCAGATACTGGAGCAGGAGGATCTGATTGCGAATGCCCGACGAGAATATGAAACTTTACAGGCGGAGATGTCTCGCATACAACAGGAGAACGAATCTGCGAAGGAAGAAGTGAAAGAGGTGCTACAGGCGCTTGAGGAATTGGCCGTCAACTATGATCAAAAATCGCAAGAGATTGATGCTAAAAACAAGGACATCGATTCACTTAACGAAGAGGTACAGCAAAAGCAGACTGTTCTGAGTACGACCACATCTGAGCTACAGCAGTTGAAGGACATGTCTTCGCATCAGAAGAAACGTATTAACGAAATGTTGTCCAATCTATTGCGTGAGCTGTCAGAGGTTGGTCAGGCACTAACAACTGGCGATTCTGCCATTGATATGAAGATGAACGCCGGTGCAGTAGTGGGTGGCGAGTCTGTGAGAGTGGAAGAAGATTTTACTATGGCACGTCTTTACATAAGCAAAATGAAGACGGAGGCCAAGAACATCGTGCAGCGGTGCACTAACATGGAAACGCAACAAACAGATTCCAACAAGAAGCTTACCGAGTACGAAAAGGATCTGGGCGAGTACCGCTTGTTGATATCGCAGCACGAGGCTCGCATGAAGTCTCTGCAAGAATCGATGCGTGAGGCGGAAAACAAGAAGCGATCACTCGAAGAACACATCGATTCTTTGCGCGAAGAATGCGCCAAACTGAAAGCAGCCGAGCATGTTTCGGCTGTTAATGCCGAAGAGAAACAGAAGGCCGAACAACTACGTTCCATGTTCGATTCACAGATGGACGAACTTCGTGAAGCACACACGAAACAAGTGTCCGAACTTCGTGACGAGATTTTGGCCAAACAGCACGAAATGAACGAGATGAAGGATTTGCATCAGAAGCTCATACTCGCCCATCAGCAGATGACCGCTGACTATGAGAAACTAAAGCAGGAGGAGACTGATTTGTCGACTAAGTTGCATGATATGGTTCAAGTCAGTGAACGACGAGAACAAGCACGCAAGGACTTGAAGGGTCTGGAAGATACCGTATCTAAGGAATTACAGACACTGCATAACTTAAGAAAACTATTCGTGCAAGATTTACAAGTGAGTTTTTTTGTGATTCTTTGAGGGGCAAATGTATTTCAATCAAGATTGCATTGATTCTAATTTGAAAGAAGAATGAAATGCACAGATTTCGCTTTTATCCGATTAAATTAAAATTTTCTTTGCATCTACGTTAGAGCATTTTTTATTCTTCTGCAATAATGAAATTTTGTTGTTAAGCAAATCATAATGGAAATATTTGGAAATGCCATATTTTCCACTTTCTCATTCTAGTTTCATTATATAGTTTTATTTGATTTAGCTTTGTACAAGTATTGACGGAAATTTAAAATGAAAAAAAAATTGTAATTTCCATTTTATTACACCTTCAGGCACGTATCAGGAGGACGGTTGCCAATGACGACAGTGAAGACGATGGTGGCTCCGTGGCACAAAAACAAAAGATTTCTTTCCTGGAGAACAATCTAGATCAACTAACAAAGGTGCACAAGCAATTGGTGCGTGACAATGCAGACTTGCGGTGCGAATTACCCAAATTGGAGAAACGTCTGCGAACGACAATGGAACGTGTCAAGGCGCTAGAGACTGCGTTGAAGGAGGCCAAGGAAGGCGCCATGCGTGATCGCAAGCGTTACCAATACGAGGTGGATCGCATCAAGGAGGCTGTACGACAGAAACATTTGGGCCGCCGTGGACCGCAGGCACAAATTGCTAAACCCATACGAGCGGGACAGGGTAATGTTGCTATACGCGGCGGTGGCGGCGTTCTTCTTATGCAGCAAAGCCCTGTTATTAGTTCGTAAAGTTCGATTAATTAGTAGTGATTTGTTTTTTACTTCTTATATTTTTTACAATTTTATTGATTATACGAAGTGATTTCAGCAAAGTGAAGAAGAGTTAGTTACAGAGAAAGTGGAAAATGTATTTTTATTTTAATTAAGAAAAATTGTCTAGTAAACCACAAAGTTTTAAAAAGTAAACCAAGTTAAATTTATTTATTTTACGTAGCCTACTCAGAATTTTAAGTAATTTGAGAAAATAATAATTATACAAAAAATTTGCATTACAAAAAAGCAATATTATTATGGAAGTCGTTCTTAAAGAAATAAAAATATACATACATAAATATTATTAAACAAATTGAAAAATGTTACACCATTTTGTTGTGGTCGCAAACCAAAAGGCAATCATACAGAAAGAAGCAGGAGCCAGGGAGATAGAAATGTGCAATAATTACGATAAAATGTGTTCGAATGCATATTAACCGCAATGAAATAAATTGCTATGTAAATTAAATTTTCATCAATTCCAAATATAAAAGTGTAATTAAAGAGATGTATTTACCGTCAAATTCCACGTGTTTAACATGTTAATTTTACTGCTATTCATTGAATTGAATACTTCAGTGCAACGAGCTACTCTCAAATCCATCCAGCGTTTACACGCCATTGCGCTGGCAACATGTTAAAGCCTCTTTTATATAAGTAACTACACTTTTCTTGGAAAATTTTTGTGGTCGTCAAATACAACAAATAACTCATACATGCTGTAAACATAATATAGTGGGCCTTCCATGTTTGTTATATCACACACACACATGCATATAAGCAAGAAAAAAATCGTTCAGATCTCTCTTATTTGTAGTTGAGTTGTTTAAGTTTTGTTTGGTTTAGTTCTTTTTCTTTCCGACTTGGGTTTTTATTGTTTAACGCCAACGTGTAAACAGGAGGAGGTAAGCAAATTAATTAAGCAAATAATTAAAAATCTCAAGCGCATGCGAGTGCGTTGCGCATTGTTACATTCGGGCTACGTCGTCATGCATCAGTACGCGCGACAATGATCGCAGCACTCACACTACTATAAAAACATAATATCGTAGGTAATAAATACCACGACAAATTAATAACTAAAATTTTGTATATTGCGGAAAAAGTGGCCAGATAAATTTAAATGTGGAATTCTCCAGCAAGCTGTAAAATTGTTGCTTTATAGAAAGTGCAATTATAAGTAATAATTTTAAGAACTATTTAAAAGTAAAAAGTGCATAGAAAATGTTTTCTATTTCAGATTGTGCCTTCGATGCTGCTTAGTGGCTTCATATACTATATGCACTGCTTAATGGCTTCATATACATGTGTATGCACGCCTGCAATATATCCCATAATACAGCCATACTTACTTTCTACATATGGATGCATGTGTGGTATTAGAACAACCACAACATTTTTTTAGTGCAGTTTTCTTTAACAATGTTAGGGACCCTATTGGAATTCAGCTTTTAATGCTCTGGTACGTAGCTACCATGTAACGTGAAATGTGAATTGGCGAATTTTGTACCTACTCTGGATATGCACATTTAGTAATAAGAGCCCGTTTTTATATAGTATTGGCCTAAATCGGCCATTTGAAGTGCTTAAAATATTGTAGACAATTCCGATTGCATTTTAAATTGGACAGCTCTGTTGAGTAAAAGTTGTGTCCGGTTTTATTCTTTGCTTATATGCATATGGGGATAGAGCAGAAAAATATCTGGTACTGGATTTCACCCAACTGAAAATTGTGGATAGAAAACGAAGTGGCTATCATGTGTTTGTTTGTAATGTGCGAGTTTTGTACCAAACTGTGGATGGCTCCACTAGTTGCGAATCGCTGTATTCGATCATGATGACATACAATTTTGGGTGAATGTGTGGGTAATAAATTCGGCATCATTATTCGTTTGTCTAATGCTATACTCCTATAATTCGTATGTACCACAGATTTTATTAATATACCGATATAGGGGAGTGGTTTGCAAAGCTTTATAAAATTCAACTCAAGTATGTGAATTTCTCTGGCTTTTTGTTCAACGAACTCCATTCGCTAAATTATGTCATAACTATTTTTGTCTTAATCTCATTGTATTTAGTTATTTATTTCTATTTCAGATGAGTATATTTTTAATTTATTTTCATTTGTCAATTATCCATTTCTCAACAAGATTTTAACAATATAACGTAGTTTAATTTATGACACGATTTGACTAATATACACTCAAATCACATAAGATATATAAAACAATTGTGTATGCTTTTAAAAAGATTTTTATTTAAATTGTGTAGTCCTATAAATATATTTTAAAAGTTCTTTATATATATCTATTAACTCATAGGTTTCCAAATTACTTATCAACTTGATATAGTTTAGCTTTTGCTGCAATTATAAACTTAGAAACCCCACAATTAACTTAAAATATAACGTTTTGAAACGAAAGTGTGAGTAAAAATAAAAACAATTTCATGTTTACGAACATAAATTTTAAGTATTGTAAATCTAAAAATCTCAAAAAAATAGAATTCAAAAATTTTTATATAATGAATATTTAACTATATTAATAATTATTATTAGAGCAAGTTTGCAAATGCATAATTAATCTTCTCTGCTACGTAATTGTAAATTATAAAATTGGAAATTTAATATAAATTTGATTATGTACTTATAAAAATCCAAAATAATAAGGGAAATGTAGGTTGCATTTTGACAGAATTAACTGAAATTTGCTTTTAAATGTATGGCAGTGCTGAGCTACAAAACAAGCCTCTGCTGTGAAATTACTTGCTATATAAAAATTTTGCTAATAACAATTGGATATATATACATTCATATATATTTAAATCGATATGAACAATTTTTGCTTATTATTACTCTATGCTACGCAGAAATTAAAAATTGGAAACAAATTAAATAAATAAAAGACAAAATATGGAACATATAAAAATTGATCTTTTCATTTAGATACATTAGAACAATTAAAAATATTTAACTCAGTGATAAATAAATTTAATGTCAAGCAGTTAACAAATTATATAGTAAAAATTCTTTTGACCATTTCCAGCGGGTCGTTTATCTAAAAGGAAACCGTTTAAAATTGTTGGCATACATGAAATTCCATATGAAATCTCTTTCCCAAACGGTCTTTCGATCGACAACAAATCATTTTTACGAGTAAACATCCCCATAATAAATTATGAAGTGTCCAAACAAAAGTGAAAGGTATATGGCAGTGAGTCCTTATTCAATTATCTTTTCCCCACGCTTGTATCCTACTCTTAAGTCCGAAAGGGAATTCAAGTTGATTTGGCAGTTGGAATGCTCGCTCACTTCAAACCTTTGGCTTTCATATACAAATAAACTTATAAGAAACTTTTCATAGGCATTACCAGGTAGACGCATGCGACAGCTCGTCTCAGAGATAGAACAATTTCATATTGGCAATGTGTGAAAATTTCAAAAATCTCTTGGAATAAATCAAAGTTAATCGAAAAATAACAGTTGGTTTAAAATTGGAACGGACTGGAAAAATCAATGTGAGACGGATGATTCACACAATTCTCCTGTACCAGGCAATGATTTTGCTACGAAACAATTTCTGTTGATCTCTTAGGAATAAGTGGCAATGAAACAGTTGCTCTGACAATACTTAATAGCTAAATCGGAAGTGGACTGACTGTGGATTGACTGATATAATATCAAGCATTTTGGATTGCAGTATCGCAATGGAAGTTCTGGGATTCAGCAAGACGTACTTCTCCGTTCAAATGGTGTTAGATGATTGGTTAGGGAGGAGGAAACGCATTCAATGTGCTTCGTGCTGACTCTGGACAAATTTTGATTGATAATTGAAGGGTGAAATAAACCCCAGTAAAGTGCTACGTCATGGAAATATATATCTTACTAGAAAACACAGATAATTCATTAAATACATTGGTGAACATTGTACTTTGTAAATTGAACAAGTATCTTGATTTTGGTATCATTGGAAATATGAAACCATCCGACAATAAAAATATATTAAAAAATAAGAAAAACTTAGTTACTGCCAGTTAAAACAGTCAATAACTACGTTTCAGTTTTCCGTCTCCGGTCAATCCATGTTTCCGTTTCCGGTCAATCCATGTTTCCGTCTCCGGTCAATCCATGTTTCCGTCTCCGGTCAATCCATGTTTCCGTCTCCGGTCAATCCGTGTTCAGTTTTCCGTTTCCGGTCAATCCATGTTTCCGTCTCCCGTCAATCCGTGTTCAGTTTTCCGTCTCCGGTCAATCCATGTTTCAGTTTTCCGTCTCCGGTCAATCCATGTTTGAGTTTTCGGTCAATCCATGTTTCAGTTTTCGGTCTCCGGTCAATCCATGTTTCAGTTTTCCGTCTCCGGTCAAGTATAAATTTGTTATTAAATGGTGTAGTTGAAAATTGCCTTCAGAAGAACAGATAAATTTATAAGGCTTACAACTTTATACTAAACAGAAATTATATAGTCACTAACAACTTATTTTTGCGCTTTTCAACAGTTTAGTTGCCATATTTGTAGCCACTCTTTTAATAACACTATAATTCAATCTGTTTAGTGTGGTCATAGTCTTTATAAAAGTATATAATACAACAAAAAAAGTTTTTGTTCTATTATTTAACGGCGATTTAATCCATACTTTATAATGCAAACTCACTTTTTAACCACCGGGAATGTGTTCTTGGTTCCACACAATTTTAACATATTTCGAGATTTTATAATAAAATGGAGTAAAGATTCAAAATTGTGTTCATTCTAAAAACTAGTTATAAAAAAGTTTGCAGAAATCAGGGATAATAAATGCATTATTAGTTTATATAAAGTTCGAAATTGACGAAGTAGTTGGGAGTCATAATAATGAGTGTTAAAAATTCTAACAAAAAAATCAAACTTTGAAAACTTTCAAATAAACTAAATATGCCACAATTCTTTCTGACCTTAAAATAATAAATTAAATAAAGCAACAATATTTCAGTTACTCAAAATAAAATTCCGCTTCTGCATTGATGTACGAGCGGTGTACTGTGGAGGTGGACCAATTTATCTTCCTTAAATGATTTAAAATACGGTTGAAGTGGAATTACTTTCTAGCCACCAAATGTTTACCATATACATATTTAAATAAAAAATCATTCATAGCTAATCAAATATCCTTAAAGGCACTTCTCACAACCAAGGCACGTAACCAGTTGTGCATAAACTAACAACAGTATAGGAGCACAAACGTCAAGGACGTCATGTAATTCAGTTGTATCGTTAAGTTCACTTTTGATCGAAAATTTCAATTCAACCAAAGTAATAATGGTATGAACTGTAATGTTCCCATAAATAAACTCATCAGTTGCCGATACAAGCTTATAAGTTGATTACTCACAATAGAAATTATAAGTATTATAAATATATTATTGTTAAACAAAAATTAAATTTCTATATTCAGAAATAAAAAGTATAATTAACCAAATTGAAATGTGATAATTATTAGAAAAATTTTAATACAGTTTGCAAAATGCAATAAAGGCAACTTATTTACTTAAAATATTATGTAGCGGAAATTTTATTTCTTTGACTGAATGCCCTGAGTGTAATTATTTAATAATATTATGGATTGATGCTATAGTTTCCAGCTGAATCTGAAAGTTATCGTTCTGGTTAGACATAGATTTCTACTTATTATGATAACATTTTGTATATAAAATCACATCCTGCTTCGTACAAATAACAAAAGTGTTTCACTTCAAACTACAGCTATGTGGTATTCCTAACAATAAGTAATAAACAATTAAATGGTTGATTTCATTATACAATATTCACAATATTTCTCCTTTAGATCTTAGTAAACTAAATAGATATATACGAAAAAGGGATTTCACTTTAAGGTATTGATAATATTTGTAACGCTATATAATTTATAAGCAATAAATGCAACAAGAACGCCCTCCTTGATTGTGTATGTGCGTTATGTACGGTTCAGACAAACACCATTCGTACCAGACTTTCTGTTTGGAAGCGCAGCGCCAAAATTGAATCTCAACGGTTTGGCCCTTTTTTAAGTTAAGTGGTTCCTAAACAACAAAAACAATATATAAATTTAATTTACATCTATGAGTGTATAAAAGCTTACGGTGAATGGAAAAAACATAGGAAACCAAGACGGCATTCCTTTTGTATGCGTTAGCGGATTGATACTAATCATAATATCCTTGTACAGAACGGTATCAAAATAGCCTCCAATGCCGTTTAAAACACAATCGAGAGACACTTTAAAACGTAATTGTTTATAGCGACTATTATCGATTGGGTATTTACGATTGGGGTGTACGAATTCGAAGAGCGGTTGCGGTTCATCAATATAGTAAATGTTCTTCAGCAGCACAACGAACCAACTTTCCGCATGAGTATTATAAGTGGCTCGTTTCTCACGTCCGAATGGATCATTCAACACAATTTGACGTACTCCATTGTAGAGTTTCGAAGACATTATGGGATTGATATAGGAAGTGGATTTGCATGGAATGCTAATGCCATCCGCCTTTAAAAGCTTTTGCGCACAGTCCAAACATTCCGGTGAAAGTTCATTATCACCCAAAGAACCCAACAATTCAGAAACTAATATATCACCTTTCTCAGGTGGAGAGAATTCACGCATATCTTTAGAGAATATGTGAACATCTGAAAAGAGAAAGTAGATAATTCTTAGCGCTGATTGTAGCAAATAACTGAATATCAATTAGAAAAATCGTAGGTCCCCTTTAACACGGTTCAAGACTTATTCATTAGTGTTTCAGTTTCTCTGTGAGAGAAATCAAATGGAAGGGGAGAGCACACCCTTGTTCGAGCCGTCATCTATTACAGCAATCTGTAAATGACACTGTTAGACCTTTTTACGCCGCGGCCAGAAATAAGTCTCCTGTGGACCCTTTCATAACCTACTGATTTTGTATTATGATTGAGATTGTAGTTATCGCTGTTATATACACTATATTGTATTCATCTCGTATCCATTTCAAATGCCCTTTCGTTCGTTTCTACCAGGAAAGTTACATTGTTGAAAGGTCTTTACGCACCTCTTCCTGTGTGGTATTTGGTGAAGCTGCCATGCCATGTGCTGATTATTCTCATAGCTAGAATTATATTGAGACAGGCACATACTTGTATTCCTATATTTCTTCTGTGCGGTTGTTTGATTAATCTTGCACCATAAAATTGTTAACTCAGATTTTCTTCCTTGCAAACTCTACCCGACATTTCTGTAGTACGACTTCATTTCCTATACAGTTGCTTTTCAGTCCATATTCACTGTTTGGCAATTTAAAGTGAAAGTACCAAGGTTTCCTTTAGTAAACAGGAATATACTCAAAGAAATAATTTAAGTGGTATTCTTTGAGGAAATCATAATGGTAGACTTATTAGGATTTCTTGATCCCCTTCCTTTCACATTAAATTTTTTAGTTAAAACTTGAACTTTGACTCTGTAGTTCTATGATTTTGCCACTGACAATATCTGTGTACTCGCTGCAATTAGGTCACACGCGTACGGCATTCATCATAATTGACCATAAGAGTGGTGAAAGAATTCCTCGAGGAAACACCAAAGGGAAAATGCATAAAATTACTTTAAATTCTTGAACTATGCTATAAGGGTGAAAGCAACGTAGGAGTATGTAATTAATTAGCTAAAAGAACACACACACGAAGCACAGAAATATATGCTTTACAGACTTCTATGATTCAAGAATGGAATCTTATGTGTTATTTCCTACCTTTATTGTGCCACAATTTTTTAGCAATAGGTCTTAAAGTGCGTATAGCATTTGGATTCTTCTCAATAATGTAGACTCGTATTTTTCGTTTTGTGTTTTCGGCTGCATTAAGAGCAGCACGGACCAGAGGACCTCGACCAGCACCTAATACCATTACAACGGTCTGAAATGCACAAAAAACGATTACCAAATTGAAGCTTTCTTGGCCGCAATTTCATTTACCAATATTTTATCTATTTTGTCTTCCGGCACGCGATCAACCAGTGCCGCTGCTATGGCATCTTGGTATAATTTGTATTTGACAGGATCCTTTTCAAAAACTTCGTAAGTATAACAATCCAAATTATCATAAAGTGGTTGTAGTGGAATTTCAAGCACATCTTCATAACTGTAAGGGAAAATATTTGAATTCATAATCATTAATATATATGAAAATTGACCTACGATGTCAGTGGATGAGTGTCTTTATACGATTCACGAAAATTAATTAAATAATCGGCATAATTTTTTAAACTATTATTGTTCACATCTGTGGAGACCATGATGTTAATATGGGCACGCACGAAATGGGCTAAAACTTCTTGCCACATTTTTGGTAGTACAGGAAAAAGATGTCGATTGACCGTAAACATAGAAGCGGGTATAATTACCGCCTCGAGTGGCTCTCCCAGCCATCGACATATAACATCGTTCGTGGGTCGATCGTGTTCATTTAGTTCTAAGACAACTCTCATTTTGTGATTAAAATCTGCCCCCCAACGAAACTGATTCCACCATTGCCAAGTGTCTTCTTCCTGCAAATTTTCTAAATTTTCTTCATCAATATCACGTCGCCAAACAGATTGTGCAGCTTTTGAGTTGTATACCGGTATCTGAACCAACAGAAGGCCTAAGGGAAAAACACGGAAATTAGTAAATTGTTTTATTAATTACCAATATAATATTCAACAAAATGTACCCTTGGTTTTGTGAGAGAAAAAACGTGACAAGTTTAAATTCCGCGCTTTTTTAAGACGTAGCAACATACAGCCCGAATATTTTAGATGATCTGACCACGATATATCACGTTCCAACACTTGTTCGGAATTTCGGCGTACTACAGGATCCTCGGAATCACAGTCTATATTATCAGAAAGTATGCTGATTACTTTGCCATTCCACTGATCGGCAGTCAGTAGAAGGTCAGAGTACGTGGAATCTGTTTCACGATCACGAAGCGGCGCCTGCTCAAATTCCAACGGAACTTCCATGCAGTTAAGTGGTGCTGCAACAGCGGAATAACTATTCTGCTGAGCCTTCTCCAAAAGGCGCGGCAAACTTCCATTGCCTTCCTGCAGCAAACAAATATACGGCATATCTACGTTTTTAGCTTCGTGTAACAATTATTGAGATTAATAGTAAATTTTTATTTTGTTTATAAATTTGTTTAGATCGTACAGCGCACGTTTTAATCTTAACCATCCCCGACTCCATAAAGAATATGACAATAAAGTGTGCTGTAGTTGTCTCGTTTTGACCAATGCAAACACATTACCGGCATTTCGGTGTGAATCATTGACAAAATCATTAATAGGTAAACGCCAGCGATAGCGTCGCTGGAGTGAGACAAATTTTGTGCATGCAATGGGTTAAACTGATAACAAATTAATTGAACAAAGAAATCTAATTGGAAAATAACAATTTGATATGAATAGGATTGGGCCAATCAGAAACGCTTATGGCATTTGACTGAAACTTCGAATTTCATCAATCAGCTGTTACGACGAAGCATATGAAGCGCAATGTTTGCTTTTATACATGCCTTTACGTAAACTTTGTTCAACATATTGAGATTTGATTCGCTCCTAAAAATTAATCAAAGTTGAAAACCTGCTGTAATTTTTTCAAGATATCATAGTCTTGAATACTTGTCCAAAGTAAATAAAAGATTAAATCAAGTCTAAGTTTAAGTTAAAAGTCATGGAAGTTTAAGTTAATTATCAACTTAAGTTAATTATCCATTAATTTCAAGCATTTTATTTATCTTTAATTTAGTAGTAACACTTAACGCTTTATTTCTTCTCTTTTCCTTCCTAGTTCTACTACTCTCTTTCTTTTTTATTTTTTGTATATTTTGTTTTTATTTTATTATATATTATTCTTGTTTTTTGTTATATTTGTTTGGTGTTTTCTAATGATTGTCAATAGTATTAATTTTAACTCTAAGTTTTTAATTTAAGATACAATTGTGGCTAAGTTCAATGTACAGCATAAGTTTTTATAACTTCTTGTATGATTAAACTAAATAAATAAATTAATTTAATGTTATGTAACATACAACCCTTTCATAGGCTCTTACCTGGTAATATATTGCTATGGACTGAAACAACTGTTAGAAATCACCACTATAAGTAAGTCAAGTCAAATTTTAATTCATACATGCTTAGGGCTTAAGTTAATTAGTCCATTTGATGTTGTGTAACATACAACCCTTTCATAGGGTCTTACTTGGTAATAATATTGTTATTGCATAAACAAATATTAGAAACCATCACAATAAGTAAGTCAAGTTAAAAATTTAAGTTAATAGTCATACATGCTTAGCGCTTAATTGAATTTTTTTCATTTCACATTTGCAACATACGACCCTTCCATAGGTTCTTGCCTAGTAATAATATTGCTACAGCATGAAACAAATGTTAGAAACCATCACCAACCACGTTAACAGACACTGTAAACAAGTGCTGTTCTCATGTTAAGCTTTACTGTTGTTCAAGAATGTTACATTAATTATAGTATTATTAAATATTAATATTAATTTAGGAATATAATGGAATAAATATAATAAATTATAAGGTGGGTAAATTATAACATATACTTTCCAATTTGTTTTTAAAAAGTTCCTCAATTTCGGTAGGAGCCGGCTCTTATGTAAATATTTATAATGCTTTACCGCAACTCTGAGTGACAACAAAAGTCAGCTGATTGCATGGTAGGCAGGAACAGTGCAGAATTTTGTTGATGGCGTTTGTGGTGTGAAAGAAAAGAGAAAATTTTATTTATTCATGTTTTATTTTAGTTTCTAAATTTATTTTAGTCGTTCATATAGCTAAGTGTTAGTATTTTTATGGCGAATCGTGATATATTCTCCAAACATTTGCCAAATGTTAAAGTGGCAACACGATACAACGCAGAGGGCCGAGAAGTGCAGGTAATTGAAAAAATTTTCTTTCAACATTATAAATTTACGTCATATGATAACTATTTAAAGGTGGAACGACGAGAGGATGTTGATGCCACTGCAAAAGAGCAAGAAACCTTCGACATACTGGTGGCCGCCGGATATTACCGTGCGAAAATCAAGGGTCTGTCGGCGTTCGATAAAGTTGTGGGTGGCATGACTTGGTGCATAGAATGCTGTGATTACGATGTAGATGTGGATTTGTTGTTTCATGAAAACTTAACAATTGGTCAGAAAATGTGAGTGAAAGAGGAGGTTGCGGAGACTGCTATTTTATTAACTAAGTCAACTTTTATAGAGTTTTGGTTGAGAAAATAGTCTCCGTGCTGCCACAAATGAAGTGTCCTTTTCGTATAGAACCTCATCAAATACAAGGTCTCGAATTTCTTAGTATATATCCAGTTCTACAATGGCTCGTTAAAAAATCAGTGAGCAAGAACACTTCTTTAAATAATTTCGCTTTTTAAAATTTAATTTTATTAAAGGTCGAGAATCGAGTTGAACGAGCGCAACGTATAAAAAAATTTGCAGTTGGCCAATTCCACAATCATTATCAATATAAAACCGATAAAGAAAACCTAGAAAAAATACGCAATGCTTCAACGCACATAAAGAGAATACAAGTAGACTTTTCCCATTTTCCATTTCATATACCCTTATGTGAATATGGTATGTTTTCTTACAGGATTTATACAGTCCGTGCCGTCAGTACCAGCGCAAAGAAGCCGCTAACGAGGATGAAAGAACGAGAGTTCGAATGACCTTATTGGAGTATGGCAATAAAGTGGCTGCGGCTGGAAGTGCAGGTAGTGGTGCTACGGATAATACTCGCGCAGCTAAAACGGAGCAACTGGAGAACAATATTGATGATGAGGTAAATTCTGAATAAAATGTATAGTAATTAATTTTAATTACTTCAATGAATCAAAGCACTGAGCATGACCATTAAAGGAGTCTTAAGATTCAAGACTGAGCCTCTTATGTCAAGAATATGGTCAAATTTTGTGTTTAAAATAAGTCTAGAATAAAAATTATAAAGCTCATATCTCAAGCAGATCTAGATGGGAGTCAAAACTTCTCCTTCACAGTGTTGTAAAAATACTAGAGAGCTTCTAGTTTTCCTTCCCTAAATTAGATAAGGATTTGTGTAATCGTTTTCACATTTTATATATTTTTGTATTGTTTGTGTTTGTTATAACTTAAGTTTCTTATATTTTACGTGTATTGGTTAGTTTTAAGGCGCTTCTTTAATATTGAATGTTTTCTTTTGCTTTTCGCTTTTAATTTTTAATTTGCAGATCGATGTTAACCAATTGCTTAAAAATCTTTACGTAGCAAAAGAGGTAATGTCTCATGTAACTCTTATATTGTTAAAACGTTTTATATAATGTTGCTATAATAACAGTTTACATTTGCTCTGTAGGATCTTGCTGCAGGTCCAGCAAGGATTCTCGACGACGATGAACGGAAGGCAATGCGTAAACATTACTCGGAATTTCAACAAGAAATGGATTCGGATACTAGCCAACTTTCCGAACAAAGTCAAATAAAAATACTCGAGTCATCAATAGCGACGCTGCATCGTAAAATGGTACGTAATGGCAAAGAAAATGAAGAACTGCTGGCAGAGTTTCGAAAGCAAGAAAAGCAGCATCAGCTGCAAATGAATCAACAACTTATTTTAAGTG
This sequence comes from Clusia tigrina, assembly GCA_920105625.2. Classification (NCBI taxonomy): domain Eukaryota; kingdom Metazoa; phylum Arthropoda; class Insecta; order Diptera; family Clusiidae; genus Clusia; species Clusia tigrina. Next base: position 422,879,770 of record OV050030.1, read on the forward strand.
CTGAAATTGAAGAGTACAAAAAGATGGGATCACAAGTGGATCCAGAGTAAGTGCAAGCGTAAATATTAATTTTCAATTAATACTGTCAATTATTTTCATAGACTTATTACAAAAGTGCAAGATTTGTTGATCCAACATGATGAGCTGAAAAAGGAAGAGACTGAGTTCAAAGACCATTGTCGGCAGGATTTGGCCAATTTGCAGGAAGAAATTGAGTATGTTTTGAGAATTAACTAAACTTTTTTGCAATTAACAAACTTTGCTATTTATAATTTGAGCAGTAAACTGGAGTTATTTAACGCACAAAATCCTGCAGACCAAGTAGCGGCTATGTCCATTGAAAAGGCGCACATACACGAATTGAAACTGCAATTAGCCAAGAAAAATCGTGGCATTGTGGCGATACAACGGCAATTGGATGCGATACCAGATCGTACGGAACTTACCCAATACCAACGTCGTTTCCATGAACTGTACAATGAAAGTAGGTCATGTAGATATAGGAAATTTGCTAGAATTTCAGATGGAAATGTTTTCCATTTACAACACATATTGACGGGGATAGTAAGAAACCGCGTTTTGAATTACAATGATGCATATATGATAGAAAATACAACATCCAATTGTACGATAAAAGTCAGCCACGCGGTTTTACACTATTTCCGTAGATATTTAAATTCTTTGACAACTATGATTTGATCTTTATGAAACGAATTCCTCCTCTTTCTTTCAGTGAGTGCCAAACATCTTGAAACCAAGCAATATTACACCCTATTCAATACTCTAAACGATAAGAAGCGCTATCTGGAAAAAGAACTCTCACTACTAAATTCAGTATGCGAAGCGTACAATGAAGGCATGATGAGCCCCTCCGGACGGGAAGAGTTCATACAACAATTTGAGACGATAGTGGCAGGTGTCAAGCACACGGAGGATAAAGTCCGTCAGAAATACAACGAAGAGCGCCTGAGGCGTGATGGACTTAATGCAGAACTACAGGGATTGTTTGAACTGCAACGGCAATATGCGGCTGCCGTTAAAAAACTGACCAAGGAGTGCCAACGCTGTGAGCAACTGCAACAGCATTTAAAGTCAATTCGGAATAAGTAGCGTCACAAGGGATTAAAAGTACTTCTAAGCAATAACGAAAACTGCACATTGATGATATTCTATTGGCGTGTAGCGGCCTTCGAATAGTTATAATGCATAAATACACACGTACATACCTAATATTATTGTCCGCTTCATCGCTTAATTACGGAGCACTTATTGTATTAGTGGAAATTATTTATATACAAGTGACTTTCCAACTGCAAAATTTAGTAAAATCGAAAAAATCACAACAAAAAACAAATTTTGTAAATGCAGACCAATTAAAGTGTTTGCAATAAAAAAAATATTAGATACCAATTTATTTCCAGTCAAAAGTTCTTAAAAGTCCTTGATGCACTCTACACCCAATTTCATACATATCGTAGCTAATGTCTGGAGTGCTGAATATAATATTGTTAATACGTTAAATTAAATATGCATTGTGATACTCGTAATGTTTAGGAAAATCATGTAACCTTCATAAATTTTATGAAAATCAGTTAAAGGTGAAATATGGAAATGTTCTGAACAATTACACACTGCCAATGGTTTGCAACAAGTAAAAAAAATGTATAAAAAAATATATTTTTGAGTGCCCCTGACATATATTGCAGCGAATGCAACACTCTCCGTGGGCACTCACAAAACTAACCCAAGATCCCAAGTGGTCATCGATTCTTTAGGAAGCAGTTTATTTATATGACTTTATTTCTCGTACCCACTTTTTACATAAATAGTTCTGATATATCAACATATATTTGGGTGAATTAAGACCCGTTGATGTATTCGCATTTATTTAACTCGACCAATTATTGTTACATGAATTAGTTTTACTAATAGATCGATCACTGAATAGTTTCTAGTAGTTTGATACTTTAGGTTTAAAGTAGTTTAATTTAACATGCTTTTAAGCAATAGTACACAAAATTTAATTCATTACACAATTTAATCAATTCAATGTGCATCTATAACTCTCTTATAGCCTCTGCTTTCAACTCAATACTGCTCTGCATTGTTACGAGGCATTGCATTCATTTATTTCACTTCACCTGCTTTCCATGTCATTGCAACACATTTCCACCAATTCGAGAACTAAATGAATTCGTTTAAATGACATATCTTCATTTATAGATCGTTTTCTATGACCTTTCACTAATGACTTTTCAGTAATGACTTATCACTAATAACGTTACACTAATGACTTATCACTAACGAATAGGTCCCGTGATTAGCGTCTTAACGGGACACTGGACTCTAGGCACACACGGGTGTAGGCTGGGGATCGCCTCTAATGACTTCTGCAGGAGTTGCATGGACGAGGAGGAGGAAGAGTCTACTGCTCACCTGTTGTGCACGTGTCCAGCTTTGTCCAGAAGGAGGCGCACTTTCCTAGGCGACTACTTTTTGGACTCCTTGGGAGATATCTAAAAAAAAAGATTAGCTCCATCAACTGCTTCATTAAAAGCTCCAAATGGCTGGACCTTTGAAAGGGATGGGACCTGCTGTCCCATGCGGTATCACAAAGGGTCAATGTTGGCCTAAGTGCGCCCTTTTCGGGTGGCCGCCTTACCTACCTACCTACCTATCACTAACGACGTTTCACTAATAACTTAATCACTTTTTATTAATTACTTATTAAATAAAATTTTATAGCTTTTAACGTTTATTCATGATTAGTAGTGAATGACGAAAACACCATGTTGCCATAGTATACTATGTCTGTTTCACTCTTACACATGGAGCGATATTGATATGGGGATAGACGAAGGTAACATAAAAGCGTAGCTTTATGCATGCTTTGTAGCAATGGCGATTCTTCCAAGCGTCTTTTGGTAGCGTCTGCAATTGTCTTTAAGTAGGTTCAGGATGTCAATAGTGACCCATTAAACTATTTTGCGGCAGGCACAGTGAAGCACTTTTGTTTCATTTAAGTGTGTTTCGGTTTAATTCATTCCATGCTAAAACACCCAAAATGTTCATAGTTTCATGGGAATCCCCTCATTCTTGCTGAGAAATCCGAGTCGCTGCCGACGATAACAGACGCAACGATACGCCCAAATTTTGGGTTTGGGTGTAGAGATTCGCTAAAATTGGTTCATTTAAGAAGCCGTTTTTAGTTTTTATTATATTTAAAAAGCATAAAATTAATAAATTTAAAACTCGAACAAAATTTTATTGAATCAAATTATGAAAGAAAATTCCATTTTGCAATTTTATTATTATCAAAAAAACATACTAAAACGAACGTAGTAATATAATTATTTAAATAAATAAAAAGCAAAAAAAAAATAAATGAATATATTTGTTGTAATTGATATGACCTGAACACTTCAATTCCATGAATTCGGTTGTATTTGTATTGAAATTGAAACCACACTTTCTCACGACAATTTCGTGCAATTTGGCTAATTTGATATTTGCGCATAGCAACAGGGCTAAAAAACTGCCAGCACTGTCATATTCTCAACACACCCACAATCGCGTTCTCGGGGGATTTATCAATGATAAACAAAATTACAAATTCAAATGAAAGTTCCTCTTCGCCGTACGCAAATGCCACAAAAGCTTGCTGGCAATTTTGAAATTGCTCCCCGGTCACTTGTAGTGGTGGGGCTCAGACTCTGTGCGCTGGCGTTGCTCCAGTGCAGCGGCCTAATCGCTTTAATTAATTAATGCCTAATATAGCTATTATTAAGCGAAATTACAATCAACAAATGACTGGGCCAGGAGATGAGACGTGCTCGCGTCACCCATCAGCGCTCAGCTCCCAGCGCTGTTGTCACTGTTTGCCTTAGTCTCCTCGTACTTGTTCTCGTCTTCGTCGTCGTCCTCATGCCCATCGACTTGGCGTGGTTGTCCTCTACCAATCTTAATTAACAGTTCAATGAGTATGGTCGCCAATTGGTACTCTGGTTGCTTGTGGTAGCGAGAGTACCAATTCACTTTTTGCTGGAATTTGTACGCAAAGGGGGGTTGTTAGTCATTTATTACCATAGGCGTTTAGTTGTTGGTGATGCATGCTTAAATGCTTGTTTTCTGACGTATTTAATTGATTTAAGTGCTACTTTTCTGAATTTGTTGTGTCTGTCTGGGAGGATTTTTTATTGTTTATACGCTTCTTGACCGTTTCTTCAACAGAGAGAGAGTGAGATGAAGGACATACGTTAAATGTGTATTCCAAGAAAACCACGAATTTCATGCTAAAATTTGAGTATAAGAAATGTTTTACTATTTCGCAAATTATTATGTCTACCAACTAAACTGGTGGGTCTGTGGAATGTCTCACAACCCTCTTTTTGTAAATTGTAATTAAAAGGAATTTATAAAGCAGGTTGAAGGAGTTAGTGTCCTACATTTCTTTCCATAAAAAAAAAAAACACATCAAATGAGCACATTTGATAACCGCCCGAAATGTCTACTAATAAGAAATAATCTTTGAGATGGTGTCAGTCCATTAGGTTAGGTTAGGTTAATGTAGCTGCCAGTCCAAGGACCAGCTCACTCGGACCACCATGGGTCCATTGTGATACCACCGCGCCACAACGTACCTCCGATTCAGTCCATTAAATAAACAGCAAAGGAAGCTGAATCGACTGAATCGACCGATTTCGAATTCCGTTACATGAGCGTGGGAGTTCAACCAAGGCGATGTCCATTATTACCAAATTTTATTCATATATCATTATTAGGAGCATATCTAGGCTAGATCTAATTTAGATCCCGAAGGTTTTTTATACGGAAAGTGGGCGTGTGTTTTATCTGATCAACCCCATTTCTTCCAGATGGTTTTATACTCCTTTTTCGCATAAAATTTCATCATTAATCTATTGTAGATATCAAGTTAATAATGGGCGTGGCAGTAAATATATATGTGATCATTTGTGTATATATATACATACCTAAAAGCAGCTCAACCGTACAAACTTTTTGCCATTTTGTAGGATAAAGGGTATAACAAAGACCTTAGAGGAGAGGAACTCTGGTTATGTATTATGGGAGTTGAATATATAGAATGTTACAAAATATGGACGCAAATAGTATATAGTTATGGCGAGTCAGACAAACAATTTTATATATGTTTTCGTATATGTTTCAAATGAACTCTATATATGTGTCTCCTGCTCGACGGAGACACATTAGGAGCCCGAGCAATATTCATGTCTCAATGTGTTTTGTATCATTCACAGCACCATAATTACATTTTATATTGTTTAGCCTTCTCGTCAATAATGTACTTCAACCCTATAGTGAGTCCTTATTTGCACCATGCTAGCATAAATACATCGAGTTCCCTCTTATTTCAAATACAAGTCATGATCGATACGAACCTACGACTCTCAGGAAGATATTGACGAGTTGCTTTTATCACGATAAAACAAGGAAACAGAAAGGCTCTTGCTTCAAGTGCGCGAATTCGTTGTTTTTGAACATTGGAATACAAGTAGTAATTGAAATTTTTTTTCTGTCGGAACAATAACTAGTCATATATATATATATATATATATATATATATATATATATATATATATATATATATATATATATATATATATATATATATATCACTCAGACCACAAGACATCCATTGTACTATAGAGGTTCCATTTCTATTTTTCTTTGAAACTACCTTATTTGGAACAAACAAATCCTGAGTCCTTAAGTAGCCAGAGTTTGTGATAATTAGGATGTCAGTGCCAAATAACGACAACCTGGTTCTAGCGAAAGTGGGGGACACGCACAATAATTGGTCCAACGTCTCATCTTGCTCTCCACAAGTCTCATCTTGCTCTCCAAAGTGCGGTGTCTGCAATGCTTATCATTTGCATATTCTTAGACCACGCAAAATAACCCGTCATTAGTCCTACTAGAAGTCTGCACTCTGCCTTACCAAGAGATAGAATAACCCTTGATTTTCTATCGGAAATAACGGGTAGCATGGGCTTTGTCCAAATTTCTGTGTACAGGCAACTCAATCACTAATAGTGGTCCGAATGGCAGCAAAAGGTACGGAAAGAAGGGTTTCCGGGCCAGTCAAACTGGTCTCAGATCCTTTATTCACAAGTTTATTCGCGACAGATTGACATACTCCATTCTGAAGTCCCAAAATTTAGTGAAGGGTAAAATAAAGGATCTCAATACTTTTAATCCTTACAAATCAGTATATGCAGAAGATAGTGAAAATCGTTCATTAAAAATTCAGTAAATAATAAAGTCACTTTCATAAGGGAACCAATACATTACGAAATTACGGTGGCGAAGAATGGTCAATTTTCCTGTGGATGAGATATCCATCAACCTGAGTATGCTTCACCAGAGGATAGCAATTGAGTTTAGAGTATTTTTCAAATTAATAATTACAAATTTCTGAATATGCTTTTATTAAAAAACCCACAGAAATCGAGCAATGGCTCAAACTGGATGACAGAACAGCTATAAAATTAGTTATTCTTAAATTGAAATTGACTTAAAATAATTCAGATTAATTAGAATAAAAATGATACAAAGCAGCCAAGAAGAAAGTCCATTACCGTACACTGGCCGTGGCCGTTTATAGGTAAAGACACCTAGAGCCGCATTAGAATTGCCCAGTTAGGTTACATTGGCTGGCCGTGAAGTGCACATAGAGACCGGCAAGGTCCTTTGCGGTACTGTAATATGGAGTTGCAAAAAGAGAGGCGCCCTTAGCCAACTTTAAGAGCGAAACCATCCCTAGCGATGAGCCCTTCTCCAGTCCCTCAAACCAGGAGGCTTCCATGTGTGCCAATCGCGCTTATGAGATTGCAGGGCATAGACACAGGAGATACTCTTAAGTTTTCCTTGTGCCCTGCTCCCCACATTTCATACAATGGTCGTTAATGGTAGATTAGATTAGATATATTTAAGGGTGTTATACACTGCGACCTGAAAGATCTATTGTGATGTCGTTAATGGTAAGTCGCATCCTTTTAGCATGTACCGCTGTTAAACAGTGACTTATCAGTATGCCTACAATCATTTTGCAGTCCTTTTTCGGGTGTGCTAGTATAGATTTGGTTTGGTGAGTACCGTACGAGTTGCACATGAGCGCTGCGATTTTACATGTAGAGATACTCCTCCTTACTTCCGCTTTCCTTATCGTGTCATATTCAATATGGTTATTAATCATTTGTAGAGTTTTGATAAAAAAAATCAAGTTTAGATATAAACAAGGACAATCAAAATATTAATAAAAGACGATCGCACATCTAATTACAGGGGCTGTGTCTTGTATAAAGCTATAAGTAATACAATGAAACGGGTGATACATCGTCATCACCGAACATCAATTCCGAATGCAAATAATCCTTTCTCGCAATTGAATGAATATGATGGAAAATACTTTGCAAATCAGCTTCGAATTCGTTTGCAAATTTCGACAAGAATACCAATTTATTGTCCGGCGATACGAGAACTTTAGGGTCTACAAGTCTCCGTACAGCAGCACTCAGATCAAGCTCTTTTGCAATCTGTAATTAGCATGATGCCAATGCAGATGAATATGATGGAAAATCAAGAGAACTCTTTAAACAACTTTTAGCTAAAATATGAGCACTGTCATAAAAATATGATTTGGAATGCCAACGGTCTTTCAAACTACAAATTAGAGCTCAGCCTCTTTATGAAATCAAAGGATATAGACTTTATGCCTATATCCGAAACACATCTAACAGCAAACTTTCTATATTTTTATTTTTTTATAATAAGAAATCAATTTTATGATACAAAACATCCTCTTGATAAAGCATGTGGAGGCCCTGGTTTACTTATTGAAAAAATATTTAAACACTCGGTTGTAGATAATATTTTCAGGCAACTCCGTAAAACTGACCAACCAATATATTACAATATCGCCTGTATACTGCCCTCCCTGCTTCAACATAGAATGGAAGGGTTTTGATGCCTATTTTAATATACTAGGGAAGAAATTTATAGCCGTTGAAGATTTGTATGCTAAGCACCTTCAATGGTATTCTCACATTATCTAAAAGGCAGGAGGTTATATGAAGTGTCGCCCAAACTGGGGCTGGATGCTATCTCGGTGTCGTCCAACGAATTGGCCAACTGATATTTGTAAAAAGTCTGATCTCTCATTGATTTTGGCATTATCAAAGGGCTAAAAAGACACGGTATAACAGCAACATCTTCACTTGATCTATCATCTAAATCCTTCTCAGTTATTATAGAATCCACATACAATCAAACAAGTTGACAAACTGGCCTAACTACAGTAAGTGCCCATTTCCAGTTCCAATGTCCCACTAAAAGAATGAGGAAATATTGACTCTGTTGTGGAATGCATATGCTCCTTGAAAGTATTGAAACCTATAAAGTCACGGAGGAAGCTTCCATTGAATTATTGCTCTCAAAGTCAACGTCAGGGACAGAAGGTAACTTAGAAGGGCACGGCAGAAGTACAGGTCCCCACAAATTCAACAGCAGCTGCCCTTCTGTATTCGCAGATTATCATCGATCACTATTTGGAAAATAACCTAAATAATGTAAAGCCAAATGAAACATGAAACCATTCGTTATGGACAGTTGCGAAAATTTACAAGACTCCGATCCAATATGAGTACCAAATACTCAAGGAAAATGCATCATTGGCTAGAAGTGAAGAGAACAAAGGCGACACACTTAAAACGTCTTTCAAACGAACCCGCAATCAATTCAATTTCAGATATTCAATTCAAGATATCAGTTGTTATTCCCAGTGGATGTAACAGCTTCCCAGCCAATACCAGAAAAGCGCTGAAAGATATCATTCCTAAAAAACTTTATATAAACAAGGCTCTGGGATCTGTTTTATTTTCCCCGAAAATTGTTAAAGAGTTAATAAAAATTGCAAGCATATTATTTGTGATGCGCAAAATTATTAAAAAATTTTCCCCACACAATAAAATCCCCAAAAGCAATAATTTCCCCGATAATGGCTCGTTGGCATCACTGGCCGAGATAAAGTTTCGTACAGGGTGGCTGATGAAAGCCGCCACAAAAAAAAAAAAATGTAATTACTTTTTTTCTATTTATTGAATCTGGTTTTTCTTTTTTATTTTGCAGATTGATTGTTAGATTTATCAAAAATGGATAACTGGGACACTGAAACAAGAATTTGGATTGTCCGCCGCTATCACGCACTGGAGTCCGTAGTTGCGGTTCAAAAGGAGTATAGGCGCACGTTTGGCGGCAATCCACCGAGCAGATGGACCATAATGAGACTTGTAAACAATTTTGCCGAGCATGGGACAGTCAACAGAAGACCTTACCATCGAAAGCCATCAGTTCGGACGGAGGAAACAATCGCTGCAGTAGCTGCTGCCATACAAAATAATCCAAGAGTTTCGACAAGAAGCTTATCTGCTCAAATGGGTATAAGCAGACAGTCATTGCAGTCAATTATGCATAAAGATTTGACTTATTCCCATATAAAATTCAAATGGCCAACAAATTGAACGCAGCAGACTTCCCGATTCGCTTGGAATTTTGCCAGAAGATGCTTCAAATGGTGGAAAAGGACGGAAACATGATCAACTGTCTTTTTATGTCTGACGAGGCCCATTTCGATTTAAACGGCAACATAAAAAAACAAAATTGTCGAATATGGAGTGCTTCCAACCCACAGATACTCCATGAGACGGAATTACAACCACTTCGTGTTACAGTGTAGTGTGCAGTTTCATCACGCTGCATTGTCGGGCCCTACTTCTTCGAAGAAAACGGTCACACCGTTACGGTTACTGGAGACCGTTACTTGGCCATGTTGAGAGACTTTTTCTATCCAGAATTACGCCGAATGAGAATTGCTTTCAACTCAGTGTGGTTTCAGCAAGATGGTGCAACTCCTCACATAGCCCGGCCTGTTATGACAGAATTGCGACGAAAATTTCCCAATAAGCTGATATCCAGAAACTCCACATTCCGTTGGCCCCCCAGGTCGCCGGACCTTACTGCACCTGACTTTTTCTTGTGGGGTTATTGCAAACAGGAAGTCTACAAAGCAAAACCAACAAATTTGAACGAACTAAAGCAATCCATTCGAGAAACAATTGCGGCTATTCCTGTCTCAACTCTCCAAGCAGTAATGAATAACTTTTTGGTAAGATGCCGCACATGCATCAACGAGCAGGGGGGGCATTTAAATTCCATTATTTTTAAAACTAATTAACCTATATTTAATAAAATTGAATGAGCTTTAACATTAATAAAAGAAAAATGAATTCCATACACTGAAAAAAAGTTATTTGAGTTTCTTAATGTAGCAATATTCATCAGCCAACCTGTAGTAAAAAAAATTATATTACGAAGTTACCTGCAGATTACACTAACAATTATGCAAACGAAATTACAACAACAACGTTAGCAAAGCCAAGTCAGCCGTTTGCATAAGACAACAACAACAAGTCTCGGCAGAATTTAACGAGTGCCCTAGTTCGGAAGGTATTACAATGGCTGCATTCTGGCACCCCATCGGATACCCAACCGATCAGAATTCTCCGAATTTTTTTCAATCAGCTGACTGAGTGGACGCAATTTCTTTGAGCAGAAATTTTCTCAACATTTTTTCCGTACTCAACACATAGCACAGCTGTTTGTAGAGCAGATGTTTACGTATAAAGTGACAAATTTTTGTAGCATCCCATTCACCAACCAAGTGCGCTGTTTCACTCACCCGATAGGCACCCGATAGGTTGCCAGAATGCACCCAATAACAGCACGAAGCAAAGAATGCGAGGAACAAAAGAGACGACGACAGAAAGATCGTTGTGCATACAAGTGGCAAGGATATAGCACAAAGAAGAATGCAAGAAATAATATTCAAACGCAGGTCTGTAATTTGAAAATTATTAACCGTCAACTGATAATCACTAAGGAGCAACAACAAATCAGTGGCAAGTTCGTCTTGCAGGAAGGCCAAAGGGAAATGGTTGCAACAACAACAGGTCGTGCAACAACAACAGGGCGTGAAACAACAACAGGTCGTGCAACAACAACAACAACAACGTGCCGCAGCAACTACTACGCGCTTGACAACAGACAGACTTTTCACGAAAACGATGAAGGTCGCCTAAGGTCAAGAGGGGACAACAACAATATCATGGCGTTAGCAACAGGAAGCGGTAGTCGAAGCAACGGCCACCGGGACTTGGGTAACAACGAAAGCTGGCAACATAGTCTGCTGTCTATAAAAGCGCCTGCAACAGGGCATACGGTCTCTTTTCCTGCTGCACACCAGTCGAGACAGATCAAAGGCAACCCAGAGGAAACGTTGCCGAATCATTAGATGCCACCACGAGAGCAAACCATCCTATAGACACACACACAAGTTGCTGCGTTTGCAATGAATGTTGGGGTTTTTCAATCCACTTTCATAGCAAAACAGAGTTAAAGTTAAAACGGTGGAAGTGGTTTTTCAATCCACTTTCATAGCAAAACAGAGTTAAAGTTAAAACGGTGGAAGTGGTTTTTCAATTCACCACCGTTGAAACCAAAGACTAAAGACACACGGACCTAGGCGCCCACAAATACTGCGTTTGCGAATGTTGGGGTTTTTCAATCAACTTTCATAGCAAAACAGGAAGAATGATAAAAGAGATTTCGATTTTGACAGTTTGCTGTTCAGTCGACTACGTCACAATGCCAACGATTTTTGAACAGTGTATTGTGAGTGGTGTGTTTTTTTTATTATAAATTGTGATCATTTTTGAGAACCTTTAAAAAAATTAAAAAATGAAGTGTGCGGTATCTGGTTGTAATAATGACTACAAACAAACGGCATCGGAGAGCAGTTTATTCAATTTCCCTTCAGATTCAAATTTGGCGCGCAAATGGATACAGTTCTGCCCGCAAGGCCCAGACCAGCAGTTGTTCAAATACCGGCTTAGAAGTTGTATACTTGGGCGCAATGAGGGCGCTATTCCCACTGGGGGTACTGTCGACGTTAATGATGACTTAGAAGTATCACAGCCTACTCTTACAGGTATTTGAAAATATTCTGCTTTTGATACAATGTGTATTAATAATTATGTAACTATTTATAGAGGTGTCACATTGAGATCCTTGAAAGTAACTTCTGAATACATTGCACAGAGGAATCATCAACGATTTAGAGTACGATGGGCTGGAAAATTTAGACGGCTATATACGAGGGCGGATTGATATTGAAGCTACCTAGCGCTAGATGGCAGCACAAACACAAACACTTTTTTTTTTTTAGAAATTGCGATCTGTCAAACGTCAGCTGTTAAAATTTCACCCAAATTCATCGATTAGTTTATTTGTTGTAGTCGTTTGAAGTAAGCAACTTTTGTGTTTCTTGAAAAATGGATAAAAGCGAATTTCGTGCAGTGATTAAACACTATTATTTGAAAGGAAAAACGGCGAAAGAGACAAAAGAAAAGCTCGATAAACATTACGGTGAGTCTGCTCCGTCAGATTACATGGTAAAATATTGGATTGCTGAATTTAAACGCGGCCGAACAAGCACTGCATCAACAGGAAGGCGGTTACTTAAGAAAATATCAAGAAATACCTCGATATCGTTATGAATGATCGCCGAGTCAAGTTGCGTGAGATTGTTGAAATGGTAAACATATCATATGAACGTGTGTTCAACATTTTGCATGAACATTTGCATATGAAAAAGCTATCGGCAAGATGGGTGCCGCGTTTGCTCAGTGTCGAACAAAAACGAGTTCGACAGACCACTTCACAGCGGTGTTTGGACATGATAAAGCGTAATCCTGTAGATTTTTGGCGTCGATTAATAACTGTTGATGAAACGTGGGTCCACCACTGCACACCTGAAACCAAAAATCAATCGAAACAATGGGTGGAAGCGGGTGGAAGTGCTCCGAAGAAGGCGAAGGCAGTGAAATCGGCTGGCAAGGTTATGGCCACTGTATTTTGGGATGCACACGGAATATTGCTAATCGATTATCTTGAAAAAGGATCCATAATCACAGGAAAGTATTATCGTGCATTATTGGATCAATTGATTGATGCAATCAAGGAAAAACGACCACATTTAAAGAAGAAAAAAATGCTCTTTCTTCAAGACAACGCACCGGTTCACACAGCATTAGATACGATGCTGAAATTACGTGAAATACACTTCAAATTGGTTAATCATCCACCTTATAGTCCAGATTTAGCTCCTAGTGACTTTTTCCTGTTTCCAAACTTGAAAAAATGGCTCGCAGGAAAAAGATTCATCTCAAACGAAGAAGTGATTACCGAAACTAACGCGTATTTTGAGGGGTTCCCGAAATCGTATTATTCAGATGGTATAAAAAAGTTGGAATATCGTCTTACTAAGTGTGTCGAAGTAAAAGGAGACAATGTTGAGAAATAAATGGTTTTTGAAAAAAAAAATGTTTTTTTCCTACTTAGGTAGCTTCAATATCAATCCGCCCTCGTATGCCATAGACTATGCAATGAGATGCCCAACACTTCATTTAAAAGCAATGAGGATCTATCGCTCTCATGGGCAAATCACTTAAGTGAAGGCGGCTTATCAGTGCCCAGAGCTAGCATGATCGAATACATGAGCAGTCTGGATACAATCTTTGTTAATTTGAATGGAGGAAATCTCCTAATAACAAATGAATTTATTAAAAAACAGATTGAAGCTTCTCATATTAATTGTAATAAAAAAATTGAGAAATTGTTTTTCAGAAAAAGAATGAGAATATTAAATAAGAAAAATGGAAGATGATGCTTACACACGCAAACGAAAAATACAAAAACATGAACTTAACTAAATTAGTTTCATTATTTCTTTCTTTTTAACTTTGCAAATTGAATTGTATGCAATGTTTACATTTTTGCTTACAAATCGTATGCGAGTTTGACAACTCGCCAGCACAGGTTCGATATTGTGACGTATGTAGATGCGCAGAACGAAAATTTTGTTTGCCCTCTATCGACGCAATCTTTGTATTTTATCATTCTTGGCAAAACAGCACTTACTTGTCGAAGTTGAAACTGTGGAGGAGGTTTCTCAATCCACTGCCGTTGAGACTGGAGAACAGGACTGCACCGCGCCACCAACAGGATCGGCCTTCATCGATTTTTTCACTATTATAATTAAGCAAACGAATTGGAAAATTTACAAATAGGTTAAAGTACTTTGTGTTTTTATTTTCCGAATTAATAAAGCTATAAAACTATAACTCCGAGATATCATTTTTGTATACGACCCCTGACGAACCGGTGAGTTTTACCCCAGCGAAATTTGAGTCTTTACATATTAAAATACTTATTTAAAGTAATTTTGTGAACAGGACACTTCCCAAAATAAAAGGAAGGCCTCTCAAATCAAAATGATCTATCAAAGGATCAATCGCAGATGTCCTCTCATATACCAACATCTGCCTTTTATCAACGTTGACTGCTTGAATAATTGAGGAGGGTTCTGTTTTGGGTCTTTTAATAAGCATTCAGTATTTAGTTTATGATAACAAATATTTTTTTTTATAAAATGATTCTATTTATAATTTTCTTTTTGTTTTAATAACTTTTTCAATTTCCATAATAACATTGAAACAAATTGAAACTAACTTTCCGGCATCTCTGGCAGCATCCTTCGACCTTCGCACAAGCATTCAACAGGTTTTCTCTCGCTCGGAACTCTCCGAAAGTTGTTCACACTCTCTAAAAGCTTCTGGCACAATCAGCTGCCACGGTTTAGCATGCCGCTCCTAGCGGCATTATCAATCTTCTGAATGAATTTTCCTGCTTTCATCCCTTGAGATTTTCGCGCACACAAACACACACACACAGCCACAGCGCAGCCACAGCATTTTATGTGCCGCTTAGCTGTTGGCGACGGCTTACGAGCGCACAGTTTTGCGCTTATCACTCGCCGAGCTTCGTGTTTGCCATTTGGCTGGATGGATGCATGCCGACTGATGAAGACTCCCAGTGGCGCTCAGTGCAGAAGAGACAACGCACTGACGAACACGTTGGCCGCTCAATCGAACACTGTTCAATTTGTGACTATGTGTGAGGGTGTGTGTGTGTGTGTGGATTTCTAGTGTTAAATTCAAACTACAAAAAAGTGCATAATTGTTAAAATTGTCATTCGCCACTGGTGTGAATTTCTACTGCGAGGCATTTTTCGGTTTTGTTCACTTCGCACTTGGATGTGCATTTAAATCGCCGAGCGTCGACGTCGCCAACGATAGCGACTGCGACAACGAGGACTCATTAAAAATTGTCCTCTTCAGTTGTTCTTGTAGACCGTTCGAGCGCGTTCAGTTTCGAAAACTCAAGTGACCGTAAACGGTAAAATTTGAATTTTTATTCAATTACAAAATATATATAATTATGGAAAATGTTCATTTGGATGGAAATTTGCATCCACGCGCTTGTTGTTGTTGCCGCCGCTGCTGTAGGGTAAATTGATTCAAAGCGTTTAAGTGTTGTAATGAATATTTATGAAATTTCATGAGTAAGTCGGCATGGCAACAACGTTTTTCTGATCGGGCGCGTCTTTAAAGTGAAAATCGCGTTGAAAACGTGGAAAACGCTCCAAGAGCGTGAATAGTGTGTTTGTGGCTGCGGCGGGAAAATATTTAAATAAGTAATTGAATTTTCCTACTCTTGGTGGAACAAGTGTAAATGGAGATTGTCCAAAAATCAATTTTACTTTAGTTTGGGAATTCAAGGATATATTGGAGAAATAGTATCTTCAGAGTTCAGAGAGATTCCGAGTTCAATGGAGGATCCATACAAATCTTAAACAGGTTGGTACTCTCAATTATAGGCTTTATAAATTTTATTTTACATACTGTCCATCGACTTTCCATCTCCGGATGAAATTTAATTAATTGTTTTTTTAACCAGATTAAGTTCTGAATGATTTGTTATTTTTTAAATACATTTTTTGGCGTTTATTGAATATTAATTATTGGATCTTACGTGTAAATCACAAAAAAATTTGAATATAGGCAGAAAATTTCATTATGTCAAATTATTTGTTTATTCTGGTCTTAAACTCGTTAAAAAACTAATAATTTTTTTTACTGTATTTGCTTACAAATATATCTGCAAATGTTTGTAGAAAGTTAAGAAACATTTTCTTCTTTTTGTGAAAAATCCAGGTTTCAATTGTAATTTAATATTGAACTGTTGTAAGTGGCATAAACGGAGTATAAAACTTGAAACAATTCAATATGTTCAATCAAACTAAACATATTTGTACTTTCAATAGTATGAATATGCTATTAAATACTAGCTAAATAGCTAGTTGCTAAAATATCCAGCATTACTCACCTTATAATTCCCATTAGCATTATGAGTTGGCACAATGATGCAATGAAGCACTTCAAATGAGGCGTTGTACAAAATATTTCTTTCTCCTAAGGTGGTATGAGGAACTGAATTCGCAATATGAAGTCGTACAATAAAACACTCAAAATGAAGTGAATTTTTAATGAATTTGTATGAGGACCTAATTTAACAATATGAGGTGGTAAAATTAAGGATTTAAAGTGTGGTGAATTTTTAGTGACTTGGTATGAGGCCTTAATTTGACGATATGAGGTGGTGCCACGACATAATTGGAATGAAGCGATGACCAGAAGACTAATTTGTAGCGAGTTTGTATGAAGTGGTACAATGAAGCACTCAGAATGTAGTGAATTTGTATGAGGCCGTAATTTAACAATATGAGGTGGAAAATGAAGGATTTAAAGTGTGGTGAATTTTTAGTGACTTGTTATGAAGCCCTAATTCAACGGTATGAAGTGGTGCAATGACATAGTTGGAATGAAGCGATGACCAGAAGACTAATTTGTACCGAATTTGTATGAAGTGGTACAACGAAGCGCTCAGAATGTAGTGAATTTGTATGAGGTCCTAATTTAACACTATGAGGTGGTAAAATTAAGGATTTAAAGTGTGGTGAATTTTTAGTGACTTGTTATGAAGCCCTAATTCAACGGTATGAAGTGGTGCAATGACATAGTTGGAATGAAGCGATGACCAGAAGACTAATTTGTACCGAATTTGTATGAAGTGGTACAACGAAGCGCTCAGAATGTAGTGAATTTGTATGAGGTCCTAATTTAACACTATGAGGTGGTAAAATTAAGGATTTAAAGTGTGGTGAATTTTTAGTGACTTGTTATGAAGCCCTAATTCAACGGTATGAAGTGGTGCAATGACATAGTTGGAATGAAGCGATGACCAGAAGACTAATTTGTACCGAATTTGTATGAAGTGGTACAACGAAGCGCTCAGAATGTAGTGAATTTGTATGAGGTCCTAATTTAACACTATGAGGTGGTAAAATTAAGGATTTAAAGTGTGGTGAATTTTTAGTGACTTGTTATGAGGCCCTAATTCAACGGTATGAAATGGTGCAATGACATAGTTGGAATGAAGCGATGACCAGAAGACTAATTTGTACCGAATTTGTATGAAGTGGTACAACGAAGCGCTCAGAATGTAGTGAATTTGTATGAGGTCCTAATTTAACACTATGAGGTGGTAAAATTAAGGATTTAAAGTGTGGTGAATTTTTAGTGACTTGTTATGAAGCCCTAATTCAACGGTATGAAGTGGTGCAATGACATAGTTGGAATGAAGCGATGACCAGAAGACTAATTTGTAGCGAGTTTGTATGAAGTGGTAAAACGAAGCGCTCAGAATGTAGTGAATTTGTATGAGGTCCTAATTTAACACTATGAGGTGGTAAAATTAAGGATTTAAAGTGTGGTGAATTTTTAGTGACTTGTTATGAAGCCCTAATTCAACGGTATGAAGTGGTGCAATGACATAGTTGGAATGAAGCGATGACCAGAAGACTAATTTGTAGCGAGTTTGTATGAAGTGGTAAAACGAAGCGCTCAGAATGTAGTGAATTTGTATGAGGTCCTAATTTAACAATATGAGGTGGTAAAATTAAGGATTTAAAGTGTGGTGAATTTTTAGTGACTTGGTATGAGGCCCTAATTTGACGATATGAGATGGTGCCAAGACGTACTTGGAATGAAGCGATGACCAGAAGACTAATTTGTAGCGAGTTTGTATGAAGTGGTAAAATGAAGCACTCAGAATGTAGTGAATTTGTATGAGGCTGTAATTTAACACTTTGAGATGGTAAAATGAAGGATTTGAAATGTGGTGAATTTTTAGTGAATTGGTATGGGCAGAGTATACAGAGTAAAGAAACTTAAACGTCAACCGGCATAGCAGCGAAATAAAGCAGACGGACGTTGTACATGAATCCACTGAAAATCGTGTTGAATCCACTCAAAATCGTGGTGAATCCATTCAAAATCGTGGTGTGTCCGCTACGGTCGCTGGCAGCAATAAAGACTTTCCATTCTATGTGTTCTCTGATATGTGCGCTACGCTCGCTGGCAGCGGAAAAGAGTTTCTTTTCTCTGTGCTCTCTGGGTATGGGGCCCTAATTTGACAGTATCAGGTGGTGCAGTGACGTACTTGGTATGAGGCGATACTCACAATATTAATTTGTGGTGAATTTGTATGAGTAATTCATTTTACAATATGAAGTGGTCCAATTAACTAATATAAATGATGTGATATACGAAAGTTACTCACAGGAAATTTGGGTGAAAAGTTTATGCTACTATTAAAGTAGCAGTCACCATGGTTTATAAACTCCGGCTCACCATCTCCCTGGTTCTTGAGTGTAGTAAATACTGGTACCTAATTAGGAGTGTAATATTATTTGAAAAAATGTTACCCTGACATTACAAAGCTACTTTATATCTCTCTCAATCAGTTTTGACCACTCAATGAATGAATTGAGCTGTGCAGTGCCGGCCTCCGTGGTCTAGTGGTAAGCATGCTATACTCACTTTTGGGGGTTGTGGATTCGAATCCTGCCCGGCTTTTCTTTTTGCCTTCGAGTCAATTTGCTAGTCCTCATTCACTCAACACCTTGCAGACATAATTAATTATGGTGCAAGGTATAATAATTAATAATTTTGTTGTACAGAGAGATTTAAAAACGATGTTAGTGTACCCCCTTTGTAAGAGTAAAGCTTCAATGATGCGTTGAATTGTCTAATTCAGTTGTAGGGGAGATGAGTGGGCCATGTACCATAATATTAGTCACATTATTTACCATCATCAACAGGAATAAACAACGTTTAATTTTCATATACTATATAAGATCAGTATTGAATTTGAGAGCAAATATTTGCACGGCACAAAAGAATGCGGTATAGGTATATAATATTAATAACCGTCTCTTGTTGAAATTGATTAGCTAAATCCATCTGCCTATCCTTTACTTTTGTAGAGACTATATTTCAGTAATTACAGGAGGTAGTGGAACGTTGAAATTTAGTGCGTATTCAAAATTGAACACCCACATGGACTGTGGAAACTTTGGCAATAATCGAATAATAATAGTGCTCTAAATTTATATGCTCCCTTTCTTGGAAGGGGTATGTTTCAAGATTTCAAATAGATAGTGGATACGTTGAATATCCAGATGAACATATAAAGAGCACCGTTTAGAATTTAAAACATATAAGAAGCTGAAGTTTTGCCTGTGGTTGAGGTAATACAACCAAATGCCAATGTAAGCATTATATCTCAGGAGCCTAAGTAAAAAAATTTTTAATTTTTTCGAAATGGAAAATTCAGAGCAATTTTATTAATCGGACAGCAAAATACCATCTATAAAAGTTATTTAAGAGTTATATCGAGCCCTGAGTGCCAAAAAGACAGCATAAGGATTTTGGTAAAATTATCTTAGCATTTAATTTGGTTATTCATGTGGATTTCAGTATTGCGGCTTTATTTTTTGTTAAATATGCAATTAGTAAATAAGCAACAATATTATCGAACGATCTTTATTTTAGTTATCCTGGACTTTAGTACAGTATTGACTCGCTAATAATATTTGCAAAATTTACAACTCTAATATTATAATCACAAAATCAGTTTTTCAGTTCGCTGCCTTATGCAAAGCAAGGATCTTGTATGTAGAGAAATAATATAATATATTTCCTGAAATAGGATTGAACATATTGATTGATTTTTTTTATTTAGCGGCTGAATACTGTACTAAAATAGAGAGCTACTATACAGAATGTTTTCTATAGACCCATATTTTTCCTTATAAGAAGTAAACAGTAAGAATACAAGTATTAGGCATAATTTTAATACATCGATAAAATTAAAACATTGTAATTATTTTCTGTTTTCTACTTCGAGATTGTATGTGAAATTTTGGACAGAAATACAGTACTTTGACATTAATTCAATTATCATATAAACACTATGTTTAAATACTTGTTTCCTGCCGGTTGCAA
This sequence comes from Clusia tigrina, assembly GCA_920105625.2. Classification (NCBI taxonomy): domain Eukaryota; kingdom Metazoa; phylum Arthropoda; class Insecta; order Diptera; family Clusiidae; genus Clusia; species Clusia tigrina. The sequence goes on from OV050030.1 coordinate 422,900,175, forward strand.
CTGACTACGTTTAAATCATCGTCACAGGATATCAGATGGTCTTCAAGAACATTTGAACAGATGGAAGTAACTAGTACTCGTAACTAGTATTGCTCACGCAAATTTCAGTATACTGCTCTACGCACCGTTTGCACTTGCCTATTGCAACCATTCAATCCTATACAATTTCTTTCTTACTCTCCTTTTACTCTTCGAATAATAAGAAAAATGTCTCTAAAATAAAACAAACCAAGCCGCTTAAAATTGATTTACAATCCACCGCTTCTTCAATAAGCATAATGCAGAGTTCACATTTTCAGGCATGAAGGGAAAAATTGTGTTTCTCTAACGCTCGCTCGCTCGCTTCTTAGTTTTTCCAGTCTATGACGACAAATGCAAGTGCAATGTTGCAAATTTACTTAAGGGATAATTGCGCCCTACTATTATATCAGGCATCTTTAATATTTCGCTCTCATTCAAATACTATCTCAATGAAAAGGGAAGAAATAGACAAAAGTTATTATAACGCTCTTGAGTTAATGTTTTGAGCTTTGTTTGCCCGAAAACAAACTTAGAATGGGAGCCTAAAATGTTCGGTGCGAATACTATAAACACTCAGGCAGATCTTGAGTGAATTTTTCGAGTTCCATTGAGTGAAAACAAACTTAAAACAGATTCCTAAAGACAAAATAAAAATTAACAAATATGATTATTGAACATTTTATCTATTTATTTTGTATTTTAGGAGACTGTTTTAAGTTCATGTAATGAAACTCGCAAATTTAACTCAAGAGCGATTGTATACCTCCTGTTTTTCTATCTTCTTTGCTCATTGATTTTCTTTCAGTGTTTGACAGTTGATGAGCAAATTTTACATATCCAGATCACCTTTACTTATTTTGCTATGACAATGATTGAGGTTTTGACGTTTGTTTTCAGTTTAGACAGAAAAAAAAACTAATTTTGCAGTTTCCGTATTCATATACACCGTATTCATGAACACTTCCATCTGTACAAAATACTTCTATTCACACACTTTGTATGAATGGGTCTTATTTTCTACTACTCTTCAGAAGAATATTTTCTTTTTTATATGTAAACTCAATCTAAATTTACCCCCACACTCTCTTCAGTGCTCACCCCTTCCTTCTCTAATATAGGATGAATTGGATGAATAGATTTTTCTCTACCAAACGCAAAACGTAAAAAACACTCATACGCCACGTGTTTCACATTTTTTATAATCTGAATATGCGTGAAAATTCCATTATTATTATAGGGTCCAGCATGCAGCGACATAGTTTCTTTTTATCTCACAATCAATTCAATTTATTTCGCATTGATACTGAGTTTTAAATGCTAACAATAGCAACTCGTGGAACAATATGCACACAATTGAACAATGAAGTCGTGCTCAACTTCAAAGAAGAACGAAAATGCACTCCAACGCCTACAGTGAAACGTGCTTAGCTGCCATGTATTCTCCCAATTTGTATTTTGCATTTGTTTGGTTGTTGTTTTCGTGGTGTGCTTTTCAACCTGCCCCCGATGATGCAATTCCCGGAAAATGATATATGCCAAAACAACAAAAATACAAAACGCTCAAAACACCACACCACAAAGTGTCCTTGTCATCCTTGCTTAGTCCAATAATTTAAAAACAAACAAAGGAAAGAAAAGAGTGGGAAATGGGAAAATGTAAAAATAACAATTGCAAAACTTAAACGGGGCGAAAGAGGATTACAACTGATTTGTGTAGTCATAAATTGTTTATGTACCCTACAGCTATAACGTAACGACCTATTGCAATTGCTTAACGTCGTGCTAACTTAATATAGATGCAGATACAGAGGAGCAAACCAGAAGCTTTGTAAGAAACATGAAAAGCTTGTTTGGGAGTGGATTGGGGGCACTACTTGCCAATTATGAAGGAATTAATGCTAAACAATTTAGAAGCGTTATCGGTATTTATGGTGTAACTTCTGAGGCAATTAAGTCATAAAAGTATAGAATCATATTTTAGGAAGGAAATGCTTTGATAAAGCATTACTTGGAATATTGCTTAGAGTTCTACTAATCTCGTAATAAGTTATAGGATATGATAAAATGTAAAATATGGAACAGTTTTATTTTTTACTTTCAAATTAATTGTTCTCGAACAATTCTGTAAGAATATTTTTGTCTGATAATGCAGTTGTATTTGTCCAAGAACTCTGTATATACGTCTCTAAGATATTTTTCACACCCTACATTCACATAGACCGGCACGAGCAATTTACGTTTACACTAACTTTTATATAAAAGTATGTCTTGAAGTGTAATATCCTTTAATTCTTTAAAGTGGAATATCATTTGATTCTTTAAATCTATATGTGTCTAAGGAACATGAAATATATATTTATAACTATGTAAGAATATTTTACTTAACTTATTATTTTATGACTCATTTTCATGCATTTCTACCGTAGTGTTGATATGAAACATTTCAGTGTGTAGGGTTCTTCAACCGCATTCAGTTGTTTTCTACAAAACTCTTCCTTTTCTGCAAAGGACTACATGAAAATAAAAAACCACAATGTCTGATACCATTGTTGCTCTGTTTTGTGTATTCTTTGATATTTTAATATGTGTTTGTGCTCGCCTGTAAGTATCCTGTTAGCGGATAACTATTATTTATGAAGTGCTATTGCGATTGTAATCCTGATCCTGATCCTAATACATTTGCGTACAATTTATAACAATTCTTGTTCGTACATTTGCGTGCATTGATGGCGGTCAATTTGTATGTGTGGTTGGTGCTGTGGTCAGCGAAGGCGGTGGTGGTGATGGTGGCGTTATTGGAATTGATATGCATATGGCGCTTAAGTTATACACAAGGTTAACTGTGTTTTTGTCCTTACGATTGAGTGCCGTAATTGGCAAAATAATAAGTTACCTTTATCTATATGCAGTTGCATTAATTTCGATGGCATTTGTTTATTTTTCAATAATATATGCTGATTGGTGCAGGTAGGTTGGCTATTTAGGTTACGGTTTAATAAAATTGATAATTTTCCGAAATAATTTCATTTGTGTTGAAAAGAATTTAGTTTTTCCAGGCACAATTTCATATTTCATTGAAATTGCTTTCGTTTTCATTTTATGGCGACACAAACTATTTCCAAGGTTTAGTAACGCATCAAAGAAGCTAGCTCTCCACTTTTATGTCTCAAACACTTGACGGGCGGAAATGTTGCCAACACGTTTTTCCGTTCATGGCTGCGGCGATTTGCGCAAAAACAAACATTTTCAAATCCACAATAAAATATACAAATATCGCAAATGCCAGTTACAGTGGCGACCAGGCGTCAGGTATAGCAACATCACAGAGTTCCGTTTGCCAAATAGACTCTGCTGAGGTTACTGCGACTAATCAAAATGCCATAAATTGAGCCTTCCTTTAACTAAACTCACCTCGTTCTTGCCAATACTTAATTGGGTGATATAAAAATACAGGATTTACTGAAACATTGCTCGCAAATCTGTTCGATGCTAATAAAAATGTACCTTAATGAGTACGCCGGGATTACGCAGAATGTATGGTATTAAGTGAAACGGGGTGGAGGTGCGCATGTGCTGAAATGGAATAAGTAAGTTAACGAAATAGCGAGGGTAGAAGTAGACGTATGATGAACATAGATTTTTAGGCTGTGTTAGGTACGATGCTCACATAGTAAATTTCGGCTTAACTGACTCTGTACTAGGATAGTCTGCTAATATGGGTCCTTTTGCGGACTGCTTTAATTTTTCTTGGAAAATATATCATGCACAGGTTCAGGAAGTGTTTAAGTATTGCAAAATATGGTATTGAGGAGAGCTGCTTTGATGGGTGATCAATTCAATTCTATCCTATGATCGAGTGTTTCAGTTTTTATTGGCAAATATATTTTGCACAGATTTATAAAGTATCGAAGTATTGTTCCAAATATTATAGCTAAATTTAGGTAATATTGTGACTTATTTCCTATGACTACCCATCTCGTACATCCCATACACTTGATGGAAACACACCCTGAGTTTGGACCTACCACAACTATATGGAAGAATGCAGTTCAAAAGCGGGAAGTAAATAGCTAACTCCCGCGGTTGAAAACCTTCAAACTGTACTCATATCTATGCTAATACCAAAATCGAAGCTTTGGAAGGGTCGGTAACAATGTTTCAAATATTGATTTAGATTGATAGAATATTGAATGATAATAATAGAAACTGCACAAATATTGTTAGGGATCGACACAATATTAGGTAGTGCAGTTGCGGAACTACATCGATGCCTTTGTACCAAAACGGGAGAAGTCTAAGTTCTTAGCTTCTGAAGGTAGATAATTACATTTATCTTATCACTCATAATCAGTCTGCTGTGACATTGCAATGTTCAAATCTTGCTAGTGCCACTTCCTACTTTTGGAACAACTCCTGACACATTTGTATTGACTTCTTGATCTTATCTGCCTGGCTGAATGGTTAGTATCGTTAATAACTTCCTTTTGGTGCACGAATGCCAAGCACAGTATTCTGTTTTTATATTTCTATTTTTTCTTTTCTTGAAGCTCTTGCTTACAAACTGCTCATATGTCTTAGTATGGATGGGAAAATGTGCTTCGCAGTCCTGCCATTAGCTGAGTTCCCTTTAAGTGCGTGTGGTGTTTCATTACACACGCAATCGCTTCAAATGTTTCTCTACAAATACCATGAAGATGCGCGTAGGATAACGCAGCACCTACATACCGACTTTTCTATACAGAACTAGGCGGTACCAGTAAGGGCCATACACATAAAACTAATTTAATTGAGTCCGGTTATCCACACAAAAGCCGCAAATATCTGCAGCCAACAAAAGCTAATAACGCAGAGTATAAATATTGCATTTTATTTTTATGATTATTGTTAATACGTGCATATGTGTGCTGATTGTGGGCATGTATGCAACTGCGTGTGTGTTTTTTAGCAAGTGTGATGTTTTCTTTCTTTTTTTTATGATGTGATTAGATTATATTCTAAACAGGTGCCGCTTAATGTTTACTTACCAAATCCATTTCTAAGCTATTGCCTGTAAACACCCACACTCACTTATAAATTGCTATAGAAATAGTATTAAAACTACAAACGGAAAATTAGGGCCTTGCAAGTGGATGAGTTGAATTAAATTAAATTTGCATGTCATGTGCAGATGTGTTTTCTTATCTCTGGTAAGCAATATATTGAGCTTTTCTATGTGCGTGTGCGTATAGAGAAGTGGTTTTTGCGGCGTGTTTGCATAAACACTTGAAAAATCTTGATAAGCGTTGTTTTATTGTCACAAGATAAGCCGCCTTCGAGCCCACCACGACGGCAACACAGCAAGGAAGAAGTACAAATTTTGTTGTTGTCATTGTTTCGCAAAGAGCAGAATTAATTTAATAAGGCTTTAATTAAATAGGGACTAGGCATTATGTGTGCGTACAGCCTTCGCATGGAGGCGTATGAGTAATTTTAAGTTTCCATACGAGGGAAAATTGATGAAGTCAATGACTTGAAGCGAGATATGAATGGAATTGGTAGTGTTATATTTTTGGCATCTTGTTGAAGGATACACAGCAAAGTTTCCATAGCATCTGTGGCATGGTTAGTGTTCAAAAGTGTGTGAAAGCGGTGAAGGAAGCGTGTTTTGAATACTATGAAAAAAAACGATTGCAATTAGAAGTGAGTGAAAGCGGTTAAGGATGTGATTTTTGAATATAATGGAATATACGATATTATTGTGATTAGCTGAAATATTTTTAGTCTTGAATGTTGGAATTTTTATTCTTAACAAAGAATATTTTTTTTTAATGAAGTACATATGTATACATCTATGTAATCACCAACGTTCACCTTTTGACACACCCTCAGGGGTTTTCTATTTTATATGTATATTTTCTCAATTGTAGGCTATTGTTTACAAAATTTATACACCACCGAAAAGAAGCAGCAAAAGGAAAGGATCAGGAATTTATTGCTAGCAGTCAAGTCTCTATAGAGAGATTATAGGTAATCCCTACACGCATAGAGTCTTACATATCAATCCATACCAATACATTTTAATAACTAAAAAGTGATTGCTCACAGAACCAGCTGTTGCAGTGATTGAACTTTCTGTTTTATTATTTTCTAAATTAATGCACAAAAGTGAGGAAATCTTCCAAGAAATGAACAAATACACCTGCCTATACATATTTCCTACTACATACTCGTATACACAAACAGACACACGTATTCATAATGTCGGCTACGTATAAATATAAGTACGTAGGAATGCTATTGAATTTTCATTAAATGCTTGTGTACTCAATTGCGTGTGAGAATGGGCATCGCCCTGTGTACACATGTGCGAGCTCCTGCACACTTAAACACAACCATACTTGCATTCATACAGACGTTAGTGTGTGCCTCTGTTTGTACGCCTGGGTTTTCCAATAAAACAACACGTAAACAAATCGAAAACAAATTTGCGCAAATTAATCAAGTGTGAAATTTTAGTTGACTTCTTCTTTCACTGCTGCTTCGGTTATTTTTTCGTACTCCTGCTGCTGTTTTCCATAGATCGGTTGCGGTGTGAGATGCGAACTATAGTAGCAGCCGGAGCAACTGTTTGTTTGTTTGTATAGGTGTGTAGACGGTAAACAAGTGATGTTAGGCTGCGAACATGTGTGTGTGTGTGCGTGTGTGCGGGCCTGTGTAAATATAATTTTACATTATATGTGCCTGCATGTGGGTGCGTGTGTTAATCAAATCGTATAAAATTTCAGCGGCCACTCCAATTATAAATTGAAACTTTAGCCCCTTTTCCACTATTGCTATTGATACTGGCTACATATAGCGGAACACATATACACATTCACTCGTAGATTCTGCAGACACGTGTGCAATTACTTAGAATACGCGGTATTATCTCAACCAGTGAATTTAATTGCTTTAGGTGGCAAATATTTGCAATTGAAGGCAGCCAGCATAGTTATATGAATGTAATACTTGTATGTATGTATTCCTATAGGCATATGTGTTTGTAATATACGAATTTAAACTCACAGGATACGTATAATATAGAAAAAGTGCCAGTGCTTCTCAAAAAGGCATTTACATAAGCCTCCTTCTATTTGGTAGCCCGTAACTTCCTTGAAAAAAATTATAATCTGATTGCTTTACACGTGCCAAATTCTTGTACGAGTTGCGGTGTCGGAAGCGCCAGGATTAGGAGACTTTGTTATGTTTACATACTCGTACGTGTGTGTATGTGTGTGAGTGTCTGAGGCGACTCACAAGTCTCATGTCATCTTAAATTCTCATTAGACTTGTCAAGCCTATTTATAAAAATGTGCACAGGTAAGCAAGAAAAAATACGAAATATTTTCAGTTGAACACACAGACACCCACTTAAAGTGTTTCATAAATCGAAACGATTCCAATCAAATCAAATCGTATATTATCAATAAAAGAAATATATAATATATGTGTTTATTTATTTTTGCAATCATTGCAAAATTATAATTCAACATTTCCGTTTCCTTTCCTGGGAAGTTGCATGTTTAAATAACTTTCACCATTTTCCTCACACATGTGCTTTCCCACACTTCTCCGTTTCCTTAGGCTCACACACATATCTACGCCTACACACAAACAAATCCTCAAACATGCACACTAGTGTGTAAGCCTACAATGTCATGCATTTGTGTGAGAGCCGCAAATCTGGTAAAAAATAAGAACGCTTAAAATAGGACCCCGTATTTCACAGCAGTATTAAATGTTCGCTAGTGTGGTGGGCGTGTCCACTTCCGTTGTGTTGCTCACTCATAGTTAGCTACCTACCGAGTAGTTTCCTTCCAGGAACTGGAGCAGCAACTGTAAGTACTTAACTTATTTCTATATGATATTTATAGTAAGTTTAACTAAAGTGAATATGCTTCTTAACTGAAGAGGTTCACTTAGAATGAATCAAAAGAAAATGCGGTTAACTGTACTGACTTATCATGGCCCTCTACCTACAAAAGACTACCCCACTGGTGTACGAGTACAGAGTGAACATGCTTGCACGTACGTTGATGGGGAAAAGAAAATTATATGTGTGGCTACGCATATATTTCGAGGTGGTAGTCGAGTGAGCAAAAGTGACGCGGTAGAAGCGTCTCTTAGGGAATATACTTAGTATACGAGTATACTCGCACTTTAATCTAGGCAGAAATTGTATGAATGAGTGAAGTTTTCGCGCCACAACCATCTATGAAATTAGATTTCACTTCTCATATGCTTTCATATAAGTATGCAAATGCTTGTCTCCATAGTTTTCCATTCCAAATCCAAAGGACGAATTTTGAAGCTTTCGTACTTATTTACATACTCAACCTCTCTTTCGCTTTTGATGAGTTATAGGTCATAGGAAAGTTAAAAATAGCACCAAATAAACGGAAAAATCAAACTAAAAGAAGTAGTGTACAAAAAGAAATCAATATAAAAAAGGACATCCCACAGCAGCATGAATATAAAAACACACAAATAACCCAACTGAGGAGTGGAACAGGCGGCATACAGATTGCTAGCATGTACTCGAATAATTGTTGTAATTGACTCCTTTGGTATTGGACGAAATTATTCTGCGTGCTTCAAGCCGCACATACCTTGACTTGGGCACTCGTATGGATGAGGACGGGCACCTGATCAACAGAATATGCAAATAAGGACGATTGGTTGGAAATTACTGTATTTACAATTGGTGTTGGCTGGAGATGATTTTAATTTAGTTTACATTTTAGAACGTTTCGTCGTTTTTCATACTTGGTTGATCGAGTTTCCTTACTTTTGTAAGCCATCGAACAAATATCTACAATTCTGTAATATTGGCCTCTGTTTCGGGGAAGAATTCTAACTTTGATGATTGGTCGGTCTCGGCTAAGCCATTATTTATAAATGGAAGCAAAAATAAATCTCAGGGTTCCAACTCTCAAGAATATGGTAGAATACGCAGCAATTTATAGCGCAAGTCCATTGAACTTGTGAACTGTAACAGGTATCTTCCACCAACTGTTTCTCTATGCCAGTATTTTTCATATTAATATTGAGTAAACTCATTATATAACCAAAATATTGTTCGCTTACTCTCCTTGACTTCTCCAAATAATCACTGAAGGTTATATATGAAGAATACCAATAATCTGTGGTCTCACTTCAAGCCCCCTTTCACTTTCTGTGGTTGAAATCCACTCTGCTGAATTGCTCGTCTATTTATGAGCTATAGTCACACATACTCTTGTCTCAGTAAGGGTGATAAACTCATGTCGCATAACCCTGCCGGAAATCAGTTGTCTTGTCTTCTAATATGCCGATAGTCCTGGCAGCATGTGCTTCCATTAATTATAATTTAAATTGTAATTAGTATTTAACTAATTATATTAATAATGACCTAAAACTATTTTAAACTTATCAGGTCACCTCATGTTTGGTCAACAGTCAGTCGGCGTTCCCCAGCATAGACAGATTTATGGTCATACTACTAAACCTTATATAGACTGTTTTTCATGAAGTATTTATCGTTATTATTCGTATAAGGATTTCTAGACGCTCTTTTTCATACCATAATCCTTCAAAAGAGGAACAAGGATCTACTAATTTTGGAATAATGTTTGTGAAGCATGGTGAACACATATCTCTACATATCTCCATCAGCATTACTTCCTAGTAAGTCGAACTATGTAATTTATATCTGCCTTTTATATTCTTCTCATATTGCTGAATATACTTTAATGAGAGTTTAATGTCAACTCTCATTACAGCTCTATGAGATTTAGAGCTGAAAATAAAACGGAATTGCATGATATGAATACGATCGGAAAAGGTCATGCCTACTTTCCGTACGTAAAAGAGTCAGAATGTTGTTAAAACAGCTTGGTTGCTCTTGAAGTTATAATGATATAGATTCGTAGAAATATCATTTTATGGTATAATATTTTGTTAACTGTCCCGCCCACAATTCTGACTTTGAGATAATAAAAAACTAGGAACTCAATTTGATCACAGATTCAGAACAGTCCTAATCAAATAATGTAACTCTACTGCCCACTGCATTATTCAATGTGAGATACCCCTACATATAAGATTTATGAATGAAGTCATAGAAGGCGCATAGGGAAAGTACCTAGTTAATATAATAATTTATTTGCCACACCCAACTTCATTTGGGAATTTATGTTATATGTTTATACTCGTATATCCTTGTAATGTTCAGCATAAAGTTATATGAAATCAATACGTGCGACACAGTTTTGCTAGAGGGTTGGGTGCATCGTAATCGGTGTTAACAAATGTTTTCATATTACAGCATCATTTTTGCGAAAGTGTTTGATTACGTTCTGTGCGAAATTTCAATTAGTCTCGCTGCAGATGTTTAATATAATCATATTTTGTCTAGACAAAAGCACGAAGTAATTAGGCAGATGACAACGTAATTGAGGTTATCTGACATGTTGCACAATGATACAGGTGCATAATTCGATAATAATTATATCATCGTAACTAAATACGGACACGTTTCTTCTGACGTTAGAACTGGTGTCAATGCAAAAGGAGTCAAGGTGATGATGCATTAGTGACATTAACTTCAAAGGGATAATGCAATATTTCGTTAGATAAGTGCGGAGTTGTTCATTTAAATCTTGCAGACATTTGTTGCATCTGAGTGACAGGCTTTATGGAAGACAAATAAAGTCCATATTCAATTTTATGGTGTGAGGGAAGAACGCATTATGTCTCGTAAATGGATAAACATTTTCCTGATTCATTCACCATTTAGCGAAATGATAGTCAGCTCTAATGAGCTGTGAAAGGGAATGCTTTTGCATTCCCTTTCACAGCTTTATATTTGCAAGGACGAAACCATACTTTTAACATTTTTATATATAAATATAATTTTTCTGTGCACTTACTTAATGGTTCTCATGCAAGGACCTTTCAGTGTCCTAACCATTTACAATAGCCCCAGCTGCATTCAAATATAATCCCAGCATATGTCCAACTTGATGGTTCTTGAACTCTTAACATATGTGCCTGCTTGGATGTCAGACGACAATGCTGCATGGCATAATTGAGCATTGAGTTGCTAAGGTTTCGTGAACGCTTGCTAAGCCATCGAAATGCACACATTTTGCATTCAGCATTTCCAAGTTGATCTGAACGCCCTCGTACGCTTCATTCGAGAATGCGCCAAAATGCATGCAATGTCATATTTTCCAGCTAATTGGTCTCATTTACTTATGTTTGTTTGTTGAGCCTTTGAGGTCATGTGTATGAAAACTTGGAGCAATACACCGGAAAAATTCTTTGAAAATGTTGTTAAACCGACCATAAAATGTTCACATCCCTGATGCTTTACAGAGAACTCAATCCTCATACACATCCCCAGTCGTATGTGCTCTTTTTGGCAAGTCCCAAGGACCTTTCAATGTCACACTAATTCATTAGGCATGCAAGTTACATCTTTCAATTCCAATTAATGCGTATTCACTGAAAACCGACACATAGGCGTCTGGCAATGGTCACGAAGCTCGGCGTACAGTCAACGAACAAGTGGCCAGTGTAATGCTGCTGGATGCTGTCCGCAAGTAAGGTGATGGGCGTCGTGCACAAAATTGCAGAGGAACATCAGAGGAGATAAAATGTATTTGCATCAGCTGAGAAGGCAAGTGACAGCTAAATGACTCGTGCACCCAACTGCGCTGGTGTTGGCTGCATTAAAGAAGATTGGTTGCTATGCCGACGCATTCACGCTGCTATTCTTAATTAGTCTCTTTGCTGGTGACACTGAAATATTGCTGCAACAGCGTTACTTTCGGAGCTCATCTGTGTCCGTTTCAAACTGTTTCACTTTCCATGGAATTTGCATATTGTTTTGTTGGATGCATTGATTTTGCTGGCAGGGTTATAAATGTCGGTGTAATGGAAATGTCCGTAGAGGGCGTTTGGCTTGCTTAATTAAAGCTGGCACGTGTACGAGATTAGATTACGGAAAATTCTATTGCTGTAAATACTAAAAGTTCAGATATGATACGAGCAGTGTGCGGGGTTAGGGTATTAGGGTATTTATGGTGGCAGTATGCAAGAAGGTGGTACAATGGTCATCAATGGCTGAGTGCTTGGAGACTTCCTTCCTCGGGTGTTCTATTTATCTATGCAAGAAAGTTAAAGGCAAAGAAGGGATTGGACTGAACGAAAGTTCAACAATTAAAGTTTTAACTAAAAAATTTTGTATACGAGTAGAGTTAAAAGGTATATATGATAACAAGGCTTTATAGAGCTCGTTGTAATTTTGTATGGATGAACTTATAGTATATGGAGGACCTATTAAACTGCCGATATATCGCGATTATCAGAGATCTAGTAGAGTAAAAGCGGTGTTTAAAATCTTTATAGAATTTCTGAAAGATCGTTTCATATCGAAGCACTATAAAAACATCATACAAGCACTGTAATAGCTGAGAAGTTTAGTACATACTTAGAAGGGCATTAAAGGCTCCGCATCATTCTATGAATAAATGTAAAAAATACTAATAACTTTGTAAAAGCACAAAATTGGTTATAGAAAAGTTCATGAAAGCTGTATAAGATATTGGATATTTTCTCATGAATCTTTCAAGTTTGTAATGATACATCAGTCTCTCTTCTACAATCTTATATATACAAGTGCCCAAGTAAAGTTTCCTGAATATTCAGCAGAGGCGACATCATTGTATACCTATGCCTGCGAAGAGAGCACGAGATAAAACGCTAAATTTATATCATATGTTTATTAATTCACGTCCCTCCTCCTCTATATATGTGGTGATATCATCTGAGTTGCTTAATTACCATTTTCATCTAATCATACTTCCACATTTTGGACTACTCATCCATTTATGTGAGCTCAACTCCTTCCTCCTTGCCGGACAAAGCAAGCTACTGCACCAGAGATTCCGCCTGTATTTCAAAATACTTAAAAAGCAAATCCCCTTTATCTGCGCTAGACACTGCAGTCCTTGTCACGCGCTACCCATGCTAGAAAAATACATTCATACGAGTACATTAAATTTACATTGTTGCCATTTTACGGCTTATGTATGAGGGCGATTAGTGAAGCTATCAAAATAGGCCCGACTACATTTGGCATGGCATTAAGTACAAAACATGTCCCGTTGAAGGACACTGTAAAGATGATTCATTAAAGTGGCAGAAAACTAAAACTACTCAGACCAATTTAATCTCTCGTTCGTCCCTTGAGTGGCGAAATGTTTGCCTTCTATGCCTTGCATGTAGTGTAATAAATTAACTGAAATGACGGATTGATTAATTGAGTTGCTGAAGCGTAATTTTGTAAAATATATTCAAAGGACTGGACAATTGCCGCAGTTTTACTCCGAAGTCCTGTTTCCGTCGATCCGATTACTAATACTAATTAAATTGCATTAGAATGAACTTCATCAGAGTATTTTTCAATTATACGCTGCTGCCAACGGAAAGAACAGTAGTAACATGCGTCCCGGTCTAATTAATTGCAACACCACCCCCAACCACAACACACACACGCAAACAAATACACTTGTACCAACAAACCCGCTCCACTGCACCAACTAATGCCAAGACAATGTGCAACCCGGCTTAGCTGGTGTTGACATCAGAGCATACGCAGGCTTTGCAGGAAACAACAACACGCCCTTGCGTGTTTGTCTGTTCGTGGGTGTGTTGTCTGCGCTTCAACCGTGTTTATGTGCGCATTATCCTTTTTGGTTGGGCACTACTTGAGTATGCTTGTGAAAAGTTGCTTTCGCTGCCCACGTTTAGTATAGTTTTGTTCTCTATTTTATTCTCTAGTCTTGTTGCTGCTCACTTCCCTGCAGGAAATTACTATGATTGTGCGTGGATGAGATGCATGTGGGAGTTAGTGGTGACTAACAAGGAGCGCTATAGACTTAGTGATTCAAGAATAGTAACTATATTTATATATATTCAGTAATATTTCAAAATTAGAAGGTTTTTGGGATCATTATTTTCCGAAGACGGAGTCTATGTTCACTTCAGCAATTTATGTGTGGACCAATGAAACTGATTACTCCTCTGCAGCTGATTTGTTATATGCAATGATGGTACAAATGCTGGTCACTATTATGAATACTGCAGATAACAATTCAAGTGTATCATGCGGTTGAATTGTAGTGTTTCTCGACCCTCTGAATGGCATATTATATGCAATGTCACAGACTTATGAAACTTCAAATGGATTGTCCCGCTATTTATCAGACATTACATAAAAAAAGTAAACTGCGCCATTTTACAATTTGTTCCTTCTTACAATGTTTACTCTGAATTCCGTGCTGATGGCGATTTTCTGCTGGGATGAGTGCAATTTTTAATGTGCATCGTTTAACAATTGCAGTGGGTGCAAAAAGTGGCACAATCCTTGACAACGTCCTACAGCTAAAACGGCATTAATGCATTTAATTGAAATGCCATGTGGCCTAGGGGCAAAGAGATGATTAAATAAATTTGCATTGTAGTAGCTAAGGAGGATTTGTCACATTTAATGAAATGTAAGTGACAATATGGTAGCGTATTAGCGAATTTTTTTCGACATCTCTGGTGGTTGGTTGGTTGGCTTCGGTGGTTGATACGCATCTGCCAGATACATATCACAATTAGCACTGTAGCGCCATTTTGGTGCCACTTTTTCACAGAGTAACGGAATTATGGTAGGTGCTAAGCCCACCCCTTAGAGTTTAGGCAACATAGCAATTTCTTCGGATTGACCTCCGAGCAGTCCGATAGGTTATCAAGAAAGTACGCTTCCAGAAACCTACACCTTGTCCTTGCCAAAGCGGGGATACGCAGTATCTCTGCATGAATACCCACGCACCAGTGCCCAGTGTAAACTGCCGTGAGCCTAGCCGCTTCCGTGCGATCGCTCTTAATTAACTCGCGTGTTCTACCCGCATTGTATGAGTGCCATGTCGCGCGTGAGATTTTACAGAATGCGTGTAACCTCCACGTTCTATTTGCCAGCCGAAGACATTACAGGTAAGCGTCTCTTCTCACGACCCCAGGGGGACCGGCACTGACATCTCTAAATATGTACAAATTTCTTTCTAGAAATGAAATAAGTTTTAACGTCTTGTAATTGAGAAATAGCTTAAATAGTGAAGGTAGTACGAAGCTACAAAATATTTAAAAGCCTTGCTGATATAGTAATAGGTTCAAGCGTGACCCTTCACATGAATCCAGCCTGTGCAACTAGTCAACGGAGTGCCTCAGACTAAAAGGAGAAAGTGTACATTGGGCAAAAGTTTCTTTATATTTGTTTTATTTTATCATATTCAAGTTCAATTAGTGATGAGCGATAATTCCATACCGGCGATTTAGTCACGGTCCCTGAAAAATAACAGGGACTGACAATGACCGCAAATTTTGAACTGTTCTTTCAATCCACGTTCTTCTTTTTATATTATTATTTATTTATTAATTTCAATTACAAATTATATATACGAGTATATATATCTATCTATCTAGAACAAACTAAACTAAAATTTAATTATTTTTGGTTTTGAACTCTAAATATGTTGAAAATATGAAAAATATTGTATTAAAAAATAATTTTGTAAATTTTTCTGATTTAAAATTGAATTATTCACAGTGAGAGCGTCATTCGCCAAAAGGAAATCTGTTATTTCATTTAACGAAAGCATTATCAAGGAAACGCCTTAAAATAACGGCAATCAAAAGCGAAACTTCACCATTAACAGCATTCTTCTGAAATAACCGGATCGCTCATTTCTACTGTCAACAATACAATTGCCAGGCGTTTTTCTAATATTTTGTGCATACTTTTAGGGGTCACCTCTAGTGGAGCTGGTGCAGCGTGCAGTTAATGTAATAATCCCATGATAAAGAGTGCGCAGCTCGCTCTTTGAGCATTTTTACTCGTTATTTCTGCGCGGCTTTTGGTAGCTGCCATTTTATCATATCCAGCTGGCTAACATAACACCAACGTAAATCCTGCCCATGCAAGTTGTTACCAAAGCTAAGATTTGTTGTATGAATTTTGCTCTTTCGATTGGATTAGTCAATCACAAAAATTATTTACTCCTACTAGTCGGGTTAAAATATAAATTGAAAAATTTGCAAATTCGACTGCGGCCTCTTTCTCTTCAATACTCCTTGCATAATCTAAGAAAAATTGTTGGTCATATCATATTTTATTATATTTTAGTTTGTGAATACGGTTCCATTTCACCACCAAAGCGCCCTTCATAAGCGTCTCATATCTATGACTGCCGCTTCTGATCACATAGAGAACTAGGATAGGATCTGAAGTGTACCACACAAAAATTATGCTCTTTGTGATAGGCAATTTATTGAAGCTTTCGATAATTTTTGTGTACTTTATAATCCAATCGACATCTCTGGCGAAATGTTAATTTTCCGTTAAGGCACCACAGTTTTGGGCTGCCATTAATTCTTCGGTTAATATTTCAATAAAAAAGAATATAAAAAAATTACATGGGAGCGTTGTCCGCTT
Organism: Clusia tigrina; assembly: GCA_920105625.2. Classification (NCBI taxonomy): domain Eukaryota; kingdom Metazoa; phylum Arthropoda; class Insecta; order Diptera; family Clusiidae; genus Clusia; species Clusia tigrina. Next base: position 422,916,739 of record OV050030.1, read on the forward strand.
TTATGTGGTTTTAACGTATTACGATCCGACTCCTAAACATTTTTATGCGGCGCGGAAATACTTGCCACACACACAATCGCATATATATTATATATAGGTATATATGGAATAATATATGTAAGTATTTATATGCAGAATTCCTATGGATGCGGTAAAAAAAGGACATAGAACTGACTTGAATTCAACTCAACACAACGACACTAAACAAGGAGCAATGCCCATTAAAGAAAAAAACGAAACGAAATTCACCGCTAGACGCTTACGTACGTGGAATGTTGACAGGACGTTCGTTCTCTCTTTTTTTTGTAACGTTAATTTCTGTAAATTTTATTCATAATCATAATTCAATTAATTATGCTGAAAATTATGCATACACAGATGCGCAGACATATAAATCAGCGAGCTCGCACATACACACACTCATACACATACAGCAGTTATTAAGTCTTAGCGCCAAATGTTGCCAACAAAACAGTATTGAAAGTAATCATTTTTTTTTGTTTGCCTTTTTCGTCCATTAATTTTTGCCGTTTCACAAATTTTGTGAGCAGGATTGCTGAGCTGCTGCCCTTGAGCGTACTAAATTGTGAATATTTGTAGGTACGAGTACGCGCCTTCATATCTGCTATAAAAGTTTCAGCCCGAAGACGACAAACGGCGACAACAATTTGCTATGGATTACTACAGTTGTTGCTACGAGTATTGCTGGGATAAACGCTGTGAAAGTTGCAGCTATATCCTGACTGTTGTTGTTGTTGTTGCAGTAAAATCACAAAAAATTAATGAATGATAATAAATCCACTTGACAAAGCATTTCGACGAATACGCATTAGTACTCTATAACTCAAGTCAGAATACAGCGTAAATAATTTTATGAATTTGTGTGCCGGCGCACGTACACACACTGTTATACGCTCACAGTTAAACACACACAAAGACACATCCGCAAACACACACTTACACACATTGTGCCATACTTGTGAACATCAACACGAATATCAGAGTAGAAACAAAAGCCCGATTAGCAGCAATAGCAATAGCAGCAGCAGGAATAGCAGCAGCAGCATCAGTCAGTGCCATCAGGATCATCAGGAGCAACTCCAGCCAATACTTGAGTCATTCATAACGCGTTTATGATTGTGGAATTAGTGTCGTCATTATTGTCATCCACTTTCACATACAGAGGCTCAGCAATATACTCACAGACACTTTCATGCACACATGTTGTCGACATCTCCATCGCCAGCACCAACGACATCACCATCACCATCACCAACGCCATCGCCATCGACTTCTTTCATTCAATGTCTGCCTTCACGGCCTGGCCTAGGCGGAATTGCTGCGGTGAATAATGAATAAGCTCTGCCAGCATTCTACTTTGCATTACTGCCTGTGGGTAGGATGAGGACGAGGAGGAGGAGGATGAGGCGGAGGTTATGGGTTGTAAATTCCACTTTTAGCAAATGTCACATCACTGCCAAAGAAATTTGCGCATTTCTATTGTTGAGCCTTCTTTTTTATATACAAATATTTCAATTAATATTTTTTATGGCTTTTTTCTATTGTAATTACACGCACTTTGGTGACATCATCAATGCAATTTATATTTTATTTGTTATTTATATAAATTTTTTATTTAAATCCAGGACTATGATTAATAATACAATTTGTTTTGCGTGTACTACTTTGCTGCGCATCACTGAGATTAATTTCATTAATTAGCTGGAAATTAGCGTAGTGTCTCGACAGGCATTTTCCGCTGCCAGCCACTGTCGTAGTTTGTTTATGATTTACTTAACTAATTGCATTTGCTACCGATTATTTATTGTTCTTTCCCTCCCCACTCAAGCAGTGGTTCTATAATCTTAGCTTTGAAATCCATGCTTGCAATTCAAACACAAATAATCTGCTCGTATTCTATGCTGGCCGCGTGAATCACAATCATCATTAATAGTGAAGTCAACTCGCTGGATTGTTTGTTTTTGCATAATCTCCCGTTCACCAATGAGTTGTGTACACAGGAAATTTGGTGGCTTCTTCTTTGTGATTGTATTGAGCCGAAGATGTGCTTGAAGTTAGGTAGGTGGGCTTTTGCACCATCCTTTATAATTAGAGAAGTGAAACGTGATTTATTTGAACATTTGACGAAAGAGTTTGAGGTGAGCTTTTTTGACAGGAGCAAAAAATAAACAAGGATATTGTTGTAACTGTATAATTGATAAGAATCAATCAAATTATGTACTCATCAAAACGGTGGAGCACGAATGCTTTTTGTGACTGAACGAAATGTTGACAACCTACCAGCAAGTGGAGTCTTTCGTAGATATAGATTTAATATGTCAGGAAGTACTAGCACCGCGGCCTGTAAGGACCTATTGTGCTAACCCCTATATTTCACTCTGACCTTAGGCTTGAAGTTTCCGAAGTCTTATGCTTTTTCTCTGCGGTAATATGAACCAACGGTCGCAGGTTCAACTTCAGCCCCGGGCTTGGTCTAAAAATGCTTCTTTCTAATAAATCATTTCTCTTCGAGTCGATGGCCTCAGTAGTTAATACTCATTGGTCAACCCCAGTCATAATCAAATTATAGTGTATGATATAATAATAATAATAATAATAATAATAATAATGATGAACCAACGATACAAAATAATACTATATAGGAATAAATGGATATGGTGTACAAACCAAGCCTTGGGTGAGGCAGACTGTTCAACATCATGACGGTAAAAATGCCTGCAAAGGTGACACCAGAAGATCATAACACAAAAGTCAGTATAAATACTATACTGTATCGTAGCTTGATACGATATACCTATATGGTAGCTTGAATAGATGAAAGTTTCATCGTGATATAGATGAAGGTTTCATCGAAAATTCCTTCGAAACGAACTTAAACATGATCCTTCAAAGCGTAGAACCAAAAAGGAAACTTCTCAAAGCATCGCTGTATAAGCTCAATTAAACACAGAAGAACTTGCAGAAAAAGGTTCGTTGCTGTTTTTCTACCTACTATTACTCAGTTTTCCTCTTTCTTGCTCACTATTCTTCTTCCTTGCTTCATTTTTATTGAACATTTCTTTTGAAAGATGTAATAGAATCACCAAAAATGTTCCTTACTCCCTCACTCATTTTGCCATTGATGTTGAAATGTTTTATTTATGAATTTAGCATAAATTACTCGTACCTTGGAACTGTCTCGCACATCCTTTGACTTACATTCTCATTCCTTTTGTATACACACACATTTCCACTTAATCCGTGGGCGAATTTATGTGCTGCAGATCAAAAATTATTGTCAATAATTTAAACAAATGAAAATAAATCAATTGCAATGTAAGGATAAATTGAATTTTGCTGCCATATGTTAAGCGAGTGTGAAAAAAGCTGATAAGAAATTGATTACTTCCATGGATTCACACTGCGCCAGTGGGCTTGCCCGACTGCCGTCTTGGTTGGCTTTGTCCTTGTCGATACACAGCTGCCAGTGCCGGTTGCCGGTTGCCGGCTTCCTGCTCATGCTAGTAACTTGAGTCTATTGTTCAGCGTTCTGCTGTGCAGAAGCCAGGGAAGTGCCAGATGCGCATGGTGAGTACACACGACACGTGTTACCATTCTTCACTGTCTGAGAGTGTGCGTTGACGCTTTCTTTGTGTCTTCCTGAATGCAAAATATTGAAAAGTGTCAACGTCATCTGCTGTAAAGAGACGCTGCAAAGACGTTTGTCTGTCTCGCAGCATGGCGCGCTGTTGTATTGCATCGATTCTCGATGTGGGTGTTTAATTAAATAATTTCCTGAAGCAACAAAATTAGTGGGAAATTTATTGACTCACACACTCACACACAGAGTGGGAGAGAGTGTTGGCAAGTGTGGCTTCATTTTGCCAATTTCAATTATTTTAATAACCCTGATGATGGGGTAAACCCGCATGCACACACTCCTTACCAAGTCCATCCGAATGCAAACTTTTCAATGCATATATACGGAGGAAACGTTAACACAGTCAGACACGAAAACTGCATTTGTCTTCCCTGAGAACGCCTTCGTGACGGCTCCATAAAATTTGTGTGCCATAAAAGTTTTTGCAAGTGAAAATTCTGTCTCAGAGTTTTATGGAAAAATAAAAATAACATCGAAAAAACGAGCAACTGGAAATACACAAATACCCAAATGAAGCCCATTAAAGTGTAGCACTACAAGGGACGGTGTTGCCCGTATACGAGTATTTGCCTGCTAAGCACAAACCAACTGCATATAAAGAATTTTCCTCATAAATTTCAAATTCAGACACTTTAAATGTTAAAAGAACTTCCGTACGAATTGTGAGGCGACCCGCCCAACATTCACAGAGCTCCCAACTATCTGGCGGTGGATTATAACTGATTTACCCATTCGCGCCGTGCTGAGCGGACTATTTTATTGGTAGCACAAATGCATGCATTATGTTTATGCCAAGTATAAATTTGCATTGCTGGTGCAAATGCCCCTGACATGGACATTTATCTTCTGCCACTGCAGTGGGTGGACACCATGATAAATCTCAAAACTTATCGATTTACGAATCCTTTCCAAATGACACTCGTCAGTGTACATCAATCATAAAAATAATCAAAACAATTTTTATAAGAGCGTTTTTTATATGAGTAGTAATGGAAAATTGGGTATCTTACGATTTTTCTCTAGAAATCATATCATATGAGTTATTCTTATTCGTAGGAAAGTTTTTTATAGCTTCTGAAGAGATTTTATGAGTTAAGCTTTCAGAGATAATTTTAGGGGTTAGAATTCTAATAAAAAAAATCCATTAGAATGCAATTCCAACAATAATAACTCATATTGCCATTTATGAGAGTAGTAGCTGGCGGAATTTTCCTTGCAGCAAAGCATCCTTTTACTTAAATAAGGTTTGCTTCAGATTTTTATGTATATCAAATTGGTATAGCGATTGCTGAGTAGTACATAATTAAAAATGTTTCATTTCAGCAAGTGGATACATGCAAGTGGTTTTGAGTTACTCTGCAGCACGTCGAAAGTGGAATTCTTTTCCATCTGTCTTCATATTGTGAACAAACTACTATGTCATGAGAAAAGATAGTATAATAAAGGGGGTTGTTTTACTTCTCACAATCCAGTGATTAGAACTGCAATCTCATTTTCGTAATAACATGGAATATATAGGTGGCCATATGCTTTAAAAAATCGGTTGAGTTATGGTGGATATACCAGAAAATATAAAAGCCATAAACAAGTAGCGATAAAATAACTTGAAGACCATCAATATCTGCATGAAATGAAGGATGATAACTATTTAATTCATCCTAAGATCCTAAACAGGAACTATATTTTAAAGGATATGGATTCAGAACCACATTGATCCATGTCCTTTATACTAGAGATCAATATCTGTATGAAATGAACGAAGATAACTATTTAATTCATCTTAAGATCCTAAACAGGAACTATATTTTAATGGATATGGATTCAGATCCACATTGGTCCATGTCCTTTACACTAGAGATCAATATCTGTATGATATTTTAATTTTATTGGAATCAGCCAGATTTGTGAACAAACTTTAGTAGATATTGTGTCTCTAAGTAGCCAAAGTTTGGACTACTTTGAATGTCAGTGCCAAATACATCAAAGCTGATTCTAGCGAAAGCGGGGCATACGCACAAAAAGTTGTCAACCGTCTCCTTTTCTTCTTCACAGGCTTGGCATAGTGCGGTAATGCCTATCTTTTGCATATGCTTAGTCCATGCAAAATGACCTCTCATCAGTCCTACAAGAAGTCTGCAGTCTCTCCTACCAAGTGAGAGAAGAGACCGTTCTATCAGAAATAACAGGCAGCATGGCCTTTGCCCAATTGCTTCCTCTTACAGCCCCCCATTCGTGATTCTGTACACATGCAACCCAATCACCAATAGTGGCCTTAATGGCAGCAAAAGGTATGGGAAGAATAGGTTTCGAGCTAGTAAAACAGTCCCCATATCCCTTATTCGCTACTTTGTCCGCAACTTCATTCCTCATAACACCTAGTGTCCTGAAACATATGTTAGCAACCGATTGTTATGCTTTCCAACATAATTCAATCTGCATTTGCACAACAGCACCAACTGGGAAGTGACAAGGGGTCTGAGTAAGGCCTTCAGTGCAGTCTGACTGACACTTTTGTATTGCTTTTATTCGGTAATTATATAATAAAGCTATTCCATGAAGCTGATGAGAATTGGAAGTGTCCATCAGTAGTGAGATTGAGTTCATCCTAAGGGGTCAGGCACTTTTCTTTCTGAAAAGTTCCATCAGGAGCTAACGAGTTGCTCTCATTGATTCTGACGGTACCCAACTTAGAACTTTTCCGCTCTCTTCTGGTGGAGAACAAATATATAGGTACGATTAGCATAAACGAAGACGAACATAAAGTTTTCCGTTCGGCTTCCACCTGCATTAGGCGAATCATTATGGAACAAATACCCGAATATAATGGGCCATGAACGAAATTACGATCTATAATTGTAGATTTGCACATGCATGTCTCATACTGTCCTATGTATTACATATTTATATACATAAGTTCAGGCAATTTAATTTATTTATTCTTGATGGAGCATTCATGCTCATCATATGACAAAATGTGTGGTCACCACTATAAATGAAGATAAAGAAATGTTGCTACTGCTTCAATTCGTTCACAATCGGAACAAAAGAAGGCTTTCGCTTTTATGGACTCGTTGGCAAACGTTGAGTTTGTAGCTATTAATAGCATCCTCAATATTATTCCTGATTCCTTTTGCCTTTTGGTGGCCATTCGCCTTATTATGATATTACCCTGCTCTGTCAGTGTTCAAGACTATTCGAAATGCTGGCCAGCAAAAGGCACAAAAAGTAGTGTTAAAGACTTTAACGCTTTGCTGACTGCCTCACAAAAGCGAGCATCATGCGGCTAATGCCTACAACACTTCGGTGTAGGTTCAGAGTTTCATCTTGAAATGTGTTCAAATGTTTGTGTTTTCGTACAAATCTATTACAAATGGATCCAGGAGAAGAGAAATAAAAACAAAAAACAAAGAAACTGGAGAAAATAAAATAAGAATGTTGAAAGCCCTCAGGAGTAACGTAAATATAGACGGGATGAACGGCTATGGAAGGATGCTCTTGATACTGATTTAATGTGGAAAGACTACATATTATTGACTCCCACTTTAACACACACACCAACACACACAATATATGTGTGTATATATTCGTACATGCCCACTCTTAGGCAAAGCATAAGCACGCATGATTGATCACATAAGTATTTGTGCGTGTATTAAATTTCATGACGTTCTCGAGTGCGGAGTCTCGAACACCCCAATATACGCTTGTATTGCTATAATTTGTATTATTTGATTGACGAAATTGAGTGCTACTCGTGAATGCGGTCTTTATCTATTCTGTTCGTTTTGTATTTATAGACTGGTAACCGGTTTAATAGACAATTTAAAATTAACGCATACATTTGGATGCAAAATTGTTGAATAAAATTACACACACCCGAAATGGGCATCATTTGTGTGGGTTGCCCGTTATGGGCCATTTCGGGGCATGTTCAACACTTCGCTTTAACATATATTCGTGTGAATAATTTTGATAACCCGAACACACTGCGCCACATTAACTTCGCCGACTCCCCAGCAAACAAATTTTAATGGCATTTATTGTTTACCCTACTCCAGTGCGTACACCATTATACGCAGCCATCCCCCGCAGCAGAGGAATTTCAATTGCGTGCGGTGTTACGGTGTTACCTTTAACGCAGAAGACGCCTAAAAGTATGCACGGCTTAGATGTTTACTTTACACTTACGCTATGCGATCAAAAAAGTGTTATTTAAATTATGCCGAAATTTTGTGACGCATGTTGTTGGTTGTTGGTTCCCTGTCTGGCTGCGCCGGGCTGATGTTGTGTCGAGTTCGTGTTGCTATTCCCGTTCATGTTGCTCTTCGAGTTCGAGGTTGGAGTTGGGTGTTTTTGTTCACACACATAATTGGATTTAACACAAATAAATGTGCACCCACACACGAGTGAGGGCAATTGAACTTTTACCTTGACTGTAATTTTGTCGCAAAGGGTCTCTGGTTCTGGTTTTGATGTTGCTGTTGCGGCTGCCTTGGGTTTGGTGTTGATGTTGTCGCAATTTGACACGCTCTTAGAGTTTGAAGGCAAGCAAAGTGTGCGTGTGGTGGGGGTATGCTTACGTCTAGGTGAGAGCGCTAAGTTTTATTTGAAGTTGCCTGAAGCGTTGATATTAGCAAATTCATGGCGGAAGTTTTTTTCAAGCTACTCCCTCCCTCACCATCTGAACTGACACCTGCAGTTAACGAATTTCCATAAAATAAAAATATGTTAAGTTAGACAAACGCTCACAATTTCAGTTATAGGCATTTTTAGTGTCGCTTGTAAAAATTAAAGTCACAAATTTATGTCGGCATTTCCCTCATTTATAACCACACTCATTGTACGCACTGCGCCAAAGGTCAATTTTTTTCATATATACACGCATAGGAGAAATAATTCTTGAGTCGCTGGAATCGTTTATCACTAAATTTTTTTTCTTCTTATTTTTTTTTATGTTTTACGTTCGTTTGCTCACAAATTGCCTGAGGGATTATCTAAAGTAGTATTAAAATATTTTTGCTTCTACTTTAATTTATCATGCAACCGAGCAGTTTAAGTCTGGGGCGGCATTTGAAGCTGGTATGTTTGTGTATATTAAAGTTGAGTTTGTGATGCGATGAGTATGTGAAACTGAATTGGTGTCAAGTAGCTCAAGTTTCAATGGATAATGGATAACAATCTATGTCATATATGCTACCAATTTTGACTGTTCACTGCTATTAATTGTAAGAGTGTCCATGGTAGTGTGTATGTAAGCAAACCAGTGTTTCTTCACCGATCCGATGCGGGGGTGTTTCTTTAAAGAGCAGCAAGAAATTCGAAAACCAGCAACAGTATTTTAACTGTTAGATGCACAAGGTTTTCCGGGAGTTTTTCGATTCTTTATAATTTTTTGAAAGCGATATTATTTTTTACTATATATCTAGGAAAATGTGTGTATGCTAATAGTTTGAATTACTGGATTGCATTAAGTAATACAAAAATCCATTGTTTGAAGATTTAATTAACATGAACTTTGACCTCTTAATTCCAATGTAAGTTTACTCTTTATGCTCCCTTAGGGCATTTGAAAAGGTAACTAGGTGACTGGGTTCCAATCAGCTTCTAATCTGCTACTTGCATTTCAGTACGGTTTTATGAATGGCCCTCACCTCAGCTATTTTAAAATTTATTCAGCCGCTACTGCGTATATTTACATTGTAATTTTATTGTAATTAACATTTAATAACTTTAAGTTACAGAGGGTGGGAGGTGCTGTATTCTCAGAAGATTTGAACATTAACATATTCTTTAGGATGCCCGACCACTGCAGTGTTTTTCAGGCAGAGGTCGCGGCTATAGAGGCAGGACTGTCTTGGCTAAGGAAGAAGAAGGTATGATATTTGCATTCTGTCCGACAGCCAAGCAGATTTGCGCTTCCTGGATTCGGCTATTAGCACCTCCAAAGCCGTCAAGAGCTGCCGCAAATCTTTAGACGAGATATGTAAGCAGACCCGTCCACATTTGGGTTCCCGGTCACAGAGATATTCCAGGGAACTGCAAAGCGCATGAACTTGCCCGTGAGGGTACTACCATACCGATTGAACCAGATAGGTCGAACTTCGGAATTCCTATTGTCACATGTAAGCTCTTGGTAAATACAATATCCTTAGGCACAGCGGGCAGGCACTGGTCTGAATTTTCAGGATGAAAAATAGCTGGACAAACCTGGCCAGAGATAAATTTCAAGCGCTCTAAGGACCTAGTGGCTCTAAATTGACAAAGCATAGGTTCCGTGATTAGCGTCCTAACGGGGCACTGGACTCTAGGCATACACGGGTGGAGGCTGGGGATCGCCTCTAACGACTTCTGCAGGAGTTGCATGGACGAGGAGGAGGAAGAGTCCATTGCTCACCTGTTGTCCGGCGCTATCCAGAAGGAGGCGCTCTTTCCTAGACGACTTCTTTCTGGACTCTTTGGGAGATATGTAAAAAAAAGAAAGATTAGCTCCATCAACTGCTTCATTAAAAGCTCCAAATGGCTGGACCTTTGAAATGGATGGGAGCTGTTGTCTCTTGCGGTATCACAAACGGTCAATGTTGGCCTAAGTGCGCCCTTCGGGCGGCCGCCTTCCCTACCTACCTAACATTTAATAATCAAAATAATGATAAAAAAATGTATTAATGAGATATTATTATATCTTACACCATAATTAATTATGAATGCAAGGAGTTGAGGCACGAGTAGAAGCTATAAAAGCCTTCGACTCGAAGAGATGATAAATGAACTAACGAGTAATAATTTTAAAGCAGTTCGCTCTTTATGAACTATAACTCGTTAGTTCTGGCCTGATTGCAGCGAGGAAACACATAATCTCTAGAGCAAGGAATTCAATCATATTGGGTCTCATGCATAAAACGTGAGTTTGAGCTCCGACTTGATTTTTCGAGTAAAAAGTGCTTGGCGTATGCATAAAAAAATTTGACTCACACTCACTTGCTTTGACTCACTGCTTTTGTTTGAACTCATATAATTTGTTGGAACTCCGTTACATATTAGAATGGGAGTTTAAGCTCATTAATCACAAGTCAAGTGCACTTGCTTGCACTCATTTTTATGCATACCAAATTGAGCAAAAGCTGTTGCAGCTTGTTTGAACTCAAACGATAAGCAATGGCTCACATGACTCAACTCAGCGCATTTACTCGTTTTTATGCATGAGACCCATTATTTTCATATAGATCGATGTCACCATACCAACGACGGTTGTTTTACACAACTTAACATTTTTGTTCGGATCTTCCAAAAGGACCCAACTTGGTGTTGCTGCTGCCTTCCAACCAAAATTTTTATTAACTTCTACTTCGTCGAAATGCAACGTGTAAAATTCAAGATCGAACTGCAGCCTCTGAATAATAAATACTCCTCGAACAACTAACTTCGAACTGAATACTAAATAGTCGTCTCAGACAACAACCAAAGCTAAATAGCTGTGGTCACATACAATTCCACTTAAAAATTGGTTTGTGTGTTGACTTTACTCGTTATTCAATTCAACGAGTTTGAAGTAATCATTGATTTAGCTCGCTGATAATATTACCGGCAACATGAAAGTCACTACCACCAACTCACTGGGCAGCAAAAAGTCGCCGCTGAGTTCATCGCTAAACAACAACAGTGCTGAAATATTCAATTCATTATTTTATAGCATAATTTATTTAAACAATTATGAACAACGAAATGTTATATTGCGCTAATGAATATATACATTGTACTTAATTTCTTCATTAAAATTAATGTGGAAACTTTTTGGTTGTGCACTTTTTGAAGGAGTGAATGGTTTTTACAACACAAGCCCACATGCCAAGCATTATGCAAAGCATTTTTCTATATTGTTTAGCTAAGGCTCAAGGGTAGCTACGCCTATTTATATGTGCAATTTTTATAATTAGGTTAGCCTTCTCGAAAATAGGTCATGTTTGTTTTTCAAACACACAATTTGCGTCAGTGCATGAACGAAGCCAATGAAATTTGTTTTTGTTTACTTGTAAAGGTATTTGCGTCAGGGCTACGGTACGCATTGAGGGTGCCCAAAGTTTAGTTAACCAAATGCTGCTGACACCATTTCAACCCAGAAAAGTTTTGAATAACAATGCTGGCAATTTTGCGGTCTAACTGCTTTCAATAATTTGACACAATGGGTGGGGAGGGGAGGCGGTTGAACATGTTCGGCACTTTGAGGCGAGTGGAGCAGTTTTTAATGCGTTCACCGACAGGATATCAATTTCAAGAGTAGAGCAAAATGTGACATTGTGTGACAAATGTTGATGTAGAGCCAACTTCATTGTAGGCAAAAGTAATTTTCAATAAAATTCAATTTAAGTTTTAGAGTAGCTAAACAGACAAAAAGTGAACAAACACGCGCACACGCACACGCACATTGACGTACACGCAGAAAAAGTAACTCGGCCAAGGATGGAGAAAGGATGACAACCACATAATATGTGGTGCACAGAAGCTGTGGAAGCCAGTAGCCAAGGCAAACAATCGCCACTGTATGTAAAAACTTTATTAAATGCGCACGGAAGGAACTCTCGCACACATTTAGCATTTACTTTATATGGATCTGTATCGGTGCACAAGGATAATGGGACATAGAATGACAAGAACCAGAGCAGCAACAGAACAGAGAACAAGGAGAACAGGAATCAACCAGCTGGCCAAAGGAAGCGCCAGTGGCAAATGCAGCCACCGCACTGTGTGCACATGAGCACAATGGGCGACCACAATTCCACCGCCACTGGCCGTGTATGTGTGCAAAAACTGTGCTAAAGTACTTTTTATTGTTGGTGGGTGGTGTTGCTGGCTCTTACATATTTCAATGCTCACACAACGAAATGGGCAGCGGTGGCACAAATTGTATTGGCGCAGATAAACAAAAGTTCGAAACGCATAAAAAGGCAAAATAAAAGATACTCGCACTCGCACTCGCACTCGCACTCGTGTAGAAATATAAATGGCATAACAATGAAATAAAGAAGCTAATATTAAATTGTTGGCACAAAACGTTGCATACTTTTGGGAAGTTCCCATTTGCGCTTCTGTTTTTTATGGAGTTGGCAAATGTAACGTTAGAATTGAATTGCGGCAAATTGCAAAGTTTCGGTGCTTTTTACACTCTCCTTTCTGCAGATGAATATATTGAAGAAAAAGAGATTGCCTTGTTATAAATATGTAAGTAATTCGGCGCCAAAAAGTATGCAAGAGTTTATATTTATTTGGTTGAAATATGAAATTTAAAACGAGTAGTAATATAAACGACCTTCGAATGCGTGCGTAAATCTCAATTTGTGTCAAGTTTCCATTTGTGGCCAAGTTTTATTTCTTTTTGGCCTTTGTTGCGACTCAAATTCACCATAAAGACGTTTTTTGTATGTACACAAGCTGGCACGCAAATCCCATGGCACTTAAAAAGCTATTAGCTGAGGTGTAAAACGGCCAGACATTAATGGATTAAATCAGTGCGTCTCAAGCTTTTTGGGACCATCGCCCCCTAATTTGCATGCTGTCTTCTAATGTTCGCCCACACTGGCTGTAAAGATATTTTCAGAGACATGCTTGTGGAGCAAGTTCGGCAAGAAAGATTGGAAAAATTTGTGGTGTGATGATATTTTTGGTAGTAAGGAAGAAGTACGAGAATCAAAAAGAGAAAACTTGTTGGCATATATCCAAGATGCTTCAATCAACGCCGGAAACCTCTTGGAAGACACATAAGTGGTGCTACTGCAGTACTAATAACACCGTCGCATTGGCGTGCCAATCTCAGATATTTTTCGCTGCCGCAAAAAAGTGTCGCAATGTGGATGAAAATGTCCTCTGGGATTTCGATTTCGGCATATATTTTGTTTTCAGCTTGCAATTAGAAGTGAGGCACCTCTATAAAATAGTTAAATTGATTTGGCTAAAACTAAGAAGTTGAGTGAGCATTTCGGAATAAAGTTTCCAGTGAGTAGATCATACAGACTTTTGATTAGTTCTTATCTTATGTAGATACATATTCCTTTTTAGAATGAGTTTTGTTATGCAAAGACGATTCAAATCTCAGACTTAAAATTCAACCTGTAGATAGATAGATATATTTAAGGGTGTTATATATTCAACCTGTAACTCCTTTATTTCATTCTGGGGTGCAGAATATAGTTTACTGCTGCTTCTTAAATTCTGCTTAACTGTTCGCTTCACATAATCCTTGAAGGTGCTTTAATATCTGCTTGATTGTCATTGTTATTAATGACTGGATTTCCTTTCCTGCTCAGCGATCTGAAGTTCTATTTTGGAATGATGTAATGAACTTAATTTTATATGAAGACACTACAGAGCCTTCTATGTGGATGCGTCTGAATGTACCGCTCACAGGACTAAATTTGAACGTGTTCTGGGATATAATATCCCATTCTATATAGTCTCCAGACAATAGTGTTGCTTGCATTTCATTACGGGATACTGTACCATCAGGTATGCTGTGAAGGTAATAACTAATTCATATGTCGTTAGAAAAAGGTATTCTTTTTCTCCCTTCCTTGAAGCTGGCAGTACGCCATTCCCAGTTCCCAATTGTTCTACGATGCCAGAAGATATACTTCAATATCAATATCCATCTTGGTATGATTCACTGTGACGCTGAACGTTCTACAAGGAGCCTTTTTATAATCCTTTGCGGCATGCCGTCAAAAAAGGATTTTCCTTAAAAAGGGATTAAAATATATATGCCTTTTATATGCCACGCTCATGGGGTTCAGAATCAATAATGGCGTGTTTTTTCCACTCTGGCAAGTATTCCAGTTTTTCGTTACGTTCATATCCTTCATTTAATGGTATTTCTCACAATTATAAATACACATTTTTTCTTCAGTGCGGTAAAGTTTTGGAAGCTTTCGAATAATTCTTCTGAAGAGCCACAATGAAAAGTGATTTAGTCAGGCATTTTTCATAATTTTTTTTCTATCCTTTTATTTAATTGTGTTTTTGTGCCATTCCACTCAGCTGCCTTTTTGTAATTCCCGCTTTTTCATGGTCCCACCACCACTTAGTGTCAAATTCAGATTCAGACAAAAACACATTGTAATCCTGTATTATACTGCGTTCACACCGAGTTAGTATCTCTTGAAAATAGCAACTCTTAAAAGTGTTCACACTGAGTGATAGTGACTATTCTATATAACTGAATGAATACGATGTGAACATTGTTCAATATTTTAAGAAAACCACGTTTAGTTTCATTGGGATTTTTTATAAGTTTATAAAACAACTATCGAGTCGAAGGCCACAGTAGCTAGTACTCATTCCCCTAAAGCCCTACCCCTAGTCATAATTAATTATGGTGTGAGATATAATAATAATAATATTAATAATAAAGCTAAGCTACATGGTTGGGATAGACCTTGAAGCAAGATTAAAGTAACTTATACTGAGACCAGAAAGACGGTAAATTTTAAAATCGCCATATCTCAGCGCTTTCATTAATTCGTCAAATTCTACTGCCTCTCAAATAAAGTTATGGAGGCTGTATAAAGTTGTTGACCTCCTTCATCCAAAACAAATGGACAGTCGAAGGGGTGCACTCTCAGAGTCGTCTTTTTGAAAAAAAAGAGTTGGACAATGGCACCTTCCTCTACTACATGTAGAGTCTACATAGTAAGCCTATGCAGAATTTATGTAAGGAGTAATGTGTAACGAAGCAGAGGAAACATCTGAGCATTTGTTGTGTCAATGTAACTATCTAATCTGGACCAGACTTATTTTCTTAGGAAATTTTTACCGCCAGAAATTGCGGACAAACTGTCCTAATCTGGACTATCTAATCTGGACCAGACTTCGTTACTTAGGAAATTATTGCTTAGAACAGCCAGAAATTGCGGAGAAATCTCTTAAAAATATTTCAGAATTCTTCTAAAATCTGGGGTGTTTTGTAACTACAGAGCTTGTCACAATAGGTCCAAAGGTGGCCGCAGTGACTAGGTGACTTGTTCCCGCTCTCAAGCAATCTAATCTAATCCAAGGAGATATTAACTTCCCTACTTTCGTAAAAGTTTCTATTAGAAAGGATCAACTATTCTTAGGTGTGATTTATGTTGAGAAGTCATACGATTTATAAAAAGTCTTTAGCCAAGTTTGCCTGGAATAGTGGCATATCTCTTGAAACGCCCATCTGCACCGATTTTTAAGGAGCTGAAATCTGCATATTGATGTAAAAATACTGAACCATTATTGACAGTGTTGCCAAAATATCTTCAAAAATTGGTGTAGTGATTTTCATGTCAGGTTTGTCAATCAGGTATTCTCACTATTATTAAATTTGATATTTGCCTGTAGTAAACTAAGCTTATACTCTTATTTAAATTTACCACTTTACCCAGATAAGCGCTTTATCACTTTGTTGCTTTGTATTTCAATAATTTGTCATTTGTAAAACGGAAAATCCGCCCAAAGCTGATGCATTCAAGGGTACCAAAAATATCACCACATGCGAAGGGGAATGGCAAGATTTTCTATGAACTTTGCATTGGTTATACTCCAATGAGATTTTCCACCATCATGCAGATAGCCACCTCCCTACTATGACGTAATAAAAACCGAGTATGAACGTGGTATAATATAAATATGCCGTTGAGTAGACGAAAATGAAACTGCGATAATTTTTATTAATTAATTCCGAATATCTTCCAATCTCTTGAAGTGCTTTTTGAAGTTTATCATCTTTTTTCGTTTTTCATTTATCGTTTCACTTTTTGTTTTGTGTTGCAACTTTTTTCGCTTTCACCATTTTTAATTTTTCGCCAGTTATTTGATTTTCATTCCTTTGCGCTTTTAATGCCAAATTGTTTATTTACACCAACCCATTGCTTGAGAATTGCTGTGTAACCTCTGGCATTTGGCGAAGGCGAATCTCTAAAATATTTACGGCAATTAAGCGTATTTGTTTGGAGAATTTAACTCTCTTGCGATACCTTTGCTTTAATTCATTTCATTTCTTTTTATCCTCAGCAATTTTGGCACGTGGCCACATGCTGTTCCACTGCCTGAGAGCAAGTTGTGAATAGCAGCTGTTTACACAGGTACTTTCAGTGCGATAGAGTGGATGCGTTGTAAGCTTTTAAGTAGATTTATCAATTGTGGGGAATTTCTTTCAATTAGGGTAGGTGTAAATTGGTGAAAATATCTGAAAGTGTAGAAGCAATTTGCGTGCGAAATGTGAAGTGATATATTAGAGACTGGAATAACATAGTTACGGATTCAACATCCTTTATGCAGGTTAAAATCTGTGATGTTATGTAGAAATTAAATATTAATTTTCTAGCTCAACATTAAGGCGGTTGTATCTGACTTGACATCTGAAAAATATACGTATTCTTTTATGGTATGTACTGAGATTTTGAATTGTACCTGCAGTCCATAAAATACCTGCTTACATTCGTAAAATAGGGTGCCCATAAACGAATATACAAATCTGTAGGCCTGTTATCATTTGCGAAAGGTGGTAGGCAAGGCGGCCACCCGAAAAGGGCGCACTTAGGCCAACATTGACCCTTTGTGATACCGCATGGGACAACAGGTCCCATCCCTTTCAAAGGTTCAGCCATTTGAGCTTTTAATGAAGCAGTTGATGGAGCTAATCTTTTTTTTGAGATATCTCCCAAGGAGTCCAAAAAGTAGTCGCCTAGGAAAGTGCGCCTCCTTCTAGACAAAGCTGGACACGTGCACAACAGGTGAGCAATGGACTCTTCCTCCTCCTCGTCCATGCAACTCCTGCAGAAGTCGTTAGAGGCGATCCCCAGCCTACACCCGTGTGTGCCTAGAGTCCAGTGTCCCCTTAGGACGCTAATCACGGGACTTATGCTTTGTCTATTTAGAGCCAGTAGGTCACTAGGTGGTATGAAAACGAAAATATAATCGATCTGTATGTTAAGTGGGCCGATACCTAAAAATTAGTAGTGCATTTTCCTTATAAAAAACGAAGATCAATAACAACTTCTATTAATTAACTAATAGGGCTAGATTCAAATTTTATTATATGCCATCATGGATTTAGAAGGGGTATTTGATAATAAAAGATACCATTATCAATGTAGAGGGGTTTAAATATACCCGTAAAATAATGTAGTTTAATGTAAGAGTCATTTAAGTATTCCTGGGTAAACGTTAACCTTACCTTCAAATTCCAAATATATCATTCATATATCAATAGTGATGGGATCTCGTTCTGGCCATTGGTAGAAGTCATTTGTGGTTTTTTATTATATTGTATATATTGATATATAAATGGTAGCATACGTGGCACATGCGTGGAGGCATGTGCCAGAGCATGCCTCCACGAAACTTCTTTTGAAATGTAGTCAAAATTCTGGCGTGTTCGGGTTCAGCACATGAGAGGTATATAAACCGGCACATAATTGAAATCGAGACAGATGAATGCTAATCGTAGCAGTGTGTACATCGTGATAGTAACAGTAACAGTAATAAACTGATTCAATAAATCAAAAAGCGAAGTGAAAAATTATATTAAAGTAGACTTTAAGCCCAAGACTAAGAGCAATAATTAAATAAAGCTAATTGTTCTACTTTAACCCAGCGATTCTTCGATTATTACGCAATCCAGCAGTTCGAATTCGAGTATTGAGAGTTAGTATAAATTGTCAGGAGGGCAATTTCATAACAATATTATTATATATTGGTACATTGTCTCTTTTCCTTATACTATCATATAAAGAATGAGTCATCAATGATGTTATGTTCTTCATCCAACGAATTTATTTACCCAAAGCTCCGATCATGTGGGAATGATTTTGAATTGCAGTGAAGTGGCATTATATGCACCAAAAATTGAACTATTATAGAAATGGGTTTGTAATACTTGGCACTATCTAACTAATTTTGGCAATAATAACAACTAAACGAATTATTACTAAGATTCTTCATCATTATAACATCAACCACAAGTGATAATTTGGTTCATGAACATGCTATGAAACCAATCGGACGCTCACTGAATATAATAATGGTGCTACAAAATGGCGGTGCAAAAGGGTGTATAATTGGACTCCATGCATTCACATCCTAACATGCTCTAAGAATTGTTACAGCTCGTTACACCTTTTAAGCTGCAGTTATATACCAACAAATGCTTCTGCAGTACGAGTACTTAAAAAGCGTTAAACATGTTCAAACAAAAAATATTCCCATTCTCACATTTACTTAACCACAAACGGTTTCATTACTGCTGTAATATTTTAAATGGCTTTTAACTTTATTAAATATAAAAAATTAAAAATGAATAATAAATTCGCTGGCATACTGAAGATCAAAGCCACTCACTCCGTGTTTCCGTTCCGAGCAAAGCCGATGTGGGGAAAGCTTCTGCGGAAAGAAATAAATCGTTACACTTGAAGTGGCTGCCAGCCGCAAATCTGTTCAAGTGAAATCCCATTCGGTTAAGCCAAGGGCAAAATTCGCTTTAAATTGCTTGAACGCTCGTGCTGAGCGTGTGCATATAAATATTTAATGTGCCAAAAGTTCTGCTTTTGTGTGCTTGTTAAACTGTTTTTAAGGCGTACAAAAATTACGGTTCTTACATTGGAGTTTGACTGTTCGCTTCACAAAACCTCAACCGTGATTCGAGGTCTATTTTTGTTGTGGCCACGATTTACGTACAGTGGAGAGATGACGTACGCGCTTTTAAACGAAAGTGTTTCTTATGCGGAACACCCACCCAAGACAACAAAACACCCATACAAGACAACAAAATAGGAATAACCACATACAAAACACGACAACAAAGAGCAACAAAAATCAGTGAACACTGCGATTATGAAGCATTTAATGTGACCCCAGATCCAGACAGGCCTCGCTCCTACTTTAACAGTAATATGCAGTACCGCCGGATTTTTTAAGTCGTTATATGCACATATTTATAATTTATAACTTGTGGCTGCTTGATCAGCCGAGTGGAGGGGGTAGGCTATTGGAATGTGCGAAAGGCTTCTGTGCCTATACACTTGTAGACATAATGTGTGCTTGAGTGCGTGTGTTTGTGATGTGTTAAGCAAACTTTTGTCTTAACTTGGCTCAACTTTTGCCTGCTTGTGTTTTCAAGGATATGTGGAATGTATTTGCTGAGTGCGTGCGTTGGCTCGAGTGGCCTAAAGTGTGCGACAGATTGGCGAAATTTCTATTTTTGCCACTTTCACTGATTTTGTTGTTGCTGTTTTTACTTTTAAAACTTGTTTAATTGAGTTGAGATATGAAAACTTTTTCGATTTGGAAATTTTGACGCAGGTGTGGTCGGACAATGTTACATTTTCAATAATGTTTGAAAATGTTTGCTCGGTGGATTTCACGCTGGAATGTATGCAAATTACGTGATTTAATTATAATCTTACGAAAAAGTTTCTGCGCAACTTGCGTCTATAGACTTAAAGCTAAATATAGTGGAGGGTTTATTAATTAAGTTATGTAAAATAATAGACCCTTTGTAAACTGTTTTACAAGAGGACTAATAATACAAACTCTATTATTCTACAAAATGCTATGATGATATGATAAAATAACTCACATTTTGTGTAAACGAATAACATTCCCCACACTCGAAAGAAGCAAGAAAATTTCTATCTACCTCGACATCAGGAAAAGCTTTTGACAAGACTGTCTGGGATGCAGGACCCTTTGAACTACATAGAAAGAAAGAGAAGAGCCGACGTTGGTAAGATGTAGCAGCACAATTCCAGACGTGAGTGTGGATAAAATCATCAAGAGCATAATAGCAATAAAAGATATCCAAGAGGAGGAATATTATCGCCAACAATGTGATGCTTTGCAATTGTGTAAATCATAAATTACCCCATTGTCTGCAAGGGGTATGTCAAGGCAATTATAGTCAAGGAGAACTTTAATATTCTATGATATTAAAAAGATAGTTTGATATATATATATATATATATATATATATATATATATATATATATATATATATATATATATATATATATAAATACAAAAAATAACCGTTATTGTGTGATCAAAAAATAAAGTATTTATTTATTCATCAACAACTATCTTGTCCCCTTCAAAGTAATTCCCCTCAGATATAACACACTTATGCCAGCGTTTTTTCCAATCCTCGAAACACTTCTAAAACGCTTTTTTTGGTATCACCAACAGCTCCTGTTTCGATTTTTCTTTTATCTCCTCAATCGTAGCAAAACGCTTTCCTTTCATCGGTGTCTTCAGTTTTGGAAAGAGGAAAAAGTCAGCGGGGGCCACGTCCGGTGAATACGGTGGTTGAGGCATGATAACGGTTTTGTTTTTGGCCAAAAACAGCTCCTGAGCGATGTCCATGCGACGTTGTTTTTGCTCAAAATTTAGCAATTTTGGAACAATCTTCGCTGCCGCACGTTTCATGCCTAAAATATCCGTAAAAATTGCTTGGCATGAGCCGAACGATATGCCAACATCATCAGCAACCTCTCTGATAGTGATTCGACGATTATCCAAAATCATTTTCTTCACTGCGTCAATGTTTTCATCGGTTGTTGACGTGCTCGGGCGACCAGGACGATCATCGTCATTGACATCTTCTCGGCCTTCCTTAAACCGGTTATACCACAATTGAACTTGTTTTCTGCTCATAGTAGACTCGCCAAAGGCCACAGTCAACATTTCAAATGTCCTTGCGCATTTAATTTCATTTTTTACACAAAACTGAATACAGTTTCTTTGATCCATTTTTTCGAATAGTACAAAAATCGAAGAGCACACCAAAACACGACTAACCTTTTTATCTGTCAAAAACAAACTGACAATCCAAAATGTTTCGTATTGCCAACATATATAACAGACATGTGTACCAACATAACAGAAAAAAAATGCGAACATCGAACATACGTAACTCACGAAAAGATGAAAATAACGGTTATTTTTTGTTCACACCTCGTATATCGCTGAAAAGACTCTTAGCATCGTTACTCTAGCCACATACTTCAGACAATTATAAACATCTACACTTCCGCATTGGGAAAGACCCTATTTGAGGAAAGTCTTTCAGCCCATTAAGGCAGGTAATAAGGATATTTTCTACTCCTATTTCTTTGAGGCTATTTAGCACTTCCAACCAAAAGTTAGCTCCTTCACTTTCACCCAAATAAGAATCTTATACTTCTTTTTTGCCATTTTGATATATGCCTAATGTGTTCTTCTTATATTATTCCTGAAGAAAGGTGGAACTCTGTGGATTTAAATAGTAATATTTGTCTGAAAAATTGCTCCAAAAAGGGAGAAATTTGAAATTGAACAGAGTCCACCATCGAAGGCTGAAATGTAAGCTTTAAGGCCTTTTTATATATGCAGCCTTGTAAACGGATGCACCCCTTACTTCTATATAAACTAATCCGACAATAATTCATAATTAATGTGAACGCAGTTTTGCAGTTCGCAAGTTATATTCAAATATTCCAGATAATTTAATTTGCTCACAAATAAACCCTATCAGCACAATCGTGATATTTTTAGAAAACAAACATCATCGAGAATGCTTTGTTTGAAATTAATTAAAGCACCCTTTGTGGCAGTGCATGAATTCTTATCGTATGAATGGGTGGACAAACAAAAGTTTGAAATTTGCTGGAAACGGAAAAGCATTTTTTTTTATTATTATCCTTGACATTTCACAAAGTGCTGTGTTCGCATGAATTTCATAACGCTATTTAATTATAATTTGTACTAAAGGAAGTTATCGGGTACTTCTCTTTCCTATTTTTATGCATGCACAGTGACACATAAGAATAGAAAAAAAAAAATTAATACATATTCTTTTCATGTACATTTGACGGCCGCCTTACCTTGTTTATTGTTACAATTTCATTTAAATGAGAATTCATCTACTGAAATATTTCTTTATATCCATTTTAAATATTTTAGGGAGCCCAAAGTAGGGTTCTTAGTTTATTTCAAATATGCATGTTAATATTAAACATCACAAAGAAGGAAAATACTGTCAGCTGTCATATCAACAACACTTATTTTCATGCCACATAAAATGTCACTCATACGCACCGTGTACCGTTCAGCTCACCGCGCAGCGCACAAGAGCCTTTCAAAATGGCTCAATTTGAAAGCATAAAATGTTTTGACCTTGTTAAATATACAATAATGGGAGAACGACAAAAACACCAACATATAATAAGATTTGTTCGCATTTGTAGAACGGCAAAGTCACTACAACAGAAAACACTTTTTAGTGCGGTCCCTGGGTGAATACACTCAGATACCTGAGCAGCAAGTGAATGGTAGTGTGCGTGTGTCTATGGATGTGTTGGTATGCGTGTATTAAAATCACTAAAAACTGAATATGCTCGTAATGTAAGCTTACGAAATATCTCATGTGTGCAGTCGCACCTCCACATGCGATTACTTATACGATAACATGTAAACGCATAAGGAAAATCTTATAACTTGTCAAAATAACGCTAACGGAAATGTCAGAGAGTACTTAGAGTACTACACTTCACCTCATATAGCCCATCTGGCTACCCAGTACCTCACTCCAACTCTATAACGAGTATTGTAGTCTTTTATGTTCACACTATTTTTTTCCCCCAGCTCTTACGTGTTGTGTGGGTCTGTGTGTATATGGGAAAGTGTTGTTGTGTTTGCCACTGAATTTTCGCACCTCCACTAAATCTCTAAGCACATAATTTACAACTGTGATGCTGTTTAAATGTATGTGTAAACGAGTCCTTTGGGTATAATCGCACTCGTTGCTTTATGTTGTTGTTGTTTTTTTAATGTTGTTGCCTTTGCAGTGGGTCACCTGCGTTTCCCATAGAGTTTGGGTTTGTTTGCTTTTAAATTG
The DNA here is from genome assembly GCA_920105625.2 of Clusia tigrina. NCBI lineage: Eukaryota > Metazoa > Arthropoda > Insecta > Diptera > Clusiidae > Clusia > Clusia tigrina. The sequence continues at coordinate 422,940,282 of OV050030.1, forward strand.
TATTCATTTCGACCTTATAGAAATATTCTCTTAAGCATTTTTTTCTGTTTGTTTCTAGGGTCGGTATATTTTTGTATCTTGATGCGTTTGTGTGTTGTTCTGAATTGCTTTAGGATGCTTTCATATAATTGCCAGTTTTGTGGTCACAAAGCGTTCGCTCATCACATAAAATCAGTTAGTTGTGGGCAACGAAAAATGCAAATATACACATAAAGGAGTATGAATATGTTGTTCGGGCCGTTGTCCTGCAGAAAGAGCAATCAGTGAACGAGTCTCAGGACAAACAGAAATATGAGTATTATGACATTGTGTTTTTGTTAGGCTGGGTGGAAATCATTAATCATACAAGAAAAGATGAAATGAAAAGTGTTCTCAGTATTAAAATGACTCTTATTTATTAATAAATGTTAATAAAATGTCCGGAGCTCTCTGTTGCATTGGTGGAGGCAACAATTGACGAGAGCCGGGAAAACCTTTTAATTATTTATTGTTAATCAGCTGTCGACCTTCGGATGAAATTTAACAATTAGTGTTTTATTCGAGTTCAATGTTTGTATAAATATGAACAAAAAAATTTTATGGCTTTAATAAATGTTTTATATTTAAAAATATATATTGTTACGAAATTGCCCTCTTGACAATTTACTATAACTCTCTATACTCGGATTCGTTCCACTGGATCGTGTAGTAATCAAACAATCTCTGGTTAAATTAAAATAACTAACTTTATTTAATTATTGCAATTTACAAACTTAATATTAGGCTTAAAGTTTACTTTGTTACAATTTGCACTTTATTTCACAATTCATGAATCACGTTATTTAATAAGTAATTTCATCACTTTATTTAATAATGAATTTCACAATTACGAATACTGCTGCTTCGATTTGAATGCACGATGTACACACTGTTACGATCTCTGGTCGAATGTCTTTTACTTTGCACAGTCTTGTGCTTTTATAATTTCGAATGGCTGAGGTGGAAGCTTCTACAATACATTAGAAGTTTCTAGATCTTTCTAGAATCTGATATACACACCTCAGGAAGTTCCTACCTTCGAGATAACTCTTTACACCACAATCTCTACAACGAAAGAAGCTTTAATTCGAATAGATTGTGTCTTGTCTAATAACCACACAGGGTGGTGCACTCATTCTCAAAATCCAGATGGGATCCTAAAAGTGTGCAATCCCGTTTCACTGATATGCAATCACGTTTCAATATGTTAGAGATAATAGTATATAGGTGTGGTATATATCATTCTAAAATGTTTTTAGTTTAAGACAGATGCAATAAAATAGTTTTAAAAAATATAAATATAATCTTAGAAGAATTTCAATTGGCAATTAAATGACACTCATATATAAACTAAAAGCATTTTAGAGCGTAATCTAATCTCTGATGAGTCTTCTATATTCTTTAAATAGGATATGTTGAGAATTTCGGAAAAAATAAATCATCCTAATACTGACGAATATGCTGAGGGAATATAAAGCCCTCACTATATATTGGAAGCTCCATCTCAGCTTTCCTAACTCCAATCTGGTTACGAATACGTACATTTCAAGGGCAAAAGCGCAGGTTGTTGACCCTACACGGTTTGCTTACTTTCTGTATTAATTCTCAGTTTTCAGTATTCAGAATGATTACTATTTCAGAATGATTACTATTTCTTCGAATTCATTTATCAGGACATGCTTTTATCTTACATTAATATATTAATCGAGTATATTTCCATAAAAAAAGTATCCTAAATTATTTATGAACTTCATAGAAATGTAGTAAATCTAATTCAACTATTTTAGTTTGAATTGTCTCCTTCTGTTCGAAGCATTGCCAATTTACTATTGGAAGAACTTATGGAATGGCTGTTGATTTCACTACTACACTATTGGACTCTTTTCTAGTGGCATGAATCCTAAAACAAGATGTGTCTATTTCTCTTTTATTTCTTCAGTGACATCTTTCCTAGATAGTTCTGTTAATAATTACTTTCCACCAATCTTATTATTGACTTTCTGAACGCATTGAAAAATACTCATATTTGCACAAAGATATCATCTATTTCAAACTAATCTATACCCAAATGTCTTTGAAAGTATGGTTAATTTACTATTTGTTAGTATAGGTCCTTATTTGTTACTATGATTTTGAGTAGGTTCAAACTTCCCAGGTTGCTGCTGATAGAGCTGATACGAGTAATTGTATTGCTGCTCTTACAAATGGACTACAATAAATAAATTCATAGTACGATATGGAATTATAGGCCTTTATTTGTTATCAGGGCTTTGAGTAACTTCAAACTTCACGGGTGGATGCTGATAGGGTTGATATGAGTAATTGTGTTACTGCTCTTACGAATGGCCTATAAATGCAGTTTTAAAGAATTTTATAGGGTTCGCATATTCTTCTTTGTGTAAAATTTAAAGCTTAATTCAATTACTAGTCTTCTACAATCAGCTTCTACCATCATATAAGGCAGTGTTTCGATAGGTGTCTAATCACAGTCATTCAGAGATTCTGTATTCCTCATTGGGTCAATTGGGGAGATGATTGGACTACTACCCCTGGAATGCAGCTGTCATCACTGCGCTGTTTAAATAGCTATCATCGAAAATCTTTAAAGATGATAACACGAGGCTTCAAATTTAGGAAGCCTCGTGCTATCATCTTTAAATTTACTTCCTGTTGAGTTATATAATCATGGATTTGTGATTCGAATACGAAAAGTATTCTTCCCTCCACAATAGCCAAAGCTTTCAATTTGATCAATTATGTCTAACTTATTATATACGAGTATATAGTTTTAAAATGGATTGTGCTTAGTGTGCTGATGACTGAACATATTTTTTACTCTTTACATAGCAGAATAATAGAAAGTCATGATTTTATCAATGCCGTCTTGCATTTGCACTGCTAAAAATTTTAATAAATCATTTCATAAATTATTTCAGTTGAAAATATATCATAAAATTACGCCTATGTATTCAGCATGTGTGCATAAATCATCACCATGAATATACCATTTCTTCTTAATCTGCATATAATTAATTACGGGTTACTCATTAAGCCGTTTCCAACTAAAGGACAAACTTTATCAAAGGATGAACATAGTTTATTAAATCCAAGCATAACTGTCATTTTTGAGTTTATTCTGCAAAATTGTCATTATTGGAAAAGCATTTTGTTTACTATAATTTACACTGCTATTGGCGAAGTACTCGTAATTCCTCAAAATCTTTGTCCATCCTGCTAGATTCCTAGAACTTCACTTCCAAACAAATTCAGCACATTTCGTACCAGTTGAACACAGCAGTTATGCATAATAATTTCTGAAATGTTCACGAAAATATGTTAAATTAAAAATTGAGCAATTCACTGCTTCTCCCTTGATTGCTTTCCTCTTCTCTGGAACTGTGGTTTGCAGTCGCACGAATTTATTTGTATACACACACACATACACACACTCGCATCTATGAAATTCTGACTTTGTTAACTTTTGCTATTTGCATTATTTTTGTTAGGAAATGACGAGTACGGGTACGGTTACTGGTACGGGTATGTCTGGATTGAAGACGGCTCGGGCAACAATTTCATTTCACAACTGCTAAACACACTCATTTGTGTTGTTTGAGAGCACCAACTGTACCGCAATCAGCGCGTAAGTGAATACGTTGAAACATTCAAGCAGACGACAGGCCTTCATTGTCCTGTTGTTGTTTGTAGCTGCTGTTATTATTGTACTCGTAGTCACAATTGTCCTCATCGTCGTTTTTTTCTTAGCAATTGTTGAGAATTATTTTTCTCCATTGTGGCTTTGTTTCGCTTTGCTCTGAGCTGCAGAGCAGCTTTGTACAATAATGTGTAGCAGCAAATTTGGTTTTGTATAGGCGTCCATTTTCCTGGGCTTTTTTTCTAAGGCACTGTTTCAATGTTAATGTTTGCTACGGTTTCCTGTTTTAATGCCTCCACTTTTTTTGTTCTGCCCACAGTTAAGAAGAGGGGTGGCGGTGGAAAGTGTGTTCTTCTGCCAAAGCAGCTTAAATGAAAATTTCATTTGTGTGTGTCGAAATAATTGTGGGAGAGTTCCTGCAAAAATTGCTCGTATTTCATTATTTTACCTAAGCAAACATAAACGCTCGTCGTATGAGTGACATTCGGGTGTGTATATTAGGCTTATTTGCCAACAAATTGAAAAATTAATTTTAAACTTGTGCTGCGGCTGTGTAACGAAATAGCACAGCCATTATGGCACATAATTCGGTTGTTTTGTGATACCCAGTCAAAGCTCTGCTCCATACATGCGGGCATTAAATGTTAATTATACGCTCTGCGGTGCGCATATCAATTTAATTAGTAAAATTTTTAAGCCATTCTCTCATCAAAATCACTGCCAGTGTGTTCATAACCTTAAGCTGAGTGTTTATGCATACATTTGTTAGGTTTCTGAACTCATTTCATTTTGCTCATACGCCCGGTTGCCCACGCGCATTTCACTCTTTGAATCACTCGCTAAGTAGACGCACTATTTTCAATTTAATTAATTCTGTGACACTTCGTCAACTCATGTTGCCCGTTTTGGAATGATTACAAATTGCTTTTATTGCACAATAAAAGTTGCCGACCAAAAAGACATCAGTGTGGAAACAGAATTCTACGAAAATTTGCCATTACGAATATTCAATCTTTCATCTTACATGTGTAGAAGCCCAACTTCACTTTTGCTATCTGCACGATTTCTGTACTTGATGTTGATTAATGGATAGTTGGGCGGTGTTTGTCTGTTTTCTCTCTTCCCCGGGCAAATGTAAATGCTGTCTTTTTACCCAAAAAATAGTTTTCGCATAAATTTACGTTAGGTTTATCATAGGCGCAGAGCAAATAAAAAACATTAAACAAAAAAATTTAAACGGCTACTTTAATGCAGTAAAAAGGCTTATGGGTGAGTATATTTCAAAGAGTTGTTGAAACGCAATTCGAACACAGTTTAAATGAGCTTTCACCAGCATCTTAGATAATACCGAAGATAAATTGATGTGGGTCAAGAAAGGTTTGACATATCGGCATGGCGCACAGAGCAGAAATGGAGCTTAACTAGGATGTCGTGTACCAGCGTACAAAATTGCTAAGTTTAAAATTCACTCACTTATAATTTAGTAAAAAGGGCTACAGCAGAAAAAAAATGAAACAAAATAAAGTAAAACAAATTTAAAGGATGTAAAAAACTATGAGAATTTTTAGATTCGTTCAGGAGCTGCCGCTATCGGTGTCAGCATAAATTTGAAACCGAGCCACGAGCACTCGGAATATGGAAAATGCGGCTGACGTGGCGCGCAAACTGCTTCCTTGCGTATATTGAATTAGAAAATAATTTCCCTCGGGCGGTTATTTAGAATTTCTTAGAATATTTATGGCACTATAATTTAAAGGCAAAAATATAAGTGTATGTTAGGCATCTTAAGCTGAATGGCGGTGCTCTTAATGGAGTTGAAGAAGCAAACTTTGAAACTTTTAACTGTTCCCTTGCATATATTAATTACACTGGTACACTTAAGAGTTCAATGAATTCTAAACCACTGCCTGAACTTTCATTTCGGCATCAACAAAATTTGAGGTCGAAGGACGACATCTTTTTATTGTGTGCTGAATTTGGTCTGCAGTTGCAATACGATTGAGAAATTGCCCAATCAGTTCTTGTTAATGGTCTTTTCATAAATCGCTGACTGACTTGGTCAGTATCCTTTTTAATTTCCATTAATCTAAACTGAATAAAATTGCCAAATGGCGTTAAAATCATGGTTTGATATTAAGCATTGATAAATAATTTCGATTTCATCTTTTTATGGTTCAAAACTAGCTCAGTTCGGGCTGTTCCATTTCTGACACTCCATTAAAAACTGTAGATTTTATTCGTGATCTTCATGTGATATTTTATATGTAATTTGTTTTATTGAGCACCTCAATTAACTTATCACTAATACTTCCCCTCTGCTCATTTCTATGCGTAGAAAAGTTTCGCAAATTAATGATCCTTACAGCTGAAAGACCATTTATAATTATTTTGTGGCGTCAAAACCCTGTTTCCGAATATTTGAATTTTTTTTTGTATGCTGTCAATACCCATTTTTTTTTTAATGTTTCTTCATATTTTTCCATTACAGTTTTACAATCTTATATTGAATCTACATATACTCTTATAAATTATGGCATAAATGCCTATGATAGAGTCTTTAGTTTCAACATCTTTGATATAAAGATAAGGACTCAGTTTCCCTATCTTTGTATTTTGACCCTAATTCTTTATTTAATTATTGAGAAAGCCACTCCCAAGCACATACAATTCTTCTTAACAAATGAAATAATTAAAAATAATAACAAAAAATAACCAAAGTCAATAAAAATAAGGACATGTCTGAGGCTTCCTAGCTGCATTCAATTGCAATGTAGTTGTGTCTGAATGTGCGTCGATTTACACAAATAATTTGAAATTCATTGAAGTTGGCATTGCTCGAGAGACATTTATCAAAGTGAAAGGAAATAAGAAGAAAAAAGCAAAGAAAAAAGAATATAACGTGAAGGACTTAAATTGATGGTAGTTCAAGAGAAATGTCAGCTACTGCAACTGTGTTCCAGACGCAGTCGGCGAAGCTGGCGGACACGGACACCAACACCAACACCACCACCGACACCAAAACCACCACCAACACCAAAACCACCACAAACACACAAATACAGACACCCACCACAAATGGCTAACAACCAAACATACGGTCGAGAAGCTAGAAGAAGTAGCACTGCGACTGTCTGCATTGCACGCTGCCACTGGAGCTGAGACAAGTCAGACAAATACCCGCAGAATGGTGTTTGGACAGCATAATACCACAGGAGAGTGAGTTATGCGCGGGAATTTCAAATATTTGAACACAATCGAGAGCTGTATAAATCAAGGAAATTCTGAATTTATGTACTTCAGTGTTGAATATGAATATGCATGAAGGAGTTGAAATTACAAATTAAAATAGAAATTGTGCAATTTCAGGTGCAGTTTCTCAACGCCGCCAACTCACAAAACAAACACGCTGAGCTCCCCATTCTATCTCATCTCCCGTAAACTTTAAATCTTTTAGAAAGTCAATCTCGAAACACCTTGGAATGGCGTGGCGCGCAGCATGTCGTCATAAACTCACTTAAATCGCAGCGCAATTACACTTGAGCAAAAGTAATAAGATGAGTAGAGCAGCGGCAAATGCAAATGCAGCAGCATTGACAACAGTAGCCGTGGCAGGAGGCAGCAGGCAGCAGGCAGCAGGCAGCCGGCACCATGAGCACCATTGGCAAAGTGCAATCAGCACAAAAGTCACGGTAAATTGACTGCCGCGCAAATGTAGCACGACTGGCGTCGGAGCTGAATTGAAATTACAAAATGACTGCGACCGAGCTTAATGTGCATGCGGCGGGGACTGGGACGCTGTGCTTTGTAAATGGAGTATTGTAGCCATTTTCTAATTAAAATAAAATTACATTTGTATGCGAGCGTCTATTTGTTTATGTCTCGGTGTAACTCTGAACAAGTGTGTGTGCGTTTGTGTCTGCACTTATGCCACACGCCAACTTTCACCTTGCGGCCTGCTTAGTTGAATGTAGTTTATCTGCGTCTCACTGCAATTTCAACGCTCAAGTGCAAGGCTATTAATTAATGGCAGGCATCCAGTGTCTCAGTTGAAAACTAAAACGTGAAACGAGTCCTTAATTGTGTTTGGACTATGATGCATCTGAAAGTAAATGCAGAAACTCTAATCCTCTCAGCTTGGGGCTAAGATTATTTCACTCGCAGAGGTCTTAGAAAATAGTTTTGAAGTGTTCCAGTCGACAAGTGTAATTCGAAGGGCATGAAGTGCCAGGATCAAGTGTAGTTTACAAAGACAAAAAAGATTTATTGTTTCTTCACTGGATAATAGCCTCAGCGTGCTGTAATTAAAGTGGACCAGAGGCAGTGTCAAATCGTTCATAGAAGAGAATATACTAAAAATTTAGAAGGGAATATTATATTACAATTGTTGCGATAACAGGAGAAATAAATTGCTTAATATCAGGATTTAAGTAGAAGTGGTATATAAGATACGAATGGAAGCTCACGAGTAGTGGATATACTTGCATTTTAATACAGTTCTTGGTATTGGAACTATGAGTTCCCCAATTTTTAGTTTAGTATTTTATGGGGCAACTATAATTCAATTCAATATGGTCAATGGAATAAATGAGCAGAAAGTAGTTCTACGATTGTTTTTCCTTTTCCAGATAGTTGATGAAACTCGTGTGAAGTAAATACCTGAAAATTATAATCTCAGTGAATTCAAGGGTGTATATGGAGTACCGTGAAGTATCCATGCCTCAATATTTTTCTTCAAGTGCTCTTCTAATCCTCTTCCAATCACAGGTCATCAACAAAGCTATCGCAATAGCGCGTTCGGCTTGCCTTCAGTTTCTTTTACATTACATCGAATTGGCTTGTTTCTTGTACCACCGTTGTTCTCCACGTTTCACGAGGTCTGTCTTATGGTCATCCTAAGCTAGCTAGTGGATTTTAAATCATTGCTGTGTTGTTTACATTGAATATGGGCCAACCACTTCTTGATAGTATTTTGTTCCAAATGTGATCTTTTACGCAAGTTCTCACTTACCTCATGGGCCTATTTCACATATCTTCAGAATACTTCTTCTATGCTTTCTCTTTAATTTCCTTCATGGCTTTTCTACGCTCAAAGTCACCGACTTACAAACTTATTTTTGAACAGCCTTAACAACTGATGTTATGCCACTGGTTTTGTAGCTTTCTCCTTTTTTAAAATAGAAGAAAAGTCAATTTAGTAGAATTCCTGTTTTGGATTCCTGAATGATATAGACATAAATATTATCTAGACCATATCTTGAGTTGGAGCCACGACCCTCCTCCTGTAGGACTTACATTCTTCCCACTAAATCTCGGAGGCTGCTAATTAAATATTTTAAAACCATTGAAGTGCCACTTTTAAATTTTCTGCATTGTTAACTAAACCGACGTCGGTTAATTGCTTTCTTTTCATATAAAAAGTCAGACAATTTTACTGCATTTACAACAAAGTGCACGTTGAAGGATTTTGTACTTTTATTCAGTCACTCTCCAACACACCCACACACACACGCACACACACACACACACACACACACACACATACACTCCCTCTCAGCTGCACGGACCGCCATTAAAAGCAAAACAATTACAGACAACGACGTGGCTCTTGGCATTCTGTTGGCTGGCAGCAATGTGGATTAGTGTTTATGTGCCGTTAGTTGAATTCGCCATTTTAATTGTTGGTATTCCTGCGTGCTCAGCTGTTGTCGTGACTACTTTCCACATAAATGCCAACTCGTAATGGCATTAAAATCTTAAATACTCTCTCACAGTACGAGTAACTTAACTAGTTGATAATAAATTCGGCCTAATCGCAGCTTTAATGCCAGAAGATTTGCTCCTGCACATAAATGAGACACATGACGCCATTTAAATTTGTACTCAGCATTAACATATCCACAATACAATTTTAATCTAAACCGAATTTAAGTGCACTGAAGCAAATGCGATTGTACTTTAAGCATATGCACTCATTTTTATTTAAGTACGCGTGCGAGCAAAGACCGCCAAATATCGAACGTAAAGTATAAAAGGCCATCAAATTGGGGGAGCATACTTTGTGTGGCACGTCAGCCGCCACAGTTAATAAATGTCATAAATTAACAAGGGCGCAGATAAAAATGGAAAAAGTGAATGCTTAACTCGCGCTCACCTTGGCCCCGGTGTTTGTGTACCGCTGCAGGTGGCTTCAATATCAAAAAAGATACGCCAGCAACTTATGACAACTCCTCAAATACGAGCATTACCACAAAAAAGCTGAAAAGTTCATGTTAAATTTGTACCATCGTCCGCGGGGGTGGCTTATCGCCGTCTCCGCATCCGTTATATACGCCCGCATTGTTAGCACGAGTGCTCGGCGTGTGTTCGTGTGTTTGTGTGAGCGAGTTGACCTTCAACACCCCGGTGCTTGAGTGCAGTCAGAAAGAAGAAGTCAAAAACATCACCCGCAGCGTTATTAATTTTTATACGCCATTTCACACACACATGGGTTCCTCGTACGTCGTACATTATCAGCACCTCTCGCCCCGCACATTCACGTCCCGCCAACATTCGTCAATCAGCGGGGATGTGCGTGTGTGCTCAAGTGTTACATGGTGACTGCTTTAATCGATTGATTGTCGCACTGCGCACTGAGAATGCAGCAGCAACAAAGATAGTTGCTAAATGGGTATAATCGCCGAAATTATTGCTTCATATTAAATGTGTACACAATAAAAGAAAAAGTGCCACACGCCAGCGCAGATTAATGTGCGCTGACAGCGTTCCAGAGATTTCACATTAATTCAGCAAACGCTTAAGCCATCGGTTGAGAGTGTGGTGATTTTGATGAGGGTGATTGCAAAAGAAATGAAACACCCGTAAATGTAAAAAATGACTTTCAATTGAGAGGGATTTAATTTCATTCAAAAGATGAGGTAATTTCTCACAGAGGGTGTGCACTTTCTCTTTTACTACTTAAACTTGGTTTTTTATTTGTAAGCGTGAGAACAGTCGGTCAGAATTTGCCACATTTGTTTTAAATTATCGCGATTGTCCTATGGAGAAAATTTTACTTAAACTATGTTTTACTATAACTTTCGAGAAACTACGATATCTTTTTCAACTGCATTCCAGTTGATTGGAGAGTTATTTTATTACTTTTTGAATACACGTCCTCTTAAACCAGAAAGCATAGATATATGAGGTACCAGGTTTTGCACCCCATTTATAATATTAACTTTTATATATCAAAGTTAGGTTTAAGGGCTGGCATAACATAACTTAGCATCATATTCTTTGAACTGCAAATAAGTATTCTATTACGACCACTCTAACGAGAGGCCGAATAGAATCCTGCATTAATGAACAAAAAATTGCTGTAATCTGTAAAAAAAATGTCCCGTAAGTATCTGAGTAATCCAATCTACAGAGCACATTAGAAGCGCCAAAAAAAATTATTGGTAATCAACAGAGCACAATAGAACCACAAAAAAATTTATTGGGAATCTACAGAACATATCAGAACCGGCAACAAAAATTAGTGGAAGCGTATAATGCAGATGAATAAATATGGAATCCATGCAAGAGGGCATACAAAAATTGGAGAACCTTAACTAATCTTAACTTGTATGTAATAGAGCGCTTCCAAGCAATATATAAAGCTTCTAATCCTTTAAATTTAGTCGAATAGGTTCCGCTTAAGGTATTCATTTATCGTCAATCATTTTGGGTCGTTCAATTTTAGAACAGTTGGGAAATATATCCAATAACTTTTCCACGCTCACTTAGATCTTCAATGCTAAAACATATTTTCCACATGAGCATACGAAATAAATTCACAAATAAATCTGCGTTATATACGATGGATCCTTTTTGGCCCGCTCAACATAATTCAAATTTTTTATAAAGAATTCATATATGTATAAAGTACCTATCTATGTATAAAGAATTCATATATGTATAAAGGACCTATTTATGTATAAAGAATTTGTGTATATATAAATGACTCATCTGTGTATAAAGAATTCTTGTATATATAAAGGACTCATCTGTGTATAAAGAATTCTTGTATATATAAAGGACTCATCTGTGTATAAAGAATTCTTGTATATATAAAGGACTCATCTGTGTTTAAAGAATTCTTGTATATATAAAGGACTCATCTGTGTATAAAGAATTCTTGCATATATAAAGGACTCATCTGTGTATAAAGAATTCTTGTATATATAAAGGACTCATCTGTGTATAAAGAATTCTTGTATATATAAAGGACTCATCTGTGTATAAAGAATTCTTGTATATATTAAGGACTCATCTGTGTTTAAAGAATTCTTGTATATATAAAGGACTCATCTGTGTATAAAGAATTCTTGTATATATAAAGGACTCATCTGTGTATAGAGAATTCTTGTATATATAAAGGACTCATCTGTGTATAAAGAATTCTTGTATATATAAAGGACTCATCTGTGTATAAAGAATTCTTGTATATATAAAGGACTCATCTGTGTTTAAAGAATTCTTGTATATATAAAGGACTCATCTGTGTATAAAGAATTCTTGTATATATAAAGGACTCATCTGTGTATAAAGAATTCTTGTATATATAAAGGACTCATCTGTGTTTAAAGAATTCTTGTATATATAAAGGACTCATCTGTGTATAAAGAATTCTTGTATATATTAAGGACTCATTTGTGTATAAAGAATTCTTGTATATATAAAGGACTCATCTGTGTATAAAGAATTCTTGTATATATAAAGGACTCATCTGTGTATAAAGAATTCTTGTATATATAAAGGACTCATCTGTGTATAAAGAATTCTTGTATATATTAAGGACTCATCTGTGTATAAAGAATTCTTGTATATATATAGGACTCATCTGTGTATAGAGAATTCTTGTATATATAAAGGACTCATCTGTGTATAAAGAATTCTTGTATATATAAAGGACTCATCTGTGTATAAAGAATTCGTGTATATATAAAGGACTCATCTGTGTATAAAGAATTCTTGTATATATAAAGGACTCATCTGTGTATAAAGAATTCTTGTATATATAAAGGACTCATCTGTGTATAAAGAATTCTTGTATATATAAAGGACTCATCTGTGTTTAAAGAATTCTTGTATATATAAAGGACTCATCTGTGTATAAAGAATTCTTGCATATATAAAGGACTCATCTGTGTATAAAGAATTCTAGTATATATAAAGGACTCATCTGTGTATAAAGAATTCTTGTATATATAAAGGACTCATCTGTGTATAAAGAATTCTTGTATATATTAAGGACTCATCTGTGTATAAAGAATTCTTGTATATATAAAGGACTCATCTATGTATAAAGAATTCTTGTATATATAAAGGACTCATCTGTGTATAAAGAATTCTTGTATATATAAAGGACTCATCTGTGTATAAAGAATTCTTGTATATATAAAGGACTCATCTGTGTATAAAGAATTCTTGTATATATAAAGGACTCATCTGTGTATAAAGAATTCTTGTATATATAAAGGACTCATCTGTGTATAAAGAATTCTTGTATATATAAAGGACTCATCTGTGTATAAAGAATTCTTGTATATATTAAGGACTCATCTGTGTATAAAGAATTCTTGTATATATAAAGGACTCATCTGTGTATAAAGAATTCTTGTATATATAAAGGGCTCGTATATAATGGATTATTTAAGGGTGTTATACACCGCAACCTGAAAGATCTATTCTGATGCATATAATGGATTAATACAAATATTAACAAGCTAGTGAGAGAACTTCAGTAGTGTGTGTTTCTATGCTTTACAAGTAACTCTAGGTCAAGGGTTGACAGAAATGTACATTGTCAGTTATCGCACCTTCATAATATCCCCTTGATCTCTTTCTCATTATATCTCTAAATAGTCGCGGTGAATTGGGCTTTCAACAGATTATTCAAGACCAATCGATCACATGGTTTCCATGTGTTCTTTGTGATCCTTTACAATCCATACGAATAGTTTTATTCCAAATGCTACGCAGAATTTAATATGAACCAATCAAAATCCAAGCATGAAGTTCATTCATAGATTTCTTAATTGTTTTTATAAATTACTATTCATCAATTAAATATTATTCTACAAACGATTTCATTGACGAATAAACTTACATACAAAGGGGATTCCAAAGTAAAAAGGACTTTTTAAAAATAAGAACAAAAACTATTTTTGGGCAGCACCGATTTATTTTATTCAAAACAGTTCTCTTCCGACTCAATACAGCAATTTGCACGGTCTAAAAGCATATCGAATGACTGTTTTACATCGTCGGCCAGAATGTCCTTCAGGATGTCGATACAAGTCTTTTGTATGGCTTCTACATGCACAAGCGGTTTCCTTTCATCGGCGAATGCATTTTTTCGAAAAAATGAAAGTCGCATGGTACCAAATCAGGCGAATATGGGGAGTTGATTTTAAACTTTGCCAATAGATGACCTCAATGGAAATACCTATATTTGAAAAGTCCTGTTTGCTTTGTTCTGCACTTTGTGATATAAATTTTATAGAATAAATTAATATAACTTTCACGATTTATACAAAATCCGAATCTTCATCGCTGACTTAGGTTATAAGCATTATTTCTGAGCTGCACAGTCCCACCTTCCCAAAGGATTAAATTACAAAGCAAATACTGTATTACAAACAGTTGGGAGTTATTTTAAGTTTGTGCAGTTCAATTGAAATATGTCGACTTGAATTGCAAAATAATTAAATAATATATTAGATATTAACTTTTTAATATTGTCGATAGATATTCATTCAAGTTCAAAGTAGAAAAGTTTCATAAAATTTTAAGTAGTCAGTGCAATCTTCTATAAAGCTGTGTATCCTCTTTGAAAATGGAGCTCAGTATACTCATCTACGAGTATGTGCTTGTTACGTTTCTTCTTTCAAAAGTGGAAAATGTAATAAGAATAACGAAAACCCAGAATCGGATTCAGTGGCAAGTTATTTAAAAAGTATCCTTTATTGTCCTTTTACACACATCTGGATCAAACAGCTAAGCTGCGAGTATTAAGAAAATATATGAAATCTCTGAAGAGTATTATCCAAAGGATGTCCGCATGGATTTAAATGAACGACACTGTCCAGTTTGCTTGGATAGTAAATAAAATAAAATAAATGTATTTTGCTTAAAAAGCCAAGTGAAAACCCACTTCCGAATGTAAACAGTGGCCGGAAGTGGTGCTGATGGGAAGTGTGCATCGTTACAATAACATGCTACGCCACGCCTCAGTAGTTGAAAATAAACGGCAAGCAGCCATTTTGTATTATCAATCAGAGCGCAGTTAAAATATTCCTCTACCATTTCGATTGTCATAAAACTTACTTGAAGTACTCATAAAATAAATTTTATGGAAATTACGGAAATGCAAAAACAATTACAATAATAACAAAACGTGTCCTCAAAGAGAGAAACGGAATTGCATTTTATGAGTTTCTGTTTTCATTTCAGTTGTGTGTGTGTACAAAGTACGAGTATTTTCTTTTAGTTTTCATACAGAAATAATAAAAAAGGGACTGTTTTTTATATGTATTCGATTTGGTGGGGAATTTCAATATATTTCTTGAGGAAGTTGGAAATTTTTTAGGTTTCTGTGATGTTGTAGTCTCCAAATGATTGAAGCTGAAATGGTAGTTTTAAAGATGATGAAAAATATTTGTAAGCTTCACTTTGATAGAATTAACTGTACAATAACTATAGAAGAAGCTAAGATGAAGCTCTTCAAACATAATGACAGAGATCTCATTGTTTGTATTGGTCTATAAAAGGCCCCAAATTGGTTTTAGTAATGATCGCTATATAGAATCCAAGTCTCCGAAGTCTTCCTCAGCCTCTAAAAAGTTCGAGTAGGTGACGCTAAGACTCACAGGACACTGATTGAAAGAGTTCACTCTTGATATGTGAAAGTGGATCAAGGGTAAATTACGAAGGGTAAATTACGAAGCTGCCCGTATAAAAAACAACAAAGGGCTCAAAGTTCAATCAAGTCTCTACCATTGCTACTTCAAACTAAGGATTACTTGTGAGTATGGGCTTGAGACTCCTTATTGGACCACATCATGGGGTAGGCAAAAGAAGAGAAGGAACAAACTGGGGACTCTCAGTGTTTTAAGAGTAGTTATATAACTCGTACGATAATTGCTTAAACACATATAATCATATAGTCAAAGACATAGACTCTCTTTCACTCGCACCTTCAGACTTAGGCTAAGTACTCATAAGTTTAGCTTTAAGCTTAGGTAATAAGTGTTACTCTGTAAATTATCGTGTTAGTGAACGTATCAGCATCAAATAAAAATTAGAAACCAACAAAGGAGTTGAAGACATTATTTCATTACAGAGACGTTGCAACAAGAGCTGCAACCAAAATTAGGAACAATCCAGACAGATCTTTGCCTAATTCTAACTATATCTGTACATGGAAGCAAACTCAGAAGAGGTTATTGTAGCAGATAATTGTGGAAAATTCACTTTTATTTCCATTTCACACTATAGTAGTTAATTCATAACAGATCTGGTCTAGTGGCAATATATGGTATTACTAAATTTAAGAACATGGTCCTTGTATATCATATTTGAGCAGCAGCAGAGAAATTCACATGTTTGTAATTACTATGACTGCTTTAATCCTCAAAGCTTAGTAGTATCAGTGCTGCAAGCTAAGCTAAGAAAAAATATAGGAAAATAATCCTTAGGAAACATCTGCTGTAGTAATATGCTTACGATTCTCCCGCCCCTTGTTATAACAAGCGTTTAATCACAGCATATAAACAGCACAAATTGGTAGCTGTTGTATGTATCACTGAGGAAGAGAGAGCATTTGTTGCTACTTTATTCGAACCTAAAGTGCGTGGCAGTGTCCTTCTCACATGCATGCTCAATTGTGTATGGATATAATCTTAGTGATAAGTCTTTAAATGTTCCATGTAAAACTCATATTTAAAAATTTGTGTACACCATCTTACCACTAAATCTGTTGCCACTGCTTACACACTTCCTTCCCAACCTTAAGTCTTCATAAATGATTTAAGTGTCAACTTTTTCATACAACCGCCACAGCCATAAATTCTAGGAGCACTTTTTTCTGTCCTTTTTTATGCTTTTAGTTGACCTTTGCCAGTTAAGTCGCTTCATAAAAAGGTTTTTTCCTTATTCTTTTTAATTTAATTGTCAAGTAGTTGGAAAGTTAAAAGATAACATAAAACATTTTACGATGTGAGCATGTGCAGAGGGAAAAGTGAACAAAAACACTCAGCAAAGAGGAGATTTTCAAAAATATGGGAAAGCAAATAAGGAATTTCTTTGATAATTTTTCAGGTTTTTTTTTTATTTTTGTCTATGCAAACAGCAAGAGACACAAATGATGTAAAGATAATCAATGCAATACTCAACCGGCATGTGTGGCGCTTCCTGTAGAGACGTCTCCGGCAAGCGTGTGAATATGTGAGCCCAGCAAATGTAAATAGAAAATCTACAAAGAGGAAGCGGAAAGTGTGAAAGGAAGAAAAATGAACAAAGTTATAAAGTTTGTAAATTTCTCCAGCAGCACTTTAAAAATACTCGTAGAGAAATTTCCTTGCTGTAGTATGCAGAATTGCAGTAAAAATCAGCAACAAAGTGTGGAGTAAAAATCAATGCAGCAGACTCACAGACTCGCAGACAACTACAGTAAAAATCCGTATCCAAAATATTTCGTATTCATTGAGCAGGTCATTTCATTAAATTGCAAATGACTGCGGGAAAAGCAATGGAAAAGTGAAAATAGACGTCGTCGCGTCTACAGTTAAAAATGGACAACCGATGTGCTTGGCCTGAATCACGTATGTGCCAGTAGCTGAACGCGGCCATAGCCTGGAGTCTGAGCGGCTGTCAGCTGCTTGAGTGGGATGCGGAGTTCATAGCTGTCTGCTGCCTCCTGCCTGGTGCCTCCTGCCTGCTGCCTCCCTCCTACTGCAGTTGTTAAATCTTTTCACTCATGCTGTAATGCCGTGTAAGTGAAAAGAAAAGTGCAGAGGTAAGTACGTCTGCGCTAATGCACTCAAGTGCATGCGATTCTGTACTCACATAGGACGAGGATGGACGAGTGCGACTAAGTAAGCACATTTTTTGCTGGCTTTTCGATTACCCAAGTAGATGCAAAGAATAATGGATTCAAGTTAAAAACTAACCTTGATAAGTTCTTTTGGTTTCGCTTTAATGGCTGTGAGCAACGGAAAAGCCAACAATGAGGGGAGACGCTGTCGTAGAAACAGCAGCACTTTCCTTCCTGTCTAAAATGAACAGTAATTTCAGCCACGGGCATGTAGTGCTAGTGAAATTGGAAGCCATGGTCAGAGCAGCAGTGCCAATAGCTGGTTTGGGCAGCGAAAGGCAGAAGACAGAGTAAATTGGATAACTTGTCGACAGTTTCGACATCCAATCCCCTTACAGCTAATGTTAGCAATCTACGGTGGGGTGTATTGTAGAAGGAGGTATTAGTGAAACGCATCCAGTAAGTGGACCAAATATTACTGTCTCTCATGGGCTGCATATTGGCAGCAGAAGATTTTCAACTTTTTCTGAAATTAAGCATACTTTTCATTTCCCCAATATTCGGCTATGGTAGCTGAATCTTCAGCATAATATCCGCAGATCACACAGATGGGTAACTGAATGTTAAGCATGCTATCCACATTTCGTGGGTAAGAACCCCATGTGTTCATGGTTAGGTTGCTAGTAAATATGCTTAAATGAAGCTAACTTATGGAACTAAAAGTGAGACAAAGAATCCACTATTGATATGTAAAGGCACCTGTGGTAAAGTTTGTTCCATTTCGAACGCAAGGACCCTCTGACAAGATATTAATTCTGTTCAACTTTTCTGAGTTTATTGTCAATAAATTCAGCAAAGGTAACTAAAAGAACATGAGTAAAGGGGGAATCGTTGTGAGGTATTCGCATATAAACTACTATATAGACATGATTTCTGATAGTAATTGTATATACAAACAAAACAACGGGCGATAGGTTCCCTTCAGTGCTACGTTGTGCGTTTCTCCATACTCATAGGAGCTCTTGGAAAGACAAGGCACTTTCCTCTTGGCACTCATAGGAGCTCTTGGAAAGACAAGGCACTTTCCTCTTGGCACTCATACGAGCTCTTGGAAAGATAAGGCACTTTTGAAATTAAATATTTCATGCTGGGAATATAAAAATATTGTTTGTGGAATTGAACATAAATTTTAAAGAGGCAATACTAATATCAAAGCATATTAACCTAATAACTAGCAATTGTTGTACTTATTCCAACTTACTCTCCAGGTACGGATTTTTATATACCAAAAGTGTTTCTAAATTTTGTAAATAACTTTTTAATACTAAAATTTTAATATTGAAAATAGCGCCATTTTTGCAACTGTCATTTACCCACACTTTTCCTCATAACGTCGCTGTCGCAAGCGGTGAGCACACCGCAACACTTGTGAGTACACTGTAAAAATGTTATGTCATCTTTTCAATTAATATCTGAGGGTATACTTCAACAAGGAGATTCCCAGCCTGCATTTATGAAGCATATCCTAATGTTTGACCACATAGTGGGTTTATAACCTAATATATAAACCAGGAAATTTTACAAGGAATATGGTTCTGAAACCGTAGAAACCTTGTCACTGTCACTGAACGATGAAAGTTATGATGGAGTGTTATCTTTATTATTATTATTGTATTATTCCTTACACCCTAATTAATTATGAGTGCAAGGTGTTGGGGGAATGAGTACTAGCTACAAATACAGGCTTTCGACTCGAAGAGAAAAGATTTTATAGAAAGAAGCATTTTGGAGACCAAGCCCGTGGCAGGATTTGAACCTACTACCCTCGGGGTGTGAGTCTAGTATGCTTACCACTAGACCACAGAGGGCGGCTAGTGTTATCTTACTTTAGTACTGCACTGTTGAATACAACATTCTTTCGGTCTTTCAGTAGAGGCAGTGAGCAGTAACTGGACTTTTGAGAGAGAAGATTTATTGAGAAATGTCAGAGTTGTAGTATAACAGTCTTTCGATATTATCTAAAACTATGCAGCATTCCACTTGGACCTGCACTCTGAAGTGAAATCTTAACGAAATTCTTAGAGATAAGGGATGATTTTCTATTCTCCAAGCTGAAATTACAAATTCGTGGAAGAGGTTTGCAATTCATTGATTGACCGAAGGCAATATTAACAGATTGAGGAGAAAGCAATTTCGGAATCTGACCTATAATAAGTGTTTCGATGACTATAATTATTATTATTCGTGTGCATAAATGTATTCCATCAAATGACTTCCATTTCGAAGACATCAAAACATATATTGATGTATAAATTGTGTTTCATTGAATAATTCTCGAAGTATTTGACAGAAGTTTTTGGAAAGGAAATCTTGCTTACAGACACTTATCTATGGTAGTGTAGGAGATTTTTGTGTAGGTTTCAATATTATTCATGCCTGGCGCTACAAGTAGGGTCCTTTTGCATAAGCTTAAAACACAACTTCTTATTTGGGTAGTGTTTAAGTTATGAAAATACTCTAATAATTTTTACAGTGTAGGTATACAAATATTCCAAAATTTTATACCGTGCTGGTACATTGGTCGCATACAAGGTCTGCTGTTGCAGGTTTTTTTTTGCGACACATACGAATGTAATGTTCAGCTGTGATACTGATTGCTGATATACAAACCGCACAGCGGTACATGCAAGGCCATAAAAAGGCGATATGATAACCTTTTTGCTGGCAATTCAAGTTGCCAAATAGGACAGACCCAGGCTCATCGTTGCTGCTCAATGCTGTGCATATAAAATCAGTATCACTGCAGGGGACAGTGCTCCATCGTACATAAGCAGCAGTATTTGCTAAAATATTTAAGACTTAAAATGCCCATATAAGCATTCAGTATTCTTTTTATAGCAGCACTTTCCGTGGACGATTTCAAAGAAATGTTTTTCAGGTGAGTGCTTTTTGGTAAGGACTGCTGGCAAGCGGTAAATTCCATTTGTATTTCCGCCGAAAACAAGTTACCACACTTAAGCAGTGTATACCCAGATAAGCACTTCTGAAAGCCTAAAGGTATGCTTTCAATTAAATGCAGCTGCATGGCGCGCTGTTAAAAGTTTGCATCCAGCTACGAGCCACTAATTTCCCCATTGAAATGCATGTCGCCAACTAAAAATATAATTCAATTTTGAGAATGAAAATTTTTTAAATGTTTATGAACAAAATTTTTCTAAAATTTTTCAAAACCATTTCATAAATCGACATAAATTAATTTCACATTTTGTGTCCTCTCCTCTATTTCCAGGAAAATTTGTTATTGATTGAAGCACGTCAGAACGACAAGGACCAAATTTCGCAGTATCACAGGATAACAAAAGTTTTCAACGACAAAATTAATGCACGTCCTATGCAAATTGAATTGAGCAACTTTATCGATTCGCAAAGTGTGTAAACCCCTCAGAGCAGAAAAAGCGAGCAAAAAATGTGACCACCCCAGTGAACAGCATCTATTTGTCAATTTGTCACACTGCGTAATACGCTTGCATGCTTTTTTGTTTTCGTGCACCTCCACTTAACTGAGGCTGGCGAGCTCAAACGCACAATCCATCAATTTGGAGTGCTGCCTTTGTGAATTTCGAAGTTTTTTGTTTTGCCAAAGGATTGCAATCATAATTGGTACTCGTCCCTAAATGTCATGAATCGCCATGTGGACGTATATGATGGCTGCTGCCCGAGGAGATCGGGCGAACTCCATGATGTCCAGACGGCGCCATGAAACTGAATCTCCAAAGTATGGTTACACGTAAGTGGGCGGGAAAAAAGTGGGGTGGGTCTGCTAATTGCTTACTAATTTGTGTATTTTTCTGCTCCTCTATTCGAACAGTGCAACCCGTCCCATGTACCGCACGGCACGCCTTAACAGATCGACCACTACTTCCACTACGGCGCTGGGCGGCACTTATCCCTATGCCACCAGAACGTACAGCAACAGCAGTACCGGTGCTACTGGAGGGGCTGCATCAGCGAGCGGTTCCCAAATGTTTCACACATACGGCGCATCGCAGCAACGCTCACGTCTCAGCAGTGCCAACAATGATGATTTTGTACACACTCCGGCCGGCGATGAGGATGGCACCAGCCTCTTCTCGCCCCTCACACCTAGCACAACGATGACCGCGGACAAAGACACAAACTTATTCAATTATAAAGACACGGCCGTGCATATGGTAAGGAAGCATTTAATTGCAAATGCAACTCCAGCTGTGGTCAAATTACCCACACAGGACAGTGACGACGATGAGGTTAGTGAGCCGGAGGGGCGTCGACACGTGCATGCGCGTGTGTATACGAATGCGCCGCAGAATCGGCAATCAAAAATTGAAGATGATGATATCGACGAGGATGACGAGGATGAGGACTATCTGGAGAATGCAATGGAGAATGGCAAAATGTCGCAGGTGAGTTTGATGTATAGAACAGTCGAAAAGCACTCAGCAGGGTTTGCAATGCGAAATCTTTGGTCATTTTTTTTTCCTCGCTGAGAGATAGAAACAAGATTTTCCGGTATTAGGCTATAGTAGGCTGAAAGTGTTGAATTACTGCTATAAAGGAACCACATTCTTAATCCTACTCGAGGTTTCGCTAAGATTGTTTCTAAGATACCATACAAATTTCAAAGTAAAGGACATTAAGCGAGTTGACACCGGCGAATCAAAGGCGACGTTTATTAAATTAAATAAAGGATAACAATAGAGGAAATTAAATTAAATAAAGGATAACAATAGAGGAAATGTGCAAATGTGAACATAAAATAAATATTATGAAGAATTCAAACCTTTTAAAGAACTTTCACTAATATTTTCGCACAGTATGAAATGCAATTTCTGTTGAGTAAACCACATCTCGACAAATCGTACGTCCTTGCTACATACGACTATGAAAGCTTCGACTAATTCAAATGCAATTTCTTGTTTCAATTTCATTGCAATTGCTTGCTGAGTTTTTGCTGCTTTTAGCTTTCTCGATGCAAGCAATAGCGAAGCCGTGGTCTCTATTTACTATTTCCGCCTTGATTGGAAATGAAATACTCGAACTCACACACATGCTTCTACCGAGAATATCACACAGTTTGCGGAAACTATTTAATATTTATTGCAATCATAAATTTTGAAATGAACATTTTGGGTTGGTGGTCTGTTCCGGACTACCTGATTTGTGTGGTGTTCCGTCCGGCTGAAGAGCAAACTGATTTTAGTAAACAGTTATTTGGGAAAATAGTCACAAAAACTATTGGCGTCATTTCTAAAATGAAGAGTTTAACCGATTTGTGAATTGGATAACATAACATAATATTTATATAATCAACCCCAAAGAAGGTAAAAGGGATTATAATGAATAAACGAACTCATGGCAGATTCCGGAGTTGATTTTTTCCTGGCAGTCTTTTTCTCCATCTGGGTGTAAATTCTGTTGACACTACTGGCAAATTTATTGCCCAGAGCACCAAACATATCCAGATGATTGTATGATTAAAGTAGGACAAAGGACATGACCTTCATGGAAGGCTATTTCAAATCATTCTACCTCCGTCCGAATTGTCAATATAATTATAAAATTTAAATGACTTTGTGTATTGTTGTGGTCAGTCGGATACGAAAGCTCAGGGTAGCACCAATGGCTCATAGCTTTATATGCGTGCAATACGAATATTTATATTGTAATCAAGCAATAAATTTAAATCTATAATAATATATAAAAATACGAAAATAGTTTTCCTACCAGTTCTATTGAGTGGATTGCCCCAAGTAATACATAGTCCTTGACGTCTCTTTATCCAAATCAGTTTAATTTAATAATTATTTATTGTTAGAAATTATTCATAAAGGTATTTTAGTAAAACTGTTTAATTATAATCAGTTTTACTTCTAAGTCATTCTTATTGCTGCAGTCACAACTGAACTATCTGCTGTTCTAGGTGGCCATTTCATAACAGAACTTTACTTGCTGCCAAAGCAAATCATCTAAGAAAATTTTTAAGAATTGTTAAAGAAATAATATTTAATATTTTCGCTTCGGTACTTTGCCTTAAACCAATCCTTGGTTTCTGTTCTCCAATTACTTAAATTCTCTTAAGCAGTAACATGATGTACTTCATATATTCGCTATAGCTGTGAGTGCACATCTCTTTATTTAGTTGAATACATCCCAAGTACCTGCAGAAGTGGGCATTATTCTGTTGCCATCATTATGTGATCATATTTCATCTTAATCTATGGCTGTGGAGCAGAAAAGTGGTGTATTCATATCATATGCTAACCTTTTATTTAAAGCACCAGAGTACCGAGGTTTTCTTTCACATTATAAATTTCATATGACCATTAAATTCTTGGTACATGTTAATGGTTAGTAAGGGTGCGGCAGAATTCCATTTTTGTGAAACAAAATTAGTAGTTAAAGTTTCATATTTTCGGTCATCAACGTTATATTGTGTTGTAAGGAGCAAAATTTCTCCATCAATTTTACTCCAACATAATTCTTCTGCCACACCACCATTTTGTCTCATGCGGCCACGGAACTCACATGACGTAGATTATGCGAGAAGAATTAGTCTATACCACGTATCATGAGCAATTGGCAAAACCCACCCCTATTTAAGCCACACTAACGACATGCAAAGACAGAACGATCGAAGCGCAGACAATCAGCAACAACAACAACAGAGCGTGCAGCAACAACAATGCCACGCGATTTCTGCAGCGATAGTGACGTTTGCCTTAATTGGGGCATCAACAACACCACGGCCTTAGTAATAGAGAATGGATTTGGTACAAGCGGACAACAGTTAAAGAACAACATTTCCTGGAGGTCATGACTGAAGCTGGGCTATAAAAGCAGCAGCAGCCGAGGGACTTACTCTCTTTCTTCCTCACCAAGCACGAATACGCATCGACGGACTCAGTCTCGAATCAGCTACATCTACTAAACGCTCGGACATCCTACGAAGACACTTAGGGCAAGGACAACCATTTACTAAGACCATGCTGAATTAGTGGATTATATGGTTTATCGGTTAATCGGTAGTACCCTAACACCCAGAATTACAAACGCTTACGGAGACCATTCTGAATTAGTGGAGTATATGGTTTATCGGTTAATCGGCAGTCCCCTAAGACCCATAATTACAAACGCTTACGGAGACCATTCTGAATTAGTGGAGTATATGGTTTATAATCGGTAGTCCACTAAGACAAAGAATTACAAACGCGTACCGAGACTTAGTTACTGTACCTACTAGAAGTTTACCTCATTGATAAATTCATCTTTAAACATTAAATTTAATAAAATAAATAAAATACTGAATGAAAGCAAAAAACAGACAAAGAGGATTTACTATTTATTTTCCGTAAACGACTCATGGCCATCCGGCGAGCTTACCCCGGTGAAATAGAGTCGCTACAGTATATACTTCAGTGGTTTGGGTATATCTATTGTTGGTGTTACTCCTCTTCACAACTTCCTAGTTAGAATCTTTTATTATCTCATTCTTTTCTCCTATATTTCTTTTATAGCAATTGATATTGATTACTTTAATTTTTGGTTTTCAAAGCCATGATTTCACCTCCTTTCTCGATCTGTATATAAGTGCCTGATGTATTCGACTGATATTAAGAAAAGTGTCAGTGGTGTCTTATCTCACCTCAGTTACTACTCTGTTTTGTTTTAGTCAAAAGTGCTGGTTACCCTTAAATACCGCTTTGAACTTTATCCTTGTAAATGATTTTAATGATATTTAGTTTACCATATGCTGATGTGGTGTCCGCGGGATGTACCTTCTCTTTCATCCTTTCGCTAAAGAAGTATAAGGATTGAACAAAGTTCAAACATGCAACGTTTTCACAGTTGAAAAGTTCAGCGAAGGAGCAAACAATTTGTCAATGTAACTGACGAAAAATTCTATTAACAACTTTCTGCCAACTCAGCACGTCTCAAGCTGCGTGGCTGATGAAGCCCTTAGCATTGAGCAATTGCTGGTGAACGTCTTTCGTGCACAGATCTCTTCATCTCAATGCAGCAGAGAGTCATAAATAAGGTAGGACTGAGATGCCAACATAAGCACTGTGTGTACTGTGCACTGACGAGAAAGGAAGTCAAGTGAAGTGAACTGAAGCGAAGTGCATTCCTGTGGGCACATTTAAGAGTGAATCTTCGGAAGTGAACAATTTAAGTTGAGCAAGTGGATTCATTTACACTTAATACTACAATGTAGACTGAATTGTGCCATAAATGGCTGCAATTTGGCTAAGTTTGGTACAAGATAATAACAGCGCACGCACCCAGTATTTCCGTATATACACGAAAAATCACCAAACAGGATTTTCATCGAACTCATCAGGACAATGATTATGTAAATTGTTTGTCATTGATTTTTCTTCTTTTTACAATGACTTGTTGTCTCCTTCCACGTCGAGTTCAACGCTTCCTGCCACCCCACAAATGTGCTGTGCTGTCACACAAAATTAAAAAAAAATCATATAAAATGGAAAAAATTTACGACATTTATTGACTTTGGCTTTTTCGGAAATTTGATAAATTACTTATCTATGTGTATTGGCAGCATTGAGTTTCAGTATCACACACACACACACATATGCACACACCCTGAAACACACCTACACAACCATATGCATACAACGATGCCATACAAACGCAAAGCGGACACACACTTTCGGGCTGGGGTGATGTACATAAATGCATTAAAGCAAAACGAAATCTGTGCGGAATGTTAATAAAAGCTGCTACAGGAGAGTGTTTAATGGATTCGGGTATAATCCAATCAAAAGCTTAAGTGTATCCAAAAGAGAGGCGCCAAAAAGTTACCTTTGTTCAGAAAATTTCTAAATTTCCGTCGAACGGAGCGTATGAGCAATTAGTGTGTGCACTTGTTCCGAGAGCTGGTTTGTTTTACAATGCGATAAATGCAACACATGAATAAACTGTATGAATGTGTGTGCACAAAATTGCCACTAAGCAAGCATGAGAGACGAATTCTTTTAAGAATTTTCCCAGCATACTGTTGAAATTCATCCTTCACTGGCAACGCAAAAACAAACAGTGAACAAAGACGATATTCCTCAAGCATTATGTGCATCTGATGTTTATTATAGCTATGAGTGGATGGTGTGGTAGTAAATCATTGGAAAAACTGTATACATAAGTGTCACAGATAGTGCTTGGAAGTGGCTCTGCGC
Organism: Clusia tigrina; assembly: GCA_920105625.2. Lineage (NCBI taxonomy): Eukaryota > Metazoa > Arthropoda > Insecta > Diptera > Clusiidae > Clusia > Clusia tigrina. The sequence goes on from OV050030.1 coordinate 422,967,247, forward strand.
TCAGTTCGCAATTCAGAGCGCTGTTGGCTGCGCAAGAAAGCGTTCGCAAATATACTTTGACAGCTAGACACATTGAAAACGCCCCACAGATGTTTGGTGCCAATTGATAACTTGCGTAAATGTATTTGTGTGTTCGCTCCACCCACTCCTTCAATAGCATCACTGACTTGCTAACACCGAAACTGCGACGTTCATGTTAACTAGTTTTAAAGCTGGTTTCCCCACAAAGTTTTCGGTCTTAAATCGTGAATTTATTGCATCTAAAAAGGAGAATTTATTTATAAAATTCCATAGAGTTATTTTTGGCATACATTGTCCTCGGACAGAAACTGTTGTACCAATCGAACTGTATCGTTTTCATCTACTTTCTGGAAAGGGTTCCCATCCACTTGCGCCACAATTGCCAGTGTATAACTCATTGTCACACACTGTGATAGAGCACATCAATGAACTGCTGCTACGAAATTCGATAACGCACAATTAACCATTTGGTGTGCCAATTAGCGTAACTGTAATTTAATTACTATAATTGCGACTAAATTCGGCTCGAAACATCATTATCAAACAATTTGGTTAGAGCGTCAATTGGGAATACCATAAAACCGCGGAGTATGCTAACTGGTAGCCTAATGAGTGGTATGTGTGTAGTGTGCAAAATAGTGTTATAATAGGACAGTAAATTCGACTGACTATGTGTGTACATCTCTCTTCATTAGACAGATAACGCATGAGTATCTTCATTAATTGCATTAGTATTAAAACCCGTTTACATGGTGTCACGAAATTAGTTTCACTGAACGTAAGTGGGGTTATTACATAATTATGGGCAAGATATAATTTAGTGTATTTATCCGGAGGTTATCATTGTGTATAATTTTAACTGTGGTAATAATAATGGGTAACATTCTGTTTTGAAATTCCTAACAAAACTTCACCATACAATACTCTTGGCTTCTAATGATTTATAGAAAAGACTACCATTGAGATAACAGCTGCAGTAGACATTGAAGTAGTCCAACTTTGCAGTATATTGTTGTGCTTCTTTTTCACGAATACCAGTTTGGATGATTTCAGTAACTCTACTTTGGTTGCTCTAATAAAAATTGTCCTTAATAATTCCTCGTAAGTAATATACTAATAGTGTGAAATGATAGCTGCATTATATCGCAGGCACGTACTGTAAAGATATGATGACACTGCCACCACATGAAGTGTGCAATATTTGTTTGGCAAAATAAAGTTTGGCATTTCCACAAAAATGTTTTTCCCCTCTCAGATACATTCATTTTATCAGTGACTAATCTATCATCTATGTTTCAATTGTTCAGAAGTTCACTGACTAATCACTCACCTCTGATTTGAACTGTTCAGATATTTGCTCATCTCTCACGTATGCTTTCAATTTTTCCGATTTTACAATCAACTTTTTGTATGAAATATGATGAAAACCGTAAAGCATGAAATATTTTACCCACAATTAATTTCTACAATATTTGAAACACACGAACACACATTCGTATTATTAAGCGAAAAAAGTGACAGTTAAAACATTTAAATGCATCCTGGTTGATTGATAGTTGATTGAGCCCTGAACACTACGCACAAGTAAATTTATCTTCTGTTTCAACAGATTTGAAATGCATTCAAATATGTTCAGTTGTACATAAAGAAATTATTGAGTGCTTCTTATTAAATAATTGAGGCATTTAGTTTAGTTCGCTTTTATTTTTCCTTTTATTGCTTTAAAAATGGTGTGAAGCGTCATCACTTGCATCTCAAGCTAAAATATTAGCACGGTGGCGGATGAGTAACAATTTCCTTATGCTCGTAGAGCATAACTCAAGACGCGGAAGTCACACTATAAAATAACACCAAGAACACGAGTGAAAGATGAAATAAAAAACTACTTACTGCACTTTTAGTGCTCTACAAAGCCACACCCACACACACAAACTTTTGCTCTTATTTGTACAACGGCGCTTCACTGGCTTTTTGCCGCATAATGCCAGTTCACTTTGATTTCCGATTTTCTTCTGTCGTAATTTGAGGAAAGTGGGTGAAAAGTTTGTTAACTTTTCATGATTCACTTTTTATGGTCGGTTTGTTGAGAAAATCTGGCACTCAGCAGAGACCTGCAGTAAGCGAACTATACTCAGTTGCATAAACTAACAACAAGCATCTGAATTTATACCAGCTCTCCAAAGCCCTGGGGAGCTCAGTCAGGCATATTGTTGAACAAATAACAAAGCAGAAGGGAAATGCAGATGGTGGACGTAAAGAGCATCAAAGGCGAGTCACTTATTTTATTACACATTTAAAGAGGAAGTGCAACTAATTCAGCGGAAAAGAACTAAGCCTCAACAAAACAGACAGTGAAGTAAAAGACCACAGTTTCGAGTCCTGTTGTTGTGTCAAACATGTGTAAAGAATAACAAAAATGGGGGAACTATATAAAAAACGAGGGGTATAGGTACCACCCTCATTTCAACCATGTTTATTATTACAAGCACTGAGAGCAATAAAGGCTTTCACCGCAACCCGAACAGGGGAGCAATAACTGATCAGAAAAATATACCAATTCACAGACTTATTACTGTAGTGATGATATTGATAAGTCGCTCACTCATGTCCCCATAATGGACTATCGGTCCTCTCTGATGTGACTCTCGCAACATTTGCTTCTAGAGTAGAAGAAATGATGAGTACATGCCAACACGTAGTCTTGGTTTACTCTCAGCAACATTTGCCAATTATATTTTTTTATTCACGAAGGAAGTTGAAAACATTCTATAGACATGAGAGGACTCTACTTACAAATGTGTCGACTTTTTACCTTATAAAAGCATATTCTTAAGTATTTAGACTCTATAATAAACCCCACAGTACCAACCATTAAGGCATATCTTCCAAAGGCTGTGGTAGTGATCGATATGTGTGTTGTTCTTGCTACTTTCCTGACTTTCGTCCTTACACCTTCTTTCTAATCACACAGCGACTAGACAATTTCCGTTTCATTTTTGATTGCTTCTACAGACCCCTCAAATCGTTGCGGAGCTGAAGAGCTGCCCAATTTTGATTGATATATATTATCCATAAAAATAATAAAATTAATTTTCTATTAGTTCTGACCGCTCAATTGTGGCCACAACCAATTAGGTAGTCTCTCAGTATGTTAGAAATTCATTTTATATCAGAAACAGTTCTTCCACAATTTGCACTTTTAAGTACAATTGCACTGCTTTCGTTATGAATAGCATTCATGTTTATAAAACGTTTTCTTCCTTACTTCTACGTGCACTTTAGTTAGCTCCTTCTACACCTGCGCTCCCAGTACATTTCACACGCTAGGTTGATATTGCCCACATGCCTATTAAAGTGTGTTATTAAATGTAATTGCTCCACACACACACACAGCCCACTATGAACTTCCTGTTGGCATGCGGTTCCATGTCAAATCTTAATCGCCATGAGTTTGTGTTTCCATTCGTGTGCATGTCTTCGGTGTGTGTCTGTTTGACATTGTGTGAAAAAACATGTTGCGCCTCTCTTCACATGAGCTCGTGACATGCCGGTTGACACACATTGAGGAGTGCATTGTCCTGCACGCAACGGGGAATTCACAGTTGTTCAATGATTATAATTTCATTATGAAGAATTAATCAATTATTGTTAACTTCTTGATGAAGTCTTCAGTGTTGTTGGTGTGGCAGGCGGCATTGTCCTTTTGCCTTAATGTCGTATTAAGTTAATTAAATTTCATTCACAAGCATTTGCGATGGTTTTTTGTTTTGTTTTGTTTTTTTTTTGCATTGTCATAATTACTGATGTCCTCTGTTTGTAATGAAGGCGTCGCCTGTTGACACACGAGCAATTACGTGCGTGTGGTTTTCGCCCTACAGCAGATAGGTGTGCATATGTATTGAGGGCGTTATTAAAATATTAAGCTAAAAATGTGCAAAATACGTTTTTAAATGCTTTTAAATTGTTGTGGAGTTTAGTTTCTGATACGAGGGATTTCAATGAATATTAAATTTGCATTACTCAATGTTTAAGGATGAACTTATTTTGCCTGTAGAATACTTGAAATTGTTGTTTCTGTCCTCTGTTAAATGTTTTCTGTCACTTTGGCTGTCGTCGCTTGCATGTTTAAGTTTGTTATGGGCTTTCCAGTTCCGAAACCAAAATCCTTAATTGTCAACATAAGAATTTGATTTATATATATACGAGTATATGCGGAAAATCCAGGTGACAACTCAAACCACACCTCTGAGCATACTCGTGTTTATCGGTGGTAAACATTGTGGAAAAATGTCGTCAAGCAGCAATTATTTATTAATTCTTCCGGATGAACGCTTCAAGTGTTCCCTTCGGTGTAAGGGCAGATTAAAAAATTAAAATTGTGTTGACATGGACACTTTTTGTTGTGGCGGAGAAAATTTGTTGGATAATTGTTGAATGCGGCATTGTTTTAAAGCTGTAAATGAAAGTAAGGTCTGCGTATCATTATAAATTCAGCAGCAGATTTGTTACCAGAGAACACAGAGAAGGGAAAGTCTTTTTCGCTGCCAGCGTTTGTAGCGAACACACCTCGATTTTGAGTGGATTCACCACGATTCTGAGTGGATTCACCACGATTTTTAATGGATTCGTAAACAATGTCCGTCTGCTTTATTTCGCTGCTTTGCCGTTTGACGTTAAAGTTTCCTTTCTCTGTGTTCTCTGCTTGTTACTGCAGTAAGGTAGAAAAATTGAGCTTTAATAAGGGACGAGCAAGTATTGATAGAATATTTGCGATATACTTGTAGGTAAGGTGCGATGAGTATATGCAGAGAGAGAGAGGGAGAGATAGAAAGAGATAGAGAGAGGGAGGGAGAGAGATAGAAAGAGATAGAGAGAGGGAGAGAGAGAGAGAGGGAGAAGAATTATATTAGGGAAGATTCCAAGTAACTTTTTTTTAACAAACTAGAGTAACTTTATATACCGAAAGAACAACATATTTCGATGTAAAAACGAAATATTTTAAAGATGTTTTAAGATGTCAGCCTCGATTGCGGTTCAGATTCCAGCCAGAGAGATATAATCAAATTAAATATTTTGTTTTGAAGAGAAATTTGTCTCGATGTTTAGGTAAATATGCAGCTCATACTTGAATGGATGTCTGAATTTTCCAAATGGGTCGACTTTCCCACAGTCATCACCTTTTAGTGGTAATGAGATTAGTATTCCAGTTGTGCAGTGAAGTTGTTTAAATTATATCCATCATCACCCTTAAGTGGTAATGAGATTAGTCTTCCAGTTGTGTAGAGGGGTTGTTAAAATCATATCCACATTAAAACCTTCTAATGCCTTTATATAATGATAAAATCTGCATAGAGTTTAGTGTTGAACGATCACAAGAAATATGAAATACTGAAGTATTTGAACAAAATACAAAATAAATAATAATTGTTCATGTTTACTAAATTCAAATAATCAATAATACTAACTAAATAATAATACCAATACTAAATAAATCATAATTGTTCATGTTAACTCGCAATAATTCCATCAGGAAAAGTGAAGCAAGACGCAATAGTATTATCCGTAAAACGCCCCAACTACTTTCACTTCCTGGTAGAGAACAAAAACTGTTGCATTTCTTTTTCACAATTCGACAAACACAAAACACAATTAGACGGCAATTTCCCCAGAAATGATGGATGGTATTGCTTGCACTACAAACAATAGATGCGCTTTTGACAAAAGAATTGTTCGAGCATCAACATTTTCGAGGAAATAATAATTGGGATTTGCTAAGCAAACATATTAGTGCAAGTCCACTGCTTGTTTCCTGTGATTCCTTTAATGATGGATCATAGATGTAGGTAGCGTTTTAAACATAACTCGTTATCCTTAAGTTCAAAGTGAAATCCTGCGAAGCAGTTATGAAAATTACCTGGAAATGACAAACAATTTCACATAAATACAAACAACGAAGCTTGGCCGGCCACAGCTCACCTGCCCACAGCTTACTTGTTGGATGTGTTGGGTGGGAATTCAGGCAGTCGGAGGCAACATAAGCAACGTGCCGAGTTATTTACAAATGGAAAAGGAAAAATAAAAATACAAATAAAACACATTGAAAAAGAAAGAAAACGTGAGCTGTGTACAGCGGCTTGTCGCTCAGATTTTCGTGTGCTGTGCGGCTCTATTGACTTTAGCCAGCAGGGATCCTTACAAATTGCAAACGATATTGTAACAGAACTGTTTGCGCCCAGTGTGACATTTATCCTTGGCACTGTGCCATCCTCCACTGCCGAGTAGTCTCGGTGGTCGAGGTGAGCATAGAAATTTCAAAAGTGTCATTAAGCTATATTAAACTGTGGGGCAATGGCATCAAAAATAACACGAGCTGCATGGACAAACATAAAAATAGCTTAGGGAACTTAATTATTGCATGCTGAATTTTCGCCGCTTGCCATTTCCACACAAACAGTGAAGTTTTGCCTAAGGTCAAACCGCACTTTCGTGTCTTTCCAGTGAGTTTAGAGCGACGTCAGGAAAGGACAACAAAAAAACAAATAAAAGAATATTAATTACCGCCAGCTTGAGAGGCCATTTTCAATGAAGTTTCTTCTGTCTATGTCTGTCTTGGCTTCCCAGTTGGCCTGTGTGTGGGGACAGAAGTCAAGTAAATTGCGTGGCTGCTCATGCACACACATACCATACATACGCGGGAGGACTCGACTCTAGGGAGAAGTTCGCATAAATGGCAAAACATACAATGAAGCTAATTGGAAGGATAACACCTGCTCGCAGTCAACGAAACAGTTATACAAAAGAGGAAAGCATAGGCAGACTATACACGCACATAGTCTACCAGCAAACGAACATACTTTCTTATATACTGCAGGATACAGATGGATGAGTGGTGGCATTGGAAAGTGGTGCTATTAAGCAATAATTGACAATGTGTGCAAATCGAAGAAGAAAAGTGCGGAAAAGCGGCAAAAGGACATTAAGCGAAGGAGACAAAAAAGGAAAGAAAATTAATTGAAGGTCATTAGACTATTTGTAGAGATATGCAAAATATGTATACAAATTGTGGGGGCGTGTCGCATTTACACAGCTAGAGAGAGGGGAGATGTGGGTGTTGTAGAAGTGAGGCTCAAGTTCAAATTGCTTGAGACTTATTGGCACTTGTATATTATGTACAATACTTGCGAGAAAGCAATTTAATATATGTGTAAGTATACGTTGAACGTTTACACTCAGTAGGAAATGCTAGAAATATAATAAAACTTTGACATAATGCATTAAAAATCCTACTTTCCCATTGCCTCCGATAGTACCTTAAAGCGGATTATATTGCGTAACAATGGTTGGCATTATAAGCACCTTTTCGAATTTATAAATGCCCACCTTACTGAACTTTTGTTTGCTGTTTTGAACCTTTCTGTCCTCTTTGCTGTGGAAAGGCCACAGCCGGATGTTGAGTTTTAAGAATTTGGGCAAATTGTGTGCAAAGACCGGACCCTGAAATATGCAAAACATCCGTTATTGTAATGTTCCCGTGTGACATAATACGAGCAGAACATTGTGTGAGGGAGTGGGGGTGTATGTGAGGGAGTGTGGCCTCATGTAGCAACATGTTTTTTGTTTGCTGCGAGTTTAATAGAATTAGTTTTCGATTTAAAATGCTTACTCCTTTAACTGAATTAAAGGACAACAATTATTTTAACTGTTTTTAGGGGAAATTTAATTAAATTCAAAAGCGTTTCCTGTTGAACTTCCGCCATGGAAGTATGGCACACTGAATTCGCTCATGACCGATACTTGGCTTTTATTTGCTGATACACACTTCACCTTTCCTTGCACTTAAACGTGTCTGTTATGAAGAAGGCTATCATTTATGTCACTTCTTTCGTATTGTAAGCAATTTATGAGCTTGCTTTCCATTCATTAAGAATTTGCTGTAAATACCTCCCTTTATGCTGCTGCTGGTGCTGCTGTTACACGCCTTCAATGAAAATAAAACAGAAAACAGGAAAAACAAACAAACATAAAAGAATAAAATACTATAAAAATAAGAGGAAAAAACATTTCAATGTTACCCCGACATTGTACACAAGTGACACTTCGCGTAACTGAAGTTATTTCTTTGGTGGGCTCTTTGCAAGTTGCCAGTTCCTGCGTGAATGGTGACACAGCGTTGACGGCACATCTTTTCGCAATTTTGCGCGGCGCGGCAAGTGCGCTTCCACTTAAGTTAGGCACCGAGTTCTCACGGTAATTGACGCGCGAGATAACAACGCTACTGCCACAGAATTGCAATTTTAAAATTATGAAAAATTAATAAACAAAACAAATATTTATAAAATAATTTTAAAAAAATTTAACGCATAGCAAATTTGTTTCAATCTAGAAGGATCCATCATAGTAGTAATCTATGAAAAAGCAAATAAAAATTTTATAAGAAGGATAATAAAATATAAAACAAACAAAATTAAATTGTTAATAAAGTGAATAAAAAAGAAATGAAATTAAATAAATAAAATTTTCAAATTAAAATATATTATTGAAAATATATTCTAATTTTTCAAAACGCAAAAAATTTTATTAAAACACAAACAAAAAAAAAAAGAAAAATTGATTTGATAATAAAACTTATGATGAAATAAAAAAAATATAAAAAATGTAAATTTTCAATACAAATAAAAATTTTAATTTTTTAAAACAAGAGAAAAATTGTTTTAATAAAAAGGGAATTTTTCAGAACCAAAGAAAAACAGTTTCGAAAATGAACTTAATGAAAGGAGAGAAGTATTAAATAAAAATATTTCAATTAATAATTAAATTGGAATTTGTAATTTAAAAAAAAAATTGAATTTTTGAAACCAACAAAAGAAATTAATTTTAAAAAAATTCAAATTTTTCAAAAGCAACAAAAAAAATTTATTTGATAATAAAGTTAATGGAAATAGAAAAATATTTTAAAAAATTTACCAAATAAGAAACAAAAATTATAATTGGTAAATATTAAAAATTTTCAAAATTAGAAAATTAAAAATGAAATTAAATTAATAAATTCAAAAATTTGAAAAATCCAAAAAGAAAACATATTTGAAACACATTTAAAAATAATAAACATTTACAGCAGAATTATAATGAAATTAGGCGAGAAAATAATGCAAAAAAATTTCAACACTTACTTTATAGTTGGAAAAAAATTAAACTAACACAATTGAATTAATATTAAACAGGAACAGGAATAAAAAAACCCCATTTTGAATTTATTAATAATAAAAAAACATAAAAAAGTATTATAAACGTAATTAACAATGAAATTATAATCAATTTTTAAGGAACTTAAAATATATAAAAGAAATAAACTAAAAAAATCATGTTAAATATATCTTAAATAATTAATTTTAATTATTTAAATGGCATATTAAATGACATAATTTAAAAATAACAAAAAATTATTTACGCAAAAACAATAATGAAAGAAGGTCAACACTTAAATAAAAATATTTTAAAATAATAAAAATTCTCAAAAAAAAAAATAATAAAAAGAATTTAATAATTAAAAAAAAAAAGATTTCAAATAATTAAAAATCACAACAAAATAATAATAAAAGTAGTTCAAAAAAATTACAAAAAAAAAATTAAATTACAAAATAGTTTAATATTAATTATAAACACAATAAAAAATTTTATTAAAAAAGGGCAAAAATAATAAGAATAACAACAAAATAATAACAAATAATAAAAAATATAAAACTAATGAAATAAAAATTGATATTAATAAAAATAATAAATTGATATTAATAAAAAATAAATAATTAACGCTTAAAAATAATACAAAAAATGCAAACGCTAAAAATAATGATATTAAAACAAAATTATTTAAAAATAATGTGCCTCAAATACGCGAATTTCATCACATCCCTTAAAATAATCTTACAAGTGGTTGCTGTGTGGGCACCCTATTAAACTATAGAAATTGATTAATGAAATTGGAAATTTTCTCACTCCTTTCACCCCCAAAAATTGATAGGAAGTTGACTTTGAATTGCTGATGATTAGTCCCTTCGAGTGTCAATATCCTTGAACTGATTTAAAGTGATTCTGTTTTACCTTCGGGTATCTTTGCACTTAAGTTTAAGCCTATTTGAAGGTTGTTTCCCCACTGATGACGTTAATAACTAATTTAATTGGAATGGCATGAGCATTATCGGTGAGAATTGCATGAATTGTACCTTAAAGGTATTAACGCTGGGGTAATAAGCAAACTTCCGAGAAGCTACTCATGGCGGTTGCGGGCTTCTTCACAGTGCTGATGGGTGAATTGATGACGAAGGTTAAGTTTATTTACCAAGGCCGAACCGACAATTAACTGTACTGAGACTACTTGCATGTCACGGTAAAGTCAAGGAAACTTAGTGAAGTTGATTAGCTTAGAGATGAGTATGAGTGGCATTGGTTGTGTTGCTCAGTGACTCCTCTTCTGGGCATATAAGAAATGTTCACAAGAGAGTTAGTCATGAGGGAGTTGGGTATGCCATAATTAAAGTATGATTGGCATCACTGCCCTGAGGGCTTGGTTAACTCTTTCTAGGGCGGTTATAATCCACTTTTATCTATAGTTACCGCAACACCAGACTCGTTTATTTAAGGGGGATTCTTAAACAACTGGGATATTGGCGCTTGTGTCCCGTAGGCACTTAGACATGTGATGATGGTTGAACTTTTTAATAGTTTCTTCCTAGAATACGCACTTTTAAGTACAAAAAAAACAAAAAAATATAAAATAACTCTGTGGACATATGGACATAAAAGCTAATAACTGGGATGAGTATTCAAAAATGCCTCACAGTGTTGGTCTTCAGTGGAGAATGTAGAAGCGACTTCACAACTTTCTTGGGTTCGGCAATCTAAGAATGCTTTCTCGGCAGATGTGGAACAATGTTGAAGCGACGTTTTCCACTTCACACCTTTCTTGGGTTCGGCAATGCTCTCTCTCGGTAGATGTGCAACAATATTCCTACTACCACAGATTTATACCTTAGGCGCCCCAGTGCAGGATAGTGTGCTTAGCAAATGAATCATCCTGTTTATGGCATAATTTGGAGATTCAGTCTCGTCACAGTTTTGTGTGAGAGACATGGTGGTTATTAGACTTAGTTCTGTAACACATTTTGTCACAAATCTAAGGTTACTTCGATGCAATAATTACATCGAAGTCTTGAGAGAACACATGACTTAAAGCAGGTCATACCTCTGGAATTAAACCAAAATTTGTTCCTCTTTGAATGGGCAGTTAATTAATGTGACTTTTTGGTTTCTGACGACTATTATATTGTTATTTACTCACACTGCACATATATACTTCATTGTATATAGCTAAGTTCACAATGTAATTTCTAAGGAGTATAAATATCCTTTTTAATTGAAAAGGAAGCCAAATAGAGAAAGCAATGATCAAACTGTACTCAGCTGACTGCGTTTTATATCATTTTCTGCTTATCCACCTCATTTAATGTGCTGCAATGTCAAATTCTACTTCCTTAAAGTGACCCTTTCCGTGGACAGGACCGTGGCAAGTTCAAAGTGGCATGCAACATTTCTGTAAAAAAACCAAGATCAATTTCTATGCTGCTCCCGTTGTGAGTACAGTTTACAGTGTTTTCTCTATAGTCACAACTTCCACAATTGTTCTGAACGTGAGAAGAAAACTTGGCTCAAATTGTTTAGGAAGGCGCTTGACCCGTGAGCTACAAAATGTATAAACTGAACACTGCGTACATAGTAAAGGGTCAGAGAAGGTGTCTGGAGCAGCAGTAGCAGGACAGAAGGATATGAAGAGCTGAGCTTGGTACCTTTGGACTTCATACTTTTGCCGTAACTGAATTGTATATTAACAAACCGAGCAATAAACAACAATAACAGCAACAACAACATTTGGAAAATACCCAAGCCGCTTAGGGATTTACCGCTGTAATCCAAGTAAATTTATAAATGGCATCTGTCAAAGCGCTTTTGACCTTTTTTCTTACGGTTTTTGTTAGTGAGTTGTTTTTTTTGGCGTTTTTTTGGAGGTTTTGCTTCGTGCTTCGGTGCTCTGTCCTGGGCACCGCTGGGCGGGAGCCTTATGCGGCATTGTGTGTGTCCTGGACCTGAGTATGAATGCGAGTTGAATGGTATTCTTTAAATTCATTTTTTACTCTGCTCCACTGAAAATGAACAGCGCGAATAATCTAAATGACTTCAGTTCGAAAGTTTTGCGTCTGTAATGAACTGAATTTAATAAAGCGCGTCAATAAATTCACACCTCACACCTTTATCCTCCCTGCAGTGCAACGTGAAGTGAACGCCAAATTTTAGGGTCAAGCACGCCATAATCGCAGTGCAAAAAAAATCAGATTAAATTTATAAACGTGAGATTAGTGAGTGCAGTGAATTGAAAATTAAATTAGAGTTTAACTGCTGCGTGTTCATTGAATTGTTTTGGCGGGGGTCACCAACAGAAATACGTACTCAGAATGCAAGCGGCAGACTTCTCGAAATATTTTGTTAAAGTTCGCACAACTTTGTAAAAGTTTTCCAGTTCGCATTCTGCCACATAAAGTTGCAACCACTCGGAAAAGTTTGATTGCTAAACCATCATAAAACTATGGAGAACAAAAAAAAAACATCACAAAATTGTTTTATATTTTCTCTGGCCTCACTCCACTCCAGAGTTGGCACTGGTTTTTATACCATTTGAATTTCTATTTTCGTTTATCCTTTTTTAATAACCAAAAATGTCGGAAAAAATGGAATAGAATAATAACGCAAAGTGATTCTTATTTATGCGGCCCTTTGTCAGTACTGAGTTCGTCGTTTGTCAGATTTGCTGCCTTGCGATTCTATTCTATTTGTCATTGTTGTCAGAATTGCTACTGTTGCTGCTTTTTTTTGTTGTTGCTACCACTGATATTGTTGTTGTAGTTTCTGTGCAATCAAGCGTTTTAAACGCTGTTCCAATAAACCTCACACAATCCTTCTTATCCGCTGGGGTCATTGTAACAATAACAAAGTGCAGTGAACGGCATTAAATACGCTTTCCCGCTATCTCACAATGGCATCGCACGGTGCGCTGAACAGACGAAAGGACAGTTGGGTTCGTGTAAGTGTGAGTGTCGCTAGGGCTTTGTGCCTGGATAGGTGCGTGTGTGTGTGTGTGTTTGCTTTGGTGCCAAATTTTCTTCTGTCAATGCCTTTGTGGCTTAAAAATTTCATACATTTATTAATCTATTCTGTTTGAAAGTTTCCACTAAATGAATAAGGGAAGCAAATTTGATGTATCGGGAGATGAACTGAGGTCTTTTGGCTTCCTAAATTAGGGGGGAAAAAATGATATATAAATATGGAAAATGAATTACAAATTTAACTGTTTTGATTAAAATGCACGATGTACACACTGTTACGGTTCCTTTTGAACTATGTCGATTTGGAATTGCTGGTAGCTTATATACCTTATCTACACCTCGAAAGAAGTTGCGATAAGGTTCTAGACTATTCTCTGCATGGATTGTGTCTTAGCTTAAATACATATCTGGGGTGGTGCACTATTCTCAAACTTTAACTGGGATCCTAGAAGTATGCAATCATTTATGTTTCAATATAAAGAAAATACTTTAAGTGTTTATGTTGCCCATGAATGAAATTTTGCAATATTGTCAAACGGTTATCCACATTTGAAACTCTTTTGCGGTTAAGCAGATATTTTAATAATTTTCAGATTTCTATTTCCATTTTCAGTCTCCAATGATAAATTCAACTCGCATGCTGTCCCTCTACAAAAAACAATAACTAACTTTGTTTTGGTGTCGTTTGTGTTTTCTCTTGCGAGAAAGTTTTCTGGTTATTAATTTTGTGGTCAAATGTCTGCTGTGGGTTTACCAAAGAGCCTTAAAGTCATAACAACAATAATACTGGAACACATGGAACACACTCAAACCCACAAACCAGCGCTCCATGAAAACAAAACAAAAATAAACTGTACACACAAAAATCCCTGCGAGCTTACGTAGAGCAGAGACCTCTTACATACATTTGTACGGGCATATGAAAATTTCCTTCATATTCAATTTGCCCTGTTAGTTCGTTAATTAACCTATGAACAGATAAACAGTTGCTGCATTATGCATGCAGTGATTATGTGTAAATATGTTTGAGCATAGTTCCAGCAACCCTAATTAGCATCGATGCCTCAACAAGCGGAAGAGCAGGTTTGGTAGGAATTATCCATAGATTACAATTTTTGTTTACAAGTATTTTAACTCATTTTATATACTCAAAGATAATCGCAAACTACTTACTTTATACTGTGGCAGTTTCAGATTAATATTGTAGATCAACTTTTGGTAGCATCGATTCTTGTCTAGGTCATGTAATGGAAAAAATATGCGAGGTGTCTTATAAAGATATTATATTTATTTTATATTTATGAAAGTATTTCTGAACAGATTTGTTGACAGACAAGTGCACACTGTAGATGCATATTTTGGCAGATCTTATAACTATTTCGGACACGCCACTTGTCCTCATCAGAGATCTTTCAATGACAGGCAATTTTTCAGTGGATTTTATGTAACAGTACACCAACAATTATGAATCGTCCCAGGAAGCGAGTCTGGGATTTCATCTATTACATTTGTCCATCCAGACAACTGCCATAACCGCAGGTGGTGTATTCACTAATCGAAATCTGTCCATGTACTGTCTCAGCCTACTGCACTTTAAACTACCAAGTTTCATTATTACCCTTCTTTTTTGTTTCGTTTAATTCCTCTTATCTATTTGGTCTTATAACATTAAATGGTGTCATATTACGTTATTTCTACAGTTGTCTTGCAAGGGTTGCAGTGAGTCTGACAAATTTAACTTCAAATGATTGCACTGATTTCAAATGAATTTAATGACTTCAAATGATTACAATGATTTCAAATAATTTCAATGACTTCAAATTATAGCAAAAGTTGCGACTGAAGAAACTTCCAATGTTTGCAAAGACTTCAAATGATTAAATGACTTGAATCAAATGAAATAACTTGAATGATTTGTATTACTTGAAACGATAGCACTGACTTCAAATGATTGCACAGAGTGTGACTGAGTGAACTCCACAGGCTTGAAATGACATCAAATCATTGCACTGCCTTCAAATTAATGCTATGACTTCAAATGATTGGAATGACTTCAAATAATTGCAATAACTTGAAATTGTTGCAAGGACTTCAAATGATTGCAATGACTTCAAATAATTTCAATAACGTCAGCTTATTGGAATGGCTTCAACATGAAATTTGATTGCAAAGAGTGCGACTGAGTAAACTTCAAATGATTGCATCAATTTCAAATGATTGCAATGACTTCAAATAATTACAATGTCTTCAAATGATTGCATTGACCCCAAATGATTGCAGTAAGTGCAAATTAAATAACTTTCAACTTCGAGTCATTCAATGACTTCCACAGTCGGACTTGTGAATATCAATGTGATACTTAAGGATAGACTGCAATCAAAAAGTCACGAAGACATCTTCGAAATGTAAACACCCCATTTCACCTCATATGATTGTCAAAGTGAATGCGTCGAAGCACCGTCCGCAGTTGGCGGAAGCTTCAAATGACTTCACTTGATATTTGTAAGCATTTAATCATCAAATCTAATTTAATGACTGCATTACCAATGCGAATGGTTATTTAATTTACTCTCACTTCCATAAATCCAACGCCAATTGCTGCAAACTGTCACAGCTCTGAATAAACAAACCCAATTAATATGTTTAAATTCACTCATTAAATTACCATTAAAATTCCAATTAAGTGCATCTGAAATACGATACCTCTATGCAAACCACCTGACAAGGTCATCACAGCATTTATGTAAACATAAATTCGCATTAAGTGCCATCAAATGAGCGGGGCATATTGGCGAGACCACCACTGAAGTGACCGCTATCAAACTAACTGCTACAATAGACTTTTGTTGGTCAATAATTGTCAAGAGTGTGCAGGAAGCGTCATAAATCAACTGAGTCTGTTTTTGTTAAACCAGCAGCTTTGCGTACTTTCCCTCCCACAAAAAAAAGAAGACACACACAAAGAAGCAAAAAACATACTCACCCACACACACACACACACACATACATTAGTCACATGCATATCTAGTGGCAATTGTTATTCTTGCCACTCGCCACAGACGTTGCAAATAGGCAACAATTTTTCACCTCATAGTACGAGTATTGTCAAAGTCAATGCGCCGCCGTGCCCTTCGCAGCTGGCCAAAATGAGGCACAAGCGGCATATTGAATACTAATTCACGTAACACATTGGTAGGAACGATAAATGTTTAAAACATTTTTAAATCGTTATACAATATTGTAATCGGCAACTGACAACAGTTACCAGTGCATAGCGACTGTTGCTGCTGCTGGACGCACTCGTCCAACTCGACTTTACACAACGATCACGTAAGAACATTTGCGAATTCTCAAAAGTGAATTGTACTACGAGTATTTACAGTTGTGACATAAATTTATGTAGGCCTGCGTACTACAATGCTGGGGCAAAGGTTCAGTTGGCAGGTGCCCACACATATGCCTACTTGCACATCTAATGTATGTGGAGAGTATATTTTTCGACTTATTTAAATTCTATTCCATAAATCAGCAATGGAACTGTCACATGCAGATTTGCATATGCAGTGCATAACGCATGCTGGGCGCACGTGGCATATTCATAGTTGGCTGTGAGGAGCTTCCAGCCAATAAACGCCCACTCGCCACAAACGGGATTATATCGTTTCAAGAGGAACCCTCACAAAACTAAAAGGTGCCTCTTTGCAGCAGCTCAGTTTGTCAGCCTGCTGAAGTAACTAACTGCATGTAGGTGTATGAGGAATCACGTTGCACATCGCAGCGATTAAAGTCATTTGTAAATAACCGGTGTAAGCATAAGTAAGCGGTGTTCACTTTCCTGGTGTTGCAAACCCAAGTTATTGTATAAATTGTTAAATACCCATTTCTGATTTTTGCAAGTATATAGTTTGGCTTTTTGTTCGGCAGAACTTATACTAACACACGAAAATTTCTTTAAGCTAATAGTTCAAATTACTGGCGGTGTCAAACGACAAAACCAAAATTTGTTTGATGATTTTATTTTAATAAAACTAATTTAATTGAATAGTAATTCATTCAAAAACAGTTCACCATATTTTGTGTTCAACAAGAATTTTATAAGTTTCTCTCAACTTCTAAATAACTACTGATTCTAATTCACAACTGAACTGAACCGTCGCTCCACAATACATTTGAGATCATTCCACCGCATTCGGGACTGTGGTGCAATTAAGTTCATTACTGCCAAAGAGGCAACAACATCGTTGACTCACTTACGTACCATAAATAGTGATATCATTACTGAAACATTTCGTTGATAAGTTAGAGTATCAGTAGGTTATAGAGAGAGAGAGAGACAGAAAGAGAGAGAGAAAGAGAAAGAAAGAGATAGAGAAAGAGAGATAAAGAGAGAGAGAGAAAGAGAGAGAGAGAGAGACTATCACTAATGGGTTATAAGGAAGAAATAGTATGAAATTTGATAAAAATCCTTACTTACTATTTAAGTAGAACTCATAATATCTGTTGAGCAACACATTATTATGGGACTATTACGGCTGTAAATACTAAACTACTACACTTAAGAAATCCGTCCAATTTTCAGTAGATCGTTGCCAAATTTCAGAATATATTTCAAGATATTGCTTCTATATCATTATGAAGTACAATATTCCTATCCTGGTTAAATACAACAGACTTTTCTCTATCAACTTAACTTGGTTGTCTTAAGGTACAGAGTGACATAAAACAGCAACGGCAACAGAAACACAAACCAGTACATTTGCAACAGAAACAGAATCAGCCACAGAATAAGTCAAAGAATAGATACAGAATTTATCGACAAATCTCGAGCGTTTGGCGACAGAACAGAAACAACTTATCTTAAATCGCCAAACGTTCGTTTCATGACGTTAAATTCTGTAGCTTTTCTTTAATAATTCTGTTGTTAATTCTGTTGTTAATTCTGTTTCTGCTGCAAATGTATTGGACTCTGTCTCTGTTACCCTTTCTGTTCTATGTCACTCTGCATCTTTAATCCCTTTTTGGTCCTTGGCACTTACAATTCCGAATGATGATATGCGACGCAATTCCTTACTACATTTCATTGGTCTCACTAATGGTGCTCTCAGTACTTCTCTTCCCTAAATTTGAAGCCAAATAAACACAAGAATAACGGTTTTCGCTTCCCACTTATCATTCGGCTGGCAATATTCTGGTATGTACGAGGGGTACTATTTATATTTCGGGAATAGCAAATAATAACAAACATTTTTAAATGAAAATGGCTTTTCAAAATATGCCCCTTGATGATCAATACACTTTTGCATTTGTTCAAATCATTTGTCATAGCAGTTTTTTCATTCCTCTTGAGACACCTCCAAAACATGGTTTTTCAACTGCTTCTTCGGCGCTGGAAAATCGTTGACCACGCAGTTTACCTTTGATATTCGGGAAGAAGTCATTGCGTGCCAAATCAGGACTGTATGGAGGATGAGTCATCAATTCGATGTTTTGACTGCTCAAAAATTCACCTGTTTGACGAGATGAGTGAGAGCTCGCATTGTCATGATGGAGAATGATTCGTCTTTGGCGGTTGGTTTAACGAATTTCTTCGAAAGGTTCCGGCAAATAAATGGTCGCGTACCACTCAGAATTGACCGACCTACGTTGCTCAATTAGAACAGTGGCCACATGACCTGACCCATTCGGCCGAAGAAACAGGCGACCATTTGCATCGCTGAGCTTCTTCCACGAACAGCTTTAGATGGATTTAGCTCGTCTTGGAACACCGTCGATTGTTGTTTTGTTTCCGGCTCATACGCATATATCCATGATTCGTCACCTGTGACGATTTTAGACACGTCTTTTGAAGTACCACTATCGAACTTTTTAATCATTTCCCTACACCAATTGACACGAGCCTTTTTTTGAGCGATTGTCAAATTATGTGGGATCTAACGCGAACAAGTCTTTTTTACAGTCAAATGTTCATGCAATATTGAATGTATGGAAGTAATGCCCAAGGTGTCCTCTATCTCACGATTTGTCACATGACGATCTTGCATTATCAGTTCACGCACAACATCCGATTTTGGACGACCTTCACGGAGTTCGTCGGCAACCGAACTATGACCACGTTTGAATTCACTATACCAGCGATATAGTGTGGTTTTTGATGGTGCTTTATCGCCATACAAAGAACTGCGTCCATCGACACATTCTTGTTGAGATAATCCACGTCGAAAGTTGTGAAAAAAAAATTCCAACGAAAACCTTCTCTTGAAATTTCCATTTTTTGGCCAAATTGATTTTCTTAACTCACTGTAAACCAAACAAATATCACTTGTACATCAACACGTTGTGAGTACGTTTATGCTAAAAAGTGTCAAACTTTATTATGGTGTTGCCAGATTTTAGCTATTGCCATTAGTGTTGCCAGTTCCCGAAATATAAATAGTACCCTTCGTATCACTACATCAGCAATATTTGTTTTAGACTTTTTTGCTAACCTTTTCTATAATTTAATCCCATAATTTATTGGGATTAAAATCCACATTTTCGGTGGCCAGTCAATTTAGCAAAATTACCGATTCGCCAAATTATTCCGCTAATTAGTTAATAGGAGCACGAATCCTATACATTTTGGTCCTATCCTAATGGAACTACATTGTAAATAACTCCATATCGTCCAATTTTGTACACAAAAAATCCGCCAAAATATGCAGAAATCGCCATTCGCGAACATTCATGGTCACTATCTCCTGCTTAATTTAAACAGAAAGGTTCCGATAATGCATTTGGGTCATAAACTATGGCCTTACAGCCAGCTTTAGTGAATATAAAACATGTTCTTGATTCATTGCATGTGTGTCAAAAATTGTCAATTTATTGATCAACGAAGCCACTGAGCCAGAAAATGCGGTTTTTAATGAAAATTCCACGAATTGCGCTTGAATATTAATAAATATTTTTTCTCACTCGTTCTGGAGGCTTAAAATGATTCATGATTAAACGTCATATTACTCTGAATATAATTGTTACTGATATTTGCTCATGGCAGTTACATGGTTGGCAAGGCATTTCATAAGCTTATCGCACGTATTGACAAGTATTCATATTATAATGGCAGCTGGAAGATTTTGTTAAATAACCTGATGATTTGATTGATTTATTTTGATAGTCCTGATCAAAAACAATTTCGCAAATTATCGTGGAACCTTTCACACTGGTTCTACATTACGAAATCCTGAATATTCAATATATGTTCCCCAAACGAATACATGGACATTTAAGGAGGCACGTGTTGTTTAGTTTGGAAGCCCATTTGTGACTACATGAAGATGGACAATTGCCGGAGTAGAGCCCAGTAGAACTTCTTCTATTCTCTAAGAACATTTCACATTTTCTCTTATTCTCTAAGAACATTTATGGCCTCTTACTTCTCCACCATGTCGCAGTGTATAACACCCTTAAATTGTATCTATCTACTTCTCCACCACAGGACCATAGGAGTTAATTATTATTATATAAGAACATTGCTTTGCCGGATACGTGGCATTTATCAACAGCAGGTTGAACCATGTTTCCATTTATAGAAGGATTTCCGTCATCATTGTACTGTACCAAGTTCCCTTGTTGGTTAATAAGCAGTCAGGCATCATTTGCAAAGAAATAACCTTTTCAGATTTCTTCACATTCTTCTTTCCACTATCATCAGGCTCAGCTTCACCCGCAGCCTTTGTGGAAGTGGACCAACTGACTAACTAACCAAGCTACGTTAAATAAAATGTGATCATATTTCTCTAATATGCTCATTCGTGGAGGTCATTTGTATCAACTCATTTATGATTTATATAAAGCTTAAATCGCTGGGATCTTCAATTAACCTTAAGCCAGCTTGGCTGACTTATATTAATTGTTCTGTTTTGGGCAAACAAAGCACTCCACAATCGGGAAACAGCTCAATTCACAATGTTATAACAACTCCGGCATTATTACAAATGTTACAAATGTGTGGGAATGTGAATGTACCCAGTAGGAACATATAAAGCAGTGCCATTATTTAAGGTTGTTAAAGTAATGTGAAACTTTGTTTAGCTTCACAGATTTTAAAAGGACCTTTCATACGAATTCAGTCCAGTCGATCGGATTGTGTGCTTACGGTTCTTACTTAGATTCAAATCCATGTCTTCCGCAGCTCGAAGGAAATATACAGACACATCAAATTTGAAAAAATATACACTTTAGTTATAATACCTGTAGTAGAAATTTCCTTAATTAGCCTGCTTCGAACATACCTATGGTATAGAATAGTTTAACTGACGGAAGGTCTTCCACTCTTCGCAGCGCCAGACCCGTCTCTTGTTCCTTGCATTTGTATACAAAAGAAAGGAAATAAAAATGCGCTTGCCGATATAAGTTGCTACCTTTAAAGGCCTTCCCAAACGCATTCCAACATACTTTCTTCCAGTTGCTCCTCCATCAGCTTTTCTTGTAGAATTCATTGAGTAACGGGTCGCTTCATTTAAAAATTGCGAAGCACTCATCACGGGTCGCTGGGTTTGATTTATTGATATGAAATTAAAACGTTTGTTTATTTGTCGTTTTATAATACAGAATTCATTCTGCTAGTGTAAGTTTTCCTCCTATGTTTTCTGATGTTTACTTTTTCCTACTGGGTGGTTAAGTCAGCATCACTGCTTGTGCAATTTGATATACTAGAAGCACAAGATTGCTTAATAATGTATAATGGTGGCTTGCTTAATGTAGCTAGTTTCATTAATATTGGTTTAGTTGCACATCATTGAACGCGGAGCGCTCGTTTGTTAAGCAACGCCGGCAGAAGGATATTATTATCCCTTTTCTCTTGCTTACATAACTCGTTCTCGCTCTGAGTTCTGCTTACATAGGAGTATGTTTGGCAGTTGTCATTGCAATAAGCAATTCCTAATGATCGATGCAAACAATTTAGTTAATGACTCTACCTACGAGCCACAACGTACGCGTGTAATTAATCGTCCAGCGAACATTCTGAACAAATTTGGTGGACACCAACAGCACAATTGGCAAACAAAATGATGTATGAGCCCGCACGCGAACACCCACAATCACGAACATAATAATTACATTATAACTGCGCCTAACGGACTATAAAACCCATTTTTAAAGCTCTCACATACACACGGCCACTCGAGAATTTGCGCTGCGACGTGATTTGGCTGTCAATTTGTCAGCAATTGGCTGTGCCTGTGGCGGCGTGCTCGGACGCGGCAGTATTCGTACCTCGCGCACCACTTGCCGTGGCAATTAAGGCAACCGAATTTGTTATTAATCAATGGTGTTGTTTGCCTTTTGATTATTGGCTGGTGTCCATTGGCTGCCCGCCACTCGCCACTGGCCACTGGCCACTTGGCAGTGGAGTGTTGTTGTAGTGTCTTGTGTCCTACACACCGCCCACATGAATATGACATTTTTGGCACTCTCAATGACGTTGGTGGCAGCGATGCCCAGCCGTGCGTGTTTGGCCAGTGCGCTTAAGCCACGCTAATTGCTTGTGAAATTTCTGATTTCTGTTGTGGGGATTCAAGGCAGTGGGTTGGTTGCCTGAAGTAATATCAAAGTGTTCTGCCACTATATGCTAATGAATTTTTTTGCAAATATTTTTTTTAATTTTTTTTGTTTTTTTTTTGGAGAATTATAATTGAATATAAAAACTGTGTTCGTAGTGGAACAAAATATTTCAGGCATTTCATCCACAACAGTTCCGTTACGTGCATTTATAAAAACCATAAAAATAAATTAAAAATGCCTCCGTTTCCAACAGCGCACTTTAAATATCTGTTTCATCACAAAAATTTTTGCTGCACATATCACCCACACACACACACACAGAGAGGCACATTAGCCCACTCACTTGCACTACTGCATACCGCTGGGTGTCTAGGGTGGGCAGATTTTTGATGGCGGTGTTTTTGTCTGTTAGCTCAGCTGCAGGGGATTTTAAAAATAAAGCATTTGCATGCGCAAATTTTTGAATAGTTTGCGTCATTTTGGAGGACTCAGTCATTGAAAATGTGGCAGATAGTTTAAGGCCCTGCCAGAAGGATTTTCATGATTGATAGTTGGAGGTTGTACGAACTGCACATACTTAATTTATTGGGCTTATCTCGCTGAAATTACAAGTTGAAGCATTCAGCAACAAGGCATCATCAAAATGTTGGCATTCTTCTAGTTGAACCAAATGGTGATATCCACACCATCCTGAATAGCATGTTTAACTTCGAAGCACAAATTACAATAAAAGAATAAAATGCCAAGCCATCACCGTCCTGAAAAATGTGTTTAACAACGCAGCAGATGGTAATGGTAAATAGCGATGGTTGAAGTTATTCACTGAATGAACGATATGCCCAATCGTCCTGTATAACGTGTTTAACTTTACATGAGGGCTCCTGAACATATGCTGGTGCATAACTGATTTTAGAGTTTATTGGCTATAGAATGGTTTATCTGACGGAAGGTCTCCACTCTTCGCAGTGCCAGACCCGTCTTTTGTTCCTTGCATATATCTACAAAAGAAAGGAAAGAAAAATATAAATGAAATTGAAGGTTGAAAAATGCGTATTGCCAATATAAGGTGTCGTACGAGCGGTAATATTTATATATCGGGAACAGCAAATAATAACAAACATTTTTAAATGAAAATGGCTTTATTGTTTTTCAATATATATTCCCCTTGATGATCAATACACTTTTGCATTTGTTCAAATCATTTGTCATAGCAGTTTTTCCATTCCTCTTGAGACACCTCCAAAATATGGTTTTTGAACGCTTCAACTGCTTCGTCGGCGCTCGTAAATCGTTGACCACGCAGTTTACTTTTGATATTCGGAAACAAGAAGAAGTCATTGCGTGCCAAATCAGGACTGTATGGAGGATGAGTCATCAATTCGATGTTTTGACTGCTCAAAAATTCACCTGTTTGACGAGATGAGTGAGAGCTCGCATTGTCATGATGGAGAATGATTCGTCTTTGGCGGTTGGTTTAACGAATTTCTTCGAAAGGTTCCGGCAAATAAATGGTCGCGTACCACTCAGAATTGACCGACCTACGTTGCTCAATTAGAACAGTGGCCACATGACCTGACCCATTCGGCCGAAGAAACAGGCGACCATTTGCATCGCTGAGCTTCTTCCACGAACAGCTTTAGATGGATTTAGCTCGTCTTGGAACACCGTCGATTGTTGTTTTGTTTCCGGCTCATACGCATATATCCATGATTCGTCACCTGTGACGATTTTAGACACGTCTTTTGAAGTACCACTATCGAACTTTTTAATCATTTCCCTACACCAATTGACACGAGCCTTTTTTTGAGCGATTGTCAAATTATGTGGGATCTAACGCGAACAAGTCTTTTTTACAGTCAAATGTTCATGCAATATTGAATGTATGGAAGTAATGCCCAAGGTGTCCTCTATCTCACGATTTGTCACATGACGATCTTGCATTATCAGTTCACGCACAACATCCGATTTTGGACGACCTTCACGGAGTTCGTCGGCAACCGAACTATGACCACGTTTGAATTCACTATACCAGCGATATAGTGTGGTTTTTGATGGTGCTTTATCGCCATACAAAGAACTGCGTCCATCGACACATTCTTGTTGAGATAATCCACGTCGAAAGTTGTGAAAAATAATCCAATGAAAACCTTCTCTTGAAATTTCCATTTTTTGTCCAAATTGATTTTCTTAACTCACTGTAAACAAAACAAATATCACTTGTACATCAACACGTTGTGAGTACGCTTATGCTAAAAAATGTCAAACTTTATTATGGTGTTGCCAGACTTTAGCTATTGACATTAGTGTTGCCAGTTCCCTAAATATAAATAGTATCCCTCGTATATTACCTTTGAAGGCCTTCCCAAAGTTATTCTTATGCCAATCAACCCAATTTCCTTTTTCAGTTTTAAGGTCGTTTTAAATCAACAAATAAATTAAGTTTGCATAAGTCTATGGATTCCTATATAGTACCACAGAATTATAAATTTCACAATAGGATTCGGAAAATCTACTTTAAGGTGCTTGTGGCTATTGATGATGAGCCAATATTACTTCTATTGACATGAAGCGAGAAGTGATTATAGAACTTTATGGATGTGTACTCAGACCGACCTAGCTAGCTTTTGGCTATTCGATCAGCCTTTTGTATATTTCTGCACTCATGATGTTGTTGTTGTTTTTATTACAAACACAGTCAAAATATTCGAAAGCATTCATTATTCAAAAATTTTAGTCACAAAACTAAAAATCCGATCATACAATTCAATCAGTTCAAATAGAAGAAGATGGCCGGAGAACCGTAGTAGAAGAATGTCCTCAAGCACTCAGGCATTGATGCCCACTGTACTCTAAGCCTTGAAGTAGTAGAAAGGGGTGAGATAGAGGATTGTGAAAGTGAAGCTACACCTTTTCATACTTGTTTAACTCTTTTATGAACCTCAGGAAATCTGTCCAGGGATAAGGAATGTACATTATCCATTCCCAATATACTCCTCATTCCGGCAATGGCAGGACAAACACAGAGAAAATGTTCTTTGCCGTTCTGGTCTTTGTCAGGCAGGAATCACAGTTCGAACTCTCGATGATGCCTATAGTCGCCTTATGATGGCTCCATGAATTTTGCCCCGTGAATAGCCCAACCAATGATCGAAGATCTTCCTTCGTAATGTTAGAAGGAAATCTACAACTCTCTAGTTTGGGCTGTCTAGGAAGCACTTGCTGGTTCTACAGGAATCTAGTCACATAGCCACTGAGGCCTCAAATGGGCCTATTGTGACACACTCAATAAGTTACAGATTCTCTGAGAGTCTAGTATTCATTAAGAATTCAAAGATCTTCTTGGGAGATTTGCCCACAATTTCTGGCGGCTCTAGGTAGTGAGGACCTAAACATCGTAGTCGGGTCCATATTAGACCGTCACACTGACATAGCAAATGCTCTGCTGTTTCCTCCTCCTCGTTACATAATCTACAGTATTCAGTATGACTGATTCGCACTTTATGAAAGTGTTTCAACACTCTGCAATGCCCAGTCAAAATAATCACTAGGTATAAGTTTATCCTTCCATACGAATTTTCTCTCAACCTGCTCTGTTGGTGCCAACGGCTTTATTATTTTAAAAGTTCATTGTAATTGGAATTCATTCCACAGGCGGGTCTGCATATGGCATAAACATTTCCGTACTCGTATGTGAATATTATTCCGAAAATTCTTCTCTGGCCGAATTTGTTTATGAATCACAAACATTTAAGCACTGCCAGGGACGTGTCTGAATAAGCCGAGTTGGCCACTGCATTGCTGCACTTGCAAAAGTAGTTAACCATGCAACATGCAGCATGTGGTATGTTTGCCCCCAGATGCGGGTGACAGTCCTCCGTCCTTTGTGCTGCTCATTTTTGTGGCAAGTGATTTTGTAAAAATGTCAGAAACAACATTTCAGTAGGTTATGAATTTGTGGAGCGCAAATGTTGTTAAATGCCACAAACAGCAAATGAACAATAAAACAAAGCGCCGCATGATGAACTCATGCCACAAATGAACATTTCGAAAGAATTGCAGCATTCATTTTGAATGGTTCACATTGAAAATTCTGTGATTGTGCTCCATTTAAATATACGCATGTACGAGTGTGTGGTTGAAGGACATGTTTTGATAGGACTAATAAAATTGTATGCTTTCAAATTTGGATCCATAGAGGAATATTGTGGAGAGGGGGAATTAGCACTCTAGACAATGCGGTCAAAAACTCCTTGCTATATTTAGTTATATGAAAGCTTTGTATAAAGGGTTTTTATATGCCGGCTTTGAATTGGGTGCCATCTTTTTAAGAGCTACTCGCACCATTCTGTGGCTTTAGCTAAAAGTCAGCAAACAAGTCACATTTAGTCACATGCAGAACGTTACATTGTCCCACCACGTGATCCGTTGGTGACTTCCCTTCACTACAAATCCTGTACTTGGCGTTGTTATGTGCATTGTAAGGTATTCGCAGCTTCATTTCATAACTAACAATTTCAGCTACAAACGAACTCCTGTCTGCTTGTCATATTACGAGTGTATGCAACTTTATTACGTCTCTTTAATTTTTAATGGGGACAACATTTTGTATAAAGTAGAATTAAATTGTAAAAATGAAGAAGACATCGTCAACCGCATAACCGTGAATAATAGGTGTCTGAATGCTTTAAAAATATACTCACACACATACACAAGTAGCTGCTGAAATTTAATGGAAGCCTGAGCATGTCACATCCTTAATTGTAACGAATTATTTTTAATATTTTAATCTCACACTGCTGCACATCCTTAACTGCCGGCTGAGCAAATTATCCGTGGAAATTCAGTCATATTTACGAGCTCAATATTTACGAATTATGGAAATGGCGCTATCGCCATAATTTATGAACACATTTTGTGACTTAATTGAAAAGGAGCACATAAATAATTTTAAAATTGAATCAATCTGATTAAATGACAACTGGTTGTTCAGTTTTCATCCATGTAAATATGCGATTATTATAAGAGCAGGTGCTCTCCTGTCACGTTACTACTCCGGAGCCTTCTTGAACTCTTTGGAGTAGCAATTTTAGTAAATACTTTTTAAGAATATTAATGGAAATTGTATGGGCTTAATATGGAATAATAAATTAGACTATGATCGACACCGTCTCTATAATATGGCAGACAGTTATGGCTTTGCAGATAGTTAATCATACTTTTACATTAAAGGAATTCCAGCTCATTTAATTCTTTGGGAATTCAAGGACATGAGCTTTGGTCAGTCAAAAATGATACATCTTCTATAGTACTCGTACGATTGCCTTTTACTGCGTTTAGAGAGAAATTTATTGAGAGACTAAATAATTTATATATGTCCAGTTACTAAAGCAGATTAATCAAAATTTAAATATTTACTATATATATATATATATATATATATATATATATATATATATATATATATATATATATATATATATATATATATATATATATATATATATATTAGGGTGGGGCGATTTGAACATCTTAATGGGCGCTTCGCGTTTCTCATTCTTGGGATTGTACTGAGCAAAAAAGCATTAGACCATACGTCTACGGTGAAAATCGAGCTTCCAGATTTTGACTTGCAGTTTTTTCTCAGACTTTATTTTTTTGGAAAATTTTGCAAATTTTCTTGGGCTCATATTTCGTAAAGTATTTGAAATTTTTACTTATTTTCAAAAGTAAAGTTGTAGCTATTGTCTCGGGCTACAATTTCTCTGAGAATATTACTTAGAAAAAACTTCGTTTTCATGGTCGAAAAATCGAAAATGTAGAAAATTCAACATTCTTTGTCAGGTTTTTTTGGATATTTTGGCCTATAACAGCCAAACCATTGAGATTCTCGATCGAATACTCAGACAAAAATTGTAGCCAAGACACTAGTTAAGAACTCTTTAGTACATCGCAAAAGCATTGGAGTGCTCCTTCAGGCAGTTTTGGCCTTGTGAAGCTGCAAGTCAAAATCTGGAAGCTCGATTTTCACCGTAGACATATGGTCTAGTGGACTTTTTTGCTCAGTACAATCCCAAGAATCAGAAACGCGCCCATTAAGATTTTTTTCCTACCATACTAATCGCCCCACCCTAATATATATCTATATATATATATATATATATATATATATATATATATATATATATATATATATATATATATATATATATATATATATATATATATATATATATATATATATATATATATATATATATATATATATATATATATATATGTATATTACTCTAGATTTTCCATAGAAAATATTGGTTAACTACGCTTCAGTTCCCTAATAAAATCATGGGATTTAATGAACGAAATTAGAGTGAACTATGCATATGTACCTGTTGATGACCCTTTATATGCCCCCACCCTACCCCAAAGGGTTGAAATGTTTCAAGTTACATTGATGATGAAAAGTATTGAATCTGTTTATTATCTAATAGTCAAGTCAACTCATCTACAACCCGTTCTCGGAATATATTGTAGCTGAATATGTTTTCCAGTTCTTCACACCGTTTCGGCTCATGAATATTTGAAAATATGGTAGAAAATAATAATTTACCTATATAAATAAAGGCATCCAATCAGTTTCCTTTGGAAAATTGTAAGGAAACACCAAACCACGTATGAATACCAACGAGAACAAAACATTTGGTTTAGGAGTTATAACTACATGTACAACATTTGTGCATTTATTCTATATTTAGAGTGAATAAGAGAAACTGTTTCTCTTTGAGGAAAACATTAGTATTTCATATTTGCGTGGAGTGACATTAGTCTATAGTAGAGAGGGTCGTTTATTTGCCTGGTAAATTGATTCAACGATGACTCTCTTAATACGCCTCTGAATCTACGAATTTATTCCATTTTTGTTTTCACTCCTAGAATGATATTGAAGCAGAATCTATTTATATTACAGGCAGTTTTCTATTTTTTTGCAATCGAAAGGTAACCTGGAAGGCATCAAATGTTTTTTGCTGTAAATCTCAAGGACATACAAATAGGCGCTAAGGGACTTTTTAGAACCTTTTTTAATTAATGATTGCGTGCCACAACGCGAGTAAATACTCACAATGTTGCGTTTTTTACGCAATTGTAGACAAATTGTTCACTTTATTTACCTCTCTCACTTTACCAATCTTTGTCACTCTCATACTATCTCTCTCGCGCTCTCTCTCACTCTCTCTTTCACTCTCATTCTCTCTCTATCTCACTCTACCTTAGAAATCCCATTCCCATTTCAAGCAAATTTCCAATAACTCTTTGTTGTTTTGCTATTTGTGATGATGCCTATTTATTTAATAAGTCAGTGGCGGTTCCAAATTTATTTCCAAGGACAGCAAGAATCGTCATTATATATTGATATTGATTTCATACTGAAAAGTTCTCAAGAAAACAAACGCCATACTTATAAGAAAATAATTACCTAACAACCTAAAAACCAAATGATCTGACTTCATTAAATAAGCAGTGGAATTTGAAAACTCCGTTCAAAATATTGGTGAAAATGCTAATCTTCGAAATGACAATCGATTTAGCCAATATGTATTTAGAAGGTTTATATTTGATTAGTAAATTAAGAGTATCTCCACTATTCTGTTCTCAATCCAATATAAATTTTTAGCTCAGACAATTTTATATATACCCTCTCTCCATTACAGCAGAACGCAAAAGGCTCCTTTGACTTCCACTGAATTCGCTACTGAACAATTGTCGCCTTTAGATGTATTGCAGAGGTTATCCATTTAATAAGGATAAGTGCGAAAGTAGATTTTCATTTATTTCTTACTTTCATTTTTTTGGACAAAGTGGAGTACTGATCCTACTGCCAACACTATCTATGACGTTACACATCATCAATCTTTACAAATTGACAAGAATAATAGTTGCTTTTTTATTGTTTATTTGTTCATATACTGTATAATTAATGGAGGCCTGGTAGGTGCATACACAGCTCACCGCCACTTGCCAAGTGTCGGGTGAGTTGATTGTCTTCAATGTTCCCAATTTGGAGAATTGTGACGCGACCATTAATTACTTAAGTAATTTTTTATGCAAATTTACGTCAGCCCGCAGCAACATTAACCGTTTTCAGCAAGAGTATCTAAACAAAAAATGTACGACAAGCACCGCCGCATATATTTGCACAGCACAGGTTCACAAATATTGTTAAAAAAACTGTGTAAGAATTGAACAAAAGCGCGTAGCAAACGGAACTGTCAAACGGCCACTGACAGTCGAATGTTGTCATCGAGAGAGAGTGCGCACAGCGGTTAGTTTTGGAGATGGCGCTACAATTGTTGTTCTGCTACTCGAGTGATTGAAATAATTTTGGTGTGTTTTTTATTGGATGAAATGGAGAAAAGAAATTCCAGGGCGGAAGGAATTCTCTAAAAATTGCGTACATCAAATTCAAGTGCGAAAATGAGTTGCAGTTGGAAAATATGCAAATAGCGGGATGGAATAATTGAGTTGTACATACATTCATAGACGTAAAGGTTGCACATGCGCATAGTCTGGCATGTGCGCTGATAATCGTTTGATTAATTGTTTGTATTAAATTTTGTTTAGTGCTTCAACGTTGATCCGAACTAAGCGTTGACTTTTCCGTACGATTGTCGTAGCAATAAAAAAACGAAAAAGTGTTTTATAAATAAAATTGAAGTACAAATGTGTAATTTATACGCAAGTGACAGAGCTGTACAAGGAACATTGAGAACAACAACAACGACACCACCACCAATAGTATTAACAACAGCAACACCAATTGCAGCTAGACGCACATGCAATGAATGCATAGCCAACAAATGCCATGTTTGCCAACTAATTCACAATTCAAATGATTTTTATGAGCTTTTGTGCAGCTGAAGCAATTGCCGAGGAATTTTGTTTTTATCGTTTATTGTGAATTAATGTAAAAAAGTAATAAAAACAAAAATAAAACGAAAAAAACAAATAATAATAATTTAAGAAAACAAAATGAAACATGAAAATGAACAACAAAATTGCTTAACTAGAAATGAGCGGTACAAAAAACTGTTTAACAAATTGCTTCTTCGTGTGCGGCAGTTGCAAAAAAGGAATACAAAAATAATGCAATGAAATAAATTATACTATAAAAAGTATTGAAATTTCTATTGGAATAAACAGAAAAACTATAATAACAATAAAATAAAATTAAAAATTTACTAATTGATATGAATTTATAAATTAAAAATAAGTTAGAAATTATAAAAAATTAACAACTAAAAAATCTAAAATCTAAAAAAAGAATTAATTTCTACAAATTATGTAATTAAATAAAAAAGCCCTTGAAATTTAAAATTAAAAAAGTAAACATTTACTTAAAGTATAAAACAAAAAAAAAATTGTAAATAAAAACAATTTTAGTAGGAATAAAAATAAAAAAAATTATAATTCATGTAAACCATAAATTTAACTTAATTAAAAAGTTATTATTGAAAGAAAACTTTAAATTTAAATGTAGTTAAGAACTATATAAAAAAACGATAACAGAAAAAAGATAACAATAATAATTTATATAAACAGAAAATTTAAATAAAAAATTCACTAATTCAGATTAAAGTATTAATTAAAATAAAGTTAAAAAGTATATAAAAATACACCCTAAACTAATAAAAAAAATATAATTAAATAGTTATAGAAATGAAAAAAGAAAAGTAATAATTTATATAAACCATAAATTTAATTAAAGTAAAATATTATTATAAAACTTTAAACATAAATTTAGTTAAAAACTATATTAAAACAAAAAAAAATCAATTTTAAATAAAATAAAATTTAAATAGGAATAAAAAGAAAAAAAGATAACAATAATAATTTATATACAAATAAATTTAAATTAAAAATTCACCACCTGTTATTAAATTATAAACTAAAATAAAGTTAAAAATTATAAAAAATACAACCTAAAAAATCAAAAAAAAAAAAATTAAATAGTTAAAGAAAGGAAAAAAAATAATAATTATTATAAACAATTTAAAAAATAAGAAAAAATCCAGTTGATACTAAATTATAATTTAATATAAGGCGAAAATTTTATTAATAATAAATTAAGATAATAATACAAAACAAAACGAATTAAAAATTGAAAAAAAACAAAAAAAAAATAATTATTATAAACAATTTAAAAAATAAAAAAAAAATACAAAAAAACTAAAGTATAATTTAATATACGGCGAAAATTATATTAATAATAAAATAAAATAATAATACAAAATAAAACTAATTGAAAATTGAAAAAAGGAACAAAAAAAATTATTATAAACAATTTCAAAAATAAAAAATCCAATTGAAACAAAATTATAATTTAATATAAGGCGAAAATTATATTAATAATAAAATAAAATAATAATACAAAACAAAACGAATTGAAAATTGAAAAATTTAACAAAAAGAAAATTATTACAAACAATTTAAAAAATAAAAAAGTCTAATTGAAACTAAATTATAATTTAATATAAGGCGAAAATTATATTAATAATAAAATAAGATAATAATACAAAACAAAACGAATTGAAAATTGAAAAAAAAAACAAAATTAAAACACAAATTATACAAACAAAAACGAAATAAAAAATTTTATTGTTAGAAAATAAAAAAAAAAAATTAAAGAAAAAAATAAGTTCAATTAAATATTTGATCTGATTTATATAAAAACAAATTAAATAAAAATATTTGAAGATAATGAAAATATAACTTAAATAAGATCAAAATTATTTAAAAGTAGAAAACAAAAAATCGAAATGGAATAAAAATAAAATTAAAATATATATAATACAAAATAAAAGAAGATTAAAATAAAATTAAGATTAAATAAAAATTGTCAGCAACACCCACAGATAATTAATTAACAGACAAAATAAAAATAAAATTCAAATAAAATAAAAGTAAAAAATTATTCTAAAAAACAAAAAATATAAGTAAAAAATAAAATTCAAATAAAATTCAAATAAAATAAAAGTAAAAAATGTACAAAAATAATGAAACAATAAATAAATAAATAAATAAATTTAAAAAAAAAATTACAAAAACTAAAAATTAATTTAAAAACCTTAAAATTAATAAAAAAACAATAAAAAAAAAGATTAGAATCTTCACGGCAATTTTTGAATCTGTCACCTTTTTAGTTTATAACAGACGTAGGCGGATTCAAAAATTGCCGTGAAGATGGTTTCCGAAGGAAAGCGGAAAAATTGGAAAATAAAAAGGAATTCAAATTTAATACAAATATTAAATAATGTTTTTTTTTTAAAGACTTGAAATGAAAGAGCAATAATCAATAATAAAAATTCATCTTAAATAATTAATAATAATAATTCATTTTAAATAATTAATAATAATAATTCATTTTAAATAATTAATAATAATAATTCATCATTAAAAAAATAATTCATCCGAAAGTTGACTTTTGTAATAAATATAAAATAAAATATGGAAAGAAATTAATATTAACATTTTTAATTAAAATTAAAATTACGAATTTTTGAAAGAAATAAAAAAAATTTGAAAAACATAAAAAATGTTTAAAACAAAAAAATTTAATATATTACAAAAATTTTGTGTTTACAGCAAGTGCCTCACAATATAGAAAACAAACAAACTATAAAAAATAAATGTATTAACAATTATGCTACGACCTACTGCCCCAACATAACACTGACCCAACGCAATCTTCACGACGGATTTTGAATGATGGTGCAATCAATCGATATTGCCGCCATCACCGGTCACATTGAATTGGTAAATATCAATCTTGAAACATAATTTGTAAAAACACACAACGCACATTCCACAAGCGGAGCACTCCGTCAGTGGCACAATTTTGTGTTTTAACAAATACTCTGAAATATTCTCCATCATAAAAGAACATCAATTTTCGCAACGCTGCGTAGGAGTTGACACAACAACTTGGCCAAATATTGTTTGCTTGAAACAAAAAGTTTTTACCGTCATCATCTTTTAAGCCTACGGCTGGCTGGTCTGGATATCTGGGAGTTTGTCCTAACAGACAATACAAGTACATGGTTCACTGAACGCGTGGGTGTAATCTTTTTATTTATGATGTGCCATAATCGCTGAAATCCTAGAAAGTTTATATTCTTCGTATATACGAATGTTATCCTTTGTGGTTTCTGCGACAATTCTCTGCCAAACCGATTGGTCAACAAACCAAGCACGCATTGACCATTTTAATTCAATTAAAATAGAAAGCCGGGTGCTTCCTGGTTGCTGGTTGGCAGAGTTACTTTCCAAATACCATTCCGTTGGTGGTAAAAATACATGTTGCCCATATTGAGGATATGAAAAATTCACGAAACTCGTAGAAAGAAGTACCGATGAAACGTGAATTCATCTTTACCGCTATCTGGCAGTATAGTTCAGTCCAACGAGATACACAGAAATTTGGCAGAAGATATCAATATTAATATGAGTACAATATTCTAAAGAATAACATTCATAATACAGTTGTTGTGGTACAGATTTGATTTGCTGTCATTATGTCTTGTAAGGAGTTGAAGGAGTTTATAGACCCTCGAGCAGGTTTTCGCTGGTTTATTATTCCGTAAACAAAATTATTATTATCACGAACAATAAACTACGAATTTATATTCCCCCAAAAACGAAAGTGGTGCAGCGAAAGGTAAGTAGGTAGGTGTGGGAGCTTACTTCACTAAAACCACACTTCAGGACACTTAATGGCCCGTTGTGATACCACGGTGTGGCGCTGTTCAAGTACTGACTAAAATTCTCTCACTTAAAGATGGCGATAGTCAGCACAAGGGCAGCGCCGGTGGAGCCTAAAAGTAGGCTGTTATTCTGTGTTATGTTTGACTTGATTGTGATTTGGCATTTTGTGCAGCCTTCTTCATAAGGTACGACCTCAGTGTTAAATCTACAGATTTGTCACATTTTTTTGTATGAAGTGTTATTCCATATTCTCCAGGTGATATAATCTACAGTAATAAATTATTCTCGGCAAACACCAAATGCATTTTGAGCCACTTGACTACATTTCGCTATTTCCGCTCCGTGGTATTAAACATAGAGAAATCATTTCACTGAGAAGTGGGAATCTTCGACTGCCATCATTGCTGCTTTTAATACTGAATGAACACTATTCCGTACTTCTGGACTACGTCGATGCCACTTTAACAAATCTTTTGCGGAAGTAAGGAACTATTCCAAATAGCAATTTTTGTAATCAAGACAATTCTTCAAGATTTCATTTCACCACAAGTTTAAATTGAAATTTATGTGAAACAATAAAACTAACAAAATTAATGAGCAATTCAAAAGCATTCACTAACAAACAGGATATTAACTGTACAAGAACGGAAATGATACACTTAGATAGCGTTAAAACTCATTGGAAACAATGTTTAGGAAAGGAAATTACGAGAATTGGAATTTAATACAAAAATAAACTAAATGCAGTGCAATGTTTGCTTTCATATTCTAAAACACAACTTACAAAGAACTTAAATAATTCTAAATCTTCAATAAGGCTCATTTCCAGAAGAATTCAGTACAATTCCAATTGAAACTCTGATGCTCGTAAGTTCATCCCTCATGAATTCCTTCTTCCTTAAGAACAATATCATATTATCGAATCTGCGTTGCAGAAGTGCTCTCTGGGTTAATGTATAATCAAAAATGAAATTAATTTGATAGTACACTAAACCGCTAAAACCGCACTTAATTTTCCTTGAAATTTACATACTTAGTCCTTGAACGTGGCAACCTTAAACCTCTTTTTATATGCCTGCACGGTATACACTCGTATTTGCATATGCATACAGCACAGCACGACTTCCTTTAATAAGCTCTCCACAGCTCAGCCTCACCAGAGCTACACCAGAAATAACGAATCAGAAAACAGAGAAAATAAAATTAAATTCAAATTATACGAGAAAGAACTAAAGACGGGTGAGAGTGGAGTAGACCGACAACAAGGTACCATGCAACCATCTTAAAAGCAAGTACAAGTATAAACATACACATAATATAAAATATAAAAATAGAAGTAATGTGGGCGTGCGATTTAAATGTGGGCATAATAAATTGATACTAAACCTTCACTTCTCTATTGAAGGATATGAGCCATCCACGTGACATTCTTATCTATATTTAGCCTGAACGTTGATGTAATTGATGGAAGAATATGGAATAAAAATGCACACAATTTTATTACAACAATTAAGTTCCCAATCGGCTCAGTGATGAAACCTGTCAGAGCTTCGAAGTTTTCTAGATACCAGACGGCAGTAGAGTCCTTCGCTGGTCAGTAGAAAATAAGCCAAGTGACTAGAATATAAGCCAAGTCACTACAATCTAAGCCCAATCACTAGAATATAAACTGGTACCATTAGAAATGATAAAGGGTATGAATTTATTCTTCTCCTGCTCTATTTGCTTATATCTCTCAGGCCCAGCCAAAGCGATTACCAAGTTACATTAAAATGTCTTCAATAGTATGGCAAAAAGTTAATCACAGATGCAAGTGATGGACTCAAGAACACGAACAAGAACTTATGCTGAACTAGACTACATCTATACTCGTTCTTTCCATAACTCCGCTTTTGCATTACAAACAGCAGTGAACTCTTCTCTACAGTGTAGGGTGTTCAAATGAGATACGAAGGATTCAAATAAAATTGACGTGCATTCTAGCTCGACTGCAGTGATATTATGGCATCACTCAGCAGTACTCTTACCGGCATGTATCTTCTTAGACAGCAGATGACAATATGACTACCTCCATTAGGCCTGGGTTCAAGTGTAACGGGTTGAGTATATCACAACCTCCTTTTCGTCCTCCCTACTCAAGCATTTAATATTTTTAGCATGCGCCAGACACTGATGGCTGGGCTGACGGCAGAAAAAATATTAATAAATTGACTTGTATTCGCTGACATCGAGGATGGGGTGAGCAATAATGGATTAATTTCTGTCGTTGACATTTTAATGTGCTCGCGGCCTCACCAAAGGAAGAGGCTGCGGCTTAATTGTGAAAATTTGTCAAACTATCAATGGGTGGCCCAGATGATTGCATTCTGCAGACAAAGGAAATAGGAAAGGAACATTTTTTAAGCCGAAAGTGAGGGGAAATATTAGTAAATTCTTCAAAGAACCTTCATATTTAGGAAAGTGTGAACAGGATGGCTCTATACGATACAAGGGAAGAGTGAGTAGAAAATGTTGACATCTGTCAACATCAGCGTAGGCGCTGATGTCCAAATAATGATTTACTTAAAGGACTCGGCGCAAAGGAGCACATTATTTTCTTGTACGGACACACAATTCACTGGCTTCTTCTACCATTGTCGCATTGTTAATCGCCAAAGTTCACAGAGCTAATCTCTTGAAAAGTTTTCTCTTAATTTTAATCTATTAAATTCGCATTTGGAAAATTGCCGCTTCATTAGCTAAAATAAAAATCAATAAATGCGCTGATACGATTTCAAAGTTCAGCATCTCTGGTTTCTCATCGCGGAATATTGAGCACGGTTCTCATTTCCTTTTTATTTACTTGGCTGTATCGAGCAATTCTGCTTATTTTAGCAGCAAGTGCAAAAACTCAAATGAAACTTACAAAAAAAAACTTTGCTGCTACATTTTTTAGCTTGGCTCTATAAGTTCTCGATATGCACGAGTATATCGATTGGAATCTGTAGGGCCCAAATGAGTTATTCAGTTTCTATGCCAGTAGTCTCTGCTGACACTGTTTAAACGCTATGAGTTACACCAGATTCCTCACTTCGGTACAGTATTGTGAAAGCACTGAATTCCTCTGAAGCCAATATCGGAAGTCGTCGAATAGCCTATATGGAGAGTATACGGACAGGGTGGGTGGGCTTCACCAGAAACAGGTGATAGCTGCGCTGCAATTTATGCAACTAATATATGCGGGTGGTCATCGATGCAATTTATATTAAGATTCCTCATTACTTGCCGCATTTAAAAAAAAAAGAAAATAATCCTATAGCAATATTTTTCCTTTTCCCATACCTCCCAAAACAGGTGAATGAAGATTAACAGCTGTCTAAAAACTTGAGTGCGATGATTCAATAATAATTTCACTAGCTCAATTCACAAGTGAATTGGCTTCAATATTACTAATTGCTGCACTCTAGAACGTCAATCAACTACTTCCAGTTCAATGAAGAGAAAGCAAATTTATTGTAAAGTTTGATAACTCTGATAAATACCAACTTATCATACAACCTAGAAAGCACCATACGTTGGAGAGTAGAAGCACCAAACACTTCATTAACGAAGCCACTTGAGCGCGCAAAGTTGCCCAAAACAAATCACTTACTTACAATAACAAAATGGAAAATCAAAAGTTACCCGTACCAGCGAGCGCTCTTTAACATTCCATTGAACTTGACCTTTGTCTCACTGGCGATACACTTGGATGGGTTTCATTATAACGATGGACCGTTCATTTTGTACATTGTGGCAGCTGAGCTGTCGTTATAAAATTGCAGGATATTGAAAGTTGTATATCTATTGAACGCTGACCAAAGCACCGAAGTAATGAGCATAAATATTGTGTGTCAAATAAAGTGTCGGGGCTAACGTTGGCGCTGTTAGATCGCTGTTCTTATTCGGTAGTTAACTGGATAAAACAAATAAATTAATGAAGATTAATTGTATCAATAAATAAAGCAGAGCGGCGGAGACATACACAAAGGAAACTCAATTGGTGCAAGGACTTTTAGTCGTGCTGATACGAGTATAAACGTTTTGATACGAGTACTTAAACAGGATGCAGTTTTAAATTGCGGTTCATAAATTTTGAGAAGCACTGATATGCTTGTATATAATTCCCAAAAACAATTTAAAGAAATATATTTTTTTTAATTTTAACTCCATTCCATTGGATTTAGTAATTGGTTGACAGTGTTTAAACTTTCAACTATATGGAGAAGTGCCTAAAATCATTGAATGTATGCGAGAGCTACCTAAGCTTTGAGGTTAAATACAGTTAGCAGAAATAATATCATAATATTATTTTAAATTTTAACTCGGCTCCAATGGATTTGCGACTTGGCTGATATTGATAAAATTTTCAACTATATGGCAAAGTATCTAAAATCATTGAATGTACGCCAGATACTTAAGCTGAATGCTGTTCTAAACATACCGACGTTTCGTGCAGTATTCATATATAATAGTCGCATATGTCCATGCCGCGTGTCTGTCTTGTTGCCCACCGAAACCGAACTTAGCTAAGACACACACACGTGTTTCTGTACGCTATCCTGTGTGTTCATGTTCATGCATTGTCCTTGCTTCTGCGTGAGTGTGTGTCAAAGCGAAATAATAGTACTGCAACTTTTCCCACCAACAGTTGCCGAACAATCTCACCCAACTTCGTCTCAATATGCATGCGCTGCCCGAGATGCGTCAAAAACTTTCCCAGTAATACGTAAATTTAAATCTTTTTGCAATCAGCGTGAGAGCAAAAGTCTCTGCTAGTGGCAAAAGTTGGCTCAGATTGATTTTGATATCGCGCCAAATTGTTTGTTTTTGCAATTCTTAACTGTATTTAGGCGTGCGCTATTTTCTACAAGAATTTGTTATTAAATATAGCAAAAGTTGGAAAAAACTTGTAAACAAAATTTCATCTACTCGTATAAACAGAATTGTCACCCGCGTCTTTCTTTCATTTGCAGGACCAATCGAAACGCTCGAAACCCTCCACTTTACGTCGCACATTGAATGCCTTGCGACAACGTTTGACCAAACGTAACCGCGCCAAACCGCCCGATTGGTTTCTGGAGAAGTTCTCCAATACCACCAACAATGATCGAATTGGCAAACCTCCATCGAGCACGGCGTGGAATGGCACCGGTGGAGACAGCTATGATGATGAGGGCATTGCCAGCGAAATTCGTGGCACGAGTCGCTTGTGCAATCATTTATCAGTGAATCCCTCATTGCAATCGCATTACAGGGTGAGTATTGAAAGGATGTGGTTATGGCCTAGTTTTTTAATTGTATTTCCCGTGTCCATTTTCAGTGGCTGGCCGTCGTCTCCTTGGCTGTACTGTACAATATTGTCTTCGTGTTGGGTCGTTCCGTCTTTTGGGAGATTAATCACAGCGCTGCACCGGTGTGGTACTTCCTGGATTACTTATGCGATTTTATTTATCTAATGGACACATTGGTCCACATGCATGAAGGTAAGTTCCAATTTTTTTACAAAATAAAAATCCCATTCACTTCATTCTGTACACACACATACGTGTGGACACACACACACACCTTTTTACACAGATTTATGCACTCATTCACATCACACACTGCGGCAAAGCAGCGCATTAGCAATTTCCTGGCAACCAAACTTTTCGCCAGCTGCATCACACAACCACTTTATATATTATGCAAGAATCACTGCACAGGCTCACTACCAGTATCCTTGACATTTTAAAAAAAATCACAGAGGCATTGAGCAACTAAAATCGCCAACTCTGAGTGCCGGTTACTTAGAGAAGTAGTTCTCCTTTAACCATACCACTTTTGTTGGTATTAATAAAGCAGAGATATGACCATCAGGTTTAGTTACGAAATTGCAAACAAACTAGGAATAATCACCATTTTATTGATGAGATACACAGGAATATTGAATCTAGCTGAAATGCGGGTATCGAGAGAGGCCAAGTTTATAACAACCTGTAAAGTTAGCTGAAGTCGGGCTCGACCGACAGCGGGATAACCTTTACCCTTAACTATGCGAGGAAGTGATCAATATAAATATAACCAGACAAGTTTTAGTTTTAGTCCCGAAGCAAAGTTAGCGTATCTTTTATCTGATCTGATGAAATGATTATGATCATTTGCATATCATCCTCCTTCTGGTAGTTGAAAATCAGCTCAATTGCACCAATTTAGTATCCCCTTTTTAATGGTAAAGAGCATGCAAATGGAGAGGAAGTAGTTCGCAACTTTATAAATAAAAAACAAACAACTGAAGAAAGGTCTTCTGAGGAAAGAAAGAAGAGAAGAAAGAAAGAAGAGAACAAAGAAAGAAAAATAACCTTGAAGAAAGGCAAAAAGATTCAGTCACACTGCTTCGATTGGCACTCGAGAAATGAAACAATATTTCGTCACCTGAAGTAGCACAATGTAACAGGAAGCTCTAGTCTAGGAAAAGTGAATATTGGAACCCATTCAATGCTTGAAGTTCTCTTCTAAAAAACCACAGCTGGCATCATTATTCGATGTAAACCAAAATGGTACATCATCTGTCTTTAAATATCTATGAAAGATGTTTTTTCTAAACCCAGCAATAATGACGACAAATCTTTCTCTTTATTTCCCATTTCTTCCATTGAGGATTCTTAACTTATTTCCGATTGCGATTAACACTGTTCGCTACGAATTGGCGGAGAAATGAGAAAAGCCATACGAAATATATGTAAAAATATCGGCTTTGTTAGGAAAGAGAGACAATACCTTCTAATAGTTTTATTCAACAAGAGTCATTCTAGCTCCTCACATTTCTGCTACTGTCATTTTTTCAGTCATTTTTTATAGTAGGGAAATTTGGGAAGTCTTTTAAGTCAGACACTCTCCAAAAATTATACGAAGAAATATTTTTCCAGCATTATGTATACCAAAAAATACCGTAAGCTAGTCTCATAGTCGCAA
Organism: Clusia tigrina; assembly: GCA_920105625.2. Classification (NCBI taxonomy): domain Eukaryota; kingdom Metazoa; phylum Arthropoda; class Insecta; order Diptera; family Clusiidae; genus Clusia; species Clusia tigrina. Next base: position 423,009,693 of record OV050030.1, read on the forward strand.
AGTGACAGGGTCTCTACAGTTTTCACTGCATGCCCCTTAATGTATGCTACAATTACGATAATTTACTGATGAAGTTGTCATGCATAGGCGGCAGCTCATGCTTAGACTTATGTTTTTCCACATACGTACAGTATTTTAAGACTAATAAACTCAAATTTATGCCGCGTAAATTTTTGTCCGAAATTACGTCATTATCGGAAAAATTCTAGCCAGTTTCATTTATTTTACACAAACGCACACACAGACACACACACACATCTCATCATTTAAAACCTGCCATATATAAACTTACTTATCTGCTGTGAAATTAAACACTTTCCATTACGCAGGTTACCTGGATCAAGGTCTGCTCGTGCGCGATGCCTATAAGCTGCGTCGCCACTACTTCACCGCCAAAGGCTGGACCATCGACGTCCTATCCATGTTGCCCACCGACTTTGTCTACTTCTGGTGGTCGCCCAGTTCGTGCAGCGCCCAATTTCTGCCCTGTGCCGTCATAGTGCGTCTTAATCGCTTGCTGCGCCTACCGCGCATGTGGGAGTGGTTCGATCGGACAGAGACCGCCACCGGATATCCGAATGCTTTCCGCATCTGCAAAGTGGTGCTCGCCATTCTGGTGCTGATACACTGGAATGCGTGCATGTATTTCGCCATTAGCTATGCGCTCGGCTTCGGCACGGACAATTGGGTCTACAATCTGAACGGGTATCGCAATAGCACACTGCAGCGTCAGTACATTTACAGCTTCTACTGGTCCACGCTGACGCTGACGACGATTGGCGAGACGCCAACTCCGGAAAATGATGCGGAATATTTGTTTGTGGTGGCTGACTTTTTGGCTGGCGTTCTCATATTCGCCACCATTGTGGGTGAGTATCTCTTCACTGGATTGTCTGTTGTTGCTTTTCTTTGTTGCTATGCTGGCTGTGGGATGTTTGCTTGCTGGCGACATTTTTCTGTTGTATGTGTAATAAACTTAAGCGAACTATACTCGCTCGTGGATGAGTGTGGATTTGGATGAGTGTGGATTTGTATGAGTATATGTTTGTATCAGTGTGTTTTTGTATGAGTGTGTGTTTGTATGAGAGTGTGCTTGCTCCTGTGCCTGTGTGTATTACGAGTATCTTATTAAATATATTATGGCATGTGTAAGGAAATTAATTATTGGTGCTTTTCCTTTTTATTTATTTATTTTGCTTTTCTTTTTTTTTTGTTTTCCTTTCGATTGTGTTTATTTTTGCGGGAGTTTCCGTGGGATATATATGCTCAAAAGACATGACGAATGATAACTGTCTGCTGAAATGATTGTCATTGCTTCGCTGTAGTGCTGGCAGGATTCGTACGGTTCATTTGTTTTATAAATTGACAGTGACATTTATTGTTGCAATTAGGAAATGGACTGACATAATACGCTTGAATGGCTCAATACAGCACTCAACTTGTTGAAAGTCTTTATCAGTGCCAAGAAATAAAATAAGAACTTACAGTACGAGCAGACATATCTGAAGAATGTTAACAAATATTTATGATGGTGTTTCTTCAGCGAACTTCTCGCATCGTTCTCGTGAAGTACTGAGTGTGGCGTGACTCAACTGGGTTCACAATAATTTAAACATTTTTTGTATATTCATCAAATTTTTGTTCAAAAAGGCAAGGATTCATATTCGTACATAATAAAATTATTAGTATGCCTTACACTATAATTAATCAGCAGCCAAGGCTTCGACTCGTAGTCAAAAGTGTGCAGAAACTGCCCTGGGCAGAGTTCGAATATACGATTCTATGACTGTAAAACGACCACGCTTAACACCAAAGCTCGGGAACAGTGTAAATCACATAAATTCATATGAAAATATGTCGATCAAAGTCTAAAAAGTATTTGAGCTAAGTAATTGCAGTATCAGATGACTTCGAATACTCCGCAACCCTCAGCAAACACCGACAGGAAAACATTTTTTTCTATAAAAGGAATTGTGTTTTCTGCCTCACACTTTCGAAGACGAATAAATTGTATTCTCTGCTGCTTGATAGTACGCCAGTGACAGATATACCCATGTTCCTATATCCTATCCCAATTCTTCATGTATCCAACATCTGCAAAACTTTATATACAATATCTTCATTAACTTATTCTTTACCCAGTATGGAACCCTTTCGCGTTCTGTTATGTTCTTATGTTGTACAAAAACTCTGCTTATTTCTTTTTATTTATTTATTTTTGCATTGGTCGTTATGTGTGTTTTGTTTACGCGTGTGTTCGCTATGTCTCTGCTGATTGCTCCCTATAAGTATTGCTCTTTCTCAGCCCCTCATCATGATATCGATACCTCCGCCATTTCTGTACTTAATGTCGCTTGTGTATACTGGTATATTTATTTCCTCATTAGAGAGTGTTCTTTTATTACCACACACACTTTTGAAAAGCAAATAAACAATGACACGTTTTCCGTTTTGCTGAACAAATTACTTCTGCTTGGTTACTGTGTCCGCTGCACGCACTCCCTGTCTCTGAACGTACGAGTATTTCCAAGTGATATCAAATCCAATTGCCTCACTGAGTGTTCCTTAAGACACTTATTCTTATCCTTTGCTTGTACACACGCTAATTAAGCCACTTCTCTAATTCTGTTGCACCTTCGTCTTCTATTCCCCACTGCCTGCAGGTAACATTGGTTCGATGATTTCCAACATGAATGTGGCACGCGTCGAATTTCAAAATCGCATGGACGGCGTCAAGCAGTATATGGCCTTCCGGCGGGTGGGGCACGAGCTGGAGGCGCGTGTTATACGCTGGTTTGCGTACACATGGTCGCAGAGCGGTGCTCTGGATGAGGAACGTGTTTTGGCCGCTCTGCCGGATAAGTTGAAGGCAGAGATAGCGATACAAGTACACATGGATACGCTGAAGCAAGTGCGCATATTTCACGATTGCGAACCGGGTTTACTTGAGGCGCTGGTGCTGAAGCTGAAACTGCAGGTGTTCAGTCCGGGGGATTACATCTGTCGCAAGGGGGACGTCGGCAAAGAGATGTACATTGTAAAGCGCGGCAAGTTGTCCGTGGTGGGTGACGACGGTATGACGGTGTTTGCGACGCTGGGCGCTGGCTCAGTGTTCGGCGAAGTGTCCGTACTGGAGATAGCGGGCAATCGAACGGGAAATCGTCGCACAGCCAATGTGCGTTCGCTGGGATATTCGGACTTGTTTTGCCTGGCGAAGCGAGATCTGTGGGAGACGCTGGCCGATTATCCGGAAGCACGTGCCACGCTTACCGAACGGGGTTGCCAGCTGTTGCGCAAAGACGGGCTGCTCGACGAAGACATATTCGAAGGTAATTGAAAAGTTTTCTTTTCGCCAAAGTTATCGGAACTAATCCCAAGATTTTCTTTCCGCTACACAGATTCGCAGCGCGTGCACGACAGCATTGAGGGCGGCATTGAAAAGTTGGAAGTTTCGGTGGAGAATTTGAATGTGCGTCTGGCACGTCTGTTGGCCGAGTATACGGCGAGTCAGGCGAAAATGAAGCAGCGCTTGGCCAAATTGGAAATGAAGTGAGTAATTTCCCTTAATGCCTTAGTTTTTTATACTCGTATGTCAAGTGGATTTCCTTGATTTATGTGCTTTTTCTTCTTCCGCTTCGTGTTCTCCTTGGCCTCAGCTACCAATTAACGCATTCCTCCGCGGCTGGCTTGCCCACAGAAACTCAGACACGGCCCCGCAGCGGCCGCCTCTACTCGCTGCAACCGAAGAGACGTCCACGACCACGGCCCGTTTCGGCTTCCAAGTTAATCAACAACAAACAGAACACTCTGTAATTGCAACGCTGTGCCGGCACGGGCGCCAAAATGGCGTCAATCTTGGGGTCTTCTTTGGTGCCGCTCTCCGCGTTAAGCGTACGCGTAAATTCAGTGGAATGCTGGCTTTCCTTGTTGTACGTGCTGATATGCTGCTAAATGGTGATAAAATGAAATGAAACAAAATTAGAGAGAACACAAAAGTGTTTGAACAGTCCCCTCCCCGCCCCAACCAAATTGTAAGTAAATGCATTAAAGTGTGTAAGTAAAATTGAATTATGAAAATTTAGTAAACATTTCCAATTAAAAACTAACACTTAAAGATAAGATTCTAAATTTTAAGTAAACAAATTCCAAGTAAAGAAAGTTGCTGTAATATATAGGAAAGAAGAAACGTGTAATAATGGAAAAAAAAACCAAACAACTAAATGTGCCTCAAGAAATTTAATATAAGGTTTATAATTATAAGCAGAAAAGTAGAATCCATGTTGACATAGGCAACAATATCAACTGTGGAACTTCCGTAGTCTTCAATGCTAAACTAAAGTGGCCACCAGACAACGGGCAGCCAACTAGAATCTTCAACTCTTATATTAACTAATCTTATCTTACGAGTATCTATGATCTTATTACGAGTATTGTAAAATATTCCATTATATTTTATCAGTGCAACACTTGAGATATGGGCTGGGGTTTAGCTTGAATGAAGAATGTCCGAGGACTAGCGTGGCTTCACTTTATTCTTTAATTTAGGCAAGGATGGTGCCTTTCTCTTCACTTAGTTTCTATATTCACTTCACTGGAAAAAATTTGGATAAGAGAAAGGAAAAAATATATTTCAATTTTGGAGTACGTTGATTAAGAGGACTTTGGAGAAAAGCAACTGGAAAGGTTTCTAATCTAGTCTATGATTTTAAATGTGCAACTAGTTTCTTGGTAATGGGGTTATATACAAAGCAAATATTCCTGCGATATATTCAAAGACCATTTTTCACGATTTTCTTCCAGTTTATGATCTGTATGTGTAACTAGGTGGCTATATTCATAGGATATATTCATAGACTCACGTTCACAATTTTCTTCAATAATCCTTAATGTGGAAATGAAAATATTTAAATTTAGATTTAATATTTCAAGGAGTACTAGCACCGCGTCCTTACGGACCGACCCTATTGTGCTAACCCCTATGTTTCACTCTAACCTTAGGCTTTTTATGAATTGGTGCACTTTGGAAGTTTGAAGTTTCCATATTGTGGGAGGGTCTGTGAAGAACTCCCCCAAAAAGCAAAATATGCTGTTGGTTGTAATAACGGAACATTTCTCCTAATACACTTTCGATCCATTTCATGGGACAGTACAAAGCTTGATCTTCCGTCAAGTGGACCATGATTTGCAGGCGCGTTTATAGAAATAAGCACCCTACTTATTACTCACCAAAAACCTTGGTAATTCCTCCCATTATTTTGGATATTTTGATGAGTCAATGGGGTCAGGGAATGTATATAAGTGAGTATTTAAGGAAAGTGAGCATACGAGGTGTGATAAAAAAGAACCGTTATTGTGTGATCAAAAAATAAAGTATTTATTTATTCATCAACAACTATCTTGTCCCCTTCAAAGTAATTCCCCTCAGATATAATACACTTATGCCAGCGTTTTTTCCAATCCTCGAAACACTTCTGAAACGCTTTTTTTGGTATCGCCAACACCTCCTGTTTCGATTTTTCTTTTATCTCCTCAATCGTAGCCAAACGCTTTCCTTTCATCGGTGTCTTCAGTTTTGGGAAGAGGAAAAAGTCAGCGGGGGCCAAGTCCGGTGAATACGGTGGTTGAGGCATGATAACGGTTTTGTTTTTGGCCAAAAAATTACGCACAAGCATCGATGTGTGAGCTGGTGCGTTATCATGGTGCAAAATCCATTATTGGTTTTTCCACAATTCTGGGCGTTTCTGACGAATTGCTTCTCGCAAACGGCGCATAACTTCAAAGTAGTATTCCTTGTTGGCCGTCCGACCTTGTGGCAAGAATTCATGATGCACCACGCAATTGCAATCAAAGAAAACTGTCAGCAAAACCTTTACATTCGACCGAACTTGACGTGCTTTTTTCGGTCTTGGCTCATCTGGACGTTTCCATTGGGATGATTGGCTTTGGTTTCAATGTCATAGCCATACACCCACGATTCGTCACCAGCTATGATCTTTTTGAGAAAATCTGGATCGTCGTTGACGATGTTCAACAGCTCCTGAGCGATGTCCATGCGACGTTGTTTTTGCTCAAAATTTAGCAATTTTGGAACAATCTTCGCTGCCGCACGTTTCATGCCTAAAACATCCGTAAAAATTGCTTGGCATGAGCCGAACGATATGCCAACATCATCAGCAACCGCTCTGATAGTGATTCGACGATTATCCAAATTCATTTTCTTCACTGCGTCAATGTTTTCATCGGTTGTTGACGTGCTCGGGCGACCAGGACGAGCATCGTCATTGACATCTTCTCGGCCTTCCTTAAACCGGTTATACCACAATTGAACTTGTGTTCTGCTCATAGTAGACTCGCCAAAGGCCACAGTCAACATTTCAAATGTCCTTGCGCATTTAATTTCATTTTTTACACAAAACTGAATACAGTTTCTTTGATCCATTTTTTCGAATAGTACAAAATCGAAGAGCACACCAAAACACGTCTAACCTTTTTATCTGTCAAAAACAAACTGACAATCCAAAATGGTTGGTATTGCCTAACAGTCATGTGTACCAATATAAAAAAAAAAATGCGAACATCGAACATACGTAACTCACGAAAAGATGAAAATAACGGTTATCTTTTGATCACACCTCGTATTTGATACAAAGAAAGATTGCAAATTAGTTGTATCTCCTGAGCTTTTTCTATATAAATGTTACAGGTATAGTTGTAGAGAAGAACAGTTGACGATGGGAACAAGTAAATTGGGATTAGACTTTTTGTATATTTGAAAGAGGTTTACTTCACAACACTGCATCTACTGAGGAATTGTTATGACAATTTCCATATTTACAGATAGTCTATGACTTTCTGGCATAAATAAGAATATGACTATTATATCACTCTGGATTTTAATAAGAAGCCGACTAATATCTGTCGGTGCATAGGCGGTTATTTAAAATACAGCCAATAAAGCTTCTTGTTTGGTCTCTTATTCCATATTTACTTGCATCGTATTTGCTGATTCGCAAATAAAGTTGAAGCAAAATCAGTTTATTTCTCTCCATTCTATTATTATTATTTTTTAATTAAACATTAAAGTTGTATTTTCTTATGTTGCACTGATAATCTATCCAACATTTTAAGTAAATCAAATTTCGTATAATTAACAAGTATCTTTAAGTACAACAACACAAGCTGAAAAAGGGTGATCTAGAACAATAACCTCAAACTGAAATGCTGGGATATGTTTCAGATTCGCCTAGGGTTTGACAAAGGAATCGTATACCTGAAATGGAAATGTGACTATTTGAAACACATGAAGAGAAGACAGAAAATATTTTCGTATAGAATTAGTACTTTAAAAATCAATATTTAAACAAAAGAAGGCAAACTTAAACAACATTCGTTTATATACAAAACAAAAAAATATTTGGGATCATATCGATTTAATAAATAAGCAACTAACTTCTAAACTATTGTAAATGTATATGTTATTAAACATAAAAACCGAATTAAAAATTTTACTACAAATACACTTCTAAAAAAGAAACAAAACAACAAAAAAAGACGAAAAAAAATTGTTTTAAAATATTTCTATTTCCAAAACATACCAAATCTAAAAACGAATTTAGTTAGAATTCAGTTGCGTGAACAATGAATTCTTTTTATGCACTCAATGCATGCAAGGGTACATCAATTATACTACGAGTATTTGCAAGTATAAAATTAAATGCCACCAAACATCAATTACTTAAAATTCAATGACCAAGTAGCAGAAAAAACAATACGCGCAACTACTCGTATAGCAAATCTATTGGTAAGACGCAAACTGCTTAACAGTGTATTGGATTGCAAGCCACGTCCGCGCTCTATTAATTAATTAACTAGATTAGCACACACATACACAGTTTAACTAAAATCAGGCGTGGGTTTAAAATAGCCAGCTCCCAATGTAGGTTAGCCACACAGGCAGACTAACCAAGCCCTGCATTTTACCGTCTAATCTGATCATCATCATACTCGATGTCCTTTTCACTATTCGCCTCATTTAAACTCACATTGCTAAACACCCCTTAAAACTGGGCTTAAAATCGTTTAAGTATTTTTTCCAATTTTTAGATTATATAAAATATATTTCTAAATAGAATTCTAAATTAATGCTTACACTAAAATTTTAGTTTCGATTTATAAAGATATATATATATATATATATATATATAAAGATAAATATCATCAACAGAGAAACTATGAAATTTTACTACATTTTTAAATGTTTAATATAAGTGACTAAAACACTAAAACAAAACCACAACAACAAGAAAACAAAACATTTATAATTGTGTACTATAAATGGAAAAAGTATTTTTGTAATAAGATAAAATTTAGTATAGAATTATTAATTATTTATAAAAAGATGCAAATATTTGTAAATGTTATAAATTATGTAAAAAATAAATAAATAAAACAACAACAATATCAATATCAACAATACAAACAAATTTATATAGAAACTATTTACTATATTATTAACTTCAACTTTTACAGCTGATAAAACGTGGTGAGTTTCTAGTTAAGTTTAATATTGATTTGTCATAAGCGACATATAAGAGGTGTGACAATGAAGCTCGTCACACAATCATTTAATATCAGGAAATATGCTTGGGTACCACAGTCATCACAGGCCACTGGCCCATTTGGGGAACATGCGGCAATAATGGGAATAATTCTTCATTACCAGTTATAGGAGTTGCGGAAACCATGTAGAAATGGAAACTGTGAAACACTTCCTATGTGCCTGCACGACTCTGGCCATAAAAAGATTGAAAACACTAGGCTAACGAATTTTCCTAATCAATTTCCCTTACCGCGCAAAATTATCGCGTTCATAAATCTCCCCAACTGGTTATAAGGGCCAGCACACCACAATATTCCAATTGCTATACAAACCAAAAGATCGGTATCAAATCGGCGCTCATTGGATGAGGGAACAACGCCGCTGCAACCAACCAACCAACCAACCATGCTTGGTCATGCTTGGTCAACTGCATGGCTTTTATGGATAATTTAATAAGGTACAATTTGTTGTTGCCTACTTTTTGGGTGCACCATTATCAAATGAAAGGAAAAATAGTGCCATAGAATAATGTAAAACCCTGTATAAAAATTATCAGATATCCTCATCAACTTTATACCCGCTTTACGCAGTCGATAAATCAGTTTCTGATACTGGGATAAGGCGAGATCGGATAACTAATTCTGGCAGTGAAGCTGTACCACTACTTGGAAAGAAATGTCACTTTGGATATTCTCCTCAATTATAATGCACCGGATTTCACAATTAATTTTCATCCAGATGTTAGAGCTTGGGTTAGGGAACGCAAACTTTAGATCTCAATACTACTGGGCACATATTCCAGGGGTATTCTATATAAAATATATACAACTTAGACTTTTGCCTTTATTTACATATTGTTACGAAATTGCCCTCTTGACAATTTATACTGTTACGAAATTGCCCTCTTGATAATTTATACTGTAACGAAATTGCCCCCCTGACAATTTACTCTAACTCTCAATACTGGGATTCGTACCACTGGATTGTGTAGTAATCAAACAATCCCATTTAAATTAAAATAATTCACTTTATTTACTTATTGCAATTTACACACTAATATTTAGGCTTAAAGTTTACTTTATTACAATTGGCACTATATTTAATAATTCATTTAATCACTGTAACTGTAAATGCTACAAGTGAAATGCACGATGTAAACACTAATACGATTGCTATTCAACTGCGTCCACTCTAATTGTGTGGTGGCTTATATACCTTTCTTATGGTTGAAGTAGAACATTCTAGAAAACTCCCTATACGTCGGTTGAAATTCGAGAATATTCTCGCATTTTATGTACACTTCGAAAGAGGGTTATTGAGTAAGCTTTTTTCCCAATACATTGTGTCTTGATTTATATACACCCCTCTCGTAGTAACTTAATAGACACATCCTAAAAGTATGCAATCATTTATATTCCAACATTTATAAAAATATAAATTTTGCCATTATTAATATCCAGTATCCAAAGAGGTTGGAAAGTGAAGCCAGAATCTCTTATCCGAACTCTGTTCATGATAATTTCCCTTGAAACTAAAAGATATTGCTTTCATAGTATCCATTCCTAAGCCTCAACAATTTGTCCCAGGCTTTGTCCATAATCCATTCGATGGCTTTAATAAACCGAATTGAATATTGCTTATGGAGACTCTAAGTGCTCGGATACTAATAAAACAAATTCAGTCTGCGTGATAAGAAGGAATGTTCTGTGAGTATGAATATCGACGAGATAAGAATACTGTGATTCTCCAACCTTGGTTCGGTTTAGCATTTGCCCACTGATATCAGATATTGCTCTGCAAAAGAAGAGCATTTCAAGCATATTTTAGGATAGCGCAGCGCTTTGGTTCGAAACGACACAAACTATCTTTCTGGGTATATTCCACAACCTTACCAACTCATATCCTATGGATTTATATTCCTCAGTCCATGTTTATTTAGTGTTTCCTTTAGTCTCCGCTTGCAGTTTGCGGCAGAGTATGCCACAGTATAAAAGGAAACGCGCTCAGACAAATGTCACATAAAATCATTTTTGTTGCTACTTAATGACCAATTTATGGGAGAGAGATTGTTGCCTCGCCTCTGAGCGAACTTTCATTTTTAAATCGATGTAAAGGAACAATAAAACTCCCACAAAGTTGCAACTGTAACACCGGCCTAACAAAAGTAGCCTTGACCTTATGCAGCTGCGGGGAGGATAAAATAAAATTATAAATCTTTTTGTTCTGGCACTCTGACAGAACAATGACCGACGGTTTCGCCATTGCAGGCAATAAATATGCTTTTTTCGTCAGCGGTTTTGTCTGTGGCTGTGTATAATTCTTGCACAAACATTTTTGCTAGCTCGTAAAAATGTGAACTTTTCGTCTCTAAAAATGAAGCGCGAAATAAAATGCAAGAGAAACAAATTCCCAAAGTAACGCCATAAAAATTATGCGTAAAGTTTTCCTTTATTATTTTTTTTGCCTTTATGATTTTTAATAAACGCCTGCCACATTTGCTGATAAGTCGAATGTTAAGCGTTGTGACCCCCCCCCCCCCCCCCCCCCCCCCCCTTACCCAGCCGCACAAACAATGACATGTGACGAATTGTGCTCATTTGACACCAGTTGACAAAATGGAAGTAGCTGCTAAAGTCAATTAAGTGAATGACTTTTTACTTCCACACGCCAAAACAAACTCACACCTACTCGTTTTGGCATGACCTGCACGCATATTCCAGCAAGGAAGCAGCAGGCGAGCTGTATCCTACTCCTTTGTGTATTTAAAAAGAGAGAGCCAGACTCATACAGAGCACACATGGCGCTGTGAGGATTCAATTCATACATGAAACAAATCAATATTGGTTCGTCATCGCGCCGCATTTAAGACAACCATGAGCCGGCACCTACCCCAATTGATATGAGCATGCAGCATATCGTACCATTTGTCAGGCGAATTGTTACAAATGATTTCTGTCGGCCTGGCAGCCATTTTTTAAAATTGCCTTTTTCTTCCTTATTGCGCTGCAGGCATACTCGCATTCGTACAGGATATTTAAAACGTATGCGTGCGATTGCCAATAAAATGGCAAGAGTAGGTAAGGAACGCAGGTGACTTTTGTCAATGAAAAATAAAATATTATTGCTCCGGGGTGGCAAATAATTTATGTAACAAAAATATCGAGATGAATACTCGTACATCATCCTTGGCTTCTATTTTATTCCTTTCTTCTGCGTGTAAACAACTTTTGGTGAGGCAATTTTCTACCTGCAAAAAGGACAAATGAAATATGTGTGTACCGGTAGACCGAAAACAGGAAATAAATTTGTTATATTAGGGAGGAAACATGTGCCAATAATAAATTAAACCTAATATTTACAAAATTTCTTTCTTTCTTCGTTTAGGATATTACTCTAAACACTTTCCAGATAATTTCCGCTATCAGCAGTAAATTGCTAGACTAGGATATTAGAATCAATTCAAAAATTCTAACATCCACCAAGTTTCTCGTATGTGCTAAAACGGAAATTTCAACTATTTTTATAGTGATGATCATGAGGCATACCCTTTTTATTTATTATGGCTGCTTTCCATATCAGTCAACATATTTCAGAACTATGTCCAGTATTGAAACAGTGGCAATACTCATATTATAACACACACTTATGACTCATAATATGAGAGAAAGGTTGCACCTTCTCTAACGACTTTTGAGTAATGACATATCATTAATCAAAAATGACTTCTATCATTTAACGCTTAGTCATGCTTAGTCATGAATATTTCAAAAACTATTTCGTCACAATATTTAAAGTCGGTTATGAGAATGGCAGAGCTGCAAGAGTTTAGGTATTGCGGATATAAATACTAGTATCCTGTATTGCCAAGCTAACCGAGCACTGTAATTCCAGAGATTTTCAAAAATATCCTCAATGGATCGTTTGCAATAAAAATACATTGTACGGTTTAGTGCAGGACAGTCTCGTGGCTGCTCAGTCTTCGGCAGTATCTGCAGATTGAGTGTTAACAGAATTCTATTTCAGAGTTGGCTCTGGTTTAGATTCAGCAAAAAGTTTGAAGGAAGGAGCTCATTATCCGAAGCTCAGTACCTTGTGTCGCAACGTAACAAAATTTTGCGCTACTTAGGATGTCAGCCCCAAATACTTCAAATCTTATTCTAGCGAAAGCTGACCAAACTTACTAAAAGTGGTCCATCGTCTCATCTTAATGCGAACAAACCTGGCACTGTCATTAGCACATGCTGATCCCACACAATGTGACCGCCATCAGCCCTACCAGAAATGATCAGACTCTCGTACCAAGTGACAGAAACAACCTTTTGTTCTATTGGAAATAACCGGTAGCATAGGCTTTGCTCATCTGCTGCCTCTTACGGCCCCCCACAGGTAGCCCAATCACTAATAGTGGCCTTAATGGGGAACATCAGGTACCGGGCCAGTAAAACTGGTCTCAGAACAGAAATATCTCCCTATATGGGTAGTGCAGTGGACTTCCCTGCAAATTTGTTCAATTGGCACATATACTTCCAATTGTCAAGGTTAACAGTAGAATTAGTTGAATCCGGCCAAAAATATCAGATGACCGCAATCATTCGAAAGTGATATACGTTCCAGAGAATTGCTTTGAAGGGAGAATGAGGAATGTACTCGTAATAACAACTGTTTTGACGAGCAAAAATTATTACAAGAAATTTCTTATAATTTCGAGATATTTTTAAAAAAGAACGATAACGATAACACGAGGACTGTTCAAAAAGTATCATGAATTTTCGCGGGCTACGGATGTTCGATGTTCGATCTTTTTGTGGCGTTAAGTTGGTACTCATGTCCCTCACTTATGTTTAGAATCTCGGCCATTTTGAATGCTCAGTGAGTTTTTGACAGCTATTGTGCGTGGACGTGTTTTAGCTTGTCTTCGATGTTTGTCTTCTGTGGTGTAGGAAAGGGCAAGCTGTTCAACCAGCTTATGGTTGAGGAGGTTCACCTTAGGCACAAGTACTGGATTGCCATACCAGGCCTAATTGTATCAAAGAGTCTGGCATGAAAATACCACCTAAATCGATTCGAATCACTCATCAATCTCTCTAGGAACAATCTTAGGATGATGAAAACCCTACTCACAGGACACTGTAAATTGAACTCACATATGGTAAGGATCGGGGTCACCTTGGACGGCTCCTGCAGATTCTGTATAGAGGAAGAGGAGACGTCTATCCATGTGCTGACACATTGCCCGGCTGTCATGCACACCCGCAGGAAATACTTGAGATTCCTCCAAGGGTCTGCTAGTAATGTGAAACCTCTGGAGCCATAACTTGTCATCACGTTGATCCAGAAGGTAGGGTTTAAAGATGAACTTTGAACCTCTGATGATAGCAGAATAGATCTTAAGGTCCCGGGGCATTTGGCTACAATAAAATTAAGGGTAACAAAGTAGCGGTTGTGCCCATAAATATATCTAATGATACAAAGGCCTACCAGAACTTACTGAAACCGTCCCATTGAGGTGATCGTAACAGCTCGGTAGATTTTGGCCCCCAACCAGTACAGTTTGACTGTAATCCAATACAGACAATTTGACAACAGTAATTAAACTATTTCTATAAAGAGAAGCAAATTCCTCAGTGTCAGTTAATTTAAATATCATCGCACAACTATTTATGGCCGATAGAAGGTAGTTCCATTTAGTGGCCGAATGTGGGCTAAAATAGCCGATGGGTAGTTCATCAAATTATTGAAACGTGATAGCTCAGTGAAAAGGGATTGCATACTTTTAGGATCCCATCTGGAGAATGAGTGCCCCCTGTGAATCAAGATGCGAACTATTCGAATAAAAGCTTATTATAAAAGAATATTCTCGACTTCCGTCGAAGAGGATAGAAGCTTCTAGAAACTACGAGAATAGCGTGGAAGTTTCTACACCAACCATTCGAAAACTATAAAAGCGACAAGACTGTTCAAAGTCGAATACAGTAGATCAGAGACCGTAACAGTGTGTGCATCTAACATTATAATCAAAGCAGCAGTATTTGTAATTGTGTAAAGTGATGAAATTCATTAGTAAATAAAGTGACGAATGGTTTGTGAAATAAGTGCAAATAAGAACTAAGTAAACTTTAAGCCTAATATTAAATGTGTAAATAGCAATAATTAAATAAAGCTAGTTATTTTAATTTAACCAATTGTGATGCAGCTAGCAAACGAAAGCTTAATGTCCTATTTAATAATATAACAAGGTATATTTATGGCTTGACTAGAACAGATCATGTATCCACTTTATCAAGGCAAGTTTTTGGGATCACATTCGATCAACTCTTGGAGTCTAAGACTATCATCTTTCTTCACAAGATTATTTACACCCGGGAACCTCCATATTTGTTTAGATGTCTCAGGTTCACACGTTCCTGTCGTTGTAACCAACTTGTCCCGTTGTGGTGGTTGGGCAGGATCGCCATGTGGTGGTCGTCGTAGAATTGTCGTTTCGCCAGTTAGATCGCTTGTCATCTCTGGCGGTGTCCTTGGTTGATATCTAGATATATGTGAAATGTTAATAAGAAAGTCCTAACGACCCAATATGTTGTGCCAACAGACATTTACCATATTTAATTATAAAGGCTGTATGGTAACCCAGCCAATAGTTGTGGCAAACTTTCGTTTGCCGAAATGAATCCCTAATTTTTGGAGGCGTGAACGCCGAGCAAAGAAAAGCAATGTGATTTGCTGAGTTCTCTGTCCAAAATGGAACTGTTTTATTTAATAAATCAGCGCTCCTTATATAGCAAAATATTACATCTAATTTTGTACATCTAAGCATAATTCTTATTGTTCAATACTTATCCTAATACATATTTTAAATATTAACCCATATGCTGCACACATGCATTTGTCTGCAATTGCGTGTGGTCAGCATATTTCTTGGGTTCAATGCATTTCTGGTCTTCACACCAAATGCCCGCTATACATAGCGTCATTTGATCCGCCGCTTTGGCTTGTGCCATGTTTGCATTGTTATCATGTGTTTGTATGTGCGGTACGCTTGGACGTTAGGCAGTGTAGGTTGAAATGCATTGTAGTGTTTTGGGTACACTACACCTCTACCGTTCTTAGAAAAAAAAATTTTTTTTTTGAAAAAAAAATTTTTTTTTTTAAATTTATTTTACAAGTTTACTGTTTTACCTATGATAAGTATTTTTTTTATGTTATTATTGTGTACAATTTTTTCTTTGTTCTTAATAATAATTGTGGAGTTTACTCCATTGCGATTTACAATTTTATATGGACCATCATAAGGACTGTCTCCTTTATGTCTACAATTATTTTTTAAGAATACTATATCTCCTATTTTATATTCTATATTATTTGTATTTTTGTCATATGTTTCTTTTCTTATTATTTTTTCATTAATTAACAAATTTTCTATTAGGGCTTTTCTAATTATTAAATGACCTCCATGTGTTGCATTATGATACTCATCTATCAGTTTATATTCATTTAATTCGTTTAATACTCTCTCTGGGGCGGCATATTTCATTTTTAATGCGAGGAATTAGGTTCTTTATTTTTATTTGCGCATTCATTTCTTTAAATTCTTCGTTGGCATATATTTTAAATATTTCATCATTGTGTGCTATAGCTTATTCATTATGTCTTCTTTTTTCGCTGTGGCTATCAATTTCATCAGAATCGAGTCTAGTCTCGCTGATTTATCATTGATTCCTGCATGCTCTGTATATTCTTTATTCCTCCTTCTTATCAGTTTTTTCAGTATCGAATCTAGTTTCGCTGATTTCTCACTTTATTTTTTTTTTATTCATATTTGATGATAGCTTCTTCTGGTTCGAATCTTGATTCGCCGAATTATCGCTACATCCCACGTGGATTTCATTACTCTCAATTTTTCTCGTGCACTTTCTTTTATTTATTTTGCCATTTTAAATTCTTTGATTTCCTATAATATTAACGTCATTTATACCATAGATGTGCAATCCCAAATTTGAAGTTGATCAGACTTCTGCTGAGATATACAGTTCTCTGTTTCCTCTCTTAACTTTTCTTCTTTAGACATGCCCCTTGCAATTATTAGCGTCTTTCATGAATATTCATTGGTATCATATTCTTGAGTATGCTGGAGTTTAATTCTGCGCTGATTGCCCGTCTGCGTTCGAATTTATTATAGAATTTTTTTTTTTTTTTTTTTTTTTTTTTTTTTAGTCTGTCAAAATCAAAATGGTACTTTTCTCATTGTAAAAGTGATACTAATGTTTAGTGGCAACTGTAGATTTTTGACCATATAAATTAATTCGAAATGTTTGTTTGCTAGTTGTTTTTGTAACATTTTGCAGCTAATTATATAAGATTCCTTTTGTTGTAGAACTTTTAATGTATAACTTTTTTTTTTTTTTGTTGAGATTTGCATATGTTCATTTTGTTCTTTCTGTTAATTAAAATTAAAATGCTTTCGCAATCAAGCTTAGAAGTTAACATTATAAAATATAAAAAAAAATTATATGAAATTGTTTGCTTAAAATGTTTCTAAAGATAAAATTATGTGAGTTTGAATTCATAAACATTTCCTTTGATATTATTATTTTAATTTATGAACATATACAACTAAAGTCAAAGATATATATATTTTTATTATATTAAATACAAAAGTAGTTTTAAATGATTACAGTGTTTTAGCACCGTCCAGAAGATCACTGATATCAAAGAGTTTCTGCACTTCATCGTACAGCCACATCTCCAAAGCCAGTCGCTTTCGTATTAAACTCATCTGATGGGAACCATATTTTACGGTTAGGAACTTCTCCTGTCGCTCCTTCACTTCGGAGCTTCTGTTATTAAAATTGACACGTAAATTTGTTCGGTTCGGTGAACGCTCACAATTATTCATTTTTTCGAGACTGCACTGCATTTTCGATTGGCCTGCAAAGGCCTATGGTCAATTTACGTTGTCTTATAACGGTTTTTTGAGGTGGGCGTGAGAGTGTAGCTTCATTCATACAGATGCGGCAGAAATTGCATGTGATGTCCTCGCTAAAACCAACAGATTTTTAAAAGCGGTGTCAAATTCTTCAGTTGTCCTTAGTTCGGTTGGGCAGGATCGCCATGTGGTGGTTGGGCAGGATCGCCATGTGGTGGTTGGGCAGGATCGCCATGTGGTGGTCGTCGTAGAATTGTCGTTTCGCCAGTTAGATCGCTTGTCATCTCTGGCGGTGTCCTTGGTTGATATCTAGATATATGTGAAATGTTAATAAGAAAGTCCTAACGACCCAATATGTTGTGCCAACAGACATTTACCATATTTAATTATAAAGGCTGTATGGTAACCCAGCCAATAGTTGTGGCAAACTTTCGTTTGCCGAAATGAATCCCTAATTTTTGGAGGCGTGAACGCCGAGCAAAGAAAAGCAATGTGATTTGCTGAGTTCTCTGTCCAAAATGGAACTGTTT
Organism: Clusia tigrina; assembly: GCA_920105625.2. NCBI lineage: Eukaryota > Metazoa > Arthropoda > Insecta > Diptera > Clusiidae > Clusia > Clusia tigrina. Next base: position 423,027,745 of record OV050030.1, read on the forward strand.
TATTTAATAAATCAGCGCTCCTTATATAGCAAAATATTACATCTAATTTTGTACATCTAAGCATAATTCTTATTGTTCAATACTTATCCTAATACATATTTTAAATATTAACCCATATGCTGCACACATGCATTTGTCTGCAATTGCGTGTGGTCAGCATATTTCTTGGGTTCAATGCATTTCTGGTCTTCACACCAAATGCCCGCTATACATAGCGTCATTTGATCCGCCGCTTTGGCTTGTGCCATGTTTGCATTGTTATCATGTGTTTGTATGTGCGGTACGCTTGGACGTTAGGCAGTGTAGGTTGAAATGCATTGTAGTGTTTTGGGTACACTACACCGTGCAAGCACTCGTCTCTTATGTCTGATCGTCAGTTTTTCGTGTATGCAGTAAGACTCTGGAACTCACTTCCTGTACGGCTGCGAAGTATTGGCAACACTGTACAGTTCAGGAATGAACTTGAGGGCTACTTTCGGGCGCGGTGAATTTCTGGGCAATCTGTATTGCTTTGTTCATAAATTGTGATCTGTATTTATCTTATTGTTTATTGTTTTGTTGTTATATTTTTTAATTTAATATTTAAAGAACGGAGAGTACGTTTAACAATATTTAATTTTAATTGTTTAAATCATCCACTTATATAATTTTATAATTTTAAAACTTTATAATTTTATTTGTGTAAATCAATTTCTTTTATAATTTATATCATTTTACCTTGGAATGAATTGTTCCAGTTAAGTTAATTATTGAACATATATATATACTTCATGTCGTTAGGACATCTTAAAAAGGTTATTACCTTAATGTCCTAAGATCAATTTGTAGAGATAAATAAATAAATAAACCAGCGATTGTTTGATTACTACACAATCCAGTGGTACGAGTCCGAGTACAGAGAGTTAGAGTAAATTGTCAGGAGGGCAATTTCGTAACAATATGAAGTGGGATTTTTTTATAAGACGCTTTAAATCCAATTAACAAAAATATTTACATTTGAATCCCTCACCAATGTGGTAAAGGATTAACGACAACTGTAATCAATGCAGACACTTCCTTGTGAAGCCATTCCCCTGCCTATGTGTGAGCTGCGGCTTTAACTTTGTTAGTTAGTTAGTTACAAACCGAAATTTGGTATTTCCATTACACAAGCATACCAGCAATATTACAATCGAAAACAGGCCTAAGGCCGCATTAAAATCTCAGTTGCACACGCTCATGCACACTGTATACATCCATACAATGTGCGTCCCCGCACACAGTCTCACTTCAATATCATCCAAACAGGTTGCATGCTCTTGGCTGCAAAAAACCAGAACAACACTGAAGCCAATGACTATCAACGGTGAAAATGCAAAAGTACGCGGGCAAAATAACGAACAACCCAAAGTAAAAGGATAAGAAAAAACAAACAAACAGTTCGCTAGCGGGGTTTGTGGTTTGGTATCTATCGATTTTCAGATTTAAAAAGGATTACTCCATATTAAAATTCCATGATCTTAATGCCGAACTCCCACGTACACGACACACACACAATACACGAACACACACGCAACACACGAACACACACGCAACACACGAACACCCACTCAACAAAGTCACACGTAGCCAGCGATAAGAAGAACAAGTTTGTGGCGCTTGAGGTGCGAAAGTTAGATGGGTATCGACGCCGCTCATCACAGGTGTCTACTAACTAAGCACTTAATTCGAAAACACGCAGCAAACAAACAAAAAACCACACATAAAATTAAAAAAAAATGTTTAAATAAATATATGTAGATACCGTCTGTCCACATATAAATAAAAAAGTTTCCTTAATTAATATTGTCTGAGACATTTATGGGGCAACTTTCTGAGCGCAAGTCTAATCTTTGATTTATTGTTGCTGTGTCAGACCGGCCGCAATTAATGTATCTAATATGCTCGGAACCCTTTTTTGTCATCAGTCATTAAATCATTGGAGCGTTTGTGCCAAACCAGCGCAGCCTGAAAGTGTGCGGCAAGTTTAATAAACTCATATTCTGCTCCTGTATGTGTGTGTCTGCTTCATGGGTGTGTTTGTTCGGCTTCATGTCGTTAACTTATCTCTCTCTCGTTGTGCCATTACGCCGCGGTGGATTTATGGCATGCGTTCGTATAGTTTCATTGTTTTCCCAAAACAAAGTATAATCGTACTCGCACAATTTTCAGCATGCCGCCTCCTCTTTGTCCTTGATCGATTTATTAAAGGGAACAATCGCAGCGCATTGAAGTAGTGCCGTCATTAGTGGCGGATATCAAATGCTGTTGAACTTGGTGGTAATTCGTGGAATCCATCAAACGACTCTCCGATGTGTCATCATTTACGAAGTTTTCTTTGGTGGCAAATTTCAACTGATAATTGCATATAATTGGTAGTTCAAAGGAAAAGTTTATTGAAGGATAATTATATATGAGCATGTTAGAAAAAGCACGCATAATTTTTCACACTTTCAAACAACGTCCAATTCAGCAAATGTCGCTATTGACCGACGGCTATTACATGAGTCGCTATTACATTGCCGAGAAATTTCTGCCACCGCGAAGAGAAAACATCAAACATTTCCTTTAAGGATATAGATGCAATTTTAAGGGTAAAGAAAATTAATTCGACAAACGACTATTTCTGCAATCTGGTACAAAAAAATACCCATTTTGATCCATTTCAGCTCCTTTCGAATTCGCTTCTATATACTCCGTAACCAAGTCAATTAGCCCAAGAGGATTAGCATAATTTATGACTGATTCTTTACGACTCCCTGTTTGCCGTTTATGACTTTTCACTAAAGAACCCTTCTTTTACAATAATTACGAGTACTTAAATCCGGTGATAAATTAATATTTCGCCTGAAAGTGAAGAAGTCCCCTTTAAAGACACTTTCAAGGCACAAACCTTTGCATGGGGGCACCAAAACAATAACACAGTAAAACTAAACAGCCTATTCAACTGGCTCAAGGAATTCCTATAGTTTTCTAGCAGAAAACTTGAAAACTTTTCAATAAACTACTCTCGAATACTTTCCTAGAGTCATATACAATTTTGTCACTTATCGCAATAGAAATGTTTAAAATGAAATTAAAATATTCCAAACAAATTAATTCCCAATTGTAAATTATCTGTGCCAAACCTTCACGTTTTTCCATTTTTTTTCAACATATTTTGCTACAAGAAACACCGCTCATCCTGAACATGTACAATGGAGTATCCGAAAACAAACGATATTCATTTTGTGCGCTGCCTGAAATGCCTCAAAATTCTGAAGTGTTCCCGTTACGATACATCAGCCCTTCTGGACCACATACGTCAGGACCATCCGGAAATTGAAATTGTCGACAGCAGACCGAATGGAGACAAGCGAAGCAGTAGTGTCTGTGCTGGCAGTAGAGGTTCCAGTGGCCCAAACACTGCTGATGTGGCGAAATTGTCGGAAATGACCGGCAAATCACCGGAAGAACTTGCAAGACTTGCCGGCGTCTCTTGCAGATCGAATGCGGACCGTTTGTCAACTAGAACCGAAAGAGGTATTTTCAAATTGTCTCCCAATCTTTTCGCCCAGTGTTTATCATGTCATGAATATAATTTTCATCATTTTATTTATAAGTCGCCTCGGTTGCGAAGGATCCGCATATATGTGATGAACAAGCTATAAAGTGCAATAATGACGAAAACAAGAAACAAGATCCCAACATGGTGTACACGCGTCGTTACCAAGTGAATACCCCATCTACCAGTCACTCGGCGCAAACGCCTCGCAAGAAGCGTCATCTGTACCGCACCTCTATCGAAAAGTGGCGTCCGGCCAACGGCACCCTCTACTGTCCGAAGTGCGGCGCCACCAAGCGACCACTCATCAAGACGCGCTCAGAACGCCTAGCCACCAATTCGTGCGGTGCCGCCTGCCTGCTCAGCTGTTGGCCGTTCTGCTTTCTGCCCTGTCTGTTCCCCACCGACAACAAGGAGTACCTGCACTGCTCCTGCTGCAAAACATTTCTGGGTCTGTATGACCGCAAGAACAATTGCGTCAAACCGAACAAGGACTACGTGGAAGGCGGTGTGTCGGAATGTCAAGAGCAGTACCTTCCTCTACAATAGAGACAGAAGCTAATCCAATCGTTGGTGGTGCGCGCCTCCGATGAGCTTTGCCTGTCGGCAGCTGCAGAAGCTCCCATATTATGGAAAATATTTTGTTTATTTCGGAAAGCTTTCGGAGCGTTGTAGCCAACTTTTTTGTATGTGTGTATGGATGTGCCGAGGGAATAATTACAACAAAAAATTTTTATATATCTCAATAAAATAGAATTATACATATTTTGTATGTGGCTACAGGAACAGTTGCAGCGGTTTTCAAATTTAAATATACAAACACAAAATATCCGACCAAAGTTTTGCGAATATAAACATAAAGTTGAAAATAGTACTCAACGCATAGCCTTGGTTTATATCTTAGTGTGAAGTATTAAGTTATTTACAGACATGTTAAGTACTCTTTACGGTATAAGAACAGGTTAAGGTGTTGTATTAAGTAAAGAGATTAAATAAATCAGTTCAGTACCAACCACCTACGCGACTACATTGCACTTAGTATGGAATTGAATAAGTAACACGATAAACTTACTAGAGGAATTTATGATGTCGGCCTCTTTCACATGTCCTTCTCATTTATAGTTAGAATATTCATTCAACATTTATAAATATTTGAGCTGTTTTCTATGAAGGCTTTAGACTATATTCAAGTTGGTGGAGTGACTCGGAAAATACATCAATTTTGTTATACTCAATTCAGATTTGTTTATGGCTCGAAATGACTGTAATGGGGTTACTTTGGCAGCTCCCTTAACGGCGAGTATAAAAGTTGTGTGAAAATTATTGTTGGCCGTATAAAGCTATACAAAAAGGGTATTACAAATAAAAGACAATAACCATTTTATACTACGTAGTAAAATATTCAGACAATGCGCCTACGTTTTCATGATTGCTTCCAAGCGGGCCTTAGTAAGATTATTAATATTTTTTTTCTTTTTTAGAAAACTTGTGTAACAAAAAAGAGAAGTGAACTGAAGCTGTAATGAAGGCTTTTCCAGTGACATATTTGATCTAAAGAATTCTATTCAGTATTTGTAGACAATTTGTGGTTATCTTTATAAGAGATTTCAGACAGATATTGGCGGTTACGTATTCTTCATAGTTCGACATACATAATATGTGTGTATAAACGTGTTAAAATAAAACAGATTTCGGGATAGGAAAAGTCGTTTCGTCTAATGTTATCTGAAATCTTTGTATACAAAAACCATCTTCAACTTAAAATTGGCGATGGTTTTGACGTTATATAATGCGAAACATTCCTACCCACCAAGTGTTCCCATATTAATGGGGAAAAGCACCGGTATACTCGTGGACACTCGAAGTAAAAATTGTTAGGGAAATTATAGTATTTTGAACAGTTTTAATTTGGTTGGGAAATATCGAAGGTATATATTAATAATAAGCCTGCGACATTGGAAATGTAATTGAAGTAGCAGGGTCTTTAAATATTGTGTAGCAACTGTACTTAGCTGGGGCATCTTGAAAGCCAATAATCGACTTCAAGTGCATTATCAGATGAGTGTGAAAGTATCTGAGAGTGTATGAAATTACAGTAGTAGCACAAATATTATACTGATTTTTCACTAGTGAATAAAGATGTAATAGTTTAAATTTTGTGTTAATTTTTGAAGTTCTCTGTCGTTATGATCGGAGGTGGTTTGTTTACTCATGTTCATTATAGCAATAGTATAATATTTTAATGGCCCTGGATACTTACTTATACTTCTAGTATATTTCTGCAACTTATCCTATTATACTCACTATTATTAATATATCGCACTATATTATATTTATGTATGGAACAATTTAGGGAATACGAGGACTGTTCAAAAAGTATCGCGAATTCTGAAATTCAAAATACTTTTTGAACAGTCCTCGTATGTATGTAAATAATAATAACCCAAGTCATCGATATTGAAAGACAATGTATTCATTTATGATTGGTATACCAGCAATGTATTAACTAATTCACTTCAGAATTCCAAATTTACTTCAAAAGTATAAATATGTAAATACACTGCATTTTTAAGGTCTAGTCTTGGAACCCGTATATATATATATATATATATATATATATATATATATATATACTTGCAGCTTCATAATTCATGGCTTCGGGAGTTCTACGAGTCTACAATAAATTCAATATAGACAGCATTGTGTTGAATGGGTTTCGATTTGTGTGTACACGTAAGTCCATATTGCACGTCCACCCGACAAATATTTGCCAATTGGTGACTAAACATTTGTATTACATTCTTCTATGATCCAAAAAGTTGCTTTAAATATATTTGCAAATCTGCAGTACAACGAAAAGAAGATTGGAACAGAGTTTGAGTGTATTTTCCACCATGAATTCGAACTATGGTCAACGCGACTGATTCTTCAGCAAATAACATGTCACGTAGAAGTCTGTGAAATACCTTTTCTTGTGACGAGTTATTCGAGCATGGATCAGAATCTAAACATCCAATCCTTGACTATTAAATTTAGAAGATTTTCAAACACGATTTTCTTTTACAGTTGGACCGCTATAACACTGTTTTATGCCCATCACTTTACCATTTTATTTTAATAAAATTTTTTTAATTATTATTTTACACAAATTTTATGTAGCAACTCAGCTACTCTATTGTGCCGTTGCCTCCTGCACTGATGTTGGTTCTGCTCTAGCCGCAGCCTCAGCTTTTTCCTGTGCCAGCTTCTCTTTGCCTCGTTCACGCGCTTTTTGCATATTTTCCGCACAATCCCTGGGCCTGCCTCTGAGAATCATTTGCCCACGTGACGCCTTTAAGCGTGCGCTACCCGATATGCGTCGTTCCATGAAGTTGATGGGCACATAGCGTCCAATGTAGCAACCACACTTGCTGCAATAGTGATTGATGTCGCAACGCCCCTCCCAGTTTTTACTGCAAATGTGTTCATATTTTAAAAATTGTACGCAACTATATCAAATTCAAGTGGATGCGGGGAGTATCTTTACCACCAATTGGTGTGTGCCAAAAATCTCTGCAGACAAGTTGCCTTTTCCTCACGGACCACACTCAAGTCCTTGGCTTCGCATGCGGGACAATTAACGAACGTTGACTGCTTCTGCAGAAATCCAATATTCAGCAATTCGATTCGTTTTATTATGGGATCCGTTTTCACAATCACCTTGACGCAATTTTCATCTTCCTTTGTCATGTTGGATAAATGTTCCGAGAAAATTCACATTGGGCACAACAAAGTAATATTTAAAGTAAACATGGAAAAATCAGCTACATTCACAACGCTGGTGAATTACTACTAAACTAACGACTCCAGCATTTCAACGCCAGCACCAGAGGCGAGATGATGGTGTATCTGTGACGCTCCAGTTGAGCAGTTCTCTGCCGTTATGCTCATTCTATTCTCTGTTACATTGAAATTCCAGTTTTGGTTGATAGCGGAGTGTACAAGTCTCTCTGGCCGTATTGTTGAATGGTGTTTAATTCTCGCAGTGTCTCTGTTGTTGACTGTGTCCCCCTCATTTTGCTAATTCTTAATTTCCTATATTATTTATGTATGAACATTTTTACACATTATCTGTACGCACATAATTGGTAAGCTTCACACGTGATCGAGTTAAAATTTATTAGTCATAAAAAATCTTAACATACTAAAAGGCCTCCACTGCCCAGTACCTTCCTCTATGATCATTTCATTCAGTATTCATCATCAATGCTTTTCATAGAGTGCTCACTCGTAAGCCCATTCGCAACCATAAGGAGTAGTACACAAATGGTCAGTCACGAATAGACACATGAATATTTTCCACGCCCTAACTCATTCATTATTTATTATCTACGATTTTTTAATAGAATATGTTTAGAAAATGTTCAGCTCCGCTCATTTTATAATCCTCACTTTCGCAGTGCTTATAAGTTGAATAAAGCCACCAAATTTTTTCTCTTCCAAATTAAATTTATTAATTCTTTTTATTATATTCTAAACTGGCAGGCAGTCGGCAATAATTCAGTATTGTGATCTTATTGACCTCACCCCACATATTCGAGCGTTTATCCAATTAGTCAATTTTGGTCTCTTATTGTGAAAACTAAGAGAATTGTGCTCAGTTATGTACTCCTACATAAGTTGGAGAGCAGCTAATCTCCTACACTGAATGGAGAGAATTTGGCATATTTTTTTTGTGTATATATTTGTACCATACCCTATAATAGGCATACGAGGTGTGATCAAAAAATAACCGTTATTTTCATCTTTTCGTGAATTACGTATGTTCGATGTTCGCATTTTTTTTTTATGTTGGTACACATGTCTGTTATATCTGTTGGCAATACCAACCATTTTGGATTGTCAGTTTGTTTTTGACAGATAAAAAGGTTAGTCGTGTTTTGGTGTGCTCTTCGATTTTGTACTATTCGAAAAATTGGATCAAAGAAACTGTATTCAGTTTTGTGTAAAAAATGAAATGAAATGCGCAAGGACATTTGAAATGTTAACTGTGGCCTTTGGCGAGTCTACTATGAGCAGAATACAAGTTCAATTGTGGTATAACCGGTTTAAGGAAGGCCGAGAAGATGTCAATGACGATGCTCGTCCTGGTCGCCCGAGCACGTCAATAACCGATGAGAACATTGACGCAGTGAAGAAAAAGATTTTGGATAATCGTCGAATCACTATCAGAGAGGTTGCTGATGATGTTGGCATATCGTTCGGCTCATGCCAAGCAATTTTTACGGATATTTTAGGCATGAAACGTGCGGCAGCGAAGATTGTTCCAAAATTGCTAAATTTTGAGCAAAAACAACGTCGCATGGACATCGCTCAGGAGCTGTTTTTGGCCAAAAACAAAACCGTTATCATTCCTCAACCACCGTATTCACCGGGCTTGGCCCCCACTGACTTTTTCCTCTTTCCAAAACTGAAGACACCGATGAAAGGAAAGCGTTTGGCTACGATTGAGGAGATAAAAGAAAAATCGAAACAGGAGCTGTTGGCGATACCAAAAAAAGCGTTTTAGAAGTGTTTCGAGGATTGGAAAAAACGCTGGCATAAGTGTATTATATCTGAGGGGAATTACTTTGAAGGGGACAAGATAGTTGTTGATGAATAAATAAATACTTTATTTTTTGATCACAAAATAACGGTTCTTTTTAATCACACCTCGTATATCAGTTAAGTGTTGAAAGAATAAATTAATGAGAAATCACATTTTACAGCACATTGAAACGAATTTCGGCTATGCAAGTAAGCATGCAACTCGCTGGATGAGATGGTTCCCAATTACTTAGGGCGATCAGTAACTTACCAAAAGCAAATTCCGCATAGCTAGCCGAAAACTCGCACACAACCAAGATGAGAACACACGTGATGGCAAACACGTTAAGATGAGAAACGGACTGTTTCCTCAACTGACCAACAATTGCTTTCAACCAGTTTTGGAAACAGGAAAAAAGTTAATTTTTTTTACAATTTTATTTGTAGAACAAAATTTACTCCATAGTACTGAGCACCGTAGCTCCACGTTTCACACAAGTTAAATGCGCAGTGAAATACCTTCCAAGAACTCGTTTCATTTACAATTTGGAGTTTGGAGTTACGTTTAATTTCTTAGGCTTACTTCACAGTTTTGGAGTTTCAATTATTTTTATTTTTATGTTTCACAACTTAGAACAATTTTTTCTGTACATATGTTTCAGCTGCTTTCGAGGTCATTCCAACACATTCAAGAACTAATTCCATCAGTGCAATAGAGACGGCATTACTTATTACTCTTTATTCATGATTTCTTGCTTATGACATTGAATTGATGAGGGTTTATTAATGTATTATCGTGTGTTAGATTTCACAATTTAGTACCATTTCATTTCAGTTTGTCTCAAGTTTAGTTGTGAGTTACGGAAATACTATTCCGTCATATTACGTCATGTAGACATTAAAGAGAGTGAAGGGAAATATTGGAACTGACAAACATTCATAAGGCTTTGTATTGTATTCTACATATTATTATTTATTCCATAGATATTCCATATTATTCCATAAATATTTCGACCATATTCGGTATATATTGAAAAAATATTCTGTAAATAGTCCATGGATGTTCCGGAAATATTCAGTAAATAGTCTGTAAATAGTCCATTAACATTGCGTGAATATTCCATGAATATTCTGTCTATATTCCACAAATATTCCTCAGATAATCTGTAGGTATTACATTCATATTCCAATCATATTCAATACACATTCCTTTGATGAATTTACAGTATATACTTGTTTAATTATTTTCTTTATAAACCAAACCGCCACCAACGACTTTAGGATTTATAAACTTGAACCACTCAGTACTATACAATTTGTATACAAAGTCTCGAAGATACAGGAGAAGGCTTTAAATCGTACTCGTAATTAAATATACAAGGATAATCTTATTATTATTATTATTATTATTATTATTATTATTATTATTATACCTTACACCATAATTAATTATGAGTACAAGGTGTTGGAAAATAGACAGGACATGTTCACCGCCGCTGTCGTGAACAGAGATGGAAGCAATTCCGTCCCCAACATATACAGAGGAGCGTATACTCCCGGTGTCTCCGACAGCAGAGCCGCGAATCCGAGAAATCCGTACAGGGTGTTTGTACAGAGGGCACCCACATGTTCGTTCTGCCGTAAGCAAGGTCATACAAGGGATGAGTGCATTACACGCAAAAACACCCCCTACTGTTTAGAGTGCCAAACATATGGTCATGAGGCAAGTAGGCAGTGCCAAGGAGACACAGAATGGAATCAGACTAGAAGGCAGCCAGCTACGAGGCGCCCGGATCCACCCTTGAGGGACAGCAGGGGTAACTTCAGTAGTCTCCGAGTTAATTCAACGGAAGGAATTAACCAAGGAAGAAAACAGAGGCTTTCGACTCGAAGAGAAACAAATTTTATAGAAAGAAGCATTTTGGAGACCAAGCCCGTGGCAGGATTTGAATCTAATTTCTTACCTCAAATGTTGAGTGATTCAAAGATAAAGGAAAGAGGGCAAAGATTGATAACGATGATATATTGTTTTGCAGGTGAAGGAGGATATGCATGATACAAAGAGAACAATACGTCCTCCAGTTTTTTTTTTTTATTAAAAATTCATTGAGGACCTATCACACATCCTTCCAAAATGTTCGTATGGATAATCGAAATAATGTCGGAATATATACCTTTATTGTTCATTAACGATTCGTTTTCATATCCATATATTAGTGCCAATTTTAACTTCCACTATTGAAATACACTACAAAGTGAAATTTGTTTGCTCAAATTTAATCTTCTCTTTATTTTTTCAAATGTTATAAGAATAAATAAAAATCACAATTAACATTAATATATAAAATATTTGAAATAAATTTAAGTTTCAACAATAAATTAAAATAATATATTTAAATGATAATTCCAACAAAAATGGCATCAACTACAATTGCGGTCTGCGATAAGTGCCCAAATACTCGCCACATTCGGCGCAGTAATGCCGACGACTGCAACAGCGGAAAAGCGATCTTCTCATTCTCGTTTTGCCAGCGGTACGACAATAAGGACAGGTGACGTCATGCGCCTTCGGCCCAACAGCAAAGTAGACCGGATTCGGTGGTTGCAAACTCATGCTGGAAGTACTGTCAAAAGATTGAAAACAAACTGTTCACTTTCCAAATACGAAGTTACTCTAATTACGAATTAAAATTTATTCAGCTGCGAGCGTGGCGAGTTGTTTATGGCAGCTCGTTCCAATTTATACTGGGAGAACGCTGTCGAAACAAATACATTTATTTGTAGTGAAATTTAGAGAGATTCAAGAGAGCCCCCAGAATTAGTTCGATATTGTCAGCCAAGTGTGAACCGCAACAACAACAACAACAATAAGCACGCAGATGGCCAATTTCAAAATAAAATACAATCTTTTGTTCTCCGCCGGCAGTTGTTCGTGTGTGCACTCAACTGAAATTTGTGCCAGTTTCAGAGATGCGGTTCAGAAAAACGAGTATGTGTCAATGTTAGCACTCGGAATAGTTTAATTAATGAATATATAACAATTTATTTAGTTGTTTATTTGAATGTTTATCAAAACGATCTTTACGGTCAATACATTTTCGCTTCTACTTGACCAGGTCTAATAGAACTTTGGCTAATATTCAGGAACAATGGGTGACTGGCGCAGTCACATCGCCACATCAGATCTAATAGCGGTATATAGTGTGTGGAGATTGGGATTATTTTAATGTTGTTCCCGTATAATGCCCAAGGATCAGTTAATACCCCTCTTTTTTTTATTTCTTCCTCTATATATTACAATCTATAACAATAATATTAAGTAATATTTTGTGCCCCTTTAAGTACATCGATATGATAAAATTCGAATAATATTGTTTCATTGCCAAGGAGTCGTTTCAATATTTAGGAACATTGTGTTCCAATCAACTCGTCATGATATCAGGGCCCAACTCGTGCTCATGTTAATTGATTTCTTCTCCCCAACTACTTAATCTTTATATTTATTATACAATTTATGTATCTCATTTGTTAAAGCAGCAAATCAGAGTATTAGAAAAGTATATTATCGTCAGCGATATTTGTTCTAAATATTGTTGGACAATGGTGTGAACTACTTCGAACGAAAGGAACTACATATTGATTTGAGACTGTAAGGATCTTATATGTAGGAAGAACCTTGTGTAAAAAAGGGGCACATAATTCAGTTAGAATAAGAATCAGCGAAGGTAGCTACTAGGAATGTCATGGCTGTGTTATAATGCTAACTATATTTTTAGTAGTATATTATTTAATATTTCAAAGAATATTATTAATGTTTCAAAATTTCAATTGTGAAGAAAAGAAACAATGTGCAGATGCTAACAGAATTCAAAATAATAAATGTTGTGGAACGGTGACTTTTGCTACAAGTAAGTGATGAAATAATTTTCTCCGTCAAAGAAATGCCAAATATGCTGGAGAAAACAGGCTCCTAACTTGTCCATTCAACTTACATATTGAGTTTTTTTTTTTTGTTTTTTTACGAGGAGTAAAAGCGTCTAAAGCCAGAGTCAGTGTGAGACTCTAACCCACTAAATATCTCCTCAAACGTACGGGTGGATCCTCCCGGAGCCCACCGTCAGGTATTCCGTCGGGAGGCCGTCACTTGAGTATCATAACACGTTCGTGGTTTGGACTATAATTTTTGTAATTTGCAGATAAACAATAATAATAATACAAGGTGCAGAACATCAGGACTTTTCAGAAAATATTTATACTATTATATCTACTGAGGTCATCTATTGGCAAATTAACTCCCCATATTCACCTGATTTGGCACTTGCGAATTTTACCTTTTCGGAACAATGCATTTGCCAATGAAAGTAAAACGTTTTGTGGACGTAGAAGCTTTTCAATGTTGTACCGCCATCTGAAGGATACCCCAGCCGACGATCTAGAACACTCATTCGGCGTTGTATTGAGTCGGCAGGGAACTATTTTGAATAAACTAAATCGGCGTTGCCTGAAAACCTTTTTGTTGTTATTATTTTTAAAAAGTCCTTTTTGCTTTGGAGTCCACCTTGTGAAATACTTTCACATATTTTCCTATGATGATACGTACAGTAATAAAATTGTTTTGAAATATTCTTAATTATGATATGCCTGGATTTCTAAAATAATTATAAAATTATGTATTTTTAGCTCAATGCTGGCAGCATCCATCAAAAGTTTCCCAATAGCACCAAATCACAAAAACCACTTCAAATAAAGATTTTGCTCAATACAGAAATTTTCTTTATTTACTCGTACTTAAATCAAAAAACAAAAAAGCGATTTTAAATAAAACATAAACAAAAAAAAATACTTTTTAAACATTTTTTACACTTTTTGAAATCTCTTGAAATCCATTAAACACTCAGCACATCACTTCTTGCTGGATTTCGACTTGATGGGTGCGTATTTCATGGAACGTCCAAAGTAACATCCACAATTTTTGCAGTAATGATTGCGATCGGTTTGTTTACATGGCATATAGTAATCAAAGCAGAAGCAGCAGCAGCATGTGCTGGAATATTGAAAACAAAATAGAAATATATAAAGTAATTCAGAGTGAAGAAACACAAGAAGAAAACAATGTTTTACACCACCGAAATGGTATTAATATACAACTTTAGAGAGAATCGAATTGGATTTCTCAACAATACACATACAAATGCTACGAACATAGTAAAATCAGTTTTTCGATTATGGATTATAGGTAATTTTTAGCTGGTAGGGAAAGTCAAGTTTCCCCAGAATAAATAGTTCAATTACATCACCATGGTGAGTCATTCCAATACAGCCATGATCTAAATGAATGTTCTTCTGAAGAATTCATACTAGATTAACACAAGAGTTATCTAATTATTTCCGATAGAACACCTTTTGGTGTTTAAAATAAAGTTATAAACCATATAACGAAACATTAGAAGCCCTGAGTCGATTGTTATGCAGGCATTTAAGCGAATAGATTCATTGAATATTTTCATTTTCTCTACATTTTCTTCACAATGCCCCCGTTTGTAGGGAAGTTCCGGATTTAGTAGAGAAAAATACGTCATTGAGACCTCACAAAAAATAAGAGACAAATCTCAAATGAGGAACATAATGGGCGTAATGTCCATTTTATCATTCTTGCTATGGCAGCTTACTCAAAAACCCATGGTTGTACAACAGTTTTGAATGCTACATGCTACCAGTCCAGATGGTCCTGACAAAAAAGCGGATCACACAACACTTATGAACAATTTTCTCGTGTTCTTTTCTTTTTTTCATATCTTTTGTAGTATTTTTTAAATTTTTTTTGTGGTATTTTCTCAATTCTTTTCCATTCTTACACAAACAAACAGCCGATCAGTTTATTTATCTCCGACGCCCACCACTTCAGTTCATTTTCCACCTGGGTCAGTCCCTTTATGCCGCACCCAGGACACTTCAGCAACACTGGTTCTTTGGGCAAATTTAGAAAACTTCCAATTAGAGGCGTGGCAAAGTTATTGTAAATTTCTTGATCTTTCTTCTCGCGTGCAGCTTTCTCTCTCGCTTTTGCCAGTTCCTCTTCGGTAGCTGCAGTAGTCTCCGTCTGCGGTGCGGCCATCGTTACCACGGTAATTTCGAACAAGTGTCTAAGCAAATATCAAATTCTAAACAAATATTTAACAAACAAATGCACCGAAGCAGCGTTCATGTGTGTATATCAGCAATTGAGAATAAATACTAAACCCCACACTCATGAAAAGATTGAAGATCGGAGAATGCCGCAGACAGCACGCAAAGATTATCTGCTATACTAGATGGTCTGTCCGTCAGTTGGGGCCACTCAGAGCTAGATTCTCCGCTAGAGAGATAGTTCTCTGCTTCTCTGGTTCTTTGCTCACTGCCACTCACAAAAGAGAATGAGATTTTTATGGTGAGAGGGAAGTGTGTACACAAAACATATACTCGAATTTTTATTAATAATATGTATTTAATTTATTTTAATACTTTAAAATGGTATTGGTATTTTTTTTAAAGGCTTATTATAATTTAAACTTAATTTTTACTACTTTCTATATCATCTATTTATTTGGTCCTACCCTGCATGCCCAACTTTCCTCCACACCTGTTGCAATACACACCTTTTGTATTCCACTCACGATTGCATCCACACCAGGTGCAGAGACAACACAACCAGAATATGGGAAAGAAGCTGTTAAAAACAAAAACAATTTCAATATTCACACAGAAAAAATTAGAAACACATCAAAGTAAACCCACCAAGACAATAGTGAGAGACAGCAACCGATATCCTTAACTCCAGCTCCACGCATCACGGCCGCATCGCCAAATTTCCGACACAAAGGACACTTGATCTTATAGGTGGCTGGTCCTACAGCGTAATAGCATAGTGGCTTTCGTGACGTGGTACCAACAAATGCCTGTACTTCTGTTGCGGCATCTATCGCCGTGATGCCCTCATTCAATAACGCCTCCGGAACATGCTCCTCAGAAATGTCATGTTCCTCTGCCGTTTCGGCGGGATTTTCTTTACTCGTAACTTGTACAATTTGTGCTTCGACGGCTTCCATGCTGACAAAGCGCTCAACTGGCACATACGATGCCCTTTCCAGCTAGCCGCGATTTAAACTGGAGTCGTTACAGTAATCCGTATATAGGCTAAAATTTCCACATCAAGTGTAAATATGTACAATTTTTATGCTCCGTTGAGCTCTATTACAGTGAGAGAGCTGGAGAATATTTTGAAGTATGAAGTAGTAGGTCAGCGAAGAGCACAGATGATCCCCATCTATTTCTCTCTTTAGAGTTCAGTTTTTCTCTTTGGAAACTCTGTGCTTTAATTAATTTTTTTATGTTCATTGCTATGATGTCATAATTTGTCTGCTCATTCGGATAATCTTCAAGTTCCATTCAAATGATAATAAATATTATTATTATATTATTTTTCATAATAAATAATTCACACACTTTTCTAAGCAAGAAAATTAAAGTTAATAAAAATTTGAAGTGATAAATAAACAGAAAAAAATCTCTGAAAATTTATAAAAATTTAACAAATAAATATTTCATTTTTATTTCCAAATATATTATAAAAAAATTAAGTTAACAAATATGAATTGAAGAACTTTAAAAGAAATTCAGTTTTCATCCCTTCCAGTGCGCACCAGTTGCTTCTGTTTGCTCTTGTCCAATTGTTCCTTGTCTATTCTCTTATATCTCTTCCATCTGCTGTCGGATTCAATAGCATTCCGCCTATGTTTGAAAAATAGTCGCTTATACCAGCTCAGTTTAATATGACGTCCGATATAGCAGCCGCATTTACTGCAGTAATGATTCACATCCTGACGGCCACTCCACTTTATGGGATTGCTGGAAGAGATATGAATTTTTGCAAATTAATTGTACATTTCAAATTTATCGTCATATATATTATATTTTAATGGTAGTAAAATGTGGAACTAAATATTTCCAGAGATAAAGATGAGGAATATTGCTGCTTAAGAGAAAAGACGAATGATCTGTGTCCCGAATAACATTAATATATTTAAAGTTTTTCTCAACAGATCACTTTTCATTGTCATACATTTCGAGCTGGAAATCAAGCAAACAACCCATTATTGCATTATCACTTTATCGGTGATTAATTCTCTTATCAGAGATTCAACAATGGATTGCATTTAAGACGATCTTTTAAGCCATAAGCAATTCCAGATTTTGTCTCTTACAATGAACAAGTAGCTCTATGAAGATATACTGCCTTAAAGTTACCAAACACAGAGAAACAATCAAAAAGTACGAGTAGGGTCACATCCTACACCGTCTAGCAGCTAACAAAACCCCACTCGATACGGTCAATTCTTCGTTTCTTTGGCTGTTGTGTGGTATGACTTGATTTTCCTTGAGGACTACCAATTTTGTGGATCAGTTGTACACTGTCAGCTCCCAGAATTTAAAGACATCGGATTTTCTGTAATGCCTCCGCTAAAACAACAAATTTAAATACGAACGAGTACTTAAGCCAGAAACCGCTGAATAATTCAGTTAGTTCCAATAACAATTATTCGATTACTGATGATATGAGTCAATCTCCAATTTCTGTCACAATTTTACAATCTTTATAACCAGACAACGATTTTTTTTAAATCACTTCTTAGAGAGCAATAATTCGGTTTGATTTTAGTGGTTTTGTCGGAACAATTTACAGGTTCTTATAGCAACTATACCAAAATCTAGGACGATAGATCTCTTAGTCATAAAATTCGTTCCTTCCTTATAACATTTCACAACAGCAACACTTTGAGAACATGGTTTTCTTCTTCACTATTAATTGTTCTACAATTTCCTTGACATAATGCAATAAATTCAAGACTCACCAGCAAAGGCAAAAGTTAATGACGGCAACAAATTTCTGCACTATTGTCACTGCCTCATGCTCCACTTTCGTGAGACTCTTGTTTCCACAGGCAGGACATACAATTTCAGTTGGTTCCTCCAACAGATGGCCAACATTCTTGGGCATCACCGGCATAGTCTCTTCAGGAACTGCATTGTCGTCTATCACAGTCGTTTCGACTGTTGATCTTATTGTTGTTAGTGTCGTCATCGTAGAAAATTAATAACTCGTCGATTTTATACACCCGCACTGAAGTACGTGTGGGAACTAAGCGCTCACGCTCTGTGCACACTTTACAAAGCGTAATGCGAATCGTACTGAGCTGATTCACCAAAAGCAGATATTTTGTGAAGAGTCTTTTGGGTGTATTTGAAGGCCGCATGTCTCCCGCTCTCTGGTTTCCTATCTCTCACAGTTTACTTTTTCGTTTTATTTCTTTATAATTATTATTTTTATTTTTTCAGTTTATTTTTTCCTTTTTTTACTTTGGTGTTTTATATTTTTCGCACTTTTTTGGCATCGTTTTTTTTTTTGGCTTTTTCTTCTTATCCATAAAAGTTTGAATAAATTTAATTTTTACTTAGGAACTTTTTTCTTACCCGATAGATGAGTTGTCATATAATAAAAAGAATTATATATTATATTCAAATTCGAGAGAAATGTATTTTTTTATTTACTTTAATTCACTTTCAGAAAATACACAGTATAAAAATAGAAAACATTCTTGTGTCAGCACACAGTTGTAGCGTCCTAACAACTAATTAAATAAACTTGATATACATTTTGCGTCAATAGAGAAAGCGGAACGGAGACAAGTACCGACTTGGTGAGACGCTACCTACAGGAATTTTAGTTTTACTTATAATCAGAAAACCGTTATGGGTAATTTTCCTATTCTATTTTACTGCAAATCCTTTTCAAAGAAATGATTTCCGCTCCCTCCACATCTTTTCTACCTACAAGTTACATAACTCAAAACAATTTGACTCATATTAAGTAAACATAAAGCATGCCTTTACCTATCCTCATCAACAATGGGTTAAAGGTAAATTCAAAACTGACCAAGAATCTTGAGCTACCTAATTATCGACAGCCTCAAGTTTCAGCATAGCTCCCGTTGAGCATGATGAAACACTACAAACGGAAAAGAAAATATCTATCTCCAAAGTAAGTTGACTATTTATAGAACACGAAGATATTTGTCTTTCTTCCATCCAAGAAAAATGTAATTGCGCAGCCCTTTTTCGAAGAAAATGCAGCTTCTTCAGAACAGACGTTTCCCAATGCTTATCATTATCAAAGTATAGGTCAAAAAGGTGCGAACTAATATCTCATATATATTCTGAGATATATGTTCTGATATATATACTGAGATATATGTTCTGATATATATTCTGATATATATGTTCTGATATATATTCTGAGACATCTCTCTGAAGCTTGAAGAACGATTTTCTAACATTATTTTGTTCGACTTTGTCGATGTCATCATTAGTCGAAGATGTTGAAGGTGGACTAGAGCGCGAAAAGTCTTCAGTCACAAAGTCTTCTTTGAATCCTTCGTAATACTAATAGGAGAATTTTGTCGGACAAGATGACTCAACAAAATTTTCCAGGTGACTTCGAAATTTTTTCTCATTGGAGTAAAATTCTTTGTTCTATAAATTTAACCACTTTTAAAATCCCAGAGCATATTTGAGGTCAATTAACGTAACCAAGAAACTTTAAAGAGACAGCCAACTTCCTCCCCATAGTTTAATTACTCTGTGAAATGCTGTAGCTTGACTACGTGCCCTCATTTTTTCAACCCTCGCTGGTGTTAATCTCAGGAGTCCTTTGTAAACAAAGTTGAATCTTTGTAAACAAAGCTCAATCGTCTAATCATGCTTTGGAGTAAAATCTTGAAAGTTTGTTTTACAGATCTCCCTATTTGGATCTGGTAAATTTAAATTATATGTGATAATTAGCTCAAGTGTTACCATCTCCAAGCTAACAATAGTTCTTCAAACCTTTAAGATGGACTTATTGAATCAAATATTCCCGGTATTTAAATGACACAACGAAGCTTCTAATTTCAAATGATTGATAAAACACCATTCTATGTGAAGAACATTATTTATAACAATTTTTCTATTGCATTGCAATGAAATTCTACCATGTTTTCTATCATTGAAATCAAGAAGGTAACACAGTTCTCATAACTGGATTATTTAATAGAAGCATAACGTGAATTGACAAAGAATATGGTCTAATAAAAAATATACATATCCTTGCTTAAAAGGAAATGTTTATATGAACAGTTTTCTTCACAATCAATAACATTTTTGTTGAAGTTATCTCTCTGAATGTATTAACTATAATCCTTTCTTGGAAGCTCTCAATTCGCCGAAGGACTTTATTCAAGGAATTATTGAATAGCAGAAAAAAAACTCGAAACTTTAAATCTTAAGTTTCTGAACAGAATGGACCAGCTTGCAAATAATATGGAGAATATCAAATAGAGTTGAGTTCCTTCCAAAACAAGCTTGTACGAATCCTTGGTAAGTAGGTTAGGTAGGTTGAGCGGCCGCCCAACTGGCACACTTAGGACTGGTTTGGCCCTTTGCGATACCGCATGAGACACAATTCACATTCCACAAATACTTTCTACAAATATTTAAATATGCAGCGCCAACTTTCTATGTTTCTTACTGAGGACCTTCACAGCCCGAACACCAGTGTGTAGGGTGTAAAACACAAAATGAAATAAAACATATGGTTTATTTTTATTGTTTTTTTATAAAATAAAACTTTATTATAAAATGTTTGAAATTTTAAATAAGAACACACAAAATTTATGTTGGTCGGCGATAAAAGCCCAAATGACCGCCGCACTTGTTGCAAAAAAGACGCTGACTCCTCAAATGATTATGAATACAGTAGAACAAATAGGACAGTGAGAATATGGGAAAACAGCTGTGTGGGAGAGACGAATATTTTGATTAGAGAAGGAAAATGAACTTCACCAGCATACCAAGATAAAAGTGAGAGTAGGCAACTGATGTTACCAAGCATTCCAGCCATACGCACGGTTTCGGTGTCGGCGCGTTGCAAGCACAATGGACAGTGTATTTGGTAAGTGTTCGGCCCCACCGAAAAGAAACGCAGACGCGGTTTGCCATCGTCCTCTAACGTGGGTGCCCATGATGTCAGCTGTTGCTGCCGCGCCTCCACGACTTCCGTAATCTCAGCCTGATTCGGAATGTAGGGCAACGCCTTCATACCCCTGCCCTGCCGAACATTTCCAGCAATATCCATTTTCAACTCTTCGGGTGTCTGCGGTGCATTCAAATTTATTTCGATCATTTGCTGCTCCCGCGGCATTCCTGTATTCAATTGTTTATTGTGTACTTACTATTTCATTCAAAAGCGATCGAGAACAGTATTTACATTTGTGATTTCTACCACAGCGCGCTTGCTGCGAGACTGCCACACTGAAATGCAAAACATTTTGCAAGAGGCAGGTTGGGAATTAGACCCAAACAGAGTTCAATGAAAGAGCGCAATTTTTTATAAACTTGTATATTACTCGTCGCAAAGAAAGAGAGCATTTTGTATGTGTTTAAAAAGTTTAAAAATGATTATTTTGTTCCAACACTTCAAATTATATACGAATGCTAGTAGCTTCTCTACTAGAATTCCAGATATTTCGATAGAGAGACTTCCTGGAAAGTGTTGAAAGGGACACAAAAGCAGAGTCGGAGTATTTCAAATATATCATCAACATTTTTCACACATTTTAGAGTCACGCCTCATTTAAATAAAATCTCTACAGACAGTTCGGTTTATGGTTTAGAATATTCAACAATTCCAATCAGGAAACTTTTGCGATGTCTTTCTCGAAATCTGCAATAAAAGCCATGTTTTTCGAGTTTGCATCTGACCTTTGCGATTAGTCGTTCAGATCTACGAAAGATCATGTTCCCCAGAGAGGATGAGATATTGCTAATCTCATCAGGTCATACATGAAAGTTGACGTATCCCTTATATGAATTGATTCATATAACAATAGGTTTACAAGGGGAATTCCAAAGTAAACAGGACATTTTAAAAATTAGAATAACAAACATTTTTGCTAGCAAAATAAATTTATTTATTTCTTTAAAAATAAACCTCTTTCGACTCAAAACAGCGAATTGCACATTTTAAAAGCATTTCGAATGAGTGATTTAGAGAGTCAACTGTCCTGTTGGATGTCGATACAAGCCTTTTGAATGCCTTCTACTTACACAGTGCTTTTCTTTCATCATTCATTTCTGTGCAAAGGTAAAAGTCGCACGATGCCAAATCAGATGAATATGGAGAGTAGTTGACAATAAAACGCGATTTTTTTTAAATTCCGGTCACAAGTGTATCGGTGAGACGGCGCATTACCTTGCAATAATGCCAAATTCTTTCTGCGTGATATTCCGACCGAATATGGTACACCAAACGCTTAAAAACGTCAAGATAGAGTTGTGCGTGAACGGTTTGCCCCAGTGGAATGAACTATTTGTCTATAATGCCATTGGAATCGTAAAAGCAAAGCAACATTGTCAACATTGATGGTTTTTGTGTTTTGGCTCATCTGGCGCCTTTCACTCCACACTTTGGCGCTTGTTTTTTGGACCACATTTCATCACCACTCACAATGCTATTTGTCTTTTTGGGCTCCTTGATGATGATCTTCGAAAGTTGAAATCAGAATAATTTTTGGTCTTCAGTCAAATTGGGCGGAAAATACCGTTCAAACACTTTTCGGTAGACCAAATGTTCGGTCAACATCGGGGAAAAATTGATTTTTTTGAGATGCTCAATTCCAATTCATGCATTTCAATGAATATGTAGACAAATTTTGATACACAAACCCACTGTTTTGATGGAATCTCATAATTTGTGTCCTCACGACCGACCGTGTTTAAACCACGTATACCAATCATGCCACGGGATAAATAATCATCACCCTAAACTAGTCGCATCAATTGAAACGTTTCGGTAAAAGTTTACCAAGTTTAAAACAAAATCTTTGCTCGATGCTCAGTTTTGTATTAATACACAAACATACTGAAACTTCATACGCAATAACTCCGATCCATGCAATTGCCAATAGGATGGCCGCATTAAAAGTACCTGTTTTGGAAAAGTCTTGTTTACATTATCCTGCACTTTGAATATTCTCATAAGTTCCAGGCAACTTATATCAAGTTTCAATAAATTATTACTAGGATTTTAAAAAGTTGTCCATAAATGATCAGGAGGGCTGGAGGACATATGGACGAACACGTCTAATGCGGCGTACAAAATGACACTCCTCAATAGGATTTACTAATTTTCATAATTTCCACGCCACCTTCAAAGTGTTACAGACATGTACCCAAATAGCTGTGAAAGCATTAGCATCCACTCGTGGTGAATAGGACTCTCTCAGGTGACAGTCAAAATCACTTATGACTGATGTTCGTGTTGCATATTCCAATGGAAAGACCCCCAAATATAACGCAGATTACATTGGAACATATACGAGTATCACAGCCGACATTAGAAATCAAGTGAATTGTGCATTGTTGTTGCAAATATCGAAGTTGTTGAAAGTGGACTAGAACGAGAAAAGTCTTCAGTCACAAAGTCTTCTTTGAATCCTTCGTAACACTAATAGGAGAATTTTGTCGGACAAGATGACTCAACAAAATTTTCAAGGTGACTTCGAAGTTTCTTTTTATTGGAGTAAAATTGTGTGTTCAATAAATTTATCCATTTGGAAAATCCCAGAGCATATTTGAGGTCAATTAACGTAACCAAGAAACTTTAAAGAGACAGCCAACTTCCTCCCCATAGTTTAATTACTCAGTGAAATGCTGTAGCTTGACTACGTGCCCTCATTTTTTCAACCCTCGCTGATGTTAATCTCAGGAGTCCCTTGTAAAAAAAAATTGAATCTTTGTAAACAAAGCTCAACAGAACAGCTGTGAGTCTAATCTAGCCTTGGAGTAAAATCTTGAAAGTTTGTTTTACAGATCTCCCTATTTGGATCTGGTAAATTTAAATTATATGTGATAATTAGCTCAAGTGTTACCATCTTCAAGCTAACAATAGTTCTTCAAACCTTTAAGGTGGACTTATTGAATCAAATATTCCCGGTATTTAAATGACACAACGAAGCTTCTAATTTCAAATTATTGATAAAACACCATTCTATGTGAAGAACATTATTTATAACAATTTTTCTATTGCATTGCAATGAAATTCTACCATGTTTTCTATCATTGAAATCAAGAAGGCAACACAGTTCTCATAACTGGATTATTTAATAGAAGCATAACGTGAATTGACAAAGAATATGGTCTAATAAAAAATATACATATCCTTGCTTAAAAGGAAATGTTTATATGAACAGTTTTCTTCACAATCAATAACATTTTTGTTGAAGTTATCTCTCTGAATGTATTAACTATAATCCTTTCTTGGAAGCTCTCAACTCACCGAAGAACTATAATCAAGGAATTATTAG
The DNA here is from genome assembly GCA_920105625.2 of Clusia tigrina. Lineage (NCBI taxonomy): Eukaryota > Metazoa > Arthropoda > Insecta > Diptera > Clusiidae > Clusia > Clusia tigrina. The sequence goes on from OV050030.1 coordinate 423,052,306, forward strand.
TAGGAAAAAGCTCAGTATTCAAAATCTTAGGTTTCTGAACAGAATGGACCAGCTTGCAAATAATATGGAGAATATCAAATAGAGTTGAGTTCACTCCAAAACAAAATTGTACGAATCCTTGGTAAGTAGGTTAAGTGGGTTGAGCGGCCGCGAAACTGGCACACTTAGGACTGGTTTGGCCCTTTGCGATACCGCATGAGACACAAGTCACATTCCTTTGCAAAAGTCGAGCCATTGGGAGCTTTATTTGAAGCCATTCATGAAGCTCATTTTTTGGTTGAAATGTCTCCCAGGGAGTCCAGAAAGTAATCGCCCAGGAGAGTGTTTATCCTTTTCGACAACGCTAGACACGTGCACATCAGGGGATCAATGGATTCTTGTTCCTCCTTATCTGTGCAACTCCTCCAAAAGTCATTTGAGGCAATTCCCAGCCTCCTGCTATGAGTAGCCTGGGTTCAGTTAGGATAGCCTCGGTGATATCACGAACATTTTTAAGGATCAGTTCCATTGCGAATCTCCACAAATACTTTCTACAAATATTTAAATATGCAGCGCCAACATTCTATGTTTCTTACTGAGGACCTTCACAGCCCGAACACCAGTGTGTAGGGTGTAAAACACAAAATGAAATAAAACATATGGTTTATTTTTATTGTTTTTTTTATAAAATAAAACTTTATTATAAAATGTTAGAAATTTTAAATAAGAACACACAAAATTTATGTTGGTCGGCGATAAAAGCCCAAATGACCGCCGCACTTGTTGCAAAAGAGACGCTGACTCTTCAAATGATTATGAATACAGTAGAACAAATAGGACAGTGAGAATATGGGAAAACAGCTGTGTGGGAGAGACGAATATTTTGATTAGAGAAGAAACATACATTTCACTAGCATACCAAGATAAAAATGAGAGTAGGCAACTGATTTTGCCCAACGCTCCAGCCATGTGCACGGTTTCGGTGTCGGCGCGTTGCAAGCACAATGGACAGTGTATTTGGTAAGTGTTCGGCCCCACCGAAAAGAAGCGCAGACGCGGTTTGCCATCGTCCTCTAACGTGGGTGCCCATGATGTCAGCTGTTGCTGCCGCGCCTCCACGACTTCTGTAATCTCAGCCTGATTCGGAATGTAGGGCAACGCCTTCATACCCCTGCCCTGCCGAGCATTTCCAGCAATATTCATTTTCAACTCTTCGGGTGTCTGCGGTGCATTCAAATTTATTTCGATCATTTGCTGCTCCCGCGGCATTCCTGTATTCAATTGTTTATTGTGTACTTACTATTTCATTCAAAAGCGATCGAGAACAGTATTTACATTTGTGATTTCTACCACAGCGCGCTTGCTTCGAGACTGCCACACTGAAATGCAAAACAGTTTGCAAGAGGCAGGCTGGGAATTAGACCGAAAGAGAGTTCAATGAAAGAGCGTAATTTTTATATATTGCTCGTCGCAAAGAAATAGAACATTTTGTATGTGCTTAAACAAGTTTAAAGATTCTTTTTTCAAAGCACTGGCCCTAGCTGAAAGCCAGAGTCGCTTGTGCTCCACTGCCAACTTGTACACAAATTTATTTTTGTGCAAATTTTATAATAATATTAATAATAATACAAACACTACAAATAATGTACGAGTGCAAATTTTCCAAATTTCAAGATATTTTGTTTGAAGAAAAATGTTTAATGATTTATTTTTCAAACAGCTTCTCTACAAATATTTCAAATATTTCGATAAAGAGACTTCCTGGAAAGTGTTGAGAGGGACACAAAAGCAGAGTCCGAGTATTTAAATCAAAATTTTTCATGGCCATGTGTTTCGATTCTGCCATCTAACCTATACAATCAGTCTTTCAGTTCTTCGAAAGATCATGTTCACCAGAGTGGAAGACATAATCCTAATGAATCATATATATAAGTTGATCTATCCGTTATATGAATTGATTCATATAACAATCAGTTTTTTGTTTTACAAGGGGAATTCTAACAGGACTTTTTGGGAAAATCGATTAATTTTATTCTATATAGTTGCCCCCCGACTCAATACAGCGATTTTCACGGGCTTAAAAGCATGTCTAATTAGAGTTTAAGCCTTTTGAATGACTTCTACGTCCACTAAACGCGTTTCTTTCATTGGCAAATAAAATTTTCCGAAAAGGTAAAAGTTTCATGGTGCCAAATAAGGCTAATATGTGGAGTGGTTGACAGTTATTTATTTATTTATTCACTAACTTAAAATTAAAATTTAAAGCTAATGGTTGACAGTTAAATTGCCAATAAATGGCCTCACTAGAAATACCGATTTTGAAAAGTCCTGTCTACTTTGTCCCTCACTTTGAATATTCTCATAAGTTCCAGGAAACTAATATAAAGTTTCAATAAATTATTACTAGGATTTTAAAAAGTTTGCCATAAATGGTCAGGAGGGCTGGAGGACATATGGACGAACACGTCTAATGCGGCGTACAAAATGACACTCCTCAATAGGATTTACTAATTTTCATAATTATCACGCCATCTTCAAAGTGTTACAGACATGTACCCAAATAGCTTTGAAAGCATTAGCATCCACTCATGGTGAATAGGACTCTCTCAGGAGACACAGACCTAAAGTTAAGATGAAATTTAACGTGCAAAATTATATTCCAAAGATAGAATTAATGCGCATCTCTAAGATACAAATAAATCTTAAAACGAGCTCATTCCGCTAGACACGAATGATATTGCTGATAATTTAGAATATTGCATCACCGTAAATAAAGCATAATTTTGAAATAGTGCGCATTAACAAACATAAATTCATAAACATAAATTCATAAACATAAATGAAATCGAATTGTTAAATGAGCATTGGTACAGATCTTATAAATGCACGACACTGAGCCTGAAGTTTTTAGTATGCACGCTTCTATTTGTAGACTTCTCGGACCAAATCTTAGATTTAAGAATACTTTTTATTTGAAATTTTTTTTTAATTAAAAAATACTTAGTAAAAAATATAATTTAAAGCTCTTTTGAAGCAAACAGATTCAAGGAAATATTATGTGAACAGATTTATACGGCCAGAATTTGTCTTATGGGTCTGCTTGATCTGCGGTCAAAATCCCTTATGACTAATGTTTGTGTTGCATATTCCAATGGAAAGACGCCCAAATATAACGCAGATTACATTGCAACTTATACGGGTATCACAGCCGATATTAGAAATCAAGCGAAATGTGTATTGTTTTTGCAAATATCATGCTCAAAAATGCAACTTCCTAGAGCGCGGACTATATCATCAAGAAAACGAGAATCTACCACACTCAACAAATTTATCATCACATACTTCAACAAAGAAATCCTGATATCACAGCATTCGCGTATCAAAAGGAATGCTGATTATATTTTTGTGATAGAAAGACATCCAAATGCTGAAAATTTCCTCTGCAATGTTTCTATCTCAACTTCAGTTTGTTAATGGATCTGATAGGATTTTTTAGTCTCCATTTATGATTGAATCACACAACTATCTCTCTGCTCAGCTCTTATCTGGTAATTATTTTTCTAAGACCTCTATCATAGTATCAGTGATTATATATTAGCAGAGTTTTTCATATATTATTAATTTTTAAATATTTCAATTTAAATGTTGTTGATTTATAGAAATTAACGATTTAAATAGAAAATAAATCAAATTCGCTGGGATTATTTATTATTATTACTAATTAATTGTTGTAACAAAATTTAAATTATGTTAAACAATACTTAAAAGTAATAGCTGCCAGGGCTATCGACTTTTGGATTATTTATTATTCTACGTTTTATGCGAATCTACAATAACAAGCAATCGTAAAATTAATTATAAATTCCAAAACTCTTCTTTCTATAAAATCTTTTCTCTTCGAGTCGAAAGCCTCTGTAGCTAGTACTCATTCCCCCAACACCCTGCACTCATAGTTGATTATGGTGTAAGGTATAATAATAATAATAATAAAATTAATTGTAAATTATGTTAACTATTTTAATTTATTTCATTGCAGGCTTTCATCTTTGTATGTATTCCTGCTGTTATTTAAGCTTTAGTTTAGGCTGCGAGCTTTTTCAAAGCTAAAGGTACAACAAGGCTATGCATGGGTATGCAATGGTGTTGCCACATTTTTTACATTTCGTAAGCTTTCGCAAATTAATCTTTAAGACAAGTTTTATTGACAAATTAAAATTCTATCTGAAAATATATAAAAATACGAGTACCTTACTTAGTAAATTCGCGAATCATTTTAATTGGCATTCGGAGAGAAAGTTTCTAATTAAAAGGGTCCTTCAGCATGGCATTTTCAGTGCTGAGTCTATCACTATTTCATTTTGTATATGTCACTGAATAAACGAAGACTTTTGATAACATTTTGAGTTCTATTCGGAGGGTTTCCCAACTATTCAAGTGGCCTTAAATTGTAAGTTGAATTACCCAATATATCCTTCAGAGCTACTCGTATGTACAATAATTGAAGTGTCCCAAAAGGCAACGCATCTTAACAACACGTACAATTGTGCTATCTAGTAGCGTTCTCTCAATCAAATTGAGTTGTCTGATATATTCAGATAAGGTGGCGGGTTCCAAGTCATTACACAATCTGATTATGTGATATTGTGTAAAGATATTAATGGCTTTCCAGCAGTTGAAGTACGACTATAGTCAATTAACTTAAAATTAATATTGATTAATATAATATAAATAAAATATCAGTTCATTCTCTCTCCAATATCACAGTTTTTCCGTTATTCAATTGATTACTAAGGAACTCAAATTTACATTTAGGAACAATATTGTATATAACCGTTTCATAACCCGTACTAAGCTGAGTTTTTCTGTTCGATAGATTCAATATAGTATCTGTGACGTATTTTTATTTCACTGTCTGTCTTTGTTTAGTTTAGTAGGGAGTTCTGTTGAGTGACCTTTGTTTCATTGTTTACTCTAAGCTGAGTTTTTCTGTTCGACAGATTCAATGTAGTATCAGTGACGTATTTTTATTTCATAATAATTCCGACGTCTGTCTTTGTTTAGTTTGGTAGGGAGTTCGTTTGAGTGACCTTTGTTTCATTGTTGATTTCATAAAGTGAGAGCAGAGAATAAATATAAACAAGAAGTGCTAATATAATAATAATAATTTTATGTACAGATAAAGAAATGTGTTTCAAAATACCTCAATTAAAGTATGAATCATGAAGAGGGCGTCATATATGGAAGCTTCAAGGAATACGTTATATTTGCATGTTGCTTGTAAATATTTTTTAGAAATGTATTTAGTTATAATGCAGTCATGTCTGTGCAGGAGGTGCCTCTTCAAAAGCTTTAATGACATTTTTTGTAAAATTTTATAGGTATTTTCAGGTTTTCAGGATTTCAGAATTTCAGTTCCTTCTTATGTTAACTATATATACTCCACATTTCTAAACTCCAGCTTATTAAAAGCAGACCGTCAAATATTATTCATAGTAATTAAAGAGAAATAATAACTGAATGCATAAGATATCATGGATATTCAAGAAGAAGTCATCAAAGGACCACGCATAATCAAACCATAAAAATATGTCTGGAACGAGCACAGATGGTAGCCAGAAAATTAATAACAATTAAACCATAAATTAGTAATAACCAAATTACAATATCTTTTAGGCCAAATAATAGATACGGAAAAGCAAATAAAAGTTAATGGCAATGAATCACTGAAAGAGCAAACAATGTTTTATTTTTCTTTTAAAAATATTAAATTTATAATTGTCAAGAAAGCATATAATATAAACATGAGTAACAAGAGTACTGCGAATAAAAATAGAGTAATTACTAAACAAAATAAAAAGGAGATATTTCCTTATCAGAAACTAATAAATACAGAAAAGTCAAGATAAAGCAGGCAGCCTTAAAGATAATGCCAGTTCGTGTTACTTGTATAAGTGGGTGGATTTTTATTTAAAACTTAAAAAGAAACAAAAATAATGCCGAATGGACTTACTTTGCTGTACAATGTATGTCAGTATAGGAACTCTGTAATGAAAGATATGAATGTGAAATAAATTAAGTAAAATCCAGGAGTAAACACTGATTATCCACTTATCTTCGCCTGCGAAGTAATTTGTGATAATTACAGTGGGGAAATATGGGATGGCAAAGAAATGAATTAATATAGAAAAATTACGACAATCTTCTGTTGTTATTATTTCGGATCACAAACTAAGAATGTAACATTGCTCATTCCATAGTCACAGTGGACGACTTTGGTGGTAAATTCTGAAATTACGAGAGAAAAATACATCAGAATGAATATACAAACGCACGAAGAAGACCCTTAAACTACGTATTCTTGTGTTCTGAATGTCTTGACAACCGGCGTTTTTATAAGTACGCGTAAAAGAAATTTTTTTTGAAAAAAAATGTCAAAATTGAGTGAATTATCAACAGAAAACTTGCAGTCAACAGCAGCATCAGTAGAAGGACAATTGACACCACCATCGCCGATAGCAACACCACCACCGCTACCAGTACCACTGCGTTCATTTGTGCCATCACATACTTCCCGCTATCCTCATCACATTTACATAGCTCCTTCGTACCAGGCACCTCCCGTAGGACCCAGACCGACCAACATTATTTGTCCTGCCTGCTTGCAAAACATTGAAACAGTGGTGCAATATGAAGTGCCGCATCGCAGGCCGCTCTTCGTCTGCGGCTTGTTTTACTGCATGTGAGTTACGAGCAAAAAAATTAGTAGCACTCTAAATGTGGCACATGCCAGCATTCGGAACATAGAAATGAGGGCCAAGAGCGAACGTTTTCACAATTGCCAAATGTAAAAATAAAAACCACCAGAAAGAGAAACTGAATCAGGTGCAATGATGACTCATGGATTAATTGCACAATGAAGCAACAACAAAGAAACCGAATAAGAGAACAAAAATCCATCAATACTAAAATAAACAAACTTATTGATAGGATTGTATGGATTACTGCATGGATGTTCCATCGAATGCAGGCACACATTTGAAGGGAATATTCACATGAATCTTAATTTACAGTTCAAATCGGACTAAAAAACACTCCGGAAAGTGCTGAAAATAATTTAAATGCGTTATGTGAAGAGGCATTTTAGTTTGCAAATTCACTCCTCTTCATATTCCAGGGAGTATTCCTGACACGATTTGGGCTATTCTATTGAATTAAATCGTGGTAGACATTTTAGGAAAAGCAAGTCAAGGTCCTTACCTCTACCTCCCTACCAGGGTACACACACATCTGGCATAATAAATTTCAATAAGAACAAACAAAGTTTTTCCAGCAATTGATTAGATAAGGACAATTCACCCGCTTGTCGTCGTAACCCACTCACTCGCACCCCCACTCACTCACACACTCACTCACACGCACACTTTTTCAACTTTATCGCAATCTGCCGCAACAAGTGCGCTAACAGTGACAGCCTTTATCTTTTTTTACTTCAATAAAGCAAATGAAAATTACAGAACAATTGGCTTCGCAGGTTATCGCCTGGTTTAATTCAGTTCAGTCGTACCACTCAACGCGTTCGCAACGTATTAAATCGCGCTAACGCTCACACTTCTCGCTCTAGTCCAACGTTCAACGTCAAGTTTTTCAACTTAATACTTAGTATAGTAGTATATTAAACAGTGATGACGTCGAGGCCACCACCATACACCGAGCAACCGGCGGGCTTTACGCCAGCTTCGTACTACCAACCGCCACCGCAGCAGGCGCCCCTATACCCACCGATGCCTCAGCCGCAATCAAGCCAGCAATCTACCGTGATTATACATACCACATCTCCAACATACGCGGCAGTTGGCAATGGTCCTACACGCATGACTTGCCCCTCGTGCCGAGCAGAAATCGTCACCTCGGTGCAGCATCAGCCCAGTACACGCACCCATTGCTGGGCATTAATATTGTGCCTCTTCATGTAGGTTTTTTCTATAGTACTCGTTTATTTGTTCATATGTATGAGTGTGTGTTTCAGTGTATATACATGTGTGTGTGATCGTGTGAGTTTTAAGTGCACAAATTATGTCAAATTTGCACTTAAGTGAAAATGAAAACCACTCTGAAACTTTGAAACTGAACACTTAGAAGAGCTCAGCTTTTATGGTTTCATAAATCTACAAAAAAATTAAAAAGTTAATTTAAAAAAAAACGCTGCTTTATGAGAGCACATAAAACTCACTATCAAAAAAGTAGTTATCAGAAAACATTATCAAAAAAACAGTTTTCCAAAGGCCAAATTGTAGTTGTAGTTGAAGGACGCACTGGCAATAAACTTAAGAACAGTCCTAGCTACTTCGGTACGCTAGAAGGCTCACGTCTGCGGAACATTCTTACTGTGGAAAGTAGAGAATCTATATAAAGTAAATCACAGTGAGATAATTTTTTTCATAGGAAAAATATCGATAATAGAAATCTTCACGGCTTTATTTTCATTACAAAATAAATTGAAAATAGGAAATGTATACAACTGTGTAGGAATCCCAGGATACCTTATTAGCGAAGCTGTCTGTACTTTCCACACTTTGAGATCAAACCCTCACTTTTTAGCAACAAAGTTTAGCAATATTTTGTGCGGTAAATAGTTTTTCATCGCGATAATTCCCAGAATTTTTATTCTTGGATTTCCCGGTTCAAATATTCAAACCTAACCATTTCTCTCCACATTCGTTGCGCATTGCTGTGTAAACCCACGTATTCAGCTGACTACAAACCAGAACGAGGCAAAGCAAATAGCTTCATCATTTCGTTCCTCAAGACACACAAAAACGTATCCCTTGAACATCATCACACTTCGTTCGTGTTCCGATGAGTATTTGCAAGAACAATTAAAGTGCTATATTCTTAAAGAGAATATCAATCCATTCATTGCTTCAATCTTGATTATACGAGATAGTCAAAAATCTGTGGTTGTTGTCACAACAAAGCGAACAACTCGAGCGGAAAGTATTTCTTTTGATATTTCCGGTTCAACACGGATTCAAATCGCTTCTAAGGTAACCTTATTGATGATTATAAGGGGAATCCCTCAATTAAGGTCACCTGCGTTCCGCTATATTATATAATATAGAGTCTCGATCATGGAAAATAATCTCTACTTCAATTGCCAAATTCGGACTTTATAAAACCATATCATTTCTGTTGTGATGAGTGACTAATTCTGTGACTCAGTTGATATACAAAAAGAGTGACTTGACGATTATTGATAGAAATATATATATATATATATATATATATATATATATATATATATATATATATATATTGTTACCTCATAAATTGGCTATATATATATATATATATATATAGCCAAAAATTCAATGATTTTACGTTCAACTTCATATATAAACTTATCTCTGCCTTCCCTCTCAATTTTCACTTGAGCCTTTATCAGCTGAGATAACATAATTAACCACGGATATCTTAAATATGTCCCCATATTATAAATCAGTCGATATCTACATGGAAAAAGAGGTGCAATTACTTGTTTTTAACTTGTCTAGTGCCTCACATAGGGAGTTGTAGTAACAAACCGCCCAGCAATGTTCGGCACTGCCCAACCAACTAGTTTTGTTTTTTTTTTTTTGTTTACAATTATTATGGTGCTGCTAATAAGCCCCATTCATCCTGAATGGAAGGTTGTATAACAAGTTGACTGGGCTTTTTTAACAATCCACCTACAAACTCAATGTGACAAATACTAATTAAGTATGCATACCTAATTAGTACCTTGCATTTTATTGCTTGCTGGCAGATTTGATTGTTCATCTGCCCACAAAAGGCAGTACTTATATGAGTGCTGTTCATGTGTATTCCACAGTAAACAGTTCGGAATATGCTCCTACTATCTACTGCTCCCACAATTCAATTATTAATGCTCTTAGAATAATATCAATTTGTAACAAAAACCCACCAAAAGGCTGAGGTAGGGTTAGAGGGTATACGTATATATCCTTAGAAATAAATGGAGCCAATGATTTAGAGGCATGTAATATTTAGCAGATACAAATTTATATTGAACATTATAGTATTTGAATTATAGAATTATATGTAAGTGGGTGTGGTTGGATATGAAACCTATATTTAGCACAAAGATTATTATGTCAAAGTTTGCTCTGCCCATATCTTTCATAGTCCATATCTTTCATAGTCCATATCATCTTTCATAGTCCATATCATCTTTCATAGTCCATATCATCTTTCATAGTCCATATCATCTTTCATAGTCCATATCATCTTTCATAGTCCATATCATCTTTCATAGTCTATATCATCTTTCATAGTCCATATCATCTTTCATAGTCCATATCATCTTTCATAGTCCATATCATCTTTCATAGATCATTAATCATCTAGTTTAGTTTCTCTTAAACACAAAGGAATTCTCATTTTCCATATCTGGGTGTTAAAATTTAATAAAACAATTTTAAAATTTAAACAATATATAACAAGAATATATTCAGAGCTAAAAAAAAGTGCGATCAGCCAATATACAAAATGGGGAAATCCTTCCAACCCAGCACTACACTTGTAAATCAAACGCTCATAGAAATTCTTTTTAAACACAATATAAGAAATTTCAATCAATTTTCAACTCTCCGAAGTGAAACAGAATTTCCAAAACAACGCTTAATATGGCATTCGAAATTTATTGTGTGAAGAATTTTAAATCGATATTAATTGTGCAAATTCAATCAGATGCCATGTAACAATGGAAGACCGAAGCACTTGCGGTGTCCATACTGCGGTGCGTTCATTTTAACGCTGGTGGAGCACAATCCCGACCTGAGAACCCATCTGTTTGCATTGTTGATGTGCGTTTTGTTGTGAGTAAACAAGTTATTAATAGTGAAACGTGATGTTTCCTTTTTGACAGTGTTGTTTTATATACAATAATTTAAAAAAAGACAAATGTTTCCAACCAAAAAGCAGAGTTGCTTGCATTGCTGTTTTACAACAGAATACGATGTAATAATTAAACGTAATTTCCGAAACATTCTTCAAAAAAATTTAGTTTTCCAGCTCGAAACACAAGCGAGTGTGTATATATATAACGCAAAGGTCCTAACTATACTCACATCTGTAAGTTTATCTATTTGTAATATAAGGAAAATAGACGGCAGATGTAACAAGTACCAATCAGGAATGACCGGAATTTTGATGGTGGTTAAAATAAGAATGATAAAATTTAAGATTGTGCCTTTCTCTAAATAGAGATTTCCTTGGGCATAATTTAGGATAATTCGCCTACATCATAAGATCTGGAAGAAAGGGATTTTATATTGTAATATATTTTATTCTACTATTCTTCCATTCACCAATTAATGTTGAACTTTTCGCAGTTTCCGGGCATCTCTTTTTTTCTTTTCGAATTATATATTATTGATTATAAAGATACTAAAATATTAGGACACATTAGGATACAGAACAATTCGGCTTTCCAATAGCTAAAGGAATTATATCAATATTGATCTATATCTTTCTTGTGTTGAATTAAGCATTTTTTAAATCAATTTCGCTAAATTTTTGGGTAGTTACTTTTGAGCCCAGTGATAGAGAGTGAAAACAAAGTATTATTATTATTATTATTACTTGAAAAACAATAACTTAATTATAATTTTACATTGTAAGGGGAGCACTAGCTGCCAGGGCCTTCAGGAAAACAAAGTATTGTATGGTGTATATACTAGGACTCCTGATTTTGGCAGTTTTTAAGTTAGTTCGAAAAACTTGATTGCAGACGCTCTTCTTTTAATCAGAAGAGAAGTCTACGCCATTTCCTGAATAATAAGCAAAATTTTATTTTAATATATTTAGGGGTTTATATTATCCATATCTCATATATCATATATTTCATTTGTGTTCTACATTTTTCAATAAAAAGTCTATACTAAGAATTCTATAGAGATTGTCACATAACTGCATGTAAATAATTATCTTTGTTTCGCTTCGCGAAGTCTCAAAAACGTCAGAGAACATGTTTAAATGAGACTCGTACTCAGGGCACATCTATTTAGGGATATTGTTTTTGTTGTAGACTTGTTGTAGCCTTGCGGCCACCCTCCCGAACTTATATAGACACTCAATACAAACTTACAACAACTAACCGTAACAACTAACCGTAACTTCTTCCAAGGTTATTGTACCTGTGCATCTTATTCTTGGTTATACTATTGATATATCAATTATGAACCAATGATTTAACACTAAAACTGACGAGCTCCAGAAACAAGATTTGAGATATTTTCTTGCACGAGGAATTTACTGGGAAGGAGTTTTGTTGGGGGCAACTAGATTAGTTCTCTCAAAGAGAATACACAAATGTATGCCTGTGTTTGTGTGTGTGCTAAAAATGCTGATAACGTTATCGCCTTAACGATTGCTATTAAATTTTAATCTAAATCCTGTATTGATATCGGGGAAGAACCTCATTTTCCTTATTTACAGTACTAAGATAACTACATGTATAACTAAGTAAAATTAGCGCTGACTCTCTAATTATGTAATAAGCAGTTCACTCCAGATTAGTTTATGCCACACTTCCTCCACCAAAACGTTCGATAAGTTGACGCAAAGATTGTTTATGAATCATCAAAAGAAAACTCTGTGGTAGTGTTTTCCATTTTTGGCTTTTTCCTATTTATATTCCTATGGTAGTTTAGATAATGGAGCAAACCTAACAAGCATCTAACCAGCACCTACCTTTGCTTATACACTCGTATGTTAAATTTTAATATACGTACTTATATTGTGTATATGATAATTTGCTTCACCAGCTCTCGAAATTCGAAGGAATTTTAAGCAGTTCGAGCAACAACATTTTCAGTTTCAATGCATTCGGAACATTTCCATGTTCAGACGAATTTTAAGTTGTGACGTTGCATTAAACGAGTATATATATATATATATATATATTATTCTAATCAGTTGTTTGCTAATACGAATGCCAATTTTGAGTCAGTGCAGTTTTCTCAGTTCAGTTCTAAATGGGCATCATTCTAAGTTGTCTTTTACACGTTTCTGTATTCTTTGTTATCGCTAATGACTCATTTGAATATACTTGCAAACACTTGACTACAATTAATTAAAAATTTAATTACATACATGACAACCAAATAAAAAAGTTCATAAAAACCAATTCTAAGCTAATTGCTACCACTGCGCAAGTATACAAATTTCGATCGATCGTAATCGCTTAGTGGAGTTGTCACTATCATACTCGGCCAGAAATATACTATTAATTTTTGCTGTTTCTTATCTGCTTATCAAACCTAGTTATAAACTTATAATAAAAGTGAACAAATATATATTAAAAAGCGATGCTGATAAAGTGAATTAATTATAAACAAACAAACCGACAGTAGCACTGCTTATACTACAACTACACTGAAAGAAAGTAAGGCACAATAACAGAAAATTCATTTTTGTATGACACGTGTCTGCAGATAGCGAAATTTTAGCTTTGCTAAATATAATTGGGCATTATTTGTTTTACATTATATACATATATATATTCATCTTGTGAGGTATATAAAAATTAGGATAGTAACTGGTTTTAGTAAATTCACTTCTCTCGACTTTACTTCTTAGTGAATATCTTCCACTAAGTTAGTTGATATTAGTTTCTGAACTAACTTATTATACACTTATTCCAATGCTTAGTGCCGATATTTCAAGACTTGAATATTGATGTGAAAATCTGATTTGAAAAGTTGTAAAGAGCTTATTGAAATTTCACGGGTGAAATTGTTATGAAACCCTGATTTGAAAAGTTGAAAGAACCAAATTGAATGCATAAGTGAAAAACGGCAGCTCTCTTCACTAGTTCTTCAGACATCACTCCTACTGCAAAGGTGAAAAGTGGTTCTGGTTGATTTAAGTTTACCAACTTTGATTCTGTTAATTTTTTGAGTTATCTTCCATACCCTCAGACCACTGCTGACCTTTCGCATTAAGTACTCAATACTAAACAGCAAATTTCATGTTTGTCTTTTCCACTGAAATATGTTTTCTGTACAAATGTTCAATTTACTCACGTTCATTTCATTCGAACGTATTTACAGATTCTGCCGCTACAAAGCCGAGGAATACCTTATGTAGAAGGGCTGGCGGCAAGTAAAACGAACACAGAAACACCCGGGCAAAGTACTCATATAATTGAAGCAAAAAGTCAGTCATCTGAAAAGTATATTTCACAAGTTTATTTTAACTTACTACAACCGAGTGACGCATATACCAGTGCACTGAACTTCTGCATAGCCACACAACACCTCGACTTGAGTACTGTGGAATTGTAATACAATTCTCTGAGTGTAAACAACTCAATAGCGCCGAAATGAGTCATTGAAGCGGAATACTGCTGCTGATCTACAAACAAAATACCAGATTATCACGTCTCTAGTACGAGTATTTGCATAACACACATTTATTATTTAATAAAATGCTAGAAAATGACTGGGAAAATACGTCACTAGAGACTTGAATATAAATTTAAAACATGGCGAGACTAACAACATTTCCAAACGTGTTTTGACCCATTTTGCACTGCATTAGTAGAAACCCTCTTTACTAGAAAATATAAGTGTGAACTTGTTACTACGGAAAAATATGCGACCAAATAGATCTATTGTACCGCCCTCTGCTAATATAGGATACCCCTATAGAAACTCATCAAGCTTTGTTATCCTTACAAATTCTAGGATATCAGCTGGATCTAGCTTTGCTGTTTCATTACTTGGTATCAAATATGATCTCAGGCATTTATATCTGCTGTGTATCAGTCCTCGTCGCAGAATCTGCACAATGAACTTGAAACGATTCCTAAGTTGCTTAGGTGTCCCTTGAGCTTACAGTGACCAGTCATCTGAAGCTGTTTTTGGGCAAGTCAATGCAAAATTTGAATCTTTTGCGGTTGAAGTTGCCCAAAAGTAGTTTTAATTGTCTTAGCCCTATATGACTTGCAAAAAGTTCCTGCCTTTTTTGCCTTTCTTGTTCCCTAAATACTTCTTGCCATACTGCTCTGCCTATGCCACAGTAAGGTTCTGGTCTCCTTTACTATTAAGGGTATCCCTATTAATTCTTATCCAGCCCCGTTGCCCTCAGATTTTCGAGATCTAGCGTTGCTATTTCTTTACCTAGGTGTTTTTTTCTAAAGTGCATTAGTCCTCCACAGTACTCTGGCGACTCACTTTCTTCATCGCAGAATCTGCACAATGGGCTTTCTACTATTCCTATATTGCTCAGGTGCCCTTTGAGCTTACTGTGACCAGTCAAAAGCCCGGTTAGTATTCTTAAACTGTTTTTGGGCAACTTAATAAAAAAATCAAATCTTTTATGATTATAGTTGCCCAGTAGAAATTTAGATTGTCTAAGACCTAAAAGTTCCTGCCTCTGTTGTCTTTCTGGTTATAATCCACACTACCACTGCCATATGAAATTGGGTTCTCTAATTAGATCAGTGTTGTAGATAAGCCACAGGTTCGCAGGATAAGCTAAGATCCGATTCCGGTGCGGAGCTAAACTTGATCTATATTATTCGTATACATAATTCTAGTTAGGATGAGACTTTGGTTGGTAGAATCGAATGAAATTCCTACAAGATCTGCAAATTATTTGTACGGGTTTGCAAAGTTTTATATCGATACAGAATATACAGAAGAGGTGGCATCGAGATGAAATGAATAAATAAACAAGAAATTCATTTATAAGTAAACAAATTTATACTGACTGAAAGAGTATTTCAAGCCCATTTATACAAAGAAAAAAATACATTCGATGTCATTCAGTTGAACTTATGTAAACATACAAAATTTGATTGATCGAGGTAACAGAATATAAATGCATTTTTGCCATTATATATAATATACAAATTTAAGCAAATGGTTATATTTGATCATCCTGCTTCAACTTTTAATTCCGATTTCAAACGAGAGTCCAATATTTGCTTTGATTTGATACGTTTAGTGCAGACTACTGACTACTATATGCATATATACTCATGTTTATGCGTACCCAATTCGCTTTCCTGCAATTAATTGTCTACAAAAATCACTAATATTGAATTTTCTCTTACAGCTGCTGGCCTTGCGTCTGTTTGCCCTATTGCATGGACTCCTGTCAGAACGCCAACCACTACTGTCCGAATTGTAACGCGTACATTGGAACCTACGATAACTGATTACAACAGCAATTTGGCTACTCTCGACTCTTCGATTCGTCCCTCCACACTTGGATAACTCGCAACAAAAAACCGACAGCATCGTCCAGGCTTCTTGCTAATACTTCCAGTTTGATTCTAAAACGTGGCCAATTTCTTTTTTATTCCCTATGTACCCGTATTATAAGTGCAAAATGCATTCCTGTATTTACATTATTCATTCTTAATGAAATTACTTTTTTAAATGTGTGTCATGTGCTATAAACCAAAATAATAATAATTCAAGCGAAATATAAAATTTGAGCAAATTTCAGAATTGTAATAATTTACAGGCTTGAGTGCCATTACCGTGATTTATTCATAGAGACGCCGAAGCAACTTAATTTAAGGTCACTTTGTATTATTTATAATAAAATAAAACTACGGCGTTCTCTGTTGATAACCGAAAAGACAATTGTTTATATATTAACAATATACGAGTATTCAACATTTCCAAAACAAGAGATCTCTTCAAATCATCGAAGTCATTTCTAATTTAAAAATTAAATGAAGTGAACTGAAAAATGGCAATCATCCTGAGGACGACGCCAACGCTTGAGTGATAATGGTAATTAATTCCTTACCGTTCCAGTAACGCGCTATATGCATGTAAAAGAATGCTGGCGTTACTTGGGGTATTTCTCCCTCGCTGATGCACTGGTGCTACACCGCAATAGTTGGACCAATCTTACTGTATGGTGCTTTAGTGTGGTGGACTGCAACAAAGAAGGCTACAATGCGAAGAGTCAAGCGCCTCGCTTCACTCTGCATAACAGGCGCACTGAGAACCACTACAACGACTGCTCTCGAAACAGTACCCAACATGCCGCCTATCGACCTTGTGGCGGAGAATCTTGCAGCGAAATCTGCGGGGAGACTGACGGCTACGGGAGAATTCACATACAGAACCTTCAGGCATAGCTCAATAGGCAGTAGGGGTTTGTGCAACACTGATTACATGACTCCACGTTTTAATTGGGAAAGAGGGTATCGAACTACAATCGAAGAGGAGGACCTTTAACTTTTACACGGACGGCTCAAAAACGATGGATGGTGTGGGAGCGGGCATCTACTGCTCAGAGTTGGGAATTAGGCAGACTATAAAGCTGCCTGACCAGAGCAGTATCTTTCAAGCGGAAGTCTTCGCTGTCAGGAAAGCCGCAGAGCTAGCATACACCAAGACAGGAAATGACTCAAAAATAAACATATACGTGGACAGCCAGGCAGCGATAAAGGCTATTAACTCATATAGTATAAAATCCAAAAATGTCCTACAGAGCAGGGAAGCCATAGATAGGGTAATCACAAATAGAAGACTGCATATCTATTGGGTAGCTGGTCATAAGGGCATAGGAGGGAATGAAATAGCAGATGAGATTGCAAAGAACGCTGTCTATTTACCACTTGAACAAGAAAACGACATACAGAAACCTCTTAAAGAACTATTCAATGAAACGGACGGACACATGAGTAGGCAGGTGAAAGCAAGGTGGCACAGTTTAAACACCTGCAAAATTGCAAAAGTTATGTGCAAGGTCAACGATAGGAAACAAACGCGATTTATACTCGCGCTCTCACGAAAAGACTGCAGAACTATCATAGGTATAATGACAGGCTATAATTTATTGGCGGCACATGCACACAAGATAGGAATTACGGACAATGACGAATGTAGGAAATGTAAGGAGGTTGGAGTAAAGGAAACTCTAGAACATCTCCTTTGTATATGTCCTGCGTTATCAAAAACGCGCTTAAAATGCTTAGGAGTCCCACAATTTGCGAGATTGGAAAACATCTCAGGAATGGAGCTGACAGCACTGCTTAAATTCGCAAAAACCGTTGACATTCTACGAGATGTCTACTGGAAATCTGCATAAAGGTCAGACCCCATCTGGTATCGCTAGGGACCAATCGGTCTATGTGTGGCTTTAAGCTAGCCAGGTTAACCTAACCTAACCTACTCAGAAATACACTACTCTAATTTGTCTTAACTGTAAATCCACATTCTGGACATTTCATCGAAGCAAAATAATCGACATGGTGGGCTTTGTTCTGCACTCGGGGATACTCCAACCTAGGAATAAACAAAATGTCATCCATGACGCAGAGTTTCCACCCCTTTCCGTCAATGAATTCAAGGGATTAAATGGTAAAGGAGTATAATAGCTAAGAAACACCTATCAAAGGAAAGTCGCCAAGGATACGCGTATGATTTTTGCTGGAAATATCAATAAAACTTCAACATAATTAAAACATTGTCTCATAAAGAGAAAAATCCGGATCCGAAATTCCCAGGATTGGATCGATTTAAGATTGATGCCTACAATTCATGAAGACCAACAAGCAGAAAAATACCATAAAAGAATCAACGGTTCCTGTTGCAAAACAAATAAACCTGATGCGTTTAATATGCCTTGCAGGTAAGTTGGCAGCAAAGGAAGTGATACTATCTTTGTAGACTCACCAACTGGACCTGAAAATCAAACACACCCCATTATTATAAAATTAAAGAATATCAAGTCAAGAAACTTATGCTGAACTCCTAGCATCATTCCATTTTGCATTTGAGTGTTTTACCTTCGCAGTAGAAATAACCCGAGTACCGAAAGTGTGCTGGATATTGGCTTAAAAAGGATTCCATAAAAGTTAACTTATGAAATTCTGTATATGAGGGTGGCTTGTCTATTCTTGTGAATTATGATTTATACTTGGGTGCAAATCACAATAAGGAATTAAAGCCCAGAATCAACAATCCATTGACAAAAATATCAAATTAAACTATTACGGTCGATTGTGATGACATCGGAGACAAGTTTTCTTAAACTTTCAACCGGGAACCGAAACATGTCACTTCTGATCGATGCCCTCGTTACGTAAAAAGTGATGGCATTTGATGGTTAGGAGTAATCCATTAGTTAAAAATGGAAGTGCGCTCACTCGCAAGAAGGACAAAAAAGACGTTACTTTGTACGATTATGTTTGTTTTTCTATGTCTCAACTAAGTGCCTCTTTGGTAAGTGTTCGACACTTTTATTGCGTACACTAATCCAGATCTCATTGTTGTTGTTGCAGTATGGAGTATTAGTGTGAGTACAGAGAAATAACCTTGTCATTACCACATTAAGAACAGGAAATTAAAATGTTCGACAGTTGATTGATTGCACAATATTTAATTTTACTATTATTTTATTCGAGTGGAAAAACTTTCACTTTGGATAAACCGAAATTAATATTGTCATCAACGCCTTTTCTTTCAATTCTATGGAATGTTCATACTTATTTTAGATGGAATTGAAGGAGTGATACGTAAAAGGTACGAAAATTGGGGAAAAAAGAGTTTTTAAAACATAATTTTATTTACAATTAATGAAAGTTATTACCAAAATAATTGTCAACATTTCATTATAATTTATGTAGCTAGGCCTCGACAATATAGCGAACATTCTTTGTACATGCAATAAATGTCCACACTGCGGCGCCAGGATACTGACCTTAGTGTCCCGTAGACCTACAATCGCGACTCATCTCATGGCAATATTGATGTTCATTGTGTAAGTAAAGCTCCTAATTAAAAAGAGTTGGGCTAGAATCAAAGAAAGAAAAATACTGGTATATAAACACGATAAATTACAATAAATCTCAGGTTCAATACATCTATAACTCCTTGATTAATTCCATTATTAAAATTGAAATGGACAACGACGCGTCTTTTACAAAAGATTTTAGAACTATGAATCGAAGCTTGTCAAATTCCTTGTGAATTTCGGAACTTGGACGTTGTTTTCAAATATTTAACTCAGAATTCTTTTTGTATTGTTTCGAAGTTTACAAGGAAGCAAGTATTCAATAATTCTAGCAACACAAACGAAAAATATAGTGGATAAATAACCTGCAAAGATATCTTATGTGATTAATTAATGAAACTTAAGTCCTTGAATAGCTCATTTTATCATTCATTTCTTCTTTCCTTCATATACGCCAGGTGTGCTGATGTGCTTGTACATGTATTATCCCACCGCCATTAAAGAAACTCTTTTCGAAATATTATTTAGTATTTGTTACAAGTATTAATGTTGAATTTTATCCTACAGGGGTTGCTGGTGCTGTTGCTGCTTACCTTACTACATAAATTCCTGCATGGTTGACGATCACTATTGTGCAGAGTGCAATGCATATTTAGGAACCACGGGTTGATTACAATTAATATATTTTCCAATAATTTTCTACAGCAAGAAACAAATCGAAACCAATCCCAAAATGGCGGAGGCAACATCCACGCACTCCTTTCGGAACTGAGGATCAGTATATACCAAATTGTAAAGTGGAAGGAACGGTTGCCGTTACAATACTTTGGCATTTAATATTTTCCTACTGTAATAATTTATTAAATTGAAAGGGTTTTTCAATCCTGCGAATTTATTGTGGAACCTTTCCTAATGTTGTATGTCCTTGAAGTATGCACAGCACTCATATATTACTTGTATCCACTACGTGACAGCTACCTAATCACGCCAAGGTATGCAGTCATAATGTAAAGCTGCAATTTTACTCTTACTTTTCGTTACCTGACGTTTAAGAGACGATCAAAGCACCAGAAAATTGTTTGTGAAGAGTACGGCTCACAGCACAGAATGTATCAAGGAGGACTTGGAAGAGAGTACGCAACTTGTATTTGCTCCTAGTTATCAATCTAGATAAGGTTCTAGTACTCTAACTTAATGAGAAACAGAATTATTGTAATACATTCATAAATTATTTATCCGAAGGCTTAAAATTAGTACATCCCTTTGAGCATTATATTTTTTAATATTGAAACCGCATTTAAATTAACGGTAGTTCCAGTTCTGAGTATAATTTTTACGTAAGAAATGCTCACGAAAAATGAGTGAATATACATGCAGATGATACTGTAATCTGAACTGTCTGCGATTCACGTGAAGCAGCATCTAAATATGCCCGAAATGCAATCAAATTATCTTGGCTAAATCTAAGCATATGAGATACACCATATGAGGGGCGATTAACTGAACTCTCTATTCTTGATAATAAAACTGATTTGTACTTGGGTGCAAATCATGATAAGGAATTAACGCCCAGAATCAACAATCTATTGACAAAAGAATAATCTAGGGTCGATTGTGATGACATCGGAGCTAAGTATTCCTAAACTTTCAACGAGATATTATGATCTTGAAACAAAATTGTTGTGAGTGTTAATATTAAGATAAGCATAGATTCAATAGAGAATTGACGGCGTAGGTTAAGTTAGGTTAGGTGAACGTGGCAGCCGGTCTAAGGACCTGCTCACTCAGACCACCAATTGACGACGTAACACCCCCTCTTATTACTTTTTCTTAACTAAAAAGGAAATATTGGTTCAGATGATTCCAACGACAGTGCTCAGCTTAATAATATGATACTGAAAAATAGTTTAGAAAACGTGAACATTTGTTTTGATTTAAAATTGAAATGGAAAAATTAAATATTAAAATAATTCGCGCAAAATAAAATCAAAATTATTATCGTCATAAATTACATGACTGATGGCAGCGTTGGGTCCGGAACCAGCACACATCACTTGCCCGGTCTGTGGCAGCCATATAGTAACCGAACTCAGACACAGGACCATAATGGACACCCATCTGGCAGCATTATTGCTGTGCGGAGTGTGAGTAAAATTTGAAACCAGCTGAAAGTCCTTATATATCAACGATGACAATATACAAATAATCTCCATGCAGACCCATTTTTTTATAAATCACAAGAAATTTGAGACTATTTTGTCAGATAAATACTAGGCAAGTATTTACTGTGTAAAGTGAAAGACTTGAATATTATTCACTGCTATTGCTATACGAGTATACCTGCGTATGGTTGAATTTTAAGCGGACATTGTAGACTCAACTACCATTTGAACAAGTTGGGTATATCTTCAGATGCCATCTGTCGGTTCTGTGGAGAAAGTGACGAAACCTCACTGCACCTGATCACAGACTGCGGACCATTGGCACACAATAGTTTAAGGTGTTTTGGAGATTATATCTTAGATATGATGATATGATAGAGCAAGATCCCTTATCTTGATTCCTCCAAAATATATGAATTCCTGCCGAAAATTAAACGAACAGAAGATTTATAGATGAGACTATCTTCATCTTTCAAATAAATAGGGGCATCACAATAGATCTTTCAGGTCGCCGTGTATAACACCCTTAAATATATCTATCTATCTATCTATAGTTGAATCCGATTCTGTACAAATTTGTTTTTCTATTTACAATCTATCAAAATCGAGCTGTTTTTTTTTATATTTAACGAGGAGGAAAGCATCTAAAGTCAGTACCCCGTCAGTGCGGGACTCTGACTCCGCTAAAACCTCCTCTCGTCATTGCGGAGTTTCCCCCCGGAA
Source organism: Clusia tigrina (assembly GCA_920105625.2). Taxonomy (NCBI): domain Eukaryota; kingdom Metazoa; phylum Arthropoda; class Insecta; order Diptera; family Clusiidae; genus Clusia; species Clusia tigrina. The sequence goes on from OV050030.1 coordinate 423,074,937, forward strand.
ACACTGATTAGGTTTTACGTCGGGAGGCCGTAAGAGCATTTGCTGCTCACACGTCAGTATTAGGTCTGTCTATGTGTCAGTCCTATGTACCTCGAGTTCCGCATGACGCTGGCGATTGCGTTCAGCTTAGCGCGCTCATCATAATGGTGGCCGCTGCCGAGCATACTGCTTCCCACTTAGTGAGCCTATCGCACACGTGCTCACAGAGGTTGTCCATTGTTGGGGGGCCCCTCCAGGACAACACCCAGTGTCTCCCGAACTTCCTTAAATTTCTGGCAGTAGAATAACACGTGTTGAGCGGTCTCGTGCATCCCCGGCAGTGCGGGCAGCACGGGTCCTCCTCAAACTTCCGCTCAAATAGGTACTGCTTAAAGCATCCGTGGCCACTTAGTAGCTGGGTGACATAGTGGTTTAGCTCTCCATGCATTCTTATTACCCATGTTGTTATGCATGGGATCAGCCTGAAGGTCCGTCTACCTTTGTCCGTTTGCTCCCATCTGCGTTACCATTCTGCAATGGTATTGGCTCTTTCCACTGTTTTGGCGACGCTTGTGAGTCTCGCTCTCTGTTTGTAGAGGCGGTGCATCTCCTTCGCCAGCAAGTCAATGGGCGATTTACAAGTTATGACCCCAATTGCTTCGTCCGATACATTCAGGTGTCGGTCGGAGTATATGTGATGCACATATAGTTACATATACCGTTCTAAACGGTGGTATTTTACTCCATTGAGTTAAATTATTATTATGAAGATCTTCTGCAATTCATTTCAGAAGTAGAGTACAGTTTGTTCAACAAGAGAGAGAGAGAGGGAGATTGAGAGAGAAGGAGATAGAGGGGGAGAGAGGGTGTGGGAGAGGGAGAGGGAGAGGGAGAGGGAGAGGGATATGAAAGATTTGCATTTCGTGAAGGGGGGGCAAAGTACCAAAATCGCGTTCTGAGTAGCATCCGCAGACATTAATTTTAACAGGGTGTTTGACTTTGCGTTGTATAAATTGCTTATTGCTGGTTAACCATGCATGGGATGCATCAGTAAACACCACAGTCGATCAATCACGATTACTGTTTTCACTTGCCCAGATCTACATTTTCTGTGGTGTACCGTAAACAATGGTTTCGAGGTTATAAAGACCTATAATGTTGAAACCTACGAGTATGTTAGTTCCTTTTTTGAAAAGTTTCTTCTTAGCTTCTCGCAGCCACAGAGTGGATTTCGGCTAAAACAGCTTCAGAATAACTTTATCCTGTCGGCTGAAATTGGCTCTATTTGCGGCATTACGGAAGGTCTTCTAGGTTTATTGCTTTATCGTACCGCTTCACCCATTTCTTAACGAATTCCGATACCGACTTCTTAATTATTTTAGCTAAGACAGCTTCTTCTACCACTAGTGAGTGACTTTGGACATTTCTATTAATGTACTCGTATGTTTCTGACATAGCTTCACACCCATATTCCAATTTAGCCCGATACTATAACCAATTAATACTCCGAGCGTTATCAGTATATTCAGGGAGCATTTCGATGCTGCCGTTTATGTTTGTTTCCTATGAGAATCCCATTCAAGCGCCAGCGAAACAAATAGAAATCAATAATCATGATAGCGTTCATCAAGTCCTATTAGCATCATTTTTCATCATTTGTTGGATGGAGTTGGTAAAACTCTTTCCCTAACAAATTTCCCCATAACCTCGTTTAATTTCTAGTATAATTAATGATTTCAAAAATTATTCGTTAATATTTCTTACAGAGGCTGCTGGTGTGGTTCCTGCTGTCCTTCCTTTATCGACTCCTGTCGTTCGTTTGATCATTATTGTCCCGTTTGCAAAGCGTATCTTGGATCGTATCAAAATTAAATGTGCCGCTTTTGCTATTTTCTACTTAGCATTAACAAAGATTAGAAAAAAATTTTTGGAAATTTTTGAATTTCATATTTGATTCCTAATATTAAATTTTCAGAAACCGAATGTTAAATAATTTATTTCCGGCAGGATATAAATTCAGCAGAAACAATTCTATTAATTGGTAATTGAATAAAAATTCTCTTTTTAAATTTTATTGGAAATTTACAATAAATATAAAAAGTAAACTTCAAATTGAGAACGCAGAGTTCTTGGTGGATCCGCCATTGGTTTTGCGTTGTCTAAACTGTGGTAGTAGCATAAGGCCACAATAGCAACTCCTCTGGTCGCATTGTTACTCTGTGTCCTGTGAGTAAAATGAGTGATTGGAAAAAGTTCAACAAATTTTCACTGCGAGAATTATTTTAAAATTTTATAGTTCACCCCCAATGGAATCTCATTCACTAGAGCTCTTGATGTATTTTGGTTGTCATAATGTTACATCACCAACTACGGAACCCAGAGTAAGAAAAGTGTGGGGATCTGTGCACAGGCATTCCAGAGTCACTCGAGGGGCACATTGCATAAGATACTCCTAATATGAGAGCATGACAACCAACCGAGACCCGAAACTTATCATCATATATCTGATCGAATCAATCATTTCGCATTTTGATCAAGATATCGATTATGTAAAAATAGAAATTCTGGAAACAAGGACTAAAAAGGACTATCTTGTGCGATTATTTGTTTTTCTATTTCTCATTTAAGTGCCAAGTGCCTCTTTGATAAGTCCTGATAATTTTATTGCATATGTTAAAACCGATTTTATTATTTCAGAGGTTGCTGGTATTGTTCCTGTATGGAGTCCTTCACGACTTCCAAACACTTTATATGCAATTTGTACAAACAAACTATGATTGAAGTATGCGAGCTCTATTTTGGCTCCGCTGTCCACTTCAACTCGTGGAAGTAAATATCATTTATACCTGACATGATAACGCAGATCTGCTTGTATCTGGAGAATCCTTGAATTATTTGTGGACAAACTTGAAGCTAATTGAATTTCATTGTTACATTTTGTGTAAAATTATAATACATATTTATCACTTAATAAATGAGATCCTATCCTCATCGTGGATGTTGATGCTGTTTGAATTATAATGGAGCATGAGCAGGAAATTAATAGTGGATTCCACAATGTTTTATTTTACTATTTTATTCGAGTGGAAAAAATTTCACTTTGGATAAACCGAAAATTAATATTTCTCATCGACGCCTTTTCTTTCAGTTCTACGAAATGTTCATAGGATTGAGGGAGTGAAACGTAAAATGTCGGAAAATTGGGGAAAAACATTTTTTAAAACATTATTTTACTCAATATTCATGAAAGTTATTACCAAAATTGTTGCCAACAGTAAATTCAAATTTGTTTAGTTATGCCTGGAAAATATAGCGAACATTCTGTGCATATGCGATGTCCACACTGCGGCGCCAGGATACTGACCTTAGTGAAACATAGCCCCACAATAGTGACTCATCTAATGGCATTATTTTTGTTTGTTGTGTAAGTAAAATTCGTGATTACAAAAAATTTGGCTAGAATAAAAGAAACAAAAAACTGGTATAAATCACAATTAATCAGGATAATGCACCTTAATTCCATTCAAATTGAAATCGACAACGACGCGTCTTTTATAATTACAACTATGAATCGAAACTTGTCAAAATCCTTCTGAATATCGGAACTAGAACATTGTTCTCAAATATTTTATCAGAATCTCTTTACAAGGAAGCAAATATTCAGTGATTCTACCAACCAACCGAAAAATACGAAGAGATATCCTTTAAAGACGTGTTGTTTTTTTTACATCATATACGCCAGGAGTGCTGATATGAAATTATTATTAGTCCACCACCATCAAAGAAACTCCTTTCGAAATGGTATTTAGTATTTTTTACGAGTATTAACTATGAAATTTATCCTACAGGGGTTGCTGGTGCTGTTGCTGTTTACCGTACTGCATAAATTCCTGCATGATAGCCGATCACTATTGTCCAGAGTGCAATGCATATTTAGGATCAACAGATTGATTCCAATAAATATCAATTTCTACAACATGAAACAAGTCCAAGTCAAAAGGAACGATTGCTGTTATTGTGCTTTGACCCTTACCATTTTCCAATTGTAATAATTTATTAAATTGAAAGTGTTTCTCGATTGTGTGAATTTATTGTTGAACCCTCGGAAATGGTGTATGTCCTTTAAAATTGCACATCCCTCATACTCTAATTTTATAATTCGTTCAACCACAACCATGGCGCACAAATCCATTTATCCCGCATCTTCTCTGGCTCACCAGGGGAGAGCGTGGACATCTTCCTAGTTGAATTCTCGGCCCAAGACGAATTAATTTCTTTTTCAGAGGAACACAAAAAAGTTGGACTAATCTTTTCATTAGCAGGGGCCGCCTTAAACTAGTTTCGTTCCCAAGAGTAACGCTCACTTTTGCAGAGATCGCTTTGGCCCTATCAGCACGTTTCACGTCTTCCAACAGGGCGTTATTTTCAATGGGCGTTTGTCTGAGCTTTGCTCTTCTGACGAATCTCTCCTCGAACTTCTCAACCAGGCCAGATTAACAGCCATATCGGAAGGGATTTCAGACAAAGCTAGCGAATTAAGTCAAGCTTTCCACAAGCGGCAGCCTCGTTACCAGAAAGAGGCTGTACGAGTTTTGTCCAAACATGGAGACCCTAAGAGGATAAAGTTTTAAGTAAGCCGGCTCGAGAAACCGTGTCATGGACTCTTCCAAGCCTAATAAGCTTCTCTGTAATTTATGTAATAACGTAATTATTCAACCAATTTATGTATTTAGCTCAGGAACGAAATAATTGTAGAAGTCTAAGGAAGTGAAGGGGAAAGCCCACTCTGTTTCAGGCGAACCGACACTTCCGATAATAATAAAGAGCATTATTCCATTTTTTTACGTTGTACGACAGAGTCTGGCGCCCCCAGGGCTTCGGTCTCATTAGGCTTTACCTTGGTTTCCTTACTAAATTTAATGTTTTTATTTCCTTTGGCAAACATAAGACCGAGGAAGCTTCATTTTTGGGAACATGCCATTACTACGGAAGAACCTAACCCAATCCATACCTCTACATATAGACAAGGCCCTTCCATGGATCCGATAATTGAGAAAGAAATCAACAAATTTCTACAGAAAAGAACAATCCTTCCGTCCGCCCTGGCTCTCCCCTACTCCGTTAATCGTTGAGAAAACGAATGGAGACTGGATAATCTGCGTACTATTATTCCATGCCACTCGTTGAGAACATATTCGACGCACTTAGTGGCTTTTTCGAATCTCTTAAGATGCCTTTCGAACTAAAGAAATACCCAGTCACTTTCTCAACGCGTTATAGGTAGAGTGTAGGGCGACACTCACTGGAAATTTGCAGCACTCTATGTGGATGACATCAGAGTAAACAGCAAATCACGAAAGGATACATTGAATTATACAAGAACATCAAATTATCCAAAAAACATGGCTAGTTCTAAATAAGGAAAACTGTGAATTTGTATGCTATGGGTCTAGTAATATCTTTCCAAGGTATTGAATCCGATTCGAAAAGATTTCGAGCAATTAAAGAAACATCAATCACAAAAAGCAACCCTGAATTAGAATTAATGAATCCTGGGATTAGTTCGGTACTCTGGGAAATTTATAAAAGACGTATCATCGTTCAGTAAAGCTCTTTCTGAGCTCAAATGGAAAGATATATCAGAAAAAAGGTCCGTGGAACTTATCAATAGTCCCGACTACGAGGCAGTGTTTGAACACATAAAAAATAGCATCGCGTCTGATGTGTTACTGCCACACCCAACAATTTATTTTGGCCTCTGACGCCCTTAGTATTGGAAGTGGCGCTATTATCTCTAAAATACAATATGGCCAACCGTGTATAATCGCTTTCTGTAGTCGTAAGGTGCATAAGCACTGTTCAATTACAGCACAACTGAACAATAACTGCTCGCATAAGTTCAATCTATTGAACAATCACTTTACATTAAGAGCAGATCATCAAGCCTTAATTTACTTAACAAAAACCAAGTCCAGGTTACTTAGATAGCTTTGACACACCAAGGCTATGATTTTGAAATTGAATATCCCGATTTCCAAATTAGAGAAATAAACCAAAAGATAATAATGAAAATAATTAAAGCATATCATCTAGCCACGGGTCATGGTGTAACGGAAACTCTTAAATATCACACTCTGCTTCGGTATTACTGGAAGTGTCCAAATACTAAAAAAAACCATTTCTTATCCTTTGAAGGATATGTAGGAATATGACCGTAATACTGCTACCAGAACAAGAAGCTATTGCTCAACAAGCATTCATGAACAAGGTAAGGAAGCTCGCAGATTTCGTATGACAGACTGGACTGTGGGAGAGATTCAGTGTAGCTGTAGGAACTTGCAATAACTCCTTCTTTAGAGCCATAGGAGCTACACCGAATGAACTTCACGGCAAGCCTCTCTCACTGAACCGGAAGCCTCTTCAATTGGAAGCTTTCTAGATGACAAGCTTCTTGCACCAAAACGAAAACATTATAACGCAAATATCAGGAAGAATATGTGGAGCCAACTGTGAAACTACTGAAATTAACCGAAAAGTTCTGTACTCTGAATCACCCTTAGCTAAATCCAAAGTCCACTCTAAATGGGCAGTTGAGAGTTTTATAATCGAGGTGTTCTAGGATTCTTATCGCATTCATACAGATAGCGGTCGAATTATTTTGGCAAACAAACAACACTTCAAGCTCCACAAGGAATATACCAAAACCTTCAAAGGGGAAGAGTGGTGGAGATGTCTTCGTATACTCGTATATCTTTCAATGAATTTAACTTGTCTTTACAATGGCAGACATTAACAATTCTATTTCGTTCATTCCCAATAATCGTCAATTATCACTCAATAAATGAGAACCTTTCCTTGTTCTGATTGCTCGTGTCAGTCCTTTGAAATTCCTCTTCGTACTTTTGATGTCATAATGACGTGTTTGAAGTACGAATAGAGAGAATCATGTCATCAGGACATCATGAACAGGAAATTAAAATGTTCTACGGTAGATTGATTGCACTATATTTTTTTTTACTATTCTGTTATACGAGCGAAGAGACTTTCACTTTGAATAAACTGAAATCAATATTGCCATCAACGCTTTTTCTGTCAATTCAAAAATATGTTTATACTGTGATCGAGGGAGTGATTCGTAAAATGTACAAACATTGGGGAAAACAACATTTTTATACAAAATTCATGAAGAAAGTGATAAATAAAATTACCGTCAACAGTAAATTCAAATTTATGTAGTTATGCCTGGACAAAGTAGCGAACATTCTTTGCAAATGCGATGTCCACACTGCGAGGCCAGGATACTGACCTTAGTGAAACACAGACCCACAATAATGACACATCTGATGGCATTGCTTTTGTGTGTGGTGTAAGTAAAAGTCTTGATTACAAAGAATTCTGCTAGAATCAAACAAAAATACTGGCAAACATATTCTTATCGCTATAAAACTAAGGGTCGATGCACCTATAATACTTTAATTAATTCTATCAAAACGAAATTGACACAACGCGCGTTTTCCAAAAGATATTAGAACTATGAATCAAAGATTGTCAAATTTCTTGCGAATTTCGATAGTTGGAAGCAAGTGTTGAATGATTATCCCAACACAACCGAAAAAGACAATGGAGACATATCCTAGAAAGACGTCTTATTGGATTAATGAATGCAACTTAAGCCCTTGAATGGTTTATTTATATCGTTGTCTGCCACTTTAAGTTCTTTTATTTGTCCTTCATAGACGCCATATATACTGATATACCAGTACATTTATTAGCCCACTCCCATCAAATAAACCCTTCTCGAAATGAATATTAATGTTGAATATTATCCTACAGGGGTTGCCGGGCTGTTTCTGTTTACCGTACTGCATAGATTCCTTCATAGTTGCCGATCACTATTGTCCAGAGTGCGATGCATATTTAGGATCCACGTATTAATTACAATGAATATCCACTTCCAATAACTTTCTACAACAAGAAACAAGTCGAAACTAATTCCAACATGGTGGAGGTGTCCTCCACGGACTCCTTTCGGAACTGACGATCAGTACATACCAAATTTTGAAGTTAAAAGGAACGATTGCTGTTATTGTCGGATGATCCTGAAATTATTTGTCCGGAGGCTTAAAATTAGTACAAACGAACCACAGTTCTTTAATTATGAGTTTATACCCCACTCTTATGAATTGCGGAGAATTTTTGTAATCGAGCTTCCTAGTGAAAATTGTATTACTTCGAGCATGTCATGCTAAAAAAAATTTGCGTATGATTTATTAGCAGAGAAACTGATTTAAATGAAATTAATCAATATGAACTATGAGAAGGAACCACCTCATCACCACACCATGAACAAAAAATTGAAATGTTCGACTATGGATTGATTGCACAATAATTTGTTTTACTATTTTTTATTCGTCTGAAGAGACTTTCACTTTAGATAAACCGAAATTAATATTGTCTTCGACGCCTTTTCTTTCAATTCTAAAAATAGTTCAGACTCATATTCCGTAAAATGTACGGAAATAGGGAAAACAATTTTAAAACAATTTTATTCCAAATTCATGAAAGTTATTACCAAAATTATTGTCAGCATTAAATCAAAATTTATGTAGTTATGTCTGGAGAAGCTGACGAATATTCTTTGCAAATGCGATGTCCTCACTGCGGGGCCAGAATATCCACCTTAGTGAAACACAGACCCACAATAATCACTCATCTGATGGCATTACTGATGTGTGCTCTGTAAGTAAAACTCGTGATTACAAAGAAATCTTCTAAAATCAAACCAACAAAAATGCTGGTATTCTTCTCACAATAAAACTCAACTTCCATTAAATTTTAAATTGACAACGACACGTTTTTTAAAAAAGATATTAGAACTATGAATCGAAGCTTGTCGACTTTCTTATGGAAAGCGGAACTTGGACAATGTTTTCAAATATTAAATACAGAATTATTTTTGTTACTTCATAAAGAGGCAAGTATTCAATGATTCTGCAAGCAAACCGAAAAAGATAATAGGAAAGTTACCTATAAAGACATGTTTTTGGATTCATTAGTTCTTGAGTAGCTCATTTAGATTGTTATCTCTCGATTTTAGTTACTCTTTTTTCGTTCCTTCGGGTGCGATATACTCGTACATTTATTAACCCACTGCCATTAAAGAAACTCCTTTCGAAATGGTATTTAGTATTTGTTACGAAAATTAATGTTGAATTTTATCCTACAGGGGTTGCTGGTGTTGTTGCTGTTTACCGTACTGCATAAATTCCTGCATGGTTGCCGATCACTATTGTCCAAGGTGCGAAGCATATATAGGATCCACGTATTAATTACAATGAATATCCACTTCCAATAACTTTCTACAACAAGAATCAAGTCGAAACAAATCCTAAGATGGCTGAGGCAACATCCATGGACTCTTCGGACGATCAGTATATACCAAATTTTTAAGTTAAAAGGAGCGATTGCTGTTATTGTACTTTGGGCTTTACTATTTTCCTATTGTAATAATTTATTAAATTGAAAGTGTTTTTCGATCCTGCGAATTTACCATTGAACCCTCGCAAGTGATGGATGTCCTTCAAGTATGGTCAGCACCCTTGAACTTGTAGCCACTGCGTGACAGCCCACCTCAAAGTAGCCAATCACCCCAAAGTTGCAATTTTACTCTTACTTTTCGTTACATTACTTTAAGAGACTGCCTCAGCCCAAGAAAATGTTTGTGAATAATACGACGCACAGCACACAAAAGGACTTAGGAAGAGAGTAAGAAGAGAGAATTTGTCGCTAACTGTAAATCTGGACTTAATTTTAGTACTATTCGAACGTAAATGATAAGCCGATTTATTGCCTGAATGTCCTGAAATTATTTGTCCGCAGGCTTAAAATTAGTACTAACAAACTGGCGTAGTTTAATTACACTTCGAACGGAAACTGTGAACATTCAAAGTGTCATTGAATAATTTAATATATAGTGCTATGAAGATTTGCGTGTTATTTGGCGTATAATAGGATTTTATTATTATTATTATTATTATTAACAGGCTAAAAGAACACCTCGACCTAAGAGATCTATTGTACAGCCTCGTACCCAACTAAAACAGTCCTAGACTATTTATAAATCTCGTAACTGCTGTGGGCTTATCCCACTGCCTAGGTAATTATGTCTGAGTCTTGCCACCGCTGGGCAAGTGCACAGAATATGTTCTGCTGTTTCCTGCTCCTCTTGACAGGGTCGACAGGAATCGTCTTCTACCACGCCTATTTTTTTCAGATGGTAATTTAGTCTACAGTGTCCTGTTAAAAGTTCAGTATAGAGTTTGATGTCATTTCTGCTGAGGTTTAAAGAAGCATCTACCCTGATGTGCTCAGGATCAATGAGTAGTCTCGACTGCCGCATGCCTTTTTGGGCTCTCCAGTAGTTTAGCAGACCTCGTTTTTCGTGTTCGCACAACAATTTATTTGTGAAGCTACTGTTTACCCCCACAGAAGGGTTCTGGACCTATGAAGGCAGTGTATGCGCCCCTTTTTGCCAGAGTCTGCCATTTCATTGCCCTCATGTCCCTCATGTCCCGGTAAGTTATTGAAATCAATGAAAATTATTCGCATGCTTTTGAAAAGGAATTCCTGTTGAAGACCAACAGAGAGAGAAGCACTTTGCTCAATAAAATCAAATATAGTTCATTTCGAACAATTAATCATAAAATTCATCAAGTTCGTCGATCAACTTTTGTATGTCTTCTTCGACTTACTCTAAAGTTTGGGACATAGCCAAGATCAATCATGAACCTTCATAATTAAAGCCAATCGACCGATCTGTATATTGGCCTTATTAAAGAAGGTCGTTGAGAAATTGTCGTGTGGATAGATTGTTGAGAAAAACGAGTTACTGAGGCAGCATCAATCGTGCTGTTGACCGACCTACGTTGCTCAATTAGAGCAGTGGCCACATCACCTGACCCATTCGGCCGAAGCAACAGGCGACCATTTGCTTCGCTGTGCTTCTTCCACGAACAACTTTTGTTGGATTTAGCTCGTCTTGGAATACCCACACGGCCGATTATTGTTTTGTTTCCGGCTCATACGCATATATCCATGATTCGGCGCCTGTCACGATTTTAGACACGTCTTTTGAAGCACCACGATCGAACTTTTTAATCATTTCCTTACACCAATTGACACGAGCCTTTTTTTGAGCGATTGTCAAATTATGTGGGATCCAACGCGAACAAATCTTTTTTACAGTCAAATGTTCATGCAATATTGAATGTATGGAGGTGGAAGTAATGCCCAAGGTGTCCTCTATCTCACGATATGTCACATGACGATCTTGCATTATCAGTTCATCATTTTGGACGACCTTCACGGAGTTCGTCGGCGACCGAACTACGACTACGATTGAATTCACTATACCAGCGATATAGTGTGGTTTTTGATGGTGCTTTATCGCCATACAAAGCACTGAGTTCATCGACACATTCTTGTTGCGATAGTCCACGTCGAAAGTTGTGAAAAATAATCCAACGAAACCATTCTCTTGAAATTTCCATTTTTTGGCCAAATTGATTTTCTTAACTCACTGTTATCAAAACAAATAGCACTTGTACATCAACAGACTGTCAGTACGTTTAAAAAAATGTCATACTTTATTATGGTGTTGCCAGATTTTAGCTATTGACATTAGTGTTGCCAGTTCCCGAAATATAAATAGTACCCTTCGTATATTTGTAACGCCTACATATATTTTTGTTGAATCTTTAATAAATCTTTAATCAGTTTTCTTCTACAGGTACTGCTGGTGTTGTTGCTATTTACCATACTTAATGAGGCCAAAATTATATTGCCGATCTCTATCGTCCAGAGTGCAATGCATATTAAAGATTAACGTATTAAGTACAATGAATATTGATCTCCGCCAACCACTGCAATTCTTAGTATTAAAGAATTTATTTTCTAAACTCATTTAACAACTGAATATGCTCATCAACCGTCCCATTATTATGCAAATAAGAAATACGAAGTCAAGAAGGTGAGCACATTGAAACGAATGTTTAAAGGCTAGAGTAAATGCTTATGTCCCACTCCTAACATTATAATTCCATTTCGCATTTAAATATTTTCCCATCTAGAAATGCCCTGAGATTATTATGGTAACTGATATTTGTAAGGCACCGGAAATACCGAGACTTTTCTGAAAAACACCGAACACTGATGTAATGTTTAAAAGTATTGCTCTGCTGTTTCATTTTTGATCAGTGCTGTCCAAGTCTTAAGGGAGACCTTTAATTTTATGTTCATTACAGGTTCATTAGTTTTGCACTAGGTTGGTTGGAACTGTTTTTGAGCATTTGATAAAGATCAGTATTCAGTCATTTTTTATAAACTTCAAAATATTGCTCCCTATGAATCATTCTTTGGTACTGCAACCTCGTTTAAATCAATGATAGGTCTGGTTCCCTATATATTTGCACTTCAGAAAGGAACATTATGAAGGATGCGACAGTTGATAGGGAATTAAAAGCCACGATTGGGAATGAAATCCCAAAAGGAATATTGTATGGGCAAGAAGGTCCTTCTTAAACTATTAGGATCGATTCTGATAATATCGGAGCTAAGTTTTCCTACACTTGCAACGAAATATTATATTCTTGAAGAAAAATTGTGATGGGTGTTAATATTAACTTTAACATGAATTCAACAAAACGAGCATTTCTGCGATTCTGTACTAAATTTTGTTTATATTTCCAAATACCCAGATCCAGGTGTAGGCAGGAGTATATGTGATATACATATAGTTACATATCACGTTCCAAATGTATTTTATTGAGCAAAATTATATTGTAATGAAGATCCTTTATATTTCATTTCCTTCTTCTAAGTCATAAAGTCCAACTACGCAGTGATTACTCTATTCAGACACAATTCGGTTGATTTTAAGTTTATTCAACATTAAGATGAGGCATGATTTGAATAGTCACTCACCAAGAAGAATCAGGCATCGTTTTCGGTGTTTTTGACTAAAATCGATTCCTTGTACGTTTACTTTTGTTCTTTATCTCGTCTAAGCAACTCTTTGATAGTTCCTGAGTCTTTTATTGTATACATTAAAACCGATTTTATTATTTCCGGGGTTGCTGGTATTGTTCCTGTATGGAGTCCTGCGTGGCTTCCAAACATAGTTTATATGCAATTTGGACCAAAACGATAATTGAAGGCTCCGTCAGAAAGGCCACTACAACTAGTGGTTACTCACTTCCACGAGAAAAGAATCTATATCTGCCATGATGGCAACTCACATCGAACTGTGTGTATCTCGAGAATCCTTGCTTTGTTTGAATTTTGGAATATGAATTTGTAAAAAGGAAATACAACCAATTCATATTCATCATTGTTACCAAATTTTGTGAAATTAAAATACATATTTATCGCTTAATAAATGAGAAGGTATCCGAGGCTTCACATTGCTCGTGTCAGTCAATTGAAATTTCTCTCCTCGTGGAGTTTTGATGTCGGAATGACATGTTTGGATTATAAAGGAGAAAGAACTACATTATTGAGGCCGCATGAACAGGAAATAAGAACGTTCAACAATGGATTGATTGCACAATAATTTACTTTACTATTCTTCTATTCGGATGAAGTCTTTCACTTTAGATAAACCGAAATTAATATTGTCATCGACGCCTTTTCTTTCAATTCTAAAAATTGTTCAGACTCATATTATGTAGGATTGAGGGAGTGATTTGTAAAATGTACGGAAATTGGGGAACAGAGAAATTTTAAATCATAATTTTATTCAAAATTAATGAAAGTTATTACCAAAATTATTGTCAACATTAGATTCAAATTTATGTAGTTATGAATCGACCAGGTAGCGAATACTCTCTGCACATGCGATGTCCACACTGCGGTGCCAGAATATACACCCGTGTGAGACATCGGCCCACAATAGTGACTCATCTGATGGCATTATTGATTTGTGTTCTGTAAGTAAAACACGTGATTACAAAAAATTCGGCTAGAATCAAACAAACAAATATACTGATATATTGACAAAATACATCACAATAAATCTGAGGATAATGCACTTAGAATTCCTTAATTAATTCCATTAAAATTGAAATCGACAACGACGCGTCTTTCACAAAAGTTATTAGAACTACGAATCGAAGCTTGTCAAATTTCTTAACAATTTCATATCTTGGACATTGTTTTCAAAAAGTAAATTCAGCATTATTCAAAAATTACTTTGTAAGAAAGCAAGTATTCAATGATTCTTCAAACACAACCGAAAAACATAATTGGGAAATGTCCTATAAATACATGTTGTTGGATTACTTAATGTAACTTAAGTCCTTGAATAGCTCATTTACACCGTTGTCTTCCACTTTAAGTTCTTCTTATGCCAGATGTGCGATATACTCGTATATTGTTTAGCCCACCGTCATCAAAGAACTCTTCGAAATGGAATTATTTTTGTATTTAATATGATTATTAATGATGAATTTTATCCTACAGGGGTTTCTGGTGTTGTTCCTGTTTACCGTACTGCATAAATTCGTGCATGGTTGCCGATCACTATTGTCCAGAGTGCAATGCATATTTAGGATCCACGAGTTGATTGCAATGAATACCAAATTCTGCTTACTTTCTACCGCTGGCTTTTGAAAGTAAAATCATAACTAATGTCATGTATAGACCACCGCTGGAATACCGAACCGAATCACGAGGAGGCAATGGTAAGATTGCTCTTCATCAACACGTCTTAATTACCTTGGCTGTTGTGCGAATAATATGTGTAATTACTGGACTTTTACTTCTTATTTCCAGTTGTGAACTTCAGATAAATAGTTTTTAAGGAGAGGAATGATCTTTATTTATCATCGTTACAGGAAATTGTGAGTTGTCTACTTGTGTTAATAAAATGTTAAAGTTTTTCACTTCAACTGCTTCCAGTGCAACGTGTTCACCAAACCGAATGGCCACAAGAATATGCTGTGAGAAGTGAAACATGTTCTTCTTAAAAAGTGTTGTGGACATGGCATAGTTCTGAAAAAGGATTTTCTGTAGCAATATCTTATAATTAATGTGTATTTCTACATTACAGGTTTTGTTGGTGGAGTTGGGGTCGTCATGATTTCTTGTCGCAACTGGTCATCAGAGTACACAAAATCGAACCGTTGGCATCTTCACTTTTCTACTTTGTTGTCATTATTTATTAAATTTAAAGTCTTTATTTTTGCGCTTTTGCGCATAACATGCTTGAAATGTACACTTAACACGTTACCGAAATGTAATCACTCTCAAGTTATCCTTTCTAAGTGTATTTTCTTATTAGTAATTGAAATTTTCTTCCACTGGGGAATTGCAAATTAAGTGGATGAGTGCAACCTTCGCAATAGAACATTTTGAAGTCAACATTTGGGAAAATTAGATATTAATTTATATTTTATAATCAGCCTTACCCGGCTTTAAACTTCTTCGGTGTTTCTTTACAACACACAAGGATAATAATATATCTTTATATGGTGGCTGATTAATAGTTCGCTATAAATAATTTTAAGAATTTTCTGAGGAATTGAAGTCAACTCTTAACGTGTCAAATTTAGCACAGTAAGCATAGTTGCAATGACAGAGATGTGAGTAGAATAACTTACAATTCCTAAGGACGAAACATAGATATTTATTTCTCTGAGCATATTCAGCATCAGTTTAAAGAAGAAAAAGGCTACATTCAGCATAATCCACTGATTATTTCTTTGGCTTGTTAATTCAGGATACTTGACAGCTGTTGTATAAAAACTATGGATCCCTTTTATGTATTCTTATATATTTCACCTGTTAGAGTTAGTTATCGCTTGTCTCAGAAATCGCCACTTTCGGTTGAGCCTTTACAGCTTATATGAAGAAGGAAAAACTTTGCCAAAAAAGCCATTCAAAAAAATGTATTTTCAAATGTTTGTTATACAGAAAATCGGTAGAACTATTGCTCTCAATAGTGACAATTAATAATGATGTTAGATTTCAACAAAGATTTTACTAATACCCAATGTGGGGACGAAGCCACAAGAGAACCTTTGGATCATATACTATGCCTATGCCCCGCAATATCGAAAACGCGCTTATCACATCTGGGAGCCACCTGGTTTGAAGGACTAGAAGAGGTCGCACAACTGGGAATAGTTTCGCTCTTAAGATTTGCTAAGAGCGTCTCTCTGTTTACCGATTCATAGTACAGCTCTTAAATAGATATCCATTTGGCACCGCCTTCATGGCCGGCCAGTCTAACCTAACTTAACCTTAGTAAACCCCACTAAAAAACCACCTGTAATAATGAAAAACTGGACTGCCTCAATAAAGTGGACACCATTTACCTAGAAAAGGCTTTCAGTACGAGCACGAGAACCCTGTTGGAGGTTCTATTTGTTTGGCTGAAGCCAATAGACACCTTTATTACGAAAGTGTTCGACATATGAAGAAAACGAAGTAACTTTTTTTATTCTAACTCCCCTTCTTCAGTGGTCAAGACTACAACATGAATTTTTACAAGTGAAGTAACAGAAAATGGGAATAGGAGTTCGATTTTCAATTATTTGAAAGAACGCCCACTCAAAAAGGGATTAAATACAAATGTGTGTTTGTTTTGAACCGTGTACAAGGGGGTCAGTGCTATTATGTTCCCACAATAGTTTATTTTCCTGGGGATAATGGTGTATTTTTAATCAAGATATCTTTCTATAGATTTCTTTAAAATTTGTGTGTGTGCTTTTGTAACTTTTCCATGATATTTTAATGGCGATCTCCTTTCATTCTTAGAGTCCAATCAAAACAATTACAATAGTGTAAAGTGTGTGAAGTCTGCCGCAATGAATTTAAGTTCAAAATACGTACACAGAATCTTGTCTAAAGATTACAATTATGCGCGTACCTGCACTCCTACGGATTTGATGTGTTTACGCTTTTGTTAAGTTTTCTATAAAAATCAACATTGAAAAGTAGAGCAATAAACCCTATATATTCTATAAAATATAGTAATTATTTACCAAGCCCACGCCCTTAAGAAACAAATGTAAAATTATTAATTGTTGATATAAGTAAATCCACTCATATACGGCAAAAGTCGGCAGTATCTGTGTGTATAGCATGTGTGAAAGTAGGCGTTGTCCCGCTCTGAAGCAGACTTCTTTCTCTACACTCATTTGGCTAACATTTTGCTATGTATGCGTATAATTACAAAATGGGTTATTGTTACTAGTTCACCCACAAGGAAAAATGTGTATGTTCCTGGTTTAACCACACATCATTGAAATGTTTTAATGATCTGTCAATGCCTAAAAGGGCACAATGCAATATAAAAAGACAATTGCGGCACTTTTCCTTTTCGATAGATAAAAAATAGGACAGCCAAAAATAGCAAATAGGAGTGGAGTATGGAGCAAAGACAATAAATACTCTTTGTATGGAGCAGCATCGTTATCAGTTGCGCGTGACAAGCTTTTGTTTTCCCCGCTCTGTCAATGAGAGCAAATATTAGTTGTCCATACTAAAATTACACCAACCATGTTGCAGCAACATGTTGCTTGAGCACCCTGGAAAGCTTTGACAACTTTGCGATTAAGAACTTTCTGTGCCCACCAACCACTCCCAGCGCTACACTCATACCAAACATACACACACGTACTCACTTAAGCATCCCTCAACAAATAGCAAATGTTCTTTGGTTTAACGCTCAAAACCGTTTTGAATTTTCAAAGTGCGACAGTCAAGTAGAGAAGCGCTGCCGAATTTGTGTCCAATACTCAAATAAATTAAACAAAGTGTTCAACGAGAGTTTGTCGCTTTTAAGTGTAGGTATGAAAAAGTACAAAAGTCAGCAAATATTTGTATGATTATTAAAAGAAAATAATTTAAAAGTTTCCATAAAATGCATGAACTATTTCTTAAAGTGTGAACCTTCCAGACATACTAAGATTCATCAACATACTAAGATTCATCAATATCAACTTATAAAGAATTAAGGATTGAAAATAACTGTGCAGTGTTTCAATTATGCAAATGTATTTTAGAAAATGTTTAAATAATGGAACTCAATATGAGAAGAAAGTTTTTGAAAATCAAAGTTTTGTCCATAAAGATACAACAAACGTCACAATCAACTTACTTTATTCATGTTCATATGTAAAGTTAACTTTGCCAAGTTGTATGAATGTAGCGCAGTCTACAGCCATATATACACAATTGTATAAATACGCAAACGCTCGTTTAATTTGAATTATTAAATGTCGTACTGACTACGACCCGGAGTCCGGATAATCTGTCTTACTTCAAATATGACAAAAATCAGATATTACAAAATAAGCAATCTACAATATTTAAATGAATATCTTATTTACTCAAACTTTGAAACGAATTCAGCTCTGAATAAGAACTTCCTGAGTTTTGATGCGTAAATTATATATGAAAAGGATATGCCATTTCCTGGAGAGTTTCCATTGAGAGTAAAGTTGTCTTTAAAAGTGTTCAGATGTAACCGTAATATGTCATAATATAAACATTGTAAAGTAAGATATCATATAAACATTCTCAAGTAAAGTTATACACGGATTAAACACATGATAGACGATTTCTTTCGATCGAATTTTACAGACCTAAAGAGTCTTCATGCTGTTTCATTGTAGTTTTTTCTCCCAAAAAACTTCAAAATAGGTGATATTGAATTGTGTTGAAGTGGACTTATGATGAAGCGCTGGGGTATGATTTGCAAACCGATATCCCATACCTTTAAACTATGCAAATTTACAACTTTCTAAACTTCTGTCAAAGCAACATGGGCATACTAAAAGGTTGTGGATGGGTTTCCTTAACGACTTGGCGAATTTGCCACTATTCAAATTGGCTTTTAAAGCAATATGTGTGTACTGAAAAGTTTATGTGATACCTATTACGTAGTTAAACCAACCACTTTGCAAATTGGCAAATTTCCAGACTAATTACTCATCAAATTAGCCAAATTTGCTGTCAAAGCAATTTCCCCACTCCCCCTCCTGAAACCTTTCTTATCTCTTTAATCTTTCTGCCTCATCTATTCAGGGTATAGTACCATGGTCCCTGTGACTGAGTGCTCTGTTTAAATCCAGCCCACCACATATCTATCTAATGTCTATGTATTGCAAATTCTTTGCAATGCCCACAGAACTATTTCATCGGTTACTTAGCACTATGCAACTTTTCAAACTTTTCAAATTTGCAGCTTTTCCAATCATTTTTCAATTCAACAACATAAATAGAAGAAAATTTATTGATATCAACAAAATAAACAAACCCGTGCCATGCAATACGCTTACGATTCCCATTTTATGAAGCACAGCGCAACGCCCTGATGAGCTCATACCCTACTTGAGTATTATATCCCAGTACAATCTGTAATCTTTTAATTGGACGCGTTCAAAGAGCATGTCTCCAAAATTAACAAACTAATTCAGAAGCATTTCGGTCGGATATCGCTACATTTGTTTATACAAGAAGCTGTTTGCAATTGTGCTAACGAAATGTATTTCTTTCATTTTTTTGTTGAATTTTTGTTGTATTTTTCTCAGCACTTGGGTGCGGGTTTCCATGACGTCATTAGACAGTAATGACTTTAGACATACAACAGATAGAGTCAGCAGTTGTTACATTGTGCTTAATTAAAAACTGAAAGTCTTTTTCCTGAGGTCTACCTTTGCATGTCCTTGGCAACCTGTTGTGTTGGTGTTGCGTGTGAACATAAAATGTAAATTAAGGAGTAGCAAATTATCACGAAAACTCAGCATACAATTTATTCTACAAGCATTACAATAACGGCGCAAATCATGCTCATATTGACCACACATATGCCAGAGTGTCCAACAACCACAGCACAATTAACACGAACTGAAGTCTTTACATTTATAAATTGATCAAAAACTTCCCTTATGTGCTGCTTATTTGGCATACAAATATACATCTATACAGATATGGAAACCATCCCTAGTCGTACTCACACATACAAACCACCCAGGACTTCTCTTCCAAGTCGCTGACGGGCGCCAAATGGCGCGCCTTCGGAAATTTAATAACTGTTTTGGTTTGCACTATCCTTGGCAATACCATTGACAGGAAAACAAACTTGGAGGATTTAAATGCGACTGAATATGTCTGGCGCTGTGAAATGGGGGGGGGACTTTTGGCGCCAACTTTATGTTGGTTGTTGCCAGCGCAATTGCTAACACGGTTGTTGGTGTTGTTTTGTTCGCTTGAATATAATTTAACATTAAAATTTTTGGTGATTTTTTGTACACTCGCTTCGTTTGCGAATATGTTAATTAATTAAAGTCAGACAGGGATAATGGACGTGATTTCAGACCATTAAGTCCAGCGTAGCACAAAGGAACAAAACAAGCATAATGGACTCGTCAATATTAAAGCCCATAATGTAAAGGATTTTTCGAATATAGTGTTAAAGAAGGGGTCTAGCAATGCTGAAGGCCCCAATTACCCTTTCACCAATTTGCTAATACACTGCATACTTTCAGTATTAGTTACTTATGCACATATGGGACAGTATTTTAGTAAACACCCTCAAACTTGAAAAGCTTTCATAGAAAATTTTTTTTTTATTTTTTTTATTATTATTTTTGATTATTTGTTTTAAGTTTACTTCAAGAATTTCATGAAAAATGTTCAGTTCACAACTTGAGGAACAAAATTATATTTAAACAGAAAAGTTATTTATAGAAAATATGCCTCACAAAATACCTAGAGACACTCATACAGATATGCACTATTCTCACGTATTTTGTTTTGATAATGCTATCAACGCACAGTTAAAAATATTTTATATTAATTCAATTAAATTTATATTTCTGGAGAGGAAACTTTAAAATATTAGTTTTTGTAATGGTTTATACAACAAAGCAATATGCAAACATGAAGTTAATGAAGCGATTTGGGCAGTCCCCTGATATATACATATGTATATAAACTACTCATTTGTAGGTATTTTACATTGGAACGGTAATAAAAATCTCTAAAGGATTAAAAAATGGTAGGTTGGTGGATACTAGGAGTATAGAGAGTAGGAGTATGGACGATACATTACTAACATACGAAAAAGCTATGGTCGGACTTTAGCAGAAAAAGTGAATGAAGCACTCAACTAAGCAATGTCATCTATGGTCTGAAAAAGTAAATAATTTCAAGCAGTTTTTCAGTTTAAATTAGTCCTTAAGATAAGCTTTGTCTGTCAAGAAATACAAGTTACCATTATATATACCACTCCATTAGATACTTTCACATTTTGAACAGAAGAGAAAGTAAGTAGGTAGGTTTGATGGATGTCCTAAGACTCGCTTAGGCCCGTTCGAGGCCCAATGTGGCACCTAGAGCTTTTTCCTACAACTGCGAGTCCTCCTTAAATCGTCCTGTAGAAGCCACTTTTGTTAGCTTCATCCGGGAAGCCTTCTAAATACTGTCAAGAAATGCGAATCCAAAAGCGGAGAACCTTTCTCTGTATAGAGCCATGCACCCACAGAGGAGGTTTTCTACTGGTTCCTCTTCCTCGACATCTTGACAGCTCCTACAAAAGACATCAGGGGAGAAGTGTATTACTTTTCATTAAATTTACGCTTTTTGTGGAGTGTCTGCGAAGAACAGACGCACTTAGTAGCTGTTGCATTAAGTAATTTCTTGCCCAGTTTTACACCTTAAACTTCAACATTGTTGTCGTATTCAAATGTTTGTAACCTCAGAGCCGTGATATAATATCTTACTTTGTCTCCTTCACAAAATGCTTTCATATAAAACTCGGTTAAAAGGCATTTACCTTGAAGAGAGTCATATTTATTCATTTGCTAGCAAACTGCACTGAACTGCGCTGTTCTACCTTGAAAGCATTTGGCGACGGATTTATTCTCATTTGTTTTTCCCACTCAGAATTTTGCTCAGTGTTTCATCTGATGTTTTTTTACCTATGCTTCGGTTTAATTGCGGCAAGCATATAAATCATTCCTATTTATATGATAGCATTAAATTATACGCCCCCAAATTCTATTTTGTGCAAATGACCAACAGTTTCAGGACTACGGAAAGGCTCTTTAGTATAGAATCAACGGACTTTGATTGCAGGTACCAATGTTGCCACACGTATTGCTCACCACTTACGCACTCTCCAAGCAAATTGCGTTGAATTGAAGATCAGAAGGAGAACGATGGATGGAGAATTGTGAAGTATTCACACCAGAGTCTTCACAAGAAGGGAATGAAAATTTGAAACTAAATGAAAATGTCAACTTTATGTGTTTTGCTTACACTCCCAGCTTTTCACTAATCAATCTAATGTAAATACTAATATATATATATATATATATATATATATATATATATATATATATATATATATATAATACGAGTATTTCGGTTCATATTTACACGTGAGCTTTTCATTACGAGGCCTCTTAATTTGATGAACTTCATCACCGTTGCTAACAAAGTTGGTGCTCCATGTAAAGCAAAGAAAACAATGTATGCACGTTTGTCTACGCCAACAATAGGTGAACCGCCGTTTTTGTTTATATTTACCTTTTCTGTTTAAATTATTTATTAAGATTCCACACGAGAGCTTTCTGGCATAAATTATAGTGTAGATAGAAGGCTTGTAGTATGTTCTTCTATGCTTTTCTTTTTATATTGTCTGTTACTGGCAAATGTTCTCATTTGAGAGCCAAATTTCGTTGCTATGGGCACAATGCACGATATCATAAATTAAGCAGCACGGGTGTTGCCAAATTTAGGATCTAACCGACAAATTAACTTAACTCGCGGTATGTACCCTACATTGTCACATGTGTGTGGGTGGAATAGTGGTACCACAGACAGATCAATTATATCTAACTTCTTATACCCTATCGATCCGAACTCCCTCAAAACTATCAAAGTGTCTTTCTATGAATTACTACGCCATCCTGCAGCGTGTACTCAAAAAGCATCGCTTTGAATTCCGGTAGCACAGAATTTAGGTACTCACACCATCTCCTACGCAGCATATACTGCTTCAGCTGCTTACAGTGGAGCATTAAAACGTGTATTTAATTAAGTACCCAAATCATCTGAGCGTTCGGACATTATTTTGCCAACCAAAGCAATTCTAAAGCCCATAATTTCATTGACATTGAAGCATATTCCAACGAGTTTCGGTATGCTGTGTTTATGGCTTACCCACAAACTGATAATGTTAGACATATAGTCGTATTTCGTAATAAAATTTAATTACCATATAGTTGCCCTTGATCTGGTTTTAGAACACGCTTCTATTGAATTAGTATGATAATAAATATTGTTGGTATTCTCATGAAGCACGACACAATTGTTCCGGAGTAAAATCGATTAAAATAAAAACTGTAATAAAATGCCACAAATGGAGATGCAAATGCACAGATACTGAATGTGCAACATGCAGCAACAATCAAGTTAATAGGGGTATTCACCAACTCTAGCCCCAGTTCATTAAAGGACTGTGCAATTAATGCAACCCCAAAGGCACGAAAATGTCATCAGAGTAATTGCGGTGCCCACAATTACGGGACAACACGTTTACGCTTTGTGCCTGGGAAAGGCATCAGCGTGGAAAATGATGTCAAGTGCACTGAAATGACGGGCAAGCGAGGGTAAATGCAATTAGCATTTAAGTAATGAGTTGCAAAATTAACTGATATATAGGGACAGTAATAATTTAGTTTAGAAATGTTTTTGTTGTTATTGTGTTTTCACTGAAACATGAATGATATTGTTTATTTTTTCCACACGGTTTTTTTTAACAAAAAACCCCTACAATTATAAAATAATAATTTAGGTTTTTAGGGCACAATATTTCCCATTGGCGCCAATCATTTTTATGGTTGTATTCAGAACAAAAATATAGATAAAACAGAAAAAACAAAACAAGGATTCTAAAAATAAAAAAAAAACTCTTTTTAATCATTTTAAAGGAGAATTCAAATTATTCAAAATTTTTTTATTAATCTGAAATCTAAAAAAATTAAATACGATTTTATTAATTAATAAATAACATAAATATTGACTAGCCATAGGTTAAACTTAAATTTTAAATATTAAATATATCCATAAATCAAACGAATTCATGTTCTTTGAAGTAAAATCATTTACTCCATTGTCATGTGAGCAAACAAATTTCTTTGGACATACTCGGTAACCAGCTGAGATCATAGCCAAAGCATAATTTCCATACCAGAGCCAGTCATAAATATTCATCATTCCTAGAATGCTTGTTTTCTTTTTTTATGCTCTTTCTCTGTTTTTGTTCTGAATAAAAACATAAAAAATGATTGCCGCCAACGGGAACACAGACATCGCTGAAGGTTATAACATAGAAAAACAGTTCACAGAAACCAAACAAAAATTAACAAAAAATTCACAACAAAAAACTTAATTATAGACTCAAAAAAAGCAACAACAAAAACCAAAATAAATAAAACAGAAACGCTGCGGCAGAACGCCAGCGCCGCCGTCTGGGCTTGTACAACAATTCTAATTACAAATGCTTGGAGAGCGTATCTTACGAGTATTGGCGCTTGAATATTGATTTGTCGTATGTGTGCGGGAGAGTCTACGCTTATACGGCAAAGCAATGTTCTAACAATGACACGTGTGTATTTTGTTTATAAACAAAGAGCTATAAAAGGGTGCGCTCCATAAGAGATCATACACAAAGTGATTGTGAGAGATAGGGAAGTAGTGAGGAGGGGGGTAGGTAGTGAGAGATAGAGACAGAGGGAGAAAGGAAGAGAGAGAGGGAGAGGGAGAGGTAGAGGGAGAGGGAGAGAGGGAGAGAGAGAAAGAGGGAGAGAGAGAAAGAGAAAGAGGGAGAGAGAGGAGGACAAAGAGAGAGAGAGAGAGAGAGGGGGACAAAGAGAGAGAGAGAGAGAGAGGGGGACAAAGAGAGAGAGAGAGAGAGAGGGACAGAGAGAGGGACAGAGAGAGAGAGAGAGAGAGAGAGGGAGGAAGAGATAGAATAGTCATATACAAAATATTAATCTAACCATTCTATCGTAATATAACTATAAAACTAGTATATCGTATTTCAGAATAGTCACGTCGTGCAAAAGCTAAACTAGCGCACTCCTTAGTTATGTTTTCCATTTATTCAACCTTGATTATATATGGCAGTGTGGTAGAATGGGAACTGCAAAGGGAAGCTACCAAATTACATCACATTTTTAATTGTATACGAAAAATATAGAATGTAGTAAAAAGAACTCCATTTCAAGGCTTTATTTAGCATAGTTAGAAAGAATCGATTTAGGTCACCGTTATGCACCGTTTTGTTCGATAACTTGTTGTCATTTTTAATTTAATTTCATTATGCCTCTCTCATAGAAACTCTTGTCCCTATTGGGACAGTCGATATTTACAAGCTTCTCTTGAGGCGAATGTTTCACCAGCGAAATTATTCGCCATAGACAGGAACAGGTGGTAATCACTTGGTGCTAGGTCCGGACCATAGTAACCTCCCGTCCAAGCTCTCTGAGCTTCTGGCGAGTCACTATCGAAATGGGTTGATTTTGTTCCGATTCAGCGGGGATTCGCCGAAGGAAATTCGGTCCGTGTGACACCCATACGAGTACATCGAGCTTCTTTTTGTATCCAGCCATATTCAAGTGGTTCCAAACAGTTTTTTGTGCAATGTTTAGCTCCTGGGCAATCGAAAGAGTGCTTACATGATGGTCGGACTGAACAATTTCCATGATTTTATCGACATTTTCGGCAATTGGCCTTGCATAACGTGGTACTTGAGCGTGATCTTTGACTTCAAAATTACCGGAACGGAATCAACAAATCCAAAATTACACATGATTGACTGTTACAGTATCAGGACCATTACCACACTATTCACATTTTCAGCCGCCTTTATTGAAAAAAACTGTACAATATGGCGTATTATCTCCTTGCTGGTGTACATCTTTGACGCGGGCTCTAAACAAAACCTAGTTAAGTAAGCACAAAACCAGCTGAGAAGTTTTTTAGCACTAAATTTTATATTTCTAACGCCATCTAGCGTAACCCGATCGCACATGTACAACGCGAGATACATATTCGGAAGCCAGCTATTGGAAAAAATAATGGATTTCTTTTTACTACACCTATTATAAACAAGAATTGTGAAACACTATTTATACGAAGAAGACGACATTGTAGACTCAACTACCATATGAACAAGTTGGGTATATCTTCAGATGCCTTATGTCGATTCTGTGGAGAAAGTGACGAAACATCACTGCACCTGATCACAGACTGCGGACCATTGGCACACAAAAGACACAGGTGTTTTGGAGAATATATCTTAGATATGAGCAAGATTCCTTGACTTGACTTCTCCAAAATATATGAATTCCTGTCGGGAATTAACCTGACAGAAGATTTATAGATGAGACTATCCTCATCTTTCAAATAAATAGGGGCATCACAATAGATCTTTCAGGTCGCAGTGTATAACACCCTTAAATATATCTATCTATCTATACGAAGAAAGGTTGATATATATATATTTATTTGTTATAACTCTCACTTTAATTAATTCTGTGGGCAAAGATTTGAAAGAAAGCTTTCGAATCGATGAGATCAAGATATAAACTATTATCTAGGCAGAATGATAACCCTCAAATGAACGAATATGGGTCTATCAAGCTTTCCACTTAACCATAGAGGCTAACTCAGCCACCGATATAAACATTGGCATATGCACACGATCACAGGGGGATCCAGACATTGGAGCAGCTCAACTGTATATATATGTATATATTCCCCTACAACGCGAAACCTCAATTTTGCTATAGTCTTTTAATTATTTTTATAGATAGTGAAGCTTTAGTTACAATTTTATTTTTTTTTATTTGATTCTATTTAGAAATTTACGTTTAATTTCGCAAAACGAAGTTAGAATAGAAAAACTATATTACCATTTATAGAATTTATCAGCAATTTCACGCATTTCCTTATTTTCTTATTTTCAGGATATCGTTTTATTATTTGAAGTACTTCAAAACAGCGAATAAGTCATGTCTACCGCTGTGGGACCCGAACCAAGCACTCTTGTCTGTCCAAGCTGCCGCCAGACAGTTACATCTAATATCCAGTACAAGGCCTCAACTAAAACGCACATCATTGCATTGATCTTGTGTCTTTTTGTGTAAGTTTAAATTTCTCTTACTATCAGCTACCAATGTAGTACTGTAGTACCTCAATTCAAAACTCCCACTTCAATTGAATAATAATCATAAATCCAAAATAAAATAAATCATTTCCATTTACCTTTGCACAGATGCTGGCCGTGCGCCTGCTGCCTGTACTGCACCAAATGTGCGCGCAATGCCGAGCACTACTGCCCATCGTGCAACGCCTTTCTGGGAGTCTACGAGCGTTAATGTAGGTCTTGGTCCGCATTTCCGGCACACATTTTATTGCAACACGATTATACGAGTACTTGTCAATATTCCGCTGCCACATCACCAAAAAACTGCTGCTGCTTCAGTGCATTTGTATTTTATTCTTATTAATCGTATATTGCATTCGTTGACTACACGCCAGTGTAATCCAATTGGAATGCATACTTTATTAAATATAATTTAAATGTGTATAAATGAAACATAAAAAGTCCTTAATATATTATTTACTTTATGATTATTCAAGTGCCCCATGAAATATTTTGAGAGTATTCAAAACAATTGAATTGAAATCATTGCAATGGAACGTAATTACCTCAAAGTCCTCTATGAAAGAGTCCATCTAGCACAACTATATCTTTAGATATAACAATTATATATATTTGTATAAATCTACTTGTATCTTGCATTTATTTTTAATAAATTTTTAATTCCTTAAAAAAAATATTTTAATTCTGTTTGATTTTTGTGTGATGGAATCTAAATTAGAACAATATGAATGCATGTGGGGTCTTACGTACCCGAATTACATGCTAAGTTATGACTTTATGAAGGTAAGTCCGTGCCCATATTACACTGTTATTACATTTGGCACATCGCGGGTTCGAACCCCGTTCAACTCATGGTACACTACGAGACATCATGGTATTCTATGACGGGGTAGTCAAAATAATATATTAAATATATATAGTACATACTCGTACATGTGTATACTTTCTATATCTAAGATAAGTTTCATAAAAATTGTTCACTCAAAAATACTGATCAGAGAAAATATCAGTTGATACAGAATCGATATGTACGACTAATTATTTAGTTCCTACATTCTCATAATACATATTACTTTAGTCAGAACATCGTTTTAAAGTTGTCATCTTCTGCTTCTAGATGAGTTTATACAAAAGCAAATAAGACCTTCCCCAAAGAAGTATTACCACATTACAACGCAAACATAAAAATACAAACAGTTCTAACAATAACAAAGAACATAAAACCTTAAACTTTAAATTCGATCAGAAAAGTTCGAGTACTAGAATTAAATATGTCAATAATCAGAAATAATGGCACGAACTACAGAGTAGAACACTTCAGGATATTAAAAAGATTCGCTATTTACCTGGCTCTAAGTGGATATGCCAACAAGAAGCATCGAGCACTAATTTCGTTCCTTGTTTAAAGAGTAAGGTATTAAAGAGGCGTCAAACGGAAGGTTTTAAGACCGGAGCCAATTCCAATTCCTGCAAAGACGAAAACGGGAATTTAGTGACGGATGTCCAGAGCGTACTCACGTTATGGAAGGAACACTTCTCGAAGCTGCTGAATGGCGACAGCGCTAATGATAGCAATGAAAATGAACCCGACCCTACAATTGCTGACGACGAACATGAAGTAGCGCCCCCCGACTATGACTAGGTCTTGCTAGTTATTAGGCGGCTCAAAAACAACAAAGCCGCCGGAGCTGATGGTATACCAGCGGAGCTATTCAAGGCTGGCGGCGATGAGCTCACGAAACGCATGCACCAGCTCATCTGCAAAATATGGTCGGAGGAATGCATGCCTAGCAACTGGAACTTAAGTGTGCTCTGCCCAATCCACAAGAAGGGTGATCCGGCAATCTGTGCCAACTACCGCGGGATCAGCCTTCTGAACATCGCATATAAGGTCCTGTCGAGCGTACTCTGTGAAAGGCTGAAGCCCATCGCCAATGAACTGATTGGGCCTTATCAGTGTGGCTTCAGACCTGGTAAAGGCACCATTGACAAAATGTTCACACTACGCCAAATCCTGGAGAAACCCCTGGAGAAGCAGATTGGCATACACCACCTTTTCGTCGATTTCAAAGCCGCATTCGACAGCACCGTAAGGAGTCATCTGTACGCCGCTATGTCTGAATTTGGCGTCCCTGCTAAGCTAATTCGGCTGTGCAAAATGACGCTAAGCACCACCACTGGCTCAGTTAAAATCGGTAATGACTTGTCCGAGCCGTTTGTTACTGAGCGAGGATTCAGACAATGTGACTCCTTATCGTGTGTTTTCTTCAATCTAATGTTGGAAAAAATCGTACGTGCAGCAGGTCTAAATCGCACAGGCACTATCTTCCACAAGAGTGTCATGTTACTGGCGTATGCTGATGATATTGACATCATTGGCCATAGCAGTCGCGCCGTGAGTGCTGCATTTTCCGGCTTGGAGAGAGAAGCGAGGCGAGTGGGTTTAGCGGTGAACGAGGACAAACCGAAGTACTTGGTGTCAACACACAAAGAGTCTCAGCGTCTTGGACACCACGTCACTGTTGGCGACTACAACTTTGAAGTTGTGAAGGATTTCGTTTATCTGGGAACCAGCATCAACACCACGAACGTTGTCAGCAAGGAGATCAAGCGAAGAATCACTCTTGCCAACAGGTGTTACTTTGGGCTCAGTAGGCAATTGAGAAGCAGAGCCCTCTCTCGACGAACAAAAATTACGCTCTACAAAGCCCTCATCCTTCCCGTCCTGCTTTATGGTGCCGAAACCTGGACGATGACAAACAACGCTGAGCGAGCTTTGGGGGCGTTCGAGAGAAAAGTTCTTCGAAGGATCTATGGTCCTATATGCGTCTGCGGAGAGTATCGAATCAGATGGAACAACGAGCTGTATGAGCTGTACGCCGACATTGATATAGTTCAGCGCATTAAAACACAGCGGCTGCGCTGGCTGGGACATGTTGAGCGAATGGATGAAAGTGCTCCGGCGAAAAAAGTATTTGAATCGATCCCGCCGGGTGGCGAACGCAGGAGGGGGAGACCACCACTACGTTGGAAGGACCAAGTTCAAGAGGACTTGGCTGCACTTGGTGTTTCCAATTGGCGCCAGCGTGCGTGAAGCAGAGACGACTGGCGAAGGCTAATAACGCGGCAATGATCAGAAATGGTTGTACGCCAATTATGATGATGATTAAAGAGGCGTAGCTCGACTATTTTCTCGCCAGGCTACAAAGGTTACTAATGCGATCATTTTCGGCTGCCCTGTAAAATCCCGGAACAAGCAGTCAATCTTAGACTTCCAGTTCCTGAGGAAGAAGGAGTTAACAAAGATAAGTCTGTCTCATTTACTTCGCTATATTTGATATGTTCTGGAAGAATATAAGAGGGCTTACACACATAACTCATGGTAACTTCGTTAATAGTAAAAAGTGATGGTAATACAGAATGGAACTCAGCGGTCCTTAATGCCTAAGCATCCTTTCCTGCCATACTCTTAGCTACTCCTATTAAAATCAATTAACGACAATGAAATGTATGTACCAGTGCCTTAGTTAAATAAATGGATTTGTGATTGCTAAGAAAGCGCCTGAGGCAATGCCCATTAATTAATAGATGGCAAAAAATCATTTGGAGAATAAACCAAACAATGAAATTGTGCGACTCAGTATTTTTTGTGTACGCACAATTTTACAAACACTCATTGACAACCACGGTTGGAATTGATTTCAATAGATATGATTTTTGAAGTCTTATACCACAGGCAACGTAGTCATACGTAGTCATGACTACGTTGTCTGTGCTTATACTATCCGAAGATATTTACGAGTACATACCATAATTCATTATAAGTTCATAGTTAGGTTTAAGTAGCTGTCAAGAGCATGGATACTCGGCCACAAGACACATTTAGGCCATGCACATGCCCATTATGAGATCACAACTTAGGGGATAAAAAGTGTACTTCCTTTGAATCTGTATGGAACCTTACTTCAGCCATTTTGAAAGTAGGACGAGTCTGAACTAGTATTTTATATTGATTGATTTGAGATCATCCAGGCCATTAAAGAGGGGCCAACCTGCCTGTGTCTGGACAGTCCGAACAGTGACAGTGTAGATGGACAACCGTATCTTCCTCATCCTCTTCTGACAAGAGCCCCGCACATCGAGGCCCATCCTGGTGGCACGGCATGGAAATTAACTCTTTAGTGGGTGGGAAATCAAAAGAAAGGCATAGCAGTATATTTGCGTTGCAAATAGGCCACACTTTGTTGGCCTGCTCGAGGAAGCTAGAAATAATATAGAGGTATTCCCGCTGTGTGGGTGCAACTGATGTCAGTTAATATTGGGCAACGTCTAGGAGTTCATCTGCAATATAGCCGGCAGAAATCTGTCCGTTCAGCATAGCGAGTCCATATGCTGAACGTATTGAGTCTCGTCGCTTGCTGAGATCGTGCCATCTGCTTACCAAAGAGCACAACGGGGAGAAGGGATGGACTTGATCTGAAGACCCCGGCTGTAATACATGCCGCCGATCTAGGTACGCAGTCTATTGATTTGAACTCCTTTGTTGAGAACCATCCACCAGAAAAATGCGCCGTAGAAGCGTATGAGTCTGACTGATAACCGCTAAAAAGTTTGAAAACATAATTATCGGTTTCGAACCCCATTTACTAACGATTGCTCTCTTGCAGGAGAAAAGTGCTACTGTAGCTGCTCGAGCGTGTTACACTTCCAGTTTAACTTTCCTTCAAGCCAGAGTATACAGAGTAAAGAAACTTAAACGTCAAACGGCAAAGCAGCGAAATAAAGTAGACGGACGTTGTACATGAATCCACTGAAAATCGTGTTGAATCCACTCAGAATCGTGGTGAATCCACTCAAAATCGTGGTGTGTCCGCTGGCAGCGGAAAAGAGTTTATTTTCTCTGTGTTCTCTGCCTCGAGCTCACGTCCCAGATATCTTATCTGTGCTTTAGTGTCCAGTCTAGTGCCATTCCACTAGGGTGCACTGAATTCATTCTAAATTCAAGGGAATTTTCATTGAGATTAGCTATAAACTGCCCACTTTACAAGCTTTAATGCAACAGCAACTTTATAAACTTGAATACGACTGCCAACTTTATAAACTTTAATTCGACTGCCAACTTTATAAACGTTAATTCGATCATCACACCCCATACGCTTAATATCAATAGAGTCAACTTGAATATTCCAAAGTTATGAGGTGTATCACTAATCTTATGTTTAATTAATATTAATTTTTATTGTATTTTAAAACAAATTTTTCCTCTTTCTTCGAGTATATTAATTCCCAAACTTTGTAGAAGAAACCAATGAACAAAATTCCTTTGGAAACAAGTAGAATATATTCTTGTGTATACAAGGTACACAATTGTGAATGAGTACTTAACAAGCCATTTTTAATTAATTAAATGGACAATTGATTGACATTCGGGTAAATTGCGTACGATACAAGACGCTAGTGATACAAATGGAAGCAATTAAAAACGAAGCGTCTGATGCTTGTAATGAGAAACCCATTGTAGGGGAATTTTGCTTAATTGTTTTAGAAAAACAATAAAAGCACTAAGCATGAATCAGGCAACAGCTGGAAATATAATTCCCTACAGAAGTAGCACCGTCGGTGACTCATTGGAGTGGAGGAAAAGTTATTAGCAAAACACAAGAGCCATTAGATCTGAAGAGATAAGATAGAAAAGGGAAAACCAAAGTCCATGGCCAATGAAAATTAAACATACCAGCAAATCGCAACAGACCTTCTTAGTATAGAGGCGGAAGCCATAATTAACAACATTCAGATACGATAACGAATTAGTCATTTGGGATTGATTAGGACTATTTTCAGAAACTATATAAAACTTATCATTGTGAGGTGTAAAATGTGATAACAGGGAAAATTTATTGTTTTATTTAAGTCGGAATAAAACCTTGAAGAAGGTGTGTAATATATTCTGCTAAAGGAATGATAATGACCATAATAAAAAAATATGTTGTTTCTTATATTATTTACACTGTAAATAGTCGTAAGTTGTTTTCTGTTAATTGAACAATATAATAACTGCATGAAAATATATGAACTAATGTTACTCAGTACTGGCTCATCGAGTTTCCTAATGCCTGACTGAACAATTTTAAATTATTAAAGTAGTTTTGTTATTTTAAACATTTCAGATTGGACAAAATTCAATTACATTCATTCAATAAATCAAGAGGATAATTTTAAATCCATTTCGATGAATTTCCAGCCTTGAATTTTCATCAATATGATTATACCCAATACCCTTAAAAAGGGAACATAAGGGGCCATACTAAATTTGTGAGCAGGTTTTCAACTACCAGAAGGAGCCGTGGACATACTCGAATATACGAGTACATAACTGAAACAGAATCACTTTCTGATCAATTGTCCGTTTGTCTGTCCGTCTGCGGCCTTATTTTCTTGCCTTGTCTTCCTCACCGGTAGAGAATTGTTAATGAAACTTTCGAAAAATGTAGTTTGGACCAAAATACAGCACCAGATAGTTAGATTCTATAGGAGCCCATTTGAGCACCGTCAACGATCCATGGTGTCACACCTGTCAAAATAAAGCAGTGTGAAATCAAGTAACCTACAAAAGCTCACTGTTCAAGTCGCTGTGCTATTCCATATATTTTGTATAGATTGTTTTCATAGATCGACCGCAATTTTAAAAATTTCCAGTTTATAGTGGGAGGATCAAATATACGAGAGGAGATCACAGAATACAAACGATAGCTTTTGCACTAGTGAAGCTCGAAGATGATATTTTGTGCAAGCGTTTGGGTGAAGAACAAATACAACCGGAAAGGGAAGGATTTGAATTCCTATAGATTTTTCGCATAAACATAACAGAAATAGCTGAATGAATGGAAAGTGGCATTGTCTGAGTAGCTCTGTTTTACTTCGTGTATATCGCAATTTGCCTAAATTCACATATTTCATTGATCTTCACACATTAGAAGATTACCTTTGAAAATATCAGCTCGTACAACACTATTGAAAGCTTCACAAGAAATATTTTGACTGAAAATTTGTATATCCCTAAAGGGCAAAAGGAGTACACAAAGTTTATGCGGTTGAGCTGTTTTTCACCTACCAAAGGGAGGTGTGGCATATATACATATATCAGAATCACTTTCTTAGCAATTTTTATTTTATCCGTCCGACCGTCAGGGGCCACTTGTCTTCCACAGCGTTAGAGATATCTTAATGAAACTTTTCAAAAGTATAGTCTGAACCAAAATACAGAACAAGATAGCTAGATTATATAAGATCCCATTTGACAACGACAACGCCTACCTCCCATATATGCAATTTTTTTTAGCTATCATAACTTCACTCCAATTGATGTAATAGTTACGCCAGTTACGTAGATGTGGGCCCCACTTAACACTGTGGGTGGTGTATATATACTGACACGCCCACTATTAACACATACTCGTATTCATATCATAAGATTTACGTATGAAATTTTATAGAAGCAGCATGTGGACATTATAAATCCACCTGCAAGATATGGGGTTAATCAGATAAAGAACACGGCCACTTTCCATATAAGTCGCTTTCAAGACTAAAATTACAATTAGACTAGCGCTCCTCATATTGATGATATATGAATAAAAATTGGCAGTAATGTACATTGGGTCCATACTCGTGCTTGAGGGTGAGATACTGCTAATGCCACAACCAAAAGTAAACAAATATCATTACTAGGTTCATGTAAAAGATTCATCAACGCAATGTCACACAATAGTTCAGCAGGGCGGATTATTTTGACAGCCACGCCCACTATTTACACATTTTTATAACTTATGACCTATACAATATGTTTTGGCGAAATTTTATATGAATACATACGTATATTGACGCTTCAAGGCCATACACAAGAAGTGGGTCGATCAGATAAAGAACACGCCTCCCTCCCATATAATCAACTTTGGGGACTCATCTTAAATTACCCTATCTGTGTTTCTAATTGGTAGCAAAATATGGGGAGGTTATTACATTTGCCACGTCCACAATTGACCAATATTTATTTCTGGGGCCCTATGCAAGATTCATCGACGAAGCTCAGAGTGCTAGTATAAAACATAAAACAAAAAGTGAGCGGCAAATTTTGAGACCCACCTCTCCATTGATACATGTTTAAAACTTAGGACCTAACCCAATTTGTTGGATCAAATTTTGTATGAATCTGTATATTGCCGTCGCAAAGCCATTCACAAGAAATGGGGACGATCATATAAAGGCGACGCCTCTCTCCAATATAATCAACTCAAAGTACCCTATCGAAAATTACCGTAGGTATGTTCCTAATGATGATTTATGAATAAAACATCTCCATTATTTAGCTCGCACGCACAGAGAAAGGTAAAGGGTACTTCGAAGTCGGTCGAACTCGACCTCAGACTTCTTTACTCGTTTTATCCATTTTTATTATTATTATTATTATATTATTCCTTACACCATAATTAATTATGAGTGCAAGGTGCAAGCTACAGAGGCTTTCGACTCGAAGAGAAAAAGATTTTATAGAAAGAAGCATTTTGGAGACCAAGCCCGTGGCAGGATCTGAACCTACGAGCCTCGGGGTGTGAGTCTAGCATGCTTACCACTAGACCACAGAGGGCGGCTTATCCCTTTTTATTTGCAATTTTTACATACAAAATTATGCCGGTATTTGTATCTCCCTTTTCATACAAATGAATGTTTTTCCAATCATGATCTGAGATCATACGCCTATCATGAAGAAAGCTGCAACATCTTTCTACCAATAATCTATCAGCAATCGGGGTCTGCTGGAGCTTTTTGAAACAACATGTTGCCCATATTCACGTAGAAACATGCCCACTGTTTTAAATAGGTGCCAGCAACATTTCGAAATGTGGTGGTATGGTGGTATTCTAATGGAAAAGCTTTTCTGCCTGACGCTTCTCTTTCTGGAGTTTGTAACCTAACTCAAAGAGTATTTACGTTGTATATTGTCCAAAGACAATATACTCTTTGTATTGTCTTTGCCTAAATAACACAGCGAAAGTTCAGAATGGAGGAGTACCGAAATATTTGAAAAATTTTCGAATCAGTATCAGAAGAAGAACGCTGCTGGTTGTTTAGTTGTGATTAAGTAGCGCATAGTGTTGGTGGTTTAAACAAGTTTCTGAACGAAACGCTTCAATTTTCAAGTTGAA
The DNA here is from genome assembly GCA_920105625.2 of Clusia tigrina. Classification (NCBI taxonomy): domain Eukaryota; kingdom Metazoa; phylum Arthropoda; class Insecta; order Diptera; family Clusiidae; genus Clusia; species Clusia tigrina. Next base: position 423,111,363 of record OV050030.1, read on the forward strand.
CCAAATTCAATTAAATTTTGTTTGTTTTTTTACGCAAAACAAAAAGAAAATAAAAAGCAAAATGTCATCAAAGCAAGAAATGGGCATGTATCCAGCAACAGAACATTTGCCAGGAGCACCGCCGCTTTATGACGAAGCCACAGCAGGACCGATGCCAGGCGGCTACGCCGTTGGGGTACCACAGCAGCCTCCACAACAAGTGTTTGTTGTACAAAGTTAGTATCAATAAGAAAAGAAAAGCAAACACAAAACAAACAGACGAAAATTTCGAGTACGCGGCACATTTGAACACATTTTTGTTGATAACGCATTTAGTAAAAATGTTCACTTTTGACCTGATAAATCGTTTTTACAGTTTTTTCCATGGGTTTTTTCACTTATGCGATTGTGCCATGTATTCATATTGATTGCACTTAAATTGATTGTGGTGAAAGATGTATTAATGTAAACAAACTTATTCTCATGCAGATCCCTTGCCAGCTAATTTGGGTCCCAGGCCCGTCACAATGAAATGTCCTTCGTGCAATGCCACACAAACGTCGAAAATTTGCTACGAAAGCAGCATGAAGACTCACCTGATTGCAACCATTTTGTGCGTTACTACGTAAGTATCAGCGATATTTTGAAATTAATAGCATTGAGCCTTAATTTGTTTTATTTTGGTACAGTTGCTGCTGCTGCTGCATTCCATACATGATTAACTCTTGCAAGAACACCAATCATTTGTGCTCCCAATGTGGCGCCTACTTGGGTAGTTACGCCAATTAAGAACTCGACTAGCGAAGCCGAATTCCTAAGTCGCAAAAGGCTATAATACATATTACAATATCATTAGCATGATTTCTTAGTGAGAGTAAAACTTATCATAACCAACTTGTATTGTCACTTTACAATATTTATATAGTCATTAAGAGTTAAAGAACACTTCATACCAATAATAATCCATGATTTAATGCGAATTATCGTTAATCGTTCTCCAATATCTATGTGTGTATATGTTAAATGCAACAATAAAGGCTTCACTTTAATATCATAATTATATTTGTTTTGTTATTCAGAGAGGAGGCAGTAGATGAGCACAAGTGGGGGTAGGTTTGTAAGACGGCGGCTGGTAACTTTCACCTTTGATATCATAGAAATTTGCTCTGACCTATTCGCGTGTCGACCTAATTATTGTACTTGTATACACATTTTGATGAAGCTGTCGAGGAGAGTACTTGCAAACACCAACAACCAAAGAGTATAAATATCATAAATTACCCCTTTGCTGAAACGCATCAAACGTCAGAGATTCGCTTCTTAGAGTGGAGATGCCCACAACAGGAAGCATCACAACATTTGGAGCTGTTGGAGTTGTGTTGGATATATGAAACCGGAAAGGGATGATGTGTTTGATGTATGAAACCGGAAAGGGATGATGTGTTTGCTGTATGAAACCGGAAAGGGATGAAAGAGCCACCGGCTGGAGGCGGTTGTCTTGGTACACGATTGCATTGAGGCGGCATTTGGTGGAAGAAAAATGTAATGCCTATATAGGCACGACGTCAATTAGGATTAGAACTGGATTAGCGAAATTGAACTTCTATGTCACGATAGGGTATATTATCATTAGGGGTTTTTATTACTAGGAATAAAAGTTATGATAAGTCACTGTTGCCAAATTATTTTCATATTTGATTCTTTTTTATCACAATAATAATAATTTAATGCGTCTTATAGTTAATTGTTCAATGCAATAATTAAAGGCTTCATTCAATTTATTTCCTTGCTTGTTTGTTAAGAGAAGAGGCAGCAGGCGAGGCAAAAAGGGCTAGGTTGGCAATACGGTTGTGATAACATCCACCTTTGGTATCACTGAAATTTGCACTTTGGTATAGTGATGGGTCGACCTAATTGTTGCACTTGTGCACGCACTTTGATGACGCTTTCGCAGCGAGTCATTGACTTATCTCAATACCAATGAGTACAGGTTGCAGCTACACCCTTGCCACAACGCATGAAGCAACGTCAGTGCTTCGTTTCCTAGAGCGGTGATGGACAGAGCAAGCATCACAACAATCCATTCGTCGACACGTTCTTTTTGATGTATGCAGCTCGAAATCAATCAAAGAGCCAACGGCTGGGCGTCATTGTCTTCGAAAACGAACTAAGTAAGGCGTCAATTTGTGAAGGAATAAAAGGGCGCCCATATGCAAGCATAACTGTAGTCATCATAGATAAATAAGGACTAGAAGTGCAGCGAGCGAGGAAGAAATAATTCTAATTTCACAATTGCTGTGGTGAAATTGAAACCAGCCGCTTTGTTGTCGAATTGTTCACACGACTTGTTCATACGATTGAGAAAGCGCAGCCCACAGCTGCAAAAACCTGTCTAAGAATACCAAAATTTCTGAGAAAACTTTACAGCACCAGACGAGTTAAGTCAATTTGTCAATTTCATTGTTTTTTCGATTGAAAAGATATAAAATTGCAATATGTGTTAAGTAAATTGTAAATACTGCCCAAGTATATTATTAAACCAGTATAACGGGCTGCATTTGGGCTGGTATGACTACAAGACACCCTTTTCCCCTAGTATAATTGATCATACTACGCCCGTAGAAATAAAGTGGGCGTACAAATGAAACCATGGCAACATTGGTTAACTTAATACTAAGCATTTCTTTTAACAGACATGTTTGGACATGTCTTGTGCACATCTCACGCTATGCATATAAGTCAAAGTTATGCATATAGGAGTTTGGCTCTGTAGTTAATACACCCATTTTTTGTTTAGAGTTTCACAATGACACTAATCCACTATGTAAGAGAGGTCATTGATATATGTTATGCACAAAGTTGTGAAGGAACCAGTTAAAAAATTGTGTGAATTGTAGACATGGAAGTCGAAGCATTGCTACTATATTTAGCACCCAGTATCCAAGTAGTATCCAAGTAGTATCGATGCAAGTGGTATATGCTAGTAGTATCCCAGTAGTATCGGTGCAAGTAGTCACCGAACAGCAGTGGCACTACAATCGGTCACGTGTCTTTTGACATAAAAATCCCTCTCCAAAAATTGTTGCTGGGTGCGCCCCTGTGCCACATTATTTTATTCCAACGAAGGTCGGGCAACACCGCTTAGCGGTATTTGTCACGGCAAGCGATGGCGAGTGTCATAACAGGTTGTTTTTCGCATTCATTGAATTGTTTTTATTCTAGTTTTTGCCCTATATACAATTTCTTCTGTTTGTGCAGATTTTGTGCTGGTTTTTTATGTTTGATATTCAATTTTTGTTTCAATGGTATGAATCTGTTCTAGATTGTGGGTGACAGGAACAGGCTCTTCGGAAAAGGGGGGAGGCGGGCAATTAATTAATTAAATAGTCTTGGGTGTTTATTGTAAGCTTAAAGGAATAAGCCCAAAATGCGGAAATTACCACGTAAAGAAATTATCCTCCTTTAATTAATTAAAATTCAAACATTAAATTATAATATTTTGCTCCTTCGATTATCAGGCCTCAACGCCTATGTGTATATCGATATGGTTCTAAATTAATATTCAAACATTAAAATAATACTTTTTCCTCTTCGTCAAATCATCGTTTGTTTTTTTCTATTTGCTACATATCCCAACAACCAACAACTTTGTGATTCCTACGCCTCAACCGTGGTAATATTACCCAAAAACAGCAAACACCCAAAGACAGCCTCACAAGCTCGTGGTACCGCTACATTGCGATAATTCACTTTTATGGATTTCCTTTCATAGTGACCAACTACTGAATTGTTCAGTATCCTTACTTGCGCTTCTATACCGGGATTGAATATTGTATGAAGTCTCCAAATAACTGATGTCGCACAAACGTGAAATCCCACCAAATTAGTACAGAAAAATTATAATTCCAGTTCACCCTCTTTCATGGGAATTTATGCACAACTGGTTTTCTTAAATTCACAGAAATATTTTCTTCTCAACTAATTAATTTACGCAAATAACAACGCAGTGAAAGCTCAGTTGAAGATTATGAGGCACTGTTACTAAACACCAAGTTGATGCATTTGCATTTCATAACAACTGCAATCGGAAGATTCATAATTTTAATTTTGATTTCTTTCTGCTCGGAGCGACTGGCAACACCACTTGATAAATAATAAATACTTGTGTAGACATAGTCTACATTTCTACTCCCAAGACACCATATTGATGCGAGTTTCAATTCATATCAGCACAATATACACACAAGTTGGAAATTCGAATTGTCATGGCAGAAATACAACCGCTTCATTTTAATGGATACCGAGAAATCGCTCAGCGCAGGCAAACGATTAGAAGAAGCAGTAAAGATCCAGTTGCTCTGGTGAACTATATTTATTTATTTGATAATATAAACAAACATATGCCTCTTTGAATGGGAATGTAAGAGTGTGCGATTTAGAGCTATTAAAATCATAAACAAAGACCTTTCAAGAAGCTTCATAGTGCTGAATAATTGAATGTCATTTCGCAGCTGATCATATTCCAATATTTATGTCCATTTACAAAGAGCAAATTTTTTGTTGTAATAATTTCTGTGCTGTTAAGTTCCAATCAATTTTCATTTCTAAATAAGCACACCTTATAAAAGGCGAACTTACAAGTTAACACCAGGCTACAAATGAGAAAATATATCAAATAATAAAATAACAGTATATCGCATAAGAATAATTTCCAAGTGACCTTGAAGGTAGATCAACGATGTATTCCCTTAAACACACTGTTTCAAAATATATTATTAATCAATAATTTGCTTGATAATTACTACATTTATATATTATAATTAACAAATGAATAATAAGTTCCATGTAAAAAACCTATTCAGTTTTTTTCTGATTGCAAAATCGGAACATTTATCTAGATGTGACAATTGTTAACTGTGAACATACGGCATTGCACGAAACGGAAATGATGATATTCAGAATTAAATAACAATTTTAATAGGAGCTGCAGACACTAACCGCCACACGTACATTCACTTAGTTACGCTTTGATAAAATTTAAAAAAAATATTAAATAGTGCAGGAAAATATTTGCAATGTATGAGATGGCAATCGATAGAACCACAAAAACAATAAGAGCAACCTCAGAAATCAAAAATTGCGACGTGTCTTATCTTCTACAACCAAAAAAGGTGTTCTCTTTAGAAATTGTGGAAGAGGAAGTTACTCTGTTTCTTGAAGGCTGAAGCTGTAGTGTAAAAAACAATGAAATAATAATAAAATAAAATAAATGAAATAAGCGAAGTAAAATAGGAAAAGTAAAATTTACAAAGTAAAATATGATAAGTAAAATATATAAAGTAAATTATGCAAAGTAAAATAATACAAAGTATAATACACAAATTAAAATATACTAAGTAAAACATACCAAGTTAAACATACCAAGTTAAACATACCAAGTGGAACATACCAAGCAAAACATATCCAGCAAAACATTCAAAGTAAAATCTACAAAGTTAAAAATGCAAAGTAAAATATATAAAGTAAAATATGCAAAGTAAAATAATACAAAGTATAATATACAAATTAAAATATACAAAGTCAAACATACCAAGTTAAACATACCAAGTGGAACATACCAAGCAAAACATACCAAGCAAAACACAAAGTAAAATAATACAAAGTAAAATATACAAATTAAAATATACAAAGTCAAACATACCAAGTTAAACATACCAAGTGGAACATACCAAGCAAAACACAAAGGAAAATAATACAAAGTAAAATATACAAAGTAAAATATACAAAGTCAAACATACCAAGTTAAACATACCAAGTTAAACATACCAAGTGGAACATACCAAGCAAAACATACCCAGCAAAACATTCAAAGTAAAATCTACAAAGTTAAATATGCAAAGTAAAATATATAAAGTAAAATATGCAAAGTAAAATAATACAAAGTATAATATACAAATTAAAATATACAAAGTAAAATATACAAAGTCAAACATACCAAGTTAAACATACCAAGTGAAACATACCAAACAAAACTACCATCGTAAAATATTACAAAGTAAAATATATAAAGTAAAACATACCAAGTGAAACATACCAAGTTAAACATACCAAGTGGAACATACCAAACAAAACTACCAACGTAAAATAATACAAAGTAAAATATATAAAGTAAAACATACCAAGTGAAACATACCAAGTGAAACATACCAAACAAAACTACCAACGTAAAATAATACAAAGTAAAATATATAAAGTAAAACATACCAAGTGAAACATACCAAGTTAAACATACCAACTGAAACATATCAAACAAAACTACCAACGTAAAATAATACAAAGTAAAATATATAAAGTAAAACATACCAAGTGAAACATACCAAGTTAAACATACCAAGTGGAACATACCAAGCAAAACATACCCAGCAAAACATTCAAAGTAAAATCTACAAAGTTAAAAATGCAAAGTAAAATATATAAAGTAAAATATGCAAAGTAAAATAATAAAAATTAAAATATACAAAGTCAAACATACCAAGTTAAACATACCAAGTGGAACATACCAAGCAAAACATTCCAAGCAAAACACACAAAGTAAAATAATACAAAGAAAAATATACAAAGTAAAACATACCAAGTGAAACATACCAAGTTAAATATACCACGTGGAACATACCAAGCAAAACATACCCAGCAAATCATTCAAAGTAAAATCTACACAGTAAAATATGCAAAGTAAAATATATAAAGTAAAATATGCAAAGTAAAATAATAAAAATTAAAATATACAAAGTCAAACATACCAAGTTAAACATACCAAGCAAAACATACCATGCACAACATACCAAGCAAAACACACAAAGTAAAATAATACGAAGTAAAATATACAAAGTAAAACATACAAAGTGAAATATACCAAGCAAAATTACCAACGTAAAATAATGCAAAGTAAAATATATAAAGTAAAATATGCAAAGTAAAATAATACAAAGAAAAATATACACATGAAAACCTAAAAAGCAAAGCATATCAGACAAAACATACCAAGCAAAGCATAAAAGTAAAATCTACAAAGTAAAATAATACAAAGTAAAATATACAAAGTAAAATAACATAAAGTAAAACACACAAAATAAATATGCTAAGTAAAACATACCAAATAAAACATAGAAAGTAAAGCATACAAATTAAAACAGACAGAGTAATATATAAAAAATAAAATATACAATGTAAATATTTATATTTTATCAACAGTGACTTCTCTTTGATATTGTTGAAGAATTCCAATTAAAATGTTACTGCAATTTCCAAAGCTACTCCTTAGCATCTATATTAGAGGAACAATTCAAGTAACCTAAAAGCACAGAGAATTCCAAATTATCGCTCAACCATCACTCTGTCAAGCTAAAATGACACAACCACTTTAGTTTGCTCCACTGCAATTTTAGGTTCTCCAGCTATTGGTGAGTTGTATGAACATTACAACAATTGCTACAGTGAGGATACCGATTCAACTTGTTGACTTTGCTGAACGTTGTTGAAACGGTAAAACAATGAACGCACTATATGCTAACTAAGCATAACTATTATAATTACATAATAGTATAATAATTATTGATAATAATCATAGAACACATTCCCTCTCTGCTTACAATGGAATGTAATGGAAAATACACCCACATCCGAGAACATCTCTAACCAAATCAAATATAGAGAAAAGTGTTAAAGATTGAAGAAACAAGTGATAGAAAATCAATGAGCATACGATATGTTGAGGGAAATTATTACTCGGGAGATTAAAACATTCCTTATACACTTTTAAATATCTATTCAGAATTCTAATTAAGACCTTTTTCAAAAACTCGATCAACTAACAGAGAAAAACCAAGTCACCATTTATACTTATCTCGACCTCTCTGGATTTTATCTTCTTTCAAAAAATGTTTTTCATAAATTGAATTGTGACAAACAATGAAATATTGACAAATGAGATAAAAAATGCCACAGCGACAGCACTCATTAACGAAAAAACAATGCGAATTGTAAAATTCCCCCGACCACCTTATGTTCAAAAGAGATTCGAGAGAACTGCTTCGCTATTCTTGTTTCCATCTAATGAGTTACAGACTAAATTAGAACTACACACAACTGGACACACTCGTAAATTATGCTCCCTAGTTCAGAAACCAGTCTTTTGGATTTCTATAAATTTATACAAACAAACATTGTTAAGTATGGAAATATATTTGTGTATATGGAATCCATTTCATGCGTACACACGCGTATGCCTCCAAGTTTCATATGCTTTACGTTATTTGTATTACGTTTTATTTATAAACAAAACAAAATGAAATTTTAAAAATAACACCAACTGGAAATTATTTCATTTTATTTGATCAGTTTCGAACAAATTGTAATTGATTTGAGCAAAATAAAAAACATTAAAAATTATATAAGGTTTTAATATAAATGTACATAAAAAGAACGGAATAGCGTATCTTTCTTAAAAATGTGAATTTTGGAGAGCAAAAAAAACATCTTGAATTATCTTCGTTATGATAGATCCCCGGGCATCGTTATAGAACAGAACCGCAAGATTGTGATGATGGTGGTGCTTTATAATTTGCAGCGAATGGGTTATAATAAAAAAAAATATCATATTTAATTGTACCCGAGTCTACGTTCGAGAAGGCATCGGCTCTTTAAATATAATTGAATAAGAGTCAAGGAAAATATAGAGGATAGAAGAGATTGTGTGCCTTGAAATGATGAAAATTTACTTAGTCAGTTAATTGTTTTCACCTGTGATCGTTTGTATTAAAAAACATACACAGTTCCAAGATAAAAACGTGGTTCATTCTACTTAATCAATCGCCGATTATACCAATATAGCTGCTTAATCAATCGCCGATTATACCAATATAGCTGCATAATCAATCGCCGATTATACCAATATAGCTGCATATACATGGTGAAGTCTAATTCATGATGACGGATCACACCATTAAAACTAATCTACGTCATCAGAACCACATTAAAACAACTGCACCCACCAAAAAGTTTTACTATTCACTGTAAACTTTGGAGTTAAATGGTACGAGGTTCTGTTTAACCCTATTGGATTTCGAATCACTGTATCCTTAGGTTTAGCAAAGTAGTCGGCAAACTAATTTCACCCTAGGAGATGACCATATTAAACTTTTTTATAATACAATCGAAGAACAATGCATGTGGTGGCTGATTATTCCACTGCACTTTCGGTTCTATGACAAGAACTTCTCCCCGGGCTAATACGGATTCACACGGAAGGATATACGCGTCTACTATGAGCAGAACACAAGTTCAATTGTGGTATAACCGGTTTAAGGAAGGCCGAGAAGATGTCAATGACGATGCTCGTCCTGGTCGCCCGAGCACGTCAACAACCGATGAAAACATTGACGCAGTGAAGAAAATGATTTTGGATAATCGTCGAATCACTATCAGAGAGATTGCTGATGATGTTGGCATATCGTTCGGCTCATGCCAAGCAATTTTTACGGATGTTTTAGGCATGAAACGTGCGGCAGCGAAGATTGTTCCAAAATTGATAAATTTTGAGCAAAAACAACGTTGCATGGACATCGCTCAGGAGCTGTTTTTGGCCAAAAACAAAACCGTTATCATGCCTCAACCACCGTATTCACCGAACTTGGCCCCCGCTGACTTTTTCCTCTTTCCAGAACTGAAGACACCGATGAAAGGAAAGCGTTTTGCTACGATTGAGGAGATAAAAGAAAAATCGAAACAGGAGCTGTTGGCGATACCAAAAAAGCGTTTCAGAAGTGTTTCGAGGATTGAAAAAACGCTGGCATAAGTGTATTATATCTGAGGGGAATTACTTTGAAGGGGACAAGATAGTTGTTGATGAATAAATAAATCTTTTTGAAAAAATTGAAAATGACGGTTATTTTTTGATCACACCTCGTATACAAATGTTGAAAATTTTTGTTTAATTTAAGAACTAAGGATAAGGCCCTTATCCACAACAGGTTACAGTTATTGTGCTGTTAAGGGTGGCGATATTTATAGTCCGTACGGGCATTTGTTCGCAAATGTGGGTAACGTGTCCTCCAACGTGAATGGACCACCGGTCGTTGATGACCAAATACTTAAGGGACTTCTTTGGAACATAAAGATATACAGAAGGAAGAAAGACAGGAGGAGGCAACAGACTGCATGCAAGACAATCAATTGATGAATTGTGTACTAAATATCTTGGTCGCCAAATTTAACGTATCTTTGATATGAATAGACGACCAAGATCATATGACTTCAGGCTCTTTACAATATACTACATACGATAACCTCACCGCAAATATTGACAAAATATTGACGAAATTATACAAAGATGTCTTGAAAGATTTATGTAAAAAAGTGACCATTTGTAAGAGAGCAATAGTCGGTCACTTGACCACTGACATTGTGACCCACACGCAACCTCAGAGGTTTAAATTTTAATTTGAATAACAATAACACCAATTTTTGATAAATATGTACGAGTACGTATGCTTTTTAAATTGAAAATGAAGACTCTTGATACCTGACCGCGTCGCTTTAAGCTTTTGCGAAATTTCAATATGCAAGTGTATGAAAACACGTCCAACAAATTTCCCAGACAGATGCAAATAGATTAATAAAAAACCCCGATCCAGCGTGGGAAACACCCTTAATTAACAAAACTGAAACCAACCATTTCAATGATGAATTTAATGGCATTCCCCACAGTTGCCCACTTCTGGAAATGAAAAGCTGATGTCTTGATGAAAGCTTTCTTGTCGCTTATCATCTGTGTTGCTGCTGCTGCTGCTGCGTACACACTTTGTGGGTGGCAGTGTTAGGAGTTGGCAACACTGGCGCCAAGTTAAATTTCAAAACAAGAAAGCTTTCAGCGCTAAGTTGAGTCACCGCATTGACGAAGTTTAAACACGCGACTGCAGTGAAATTGTTCAGTTTGAAAACTTGCAGTAACGAGCGAACAACAATACTAAGTAATAAACGCTTGACTAGGTTACGGAAGTCGGGGAAAATAATTTCATAATTTACACAAAGCACGGAGCAAGCCGTCAACGTCAATCTAAACGAGTAAACAAGTTTTGGGGGTTTTTTGCTCGTACACAAACGCACAATGGATAAGTCGGGATATAACAGATTCAACTATCCACAAATGCCACCGGAGATGAACCAACATGAAGGTGTTGCGGGCGGCAGCGGTGAAGGTGCACACAATCTACAAATGGCGCCACCTTCGTACGATCAGGCCACAACCGCCCCCCATATGGGATTTCATGCACCAGTACAAGTGTTGCCGATGCCAGTACATCCGGAAAACCTTATCCAAAACAACCCATCGGGGCAAGGATATGGAGCAACCACTGGAATGCCACAAGCACAGCCGAAGTACACTTACCCCACGCAGCAAGGAATGCCGGGCCCAGGACAACAGCCGCAAGTCGTAATCATACAACGTAAGTGAAGAGCAGGACTGCAAAACATTCAAACAAAATAAAAGCAGTTCCCAGTAAAATGTGGAAGAAAATTCTAAAGTAGTGAAGAGGCAATTTTTTGGTAGGAAGAGGGAATTACTTATGGGAAGAGGGTGTATATAAACATAAACACCAGTCAAAGGAATGTCCCATAAATAAACAATTTGGGTGTTCGCATTTATAAGAAATATTAAAATTTTTCAAATTATTCCTTTGCATATACTCGGATATTTATTTAAACATCTTTCTTTTACATTTGCAGAACAAGCAATCCTGCCCCTAGGGCCGGAGCCCGTGTACCTGAAATGCCCAGCTTGTCACGCTGAAAGATTAACACGCATCGATTATGAGCCAAGTTCAAAGACACACTTAATGGCAGGACTTCTGTGCCTATTGGGGTGAGTTATATGCCGCCTAAAAATCATCCATCAACATGTCTGCACACATCTACACGTACACCACATTATGACACATAATATTTATGACAAAAAATTGCTATAATTACAACAAGCTCGAAATAAAATTGATATTTATCACCGAGTCACAAGTTGTGCTATAAAAACATACGCTAATAAGTGTCTCTGCTTGCATGTGTGTGTGTTGAGTATCAGCTTCCCAACCGGCACAAATTTCATTAAAGAATTCGAGCAAAACGATCGCTAACCAATCCGTTTACAATCCGTTTACAATCCGTCCAAGTTCCGACTGTCGTTTTTAACTTTCCTGGAACATTCAGTTATGTGCCGAAAACATTCACGTTTCTCGTATAATTTACGATCAAAAACATGTCAAAAAAAACTTTTATGGTTTTTCTAATTCAATTAATTATTAATTGTTTACTTATATCACATATGCCCGATCAGATTGCGAGTTCGGAAACTCTTCGAATGCTTTAGCACGCAACAATTAGCACACTGGTCGATATAAACAGCTTGGAAACAGTCGCTTTTACATATTATCAACTTTAGAAGGGAACTATACAATTATCCATATTATCCATACATATACAATCAATACTAGTAGTGAAAACAGTCGAATAAAAAGAATCGACTTATGAAGTGGGATGAATTATCTAGTCATTAGAGAGTCCTGTAGAAATCTCTTGAATGCATTTTAGTCATTTCCAAATATTTATATGCTCCCCTTCGTTTGAAATATTAATGGAAAGAATCAATTGAGCAGAACTGAAGCAACCACTTTTAATCTTTCGGTCATTCCATAGTCACTGTACAATCATACGAAAATTACGAAATTTTGTACAAAATTATTCAACCCTCGGTCACTCCATAGTAACTGTAGAAACGTTTTAATGATATTCATTTGAAGTATTGATGGAAAGAATCAATTCAACAGAACTGAACCAACCAACCAACCACTTTAAATCCCTCGGTCACTCCATAGTAACTGTAGAAATGCTTTAATCAAATTTACACTAGTTTTCGTTAGTATTCGTTCATCTTTATTGAGGATGTGAATTAATCCCTCGTCAATCATTCGAATCACTCGGTTGATTTCTTGAATCATTCATTTTGAATACAGTCGAAAATTTCGATCCAATCGATTTTACTATATTCAAAAAGAGTGATATAATAAATCAAAAGAGTGATCAATTGATGCGAATGGTTGATCGATGTTTGCTTGATCAGTGAATGCTTGATCGGAAGTTTTTTCACGAATATGAACCCCATTTCAAAGAAGAATATTCACATTATTATTGAAGTTCTCAATTGAAATTCGAGAGTATATTCTTGATTCAAATTCAATTAATCAATCGGCAATTATGATATATTTATTATTCATTAATCTTATTCAGATATTAAATTTCAGCCTTTTTCTATATTTTTTCTTTTTAAACTACACTTTTTTCGTAAGTCTAAAATTTAGATAGAACAACTGAATTTATCCTTAATTTCGCTAAACACTAAAATCAAATCAATCGATTGTTCTCATCAATATTCTCAACTCCAGATGCCTTCTATAAGTATATAGAAACACTTTCAAAATATTATTAGTGTAAATAATCAGTTTTTAGTTTATTTCAGTACTGCTCTTTCTCTGAGATTAGTTCAGTTGGTGTGGAGTTCTTCTATAGAGAGGGATTTTCCTTCCCTATTGATATGCTGAAAGGACTGTTTTCATAATAAATGAGTTTTCGCTCATACGAAGTTTGTGCTGGGTGGGAATGCATACTATAAATCTAGCTAGATATGTATTTTATAGTATAGATATATATTTTATAGTATAGATATATATTCTATACTATAGATACATATTTTATACTATCCACATAAATTCTATACTATAGATATACGAGTATATTCTATACCATAGTTATATGAATGTATTTATAAAAAGATACCATAATACTCTGTATCACTGCTGTTGGTTTATTATCTTATCATTTTTTCATTAACCAAGATAAATTTGATACATTTTTTCCACAAGTTTGCTTTATTTGTTATTGTTTATTTTGCTTGTTTGGGATAATAATTTCAAAATGTGGCTTTTTTATAAATTTTTCTTATTGTTTCTATTTGTTGTTTCTATTTTTATCTTTGCAGCTTGTGGTGCTGCGTATGCCTGCCGTACTGCAGCGAAACTTGCATGACCACGAATCATTACTGCGGCAATTGTAACAAATTTCTCGGCTCCTATGGTAACAACTTCTAAAACGGCCAACTACGAGTGTGATGGACTTTGTATTGGAAGAACTGCATCAATTGCAAATATATTTTTTAATCTTATTGTCAATATTGACAGAATCTGCAGAAGATTGTGCAACTTAGAGCAAAACAAATTTATCTCAAAGCAAAACTAAATTTTGGGAAATTATACATTCACATAAGGCACATTATATATATACATATGTTGGTGTATATGTACACAATAAATTTAGCCTTTGTAGTCTGATTTGATAAGCACATTTGTATTAGAAAGCATTCCAGATATGATTTCGGAAGAGTTCCTATTTACATACGTATGGAAATTTTTCTATTTATTTATACACAAATATTTTAACTCTCCGAATAATCAGCATATTAAAGTCACTTTTTAAAATTGTATCTTTGCATATTGAAGTTATTTATTCAACTGAAATTAATATAAATATGTGAGAGGTATGTATGTGGGTACAGACGTGAAGGGAAATTAAGTGTAATAAGCGACAATGACTCCGATGAATGCGATACAAGTGAGTTTACACAATCGCACATACACAATTACCGTGGAGACTACCGCTCGAATATCAGAACTAGCATTTATCCAACCGTATTTACTTACATGAATTGCCAGACAAGCGAAATTCATCCAAGTGTTGTAATTCGTAGCTACGCAAAACGAACTGTACGGAAAGTTTGTTTATAAATTTGTTACAAAATATGAGATTCAAGCAATTTCGGAATAGTTCTTTCTTCCAGTTTTGATCACTTATAGATCTTTGTTGTTGTTGCAGCGAAATTGTTGAACTACACAAGTTTTTTAATGAAAGCGAAAAGGTTCGTTGAAGAATAAAATATAATAAATAATAATAAAAATAAATAATAAAATATAATAAATAATAATAAAAATAAAAAATAAAATATAAAACCATTTTTATTTATTTATTTTTTTTTTTTTTTGGGGTAAAGAGGGTAAAAATGCCTGCCGCATCATCAAAACTGTCGTCACAGATTTGGTATGTGAGAATTGCACCCACTAAAACATCCCCCTCCCTCGCTGAGAACAATTTAATACCATAAATAATAATAAAAATAAATAATAAAATATAATAATAATAAAAATAAATAATAAATTATAATAAATAATAATAAAAATAAATAATAAAATATAATTAATAATAATAAAAATAAATAATAAAATATAATACCATAAATAATAATAAAAATAAATACTAAAATATAATAATAATAAAAATAAATAATAAAATATAATTAATAATAATAAAAATAAATAATAAAATATAATACCATAAATAATAATAAAAATAAATACTAAAATATAATAATAATAAAAATAAATAATAAATTATAATAAATAATAATAAAAATAAATAATAAAATATAATTAATAATAATAAAAATAAATAATAAAATATAATACCATAAATAATAATAAAAATAAATACTAAAATATAATAATAATAAAAATAAATAATAAATTATAATAAATAATAATAAAAATATATAATAAAATATAATAAATAATAATAAAAATAAATAATAATATATAATAAATAATAATAAAAATATATAATAAAATATAATAAATAATAATAAAAATATATAATAAAATATAATAATAATAATAAAAATAAATAATAAAATATAATAAATAATAAAAATATATATAATAAAACATAATAAATAATAATAAAATTAAATAATAAAATGTAATAAATAATAATAAAAATATATAATAAAATGTAATAATAATAAAAATAAATAACAATACAAAAACATATATAAAAGTGGAGTAAACAAGTCATAAAAAATACCCATGTATCAAATATCAATTGTCAAACACCGGCTTCAGTGAATGAATGAATAATTAGGGACGTATAAATACAGGTAATTACCCGGTTACCTTTGGTTCTAAAAGTAGTTGCCATGGAGACAGATTGAATCTCACTTAAATGAGTCTGTCCAATTCCTTGCATCATAATATTTGCTGATTTAATAACGCAATAACTGAGTATAATGGATGATCGCTGATGCAAGATCCCAATTATTTAGGAACTTGATATGTCGAAGTCTGAGGAAATTTCTTTCATATCATCGAAAAACAATTCTCTTAGTAGTCTCAACCTAGTTCTTTTTCAATACACTCTTAACTAATCGGTACTTCGTTGAGATAGCTTAGACAATTAGCTTGGAAATGGAGTGATTCTCTGGCTTTAGAAAATTACTCGTAGTGTCGGTCATTAACAATTACTTTTTCTAACTATCTAACTAACTAAGTATCGATACTTTCTAATTATCGATACTTAATTAAAATGAGTACTCGTTCTCGAATTGCATCTTCTTCTATAAAATATCAAACACAAGTGATATCGATATTCATTTTAGCCCAAGGGAGAGTTGTTCCTTATACGAAGGTGGGTCAAAAGGTTCCTGAAAATTGACTATTCGAGAAAAAACGTTTTATATTTGAACATAGTCTTCTTTTAGCACGAAACACTTCATCCAACATTTCTCCAATTTTTGCGATGCCCTCCAAATGATACGATTTGTCGAGGCCCTCAAAACAGGCGTTTGTTTCATCGATGGCCTCTTCATTTGACCCAAATCTCTTACCCATTACTTAATATTTAGAGACAAGAAATTATCGCAGGGGGCTAAATATGGGAATATGCTGGATGAGGTAGCAATTCGTAACCTAATTCATGCAATTTTGCCATTGCGACTGCGGACGTGTGCGGCGATGCGTTGTCCTGGTGGAAGAAGAAGTCGCCATATGCTGTAGTTTTTGCTTCAAATCGGCATCTAGTCGCTTCTAACAGCTCTGCATAATATGAACCGTAGATCGTTTTACCCTTTTCAAGGGAATCGATGAATGAAATTACCCTCATCCCAAAAAATTGTCGCCGACCTTGGCCTTCTTCGGGTTCGATGGTTCGATTCAACAGGACAAGTCCACTGTCTTGACTGTTCCTTGGTGTCTGGTGTAATGAATCGACCTTTCCTCCGCGGTTACGAAACGGCGCAAAGACTCATTCGGGAACATCGTCAAACACTCCTTTGAAATTGTCAAACGATCAATTTGGAGCAAATGGGTCACCCATCTTGCGGATAGCTTTTTCATATCCAAATATTTACATAAAGTTAATCCACATAATATGCCTCTATGCAGCCTCTTCAAGTTCACGCACCTTCACTCGCCGATCGTCCAATATCAAACCGAGGATTTTACCCACCATTTCTGATGTGGTGACCTCACTTGGGCGACCACAACGTTCGGCGTCACTTGTGCTGGTACGACCCACCGAAATTGAGTAATCCAATCGGTGGTATAGAGTCCGCATAATACTGTTCAAGCTTTTGCGTGGTTTACATGATGGTTTCTTCGCGGAAGCTTCTTTACTCTCACTCATCCCACCAAAGTCGCTCATTCAATTCTCGATCGCTGATATACACATTTTGAATAATGTTATACAAGCAGAAGTTCAGTCTTTCAGCTCATTGATGTTAATTATCCTTTGTTCCTAACACGCGTTCGTTAGACTATTTTCTTTCCTCCAAGTGACTAGCATTTTGTTTTCAAATTTGGAAATTTGGAATACAAGTGGATTGAATATCAAGGGGCGCCATGCCATACTATGGATGTATTGGGGCCACTAGATTCTTTATTGTGGGGATATAATAACTTGCTGGTCTACTGTGGACAAACCAATGAAGACCGATACTTTGGAAGCCAACCTCCTCCACGTTATTGGCAATATACGACCCTGGTTGTTAGAAAAATTCGTCGAAAATTGAACGTTCAGAGTGCGACATGCCGAAAAATATAACATAAACTTGAAAATCTAAATGCCCTAAAATAGACTAAAGAGACTCGTGTATATTTTGTATGTATTTTATTTAAAATAAGACGCTCTTAAAATAGCATCATTTATAAATACATATAAATGGATGACTATCCTAATAAACTTTTGACATGAAACATCTGTTTGTCTATTATAATTTTGTGTGGATTATGACATCAATGACATCAAGTGTCGCCTATAGTCGCGGGGAAATCCATGATTTTTCTAACAATATTCTTCTTCGTATATTTATGGGCATATTTTCGAGATTATTTGGGTCGGTATCTTTATGACAGTTATGTTGGTGTGCGGTTGTTCGGTTGTTGTTGGTTTGATTGCGTTCAATCTTCAGTATCTACGCCCAAGGAGAAGTGACGATTCATGAATAAACTCAATATCAGTATTATGTGAGATTATTTATTGAGATAACAATTATTGTCTGGAAATATCTGATAATACGATTCAGTACCATCCTGTTCGAATCACAAGTGATCTAGACCAATTCGGATTCCCACAATTCACATTACGGACCACTAACAATAGAACAGAAAATTGTCTATGTCCCCGATATCATTTGATATGTGCAATTTATATGGGACAAGAAGGCTTTCATCTCTTTATCTTGATATCCAACCTACGGGGATCGCCGTGTTCACAAACTATTAATAGAAGTTGCAGAACAAAGTAAACAGCACTTTTGAAACATAGGTATTTCTAGTGAGACCATCTATTGGCAATTAAACAGTCAACCACTCCCGTATTCGACTGGTTTGGCACCATGCACCTTTCACATTTTCGGAACAATGCATTTGCCGATGAAAGAAAAGGGTGTTTTGGACGTAGCAGCCATTTAAAAGACTTGTACAGACATCCTGAACAACATCCCAGGAGACAATCTGAAACACTGTTTCTACATGCTTTTAGCCCAAGCAAATTGAGTCGGACGGGAACTATTTTGAATAAAATAAATAGGTTTTTGAATAAAATAAATCGGTTTTTGGAAAAAATAAATCGGTTTTTGAATAAAATTAATCGGTTTTTGGAAAAAATAAATCGGTTTGATTCTTTTTTACTGTTTACTTTAGAATCCACCTTTTGTAAATATTTTGTAATTCCCTCATATCCTACAATCATTGGTAATCCCTCGATCGCCTCTAACCAACTCGATGACTCAGTACTGGACAGTTTTCCCCAGGTGCCTTAAAGAGCCTTTTCAGGCTATTCGATAGACTGAATCGTCTGACACAGCAGCAAGTTACAAATAGAAGCAAATAGTTTTGAGTAAAACCACAATCTAGGAAAAAACGCCAAAGCCCTTCAAAGAAGAACATAAAATTGATAACAATGTTGCGCAAACCATGAATGAAAAAGTGTTTTTCAACGCACTTTTTACAGCAAACGACTCTCACTAATGCTGAGCCCATTTTTTAGAGGGTGCGATACTCACTGTACGATCCACTCACAATCTCCAAATGTGTGAGTGTGTACAAGGCGGAAACAAACAGAAATACAAATTGTTATGAAAGACTCGCATATAGTGCTCGTACATATGTATGAGATACAAATATATATCGTCGGCCGAAAGTGCAATTGTTCCCAGTCGGAGACAGACACTCGTATGTTGGACATAGAACATAGATCCGTCGTCGATATGCATGTGTGCGGGTATGTATTTTGAAAGTGTTCCCTGCTAGACCCAAAAAGAGCTCGAAGTGATTTATGGTCAATACTTCAATGTTTATATTGGCATATTGACAGTATGGGCAGACACTCCGAGCGGTGTTCACTCAATTGGCACTAATACCGCACTGACTAATAATTGAGCTTTTTTTTAATAGATAAACGAAACCATTTTTTTATGTTGGAGGAAAAAGCAAAACTTTTAATTACTTATACGCAGTACTTGTATACCTGGGGCGCGGAACACCCGACAACGCAATACCATCGAAATAAGGGCAGATACGAGAAAAAAATAAATACATATTTAGAGAGAAACGCGAGGAGCATGAATAAACCAGATAAGAACGGGGTGTCTGTGGCAACACCGGCACTAGCAGGTCCAGCAACAGCAGAGCAACAATCCTTATTACCGCCCACATATCATCAAGCCGCAGAAACAGCCGCAACACCACAAGCAGCACCAACTGAAACAACAGTGGGTGCGGTGCCGCACGTAGCTTCAGCAACGCGTTAGTATACCAGATGAATAATAGTTTTCCGATTGATTATCTAGAATTTAGCACATACATATATCCCCTATTAAAGTAGCGCCGTCTACAACGGCTTTTGGCCGCAGTCCCGTGGACTTGGAGTGTCCATTTTGTCACAGTTACACGCGCACACGCTTGCGTTACCAGCCCAACCTAAGGAACCACACGAACGGCCTATCGCTGTGTTTATCGTAGTGAGTTTGTCGTTATGAATTAACCCACAATTTCAATTGTCGTTATTATTGTGATTATTATAATTGGGTGAGTGTCTTTGCAGCCTGTGTTGTTGCAGTTGCATGCCATCCAATGTCAAGAGCCGCCTGGCCGCCAGTCATTATTGCGGATTGTGCAATCATCATCTAGGCACCTATGCGCCCCAGTAAAGGTCACCGCCAGAAGGAAGTTGTGGGACGAATTCCTGCTTGTCATGCTATTAAATTGTGCTTTTAGTCTTCGGTACACACAGTTGAAATTGTTAGTAAGCCCGGCCCCACCTCATGAACCGCTAAGAGTAGGTCAATTGTGGTGCTGCCAGCATAAGCATTATTGTGTATGTTAATGTACTGAATTCCTCAGTTATTCGTATATAATATATCTAATGATTTATATAATAAATAATCTTAATAAATAATAATAAATAAAAAGTTGGAATTTATTTATTTCTTTGAAACAAAAATTATTTCTATACCAAATATCTTCCAATAGATATGTCAGATTTTTTAAGTCTGCTTTGACTTCTGTGATAAATACTCTAGAAGGATTGTCATATTTCACTCCAATAATATCCAGATAAAATGATGTGTATTTTGTATTAACACGAAACTTCTAATAATGTAAATAATAGTGAGCCACCTAGCCCAATATAACTATATATTGGCAGTCTGTACTCCTTCAGCCAACGCCAATGGTTCGTTGTAACATCCAAAAGAACGAGGGTATTGCAACCTGAGACCTAAATATGTGTGACGATCAATTCTTCATCACAGACCTCCACCTACCAATTTGTGCAAAAAAGAAGACAGTTGTGTCTCCACTCATATCAGAGGCTGAAGAACCAAATTGTTGCAACATACTTTCATGGTTTTAGAGCAGCTCAAAGTTGAACCAAAGTTATCTTAAGTGACAAGGCTTAAATATGTTTATGTATATTATTATGTATAAATATATATTAAGACATGAAACATGACTAACAATATGACTAACGAGAGTTCTTAAAGAATCCAATACATTGTTGAGTATCGATTGCACCTTGGAGGCTTCATCGGACCCCACTACTTCGAGAACTTCGAGATCCGAGCATTAGAGAACAGTTTTCGGATAATGACTAACAACTTTTTGTGGCTCTGTTGCTTTGTTATCGATCTTCAAGTTTGGTTTTGTCAACAAATACGGTGCTATGTGCCACTTCGGTGCTATGCAACAATCGCTCTGTTGTGTCAAGAAATTCCCAGGACACGTTAGCGTTCGGTTAATGGGCCATCAGGATTATGTGATTGACTTTAGATTTACTATTCTCAAAATAGTGTACTGGAATTAAGTGATTAATGGTTTGGGGGGAAGGCTCTATGGTGGGTGTTCTTTTAAAGGATTGCAAAATCCATATTAGAACACCATCGAAAATTACAGCCTTGATAACCGCTGTAGAAAAGCAAACCACATATTTTCTCAATGACCACGTATAAGAATAGAACGGAAGCGCTGCGTTCTGCTCTCTATGCATAGAACCAACTTCCTATCTAACAAGACTAACTTGATTTATGAAATTTAGACTTATACTAAGTGTGTTACCACAACGAGCCATTGTATATGCTTAAGTGTGCTTTTGCGTCGAAGGCTGCCACTTCTACCTAAGTGTGTGGGTCGAAGGGAGGATCACTATATTAATAACTAACTCTGTTTACACTGGATCTTAGATAACACTTTTCGCATCAGATGCTGCATTTAGAGATCTCTGACCTTCTCTAAAGTGTTGAGACGTTTAACTGGCAGCGTTGTCGTTACAATTAAGGAGTTTAACTAGAAAGGAAATTTAGTATCCTGCTGAATGAAATCAGAAAAAATAAGTCCCAAGCATCAATGCAACCCCAGACTCAAATTCTCCAACAGCAATTCACTGGGAGTTATAAGAGACATGCTTTAAATGAAATTGGGTGGGAGATGAAGCGGAGAATTACACTTGAACTATGGTTGAGTGCAAAGAACGACTCTCTCACAACTGATATTTAATTCCATTATCTTCCAAAACTACGAATGATCCAAATTTCAAATAATTACATGCAGCAAACTTCAACTCAATCTGCTTAGTGTAGGGCGTTAGATACTCTCTTATCACCCATCCTCAACCATAAAGCACACAAATTGCAAGAGGTACACAGATAAAGGTGTTGACGCCTGCTGGTACCGATCATGGCACAGCAGCACCCGGTAGCAGCGTCGGAAAGGGCACCACCTGCATTTTTAGTACTAAGTGCCAAAATCAGTCCAGTAGCAGAGCGCCAAAACCGCGATTATTTTGGGAGTATTGAAATTTTTGTCACTTGGGCGACTAGGTTTAAATCTTTATAAGATAAGTAGAAGTGGGTTAGGCCGGAGAACCGACATACGAAGAGTTTTCCAAGCAGTCAGGTAAGCGATGCTCATTGAACTTTAAGCCTGGTGATACGGAAAGAGCAGAGCGAACATTGAGGAATTGTGATTAGGAAAATTACACCATTTCAAATTTGTTTAATTCTTTTATTAATCTCAGAATTCTCAGTCCAGTGATAAAGAATGTACCTTATTCACTCCCAATAAAGTGACTCTAATAAGGCCTCCTCATTCTGCTACTTGCTGAACTCGAGGCAAACATTCCATTAGACAGCCACGCCAGCGATGCTAATAGCACGGTGAAGCTGACCATGCAGTGTATAGAGAGAGCCTGTAGCAAAGCGATGCCGAAAATAAGATCAAACAAACACAAGAAGGTCGTTTACTGGTGGACAGAAGAATAGCTAAACTCAGTCGGATCTGTCTGCGGTGTAGAAGAAAGTACACTAGGGCCAGGCGTGTAGGATCCGCGATTGCCGAAAGAGAAGATCTCGAAGCAGCGGGAAAACCCTCAACACTGCTATTCGCACTAGCAAGGAGAAGAAATGGGAGGAGCTCCGAAACGACATAAACAACAACCCATGGGGACTGGGATATAAACATGATGAAAAAGCTTGGAGCAAGAGCATCGGTAACCCAACTAGAATACCATACTATGGAAAACATAGTAAACGCTCTATTCCCTTTACATGCCTTAGGAGAAGAATCGGAAGTGCTGGTCAAGGAAGTCCCATCTCCTTTCACGGAAGATGAACTTAAAGAAGCCGCCATCACCCTACAGAGAAACAAAGCACCGGGTATCGACGGTATTCCAGCAGAAGTCCTAAAACTAGTATCAAATGGCCATTCCTACCACTTATGTACAATGATTCTCGATATGTACAATGCCTGCCTCACAGAAGGAATATTCCCAGACGAATGGAAAAGGCAGTGACTACTGCTCATCATTAAGAGAAAAGGAAACTCCGAATCACCGTTAGCATATCGACCCATGTGTACTCGTATGTGAGACACCGCAGGCAAACTTTTGGAGCGACTACTCAAACCCCGAATAGCAGCAGCCATTGAAAACGCTGGGGGATTATCCACTCGACAACACGGTTTTCGACCAGGAAAGTCCACAATTGGCGCCGTAGAAGACGTCATAGAAAGTGTGCTAGCGGCACAGCAAGGAAATCACTACTCCAGCCGAGTGATACTTCTTGTTACATTAGATGTAAGAAACGCTTTCAACAGCGCTAGGTGGGTGGAGATGATCGAGGCACTCGAAAATCGTTTTCAGATACCAGCTTATCAGAAGAAGACAATCCGGAGCTACCTTAAAGATGGAATGTTGATATACGGAACCAACAATGGAACCCGAAGCAAAACCATCACGTCAGGGGCAGCGCAAGGGTCCACCCTCGAACCGGACCTTTGGAACATAAGCTACGACGGCATTTTGCGCATAGAGATGTCAGACGACACTCATCTAGTCGGATACGCAGACGACACTGCGGCTGTCATCACCGCACGCGACTCGGAAGACGCCCAAAGAAAGCTGAACCAGGTCACCAGATCGATTCACATGGTTTGAAGTTGGCCACGGAAAAGACGGAACTGCTATTCATAACGAGAGAGCACATTCCAATAGAAATTGACTTGAGAGTTTGCTCCGAGACCACCAGGACACAAAAGGTGATAAAGTACCTGGGAATCCAGCTTGACTCCAAGCTCACCTACTGGGCGCAAATGCAAAATGCGGCGGCTAAAGCAAAACGGGTAACGGCTTCTCTCAGCAGACTAATGGCAAACATCGGAGGGCCGACATCCAGCAAAAGGAAAATTCTTATGATGACAACGCACTCCATTCTGCTGTATGGTAGCGAATTGTGGGCCGACAAACTGAAGGTGCACGCCCGAAGAAAAGTTGCATCCTCCGTGCAACGAACCGCAGCTCTGTCAGTAGCTTCAGCGTACCGTACTGTATCGGAGTCGGCAATTCTGGTAATTAGCTGCTTAACCCCTATCGATCTCTTGGCCCTCGAACGCAAACACATACGAGAAGCCAAGATGGGTAAAAATACCAGAGGATCCGCGCAGGATATAAAGCAACAAACCGTGCACCATTGACAAGCACGATGGGCCGCCGAGAGTCGCGGAAGATGGACAGCGAGACTCATACCCGACATAGCGAGCTGGATAGGAGGAACAGCCGGAACCGTCAATTTCTACCTCACGCAGTTACTGTCTGGTCACGGATACTTCTGCAATTATCTACACCAAATGGGAAGAATTGGATTGCCTGGAGAGCAATGCGGATGCTGCAGAGCACACCCTTTTCGAACGTACAAGGTGGCAAACAGAGCGCGCCACGCTTGAAATGGAAATCGGGAACATTTTAGCCACCGAAAACATGGAGGTTATGCTAAGCAGCAAAGAAAACTGGAACCACGTAGATAAATATGTGCAAAATGTGCTCCGGCGGTAAAAGCGGGACCTGGACGCAGGAATAATGTTGAGAGTCCAATAGGGACGAAGTGAGAATCTCCACCTTGAAGGAAGTATAAAAAGGGTTCTAGGGTGGGGAGATGTTCTCAGTGAAGCAGGGGGATATTTTAGTGAGTGCAATCCTCACACCCCAAATCTGTGACGACAGTTTTGATGATGCGGCAGGCATTTTTACCCTCTCTACCCAAAAAAAAAAAAATTATTATTAATTTTTATTATATTATTACTATTATTTTAATTATTATTGTAAATTATTTTTATTAATTTTTTTTTTTTAAATTATTATTATTATAAATTATTAATAATTATTATTATTAATTATAATTTTTAATTATTATTATAAATATTTATTATTAAATATGATTATAAATTTGTATTATTAATTATTTGTATTAATTTTTATTACTAATTTTTGTAGGAGTCGTTAAGAAGGGGGTCGCGACCTGACGAAGGGGCCATTGTAAAGATGATTACCATTTTCGCCGCCGCACTTCACAGAAACAACTCTGTTTGTTTGCTTCCCACCTGGTGAAATTTGGCCCGTGTTATTGCTACTGGTACAGGTATTGAACAGCGAGCTACTTTGGTTAAAGCCAGAGTATCTGAGCCACACAAAGAGAGGCTCACTTGCTTCAACATACGATGTGCATATGTTTTCGCTGCGGTTTACGATTTCAGCGAGCACAACACAGCACGACAAGAAATCAAGCCAAAACGTAGCAAACCCAACAGCGAATTGGTGGGGAGCTGGCCAGCAAAGCCAGAATTCAAAGTGGAAAGTGAACTTTGCGATTTCAGTTGCAACTCGCTAGCGAAACCGAGCGGAACTCACGGTAAACTGACGATCGTATTCAAGTAGTGAAGTTTCGAACAGACAAACAAAAAAAACAACCCAATAAACCTAATTAGCAAGTGACCTTTTGCTCTTTCCACGCAGTTATCGTTGCAACAAACGCTCCGCTCACACACAAGCACACCCGGACAAACATGGAAAGCATGGATCAGAAGCGGGCAATGCTGTATCCACCGATCGACCATGGAAATAGAAACTCATTGGCTTCCACTGATATGGGATTGCCTATGGAGGCGCCACCTTCGTACGACACAGCAATGGGAACTGGTGGCGGTGCTACAGCAGTCGAGTTGGGTTGGGCATCAAATGGAGCCGCCACTAGCGCAGCCACAGCCACAGCCACAGAGATCATTTTGCAAGCACCGACATCCTCATTTGGACGTAATGAGCCGACAACAAGGTCTTTTATTGTGGTGCAACCGGCTTTGCCACGACAACCACATCACCACCAGCAACTGCCGCAGCAAGAATACCAGCAACAATTGCCAGCAGGTGAGAAGCGCACACACACACAGAAACACACACACGCACATACATATTTAAAAACAATGTTATGTAATTTCTTTTCTGTTGTTTGGAAATTGGCATAACTGAATCATTGCACTCCGGTAGGCAGAGCAAGTAAGTGGCAAAGCGTGCAAACATAACAGGCGAGACTTGTTTTTCCATCGTCATCGTATACAACACCATTTTGGCACTAACACATGCACACAAGTCAAATCCCTTTACTGGAAGCTCATAAATCTACAGCATGAGCGCACTTGCTCATTGCCCTCTCAAAGCAAAAAGGCCTTCCATATTCACTTCCAAATAGCAGCTACTCGCGTAACAAGAGCGGCGGTGGACTACATTAGGCCTGGTAAAATCAAAGTTGTGTAAACGTCACTTTTATAGGCTTCTACCAGGAGCAGCACCAGAGCTCATAGCAAGCCTATTGGTGTATTATGAACCACTTTCGTTAGCGGTGCAGAAGCCACTTTCACTTATATCAGTGCTCTGCCTAAGAAAACATTTGTATGTCGCAATTTTCTAATTAACTTTTCAATTTAATGTGTGCGAGTTTGTCTAAACTAAATTATAATGACCAATTTGGATAAAACTACTCGAGCCCTCACATAACTCGACGAAACTGTTCAAATAAGTGGAGTTTGTCTAAACAAAAGTCTTATCATGTATTTAGTAGAATGTGTCGATAAAGCAGAGTCACTTTTAATACAAAATTGCACTACACTAACCAATAATTGCACTACTTTAGATCGACTTAGACGAACTTACATCGATGTATCTGCTGAGATGTTGATTCCAGGAACCAAAAGTCAATTGGCAGCAGCAGTCTACAAGTCCATACTAAATTTCGATGATTCGTAATGATTTCCTCAGCCAATTATCAACTTTTTTTTAACAACTTTTCATACAAGTTTTCAAAATCGTGTTAAAAAATCTGTTGTGAACTCACAGTTACCAATTCAAAGGTGATGATCTGATCCGAAACACTAGGGTACACATAGCAGCCACCATTAATATAATTGTTACCTGTGATAACACTTCTATATACAGTCTTCCCCATTTCTTTGCTCTGCTAATGAGAGATAGAATACAAGAAGCCCAACAAAAATAGTTTTTAAATATTTAACGACCCCTACTCTTACATTTATAGAAAGAGTTCTGAACACTAAACTGGATATAGCAGAGATCAGTAGTAGAATTGTTGCTAGTGATAAACACTTCTATATGAAGTCTACTAAGTTATCATTATCCATACTCATAATTTCCATTATATTTTCTTCCTCGCTAATTTAGTGCCAGCATCTGCAGCCGTTGCATCTCCTCTTCCCAAACTGGGCCCAAATCCATGCATGGTCACATGTCCCGCCTGTGGAGCATGCAAAACGACCTCTATGTCCTACACGCCCAACTCACGCACACACTTGTGTGCCCTACTCCTGTGCCTAGTCGGGTAAGTTGCCATAAATCAACTCAACAAATGAGCAGAAAATATTTTTAAAAAATTAGAAATATATTCTTCTTCGCCTATTTTGTTTCAGTTGGTGCTGTTGCGCTTGCTGTGTGCCCTACTGCATGAAGAGTTGTCGCACGGGCAATCATTACTGCAGAAAATGCAACACTTTTTTGGGCAGCTTCCAGCCACCGGAAAATTGAGAGGGACTGCGGTAAAAATGGTTACTTTTCCACTACAACGTTTTTTTATACTTACATACTCGTTATATGCATAATTTATTGATTATTCTCTAAGCTTCTGAACGCTATTTGCACCCTACATCCAGAAATATCCTGTGCTACAGACACACTAAGTTTGGTGAGCATTTAAAGCAAGGAAGAAAGAAGTAGTTTAAAAATATTATAAGGTGAATGGTACAGAATGTGGGTATATGGTGGTGCTCCTGTGGTTATTTGACCATGATCATTGAACCATGCTAAGAAGATCCTAAGGAAAATGTACTACCAACACAAATATTCTAATTATATATTAGTCTGTCTCTGTTTCTTCATCATCATCAACTTAAATGACTACTTTCATCTGACCATGTTTGCATGTCAGCAGCAGACTTTTATACCTATGAACCCATTTGCTTGATTTCAACCACAGTATATTCACGTGATCCGCCAGTATCTAAACTCAAAGAGGAATAAGGTATAAGGAAACCAAATGAGAGCGTCATAGAATAACGGAGCTCCTTTACTAGTGTGCAATCCTGGATACACTATGACTTACGGTACTGCAAGTTCGTCTAAACTAATGGTCAGTCGAATAATCGGGTATACTTGAGAAACTCAAAACTGCTCTACCAATATTTTCCGAAAAGTTCGTCAATTTCATTTAGTTTTAGCGAAGTTTCCTCACACTCTTAAAATATAAATCTCAGGTTTCCTATAATTTTGGATTTCTTCCAAGAGTTTTTCTCTTCATGCTGGGATAAACACTTCAAGAGTTTGTCCCTTCATGCTGGGATAAACACTTCAAGAGTTTGTCCCTTCATGCTGGGATAAACACTTCAAGAGTTTGTCCCTTCATGCTGGGATAAACACTTCAAGAGTTTGTCCCTTCATGCTGGAATAAACATCAACGAAGTCCGAAATTCTGTAATAGGTTCTGCTTGGTACTTTTTTGAACTGATACTGCATGTTACGAATTTGAATCTCTCATATTTTTTGAATATATAATAATTCTGTTTTACGCTTAAGTCGGTCAGGACTTGTTGTTCAGAATTGTTGCTGTTCTAAGATCGTCTTAGAACAGCAACAATTATACAAATGGTTCCTATGAAAAGTGCATGTGATTCAGTAATACATTTGCATGTAACTGCTGATGTAGGGTGTCCTCACAGTCGACTTACGTATGTAGTTATTAAATTGTTCAGTCATTGTTTCTTTATATGTATTGTATGTATGTAGGTAATTGTTAATCTATGTGTGATAAAATATTTTCAATTCAAATTTTATCTTATACATTTTACAAAAACACAACTAAATAAAAACTGAAGAAATTCCAATATGGAAAAAATAAATGTTTAGTATTTTAATTGCTGGTGTGTCGGTCCCCAGCATATCTGCAATTTATTGCGCTTCTGCTGGGGCAAACAGCTGTGTAGGAAACAGTTGTGCGCTTAAACTAGTCTTGAGTATTGAGTTCTAGGCGCATGTGTGAACTGCTGTCGTCGCCGCTTTGGCCAAATATGTTTCGACAGCGGGGGCGGAATGGTGTTGCTGTCTTTGAAACCAACTTGTGTACGGGCACGGGCACCATTGAAAATACAAGCCGGCTCTTTGTCTCAGCTAAGAGCAATACGTAACAGTCGAGCAAATATTTATTGGTTTTATTTATTGCCGCTTTTGCGTTACAACATCATTAGAGATCTCTGTCAATAGAGACAATGGCTTCTTTGGCAGTGCTCAATGTGTGGCTTGAAGAGGAATGAAAAGTTTAATTTAGGCTTCAATAGGATTGAAAAGTTATAGGATTGAAAAGTTTAATTTAGGGATATCAGGTAGCAGAAATAATATTCTGTTGGTGAATTGATAAAACCTGCGGTAATTATATCGCAGTGCATGTGTAAAAAATACGATAAGATAAGATAAAATACAAATTTGAATCAAAATACCTGCTTTCCACTGCATACACTTGATGCCACACGACTCTGAATTACGACATCAAATATATGAGGTAAAGGTAACTAGAGGAGCAACCCAGTTATAAGTAGAAAAACAGTTTCAAGCACTCTTACGTTTATAGTTAAGGAATAAATATGAGTTTGACCAACTGAAAGGTGGCTCCATAGCATGAATAAACCCTGAAATAATACTCTAATTTTATACTGATAGACCACTTTTTACGGATTCCATGTAATACAAGGTGAAGGACAAAGTAAACAGGACTTTTCTAAAACACGATTTTCCAGTGTGGCCATATATTGCGTATTGTAACGCATGCAATACTTAAAAAGATAGATCCCTCACTGGTGTACTGTCCAGATTGTATGACATTTGGACTAATAGAAGCGGAGATATTTTCCTCTGAAGTATCAGTATGTTTGTGTCATCTGTACATAGATAGATAGATAAATATATTTAAGGGTGCTATACACTGCGACCTGAAAGATCTATTGAGATGCCCCTTTTTATTTGAAAGATGAGGATAATCGCATCTATAAATCTTCTGTGAGGTTAATTTCCGACAGGAATTCATATATTTTGGAGGAATCAAGATGAGGGATCTTGCTCATAGTCATCTGTACATAAATGCGCATTGGAATAAAAATTAGAAGTCATGCAAAAGGTTTGTACCGACATCCTGAAGGGCATATCGGCTGACGATCGAAAACACTCATACAACATGCTTTCAGACCGTACAAATAGCTGTATTGAGTCGTTAGGGAACGAACTATTGTGAATTAAATAGATCGGTTTTGCTCAAAATAGCTCCGTTTACTTTGGAATTCAACTTGTAGCTCAGTATAGGAAGAAATCTGATTGAGTTCAGTTTGACTCTCAAAGCTTTCAGTTTAAGCCTGAATAAATAAATGACTTTTACATTGGATATAAAAATTTGTGTTTTATTTATTATGTTATATTAAAAATGTATTTTTAGAATGAGCATAATCAGCGCTTATGCACCACTCTGAAAGCACCGATAGAATCATGTTCTATTTCATGAAAATATTGAAGATAACAAAACGACATGTAGATTAGATTAGAATTATGTTGGTGCAGTCAATATTCCATAAATCGGACTCCGTTAGTGCTGTTTCCAAAAGTCCTATTGTGTCTAGTAACTAAGTAATTGAATTAGTCAAGTCTTTTCTGTATGAGTATTTAATAACAAATCTCTAATTTAAGCATTTCATAAATTAGCTCTAATTAAGATTCGGTTCGAATGCATTTTGATGTGATGCCTCGACCAATTTCAGTACTTATGAGTCAACACGAATAACCATAAACAATTCAGTAACTGAACTAGTAGCAGGAAGCTAATTTTCATAACAGTCTGTTGACTTTCCATGACAAAGACGAATATGGAATTAAATGCCACCGTAACTTTGAAAGGGTTGTTCTGCGAAAAGGAGAATCCTTACACAAAATCGTAAAAATTCACATAAAAACATTATAAAAACAAAGATATGAGTACTCCCACAATAACTCTCTATCGTCGTAGCATTCGATTCTTAAGCTGGCCAATGCTTCCGCAACAACAACACTCCATGTAATTTAGTCCTTTGTCTTAGCACTTCCGAGGTTAAGTCTCATATTTTTCTTTCATCAGTTAATAAACTTATTGATCCGTTAAATGTAAGTTATTTCTTGAGATTTCCAATAGATTCTTACAGCTGTCTACTGCCTCAAAGAGGTAATTTTGTCCTAAGTACTCATACACTCTGGAGTGCTTGTTTAAAATCTACATAAAGCCTCTTTCCTAAAGATTACTCATATCATTTTTTATTTAATTCTAACAAAACAAATGTTGGCTCAGTTATAGGTCGATGTTCTCTGTAATCCACATTATTAATCTCCGTTTATAAGGACGCTGGGTCGATGGTTTATACCCGTTCAACTCAAATGCTTCATCTTGCAAAATTATGCATATTTGTAGATTTTGATCCAAAATTAGCGAAGTCGTTAATTGAACGAGCTAGAATTTCTTCGCTTATTAAATCGGTGAGCGACAAGTGGAAGCGAGAGAGTATTGAGTATGTTATCAAAGAGTATGCATGCATAGAGATTGAATCACTCAAAATTTTGTGAAATGGAAGTGAATGGCGATTTCATAAAACTCGGTGAGCGGCAGGGGGAAGCGAGATGCACTGAGTGTATTTTTGTTCGAGGAGTTTTCCAGTAAATTTTTGCAACCATAATTTCGTTCGTCATGCGAGCTCTATATATGTATACTCTTTGGTGTTATGAAAAAGGGATTTACTAGAAAAGCCTTCGAACAAAATTTTTGCTACAATAACTTTGTTCGTCATGCGAGCTCTATATACATATGTATACTCTTTGATAAAACTGCTCCTACTCAATTCTGAGAAATTACTCATTCGCTGAGTGCCGTGAATCGACTTAGAGAACACTTGGTGACATTTTTCTAACCACCATAAACGTAGCCACATTGATGTTTAAAGCTATTTACTAGGGTGGCGATTTGTACACGGGTATTATAAAGCCGCCCTCTGTGGTCTAGTGGTAAGCATGCTAGACTCACTCCCCGAGGGTCGCAGGATCAAATCCTGTCACGGGCTTGGTCTATAAAATATTTTTCTCATTAAGTCGAAAGCCTCTGTAGCTAGTACTCATTTCCCCAATAACTTGCACTCAGAATATATGTATGTAAGGAATAATAATAATAATAATAATAAAGTATACTTTCTTTTCCAACGCTGACTGTAACCACTTCACTATCAGCACTGAATCCGAACACTGCGTTATCAATATTCCCTGCGTTATCAACATACCCTGTGCCATAAATATTTTGTTCCATTTGAATTAAAAACATTTTGAGCTGCATTATCATTTTTATTCCCATAGTACTGCTCTATAAAATGGAGACTGCTTGACGAAGTTACTACATTATCATTATACAAAAGCTCAAACAAACAAAGCCGGTGTAGATCCTTGCTTAAAAATATATATGTAGGGTGGTTTATAGATATTTATTTTAATATATTCCGCTTGGTGAAACAGAGTGACTCAAATATTTCTCTTTTAATATATTCAAAAAGGTAAAATTTTGTAGCTTCATTACCTTGCATCGCCCTCCTTAAACACACATTTCGGAAAACATTACGTAAAGTTTAAAACAGGACTGCATGCATATTGTACCACCGGATTGAGTTTGGTAGCCACTCATTACTCAATCCTTTTACCTTCTTAAGCCTTGTTGGCATACTATTTATAAGTGTTTTATAAATATACAATAAAGTGTGTTAAAACATAGAAAATTATGGAAAACTGATTAAATTATATAATTCCACAAAGTCGTAGTTTTGGAGGGGTCTAAGCTTATTACCCTATGAATTCGGGATCGCGTAATTTCCTAGACTGATTTATATTTTTAGTGTTGTATTCAAACTCCTGTCAAACTTAACTTTACTTTACCTTTCATATATACTTGATTATAATTAATAATTATTGTCGCAATTCTAATCGACGAAACAACTTTGGAAACTGGTTTGATTTAATTTTATCCGATTTCCCTGAATTTCTATGATTTTAATTTGATACTTTGAAAACCATTTCAAAGTATTGGAGTACAATAAGTTTTGTTTGTAATTTGACATGACACGAAATGCAAATGAAAATTTGGACAAAAATTTAAGCAAATTAGAAATTGGTAGTAAAAAGTTTAAAAGCAATTGCAAAAACAACACATTCCAATGGAAAGAAAACAAAAAGTAGCCGTACGCTGCCCCCACCACCCGCAGCAATGACGTTCTTGAA
This sequence comes from Clusia tigrina, assembly GCA_920105625.2. Taxonomy (NCBI): domain Eukaryota; kingdom Metazoa; phylum Arthropoda; class Insecta; order Diptera; family Clusiidae; genus Clusia; species Clusia tigrina. The sequence goes on from OV050030.1 coordinate 423,145,470, forward strand.
CAATTCTACACACAACGAATACCCTGCCAAAGTAACCCCAATAAATTTTAATGCACGGGTGGCTATATACACAAGTATGTGATGTGGTAGCCAAGTACATAAATAATATAGCACATATATGAAGGAGGTGCCCACCCAACGCTACTTTCTATGTACGTATCACAGTGGCAGCCCCACCGCCAGCATACGAGTATATGCCCCAACTTTTCCAGCGCCGAAGCAGCAAACTGCGAGTACTGCTGTGCAGCTTACCGAAAGCTTACCGAAATCGGGCTTATGTAAAGGCGTACCGAACCATCCGTCATAACGGCACAATTTTCTTGCGTCTCTTTCTGGCTGCCTCGGTCAACAAATATTTAAGGGTGGTTGCGGCAATTATCGATTGACCCACTTTCAGACCTCGTGCATGCAGAAATATTCGAACTGAACGCGAGCTCCCTCGATTTCGCGCTGTGGTTGTACGCTGTTTCGCACCCCGAAATACCTACACACACACACATCCTGGTCCTCGCCAGGCAACCAACCCAGCAAGGAGCCAACCTATTTGATGACTACAAGTGCCCGTGCGACTGTGAGTATGTGTATGTGGGGGTTCATTCGGTTCTTTGTTTTGTGGTATTTGCGGATTGCAGAATGTTTTTGCCATTTGTTAACATTACTTTCAGCTCCTATATTTGTAGATTGGAGTCATCCCAAAAGCTTTGGTTTGCAATTTTCACTGGGTTTTTCGTTGATGGAAAACCCCAACAAAAAAAGTCGCCTCTACCTTTTCCCTGGTGCTTCCTGTGCGCTTACAGCGAAAATCATTTGACCACATTTTGCACAATTTTATATGCTGCATGCTCGGTAATTTGTATTTTAAAATAAAAGCAAATTTATTGATGTTTCCTGGCTTTATTTCCTCGATTTATTTCCTTTTTTGTTGGATTTTATCCGAGTAAATAACATCCGTGGTAGATACTGATTTCTGCCACAATTTTCGCCAACACCATTTTGCAGTTCCAGTTCATTTTAGTGTTGTATATTGTTGTTGTAAATAACGTATATACTTAGAGATATGTGTTATGTGTATCTGCGAGATACTTACGGCACACAGCAGTATCTCTGCGATAAGCTCTCAAAAATAGTTACATAAATTCGTTCGCATTTAAAATAGCAGCCATTATAGAACATTTTTAAAAGCAGGTCATAAATATATTGCTATTTTATGTTCCATAATCAGAGATGTAAGTAGAGATTTCATGCTGCTGTTGCCAACCTAAGCTGTGTGCGAGTTGACTAAAGGAATACTAAAATAATGGAAATGATGATACCAGATTTTACAGTATATTTTGTATGAATTCACTGTAGAAAGTTTCATTTGGACCTTTGGCAGTCGTTTGGACAATGACGTCACAAAGATTCATCCTAGCTATTTCTTATGCTCGTCTCTTGATAACTTAAATGGCCCAAACTGAAACATTATACAAGTAGACTTATTGATTAAGTGTCACCTGCTTTATCGACAACTGGTTCCAATCTCAGCATTGAAAATTAAATGCACAGGCCGCAATTAGCTAAAGCGGAAAGTAACGTAGAAGTCGGTTGGTAGTAAATTGAAATGACATAATACTGCGACATCCTTTGCTTTTATTTTTTAAAATCACGTAAAGTTTCCGCTTACGGAAATTTATCCTGTCTTAAATGTATTAAAGACTGGTTACAGATGTCAATAGATTTTCCCCAATTCCTCTCGGAGAACTGTCCACTATCTAACACGATTCCCTACAATAAGTAAACACGACAATCTTTAATGAAGCTAGATTCGTGTACAAACATTAACGCTCACTCCAACTCTAACTTTGGCACCACGTCGTCTGCAATTCCAAGTCCAAATCCAACTGTAACTTGCACAATAGTGTTGTAAGGACACTTAGCCAATCCTAAGAGCATGAACTCATAGTATTACTAAACAAAAACTTAACTAATGTGTTCTTAATCGATATTACACTCCCTTACTGAGTTGCAGCAGTCAAAATATCCAGACTATGATAAAGATTCCAATCTCACAATTAATAAAAGTATTTAAAATTATTAGTTAAAATATTGAAAATTACAGAGATTAATAAGGAAGGGTTCCCTGTTTATAAAATTTGTTTATGATTTTCGTTAAAAATCCAGTGAATCAAATTTACCCACAAATTTCATTTATTTTCAAAAATAGAATGAATGAATATCATAAGACTTAAAATATATTGAAGCAAACCCAGCTATTTGGCCATTTTATCTTTAAAAAAACATAAAACACCTCTAATGCATCTTTTTTCCATGGGAATTCATTCATTGCACTGACTATATTCCCAATTCGAAGAATATCTGGCACCTACAGATCCTGAGATAGACCAAAATTGTTTACATAAACCACTCCCCATGGTAGTAAAAAATCCATTTAGATTCTTTGAGGAAGTTGATAAGTCCTCTGAAGTCTACGTGGGAAAATTCGTGCTTTGCAAAAAAATACCCATATTCCTAATAGAAACAATCATAGCCACTGATGTCGGCGTATATTCAGAAACCAAGTCTTCCACGGTCTTGACAGTGTTCCTTAAAGGAAATGAATTTTCTTGCTGCATGAACACCAGTAATGAATGAATAATCACACTATATTAGTACTAAGTTTGTTGAGGGGTCATTAGATGAAGCTGTATCTTGGTTAAGAGGTCATTAGAGAGAGAGCTACATCGTATGGGCCAGCTGCAGGCTACCACATCCATGATAAGCTTGTGCAAAGATATCCCTTCGATAAAATTTTAGCTGTATAAAAGCATGTTCCGCTTGTAAGAATTGACTTAGAGGAAGCTAGTCTTGCAAACAAACTTTTCATTCTCCTCATTGTCTACAACCCCAAAAAGGGGCGACTTCGACACATAGCTCAGCTTGATATGCCATTTTGAACTGCCCGACTAGTTTCCATTGAATAGCTGCGGAACGAACTATCGAAAAAGATGTCTACACTTTCATGTATTCCTCGGATTTTTATTCAAAATCTGGGCTGGCTTCAAAAGTCTCCACTGACCCTGGGGTTTTCTAAGTGCCTTCGTATTGTAACATAATTTAATAACCGGAATACACGCAAAAAAGAACTGAAACGTGTGAAACATAAATTGTATATGGCCTCAAAATACATATTTATATGTATGTACAAAACCAATGTGAAGGCTGAATAAATAAGCAAAATAAATAAGAATCAGAACAACTTTTCCTGTGAAAGTACAATCTCTGAAAAATGTTTCCATTTCTTCTGTTTCAGCGCATTAAAATTATTGTGTTTTTTGTCTTTTCTCATAGCAAATTAGGAAAAGTTTGCTTTTCTTTAGAAAAATTGGAAGAAAAAAGCACAGTATTTGGAAAAAGAGAAGCAAACTGAAAGCAAATGATACTGGGTGTCGCCCAAAAGACAGAGCAGCAAAACAGCAACAAAAAAATGGGAGCGGTACTGCAAAGAAATAGATTAATTCTTGAAATATAAATAAAATATAAAAAAATTGGTGAAAAACACAACGTTTTTTAACCAGCAGAGAGAAAGAAATTTGTTTTCTACCGAAGAAGAAATAAGCGACAGGTGCAATTGACCTACTTTCCCTACACACAGTCCCACAGCAAGAAGGTACTTGTAGATAGATATACTCATTCGTATATGCGTGTACACAGGCACAAGTGGAACAGTTACATAGATACACGCATACACTCATCTATCTATGCATATAGCGGGGGGAGGCAGAGCTGGTATATGCGAGTGGCATGAGTGAGCATAGAAAAACGTATGTACAGCTTATGTAGCTCAAGTAAACGCCTTTGTGTATGTGTACATGGTCGTGTAGATTGAAAAAGCGCTGATATACACTTTCACATACACAAGCACACATTCGGTGCTGCCCATCAACACACATACATTAAAACTAAGCGTTCTCATAGTGTGGAAGAGGTGGAGCTGCGGTGGGGATTTTGGAGCATGTCGCGTTGCTATGCGCGCGCTTTAAAGCAGTCAACGGAAGAGTGGGAAAAACTAATGTGGGGATGTAGGGCAATATAACAGCACAAAAGTAAGCAATGAAAGAGAGCTTTTAACATACTGCCTTGTAGCGCGCGAATACAGATGACGTTAAAAGCTTGCTCCACTCGGCGTATCGTTTCTAGGGGAAATTTTGTAGCTACAAATTATGCAAAAAAAAAGAAGAAAAAATTCAATGAAATGAATAAATGAAGAAATATAAATTTATTAATTTACAAAATAATTTATTAATTAAATTTTATTTTGTCTTATTTCATTTTTATTAACTTTTTATGGACTTGGAATACTCAAGTTTTAAGAAAATAAAAATAAAATAAAGTGTAATTTTATAAAATAAAATATAGGGTTAAATATAAACTATGTACAGTCTTCTTTAATAGTTTTTGTTATATTTCGAGCCAATTATTTCTGCCTTTTAATATAGTTTTCTTCAGAAAATATAAAAACCTAAATGTGAAAGGTAAGATTTTATTTTTTCAATTCCAAGCATTCCCAATTTACATACAGATTTATTAATACACAATATTATACGTATTTTTTCACTTAATTCTTTAATTCAACATAAAATTTTAACAAAATATAAAAAGATAAAAATTTTTTTTTCATATACCAGTCATTAGAATTTTACATGTGACCAGTTCAGTTGTAGGAGCTTTTCTCTGCACAAAGCTTAGATTTATTATATGTGCATATGTATGTAAGTGGGTACCTATGTACAATCACATTTTACTTGCAGCTACAAATGCCCCTTCAGCAATACACACTCGCGAACACATACATATTTCTGTGGTGTATGTACCCGCTGAAAGTTTTCCGTCAATTTGTAGTTGTTAATATAAAAAGTAATTTCAAGCACCGACCTATTTATTACATTACAGCCCCAAGCAAGCTTTTTGCGTCCCTACTTTCGGCAGCAGATACTTTTTTTTGTGCCTGATTTCCTACTGCAACAAAATACAAAAGAAAAATATCCAACCGAAATCCATTAGATACACACATGCGAAATTATACAATGAAAAAAAGGGAAAAAATCATAAAATAAAGTAAAAAGTTTGGCGAGCTGGGCTACAAAATAGCAGCAAAACTAATAAGCAAGGCACTTTAATGCTCTCAAAGCTAAAACTAACAAAATAATAGAACAAAAAATGATAAGAAAAAAATAACACACATACGCACCCGTGCACTTCCCCTAACATACTCACACAAACACATACACCGATCCATTCGAGTACCTACTCTAGTAGTGCCAATTCATATCTAGGAGATAGTTTTATTTGCTTACAGTCGCCAGATAACGTTGTCTTGAAAATTAAAATTGAGAAAAACAACAACAACAACAAAAGCACAATTTTAATTAATTTGCTTTCAAGTTTAAAAATATTTGGAACAAGGCAGAGTAATACTGGCGGGGTGGGGCGTTCGTGCGGTCGCTCATTCGCTCGTTGGACTTCTGGCTCGGTCTAGCGTGTGGTGGAGTGTGCAAAAATACCACTTTATATGTATATGTATGTGGAATAGTGTAAATGTGTGTCAGTGTGAGTGCACCTATCGTACGGGTGGGGGCAATTGTGAAAGACACTAATTAAGAAGAAATGTTAAAAATGTTGCTTACTGCCTGTGCAGCTTACGACACAAGCGACACTTCTGAGCTGGCACACTGACAAACGAGCAAACGTCAAATGTCAATAATTGCACTGCACTGCATTAGCGCTGAGTTGAAATATCTATTGACCATTAGCGACTCACACACACAAGCGAACATATAATATAGTACACATAAGTACACATCACCACGTCCTCACGCACGTCCATACATACATATGTACATTTACATTGTGCACACTTAAAAACGCCTGCAAGTTCATAATTGTGCTTATTTTTAGCCATGATGTAATTCTATTTGCAGTTGTTGTTAGTTGTTGTAGTTGTTGTTGTTGTTGTTGTTGTTGTTGTTGCTGCTGCTGCTGTTGTAGATGTTGTTTAAAGCTTCATGTTAGTTTGTTCAAAGAACAAAAATTGAAAGAAAAAATTTTTTGAAAAAAACAACGTTTCTAGATAAATGCCATTTGCGACAAACGCGGTACGAGTATCTGTATCCGCCAAATGCTGTTCTTTTTCCATTTTTCTCTCTTGGTCTTTTAGTTTATTATTCGCGCTTTGCTTGTTCGGTTGCTGCCTCTTTTTTGTTGTTTTTGGCATACCCTACACTAAATTATTAAAGCCATATTCTTGATTTCATATATGTATGAGCCGCACTGTTTTTTTATTATTATTAGTGGCATTAGTCTGCCTTTGTGTGTGTACACTTCAACTTTCTTATTAGTCTAGTGATAAGAATATGCTAGTCAGTCAAACCAGAAGTCGCGGTTTTGCTAATCTTCTTTGTCTACCAATAGCCAGCACTTCTATTCTAGTAGTCAGTACTCGGTCATTACTCATATTATCAACTCCCATACAATCCGATCTGAATGAAATATATAATAAGCGAAAAAAAATATATTCAAAGATTGATCTTGACTTAGCAGGTTTAGGAGGATTCATAGTACAATAATGCTCCTACAGATTGATATAAGGACATTACAAATGTCAAACCTTTCCTTCCGTTTGCACCTAAAATATCCCTGATAACAACAGAAATGGGAAATTTTTTTCATTTAGCACTGCTATTATAAGTCATCAAGTATATGTCCGCAATGATGTCTTCCAAGCATAATATGTCATATCAATAATGGTTATCTATTCGTTGCACTAAAGGCCTTATTGGCATAAGACTAGGGATGGTACTAGGAAGAAGCCGTAAGCTGAGAATCACAATTAAAAAATTTATGGGAAAAGAGGGTTTAAGTCATTTCTGTATTTTCGACTGAATAATTTTAAATTCGAAACAGTGTGAAATATTTCTTAAATACATTATTTTATACAAGACTATTCTAATTCAAGACAAATAATTGTTCAAAGATTTTTGTATTATTTACCAGCAATAATTTCAACTTGTTTGGGAATCTAACAACAAATTCATGCCACTGAACATTTTTAAAATAGACTCCTCCAAAAATTTAGAACAATTCATCCAAGGATACTCACATATAAAGAAAATTCTGGAGTAAATCAGTAAATCCAACCGCATAATATGAAAAATAAACCAAAATTCAGTGCTCACCCAATATGGCATATTTACTTTTATTTAAGGATTATTATTATTTATATAAAAAAAATAATTGAAAACTTTTAAAAATTGTTTGTTCACATTCATCATGGTTTCTGAGGGCGGACTGAAATACACTTTCCTAATCTTTGATCCAGCTTTTGGTTTGCCTTATACCATGCGTCATTATTGGAACAATATCAGTTCGCGGCCAGAAAATTAATCAGTTTTAGAAACATGTGAAAGTCTATAAATTCAAATCTGCCGGAAGGGGTTTGGCCTTAGTTCATTTGTAACCTGATCTAGTGGAGCTTTTGAGCTACCAAATCAATTGAATGGACCAGAGCACAATGTCAATATTGAACAAACGTTTTTTCATGACTACACCTGCTCAATCACTTTCTTCACTTGTTCCAGAAGATGTGCAAAAAACTCGGCATTAATTATTTTACATATAAAAACCCTTATAAGGACTATCCTAACTGAGATATATTTATTGTTTTATGTTTAGGAAAAGCCAGATTAGAAAGTACTTATAAATCTACTAAGGTTTTATATCGTTGAATAGTCCGACGGCAATATTTTATTACCGGAGAGTGATATTTCTGCCTATATTTACAGATGAAATTCTAAGATGGATTATTCATTCTATGATGTATTCTCAGTCGAAAATGTGGAAACTGCAAAGTTTTACACTTTATATATAATAAACCAAGAAATTATCTTTAAAATTCCTTTCAAATTCTTAAGGTCGATTATTCTGATACTCTGAGTACACTAGTTTCACCTATCAAGTCAAATCAGGAGCCTGAACTCTTCAACGGCATATTAGAAACCCTCAAATTCTCTCTCTCTCCCTTTCCCTATACCTAAAATTTCTGATGGGAACTTCCAACCAAATATTTAAGGAATAATTTCACAAATTATCGCCATTTCTTATAGTACAGTAGCGCCATTAGAGACCGACCAGGCCGCATAACCAATCGCTCGTTTGGTTTTTAAGTAATAAATTTATCAGCGACCATTTTTATGAAGTTTTTAATCTTTTTTATTTGAACTTTTTTGGCTTTCATCTTTATCTAAAACGTGCAGATATGTTAGTCTCGACTTAGTTGTGGCTGACTTCTCTGTCACTCTCCTCCACTTTCAGGTTACGAGTCTTCACTATGTTGGCACTTATGTTAAGAGTTACGGATTTAGGCATAATTTATGCAAATGACGCATATATTAAAATTCAAAATCGAACTTTGGTTCAGTGGTTGGCTAAATTTAACGCAAATCAGTCTATCTTCACTTCTATCCAACATGTTAGTGAGCTCACACATACACACATCCAATTCCAGAAGCGTAGGTAGACGGATTCTTCAGCAAGTCAGTCTCTGAGTTGAAGATTTGCGCGCCAAAATTTAGATTTTAGAAACTTTATAAAGTGCCTTGGGTCACTGCTGAGTCAGCAGCTTCAAATTAGGGCGTTACACAAATGAAATACACCTCGAACCCGCCTGGGTTCTGCAGATTAGTTCCACATTTGAAGCACGCAATTATTTGACAAAACAGTACCAAACTTTATACCCAGTTATAGAATTGCTTTAAGCACAATTACCGCCATCTTCCACACACTTTATCTTCCGTCCATGCTGATTGAAGCCTCTCCATCACACTTAACCTAAATTTCAGTTTGTGTGATGCAATTAAAACGAAAATTTAACGAACTTCGCACTTAACTGAAATAAATTTCCCAAGATGGATACTTAAAAGGAAGAAAGGAAGAGAAAAATTCGTATAAAGTGCTCTGCTGCAGGGGAAATATTAACTTAGCAGATATCTCTGAGCAAATGTTGAACATCATTTTACGAAATTTTACATTTTGCTTAATCTTACTTTTACTTTATTGTAAAAGTTTAATTACACTTGTTTCTTTGTGCAGTTTGTTTGACTTCCTTCCTTATTGCTATTCCAACTTAACTGCATCCTGCTGCATGCGGCACCCATAAAGAATTCACTATTTAAACAGTCAACATAAAGCATATTCTTCTCTCGTCTCTTTGGCTGTTATTAACGAGCTTCCCTTTCCGCTTTAGTTCATCACCGTTGCAAATGAATTGAAATGGAATTGGAGCTGATGACTCAGTGCCCCCATTCGGAGTGGTGCCATTCAATGCGGAAACTTGTTTGAACACATGTGAGTGAAATATATTTCCAATTTCAACAGGAGGTAAGATCTCCGCTGCAAACATATTCGTCTCTGTGCTGAATTTCGATATCCTTCGCTTTAACAGAAACTGGGGAGTGGGGAAAAACGCCTTAGTAAATTTAGGTCAGTCAAAAACCATTCAATTCCTTAAGAAGTAGTTCTTACATCTCCTCTAACGGACTTAACTTCATGCAACTCTCTTACAGAGTATACAAAAAAGTACTATTCTATGAAGGTTACAGAAAACAAGGCGATACTAGTGAAGGTAACAAAACTATGGGAAAACTATGGATGTGTGACCAGATGTCGGTGGGTAATTCTGCGAGTCAGCTTACGATTCCTAACTAAATGACCATTACTAAATGAGCCATTAATAGTAAAAAGTCTCTTGCATTACAATAGTAAAATTCCCCATATTATTGCATAGCAAAAAGTCACATCCAAATTATGTCTAGAATCTTAAGCCTTACCTAAAGTACAGAAAACACTTTTCCTGTATCCTGAGAAATAATTAAATGTATTTATATGTACTAAGAAGACGCTCCTGTTAAAATGAAACTCAAAGGCTTATGGAAAATTCTCCAAATGCTTAGTATCTTTCATTTCGATATTTTTAGGGACTTGCCGGTCATCTTGAGAAATTTTTTGAATATATAAAAAAGTGGTTCTCCAGTGCCGTGGCCTTTGTTGCCACATTAATAACCACGATTTGTGAAATAGTAGAAAACTAATTGGAAATGTTTTCAATTAAGTTGACACTTCCATTCTCAAGGTCCTACATACATCAATCATTTCATAGGGTTTTACCAGGCCGACAACCTAGTCGACATCTAAGAAAGACATCATCGTTAGTTTCAGTTGGTTCGAAACCTAGAAAAGTCCTGTGCTATCACAAAGAGCTAAATTGGCCTTGGCCGGCTTCCGCATGGAGGGCGAGCACTTCTACCTACCTACTGAGGAAGTGTGGCAAAAATAAACGAAAATTATCTGGGAAACCTTGTAAAACCCACCAATTTTATTCACTACCAAAACTTAGACAATCCAAGCTCATGACTGAGGACTACAACTCAAAACGTGCAGCTTTAAGTCTACAGTTAAGCAAAAACAATTTGAAAACTCTGACAGGCTATCTCACAGGCCACTGTCGTTTAAGAAGCCATCTCTTGAAACTGGGACTCTCACCAGTAAACACGTGTAGGTTCTGCACGTATGTAGAAGAAACACCAGAGCACCTTCTAATGCACTGCGAAGCCTTAGCTCGCAGTAGGAAGAAATATCTGGGGCATTACTGGCCCGAGGGCAGAGACATTAGAGCAATGAACCCCAATTCAATACTAAACAATTCAATACTAGAACTGTTGGACTAATAGAAGATCTTTAATAGGTACATGCAGGAGGAGTACAATAGATCAAATTGGTCGAGATCCATTTTCCCTCTTTATTTCCATTCATTCATTCATTCACCAACTTTAAGTTGTATTGCAAGCAACTGCTGAGAGGAGGACCAAAAAATTGAGTTTTTGGGTATGCAAATAGGTGCAATTCATTAATATGGTTTTTACTTTATGTATAATTGAATACTTTCTCTTAATTCTTCAGTTACTTTTGAGACCGCTGACATAAATATATATACTGACATATTTTTATATGCTGACTTTTGTAGTGTTTATTGATTTTTCTCCCTTCGTCAGTTTTTAAATGTTCTATCAAACTTTTTGAGTATTTGTATGAATTTTATTTGATCAAATGTTTCTTAACTATATCAGGCCGCCGAATCCCTTATAACTTTCGTATAGAATAATGCAAAATTGAAAGAAATTACAAATAAGTTTTCATTATTATAAATATGTATATCAAAATGAAGGGCATTTGAATTGCCCCAAAGACGTGCGTTATCTCTCTATTCGTTTCCCCCTATCGAGCCTCTTAGGGCGTAAAGAAAGTCTTGTTTTTTGTTGCTGGCTTCGTGGCTGCTTTTATGCTTCTGCGGCACAGTGCGTATACGTGATTTATTTTTTCAAAGTGCCTTTCGCAATCGTTGAAATACGTATAATTTTTTGTTTCCTATGCTTTTGTTTCTTTCTAGTCAGCCTTTTAAAGTTGATAAATGAATTTTGAAAATTAACAGCAGCAACAAAAGCAACAATAACAACAAAAGCACAGACTACGCAATTTATTCGACATGGGAACGAGCGTAGAAGTACGCACATTTATTATAGCAGCAGCAACAACAACAGCAGCACCAGCAGCAGCAGCATCGAGCACTGCGTAAACAACCACGACTGCAAGAGTAGAGTACTACTGTGGAAAACACTGTGGCATAATAAGTACGCATTTTCTATGGTTGTGTTAACAATCTACTTGTTGTTGTAAATGTTGATTTTGTTGTTGCAGAAGTAGGTCAACAAGCATTGACGTTGTATTTGTAGTAGGCAGTTTTTTCACATTTTTAGTTTCACTTTGGAATACTTTTCTTTGCTTTTTTATGTTTTTTCTAAAAGTTTATTTCTATATTATTTAATTTTTTTTTTCTTTAGTCTATGTTTACTCTGCTCATGCGGCAGTTTTCTGTATAATGAAGTTGTTTTTCCATTTGCTGCGTACAATTAGAGGCATGTCAACATAAAGAATGAGTAATACAGACTTTCAAGAAGTTTTATTCACATGCATACATACACTCTCTGGAGTCTACCGAACTGCCTGTCTGTCTATTCATTCTGGCATATCTGCCGCCCTGTTGGTGTTGTTTATTCCATTGGCGTCTTTCATTCAAACTTTCTATAAAACTATGCTTTTATTCGCACAATACTCGTATAAGCCGCAACCTATGGAAATATACCTACAAATGGATTATGAGCTGATTGTGAGGTTGCTAACTCATTGGCGGGTCTGGAACGATTTTCTGATTTATTTTTAATTACACATTTATTTTCTGTAATATTCTCCTACACTGAGCAATATGGTGAAAGTTTTTGTACCATTCAAAACACTTTAAAGTTAAATTATTAACAATTTGCCACGTTAATGGTCTGTATTTTGTGCCACTTCTGAATACTCTTTGTGGGCGTTTTTATTTCATAGGACAAAAACTTCCACTACACAATTTAAATTTTAAACTAAATACTTTTATCAACCATTCCTGAATATCTAAAGTGTTGTTTTATCACCGGAGAGTGATATTTCTGTGTAAATTTACAGATGAAATTCTAGACAGAGTTTCCGTTCTAGAATGTATTGCACCATCTTCTTTTCGTCTGGTGGAAGAACAGGACAGCTTGGAGAATTTCTGTGCTTGTTCTACCTTTGCCATACTGAGGAGTTGCTTATTATGATCAGATGTGTTGGATATGGACAATTGAGCCATCCGTATCCATGAAGAGACTTCGGAGATTCATAAAAAAGTCAAAAAAGTTTGAAAAGCTATAACTTCGCTTTCACAAATCTTCTATCTCCCTGTTGTAATGTAATGTAATGGAAAAGGGAGGTATATCATGTACTGCGACAACAACCCTACAACCCTCTGCTAATATAGGATAACCCTATAGAAACTCATCCAGCTTTGTTATCCTTAGAAATTCTGGGATATCAGCTGGATCTAGCTTAGCTATTTCATTGCCTGGTATCAAATATGATCCCAGGCTTTTGTATCTGCTGTGCATCAGTTCACCACAGCTGGCTAATATGTGCTCTGGCGACTCGGTTTCCTCGTCGCAGAATCTGCACAATGAACTTGAAACGATTCCTAAGTTGCTTAGGTGTCCCTTGAGCTTGCAGTGACCAGTCAAAAGCCCGGTCAGTATTCTTAAGCTGTTTTTGGGCAAGTCAATGCCAAATTTGAATCTTTTGCAGTTGTAGTTGCCCAAAAGTAGTTTTGATTGTCTTAGCCCTCTCCCTGTTACTTCCAGGCTTATAGTACAATGGTCAACACATGCCTGAGTGCTTGACGACCTCTCTCTATGGCGGTTCTCCGGGCTATCCCAATTCTATCTACCTTCTTCTCAACCGAAAACGTGCAGAGTACAAAGTTTACTTGGTGTATACATTATCTAAAGTAAGAGGATTGCTAGAAATGAATGCTTTACTAGAGATGAACCCCTCAGATGATACAAAAAAAAAATTTTTTAAAATGTTTCTATACATAATTCGCGATTGAATCGTATCCATGGAGAAATGACTCTTCACAATACAATTTTATTTTGAGAACAATTTTTTCTCATAATTATCTATCTCTCTCTCTCTCTCTCTCTTTCAACCCCGATCGATTATTATATATTAGATATTTTATGAGGGTCGCAGGTATATATAATATACGTAATATAGTTACAGTAAGTATATTAGTCTCTGTCAATCTTTCTTTAGATATATATTAACTCAGAGTCTCAGAACAAACCCAGAGTATATTGGTCTTGGGTTCAGATTTGGGGCTCTTTGTTTTAGGAACCAGAAGGTTTGCATGTCTCTATCTCTGACGTAGTTGATATTAAACAATACTTGGCAATACTGAACTATATCTTTACTGGAATATTTAATAAAGTTCTCTAATTCTCCCGAAATGGGTTTTTAGTACAACAGAGATTGCTTTAATGAAATGTACTTTGGTCCGTGCGAATGTGACACCCTCATAAATATGATGATAAGACACCAATCTGAAGAAAATTGTAGTTGTAATCTCATAAGGATTATTCCATTTTCTCTCTGTGGTCTAGGGGTAGGTTAGGTTAGGTTAACGTGCAGCCGGTCTAAGGACCAGCTCACTTAGACCATCATGGGTCCATTGTGATACCACCGCGCAACAACGCACCTCCGATTCACTCGTCGAACCATTTCGAAGCCCTAATAAAGCGCAGTATTTGTTTGGCCTTCGTGGTCTAGGGGTAAGCAGACTCACACTCAGAGAGTGGCAGATTCAAATTCTGCGCTGGGCTTGGTCTCAAAAATGCTTCCTTCTAAAAAGGCTTTTTCTCTTGGAGTCAAAAGCCTCAGTAATTAGTACTCATTTCTTGGAATCATAATTAATTATAGTGTAAGATACTCGTATAATAACAATAATATAGCTTATATATCCTGATAGTCTGTATAATTTCAGGCTGCAAATAATTTATAGTACTTGAATTGCTTGAATTTTTCCAAAATTGGGTCAATATTGGGAAAGTTTCTATACAGCCAAAAATAGGTACTTCAAAAATTAAATCACGTTCATCCACAGTAATCATTTTCTAACTTGTAGCTTTCCGCTTTGTTTCAACATGTGGAAATTTTGCTTTTGTTTGCTTTTATGTGCATAGATTAGATTTATAGCCTGATGTGCTTGTTACACCCATTAAATATACACATACTTGTAGATACGCCTGACTAGATGTGTATGTGTTTGTGTTTGTGTATTCGCGTGTAAGTGTAATTATTAACACACTCGGGGGCTGGAGCACATTTTACAAAATCAACATTTTCATATACGAAACAAACACTCTCTGAACAGCAGAGATAACAAACGCCCGAACAAGTTTCAGACAAATAAAGATGTAGACGGTTGTGAGGACGGTGCCAAAGGTGCACCTATCCAAGTGCCTCGTGAAATATCTTCAGTCTGTAAATGTTGCAATTTTGTTTGTTTTTTATTACGAAAGATGTGAGAAACTTTTAATGAAACAACTTTGTTTTGCCACGTCAAACGGAATGTTGCAATATAAAATACCACAAAATTGTGTAAGATCCCATAAGGAGGTTTTAGAGAAAAATGGTAATTGAAGGCTATAATTTACGCAATTGAAACAATAAACTTTGTTTGAGGCCTTTTCGAATTCTTAGCAAATCATTGTATGTGAACCCAAAAATATTATTGTGTTCCAGTGAGGCAGTCTCTAATAACTATGCACAGAGCGTGTTTGAAAATTGTGCCTAAACTAAACTGAAATCAAAGACAATATACAATAAATACTCTTTGCTGAAATGACGTATTTTCCTACATATGTCGGTAAAGCAGATTTTACGTGTAGGCTGTGCGGGTTTGACTAAATTTACATGCAAGTAAATTGATATCATTGTGGAAAGATTGGAGACTTTCTATGAAAATGCAAACCTGCTTTACCGACACAAGCCAAAATTTATGTCTTTGGATTTAGTTTAATTGCAAATTTTCTTTTCCAACTTTTTTTTATTATTTCCAATAGATCTGTATCTGCCGTCAATTGTGCCCAAGCATCTCTGGTTCTAGAAATATAGAGGGTTAATAAATCAATATTTATAGACTCGTCTCATCATTGTGGTGTCTCAAATATCACCAGGAATCGTATTCATTTATACCAGAAATATACTTAGCACCAAATTTCCCATAATTAAATACACTACCACTACAAAAGCCAAAGCAGAAAATGGTCGCGATAACTCCAATGCCACTCTCACTATTATAATACATGCGTAACTCCATATCATTACAAGATTCTTTAACAAAATTTAGCATAGTGGCATGTAATTGGAACAAATTCGCTTAAATTAGTGGAGAATGTGTGTATAATAAATCCACTACCACGCCCATATAAACAATATAAATAAATTTACTCTGCATTTGGAATTTTTTGTATTATGGTCTAGTGGTAAGCTTGTTAGACTCACACTTCTCTTTCACAATACCCTGTCTACCCCCCACTCTCGTACTATTTCCATGCTTAGGGTATAATGAGCATCAATGCCCGAGTGCTTGGAGACATCCTTCTTCAGAGGTTCTCCGGCCGGCCCCACTTCTATGTATGTATATATCACTCCCGGGGGTTGAGGGTTCTAAATCTCATACATTGTGGTCTGAAAAATGTTTCCTTCTAAATATGTTTCTCTTCAAAGGCCTCAGTGGCAAGTACTCATTCCCCCAACCCCTTGGAGATATAATTACTTATGAAATAGTTTGGTAGGTAGGTTTGGCAGCCGCATCACCAATAAACCAGTGATGCCACTTAGACCACCGGTTGGGTCCGTTGTGAGCCGCGGATGCGAGGCATGGCTACGCTTCCCCCTCCAGACTGAACCAACCTGAGCCTTTTACAAAGCGAACAAGGTTGTTAACACCTGACAGGCATAGACCATCTATACTTGTTAAGAAGTGGGATCCTAGAAAAATGTTCCTATTTCTAGCAAAAGCTGGACATGTACAGACGAGATGCTGGATCGTTTCCAGTTCCTCCTCGTTCCTGCAGCTGCGGCAGAAATCATGTGTATAAACTCCCATTCTTCTTGCATGATTTCCTATTAGACAATGTCCAGTGAGGGCTCCTATTAAAGTCCTAATTTGTAGTCTATTGAGTCTAATGATATTCCTAGATAAACGCAGATTTAGCCTCGGCCATGTTTGCCTGGCGATTTCACAGGTAGTGGCACAGATCCACGGTTGATTGGTACAATTAATTAGTGTCTCCCTTATGAGAAGCTTACAAGGCGCGAGGGGTACACCCATATGCCTACTGAGATGTTAATTATAATAATAATATTCAATTCTCTCGCTTTTGTATGAGAGTAGTTTGATAAATTCTCCTGAGTATTGGGTATTTTGTAGTCAGTATATCTCGATTTTAGATTATTCTCCTGAGTATTGGGTATTTTGTAGTTACTATATCTCGATTTTAGATTACTTTACTAGCGTAACATGGGTTTCTGTTAACAAACTAGGCGCACATTTGTATTTAATATATTACGGACTGCTAGCACCGCGGCCCGGAAGGACCTATTATGCTAATAGGTACACATTTACAATATATATAATTTTCTTTTGGGTACATAACCAGCACAGTACTTCTCTCCTGACCTAACCTTTACTTTGTGTCCTAACCAGAACTGTATTTCTCTTCCTGTCCTATCAAAATAGTCTCAAATGAAAAGTTCCTTTTATCCTTTTAAATAGTATTTCTACTGTGATTCCACGGAGGACTTCAGCTTATTTCATTTGAGAGCCAGGTTTAAACTAAATTTTATCACTTCAATCTCCACGAATATTTTAAAACAATTCCATAATCACATACGAGCTTCCACGCCCTACTTCCCCGCAAAGTACACAATTTCACCAGCATTTTTCTATGTAACCACATGCATGCAAATTTGAAAAAAGTGCTATTTGTGCAATGCAATTATGAGCATATTTATTGTTTGTTTGTTTGTTGACAATATTATTTGAATGGCCAAACAATGCTTTTCCTGTCGGCACTCTTTGAACTACCAATTATCACAAAAACATAATAGACTCACACAAAAATACGACACCAAAAACAAACAAAAAACGAAATATAAATTAATACTAATAATTAAAAATTATAAGCATGTATTTTTTAGAATTAATTGCATTGCTCTGAACGGCCACAAATATGCAGATACGGTCTGTGGGAACATAGCGCCGAGAGCTCTTGGATTTACGTACGCAGTGTCATACAAATGTTCACACAAACGCGGCTGCTCTATCGGGCAATTTAGCATTCAAATTGTGGGCGTTGTGATTGTCGCTCTAGCGCTGCTTCGTTATCAGCGCTGTCGTACACAACTTCATGTTGTGATTGATATTCATTATCAGTTTTATTTTATATAATACAATATTCATTATTTCTATTTGATGAATTCGAAATTTGAATATAGTTTCTCTTATATTTTATTTACTTTTTATATTATTTGGCATTTTCGTGGGGAGGAAAGTAAACAAATAATTTCCAAATCTACCAACGGAAAAACTTCAGAGACTGTTTATCAAAGTCATTTTTCTTTATATATTGTGATTTATTATTCTCTACATCAAAATTTAAAATTGTGCTCTGAAACATAAATGAAATTTTCAAAATAATTTCAATACTGTCGTTCTTGTATTTTAAATACATTTAAATATAAACATATACTATATAAAAGGTGTTTTTAAGGATATAATTTGAAAATTTAAATAGGTCGTGTGTGTAATTTCATCCAAATTTGGGAAAAATCAATTTATGTGATAATTGTGTAAATATTTATTTATTTATTAACAAAAAGAAATGTTATTACTAATAACTAAACTACTATAATTTTAAGAACAGCACCGATTATGATTTCACTCAAACGATCATTAGGACCGATCCTGACAGACCTCATTCTGGAAGTTCAATTAGCGACCATTCCTTCGAGCAGGCAGGGAGATATATCGCCCAAAAATTTCGCTATTCCTAATAGAACTCATTCAGGAAGTTCAATTAGCGACAAATCTTTCGAAAAACTAGCGATATACGAGGTGTGAAAAGATAACCGTTATTTTCATCTTTTCGTGAGTTACGTATGTTCGATGTTCGCATTTTTTTTCTGTTATGTTGGTACACATGTCTGTTATATATGTTGGCAATACCAACCATTTTGGATTGTCAGTTTGTTTTTGACAGATAAAAAGCTTAGTCGTGTTTTGGTGTGCTCTTCGATTTTGTACTATTCGAAAAAATGGATCAAAGAAACTGTATTCAGTTTTGTGTAAAAAATGAAATTAAATGCGCAAGGACATTTGAAATGTTGACTGTGGCCTTTGGCGAGTCTACTATGAGCAGAACACAAGTTCAATTGTGGTATAACCGGTTTAAGGAATGCCGAGAAGATGTCAATGACGATGCTCGTCCTGGTCGCCCGAGCACGTCAACAACCGATGAAAACATTGACGCAGTGAAGAAAATGATTTTGGATAATCGTCGAATCACTATCAGAGAGATTGCTGATGATGTTGGCATATCGTTCGGCTCATGCCAAGCAATTTTTACGGATGTTTTAGGCATGAAACGTGCGGCAGCGAAGATTGTTCCAAAATTGCTAAATTTTGAGCAAAAACAACGTCGCATGGACATCGCTCAGGAGCTGTTTTTGGCCAAAAACAAAACCGTTATCATGCCTCAACCACCGTATTCACCGAACTTGGCCCCCGCTGACTTTTTGTGTGTCATTCAACTCTTGATACAAACTTATGACTTCAAGTAGCGCCACAGCCGAATACTTTTGGGGGCCACTGGATAAGTTCATTTCCCGGATTCACTGTGTCGCCAAACTGTTATTTCAATAAAGGCCGCTTTATGTGATATAACGCCATTCTGTTGAAACTATATTTCGTTTGGATCGATGTCATCAGCGTGTTACTATTGAACTCTTGGGAATACGGGGTTGCATCCCGGAAAGGGCCAAGTCTTAAGGTTGCTCTTTATATATTCTTTTTCATTAATTAACTTAAATATGTGAATATGTGGGAGGACACTGTCATGAGCAATTGTAATAAGAATTTTAAAAATGTTTCCTCAGTTTGCAAATTATTTGTATTTCCTCACGACTTTTTGTTGCCACTGGCACCATTTCCAACATATTAAAACACTTCAGCGATCAAATATACCATAGCAAGAGGAAATTATCGCTTCCTTCATATTTCCACCTATGAGTAAGGTAACAGTCCCGATAAAAGTTGATATTGCCATGACTATCGATACTTTACTCCTTATTATGATAGAATTATAAGAGGTCCTAGTATTGCTATTAATTAAAATATAAATCAATACTATAGTCCAAGTACGGGTTTGATGGCGAGGTGTACGGTTTATATATCGACCGTCAGATATTACAAACAAACATGTTGTATAGGGTTCTTTTGGTGTTTGGCAACCATAAACTGTATTCACATTCACGATTGATAAAATAAGTATAATAGAGTATGATAAAATAATAAGTTATATAACATTAATGGACGATTAACTGCAGATTTCACCATTTAAGTTGCCGTGCCTGTGTATCCCTTTTGCCAAGCGCCAATATAATTTTCTGGGAAAAAAATGGACACATTTTAATTTATATAATCCTGCTCACGGACCTGGTCTCCACACCTTTTTAATGTCAGTCATTGCTGCTTGAAAAACCGGCTTAAAATTATAAAAACCGCGGCTACATTGTGGTCAAATGCTCATTTCATATGCATTTTTAACATAAAAATGTATAATAAAATAAAATAATTATTAAAAGTACTTTTTAATAATTGAAAAATTTCGCAATATTAAAAAATAAATCCAATTTAAAATACATACTCTTGCATATATGTTTATGTATGTATATATATTGTAAATATGTATATGAGTGTAGTCATCTATTGACAGGACAGTGAGACATTTGCTCATAGAAAATGTCCTTGTTGCTCCTGGACATCCTGAGTGTATGCGTATAAAACACACTTTACTCATGCACTTGCACGCATGCCCTCATTTCGGAAACCCCAACAAAATGATGATTGATTTACTGATATTGCCAGCATCGGTGGTGGCAATCTGGACTAGGGTATCCATTTTAGATTTCGAGAGAAATTAAACTGAACGAATGAAAGGTGGTAGCAGCTTCCCATAACGCATCCGCTTTGCATTCACCATAAATGGCAAACACAAAAGAAGATACGAGAACATCCCAGCAGGAAAGTACTTTTCAGCAAAATTCCGTGCTCATCCCTCACAGCGGCGATTAAATTGTAGCAAAATCCCGTCATTTAAATTTGAATTTTTTTTTTTTAATAACAATCGTGTCACCAAAGTAGCTGTTGTGACGAGTAACAGAAGTTTGCAGTTCGGTTCTTACGGAACCGATCGTCACTTCTAAATGTTTCGTTCAGTTTCGATCAAATACGTACGACCATTTTGGCTATAAGCATTGATTCACCTATGCTTGAAGTTACTCGTTAAGTCTCGTCTCGTCTATTTTGGTTAGCCCTTTAGTTCGATTTTTCTATGGTTTGTGGATAGTATACGATTTTTTTTAAATATTGTATAACTATCAATATAGACAGATTTTATTATTATGATTATTTGATCTTACACCACAATTAATTAACTGCAAGTGGTTGGGGAATGAGTACTATCTACTGAGGCTTTCGACTCGAAGAGAAAAAGATTTTTAGGAAGAAGCCCGGGGCAGTATTTGAACCTGTTACCCTCTGAGGCAGATATATTCGTTGGCAGTGTCGCTAAGTTTCTAGAAAAGGAATACTTAGCGACTTTGTTAATTTTGACAATGGTGGGGAAGGGAATGCAGTTTAAACGTAGCTAATTACTTGAAATAATGTGAATACTGGCAACAAAATTAAGACAATAGTATAATATAAAGAATGTGGTAGCAAAATAGATACCATAATAAAGAACGCTCCCAAAAAGAATGCAGAAGAAGCAGAAGTGTTCGACAATCAGTTAAATTCTGTCATGAATCTTCTAAAGGGCTAACTAAAATAGACGAGACGAGACGTAACGTTCAAGCATATACTATCCACAAATCAATGTTAATAGCCAATATGGCCGTACGCATTTGATCGAAACTGAACGAAACATTTACATAGACGTGAGGTTCGGTTCCGTAAGAACCGAATTGCAAATGTCTGCTACTCGTCACAACAGCTACTTTCTTGACAAGATTGTTATTTTAAAAAAAATTACAATAAAAATGTCGCAATTTGGCTACAATTTAATCTCCGCTGTGAGGGATGAGCTCGGAATTTATGTAAAAAGCCATCCATCGATGCGTTTGATAGCGTCACATATTGGGTTAAACGTCAAAATCGACGTAACGAGTGCAGACGGTCGTCCAATCGCTATCGTTACGTCTCGTCTATTTTGGTTCTACCTTAAGGCGTTTGTTGTGTTACCTTTGCTTTGGTAGCTAATTACTCCATGCTTAAATTAACATCTGCTTTACTGGCAAATGCCAAAGTTCGTTATACGTCACTCGCACACTCTTTTAACATTGGCTGCATTCTGGCGACCTATCGGTTGCCTATCGGGTGAGTGAAACAGCGCACTTTGTTTTAAAATGGGCCGCTACAAAAATTTGTCACTTTATATGTAAACATCTGTTCTACAAACAGCTGTGCTATATGTTGAGTACGGTAGCGAAGACAATTTCCGCTCAAAGAAATGTTGTTCGCTCAATCAGCTGATTGCAAAAAATTCGGAGAATTCTGATCGGTTGGGTATCCGATGGGGTGCCAGAATGCAGCCATTCTTTGGTGTATCTTTGCAATCTTCTAAAATTTTATATTAAAATGGATAAACATTTTTACAACGCAAATATTGAAAAGAAAAAAAGTACTCCAAATTCCTACTGGGTAGCTATGACAATTAAAATGAAATCATGGAGTACGCAAAATATCGAATGGATTGTGCTGTAGAGGAAAGTGTACACCACTGCTTTCATTACCATCGACAACAAATCTAAAACACAAACAATATTATGCTTTGTTTGTTAACCACTGCAGGACTCGCCCCGGCGCCAGCCTTCTGTTCCTATGCATACCTGGCAAAAGCAGACCTCAAAGGAGCTTATAAACTTAAGGGAGGATTGTGTGCTTCACAACTGTTCACAACAGACAAATGTTAAAACAGCATGCGAACGTGTCCACGACTTTTGTATGATGCAAATGTCCTTCGGTGCGTGCTTAGCATCATATTTCTTTGGGCAAACAAAACAAATTTTTGTTACTTTTGTGAACAGTAAGTTTAAGCACTTTATTATTTATAAACTTATTCCAATATTTAAATATATGTATGTTAGTATGTATAGATGTATGTATGTATGTATGTATGTATGTATGTATGTATGTATATATGTATGCATGTATGTATGAATTTATGTATGTATACATGTATGTACTCGTATGTATTATTTAGTTTATTTTTAATAAACATTTATTTAGTATATATCATCGTCGCTTAAATGTTCAGTCTTAACTTGCACCTCGACTGGGGGATTTTCGTCCCAGCCGTCGAAGTTTATTGGGAAATCCTCATCCTCTGTATTACCATCAATAAGTTCTAATTCCTTGGGAAAATGGACATTGCCGATGCTTTCCCATTTGCGTTTCTGAGTCGACCTGTCGCGTTTGTAGCGCTTCATATTGCAGAATTTTACATAGATTTTGCCCCGTTTTTCAGTACGATAGTACTCCAATTTCTCAGTTGGGAACAGTTGGAGTATCTGCCACTCGATGTTGTGGCTCATGTTGAGCGACAAGTGAAAGTCGTTGTTTTCAAAGTAAGCAACAATCAAATGTATCAGCATCAGACGATGCGAGGTGGTCAGTTCTTGATGCTCGCGATAAAAGTCGAGTAAGGCGGCCCCTTTGACACCCGACGATTCCAGCATCTGAATGAGGGATAAATGTTGGTTATCGGCATTATGTCTGTCCACAGAGTCGTACAGATGTATTGGCACCGGTGGTGATGGTTCGAGCAGACTCGTGGCTGGCGGCTTAACGACCAGTTGGGTTATTCCAGCAGCGGATGAACCATGGGAACGGGTGTGGTGCTTTTCCACTGTTACTGAAGGTGACGATGATGACACCGATCCGCCTGTGGTGCTGACTATAGACAAGCGTGGCTGTTGTATCAGTTTGGTCAGTTCCTTTACGGGATCTTGCCTTGATGACACCGATGTTGATGTTGTGACTGGTGGTGCGTATGCTGGTGCCTGCGTCGGTGGCGGTGCCGGTGACGCTACGGCTGGTGGAGCAGGTGCTCGTGGCAGTGCATGAACTATGGTTGATGGTGATGCCGATGATGAGGCTATCGATGATGTTGGTAGTGGCGTTGGTAGTGCCAATGAAGTTGGTGTTGGTGACTGCAGCGGTGATGTAGTCGAACTCTTATTTCTAAAACGATATACAACTGGATCCGTATTTGTCGAACTAGAGCACACTTGCTTCTTTGGCGTGGACTGCTGAGCAATGGTGCTGCTGCAGCAATGCACATATTGCATAGTGTCACGCAGGGGTTTGTTTAGACTGCGCCGCCATGCTTCAAAATTATGCTCGAATCGTATGCGTACACTCATGCGATAGTTGTGCAGCAATTCAGCCACATGATGTGGTTTCATTATTTTTAAATCCTCGATATTTATGCCCTCATCTGAAACTCAAGATAATGTATATTGTTAAGGTTAGGGGTAGGTGCGTAAGACGCATATCGCGCACAGAAGTACAGCACTTACCTTGAAAACGGCCAAAAAGGTGCGCCAGATTCCATGAAATCAGCAACTCCTTCAATGGTGTGCCGCTGCTTTGTCCACTCATTTCGTTCTACTTATTAGTTGCCAATCAATCCTTAATATTTGTTTTATTTTTTAATTATTTATTAAAATATACCAGACTACTACTTCTAAAACAACAGAATAATTTGTGCCCCGTATTCGACGAATACAAACATCTAACTAAACTTCCCTTACTTTTCATCAGCCGCCGAAGGTTCATAAATATGTATACATCTTTTCAATGAATATGTTCGCTTCTCTTTTGTCCTACTCGCTCTCGCAGCCAAGAACCAGTTCGTTAAGTTTCTTCGTTAAATACGCCGCACAGCTGCCTGTACCCAAGCCACCGCCGCTGCAGTTGTTGTTTTTCATAAGTTGAACTGATGTACAGTACAGTCCGCGTTGACGTACATGTGTATATGTGTGCGCCGTGCATTGAACGGTGGATGATAACGAACGCAACCCAACAAGAGAGAGACGAATTAGTGTGGAAACGTGAAGTAAAAACCGAAATTGTGTGTATTTATACATACAATCATATGTGCGTATCTCTCGCATCTCGTCGTATGCAGTAACAGTGGATTGGAGGAGGAATATTCATGAAAAAGGATTTAACACACACACTTGCATGCACAGATCTTCAAACATGTGCAAGGCAGTTGTTTTGTTATTGCA
Organism: Clusia tigrina; assembly: GCA_920105625.2. Lineage (NCBI taxonomy): Eukaryota > Metazoa > Arthropoda > Insecta > Diptera > Clusiidae > Clusia > Clusia tigrina. The sequence goes on from OV050030.1 coordinate 423,170,544, forward strand.
ATTAATTTCTCAATTAAATAAGCGCACTCAAGGACTGGTTGATAAGTTTCCGTAATGCAATTATACATAAATACTGGTAGCAGCAATTTGTTATAGTACCATTTCATTATAATAGAAAATTATTATAGCAACAATTTATATATTTTAAGTTAAAATTAAAATCATTTTAAAAGTTGTCGGTTTGATTAGTAAAATATAGTAAAATTGCGCACACAACGGCTAATTGATAAGTTTCCATAATGCAAATATACAGCAATTTATTATAGCACAAACTTATTGTAGCACCAAATTTTTTAAGTTAAAATCATTGTGCAAGTTCATTGTTCAATAGAATATAATAAAATACCGCATACAAGGACTGGCTGATAAGTTTCTGTAATGCAAATTTAAATACTGGTAGCTGCACTTTATTAAAACAGCAAATTATTATAGAAGCAATTTATATATTTAAGTTCAAATTAAAATAATGTTAACAATTGTCGCTTTATTTAGTAGAATATCCTGAAGAGATATTGCACATCTTCCAGGGGTTGTATTGACAGACTTTGGAGACTTTTGAAGAAGCTATAGAAGCACAAGCCCATTACCTCTAAAAAGTCACATGGTCACGAAATTGAATATATGTATACATATAATACAAAGATAATAAGATTAATAGATATAATACATATAATACACATATAAAGTACGATTATTAAATATTGAGTTTTAGCTTTGCAATTAATATGTCAAGAATTAACAATTTGTTGGCTAAATTGAAGAAATTCACATATACGAGGTGTGATAAAAAAGAACCGTTATTGTGTGATCAAAAAATAAAGTATTTATTTATTCATCAACAACTATCTTGTCCCCTTCAAAGTAATTCCCCTCAGATATAACACACTTATGCCAGCGTTTTTTCCAATCCTCGAAACACTTCTGAAACGCTTTTTTTGGTATCGTCAACAGCTCCTGTTTCGATTTTTCTTTTATCTCCTCAATCGTAGCAAAACGCTTTCCTTTCATCGGTGTCTTCAGTTTTGGAAAGAGGAAAAAGTCAGCGGGTGCCAAGTCCGGTGAATACGGTGGTTGAGGCATGATAACGGTTTTGTTTTTGGCCAAAAACAGCTCCTGAGCGATGTCCATGCGACGTTGTTTTTGCTCAAAATTTATCAATTTTGGAACAATCTTCGCTGCCGCACGTTTCATGCCTAAAACATCCGTAAAAATTGCTTGGCATGAGCCGAACGATATGCCAACATCATCAGCAATCTCTCTGATAGTGATTCGACGATTATCCAAAATCATTTTCTTCACTGCGTCAATGTTTTCATCGGTTGTTGACGTGCTCGGGCGACCAGGACGAGCATCATCATAGACATCTTCTCGGCCTTCCTTAAACCGGTTATACCACAATTGAACTTGTGTTCTGCTTATAGTAGACTCGCCAAAGGCCACAGTCAACATTTCAAATGTCCTTGCGCATTTAATTTCATTTTTTACACAAAACTGAATACAGTTTCTTTGATCCATTTTTTCGAATAGTACAAAATCGAAGAGCACACCAAAACACGACTAACCTTTTTATCTGTCAAAAACAAACTGACAATCCAAAATGGTTGGTATTGCCAACATATATAACAGACATGTGTACCAAAATAACAGAAAAAAATGCGAACATCGAACATACGTAACTCACGAAAAAATGAAAATAACGGTTATCTTTTGATGACACCTCGTATATACATATGTATAAAGATTTTCAGCATTTTTTTGTGCGGATTACTGGGGCACCCGATTTTAAATTTCCCACAAAAACAATGGCTGGAACTACAAATTCTCTCTGCGCAAGTAGCTTAAATTCAACAATTATAAATGAATTAAAAGCCATTATAAAAACCTTTATTTTTGTTTTTTTTTTACATCAAGTCAAGTGTTTCTCAAGTCAATTCTTGAATTTTATAGAAGCGAACTGAACTAAATCGTTCAAAAAATGCAACGTTAAAATTTAATTCTAACATTCTTCTACGTTACGTTGTAATTTTTCGACTTGTAACCTATTCATCAGTGAAAATGGTGAATTCGGATATTTTTCATACATAACCCGGCGTCCACACTTACCATGAATAATGGCAGGTCCAAGGTGAATTTACTAACATGGTGGCTACAAGGTGAATTTCGTACCTCCGGCATTGTCAAACTAAAGCAATGTGAGATTAAATTATGTTTCAAATTAATGATATTGAGAGGAATGGAGAAATGCATAAGAGCTGCTTAAAGTGGTACACAATTTATATAAAATAGATTTAATAGTGAAATAGACCCATAATTTCTTCATAATGTTCAAAGTTTACAAAAATAACAATTAAAAAACTCTTATTCACTCAAATCAAAACTATTTGCAATTGTTTGCATATTTGTTTTGATCGCATTTTTCTATAATTTCAATTTTGACAGCTACTGAGGGAAAATTAGCTCAAAAAAATTTGTTCTTGCAGCCACCATGTAAGTAAATTCACCTTGGGCAGGTCTGAACAAGGAAATACGACAAGTAAACAAATGTCAAAAATTTTGGTTGTGATCATTTTACAATCCACCTTTCTGACGCATGTAATTGCCAATAGATGGCCTCACTAGAAATGCAAATTATAAATATGTGAGGTTTTGTTTGGAATGCACCTAGTAATTCTTAACTTCTTCGCTATGTAATTCTTTAACTCCATAGAAAGTGGAAAACAAATATTTTATGCAGTTAATAATATATTAGTTCATTTAGACACAGTTTCAACTCTGATGCAATTTTAATAGATTTATTAAATTGTCTATAAAATAAATAGCCAAAACTAAAAAAGCAAAATGAAACAGTCACAGCTGATGAGATTTATATCCAGATATAATAATGATAGCTTTTTATATAAAGAGTACGTGTGACAATTCTATGTTTAGACACTGTTGAGTCGTAGGTGATGGGCAGGTGTAGACGCTCGGTTATGAAACTATGACAAATTAATCAATTATTATAAGAACCAACGGTGAGTAGAGGACGCATCACGACAGCATAGCCAGTCACGTAGGAAGTACAGGTATATACAGGTGTATTTTTCACAAACAAAAATATATTATTATTATAATTATATTATTATATTAGTCCTTACACCATAATTAATTATGAGTGCAAGGTGTTGGGGGAATGAGTACTAGCTACAGAGGGGGAAAATATTTTATAGAAAGACGCATTTTGGAGACCAAGCCCGTGGCAGGATTTGAACCTGCAACCCTCGGGGTGTGAGTCTACCATGCTTAGACTCACACGTAAAGAGTTCTCAATCACGAATGGCCCCTGAGTTTATCCCTTATTTAGTTATGAATTGGAATTCAATTTTATTGCAAAAATCACTTTGAAATTAACGAAATATTTTTTTGTTTGGGAACTACTGATGAACCTCTGAGATTGAATTTTATGTGTGTATATTTATATGGGTGTTCTGACGTCAACATTTGGCTAAATATATGCCTTCTCCAGCGGCGTTGTATGCTTGTCTGTCTCTTTGTCTGTCCCCAGTTTTTAAGTTCCCTTTAAACGATTTAAATTATTGTTCAACCTTTGATTATCAGTAACTATATTGAGGAATCAGATTTAATGCAATGTATTGATATCAATATTTTTAGTCACTTCGATCAATGATAAGTCTTAAGTCTTAAGTCTTGTGTGTTATTATATAATATAATTGGTGTTGTAAGAGTTGATGGGCATAAACGGTGAAACTTCTGCAATAATTGTTTAGCACCCAATCTAGACAATGGAAACAATGATTCTCACGAACTAGCGTGTTCTAATCAGGGCTTTTCTTTGCAATTGTAGTCAGTTTTTCATCAGTTCACTTTTCTCCTCAGATCATAATTAATATAACTTTTTATGTTAAAACTTTATTTAATAATTTGTTATTTCGCCATGGCTTTTGTGGGAATGAATTCTAGTAACAAAGACCTTCTTTTTTAGCTGAACATGTCCTTAAATTTACGCTAAGCGTGACGGCACCACTTGCAGTACAATGCATATTTCCTGGGACTTAAATCAAAATGTGTTTCGGTGGATTTTACGAAATGATGATAGAGGTGGTGCTTTATATTGTTAGTACATGGGCGGTTACTAGTGCGTTGCTGCAGGTTGGATTTTGATTGGTCTTGTTTTTATTTAGCAGGATGGCTGCGAGGGTAGTTACGCGGGCGGATTGATATTGAAGCTACCTAAGTAGGAAAACAATATTTTTTTTTTCAAAAACCATTTATTTCTCAACATAGTCTCCTTTTACTTCGACACACTTAATAAGACGATATTCTAACTTTTTTATACCATCTGAATAATACGATTTCGGGAACCCCTCAAAATACGCGTTAGTTTCGGTAATCACTTCTTCGTTTGAGATGAATCTTTTTCCTGCGAGCCATTTTTTCAAGTTTGGAAACAGGAAAAAGTCACTAGGAGCTAAATCTGGACTATAAGGTGGATGAGTATCTGTGCTATGTGAACCGGTGCGTTGTCTTGAAGAAAGAGCATTTTTTTCTTCTTTAAATGTGGTCGTTTTTCCTTGATTGCATCAATCAATTGATCCAATAATGCACGATAATAATTTCCTCTGATTGTGGATCCTTTTTCAAGATAATCGATGAGCCGTGATCCGTGTGCATCCCAAAATACAGTGGCCATAACCTTGCCAGCCGATTTCACTGCCTTCGCCTTCTTCGGAGCACTTCCACCAGCTTCCACCCATTGTTTCGATTGATTTTTGGTTTCAGGTGTGTAGTGGTGGACCCACGTTTCATCAACAGTTATTAATCGACGCCAAAAATCAACAGGATTACGCTTTATCATGTCCAAACACCGCTGTGAAGTGGTCTGTCGAACTCGTTTGTGTTCGACACTGAGCAAACGCGGCACCCATCTTGCCGATAGCTTTATCATATGCAAATGTTCATGCAAAATGTTGAACACACGTTCATATGATATGTTTACCATTTCAACAATCTCACGCAACTTGACTCGGCGATCATTCATAACGATATCGAGGATTTTCTTGATATATTCTTCAGTAACCACCTCCTTTGGCCTTCCTGTTGATGGTATTGTTGCAGTGCTTGTTCGGCCGCGTTTAAATTCAGCAATCCAATATTTTACCATGTAATCTGACTGAGCAGACTCACCGTAATGTTTATCGAGCTTTTCTTTTGTCTCTTTCGCCGTTTTCCCTTTCAAATAATAGTGTTTAATCACTGCACGAAATTCGCTTTTTTCCATTTTTCAAGAAACACAAAAGTTACTTACTTCAAACGGCTACAACAAATAAACTAATCGATGAATTTGGGTGAAATTTTAACAGCTGACGTTTGACAGATCGCAATTTCTAAAAAAAAAAGTTTTTGTGTTTGTGCTGCCATCTAGCGCTAGGTAGCTTCAATATCAATCCGCCCTCGTATTATAGCAGGTGAGAAAATAGTTTGTTTTTATATAGTTACTGCTATTGTGAAGCTGCCCTAGTGATATCATTTTTTGAGCTATCTTTAAAAATGTGTGCAAGGAAAATTGAGCTAACCCGAGGAATTTTCCGGCTAAAATAATTATTATAATTAAAATAATAATTAATAATAATTACTTTTATTATTAAAATCCCCGGGAAAAATGATTTCATAAATTAGCACAGTTACAACTCTGATTGGTGGTTGGTTAATGTGGCTGCCAAAAGAGACATCACTTAGGCAGAAGACCACATACCAGGAGGATCTCTGTCCGACTCAACGACTATTTAGGGGCTCTGGCAAAGAGAAATTTACATCGTACTGAAAGGTGGCTTAAGAAGTACTTTCCCCATATAGTGGGAGGGGGCCTCTTTGCCATCGCTGTACATTTGCATAAAAAGTCGTCCAGTCTTTCGACTTCCTCGCTGTGCAGAGGAAGAAGTGATGAGCATCTTATTTGAAGAGAAATATGTTGTCTTTCGGTTCTTTTGCATTGTTGGAGAGTCGTTGTGTTTGTTGTTGGTAGATATCACTTATTTATTTATAAATATTTATTTCATTATTACTTTTTTTTTTATTTAAGTTACTTCAGCGTTGAAGAATTATTTGGCCAAACTTGGACAGTTATAACGCCACCATTATTTATGAATATTTATTTATATAATAAATATACAAACAAACTTACAGCTGGACGCTAACTTTGGTATTGGGCCCTCATTATTTAAATCTATTGTTATTAAATTAATATTTGAAATTTTATTAATATTTTCTGAATTTGCAGTTTGCTAGAAGATACTAATCGTATTGTAGATTGTGCAAGTAGTGCTATTATGTGTTCTCTCAACCCAGTTTCCCAAACTTCTTCGTGATCTTTTCGAAACTTTACTCCATAAGCAAGTGTATCCCTTGCGTCCTGCGAATAACTTCCTCAATCTGGACTCACTGTTTCTGCACCAAACATTATCTTAATATCTCATCAGTATAAGATGAGTTCATGACCCTCCCGTAAACTTGTATGTATGCACGTATCCTGCAAATCTAAATATAATTGGAAGTCATTATAGCACTTGCTGTCCGTTTCATTGGCAGCACATTTCTCCTCCTAGACAACCTAAGAATAGATTGCACCAGACTTTTTTACGAGAAAATCGTGCGTAAGCGGTCAAATGGATAATTTCTGAGTACAATTGTCTGATTCGGTGTAGCCATTTTATTTCTATTCAAGCAGCCAATTAAGCCAAACCAGAGTGTCAGATTTCCACAAGTTGTGTAATGGCAAATAAATCAATATTGCTTTTCTTATTAATTTTCTTCTTTTCTTCTTATTAATACGGCAATGAAACGAACGAGTTCAATACACTCATTAATAGTTATGGTGTTCAAAAAGCGGAAGGTGACCAAACCCCAAGCATTGGTAAAACGCTCAATTTCCAACCCTCAATTAAAGAAATTCGAGCCCGTGGCGTGAGCAGCTCGCTGTACAAAATTTCTTGTTTACAAATTAGTAAGGAAAATTTAAGAAAATTGCACCGAGCTGGATTTCACCCTCAAGTGCAATCGAAAACCATGCCTCTCTAAGCATTCGAAAAAGAGTGGTACGTAGAAGGGCAGAAGGACACACACAAAGGAATTGGAACAAACCAAATCAAAGAAACTGCATTCAAATGCTAAGCGACGGAGTAGAGTTGAACGGAAACCCAGGAGGTTTTCCCATGCTTGCCAGCGGCTATGGCATATGTGCGTGGGTTTGCAAGAGAGTCTGGATGTGTGTGTGTGTGTGTGTGATGAACGGAAAACGCAATTTCGAGCACGCACTGATACGGGAAACTCAGAAATCTTAGAATGCAATGCCTGAAAATGACAACGGCAGAAATGTCAGAAAAACTGTCTTTGATGCGGTCGCTCACTCGCTAGCATGTCTTTTGTGTGTTTGATTGTTTATCATTGTTGTTGTTGTAGTTGTAGTTGCTGTTTCAGCCGTTGCGTTCTTCTTATTGTGCCATGCCGGCAACAAGGTGCAGCATGCATTTTGTACTCGCTGCGGCATGCGTTTGCCTCGTATCCCAAACCGAAAACCCAAAGATGGGCGGTTCAATGAACTCCAGTATTGAAGTGCAGTGCCGTGAGTGCACCAAGCCGAGAGCGCAGAGTTAGGAGAGAAAGAGTGTGAGTTCGAGTGTGTGTGTGTGTGCACATGTTTGCTTCGGAAATGCATGCAAGCAAGCATGGAAAGAACGCAAAAGGCGCGCAAGTTGCACGCACAGAAGTCGAAACAAAAACAAAATAAAAAAAATTATGAATATGTAAATAAATTACAAGAAAAAATAAAACAACATTTTTAATACAATTGCATCAAAAATTTTAAAGAGTGAAGAAGGAAATAATATCAGAAATGGGGATTTGGCTAAAATTGTTACCAATAGCTGACAGCAAGGAAATGAAAACGGGCATTTTTGGCTCATAGCATACAGAAAGAATTTTCCAATGGGGATGTTCACCTTTGTAATACCCTCTTCTGGTAACCGCATATATATTTTGGCATCTTCAGTGACGTGAATGCTTAGCTTCTTTGCCATATTACCATGGCATTCTGCACATCTAACTAATTTCAGAGTTATTACGAAAATTCGACTTCTGTAATTCTAAGGTTTATACTAAAAAAAGAGATTTTCAGCAATAAGGCATATTTTTGTGTAAATTGGCACTATTTCCGTATATGCGTTGAAAACAATCCACACAAAATATTGAAGATGCGCAACCAATTTATCATCTCTGATTAATGATTTCCCGTATTCTCAAGGAAAACAAGTCTGACACATCACTTTATATAATCTTGGAAATCAATGGTGCATTTCTAGATATAATGTTAGCACCAAATTACTTTTGGTTATAAATCATGTCATTGTTTCATTATCGTAGCGCAATACAGACGCAACCTTATCCCTTTCAGAACAATTTTATTCCAATTAAGTAAAATATAATAAATAAAAAAATAATAAAATTTCGTAAAATATAATAAGAGAAATCCATTGACTGATCCATTGACCTAGTTAGTGTTCATTTCGAACAGAAGAAAGGTGCGATTATACTCTCAGCATGTAATCCGCAACTCACACGTTGAATTTTCTGGGTGTTCTGGACTATTTTGAATGACCCTAGAATGGGTTTCACGCAGCTTTTATTATTAACTCACTCGTATCTGTTAAGACAAAAACTTGCATGAACACTGAGCAAACATTTTGGTTAAGAAAGAGGACCATTTTGAACTTGGCCTAAGGCTCAATTCCTCCGGAAAATATAAATGGCAACCAGTGCTAATGAACAAAAACTATCAACGGTCACTATTGGTCTTTTATATGGTATTTTAGTTGTCTTACTAGTCTCATAACTATAAAAGCGTTCTTGGACTTTAAAAATCCTCTAGAAATTACTTACTCCAAAATCTTTTATTTACTATACTTCCTATAAAATGGAATTCTAGCTGATTCCTAATGTTTATATAAACCAGAATCCCATTCATAGAGGAATTATTCCTCTTTAAGAAAATATTGATTGTTGATGACACTGTACTTTCACTTTAGAAGGGCCCAATAACACTCGGACACTTGAGATATGAGTGTATTAAATAAAAACTTCATAAGGCTTTCTTTGTTATCGAAAGAATCATTGTTTTTAGTTTATTCCACTCTGTCCAACTGATGATTCAATTCTTCATTGTTGGTTTTTGAATGTTCGTCTGCGTTGTTGTTGCTGTTGCTGTTGCTGTTGCTGTTGCTGCTGCTGTTGTTGGTGTTATTGTGACTGCGATTGTTGTTTAAATAATTGCTGCAACATTAAATATATTTCCTTACAAATGATGTAGTCGTGTAATTATGCACAGTGGAAAGTTTGCTTTATTGCCTTGCAGCACTGTGTGCGGCTATAAAACTTTTCCACTGCCTTTTCTCATTTGACCACTGTGTTTATTGCAGTGGATTTTAATTTGTTATTGTTGTTTTTGTTGTTGTTGTTTTATATGCATGTTATGTTCGTTCCCAATCTTAATCCACTCCACACATTCACTATTCACCACACTCCAATTCACTTTAATGCGCCTCATTAATAACGTAATGCAGGCAATTCAAGCTTCTGCATAAATTCGTATTCGAGTATTTGACTGTCATACGTGCGCGTGTGTGCGTTTTAGCCACAAATCCACACACGTCCTGAGTGTGTACTATGCGCCTGTGTTTGAGTTTGTGAGTGCGAGCGTGCAGATGCAAATGTGGTCAACAGTCCGTAGTCCGTGTAAGCCAATTTTATGTAAAAGGCAACAATGTTACTTTATTGAGGTCTTTGTTGTACTCAAATGAACGTGCAAATCCTTGTATTGCAGTGTGTAGGGTCTTTTATGACACATCGAAGGTGTGAATTTAACGGATTTTTTATTTGCTTCTTATATTTAGTTACATAACAGCATCTAAAACTCATTCTCTGAGAAGATTGAGTAAGGTAGCCATGTGTAAGAACAGGTTCTGAAGTATTTTCAGCAACTCTCGCGGCTAGATAAGCAGGAAGATTATTATTAATTTACTCTCAGATCCTATGTACATACGAGGGCGGATTGATATTGAAGCTACCTAGCGCTAGATGTCAGCACAAACACAAAAACTTTTTTTTTAGAAATTGCGATCTGTCAAACGTCAGCTGTTAAAATTTCACCCAAATTCATCGATTAGTTTATTTGTTGTAGTCGTTTGAAGTAAGCAACTTTTGTGTTTCTTGAAAAATGGATAAAAGCGAATTTCGTGCAGTGATTAAACACTATTATTTGAAAGGGAAAACGGCGAAAGAGACAAAAGAAAAGCTCGATAAACATTACGGTGAGTCTGCTCCGTCAGATTACATGGTAAAATATTGGATTGCTGAATTTAGACGTGGCCGAACAAGCACTGCAACAATACCATCAACAGGAAGGCCAAAAGAGGTGGTTACTGAAGAAAATATCAAGAAAATCCTCGATATCGTTATGAATGATCGCCGAGTCAAGTTGCGTGAGATTGTTGAAATGGTAAACATATCATATGAACGTGTGTTCAACATTTTGCATGAACATTTGCATATGAAAAAGTTATCGGCAAGATGGGTGCCGCGTTTGCTCAGTGTCGAACAAAAACGAGTTCGACAGACCACTTCACAGCGGTGTTTGGACATGATAAAGCGTAATCCTGTTGATTTTTGGCGTCGATTAATAACTGTTGATGAAACGTGGGTCCACCACTACACACCTGAATCCAAAAATCAATCGAAACAATGGGTGGAAGCGGGTGGAAGTGCTGCGAAGAAGGCGAAGGCAGTGAAATCGGCTGGCAAGGTTATGGCCACTGTATTTTGGGATGCACACGGAATATTGCTCATCGATTATCTTGAAAAAGGATCCACAATCACAGGAAAGTATTATCGTGCATTATTGGATCAATTGATTGATGCAATCAAGGAAAAACGACCGCATTTAAAGAAGAAAAAATGCTCTTTCTTCAAGACAACGCACCGGTTCACATAGCATTAGATACGATGCTAAAATTACGTGAAATGCACTTGAATTGGTTAATCATCCACCTTATATTCCAGATTTAGCTCCTAGTGACTTTTTCCTGTTTCCAAACTTAAAAAAATGGCTCGCAGGAAAAAGATTCATCTCAAACGAAGAAGTGATTACCGAAACTAACGCGTAATTTTAGGGGTTCCCGAAATCGTATTATTCAGATGGTATAAAAATGTTGGAATATCGTCTTAGTAAGTGTGTCGAAGTAAAAGGAGACTATGTTGAGAAATAAATGGTTTTTGAAAAAAAAAATATTGTTTTCCTACTTAGGTAGCTTCAATATCAATCCGCCTTCGTAGCTCCTCGCTAGTGACCTTAGTCCTTTCCTTTGAGAAAGCGATAAGGGCCACTATTAAAAATGAAGGTTTGCACTGGGGCATGGCAACCAGAAGCAGAACCTTCAATATATCTACACTTTGGTCGAAAATGGCAGAAGGTGTGGATGCAGAGCTCTACTGTGCTGAATTAAATATTAGCCAGCGGCCCAAACTACCCGACAAATGCAGTAGTTTTCAGGTTGAGGTGGTTGTTGCAAGAAAAGCAGCAGAGAAAACCTATACATGAGATACTACCAATTCTATAATAAACTTTTATATATGTATGTACATAGTCAGGCTGAACTTTCCGCAATATTTTGAAGTTGAGATGAGGCTCACAAGCAATGATGATTGTAGGAAATGCGGGGAACCGGGCTCCATAGAAACCTTGGAACACCTCCTATGGTTCTGCCCATCGATCCGCTAGAGCACTCTTAAAATACTAGGGGATTTCTGGTTTAGGAGACAACCGGTTTGAGCCTTGAGAAGGGCCCCACTTATAAGGCTCGCTATTCAATGACATCGCTATTCAATGACTTCTACTTCCACGAGTCCTAAATTGACGCTCTTCTGGTATCGCTAAGAACCTAACAGGTCTAATCGTGGCCTATTCGGTCAACCACGCTAACCTAACCTTCCTTCTGTACTGTTTCAGTTGAATTATTAAATTGTTATACGTCACATCTGGTCAGCTTTTTATGGAAATTGTCAATATAACAGTAGTTTGAGAAGTATTAAAGGGATTCAATTATTAGCCAACAATCGATATTGGTTAGGAAATTAACAGACTGGAGGTGGAATTATATGTTGAAAGTTTAAACTCCTAAAATCGACCACGCGATTGAACAGAGCTGGATTAATTCAAAGAATAAAATATAAAATAACTAACCTCTTAATATTAATTAAATGTTCTCATACGCTTCACTCACTCCTTGTGTCACCTGTCACGCCTTGCAACTGTTTACAATCATACAAACATCCTTTTATTCCACCCCTCGATCTCGATTGGTGTGCGTGAGGCAAACCATCGCATGGAGTAAGGATACGATACTTCAAGCTGTCTTTTAAGTGTAGTGTAGTACTCGTATCTAAGCTGACCTTTGATTTTATAAATTGTTGCGTGTTAAATTTATTATTCAAATTACACACATTTGTGCAGCTTCATTTAACACTAGTCAAGAGGCAATGAACCCTTTAATGTTAAATGCATGTCAAGTACTCAAAACTAAATTTATTTGTGTACAATGTACATTGTACATACCTGAAATAAAATGGGTCACGCTTGTTCATACACATACACACATACGAGTATGTACTAGGAAGTGACTAGGCAGGCATACTTTTAATACGGGACACTCGAATTACAATGGATTATGTTGAATTTCTCCATCATTATTTTAAATGAAGGAAGTTCAATCGAAGCAAATCGTTTCAGTGCATTCTTGGTAAGGACCGAATACATGTACAGGGGATGCAGTGCATTCTTGGTAAGGACCTAATACATGTACAGGGGATGCAGTGGATTCTTGGTAAGGACCTAATACAAGTACAGGGGATGCAGTGTGTTGGGGCCTCGAGCTGAGTAAGGTGTATGAAACAGAAAAAATGAAGCATATAAAATGAAGTCAAGTATTCTTAGTTATATAAAGTCTAAGCATAAAAGGTAGTTACAACCGACTTGATACTACTCGTATATATATCAAGTATTTCGCCGAAACATTTATTAACTATATCAGGAAAAATCAACCACCTCTGTCATATCCGTATGATGTTCGTACACGTGACTCGAATTATGTATATGAATCCTTGAAGTATTATTTTAAGTAAGGATACTTACCAAATTGAAATATCCAGCAAATTTCTTTTATAGTTTATGAATTTATGTTATAAATTCTTCGCTGGTCTATAATTACTATTACTGATGACAGTCAATGACCTTCTTTCAACTTGAAGTGACCTTATATGACATTTAAGTAACATTATAGGACCTTCCTATGGTATTATATGATCTTGAAGTGACTTACTATATTACCTTGAAATGATATTGTAGGACTTTGAAGTGGCATTATATGACCTTGGAGTGGCATTATGTGAAGTAACCTTATGGGGCCTTAAGTGATTTTCAAGGGATCTTATGTAACCTTATGTGTGAGACCCTATCTGAACGTCATATGAAGTTATGCACCCTTCAAATGCTATTAAATGACTTTGCAGTGTCATTATATGTCCTTAAAGTAACATTATATAACGTTGAAATAACATTATATGACCTTGAAGTGACATTATATGAGTTTGTAGTGACATTATATCACATTAAAGTAGCATTATATGACCTTAAAGTAACATTATATGACCTTGAAATGGCATTTTATGACATTGAAATAACTTTATGGAGTCTTATGTGACTTTCGTGGGACTTTAAGTAACATTAAGTGTGACTTTATCTGAACCTTGTGTGACTGAATATGACCGTCATTTAAAGTTATATAACCTTGAAGTGACATTATGTGACTTTGCAGTGATATTATATGACCTTGAAATGGCATTTTATGACATTGAAATAACTTTATGGAGTCTTATGTGACTTTCGTGGGTCTTTAAGTAACATTAAGTGTGACCTTATCTGAACCTTCATGTGAAGTTTTGTTACTCTCAAGTGATCTCATAGGATCTTCAAGTTCTCATATGTGACCTTATATGATCTCTCAGTAATATTTTGTGACGTCTTGTTAGTTTCATATTAACTTATCTAACCTTTGTGTGACCTTAAGTCTTTAACTACCATAATATGACATTCATGTTATACGCGTATTATGTAACTATGTGTCCTTTTGTGACATTGAAGTGACCTTATGCGGCCGTTCAGTTACGTTATGTGGCTCATGCAACTTATGTGATCTTAATGTGACAATTTGTAACTTTAAAGTAATGTGTGATTTTGAAGTCATTATATATGACCTTCACATAACCTTACGCAATCATATGTGTCTTTCATGTGTTCATCTGTAACCTGCATGTGACATAACATAATATCCAAGATGCACCATAAAAGGCCAACTTTTACTATATTTACAAAAACATGGAACCAATTTTTGACACCCTGTAACTATATGGAGCCTATGCTAAATACCCAGTATATTTGCAAAAGATTGAAACACAATTTCCCCAAGGTGAAACCTACACAAACTCATTTTCTTAGTATAACAGAGTATGACAGGAGTTGAATAGGACAATGAAATCGTAACTTGGTCTATATAAAATAAATATATAATAAAAAATTCAATTAGCTGCTTTTGTTCAGAAATCTGAAGGTTACCTGAAGGTGAATGGATGAGTTGACTTGGAGTTAGGCAATCAAGCATCTGAATCGCAACTTGAGATGCTTCTTTCCATGCTGTGCACATTTATAACTTCACCCTACACCGAAATTCCAGAAGACTCAAGTTATATCAATGAAAGAAAACACGCCAATTGTAGTCATATGCTATCAAGCTGGCCACAATCGGAACGTTCTGTCTATATAGCAATCAAACTTATAGTAATTCAAATGATTACATGTGAATATGTATCCAAGGCACTAGACCCATTACGACAAAACTATGTTTATGCATGTGTACACATATAAAAATCATATACATCGAAGTGTAGGGCGCAGTTATTACGCCATCGAACGTTGCCAGGTTTTAGGTCAAAAACTACCCTCATTCGCTTACAACAGAGAATTAAGAAGGACAAACCGATGATATACGTAACTATTTTCAGTTAGTAACACTGCAACAAAACCTCCCTCTAGGAAAGTGGAGAAATTGTTCTTCTGAAATGTTTACCAAGGATACACAGGGACACATAATTATTATACATATTTATCTTAATAGATTGAAGCTTAATTTGTTTAAGTTAATGAAATTTAGTCTATAAGAGTTTTCTGTAGTATACAAATAAATAAATATTGGTTTTTTTTTATAAGGATGAATTTAGAAGGAAGTTTTTATTAGCATTTATAAACTCGTTGATGTTTGAAAAGTTGCGTGACAGTTATTTAGTTTCAAATTTGTGAGAAGCCATCTTCCTTAGGGTTTTACCCCTATTAGCAGCACAGAACAAAGAGTACTTCAAACAGTCTATTAACGGAAGGACGTACCTACCCTGAATAGCATGATGTGTGGTAGAGAGGATTGCTTCAGAAGATTCTGCATTAACTCTGGATTATGAGAGTGTGGACATTTTTCTTATCTGGTTGGTAATAATCTTACGTTATAATTGAATATTTGTAAATCAGTGGATAGAAATGGTTCTATACGTCCGTGGAAAGAGTGTTCAAATAATGTGGGATATATTAGTGATGGATTATGAATATATGCTTGATGTTTTATGGGCTGATCCATTATAGTATCTTTTTTTAGCTCCCGGGTTTTGAATAAGTCGCCATTAGAAAACTCTGCATAAATTGTGGTTCTGAAGTTCTGATACACAATCATCTATTCCAAATTGTAGATACAGCCTTTCTTTTGAATAAGCCGCCCTAAGGAAACTCAAGATAAAATGAGTCTATAGATCAGATATATAATCGCCTGTTTAAAATTGCCGCAGTAATATTTTTCTCATATATCCTATCTTCTGAGTAAGCCGCCCTTAAGAACCTCTGGATAAGTTGTGGTTTTGGAGTTCTGATACATAATTATCTATTACAAATTGTTCATCTACACTATAGATTCTACAAACCTTTCTTTTGAATAAGCCCCCGTAAGGAAACTCCGGATAAAATGTGAGTCTGTAGAAATTGTCGCAGTAATATTTTTCTCATATATCCTATCTTCTGAGTAAGCCACCCATAGGAAGCTATGGATAAGTTGTGGTTTTGGAGTTCTGATACATAATAATCTATTCAAAATTGTTCATCCACAGTGTTTTTTCTACTGCGCTAAGAATACTCTCCATAAGTTGTGGTCCTGGAGTTCTGTCGTCTGTTTAAAACTGCCTCAGTTATGTTTGTCACCTACAGCCTGTTTTCTGAATAAGTGACCCTAAGGAAGATCTGGTTCTAAAGTGATGATGTAATCGTTGTCCATTCAAAATTGCCCCATTGATAATTGTCTGCCTCCAGCACATACGTAACTGCTTCTGGAACTGTTTAGGATTGCTTCTCTGCTTCGTTCACCATCAACCAATTTCCTAGCGGGTACCACCAACTACAACAACAACACATTGCACTTGGTTTATTAAATACATAAATGAAAAACATTCCAAAAATATGCAGAGCTATGCGTAGTTGGTGAATAGGGTGGCAAACATGGCCCACATACGGACACAAAGGTACTCGCATGCAAACGGATCTGACGGAATGTGCCAAAATTGCTGAAATGCAACTACAAAATTTCCCGTACTCGAAAATTGCGCTGCAAGGAAATTGTGTAACTACGACTGAAGATAACAAAGAGGACTGACTGAACAGAGCAAAGTGGAAACAAGGGCTGCGCAGGGGAAGCAGAAACTATAACTAAGTATGTAAAGCCAGATAAGGGTGCAAATGTGGCGTTGCACAAGACTCGAGCATTACGCAATTTCTTGAGCTGACTGAGAGGGGTCCCCGCTCTATTGTTGGTTGCATGCCACTCACATAATGCGTCGTTCGTTCGTTAGATCGTGAGTTCATTCCTTTGTTGCTATTCTGGGTGTTGTTGTTGTAGAAAATATGCCACGCATGTGAAAAACCTAGGTTGAGAGTGAGATAATGGCAAAAAAAAAGAAAAGGGAAAAATTTAATAATGAAAATTTTGTGTTCACACAACTGCGACCATGGAATTGCGTTAGTTGCGTTCCTAGGCGTATGAGGCATATCAGCGCGGTGGCTGCTCCAGTACTGAAAACGTTGTTTGCTCTTTGTTTTCAGCACGAATTCCGTATTACGACGCTTGTACGCGAACATTTGTGACCAATATTTGCTGGCGTTGATGATTTTGAAAAGTTGTGTCGCAATTCCAAGGCGGAGTTGTGCATGACGCAGTTGCTGTGTCGCAATGCGAAAGCCATCAACGCCGTTTTCATTATGCCACTCCACTGAAAAAATCATTACGCACAAAACACAAAACGCTTTAACCCTGAATTGGCTTTTCCGTTTCTTTCGTTTGCGTTAGTAGGTTTTCTGTACACATTTGCTCGGTTTATATACAAAACCAATTGCTGGCAGAACACCATCACGATTGCCAACTGAAAATGGCCAAAGCTGTGTACTCTATTTACATATGTATGTATGTACATAAGTATTTCTTTTCGGAAACTTTATTCGTAGGGGTACAAAGACCGAACAATTGCGCAGCAGCAGTGAAACTCCCCAACAGAAATGCACAATTCTGTAACCTACAGAAGAACAGGCGCAGAAACTTCACACCCAACTGGCCCCGTTCGAGCAGTCATCGTTGTCGTTGTCGTCGTAGTCGTCATCATCAGAGACATCAAAATCCCAGTCAGTAGCAGCACCACCAGCCCCAGCGATGCCACTAGCGTCCAACACACTCTACAGCGAGCACGCGCCTGCCTGCTACGGCTACTTCTGCTACAGCTACCGCTGCTGCTGCTGCTGACTCTACCAGTAGCGCTCTATGTGGAAAACATTGCTTCAGTACACATTCGCCTAAGTAAACTTGTTGGCAACAGACGCAAATGTTTTCAAGCGGATTTTATGTGGTGCACAGAAGGTATTTTTTGAATAAAAATAAAACTAAATGAGAAAATATCTTAGAAAAAAGTTCAAAAAATTCACAAAGTGTTCAAAATGTGTACATGGATTTTACATACACATTAATTACACCATCTGCCGAAGAGAGTGCAAAAATAAACTGTTCCGCAATTCAAAAAGAGAAAAAAGTTCCAAATATTTAAAAACATAAACTAACGAATGGAAAATTAAGAAGTGTTTTAATAGATTTTTGTTCTGAAATTACTTTTCTTATAAATTAAACTGAAAGCTAAATGAAAAATCATGAAAATAAATTTATATAACAAGCAAGTAAGTAATTTTTTGGAACTACATCGGTATTATTACTTCTTATCATACACAAAGTTGGAGATTTTCATTTACCAAATCCAAGTCTCTACCTAGCAAATTGTACATATACATACATACACAAAAACCCATTTGTTTTTTTATGGACTTGACCAGTTCCAGAGTTGGGGGGAGACTGAAATACTGAACTTTCTCATGAAAAAACCAGGAGCTTGTATACATTTTCTCACAAATACACAATTTTCAGGCATGGAAAACAGTCAAGAAGTTATGCAATGTTTGGTAACATTACAGAAACATCACATACCCAGAATATAGCTGAACATTTTATCAATCCACCTTTCCACGTCAAAGTCAACACAATCATAAAACTCTCAATAGTACATTTTATCCAGATAGTATACAAGTATATTTCAGAATGTGAGCATATCAAACTGATTGGGTGTGTCACTCCTTTAGAAGGGAAATCTTTTTTAATAACTTGAGAGTGTATCCGTTGATTTGTGAGAACCATCATATAATTGTTGTTGTACTAGAGATATAAGTTAAATTAAGTATTAGATTATTAATAATGTCAAGTGAGGTTTTAGTGCTTCTGTGCGAGGTTTTAGTACTTCATCCGAAATGTAATAATTATTTATTGAATATATTATTATGTATACATATGTATGTATGTATTATGTATAGAATATTATGAGTAATAATGGAACTGACTAAAATTCGTATTTTATTTGGATTTATTAAATAGTTTTTATTGACTTACTTCTCGGAATTCTACTAATTATTTACTCAATACTGATAGAGTATTATAATTAAGATGTTTACTGTAGATATAATTGAAAATCACACTTATAGTGTGTCGGAGGTTTTTTCTAATTGTTTTCTAATAATTACTTACGGAAAAATAAGTATTATTAATTGCTGATTTCCTAGTACTAAGTATATTAATTGCTGATTTCCTATGATTACCTTAACTGAAATTTAACAATTATTGTCTGGAGTTATAAATGAAGTTAAAATTCAATGTTTATTATAGTAGTATATTACTACTTGTATTTAGAAAAATTGTTTATAAATTTAACTTATAATATATTCAAAAAGATTAATGATAACATGTTTTCAAAATCAAGTAAAACTACCCAGCATCTCCGTCATTCAACAGTACAACTGTATTGTATAGTACAGAGATGGGCTACAGATTTCAGCAACACATTAAACATCTACTATAGTAGGGTTTGTAATTATACTTACATGTTCATGTTTATGGTCATTTAAATAAGAGTTGGAATAAGTACTCTAGTAGAGTTGGAATAAGTACTCTAGCAATAGTAGAGTTGGAATAAGCACTCTAGTATTGAGCAATAGTTCGGCAAGTTGAACAGTCGAAATGAAGTCATACACATCGCTGAACGTTGTACAAGGAGCAAATCTATAATCATGTACGACGTGCCGTAAAATAAGGATTTGCCTTAAAAGTGGATTAAAATATATATAACCAAATAAAAAGAAAAGTTTTCTTCAATATAATAAAAATTGCAGAACTAAGGTGCTGTGAACTGAAATTAAGCAATAACATTAGTAATAGTAGACAAATATTTTAAAACAGTGAAATTACCGGTTAGTTTCAGGGTAAACGTACTTTTAAGAAAACAGTATAATTGCATGCAAAATGAAGAAGGTAATCAAGCGTCATTACCTCGTAAAGTCCATTGTGGGCCTTATCACTATATATACCAAAGCTGACCGATTTCCATAATAATAAGTACTGTTCTTTAGGTGTTTTATACAAGGAGGAAAAGACACAGAGGCCACTAAATGTAGGACTCAAATTGGCAGCACGATGGCCTCTGCTTCCTTCTTAAACTTATTTCACTATGATATCACCTGTTTCACTGTGCTAGCAAAGCTGTTTTGTACCTTTTCGATTATGCAATTCGTATGGGGACAAAAGAGGTTTACATCTACATACATACATAGGTATGTATGTATATACATACATATGTATCTCTGCATGCACCTTTCAATGCAGAAGTGTTCTCCGTGCTCAGCGGTTCTCTCTGGAATAGATTTGTCTCTCAAAGTTTAAATCTGTAAGCCTATATGAATGTACATACATTCAAACATACATATATACTTACACATATGTATATTTTTCCACTTACATTTTGACATACATATGTAGTTTCTCTTTGTGCATATCTCCAGTTCTACAGATGTGTGTCGAATATTATTATTATTATTATTATTACTAGAAAAACAATAACAATATTAGTATATGTACTTATAATTTCAATTGAGATTTAACGAAAGTTCTTTAATTCAATCGTTTTATTGATATATGTATGTACATATGTATGTACATATATGTACATACATATGTGCATATATGTACATAAATATGTACAGATATATTCATTCACACATATGTACATATATGTATGTACATACATACATATGTACGTAAGTATACTTCTTTATAGGAAACGAGGAAGAACATCTCCGGGCATTTTATTTGCAATACGCTCAGTACTCCAAAATGTTTTTATATTTTACTTACATATTTAACACGCCCATAATTATAGACTAATTTCCACATTTTATTTTTTACACAAATAAAACAAAATAATAATTATGTACTCAAGAGCAGTGTCTGCGTGTTAATGAATAATTGTTCACATGTTGTCAATGCTGACGTCAACGTCAGCGCCAACCACAATTGCGAAGGATTGTGGGCGTAGGATATGATTGCTTCATACTCGTGTGTCATTGATACGACTGTGCCCAGCAATGTGACTGACGAATGTGTTTGATTAATATGTACATAAATATGTATACTAACTTTTTCTAACCAAGACTCGAACCCTAATTAACTATTCTGTACAGTATGTAAAAATGTGTGCGAATGCATACGGGTACCAGTGTGTACTACAAACCAGCAATTAATATACGAGTGTATGTACTATTAGTCAGACAGTCATTACGTACAGAAATTTCAAGGTTTTCCACTATTTTCTTCTATTTCGTTTTGTATTCATTTTTTAGCTTTTTTTCCTATTTATTTTGTTTTTTTTTTACATTTATTTGTTTTTCGCTTTTTCTAATGTGCAACTAATAAAACACAACAAAAACTAAGAAAATTACATTTAAACGAACAAAGACAAAGCTTTGTGTATACGGTGATTGGATTTATATGCATGCATATGCAGATATGCATGTACATATATACAACTATGTAAGCAAGTATGTATGGATGAATTTACATACTGCGTGTATATAGCACACGTAATAACCCTGCATTAAAACCGATTCGTTCGAATATAACATTAAACTAGTTTCTGTGCTTTTTATATGAATTCAGCCTTCCACCAAGTTGATTACTGGGGCACTAGATTTCAAATTTACAAAAACAAGCATGCAACTTTGTGCATGATTATTTATTAATCATTTAATTATTAGTTATTTTGACATGAAATAAACCGAACAGATGAGAACATAAAAACACGGATAAATTACCCGATATTTTCTTATTGATAAAAACTAATTATTCGTTACTTACAAACAAATCATCGATTATATTGCTTGTTAAAAACATTTCTCTTAAATTTTTAATGGTTCTTTTCTTGAATAAAACATTTTTCTATTTGCCTTTTTTGATGGACTTTATAGAATCATATTATTTTTCTGCTATAAACAAATATAAGAAACTTTTTTTCCTTTTGCAAATTTTACAAGTGTAAATAATCTTCATTTGTGAGTAAGTACAAGTTTTCCTAGATTTTGTTATCAATAATATATTATATAGTACCCTTCGATATATTGATATTTTGCTCTTAACTACAGTTTCAATCAATTGCAATATTGAATATTCACTTTGCGAAGAAATATTGTAAAGTGGTGTATAGCAAAATTATTATGAATTAGTTTACCCACTAGTGTGGTATTTTTTTATTTGTTTTAAAATAATCAAGGAACCAAAACTAAACGCCAATAATGAAACTTTGAAAAACTAAAGTTAAATGCAGAACATAATCAGTCCTACTACGCAAATAATCATTCTATCGAATTTTTATTCGGGCTAAATATTACAAAAATGTCAACTAAATTTGGTTTATCGAAAGTAAAACTAATTAACACGAGTTCAAAATCCCGTCTAACACTATATAACTATAATAAAAGAACAGAATTAGTTGTAACAGACAGTGAGTGATATAACATTCCTATTCAATACTGTCTGATATGCCAAGTAGTGTTGAAATTAATTGCTTATTTGATTTTGGCATTTAGCGAGTATTGTTATAAGTCTTAAAGATTTTTGATTTCACAACTCTCGGAACCTAATAGAAATTTAAATACATATGTATATTATTAGAGGTAAAATTAACATTTATTTAGACCAGTCGAATTAGATAAAATAAATCTATAATCTGATCCAACCATATATTGATACACTTAATTACTGTTACTTGAATGGTATCAGTGCATTGTCCACACTAAGGTACTTCTTTTGCATCTTAAGTATGAAACCAGTTATTTTGAGGAACTATTTCGAACTTCTCACTGTTGGGCTTTAGAATAATTTTCGGTCTACGTAGTGCATACTATTTTATTATATGAAAAGTTTACTGTGGGGTTACAGTGCGTATGTTTTTTTCTATTAATACTCCGTTAAGGTTTTTTATAATTTTTTTTAATTACAATTCAACAGCGACTTGCTTGATAATATGACAATTGAAATGTGACTTTTGTTTGACCGAGTGTGTATGTGCGTGTATGTATGTATGTATGGAGTAGTTTGTGTAGTTTGTGACAATTGACAATTAAATTTTTTGCTTTTGTCAACTAGGGAAATTATCAAAGCTTTACAAACAATAATTTAGACACAAAAATTAATATTAATTTCTCACACAAAGAGAAAAAACATATGTACATACATGCACACATACATATGTATGTACCTTAAAACGTGAAATCATTTTAGTTAGCATTTTGTTAATGCAGTCGTGTACACGAATTTTCTACTTAAAATATTCGATAAAACCTTACTAGAAAATAACCAAATATGGTTAAACAATTATTTTCTCTTCAGTTCTTTTCTGCCGTGTAAGCTTCTTTTTCGCGCCATTTTTTCAGCGACAAAAGCGCTGTGCATGCATAACAGAAAACCTAGCATACAAAATTCTACGAAAAGATAATTTGTACCATACATATTTACATACACACACATATATGCCTAAATGAGTGTATGTGGCTATGAATCCATTGCAGCTCTTTTAGTGAGCTTCACTACCACAAAACTTTACGTCAGCAATAGACGAATATACACAGGCAAGCAGGCATCCAGGCAGCTTCGGCGACAATGTGCGCGCCACGATGCTACATGAAAAGTGGGTATGTGTCAGCAGGGCAACACAGTTTCTGTTTTCGCCTACCTACCTTGTCTACCTTTTTATTGTACTTTTTCTCTTTGCTGCTGCGGTTCTTCCTCTTTACAGTAACTTCTTTTGATAATCTTTTTCAGTTTTTATTGTTTGGTCACAATCGCAATCAAACCCAAAACTTTTTCATCTGTTTTCTCTCCCAAACAACAGCAATACAGAATTACACCAGGCCCAACAAGTTTCAACATTTTTAATGTTTTTATTATTGTACTTTCTTTTGGATCTTACAATTTTTCTCCAGTTGAGTGTACGTTTCAATACAGTTATATTCATATGCATGCATATATATGTATGTATGCATATATGAATGCATGTATGTATATATGTACATATTTAAATATACATATATACACGAATTATGCTTAATTGTACAGCAAGAAAATCTCATTCAAAAACTTTCGCCTGGAATAAAAAGAAAAATTCAGTTTTTTTTTAAATAAATAAAGATCTTTAAATTATACTAAAGTTCAATGGGAGTTTATTCAAATTGAGTTGTGTGCGTGTTTGTCAAAACTAAAATGACGTAATAATTGGAATATGTCAATGAAAGCTAACTCTTATTTTAAAGCTGTTTTCAATAATGGGTTGAAATTTTAGTAATTCACACAAATGATCAAACAACTTTTATTGTAATATATTGGTTCAATCCAGACCAGACATACCCACCGCTCTACCTGCAATTTAAAATTCAAACCAAAATTTGCTCATTTTACAAACTGACACAAAATGGAACCTTACTTTTTGTCAACTGCGTACACGATATTTCTTCTTGATCTTCGCTGATTTACAGAAAAAAACCTAATTATTAAAAGCATTATAAAGTCTTTAGAGTGAAAAACAATCTCCTTAAGCGGTACCTTTCAATAATTCCGTCATGTTACATACGCAAACTTCCTATCCATATAACCCAAATAAGTGTATAAACTCTCTCCGCAGAGCCATGTGTCATGTCCTCTGAATGTGGCTGCACAGACGTCACAAAATCATGTTTAACTGGTTTTATTGTCTTCCTTGTATACATACATACATATGTATATTTTATATGATTCTTCTGGAGATACACATCCAAACTTTGCTTTTATGCTTTTAACGTTTTTTTATGATAATTTCTAAGCGCATTTTTAATTCAGTCTATTCCATTCCTTATGTGTTCAACGGCAGTTCATCTGTCTTTAGAGGCGCGATGTGGTCACCTTTCCAGAATAACTTTACGAGTTGAAGGCTTTTAATTATATTTACATTCATACATTTGTGCAGAAGTAGGGGGACCGATTTTTAGTGAATTACGAAGAAGCAGTCTGATTTGAACATATCCGGCTAACTGGGACAGTTATTTGTGGTAAACTCCCCAATTTAATTTGGTCTATGAGATTGTTCCCTTTTAGTTATAATCCGGCATAATTCTTGTAAGAAAATGAATACCTTCGTATATATAATTTTATATAACCATTTATATGTTTGTATGTATGTACATATCGACCATATCCGAAAGTTTTCAATCAGAAAATAACTGAATATCATTAATAAATTAAAGGAAAAAAATATGTACATAAAGTATTTTATATAATCCCTTTAAAAAAACTCTGAATAACAATTTAAAATTACTTTATGTAACTGTTAACAGCGAACTCCAAAATTAAGTACATAAATATGTTACAAAGAAAATCCCCACCTCACGTCTTCAGATTTGCTTTAAACGCATATGCAACAACAACAATAAATGCCATTTGCAACACACTTTTAAATGTGCTTTTCGTGTTGTCGTCTTGATTTTTTTTCTTATAATTCGTTTACTATTTACTTCTTTTTGTTTTTACAAGTCTTTTGCAGAATTGTATGTTGCCAATTTAATGCACACATTTCCACTTCGCTTGTGTGTTCATTTTTTTCTACATCGCACTCGTTTGTTGTTGTTCTTGTTGCTGGCGATGTTCTTTTTTTGTTGCAACTGCAGCCTAATAACCTAGTTTTGCCTTTGCACTTACACATGCGTAACCATGTGCATGGATGTGTGCAACAAACAACCGAACACAAGAACAAGTTGCTTGCTTGCACTGTAAAAGCTGCAACTGCTGATTTGTCGGTTGTTGGGTTTGTTGTTGTTGTTATTATTGTGGTTGCTGTTTCTGTGCTTGACTGATTGCTGCTGCTGTTGTAGTTGGCAGCCGAGTAAGCACGCAACTGCAAAATAGTAAATAACAAGTTTTTCTCGTTTTTCCTACTTTCCTGTTTTTTTTTTTTTATTGTGCAGTGTGCTGCTATTTTCACAGTGGCCACATACATTTGTATATGGAGATGGTGTGTGTGAAGGTATGTGTATGCATGGATAGGCTTGCATTTAACTTCGCAACTGTGTGTCATTCTATTATATTCTATTGCACTACTTTTATTATTATTTCGTTCAAATCCACATGCAAGTTAGCAGGCGAGTAGTTAACTCGCATACATGCGTACATGTGTATTTCTATTTTGTTGTACTCTGACACTTGGTCATGCAATTTTTTTTCCTGCCACTAGAAAATCAGATGATTTCGGTGTGAATTAATATTTATATTTATATAGTACATATGTATGTATGTATGTAAATATGCGGAGATGTAAGAAAAACACGTTTCTGTAAATTGATTAATATTTTTTATTTGAAATGAACATTTTAAATAATTACATATGTACATAGTACATAACTAGTAAATATGAATATTTGTGGATGTATTTATACTTTCTACGCTACTTTTTGAAAATGCAAAAAGTATAAAAATTACAATTTACAAGGTTTTAAACGGTGAAAAATATATTGATCTATGCACGTACATACATACATATATGTGTAAATACTTGAATATATGTACATATATTACCTGTAACTACCAAATTAGATTTTTTTTCAGAATAAAGTACAAATTAGTTTTCTCCTTGTTCTAAACATTTTTTTTCTATTCTAGTTCTAATAAATATCTATCATAAGCCCTATTGTAGTATAGTGTTTTCAGACAACATCACTATAATCAGAAAATCACTACAGACGGCCACTTTAGCATACATATATACATACATATATGTATGTATATATTTATGTACTATATGAACCTAAAAAATATATAAGTACATATGCATTTACATACATACATATGCATATAGGTAGAATATGAACACTTAAGAAGTTTTGAGTAAAGTTCTAATGAAACTGAACGTAAATCTAAAAAGCGGTTAGAAATTGCGTGAAACTAGTGAAGCGAAGTACAAACTTTCACAGGAATGTGGGTTTGAACACCATTTTTATAAAACAGCAAGCCAAGGCTCTCTTTATATGGGGAAGGAATACAAAAACTGACTGTTTTAATTTATGGTCTTATTTGGCATGTAAGTGAAATGAATGTTGTATAAGAAACCTTAAAGTTCGACATACAGAAAACAGACATGACGCAAGAAAAGTCTTCAGGAAAATTTGGAACAGAATATAAAGTTTGGCATGTTGTAAGTATACTAATGTGAGAAGCTTTGCGCAAGAAATACATATGAAGCACGGCAAATTGGAAGCACAACATTGCAGACATTACCCCACATCACTAGTTTTGGCTACAAATTTTGAAGTTAACTTGGACAGAACACAAATTCATTGAAAATATTTATAATTAAGATTACATATGTATACATACATATATAGTACATACATACATACAATATACATATGTACATATGTACATATTTCTAAATTTCATATTTACCATAATCAGTTGCTTTTTATAGTTTTGTAATTTGTAATAATACACAAATAAAATAGTACCCAAAAAAACGTAATATCTGGATTTTCCAACTAAAAATCAGAATACATTCTGCTCTCCTCTCAACTCGTTTCCAGTAGATACCCATCAACAACTTATTACCAATTTCAAATCTACACGCTACAAAAGCTCACTACAGTGTTTCGTACATAGTCTCATACAAATTCAACAGCAAATGTGTGTCAACAAGAAAACTTGCTAACTCGTTTATGTACATACATATATACAGAAGAGCGTAGGAAAGCTTTCGTCATACTAGCAACAACTGCAATAATGATGAAAAAGCAAAAAGCCAGAAGCATAAACTGGTTCAAGCTGCAAACACGGCTGCACAAAAGCTCTACTACATCGTCTTTCCCCTACTTTTGCAGCTTGTATTATATACGCGACATAAGAAAGCTCTGCCGTTGTATACACACCAATTGGTGTTTATGTACAGCAACTACAGTGTTATTGTTGTTGCTGCTGCCGTGCTGTTGCTTTTAAAAGTGGATTTTTTTTTTGAACAAAGCATTTTACACGCGTTTTTCTATTGAGCGATTCATTCGTTGGTTGTTCGCAGTCGTGTACGGTTCGTTCTGAAAAGTGAAGCGGTTAAATTTAGAAAATGTGTGCTGCCATTATAAACTTGTACTGCTGCTTGCTTATGTGTGTTTGTTGTTGCTAACTGCTCATAGCACTACAAAATTGTGTGCTGGCTGCTGATGATGGTGGTAGTTGTTTTTGTTGTCGCACTGCTGAACTTTGGCTTTTAGCGTGTGTGGATGTATGCATGTGTGCCTTGTAAAAAGCAAAGAAAAAGGAAACTTCATCGTTGCCGTAGCAAAAACGTGTGCAGTAAAATTTGGGAGCGAAACGTTAAAAAATAAATTTTTTTTCATTTAACCGTGGTTGAAAATTTAAAAAATAGTGTAACTTTGATATTTTTAAATTAAATATTTGCCGTGATGATTCACAGAACTATTACATAAAATATTTTTAAATATGAAAGAGTACAAAACATCAAAAATTTTGTGCAAAGTACAATATGTGCGTTGGAAAACGACAAACGTTGCTGATGATGACACATTTTTGACGAGTGATTACGCAATCGTTGCTTTATCGATTTAACTGGGGAAAATTTATAATTTTACAATTTTCACCGTATTAAAATAAAAATAAAAAACACCGTTAACGGATAGGACTAATAATTAAAAAATTTTCGGGTAAATAGTGTAAATATCCCTACAAAAATCGCTCTCCAGGAACGACAGAGATTTAAAACGTTCTCATTTTTGCAATCAATTTTTTCCATTTTTGCATGTGTCGTCAGCCTATTTCCTTGTACAGAATTTTTACCTACTTTGCGCATTCTTTTTTGATGACTTCATTTTTAATATTTTTCCGCTACGCCATATTTCTTTCAAATTACTTCACCCAAATTCTAGTGAAAAAGCTTTTTCTTTTCTTTTGCTTCCTCGTGTAGTATGTCGTGGAAACGTTCGTGTCGTGTTTTTTCCTAGTGATATTTTTCCCCTACAACGGTGCTTATTCGTTTCGTTAAATATCGTTCGTTCTCGTACATTTTTACGCGCGCGCTCGTTGATGCTCTACGTTTCGTTTCGAAACTGTCATTTGCAGCTCCACAGTGGACTACGTTGGCTGTTTTTTTTTTTCTTTCTTTGTTGCGAGGGATCGCGACTGACGACGGCATTCACAAGTTGCTTTGGATTTCTGTTGGAAGCAAATTTTCACATTCGAAATTTGTACATAAATTAATATATTTTATGTGCATTTGGTGTTTTTTTTTCTTCTAATTTATAGTGTTTCTAGAAAATTAACGTTCTGCAACCTATGTGGGAGCGAGATCGAGACTTGCTGTACTTTTCTAAAATAAGTCAGTCTTTTTCTCTCTCCTATACAAATTGCGGGCGTATCAACATGTAGGAAATTATATTTGTGGTGTATGAAGTGAACTGTTAACAAAAAGTGCTTATTAAATGGAAAAAAGTATTTTAATGCAATAACTAATGCTGTTAAGACTACAATTTCAGCAACGTGAACAAACCACAGAACATACATAGTATACTCTGTCGTAATTCGAAAAATGTTCGTGCTAATGGGGTTGATTCAATATTCAGAGTAGGGTGGAATTCAGGCACACTTTTTTCGTTACGAAATGAGCAAAAAATCCAATAAGTTTAAAACAGAAACACGCGCGCAGTAAACAATAACAAAATGGTATAAATTCGTGGAATTCTTATTCACGCCACAGTTTTCCATTGTGGCGTGTTGGAATGGAATTGTCGCTTGTCGGTGCTCAAGCAAACAAATTTTACAGTTAACTAGAAGGATAGCGGTCATTTTTAAAATTGTTCCATATCGACAATGTTTCTGAACTTACAGAGTGTTTCCAAGAATTTAGAATTATGTTTTGCCATTCGAAATAAATGATTCGATTGGGGTCTGGCACGCACATTTTATCGGATTTGAATTACAATATATTCAATTGGAAAGTGTCGTAATTTGAAATATAATATTCACGGTAAACTTCTGCTTTACTTGGTGGGGAAATAGTTGCAAGGAATTGTGAAGTTAGGCTAATGAGAGGTTATGAAATTGGCAATTTCCCAGTTTTAAAATTGAGTTGTATATTTCGCCACTACTTTTGTTTCCGTGTTTTACAAGTGGAAGCCATCGTTTATAATTTTAAAAATCTGCTAAACATACAGTGCCCACCTTAAGTTAGCATCAGAAAATGTTCATAATTTTAATGAATGGAACAAAGAGTTCCTTTAATATAGGAATGAGGTTTTCAAATATGCGTTGAAGCTTATCTCACGTTAGAGTATATTTTATTTGTGTCATTCCCTTCATGGAAATTCAGTGTTTTCAATGGGCACATCCTCGTCCCTAATCAAATTAGTGGAATTAGTCATTTATATTCATCCATGTTTCTTAGTGACAGTGACGCGGAGGAAGGAAAATAAAAATATAAAATCATAGAAGCTGTCTGTTTTAATAACATCATGGTTATACGTTCCATATTATTGGAAATTAAGAGGAAAATGTGGCAGTATACAATATATATTTATATAATCTAAATTGTTCTATAGATATAATTTAAAAACTTGAGTAGAGAATTAGAGTAATTAAGAATTTCCCAGAGGGTTGGCGGCCTAGTCGTCAGGACCCATATAAAAGTACTAATTCTTTAATTCTATATAGACTGTAGCTTTAAAACTGCGACCATAACAACATTTTGCACCGTATTATTATTATTCTGGAGGTCAAGTTAAATTGCATTATTACCGACCCTGTACACAAAGATAAAAGTTTATTTTAGCAGTCAAGATGAGGAATGTTCAGCTAGTTTCCTTGTATACATTTTTTGTTTAGTTACAACTTCCAATGTATTTCATATTTCATTGTGAAATATTGATAAAGCCTCAAATATAGTATGCAAAATAGTAGTGTGTGTGAAATATAGTAGTACAGTCGTATTACAAATAATGGAGAGATGAGAGGAGATAGTCTATAAATATGAACTAAAGTAAAAACGTTCTTCTTTTTCATCATTTGATATATAAAACTTGTAAGTTCTATAACACTATTGTAACGAAGTCGGGCTTGAAAAATTTAAAATATGTTTACGGATATTTTTCATGGATCGTTTCACTGAGAATAAGCAAATGTAACTCAACAAAAGTCGATTATTTTTGTTTTGATCGAGCCTTAGAAGAATGTAAATTGATTTTGTCATCATCTTCCATAACTAAATTCACTTCCCACTCATCCAACTAAATGCTAACTCACCAGCTATTAATATTAGGAATCCATACATAGGCACGTGTGCAACCATTGGATGTAACAAAAGGTTCGTTGTGGACCTTCTTCCACATTAGGTTAATATGTTAAACGCATTAAATTAAAATAGCTTAAATTAACCTATTCATAAAAACTATATACTTATTATGAATTCGTAAGAAATTGTCTGAATTGCCGTGCGTGCGTGGTCCGCCTAATACCATAATTCCAATTAGAAATTCAAATTGCTGCATGCGTTCGTCCATGATGAGTAGTGTGTGGAAGGAGTTAAAAAAGCAAGAAGAACACGAAAGTGTAATAACACAACAACAACACAATGGTAAAACGAGAAATGAGCGAGAGAGCCAGCACAGTCGCTTTCCACGCACACACTGTTGCTAAGGCCACATGTGGTACAGGGTGCAGCACATGTCCAAGAAGTAAGAACGGAAATTGTTTTTTATTACAGTCGTCATGTGTTAAAAGCTAAGCAAACATGACAGCATCTGCTATCGCGCACATATGCGGCGTGTGTGTAAATAATATTCACAAATGTACTTTATTGTTAATAAGTTTATTAAAAAAAACAAAATTAAATAAATAAAATTTGCGGAACTCACGATAAGTGCTACATGCGCTTTTGTTGCTTTTTGTTTTTGTTGTTGTTTTTAATTAAGTGTTTCAAATGGCACGAATTGTGGGATCTGGAAATGGAATGGTGGCTGGGTCGAATGTCCGGATCAGAAGTGGAAGAGAACTATAGGCGGTTGCGGTAATCTAAGTATGGGCGTGTGTACATACAACAAAGAAAATTATGCATAAATATTAAGACAAAAAAAATTGTTAAATTTCATATAAGAAAGAATTATATTTTTTATGAGCGTAATTAAAAAAATTACAAAATGATGGAACTTTTTTGCTAAATCAGTTTTATAACATTTTAATGCTAATATGATTTCTAATAAATGGATTTCCCCAAGGTTTCAAATTATCCACATACTCGTTCATGTTTATGATCATATCTCAGGATGTATACACGGTAATAATCTTGGAAATGATGGGTAATATTAAACCCAATCTCAAGATTCTGAATAAATAAATTAGCGCTTCCATATGATATACATATGTATGGATGGCCTACGTATGCCAGGTCTTTATATTTGATTATATGTATATTCAAATTACAACATATACATACATTGAATAAAACAATCTAATTGGAAAAACAGCAATGTAACGCTCTCCCAGCAATTTTTACATTTCTAATTAACAATTTTCCCGTTGGTTTTTACCTCGTAATTATTTTATGTCATAATTTGTCGTGTGATAGTAGGGATCGAATATTGACAGCTGTCATTGGGAAATTCCATATTGCTAATAAATCAGGAGTCATGATTCCAACCCGGAATAAACTAACTTGGAACTTTTAACAGTCATTGTTGCTAGAAACCTTAGCACAGTAGAAATCATGGCATAATGATATTGGCACAAAATCGTCAATGAACGTTACATTAGAATTAAGAAAGACTGCATTTCAAATATGTCTAGGAAATTTAACATGTATTGGTGTTGCTATCTCGCTCATTCTAATGTTATATGCCGTCGTAAATTTGTTTTTCCGTCCGACTATTAGGCGTGAAATATGATGCTGTCTTGCTTTCACTAACGGACAACTTTCTCGTACAACTGAGAACATACTGGAAAACATGGACGAATATAAAAGAGAACAACCATGAGCAAGGACAACAGCAAGACAGTCGTGAATTGATAGTAGCAGTGATAAGAAGTGATATAGAAGTAAGAGTTAAACTAAATATAAACTGTTGTAATGAATTTAACATTTTTAACTGAATTGCTGTTAACTTAAACTAATTTTATTAAAACTAAATCAAACAAATTGTTTTGTTTTATTTGATATAATCCACGGATGGAACTTTTAGCAAATGAACTAATTTATATCATATGCAAAAAATATCGAGGAAGAGAGACAGACAAAAATATAGCCTCAATTTCCTTAACAACTGAAGTTTAGAGAGGTCCCAAGTAGGGTGTTTAAGGGCGGTCTTTATAAACCCTCCATTCGAAATATTCTCAAATCTTCTTAACTTTTGATTGGAATCCCTTATATATGTCTATGTGAAAGAACAATACACTATCAATCTGGAGAAAAATATATAAAAAAACTGATAATCTTTTCTCATTTGGAATGAATTGGATTGAGATTTAATATTCTCTAAAGAGTTATAGAATCACCATCCCAAAATTTACACATATACACGACATTAACGAGAGACAAGCGAGAAATGCTCAAAGGTGTTAGTAAATTCATGGGACTGATGACGTCATTATTGGAATGATATCGGTTTCCGCTCAGGAAAGAATTCAGTTTTAGATATGTTGATGGTCCAGAGTAGTTCCAACTTTCGCATTTTCATGGTTTCACATTTTTTGTTGACTAAAGCGGGACATTTTTCTGCCACCGCCTTCTTCAGCTAAGGGATTTATAATATTCGGCATTAATGGTGTTTCCGGTGTCAGATAATAAAACATTCAACTTCCTTTTGCGTCCCAAAACATTTTGACCATTCTTTTGACCCTGGTTTTGTGCCAAGCTCTGCTTCTAGTGTATAGTGGTAAACCCAAGTCTCCTCTGCTGACAAGTTGTCGCATGAAATCAACTCGATCTTCCTTAATTCGAGCTAGACACTGATATTTTATATTCTGAACGTTAGAGCTTTTCTTTGATATACATATGTATATATACATATATCTATATATAGATATATCTGTCTCTTTATTCTTCAGGATAGTTCATTCATTCAGTCCACCCTCTTATAATCAACAATTAAGTCACCCCTTACACAGAATATAGCTTTCAGAAATGAGCTCAGTTCTTTGAACCACAAGAAGAGGGATGACTTTTTATATCATATACTTATCGATAATTCAGTACGGATAAGACGACATTTAGATATAGAAACCGATTTGAACTTGACATCTTTATAACGTATTTATATTTGGACTTTTATATTTGGTGTTCCCGACCACTGCAGCGAATTCCAAGCGGAGGTCATGACTATAGATGAAGTCTCAAGTGCTGAAGAAGATATCTGGACACGATATTTGCATTCTGTCGGGCAGCCAAGTGGCCCTGCGCTCCCTCGATTCGTCTTTTATTCCATCGAATGCTATCAAGAGCTGGCGCAGATGTACGGATAGAAAGCTGAGCAGACTCGTCTGCATCTCAGTTGGGTTCCCAGCCACAGGGATGTTCTAGGGAACTGCTAAGCAAATTAACTCACCCGAGAGGGCCGATTCAACTATCAAGGTCAATCCTCGGTATATACATGGGTACATGCAAGTTCCTTATAAATTGAATATTCTTAGACCTAGCGAGTAGCTGCTGGTGTGAAGGAGCAGGATTCAAAATAGCTAGACAAATCTGGCCTGGAATGCATGTCAGGCGCTCAAAAGATCTAGTATCTTTAAGTAGACAAAATATAGGTACCATCATTAGGGATCTAATAGGACCCAGGACCTTGGCTGGAGATTAGGAATCCTCTCAAATGACTTGCAGCAGTTGCAGGGATGAGGAGGAATGGAAGTGCATCGAACACCTGATCTGCACGTTTCCAGCACTATACAGAAACGAGAAATACTTTCCTGGGCTGCTACTTCCTTGATTCTCTGGAGGACATCTCAGACACAAAGTTAGTTTCCACAAATAGCTTCATTAAAAGCTCCAAATGTTTGGAAAATGAGAGGGACTGAGACTAAAGGGACACTGGACTCTGGATACTCATGGCAGGAGATTAGGAATCCACTCAAATGACTTGCAGCAGTTGCAGGGATGAGGAGGAATGGAAGTGCATCGAACACCTGATCTGCACTTTTCCAGCTCTATACAAAAAGGAGAAATACTTTCCTGGGCTACTTCCTTGATTCTCTGGGGGACATCTCAGACACAAAGTTAGTTTCCACAAAGAACTTCATTAAAAGCTCCAAATGTTTGGACAAATGACGGGGGCTGAGACTTGTGTCTCATTCGGTGTTACAATCCAGGCTCAACTTAATCCTCAACCTTCCTCTATATCTGATCGCCAAAATATATCATAATTGGTGAGTCCAAATCTTCCACAAATTCCATCCTACAAGTTTGCCCCGAACTACACTATATAGGATTATTTCAGGAAGACCCTGGTAAAGCAGTTTCCTCATTCCAGTTTTTGTAAATCTTCCACCAATTTCATCCCAAGCGTTTCAACTACATCCGTCTCGCTATTACGTCATTAAGGTTTAGTTTAGTCAAAGTCGTACCCAGCCGAACTATTCAACCATCTTAGAAATCTTTTTCTTCATCTCTTTAACTTGATCTTCTTCGTTGTGAGTCTGACTTTAACATCACCAAAGGAAGCACAACATGGGTAGGTAGGCGGGTAGGTATGCTCCAACTGGTCGATCGCCACAGCCAAAATTACCGTTGTGGCATAAATCTTGTTGAAATTTCGCTTTTTATCGAACACTTTTTGGAACAAACTGTATGAGTAGAATCTCGGGGCATATCGACAACATCTCCGTTGATTAATCGTCACTCATTTACAAGCCGAGATAGCGCGGCCTCAGATATACGAGCACACTACATTCTGGGCGAGTATGGTAATCCGCTGAGCGATCATAGACAAAAAAGCAAAGATAAAAGCTGAAATTAATGAAACCCGTTTTAATGAAATCTAAATGCAAAACATTTGAAAATTAAAACTCGTTGGACACAAATCAAGCCAACAACGAGCCAAGAGTCAGCCCAGCCAGCGTCTCCGAAGGCGGCTCACACCGCACCGCTTGACTGAGATTTTGTTTAGCCAGCATTCATAATCGAGCTTTCTGTGTCGTACCCCATTCGAGCCATGAAAGTTGAAATTCTAAACTCGTTTCTTTATTTAATTCTTTTTTTGTTACACACAAAATATAATTCTAAATGTTAAAAAATAATTTCGAATGTTCAAAATTCGTTTTGTGTAGTTGAGTGAGTTATTGGAAATATTCGCAGACAAATGACGTCAGGACATTTTTTTCCGATATTCGAATCGAGTTTATTTTTAATGAGTTTTGGGCTAAACAAATATTTCAAAAGTAAAATAAGAAAGGAAGGAATTTAAACACCGTTTGTAAACAAGTTATTTATATATGAGTACCCTACGAATGACAGATCTTCGATCATTGGTTGGGCCAATCATATGGCGACCAGAGGGATCATCCAGAGTTCGAACTGCGCATTCTGTCTGGAGGGAGAACAGGACGGCACAGAGCATTTTCTGAGCCGGAATGAGGGGACGCTTATTAGGGTCGGATGTATTTCGGAGTGGATCATGGTTAAAGCTTATCCCTGGACAGAGTTGTGAGAAAGAAGTTTGAAAATATGTAACTTCCATTTTACTACTTCCAGGCTTAGAGTACGATCGGCATCAATTCCTGAGTGCCTGGAGATCTCCTTCTAAGGCGGCTCTACGGCCTACCCCAGTTCTATATACTCTACGAGCTTCTACGTTGCTACTTTTGGTTGAAGTCAGTGTGTCATATGTCTTCCATATTCTATTCTTAGGTTTCTTTCTTTCAGGAGCCATTTGCGGGGTCCTCTTCTATGAGTTTCTAGGTTTGACTGGAAGTTTTGAAGTCTTTGAGAAGAGGAAATGGACTATAAATTAAAATGTTGGGTCAATCCGCATATAATAAGAGTCTAGACGTATGCGTGTAAGGCAATGGAGACCAAAGATAGCTTGGGACTGTACGCCCTTCCCTATAAAATAAAATCTTGGGACAAGTCTTCAACCCTAATATAAAATAAGCCGAGACGAATGGAGCTGTCGATTGGATCCCAAGGTTAGCTTGTGCCTGTAGGTAATGGCTAACTATAGGGAACTGTAAGGAATCCTCATTTAAATGATATTTTTTTATCGGTTGATATATTCACGGTGGAATACCGGAGTGTCAATGTTAGAGCACACCTCAATAATCTGAGTCAGTCTGCCCCGTCAGTCTGTCAAGCTTGGATCTGCCAAGAGGAGGCCAGCCAACTGCTGGCATTCGAGAACTGATAAATCAACGAGATGTAGGACAAAGTAAACAGGACTATTTAAAAATAGATGTTTCTAGTGAGGCCAACTATTGGTAATTTAACTATCAACCACTCCCGGTATTCATCTGATTTGACACAGAGCGACTTTTACCATTGCGAAAAATGCCTTTTCTTCTAATGAAGGGAAAATGCTTTTCCTGAAGGAAATCATTTTGTGGAAGTAGAAGCCATTCAAAAGACCTGTACCGAGATCCAGCCGCCGATCTACAATACTAATTGGACATAGTTTTAGCCCATACAAATTGCTGTATTGAATCGGAAGGGAACTATTTTGAATAAAAACAATCGGTTTTGACAGAAAAATCTTATTGTTGTTCTTATTTTTAAAAAAGTCCTGTTTACTTTAGAACCAGGATCGATCAGAGTTCTCGTGTTTTTCCATTTTGTGCATGAAGATTTTGCTGGTGGAAGATCGCAAGTGTAGGGGAACTCCACAGTGATATAAGCTCCCAGCTGTTTTTTATAGCCATATCCAAATTTTTATAGGAAATTAATAGAAGGAGTAAAAGTATTATTTTATCTGTCAATAAATAAATTAGACCTATTATTTTTGGGCATATGTAAGCCCAGAGAGAGTTTAAGAAGTTTTAAACTTTCGCATTCCTTGATACCAGTTGCATCACTGTGAAAGCTCCTTTGAGTCTATACAAAACCAACAGTTGAAAGCTCCACTCGGCTACTATTCGCAATTCGATCCCTAATGCTTGCATTGATATTTGTCGGGTCCTAATATGAACTCAGCCTAAGCGACTGCTCCGCCATCATTTGACGACCTACTTTGCTTTCGGTATTAGTACGGATGGAAGTTTCTTGCTGCTGGCTGTAGAGTGACCTCACGTTTCGTGTAGTTGAAGCGCGTATTATTGTTCAAATTGTCTGTTGTTCTTTCTACAAAAATTGCAATAATTTTCTTCTTTTTATTTCATTGTTGTTTTTGCTCTTTCTTTTTCCTGTTCACTATTATTTTTTTGTTTTATATTTTTTGTTTGTTTTTGTAGCTGGCAATTTGGATTTTTTGCTGGCACTGACGCGCTGACAAATGTCTAACCTTGAGTTGAAATAAGCATGGAATTATTAGTTAGCGAATTTTAAATTAAATGCAAGTGACTAAGCAGTAATTAAATATATTTACTGGGTATTTTTCTCTTTCCTCGTAATCACACTTCCATTACACTGCCATAGAAATAAATGCAATTCCAAGTTCTCTGACTCAGACATGGGGTTTTTCGTTTGCTTTTTGTACAATTTTGTCGACAGGAAGTTTAATCAGCTAGACTTGATTGCCCACCCGACTTAGTTGAATATGTGGCTGAGTAGTGAGTCCAAATCTCGTCCAGTTTGTAAAAAACCACTGTAAAAAAATTAACTAATGAACGGTGGTACTTAACCGCAGACGTTCGAAAATCTCAATACATGTGGCCAAAACTGAGTCAAAATAGGACTGACATACCCCTTCGGCTCAGTAGAGAAGAGCTCAGGTCTATCTTGGGGGTTCTGACTGGAGTTGTGGAGATGAGGAGGAGGAGGAATCGCTGAAACATCTGCTCTGTGATTGCCTGGGTCTTCAGAGGAGGCGAGCCTCGTCTGATCTCGGCCTACTTTGAAGAACTACAAGAATTACCGGAGCTGAAACTAACTGATATTCTCAACTTCACAAAAGCTTCTTGCTGGTTTAAGATCACGGGGAGCTGAGGGTTTCTTTTAAGGAGAGGGGGGTAAGAGTGGTTTCCCCCCTAAAAACAGGTATCACAATGAGGCCTCCGAGTGCAACTTGCGTAACTCGCAAGCTACTTGGTTAATCTGATCTAACCTATTTGGCTAAAGTCTGATTATATGTAGACTACGTGTGTTATTCGGGTAATTCGAAACTGGATGAAAGTTGGGCACAAATCGGATGAATTGATTGGCATAAGGAATATATTGTTTATTTTTTTATTTATTTGTACTAAATTAGTGAAAGTTAGTTCCTATTGAAGAGGTGTTTATGTGTAAAGGGCCGACCAAAATAGACGAGACGAGACGTGACGAGTAAGTTCAAGCATATGTGAATCAATGTTAATAGCCAAAATGGCCGTACGTATTTGATCGAAACTGAACGAAACATTTAGACGTGACGATCGGTTCCGTAAGAACCGAACTGCAAACGTCTGTTACTCGTCACAACCTCTTCTTTGTTGACACGATTGTTGTTTTTTAAAGAAATTAAAATGACGGAATTTTGCTACAATTTAATCGCCGCTGTGGAGGATGAGCTCGGAATTTATGTAAAAAGCCATCCATCGATCCGGTTGAAGGCGTCACATTTTGGGTTTAATGTCAAAATCGACATAACGAGTGCAGACGTTCGTCCAATGGCTATCGTTACGTCTCGTCTATTTTGGTCCTAGGTTTACTTTGATAAGTTTTTGCAAAGAACTACGGGTGCCTTCGGATTACTTCGTTTAAGACAGGAGGTAGGAGTATGCCAAGTAGGGTGAATGTGTTACACTAGTCATTAGATCATTAGTTTAGACTCTAATTGAGCAAACTGAGTATTATATGTACGCTTTACATTGCCTCGGAAATATATGAGCTCCTTCGCCAAGAGATTTTGTATTATATATTTGTTCTCCAACACAGTGGGGAAACCCAATGCTCATTCTTGTTCGTGAGAATTCGTTTTTTCTTGGGAATGGAGAATGATTCCCTTCTAGGCAATACTATCCACGATTTGTCAAATGGACATTTTTGTATACTGGAGAGAACGCCACATACGAGGTTGATCCAATTGGTGAATACGGTGGATATAATCAAGGTTTCTCAGCACCAACCATGGGACAGGATTGCCATAAAAGGAACTACCTTGAAGCTTTGAGGGTTGTAGCATTGATTACGTACAGTGTTTAGATAAAATCACAGTACTCAGATGTTGCGAAGCACTTGAGCTGCTTACGTAGTGTCTCGACTAGCTACAATTCATGGCAATGTTCATGTTCATGTCAAAGTAGTTGATGGCTGTCAAAATATGAAGTGGGCAAATTATGTTAAAGCTTTTCATTTTATACAATGGCTTTGAACAGTAAACAACAGAGAGATGCATTTTCGTATTGAATGATTTAAGAGAGTTAAAAAAACTTTTATCAGTAATTGAAGAGTTTGTTATTCAAATAAACACTCAAATTCTTCATATTATTTAGAATTTATTAAATTAATTATATCGCCTTTTTAAATAGACAAATGTTAAAATCGAGTGAAACTTCAAATTTATGTCAAGGTTTCTAGCAGCACTGCTGTCTTGACATAATGTTTAATTTTTTTTGGTAGGACATTAACATATGGGGTCTCACTTAACATTTTGATGTTAAGACATGAACATTGCCATGAATTATAGCTAGTCGAGACTCTATGTTAAGGAACATCACATTAACAGAATAATGTCAGTCTGTAGATCAAGTGACTCTGCGAGGGTGACTCTGGCTAAATCGCTTTACTTTGGCTTCAGCAGGAAATTCAGAAACAGCGCCTCTTTTCACGTACAAAATGTTCATGTACTCTATGAATGCCTCATCCTATTCGTCTTAATATGACAAAGTATCAACGACGCTGGTTGCTCATAATGGACTTGCAGCCTTTAGGAGTTTGGTAATTCAATATACTTTTAGTACTACTTGTTTCAATGGTGAGTACTGAATATGAATGAGCCACGAGCTGTATGCTACATCGACGTCCTCATAGGTGGTTAAGAGTCCAGCGCAGAGAATCCTGTGGAGTGAATAACATATGCTATTCGTGGAGCCCACGTGTATTCTGTTCAACACTGAACTAGAGAATCAGAATAATCGTGTAACGTTCTGGATGTGAGCAGCGTTAACATTTTTATATATGTTCTAAGGAAGCACTAAAAATTATTGTTATTTGATTAAGCATAATTAATGCCAATAATACTGCTCCCATTCTATGAACGGCTCTTTGCCTTGTTAGATACACTTAAATTTAATGTTCTATTTTATGTTGTCTGTTATCAGAATTTTTATATTTTTACGCTTTTATGCAACTAGCAATTATGTGTGTCAGCAATGAGCACACACATATGGTCACCCTAATTGCTATAACTCGATGCAAATATTTGCTTGCATTCTAAACAAATTAAAGTTGCATGTAATTAAATTTAATTGCATTTGTGCAGTAGAAACGAAATATACTCGTACTTTAGTCGTAAACACGCAAACGAGATTTACACAACTTCAGCTAATTACAAAGGTGTGTTTGAAAAGTCTTCTAACTTAACTAGCACATTGTTAATGGACTGATGCTATAAGCCAAGCAGCTGCGAGTATGTTGAATATATTGGGTAAGTTTCTACTAACATTATCAATATTGGCCGATAAATTGTTAGAACTTATGTCGGGACTTCAATGCCAAGCAAAATATGTTTAACTGCGATGAAAATGTTATACGGAGCACTCAAAGAGATGATTGAATAAAATCACTAAATTCAAATGTTGTACAAGATGAGATGTTTGAATACATTTCACACCTTCCAATTGAAAGTGTTTCGAAATGAAATCAGTAATTAAACAATCCATAACAATAAGCATCCATTAAAAATAAGATTTATAATATCCTGTATCAAAAATTTTAATTGAGTGGATTCAGAATCTATGGTAAAGTCGAAAAGGGAAGTCCACAAACAATAAGTTCCTTGTACCTGTGTTTAACGTAGTGGAAAACCAAGTCCATCAACTAAACTTGCAATTAAGAGTCGAGTATCCAAACCCAGTCTTTGAGAGAATGGAAGGAAAGTGTGACATACCACACCCAAGTTAGGTTGGGTTACACTGGTTGACCGAATAGCCTAGGTAAGACACCCAGCAATATGGTATATACCGACTTTAGCTATTTCTTCTTTTGATCAATAAAAGTAACCTTAAATAATTAAATAATTTACTTTATTTTTCTGTACTTCGGTTTTAAATCAACTATTACCGTCACAAGCAAAGTGCGGTACCTGGAAAACCTGGTCAAATATATAATAGAAACCTTTTTGTGAGAGTAGGTCAGTAGTCGTCAATTAAATGAAATTAACATTATTTCTCTCTATTTTATTGACACTTTTTATAACCTATTTTTAATGTACTTTGGTATTAAATCAACAATTACCGTCACAAGCATAATCTGGGTATTTCCAGTCCCTTGAAAACCTGGTCCAATAAATAAGAGAAACACTTCTATTACTTGCTTTTATTATACTTTGATTTTAAATCAACCAATAAGGTCAAAATATCTGGAGATTTCCCCTGGCCATATACATAGGAGGAATCTACCTGTGGATTCCCTTCAAATCGAAACAGTTGCTTCTGTATAGGAAACGCGGTTGTTACTCTGATGTTTACGTGTTTATCATCAATTGATCTTTGTTCTGAGCATTTAACCACACAACACCGCTGGGGTGGATTATTGTCTAACCCAGTGATATCCCCAGAATAATGCCGGAAAACACAACAACAACTACAATAATTACAGCCAAAGTAGTGTTTCTTATCATTTGAAATATTCATTTGGGGGTGGGGGTGGGAGTGTATGCAACATACTCGTGTACATACAAATTACGAGATACGATACAAATTATTGTGTTTGTGATCAGCAAAGCGTGGCTTCGATATTGTGTAAAATAGTTAGAAAGGCGAGAACACAACAAGTGATTTGAAGTTGAAGTACTGCGATTGGTTTATTATTATTATCAGTATTATTATTATTATTATTATTATTATTATACCTTGCACCATAATTAATTTTGTCTTCAAGGGATTGAGGGCATGAATACTACCATCTGAGGCCTTCGATTCGCAGAAAAAAAGATTTAGAAAGAACCCTTTTTAAAACCATTTTCGGGGCAGGATTCGTACCCACCCTGAGTGTGAGTCTAGCATGCTTACCACTAGACTACGGAGGCGGATGGATTGGTGTATTATTTTTGGATGTTTGTGGCGAATATAACGGAAAGAGCTCAAAGCTGTGAAACTGTGTCGCTGATTCAGATATTTGTGTATTTGGTCAACGGGATTTAGAGTATGGAATGACACTGAACTGATTTAGTGTGAGAAAGTACTAGACTACTTACTGAGAATGTACTTTATAAAATGGAAATTACACTGAACTGACTTAGTGAGAACGTACTATGAGGACACTGTGTCCTTTTTGTTTCAGTTTCCCTCTTCTTTCCAACTAATTGTAAGATAAATACGTTGACCATTTTGTCTTGGTGTCGCTTTAAAGTGTTGTTTTACTATTTATTTTAAGTGGGAGGAAATAGGAATGCAAGCAAAAGTCGGACTTGAGAAACTGAAACACTGAATCGGTGCGTGGGTGTGCCTTCTGAGTAATATGGATTCCTTTTTCAAATGGGGGTGGTGTCCTTCCATTCATCTCTAGAGGGAATGGTGGTTTTGCTGATACTACTGAATGCATAGTATGATGCGTCAGGAAAAGAGTCAGGAATACCCTCAAAACATCGTAAAATCGACGCATGTCTTTGGATCCCAATGGTGCGTAGCTTATAGTCTAACAGTTGAATTGGCAGCCGTCGTTTTAAAAATTAATCTGACAGGAAGCAGGTAAAGAATGAAGTTGTTCTAATGGCGCCACTTATAAATACCTCAGCTGTTCTTTGTATCTTTATTAAAAACCTATTGCATGTGCACTTGCTTAGGACCATCCCCAAAAAAAAGGCCCATAAAAAAGCATTGGTTTTAC
Organism: Clusia tigrina; assembly: GCA_920105625.2. Lineage (NCBI taxonomy): Eukaryota > Metazoa > Arthropoda > Insecta > Diptera > Clusiidae > Clusia > Clusia tigrina. Next base: position 423,214,815 of record OV050030.1, read on the forward strand.
TACAGCTGTATTTATCCAGTAGTCTACCTTAACGTAATCCTCGCTTCTTCCCTATGACTCTATTGCAAGAGTAAAGAGCTATCGGAGCTATCCGAATGTGTCCATTTGTAGTAGCCTTCCAATTCAGCTTCCTATCCAGGATTAACCCCAGGTACCTAGCATCTTGTACATGATTGGCATCTACAGTATCCAGATAGCCAGTAACTAATTCCCTTCTTTGTTTGACTTTAGAAACTTTTCAATCAACGCTGACAGCTTTCAACTTTGCTCTCCGTGTGTATAAGCTTAGAAATATCACGTACAATTAAAGTTAATTTGAATTTTTGCATTCTAATTGCAGAAAAGATCGTCAGGTTCGATCGTTAATTGCGTCCGTATGAAGTGCATAAAAACTGTCATTAGTAAAGTGGCAACAAAAACAACAATAAAACAACAACGACAACAACAAAGCCACTACAGCGTTAACTACAGCCGCAGCAACAGCAGTGGCAGCAGCAGCATCTGGGGGCAACCTTGAAAGGGGCTTTGTTTCGTTTTGTGTTCAAATCTTCCATACAAAATTGACTGTTAGACTGCTCTAAGCTCGGCTCACACGCGCACATGCTCACATCTTGTCACGTCAGTCAGTCGATGCTCGTAAATGACGCCATTTCGAACGGAACAGTTTCTGAACTGAAATTTGCATAAGAGACGCTTTTTAGGATCACCAGTGAACCATGACTCCAAATGTTTCAATAGTCAATACATTAGAGCGGTCGAAAAATAACCAATAGCAACCACAACAACAATTGAAGATAAATTTCTACACAGCTGCGAGCTGCGAACTGCGAGTTGCGAGATAATGAAAAAGCGGCTTAGCCCGAAACACCAAAATTCAATGAAATAAATTATTGGAGCAAAACCGTTGCGCCAAATGAAATGAGCTCGTAAAGTTGAAAGAAACTTTTGACATTTTAATGAAGGTTCCTACATTCTCACATTTCTCAAGTAATAATAACACCAAAAAAGGGGATTGGGAAAAACTTCATCATATAAAGTGGTCTGATCTGCAATGAGTTAAGCTGATTGAGACCACCTTTTCAAATACACACGCACCCGTAGTCGTATATTTTACTGAAGTGGCTATACGAGTACCTACACTAACTCCATTTGATCTTCACCGATTGTAAAGTTTCATTATTCGCACTTCTATACGCGGGCACTCGTTTGCGTTGGCGTCGGATCATCCATGATCATTTCTAAATCCTTTGTGGCCGCTCATGGCTCAGAACACTGTTTGGCATTTATCACGAGTGCGAGTATGGAAGATGTTGACCTTCAAGTCTTGGAAGTAGCTGCATGCAGATATCAGTTGGTTCAGCATACCAAAGTAAGCGTGTGCGCTATTCGTGTGTCTGCAATAATCACATAAATAAGCGGCGAAACAACGAACGCCCACCGAAAGCACTAAAAATTTAAATAAATATAAAAATAATTCACAGACTTTTAACACTTCATTAGTCGTTCCGAGCGCACACACAAATCTCATGATCCAGCAAGACTATTTTGAAATTTATGGGGGTCTGTGCACCTCGAAGATTACATCATAAATCGCTACAGAGCTCTTCAGCACCGACCTGTATTCTTCATTGTAAAAGTCACAAAATTTCAGTGGTGTCTCCCCTTCTACCGAATTGGTGGCGTTCTATGAACTTTCAACGAGGCCGTGGTGAACTTTCAACTGGGCCATGGTAAGCTTTCAACGAGGCCATGGTGAACTTTCAACAGGGTCGTGGTGAGAGGTGGAAAAAGCGAATGTTTGAAGAAATGTAAAATGCTGAAACTGAAATATATTTATATTGAAGTGGAGGTATGATTGTGCTAAAGAAAATGAGGATTGTACCACAGAGATATTGCAAGTGGATTCATGGTTGTGTTAAAGTAGGGAAGGATAATCTCACAGAGAGATTGCAAGTAGATTCGTGGTTATTTTAAAGAAGGGGAGGATTATACCACAGAGAGATTACATGTGTTTATGGTTATGTTACAGAAGGTGAGGATTATACCACAGAGAGATTGCAAGTAGATTCGTGGATATTTTAAAGAAGGGGAGGATTATCTCACAGAGAGATTGCAAGTAGATTTGTGGGTATTTTAAAGAGGGGAGAATTATCTCACAAAGAGATTGGAAGTGGATTCATGGTTATGTTAAAGAAGATGAGGATTATCTCACAGAGAGATTGTAAGTGAATTCATGGTTATGCTAAAGAAGGTGAGGATTATACCAGAGAGATATAGCAAGTGGATTCATGGTTGTGTGCAAGTAGGGAAGGATTACCTCACAAAGAGATTGCAAGTGGATTTATAGCTATGTTACAGGAGATGAGGATTATACCACAGAGAGATTGCAAGTGGATTCATTGTTATGTTCAAGAAGGCAAGGATTATAAAAGAAGGAGATTGTAAGTGGAGGATGAACTAGAGTGGGAGGTGTTAGTGCGGAAGGAACTAGTATACAAATTAGGAAATATTAATTGAGAAAATGGTAGCTGTCAGAAAAAGAAGGGTTAAAATAAGGGTATAAAAAACTTGTGTTCGACTCTCTCAGCAGTAACTTTAACGAATAGTTCACAACTTTAAACTAATGATGAGGCAAATTTATAAGTGAATTTAGGTTAAAATGATAGCAGGGAACCATTTTAAATGTAGTGATATCCTAAAAAATAGTGTAATTACGCTTTTGTGGTGCTGAAGTGGTGACCAAATGCTGACTTCGATTGAGTCAGTTAGGAATGTAAGGTGGTATAATGAACCCTTCAAATGACATGATGGACAAAATACTAAACTCTAAAGAGTTTATAGGAGTAATTCATTTGATGGATAAGAGATGGAACAAAGAAACTTAAAAGTGCTGGTGATCCCAATCGTTTTGAAGTGCATTATAAATGATTGAGTCATCTGTCATGTTCGTACATTTTTGTTGTGGTTTTTCATGACAACTTGAAAATCAATGTTGGTGACTATGTTTTCATAGGAGTTAATTAAAGTATTGTAGCAGTGTAACTAAGTCTCGACACACTAAAAGAAGTAATAGCGTTCATAATAACTTCAATACTAATTCGTCCTTTTCTTGAGGGGTTTTCATCATAAAACATAGTGACTGGCTCAGTTTCCCGTCTGAATGCCAATCAAGTTGTTGTTCAAAGGATGATGACACATTACGCATTGTTCTTACAGACTTTCGGGAAGAACTTTACAATGGTGATTAAATAGTATATACAGTGTGAATCACAGGAGCCTGATCGACAAACTAGATAACCAGGTGTACTGTGGCGGCAGCATTTTAAAATATGTATACATGCACGTCTCTGTTTCGGAGAGTAGTGCTAGAGGTCCAGTCGGTACTGTAAATGACACAATTTACTTAATGACAATACAATAATTATGGATCAGTAAGAATTGTGTAGAGATCATTTGCCACAGAAGTCCATCTTTGTCCTGTACCCAACGATATAACTCGGAATTGCTATATTCGGCAGACTCAAGAGGGTTGTTTGTCAGTAGGCCCCGATCAAATTGTTCGATAAAGTTTCGCTATCCTTTGTTTAATAAATAAATTTCTGGTGGCGCATCATGTCATAAGAAGGTGGAAAAAAGACGGGTTAATGTTGTGTATAATTTAAAGGGTGGGTTTGATTTTGTTGGTCCCCATTGTGTAAGTAGGTATCTAAGCACCAATAGACAAAATATGGTATATTTTTTGCCAGAATTATATCTGTATATATATAGAAGGATTTGACAGAAGACACTGGAATATTATGTTAATTCATTTTATGATACTAGAAAAGTGGGAGATTCGTAGTTCAAAATTCTTTATTTTTGGTTATTGAATTGATGACCTTTATAGTCGGTCTTTTTGGTTTTGTAGGTCTATCTACTTGAAAATGCGTAAAATTAGAGGATTTATCAATTTAACTCAACATCGACGTTCTCACGAATAGACCCAATAGCTGAGATAACACTATAACGATGCTATAACATTCTCTAGTTTCAATGCGAACTTTTCGATTTATTGAACTAAATTTTTGTGCTAATTTACTATAAAGCTTTCTGTGGGCACCGAGTCACCACGTCACCAAGTCACCAAGTCATCAAGCCACCAAGTCACCAAGCCATCAAGCCACCAAGTCACCAAGCCATCAAGCAACCAAAGCCACCAAGCCACCAAGCCACCAAGTCACCAAGCCACCAAGTCACCAAGTCACCAAGTCACCAAGTCACCAAGTCACCAAGTCACCAAGTCATCAAGCCATCAAGCCATTAAGCCACCAAGCCACCAAGTCACCAAGCCATCAAACCACCAAGTCATCAAGCCACCAAGTCACCAAGTCATCAAGCCACCAAGTCACCAAGCCATTAAGCCACCAAGTCACCAAGCCATCAAGCCACCAAGCCACCATGTAACCAAGTCATCAAGCCACCAAGTCATCAAGCCATCAAGCAACCAAAGCCACCAAGTCACCAAGTCATCAAGCCACCAAGTCACCAAGTCACCAAGTCACCAAGTCATCAAGCCATCAAGCCAGTAAGCCACCAAGCCACCAAGTCACCAAGCCATCAAGCCACCAAGTCATCAAGCCACCAAGTCACCAAGTCATCAAGCCACCAAGTCACCAAGCCATCAAGCCACCAAGTCACCAAGCCATCAAGCCACCAAGTCATCAAGCCACCAAGTCACCAAGTCATCAAGCCACCAAGTCACCAAGCCATCAAGCCACCAAGTCACCAAGCCATCAAGCAACCAAAGCCACCAAGCCACCAAGTCACCAAGTCATCAACCCACCAAGCCACCATGTAACCAAGTCATCAAGCCACCAAGTCACCAAGTCATCAAGTCACCAAGTCATCAAGCAACCAAAGCCACCAAGCCACCAAGCCACCAAGTCACCAAGCCACCAAGTCACCAAGTCACCAAGTCACCAAGTCACCAAGTCACCAAGTCACCAAGTCATCAAGCCATCAAGCCATTAAGCCACCAAGCCACCAAGTCACCAAGCCATCAAGCCACCAAGTCATCAAGCCACCAAGTCACCAATGCACCAAGCCACCAAGTCACCAAGCCACCAAGCCACCAAGTCACCAAGTCACCAAGTCACCAAGTCATCAAGCCATCATGCCATTAAGCCACCAAGTCATCAAGCCATCAAGCAACCAAAGCCACCATGTCACCAAGTCATCAAGCAACCAAAGCCACCAAGCCACCAAGCCACCTAGTCACCAAGTCACCAAGTCTTCAAGCCATCAAGCCATTAAGCCACCAAGCCACCAAGTCACCAAGCCATCAAACCACCAAGTCATCAAGCCACCAAGTCACCAAGTCATCAAGCCACCAAGTCACCAAGCCATTAAGCCACCAAGTCACCAAGCCATCAAGCCACCAAGCCACCATGTAACCAAGTCATCAAGCCACCAAGTCATCAAGCCATCAAGCAACCAAAGCCACCAAGTCACCAAGTCATCAAGTCATCACCAAGGCACTCAGTATACCCGCTAAGAGTACCCAAGCGGGTTGTGGTCTCTATAAATAAATTCTTAATGTTTAATGAGTCCCTATTTCAGAAACTTTGCTTAACGCTGCCATATTTGTTCGTTTATGAATGCAGTGAACGTGAAGTCAATAAGAACAGCAACAACAGCACCACCACAACCACCAGCACCACCACCACCACCAACTACAACAACAACCAGTATAACTACAACAAAAACCTTTAGCAGCAAATGGAAAATCAATTTTATTTATTAGCGCAATTATATCAAAGGCAGGCACTAGCCACCAGCCACGTTCTCCGTGCCCACAGCGGACTGGCTGCAGCTGGAGTGATGCAATTCGTATGCGAATCGATTCTATTCCACTCGATGTGCGGCTCTAGCAATGCACTGTGTCAGCAATTTACATTCATTTATCTGAGAGATAAAAACCTAAGCCTCGTTGTTGTTGGCGCTGCTGCAAATGCTGCTGCTGCGGTTGTTGTTGTTGCTGCTGTGTTCTTGTTCTGTTGTTGCCGTACACTCGCTTCAACGTTGCGTAACTATTCAGAATTCATTTAAAATGGCAGCGACAGCAGCAAGTGTGGAAAACTACAATTTTTTTTCTCTTTTTTTCTGTTTTCAAAAAATTATTTATTTTTTTTACTTTTGTGAATATTTTTCTCTAGTGTAGTTTTTCATTTAAAGTCATTGCTGCTGGATTTTTAATGAAATTTTGTTGTTTGTTTAGTTTCTGTGTGGGGAATTTTCTAATTAATTGATCACATGCCACGCGCATTTATACGTCGTGCAGTTAAACAGTTGCAATGTGGCAGGCAGGCAGGCAGGCAGCATGTGGAAACTTTTTTTCTTCAGAAATGATTTTTATCTCGCTTGATTTTTACTGACACATACGCAGCAGCACCCCGATTAAGAGTAATCGACACCCTACAAGCCGGCTGGCAGCCTGTTCCAACTGTAAGCCACAAATTTGGGGGCACTATCGTGGTATAATCTGCCCGCCAATTTGAATCGTATGGGGAGAACGCAATGAGGGAGATTTGCAGTGGAGGGAAAGTCTACATGAAAATGGAGGATGACCACCCCTACACAAATATTGACAAGGACCATGATGGAGTATATGATTCTATGTTAATTTGATATATATTCTATTCAGTTCTATATATATTCTATTCAGTTTGCCATTGTGGATCTCTAGCATTTATATACCACTTGGTTGCTCCTGAGTATTTATGGTTTCGCGTTATGGACTTCGTTTATGGCTTTCCTCTATATTAAACAACTGATTTTATACTGCCCATAATCCTTCTAAGTCTTCTGGTTAAATGACACAATACATCCAATTCACCTTTAGTAAGCAAAATGAACAATACTCTCCTCTATTAGAAGACTGTTGAACACCATCTCAATGAAGAAGAATCTCGTTGAGATGAGTTCAAACCAAAACCAAAGACTTTTGTAAGAGAACACGGAAGAGCAAATGTTTTTCATGTGAGTGGTGATTAGAGAAAACATTTGGGTGCGTGGATCTTGTTTGTTCTTTCCCAAAGGAGGGCAATGTTCAATTCTTATTGTCAAGAACAAAGTAGTACACGTATTATCTAATCACTCGGTTCTGTCAAACACTAATAGCTTAATATCTCCCGAACTTTTCGTGAGGTTTGGAAACTTTAACTTCGAGCTGCCTCCCCTAAGCAGACGCAAATTCTCTATACGCTTCAGTCATACCTCAACTTATATGATTCCAACATAGTTCCCAACACGATTCATAATATGGATGAGTAACACCGGGTTGTACACCATTGCTGCTAGATTGTGAAGGCGTGTGCGGATACGAAGTATCTGCACTTCCACTCGGTGACCACCATTGCTGATACTCCTCATAATTCCTGAACAGCGATATGAGTGCCCGAATTTATGTGAAGTTATGCGAAATTATGCGTAATGCTCGAAAAGAAAGAGGAGTCGTCAAGTGCCCCCTCGAGGTCTTCGACTGTGCGGAAACTAATGTGTACCTTCTACCACGGACTCGGCGATATGGAGAACGTATCAAAGTACTTCTAGCAACTAGGATGAACAGATTTTGATAAATTTGCATTAAGAATTATAGGAATACAACCCTTCAAAATTGGACACATAATTTTAGCAACTCTAAACATCACACTTTTTAAAATAGCATTCCCATTTACGAAGCACCATGAAGGCAACGAAAGAAAGCTGTTATTGCAGTATATCAAAAATGAAAGACAACTTTCAGGGGCTTGTGCCCAGTTTGACGAATTACTCGGATACTCATATGAGCCCAGCTATGAATTTCAACGATTGTGAGAAATCAATAGACAGTTGAATATGACCTCAACGTCAGCTAGATGCACTAGGGAATCATCAACAAACGCCTCAAAATATGTTGGTGAAATATAATCTATGGAAGCTAAGCAAAATCTATGGAAACTATGGACAAAGGAAGAACTCGTCCTTTAACACACAACGAAAGAAGTGGACACATGCTTTTAAGCCAATCATCAACATCACCACAATGTCGCATGTGTTGAACTTTCAGAGATTTCAAAGTTTTGGATGGATAAAGGGCACTTGGAGATTAAGATCTCAATATATTTCTTTGCATGTGAAAATAATGCAAATACAACAGCAGGAAATTGTACAAACTCGAAATGTTTCATTGAAAACCTATGCTACAGACAGACAAATAATAAAGTACATTTTTCTAGCCATCAAGAGTCGATAGGCAAATATTTCTGATCCTTAAATCCACTGAAAATCTATTGTCACATTATATTTATTGAGAAATCAAATCATCAAATCAAGGAAGTCAAACCGAGGAAGTCTGTCTCCAGGCAATATACTTAAACATTCCCTAGAGTTAATCACAACCTATATTGCCACTATCACTGAGTCATACAATCAACTAAATGATCCATAAAATAGATTTCTCTTCTTTAATTGATCAAGTCCAACCAAGGTATGCTCAGGAACACCCAATTCCCCATTGATATGGTTATTTCATGTATCTCTTTAGTAAGGGAAGAGTAACTAAATCTGTACGTCTTGGGATACAGATCTTAGAGCACTTCCAATGATTTGTAGATAAGATAAAATGCACTTTGCAAATACTTCAGGAAGGTAGGCATATAAAGATGAGAAGAACATATTGTTCATCAATCTGGAACTTTCAAAAATTATCTGTTGTACCAGTATTCAAATGAAAGCAATTCTCATACTACATTATTTTTGCTATTGTTGTTTCTGTCATTCAGCGCCGATATTTTATTTTTACTCCCCACATCGCTGATTGTTTCAGTAAGTTCTACATTCATAAGCTCGTCTATTTTGTTTCTAGTAACAAATGATTCAGCGATTGACCGGAAAATGATATGGAGTTTATAACATTACTTCCTAACTACGTGAAGGTACGACGAAGCGATAAGTGAACAATTTTCCACAAAAGTAGCTGTTTCAAAGAGTTCCTCTCTAAGTCTATAATGGAAATTTAAACAATTGATCTCAAGTACCAATGTTCAAGTGATGCAAGTTAGTGATGACATCAAGTTTGTGATAATATTTGCACCATGTTCTTTGGTAGATGAACAGGGAGAGATAAATAGATATAGAGATGGATAGATAGAGAAAGAAATAATGAAAATTAATTTTGTATAAATGTACCATAAATATATAAATATATATAGTATAAATATTTCATTCGGAGTTCTCTTTTTGCTCTACATAGTTATTTACAAATGGAACCGAACACAACACTTTCGAATTCAATGCAGTATATATCTTTTGTAGGGTATCTCAACGGATCTAATCTCCACTCTCTGTGTATTTATTTGTACCTGTCTCTTACCTGTTTGCACAAATGTGCAAATGTTTGCGTAAACATTGCTTAATTTCGGAGCAAGGTGAACATGATCTTCTAAACCGAATATTTAGCTCAATGCATTTATAAATTCTCAAGTATTTAGCAAAATCGTAGATTGACATTTAAGTGCAAATAAGCGACTCCGAATTGTTTGCACTTAGATCCACAAACAACGTGAGCAGGTACGAGTGATATAATTCTGTGCTGAAGTCGGCCACAAGATCTGCATGGAGAGCTATGCAAACACGAGGAATTCGGTGCGAATCTAGAATTCTCACATATTAGTGAATTGCAGTGTAGATGCTCGCGCTAAATTAAACGTGAGATTATTTCAACAATTTCCAACAATTTAGTGAGGACGGTGGAGACGAAGGAAAACCTACATTGGAGAACAGAAACATACAAAAGAGTTGTTTAGATGGGACAAATACTGGAGAACTGAAGGCCATATTGGTGTATAAGCATTAAAAACGACGTCAAATGAACGAAATCTGAATAGAGGATTAGATATCATAAATTTGCGAAAGAAGAAAAGGAAAAATTAATATAAAACATGCAAGTGTGCAGAAGGGAACAAGCTCGATGAGTTTGAAGTGGTGACGAAGAAAAACAAACAAAAAACCCGTGGTAAGTTGTGGAAATATATAGAAGAGGGGTAGTGCTTTCACGAAGAGTGGTGTAACTTAGATCAATAATGGAGGTGGTAGAAGAACAACAAAAAAAAATCAACATGCAATTCTGGAAATGTACAGAAAAGTTAAGGAGATTTCAAGAAGAAACAATAAATAAATCCGTCATCGGTGCGAAACGCTGTTCACATTCGGTGGGTGCCTGGTTACATGGGTATTGTTGGCAATTGTGAGGCAGACGAATTTTCGAGAAGAGGCACAACACAACAAAAACCCTCCCAAAATATGGGTGCACCACTCACGTCTGTAAAACTATGCATCAGGCATATACCTAACAGGCTCTGGTCTGAGGAACAAACCTGCAGAATCACCAGAGAAACCTGGGCTCCGCTTATCCCGAAAAGCACAGCAAAACTACTGCAAGTAAGACGCGACTCCTCGCCACAACAGTTTCAGGCCTGACAGGCCATTGTGTTATTGGCAGATATGCTCAGAGGCTTAATCTACCCTTCAATGAGTTTTGTCGCAGCTGCGCGTCGTCGGATGTAGAGGAAGACATGCTACACTTAATGCGCTACTCCCCAGACATCGCGAGGGGGACATTTGGATTCCCGGGGGAAGCTTTTCCCGAGGGCACCTTTTCTCGGGGATCTTGCTCCTCTATTTGTATTAACAAGTTCGTACTATTCCTTAGGGAATGGCACTGGTTGTTTCAGTTTAATGGACCCATGTTTCAGTGGTATCACAATGGGGAGCTTAACTGTCACTCTAACCTAATCTAAAGCCGTCATTAGATTCCAGAAATGTGTAGAAGGTTAGTTTTATTTATTAGGTAGAACAAGAAACCCCACCTTCAAATAATGAAGAAACAGCAAAGAGAAATGAGAGAAATAATGAAGAAATAGCGAAGAGAAACACAATTGATACCAAGATGATTATTGCTGATTAGAAAAACCGATGCCAAATAGGGGAGATGTGGAAACATCGTTATATATTTCACAAAGATGAAGTTGAATAACAAGGAAATTTAGAGAAGAAGCTAACCTCCCAAATTCCGGCTAAATGAAGGAAAAATATCGAAGAATATGAAATATGATGTAAAGATATGAAGTGTCTGAATTCATGATTGCATTGGTCTCGATTTAAAAAAAATGTTAGAGAAGATAGAGTGAAACAAACGTCAAATGAAGAAAGTGTATAGAGGAGATATATTATTATTATATCTTGCACTATAATTAATTATGTTTGCTCGGGCTTCGGGAATGAGTACTAGCTACTGAGGTTTTCGACTCGAAGAGAAAAAGATATTTTAGAAAAAATCATTTTTGAGACCAAGCCAGGGGCTGGATTGCAACACACTACACCCCAGTGTGAGTGTAGCATGTTTACCACTAGTCCACATAGGAGGGGTTAAAGAAAAGATATCATTCTTAAAAAAGTGAGTGAAGTGAGCTAAACGGATGAGAGTGGAACATAATAACAAAAGAGTAATTTATATTGATAGAAATACAGAGAAGAGGTGTATAAATATTGTTACGTAATTGCCTTTCTGACAATTTTACCAAGCTCAATACTTGGATTCGTATCGCTGGATTTCATTTGATCACTTTTCACTTGAATATGGTATCTAACGATTTTGTGAATTTCATCCAACTCTCTACTGCTTTCTGCTGGAAATCTGAAATTTGTTCCAAATAAAACCGTTGCTATGTGAATGTGAAGAATGTGCTGTAGTATCCTGCGTAGCTGAGATGGCTGCTGCAGTTCAAAAATCCAGAGGACCAGCTTGCACGATGGATTGAACGCCGCCAGAGTTATGATTTTTCTATCGAACACCGTAAAGGGGTACAACACGGCAATGCAGATGCTTTGTCACGTTCCACTGTTCCAAGGCAGAGCAGAAGGAGAGTGTCGTCGATGTCCGCTTACTAAGCATTCTACCAGAAGAACAATGGTCAGTTGATCAAATACGTATCGACCAGAAGAGTGGTCCTGACTTAGCAGTGATCATAGCAGCCATGGAGCAGGGTAATAGACCAATTTCTGCAGAAAGTCATATATCAAAGGCATACTGGGCACAGTGGCAGAGTTTAACACTGCAAGATGGTTGTTTGTGTCGCACGTGGGAAAGCGAGGATGGCAAAGAGACACGAAAATTGATTGTGGTTCCTAAGTCTAAAGTAGACGAGATCTTAGGAGCATTCCATAACGAAGCAAGTGGCGGGCACTTAGGCGTTTACAAATCTGTTGGAAAGATCAAAACCCGATTCTATTGGGTTGGCTGTCACGAGTCGTAGCCAAATGGAACCAAAATTGTGAACGATGCTTGCATGCAAAGGGACCAAAGACTAGAAGCCGTGGTAAAATGCATCAATACAACGTGGGTGCACCATTTGAACGAATTGCTATGGATGTCGCTGGACCATTTCCATTAAGTGATCCTGGAAATAAGTACGTGCTAGTAGTAGTTGACTAATTTGGTTAGTGGTCGGAAGTGTACGCTATGCCCAATCAAGAAGCCAAAACTGTAGCTAAAGTTTTCATGGAGAATTGGATTTCCCGCTTTGGAGTCCCTTTAGAACTACACTCTGATCAAGGGCAAAACTTTGAGTCTGCGTTGTTTCAAGAAATCTGCCAGATGTTGTGGATAACGAAAACACGAACAACACCGCTCCACCCCCAATCCGATGGTATGGTGGAGCGTACTATCGAAGAATACCTTCGAAAAGTGTTCAGCAGTAACCAGAGGGACTTGGATCAACATATCCCGATGTTCCTGATGGCTTACAGGTCAGTAAACAAGTGAGCAAGAGAACATGATATTAGCAGCAGCAGTAATACAGTGAGCGTAGCCGAACATCGTAGTAGCAGATCAGTTCACCAGTGACAGTGGCAGAGTGATCATAGCCGAATCCTGAGAGTGGCAGCAACCAGCGTGAGCGACGAGAGTTAACAAGTGATCATCGCAGAGCGGACGTTAGTGAGTTGGACGAATACTAATAAAGCTAATTGTTCTAACTGAAAAGGGAATTGTTTGCTTATTACACAATCCAGTGACACGAATCCAAGTATTGAGCTTGGTAAAATTGTCTGAAAGGCAATTACGCAACAATATATACTCGTATAAGAGGTGCAAATTGGTGATGGAGGCAATAATTCTAAATTCCAAAAGGCTGATGGTGGGTAAGAAAGTAAGTAAGAAAATGAGGATAATAACAATGATTGTAAAGAACAAGAAAAACCAAAGTCAACTGAGAGTAATGTGGAGAGGACAATTCTGTTCATGGTGAAAAACAAGGATAAGCAACCTGAAATGATGTCATACAAAGAAGAACCGGTAAACGGATATCCAGTGATAGAAACGTGGAGAACTACGGTTTATACGAGCACAATGTTCAGTAAAAATACAGGTGGAAAAAATGCCCACACGTGTCAGGGTTCTTATTTTCACTCATACCCAAGTACTCGTACCATGATGTGGTTATGCAACACAATGTAAATAATTAATGAATTAAGTTAAAAAATGTTAAATTAAGAATAAAAAATTCAGGTACTCTCGACCGTGGCGTGTTGCAAAATGTGAGGAGGGGAGCGCCCGCCGATTGTGTGGCAAACATACCCGTATCACTTATGTAGGCATCTCACTGGCTCGAGGGCCGTGCCCACCAATTTGTATACACGTTTGCACCTGTAATTACATGGAAGCGTTGGCGTATGAGCGCAAAGGTTCGCCATTTACATAAAAGACAGCAGCGCTACGAGTAAATCCCGCTTTCATAAAAAATATTTGATATTATTTTTATTAAATAAACATTTTACATGAGGAAACAAAAATTGTTCGTATATATTTACAGCAAAGTAAAACATTGTAAATTGCTGGAGACATGCAAGTGTCTGGCGGCACAATGTACGGACGGGTATGGGAAAAAGTGGGTCTTTCTGTCAACCCGATGATTGCCGGCCCCTAGTACTGTGTGCTCCCAGCACTATGGCCCAGCGCAAATGTGGTTGCGTGACTATTGAAATATGTTTTATGATACGAGTGCTCACTTGCCAGCTTGCTACACATTCGTACGAGTACAGCCTATCCCAGCAGAAAATTGGTACTAGTATAATCCAGTAGAGAGAAGGGAATCGATACACCTTCTGCATTAGAAGAGCACAGGCCTGGCACCGGAGTTATAAACATACTTAACTGTACCTGCTTTGTTCGTGGAGTTTCCTCTTCACATTCCCCATGATGTCTTCAAGTTGTCTACCGCCAATATTCTGTCACTTGCCGAAATTCATATTTTTAGTGCTGGCGCATATTTTGTGTCCCGCCTGCCTGGGTAGAACTTCGTCCATTTGCTGCGTGCGCTGAGCCAAAAGAAAAACAAGTAGGCAACTACTGGCTGGCATGCCATTCTTCGAGCCACAAGTTCGGGGAACGTGATAATAAAGTTAACACGACATTGATATGTGACAATTATAAATATTTAACGCTTAAAATATAATTTGGTGACTTGTATTACTGTTGGCAACACGGCGCGTTTATTGCGCGAGTACGTGCGGGAAATGAATTATTTTGATTTGGGCGGCAAGGTTTGCTTCGTTATTAGAACAACAAAACTAACATATGAATGCGAGTTTCGCTATGAAAAGAGGTTTGTAGGTTACAGTAGCACTTTAGAATTGGTAGCAGGCAATGAGCAATTATTGCCGTTTTTCAGCCCCTCCCTACTTAAAAAGTTGCCTTCGTTTGTTTAACTTTGCTTGCCTTCATAACTGTCAGGAAGGAACCCTTTTTCTGATGTTTACGCCATCATTTCCATAACTTTCTCTTCTTTCATGTTATGATTTCCTACAGTTAAAGGGAAAATATATAGCGACAGCTTTCGAGAGCAAGCCTGGGGGTCATACATTATGATGATATTTCTTCTTAAACATAAGTTTCGTTAAGGTTGTTCCATTTCATAGAACAGAGAACATTTTTCTTTGGTTTGGGCTAAAAACGATGTGAATAAAATATAAAGACCTATAAACAAGCGTTGTTCTGAAAACAAGTTCGTAGTTCGTTCTCTGGATTGTGTTATGAAGCACCAAACCTTTTGATACTAACCCAGCAGCGAATCCTCACACCTCCCTCTTTTTGTGATCTGTTCAACCTAGTTTTTGTAATGTTTTATAGTTTGTTCCTTCCGGTGACTACTAATAGGACGGGGCTAAGCATATGCAATAGGTAAGGCTTGCAGATAGGAAATTTTACTACCCTTGTGGACAGGAAGATGAGACGGTTTATCATTTTGTGGTTCGAGGTATTTGGCACTGACATCTTAAGTAGCGCGAACTTTGGCTACTTAGGGACACATGATCATCTAAGGTTTGTTCACAAATCAGGGAGATTCAAAGAAAAATAAAAATGGAACGTCAAATATAGTACAATGTGGTGTGAGTGCTATATATGACTTGTTGTTCTGATAACAAAAAAAAAGAAAAAAAAAATATATATATATATATATATATATATATATATATATATATTTATATAACATCGGGAGGAACTTCCTTTTTTGAGTTTTATAAAACGCTCCTTCTGTCGCTTCTACTATCAGGACTTCGGGTGGAACCTCCTTTTTGGATATTTTATAGATTGTTCTTTCTGGAGACTACTAATAGGGCCTTGAGAGGAACCTCCTTCTTTGAGTCTTTTATAGATTGTTCCTTCTGAAGACTACTAATTAGACCTCGGGAAGAATCTACTTTTTTAAATATTTAATAGATTGTTCTTTATGGAGACTACTAATAGAACTTCGGGAGGAACCTCCTTCTTTGAGTCTTTTATAGATTGTTCCTTCTGAAGACTACTAATTGGACCTCGGGAAGAATCTACTTTTTTAGATATTTAGTAGAATGTTTTTCTTCTGAAGACTTGTAATAGGACCTCGGGAGGAACCTCCTTCTTTGAGTCTTTTATAGATTGTTCCTTCTGAATACTACTAATTGGACCTCGGGAAGAATCTACTTTTTTAGATATTTAGTAGAATGTTTTTCTTCTGAAGACTTGTAATAGGACCTCGGGAGGAACCTTATTCTTTGAGTCTTTTATAGATTGTTCCTTCTGAAGACTACTAATTGGACCTCGGGAAGAATCTACTTTTTTAGATATTTAGTAGAATGTTTTTCTTCTGAAGACTTGTAATAGGACCTCGGGAGGAACCTTATTCTTTGAGTCTTTTATAGATTGTTCCTTCTGAAGACTACTAATTAGACCTCGGGAAGAATCTACTTTTTGGATATTTAGTAGAATGTTTTTCTTCTGAAGACTTGTAATAGGACCTCGGGAAGAACCTCCTTCTTTGAGTCTTTTATAGATTGTTCCTTCTGAAGACTACTAATTGGACCTCGGGAAGAATCTACTTTTTTAGATATTTAGTAGAATGTTTTTCTTCTGAAGACTTGTAATAGGACCTCGGGAGGAACCTCCTTCTTTGAGTCTTTTATAGATTGTTCCTTCTGAAGACTACTAATTGGACCTCGGGAAGAATCTACTTTTTTAGATATTTAGTAGAATGTTTTTCTTCTGAAGACTTGTAATAGGACCTCGGGAGGAACCTTATTCTTTGAGTCTTTTATAGATTGTTCCTTCTGAAGACTACTAATTAGACCTCGGGAAGAATCTACTTTTTTAAATATTTAGTAGAATGTTTTTCTTCTGAAGACATGTAATAGGACCTCGGGAGGAACCTCCTTCTTTGAGTCTTTTATAGATTGTTCCTTCTGAAGACTACTAATTAGACCTCGGGAAGAATCTACTTAATGGATAGTTAGTAGAAAGTTTTTCTGCTGAAGACTTGTAATAGGACCTCGGGAGGAACCTCCTTCTTTGAGTGTTTTATAGATTGTTCCTTCTGAAGACTACTAATTAGACCTCGGGAAGAATCTACTTTTTGGATATTTTATAGATTGTTCCTTTTGGAGATTACTAATAAGATATCAGATGGAACTTCTTTTTTGAATAAGGAGAACGTGATCAAGTAAGGTTTCTTATATATCAGTTTAGTTTCTGCAGAGACTTGTGTCACATTTATATAATATTTCGTTTGCTGACAGAAGGTTTAAAAACATCATACTTCAAACTAATTCCAGCAGGCATTTTAAGGGCTCTTTCAATGACAGCGAAGTCTTCAGTGGACCTTTAAGTTGAATAGGAATGGGAATATTTTCAGTGCTCGGAAAAACCATATTTGTTAATAAGATTTTAGAAACTTTCTCGTGGAAAAAGTCCTGACTACTCCTCTTTAATACATTGTACATACATCTTACATGCACATGAATTGTTCTGCACATTCATCCCGAATTGCGAAAGAGTGTGCGAGTTCATTCCACATGACAGCAGCAGCGTTCGACGTAATGCCATTGAAACCATTAATAATGTACCCACACCTGTTGACAAACACCACGATTATTCAATCATTTATGGGTGTGCCTTTAGCCAAATAAATAAGCATGATGTGAAACGGGTGTTTTTGGGGCACTTGCCTCCAATCAAGCCAATTCAGTGATCCTGTGGAAAATTTTACAAACAAATCCAATTCATATTTGTTCACCACTTCATTGCAATTTGATGGGTTAATTTGCATACTAAGCATTTAAGTGGCTTTTAAGTCAATAAAAAACAGACCCAATCTCTGCAAAGCCTCAAATGGATTCATACCACAAATGGATTTAGTGCTAATTTAAGGTTAAAGAGAATCTATCAAATCAACGCATTTAATTTGTTTTTTAATTAATTATAAAGATGAAAAAACAAATTGGGAGAAAATGCTTTGTACTTTTTAATTTCTTTGCTTGTTGTTGGTGTGTTGAAACTTTTGTATTAATACGTAATGAAGCAGCGCCATACCAACAAGCAACCCGTCAATGCTGATATGCTGATCTCATCGCTGATTACATGAAAACGTACTTTACCCAATTCATGCGAAAACAGCTTTTGTATGCAATGGAAAACGTAACTACGCCTCCGCCTCCCAGCTTGACAATATGGTCACAATGTGCCGACCCGCACAAGCTTCTCCTTGCACACGCACACCCGAAACATGGCCAACTTTGCTTTGTCAGAGTACACGATAGGGAGGGGGTCCCTATTATCCTTGTCAACATGCTCCGATCGCCCATCTACCTACCAACCACCCTCGCAGCAGCAACGCAAAGCACCAGTGCCGCCGTTGAGCTTATTTTTCATTTCGTTTAGCGTAGTAAAGCGTTTTCCTTATTTTTTTGTGTGCCCGAAAACTAAAAAAAGAAAATACGAATTGAAAAAGAAAAAAATCACAAAACGAGCGAAACGAGTACGAACGGAATTTCCTTAAGACACGAAGCACGTTTCAAACGTTCACTTGTTTCGCTGGCAGCGTTTTCCCATATGTTTGTGTGAGTCATTTTGGAATGGCAAATTAGGCTGCTGCACAACGCCCCACATTCGAGCGGCAGAAATACACGAAAAAGCATCAAAACCCAAAAAGAAAAGGAAAAACTTCTTTCCTCTCTGATTCTCCAGCAAGGAGTGCCTGCCAACTTTGGCTTCCTACAACAGCACCAGCAACACAAACAACAACAACTACCACATAACGACAAAAACCAGTAACGCAGCACACACATACACACACAAACGCACACAACTCGCTCATCTCAACTCGACTCGACTCCACTCGCTGCGCACCGACTGGAAAATCAGGCCACATGATAATAAATGAAATGTTCGTGCCCTACTTCTGGGCTGTGTTCGTGTGCTGCTGAGAGTCAATGTGTGTGCGAGTGTGTATGTGAGTGTGTGGATGTGGAAAATGCGGAAAAATGGGTTTTTCATACTACGAAACAGGTTGCGCACTGGCTCACTCACTTTATGCGCTGCCATTAACCAAATGAGAATTCACACGCTCTTCTTGTCCTGCCTGGCAGCCAGCGCCCCACGTTGTTGGCAGGTTATCATCGCGTGTCATTTTTCAATGAATATCGATAAAATCGCTTAAAACTGTACAAGAAAATGGAGGGGGCTAAAAAGAGGAAAATGTGAATAAAGCACACATTGCTGCTGGCTCCACTCTGGCATCCTGAAACGGCGAAAGGCAATCCCCAATTCGCTGACACGGTGGCGGTAGGTGTACTCCGTATCTAGGAGTATGCCAGAAACCCCTGAAGTCATCAGCTTTGTCTGCCATTTCATTTTGTTCCACTTTATTTAATATTTTGCAAATAATGGCAACGCAATGCAAGCGCTCTGCCTATTCGAAGCGTACATGGTTGCAGGCTAGAGCGCTCGTGTGTGTGCATGACAGTGCGTCAGGACCGCGGCATCCAAGCAATCCACTGTGTATGTGTGTCAATTTGAAAAATGTTTAGATAAGCCGCGACTAAACGAGTGTACTACTAAAGCATTAAGTGCAGGGAAGCGTGAAGAACTAGGTCTATGCACACATTAAAAATAACAAATAAACAGACAAAAAAGGAGAAACAGCCCGGGCGTGCACGAACAGCCTTTGTATGGGAAACGGAATCGGTTTTAGGTGTTTCGTCCTTTTGAATAAAATATGTGTAAATCTTTTTTATGATGATACGAACGTGGCATGAATACATTTCACATGTTCACAACCCATTTAAGAATTTTGCCATATTTACGAGAATTTTAAAAGGATTCTCAACGCCATATTTTGACGTATACGTAATATATACAATGGGATACAAATTACCCATGCGACCTATTTTTTGTGGAGAAATTCTGCTTGATGAAGTTCAGACATAAGCACAACAATCAACTCGGAAAATGTTAATAATTAGCTGTAGAATATTTGCAACTAAGGACGGATCACTCTTCAACAAAAAGCGGGGGGTTTGGTTGAACATTTGAGTAGAAATGAGTGGAGATACTTTAAGCAGACAAATCTGGTAGGTTTCACAGTGGACTCTAAAAATACTGATTATGGGGTCTATGCTACACGATTATATGCATCCATCACCTTAGTTGGGAAAACCACTATTTAGGGATGGAAATAACAATATGATAAATATGCCATTGCAGTCTGTGAGCGGATTATACGAGGCTGAATTGGCTAAAGATATGTCTAATTTTTCATTTAAGCATTTATAACACTTCTATGCAAGATTTCACCCAATTTGACCCACACATGTCTGGACCTGTCAATAGTTGCTTAGGACTTTGCAAGAGGCACAATATCATGCTATAGAATAGGTTTCAGGAGAAGACTGGTTCAAAGCTAACCCAACATACTAAACACGATGAGTAGCTTGCCAATTGGGGATATGAAAATGACATAAGGAGTTCAACATCTTTCCGAGTGGATGTATGCAGTTCAATATATATACATATATTATCGGATAGAATAGAAAATATTAGTAACGAGATTGAAATTTACATCGCAAGACGCCAAAGAAGAGTGAGATACACAATCATACGCATGGGTAACTAGGGTGGTATTTACAAGGGGGATTTCCAGATTATATATATATATATACACGTATATATACATATATATATATATATATATATATATATATATATATATATATATATATATATATATATATATTTATATATCTATATATATATATATATATATATATCTATATATATATATATATATATATATATATATATATATATATATATATATATCTATATATATTTATATATATACATATATGGGATTTTGGAAACTATATTGTAAATTCCACCCCAGTTGCCCAACCTTACACAATAAGATTGCGTAACCCGCACAATCGCTTTTTGAAGTTCCTTTCTATACGGACTTGTCACGTATACTTATCTCCAAATCTTCATTCATCTCCTTTGATGTATGAAGTTGAAAATTTTCAATCCCGTTGGTAATATTTTCTATTCCCTCCCACGATTCTATCTCCTTTGCTTCTGTCCTCCTGGTATTTTGTTCTGCCTCTGACACAACCTTTAAAGGTATCCACCCCATTGCACTGACATCACAAGCAACATTTCAGTTCTTCATTGTCTCATTGCCAAATGCAGAGCTTTGCTCACATGCTCCACAGTTTGCCCACAGCAGGTGGGTAATTCTGGCTGCTAATGTTAAACGGGTCTGATGAATTTGACAGTGTTTGCTAAGGCCACATGCCGTTCATAGTAGACAGATTAATCCAGCATTTTCATTTTCAATGCATCTTCAAAAATTTCGAAGATTAAATTAATCGTAGTTAAGCGCTTCATAGTCTTAGTTAATAGTAGTAGATAGTCCATCGTCTTAGTAGATAGTTCTAAAATTAATCTGCACGACCTGTGCAGAAAGGCCATTATCGGGCGCCATGAGTCCTGAATATTCATCGTAGCTACTTTTTCCCTGCAATGTGCTCGCATTTTTTTGTAATGTGTGGCAAAATCTATTCTAGTGGCCTCCGCAGCACTATGTGTCCCACAACGCCAATGACTGACATCATGCTGACTGTGCAGTATGAGGGGAAATACGCTCCTAAAGAGGCCATGAAAATCTCTTCATAATTAGTGGCACAATTTAAGATACGAGTAATAAAGTTGCCAATTGTCGACTGTCAAAAGTGTTCGCATGTCACTATTGACCACATGTGATATTAATACATATTGCACAAAGGAAGCCGCCAGAGCCACGAATTACACAGCGAATTTATTTCAATTGCCTTAGTGTGCACTTCATGAGCACTGCCGCATAATGTGTCAGTACAGTGGCTTCCAAACAAATCGATTTCAATACTTTAATATTTGTTTTAGAAGTTAGGGCTGAGTCAAATAACATTGATCCCATATATATAAATATGTGTATTACTGTAGTAATGTTAGGTGTGGGAGGATGGAGGAAAAATTACCGGGGTATATGGCAGGAATAGTGACTTTTGTTGTTCAATGGTGCGGAGTGAGAAAAGACGAAAAATTTCGCAGGGATACATTGGACGATTAGTGATTTATGTTATTCAATGGTATGGAGTGAATGTATAAAGCTAACATTGCCTCAATGTTGTCAATGTTGGGATTGAAATTGGTTGTTAAATATTTCTCTTGAAAGGAATAAATGAACTGTTTCTTGAAATCTTTGGAAGGAATAGGAATTACATCTTATAGTAGTAGAGTTTTCGCATGAAAATAAATTAATGCATACAGATGATATTCTATGGTCCGTTACTTTATTAGTTATATACCCTATAAAATAGTGTCTAGTGTCGATCAATACCTGCGGGTAAGCGGCGCAGAAGGGAAAACCACCGTAACGATGCAAGGACCAAGTTCAGGAAAACCTAAAGATCTTCAGAAACACAGAGTGCAGTTGTTTTCCAACTGGCTTCAGGGTGTGCTTAGTAGAGACCACTGGCGAAGGCTAATAATAAGACAATGATCAAAAATGGTTGTCCGCCAATGATGATGAAGATAAAATAGTGTTTAAATTGTTGTCCCAAGCAAAAATATTTATTACATCTCTTTCGAGTTAAGGATCTTATATATATATATATATATATATAAAAAAAAAAAAAAAAAAAATATATATATATATATATATATATATATATAAATATATATATATATATATATATATATATATATACATATATATATATATATATATATATATATATATATATATACATATATATATATATATATATATATAAATATATAATATATATATATATATATATATATATATATATATATATATATATATATATATATAATATATATATATATATATATATATATATATATATATATATATATATATATATAAACAATTGTATTTTGTAATGCATAAAAACCAGATTTCCTCTTACAACAGAATCCTTCTGTATTCCTTAATTGTTTAAATATTGCCACTCTGTTGTATTGGAGACGTAAGTACAATATATAATGAATTTTCTTCTCAATATCTAATCCAAAAATTTAGAAATGTTACAGAAAATAACTGATAATTAAATTTTGGCATTGTAATAATAGTTTAAAATATTGTTTCGAAAATTAGTTGACGTTGATCGTTTGACTTGTTGAATTCTGTCAAATAATACAAAATAGAGATTTTTTCCTTGAGTGAAAGTACTTTCATGAAATTCAATTTTTTGTTTGCATCTCAAACTTAACGCTAGAGTAGATAATTCACAATTGAACTCCATCAATTGCCTTTAGATAACAAATAAAAGGACGCGTTCTAGAACTTTCTCCAATTAAAACCATTACTACCTTAATCATATTAACTCAGCTGGGAGAAAGAGATAGAAATAGTAGGAACTAACAGTTGATGAGTTGCGGCGAAGTACCGGACGATACAAACAGGGAACAATCCTAATGATGTATATCCCTAGCCAGAAAGAGACAGCCATATTGTTTTGAAGTAATCCAAGTCTGATGTCATGAAAGTTAGAAATTGCTTTTAATTTGAATATATATTTTTGAACGCTTTCGAGGGACTGATTTTTTTGTGGCTCACTGTAGACGAATGACAAGTACGTTAGTCATTTTTTCTTTTTTTTCTATTTTAGTTCTATTTAGTTTTCATTTTAATTAACGCCATATTGTGTGTGAGTACTGCGATGGCGTCCCACTACTGCGCAGGCACATTCCATTTTCATGTACACACACACACACATATACACATATAATGCGAGTTTGTATTTTTGTATGTATGTGCCTAGCATGTGTTTCTATGCATATACAAATTATGTATAAACATGAAAAAGTTTCCTTCAAATGTCATTAAAATAAAAATGACAAATGGCTTTACTCTTTTGCGTGGCAGTTGGCAGAGTCAAGACCGACAGACCGACAGACCGACAGACCAACCAACCAACCAACCAACCAACGAAGCAACCAACCGACCGATAATCTCTGATATCGTTTGTGGTAGATCTCTTATTCTGTTGTTGTACTATTGCCACTTTTGTCGAAACCACAATCATGCGTGGTTTGTTATAAGCCACTTTTGTACAGCAACGCGACGAAAAGTTTTCAGCTGTTTGTGGGGCACGTAACAAGATGTCATTTGAATATAAAAGTGGCATTATCGGAGTTGACTTTTCAGTCTTTGTTCATAAAAATTCAAGAGGAGGCCGCCGTTGTCGTTGTCGTTGCTGCTGTCAACAGTGCTCATCTAGACCCGCGGTTCTCCACTACTTTAGCGACACGTATTCGAAAGTGTTTTCAAAATTGTGTCCGTCATTGGTTTCTTTCTTTGTTTAGATGCTTTGTATGGGGTTTTAGATATTTATTCCATGCCCGCCTTTACTTTAGAAGTAGCCGTTAAATTTTAAAATGCTTTCATTGAAGAAATGAATGGAATAATGGATAAATCTGCAGCTACGAACTCTTTGAGAAACGCTTAGAAACCCGTTCCTTTTACTATCTTCTAATCTCACACAAAATATTCCCCAAAGCATGCTTAGTATTGAAAAGGAAGACGACCAATTATACCGATCTTTTGATTGATCATGCTCTTGTCTCTATTTAAGATGGGTGGCATAACTACTGTTATGCAAATGGGTTTTTAGTTCGATGACTGGATTGTGTTAGTTAATTCAAAAACATTTGTCTGATCATTTAGTTTTAAAGAGGTCTAGGTTAGGTTAGGTTAACTAGGTAGCTTGTAAGTGACGCAAATTGCACTTCGAGGCCCATTGGCCCAATGTGATACCTGTTTTTAGGTAGGAAACCACTCCTCCCCCTCTCCATAAAAAAAAATCCTCAGCTTCACGTGACCTTAAACCAGCCAAAAGATTTTGTGAAGTTGAGGATATCAGTTACTTTCCGCTAAAGAAGTCTAACTTAACATAAATTCATTTAAATAATACTCGTAGTTAACCAAAATTTATCCACTGCTCAGTTAAATGAGGCCCCGGAAAACGCGTTAAACACTTCAAAGATTGTCCAGACTTAACTCCGGCGCAAGGTGGAATTTATTTGAACTTATTGGGTTCCGGAACACTGTGGAGTACGGGGAAACAAGATAGCTGTTGATCTGGCTAACTGTATACTACAGCGGATACTCCAATGGGACCAGAGCCAGTTAGCGGTATGAGTTTAGGAGGGGCTGATAATTTGATCAAGGACCACGTGAATAACATACACAAGCATGACTGATGTACTTCAATTGCCCACAAAACAGCCAAGTCCTTCTTAGAGAGTTCGAATAAGAGAGTTGAAGATTTCCTTCTAACTAAAAGAGATCTTCCATCATTGGTTGGGTTTATCACAGGGTCCAAATTATGAAGCCATCATATGGCGACCATAGGCACCATTGAGAATCGGAACTGTTTCTCCTGTCTAGAAGAAGAAAACAAGACGGTACAGAGCATTTTCTGTGTGTTTGTCCTGTCTTTGTCAGAATAAGGACGCACATATTAGGGTAAGATGTATTGGGAATGGACAATGTACATTACTTTATCTCTGGACAGACTTCTGAGATTCATACAAGAGTCACAGAAGTTTGAAAAGGTGTAACTTTCCTTTCACAATCCTCTATATCTCCCTCTAATATGTCCATGCTTAGAGTACAATGGACATCAATGCCTGAGTGCTTGGAAACCTCCTTTTAAGGCGGTTCTCCGGCCTACCCCATTTCTAGCTATCTAGCTATCAGTTAAATAAAATGTTAACAATTTTATCGTTTATAGCACTGGTGTCATGTGTTCCCCAGCCGCCACTATACCTCACGTCACCACCTTTCCATTTATTTCATCTCCTTTCGAAGCCTTATTAAAATTTTCCAAACGGAGTCTATTAAGAAACAACAGAGGCAGCATTATTATGACTGGTTGTCTGGTTGAACCACTATTGATGACTTGCTGTTTATGACTTGTTGTTTATGACTTACTGTATATTAGTTACTGCTTACTGCTGCTACTGACTTTTCATTAATCAATTCTCATTTATCTTTAATTCCCTTTTAATGCTAATTCACGTTCAGCTTTGATTGACGAAATGACTATTTCAACACAACACTCTGAACTTGGCCACTTAATCTATAATTCTAACAAATACAATTACTAAAAATCTGTAAAAGAGCCCGTTATTTCAGTTATGCAAATCATTCAGGCAATTTTTGCTCTGGATGACTTTGTTTTCCTCATTTAAACAACAGCAACAAGGACAATAGAGAAAGTTCTGCTCGTGTAAGTTGCGAATATGAAATTTTGGTGTGTATGAATATCCTCAAATTGAAGGACGACTATCCAGCAAAAAGTACACAGATTTACTCATTAGAGCGCCATTAAAGTCACTGACTTATGTATTGAATTGCTCTCGCATCAATTAAAATAATTTGCCCAATCACGGGGACCTCTTTGGGTCCATTGTGTTATACCTCCATCAAGTTAACTTACGAGTATTCAGCCATAGTTTTCTTGCTGAAATAATCCCTTTTTAATTGTTTATTACACATGTCAGCGTAATAATTTTGGCTTCCTGTTGATGCCATGCTGACACAACATATTTGCCTTCATAACTTTCTATATTAATATTGATTGATGACGTCTTTGTTGAAGTACGGCGTACGAGTATCCTTTCAAAAGTTTTTAATAAGAAATCACATTGATATGCTACACTCATACCCTGATATACTCACTGGTACCCTCGACAGCTGCCTGTGTAGTCATATTCTCATGGGAGTTCATTATAGGAACTCCCTACGACGCCGAAGCAGTCAACAGTGAACAGGCAAGGAAAGGTCTAAACGGAAAATGCAAAGCAGAAGAAACATATTTGACGTAATTCCCTCAGAGACAGAGGCGAGTTTACAGAAAATTACTCGAAGAAAAAATGCCAACAACTTATTCGCAAATGTCAGCTGAGATGTGCGTCAAAGTACACGCTCAGATTGTGCACGAGAAGTAAAAACAATGGTCTGGTGGTGAAATTGATGTGAATTCTGTGAAGAGCAGAGCGGAAACAAGCGAAGAAAAAAACCAGATCAAAATATGAAAATTGTTTGAAACTTAGTAGCGCAAATTTTTGTTGTACTAATTTGATGTGCCCGCGTTGTTGGTCAGTCTTTGGAATGCAATTTTCATGTTACTCATACGCCAGCGAGTGCATGTGTGTGTGCGGGCACGTTGGCAAGCGGCTGTGTGTTGGTTACGTGTGTGTATGGTTGTGTTTTTGCATCCATCTATAAATAAAAGATGTTCGCTGTGGATATAATTTACTATCAGATGTGGGTCGACAAAGTATGAAATCATCATCGTTTTCCATCACTTTGCTTCAGGCACAAAGCGAACGAGTTGCCAAGCTCAATAAACTGGTGGCGTTCAGGCCACTCTGTGTGGGTTGGCTGAATGAATGACTGGTCGGATGCACCTTGCGTTGTGGCTCGCAACAAATGTGATGATGCAAGGGTCTGACATTTGTACTGTCGAATAGCGACCTATATTTGGAAGAATAGGTAGTCGAATAGTAAATGATACTTTGTTGAATTGACCCGAATATAAAAATTTGATTTATGCTTTCCTGTTGTAGAAAGAGAGCATAGGCAATGCATATCTGGGAAACTAAAGACCTATAGGGACACTATCAGTTACAATGGAGAAAAGCCGAACGATTTAAACACAACTGGCCTATATTGGTTCAAAGCTTCAAATCACTTGTGTGGAATTTTATAAATATATTTTATTCAAATTCAACTCTGACATTCTATGCAATATGGCTTCACTACAATTCCTCATACGTTGAGCATTTTCAACTTAATAGAGACCTATTTAGTATCTGATCTAGAATAAGTATTGGGTAGTATATACAAATAGTATTTAGGTGGAGAACAGCACTTATGTTCCTCTCAATCAGTATTAGAAAAGTAAAGTTAAGTCTCCAAAAATATTTTAATTCCAACTGCAACCAACAAGGATATTGCAAGTTCCACTCTAAAACAAACGCATTATGAAGGGTGGCTGAACAGGTTTTTTATATCAGAATGGTTATGAATGTTACGCTGAATACACCTGTCAAATATTTGCTGGACCCCTTCTATACTAATCATCGTCTCTTTGGGATGTCCTCAAAATAGGTGTTCAGGGTGCTGATGGCAACCGATTTGTAATGATGTATGAATACAATAAGAAAATCTTCATATGATGATATTAATTGACAAAACTTTTGTTGGCAGTACTGTTAGTTTCCTAGCAAACATTGATTTGACAACATTGTTTCTTTTTAGTGGCTTAAATCTAGGGTAGGAAAGCAAACGTGACTAAAAGTAAAGAAAAATTGGCAACAAATTTTTATTAGTGTTTGAACTAAGATAATAATCCCCAGACTCTAAGGCAAGTATGGAATTAAGTTACCATACCAGCCAATTTGTGGCTAAATTTATCCATTGGCTTATGGCTAAATTTATCCATAAGTTGGCTTGGCCCAATACTTATGGCTTAACCTAACCTAATGTAAAGTAGCAACTGCAAAACCATGGACCATTTGTACTGTCCAACATGGGTAGTCGCTATGATGAAGTCTGATACATCTGCTTTACACTTCTAACTTGCTTGTATAAGCATTGTGATGATAATGGTTCGAATTTAGAAAGTTGTCACAGGGTCTTCGAAGACGGAGCACTCGGATTGTTATTCCAATCTTATTCCTATCTGAATAGAAGTTCTTAGGGCATATTCCTGGTAAGGCATATTGAAATTTGGTTTTTTTTTCCAGTATGAAATATTCTGATTGATTGGTGTTGAACCGTATTGGAGCTAATATCTGTTATCCTTTTTCATTAGAGCCTCCACTTTTCATCTCAGTCAATCTTCCTAGAGAAGCTCGGAATAAATGATGACCATGATGATAGGAGTATTGTCGTCTGACCTAGTATCCTTGATTAAACTATTCAGAAACTAGTGGCGACCTTTCCTTAGACACATTTAAGGCAGTACCAATATTGTACTTTGTGACTGACTGCATAAAAAGAAATACGAATACATTGCACTGTGTGATTGAATGGAGTTTGAATACTTTCTTTAAATTTGCTCCAAAAACCCCACGATCCTTAGAAGCTTGCTCAGTAAATGCTACTTCCAGATACGTTTGAACGATGGAACAGGGAATTGACATATTTGCACTGATGGTAAATTTGAATTTAATTATTATTGATGCTAAAATATCTGAGTGAATATATATAGTCTCTAACGATGTATTTATAAATACATCAATAAATATTCATACAAAAAGTACCCCAGAAAAAGAAAATTAAAATTCACAAAAAATACAAATCTAGAAACCAAATGAATAAAGTCATTTCAGCGCCAAGAGGATATGTGGAAATAAACACTCAAGCACAGCAATCAATCAAATGAAAATGGCAACCCTATAAGCCCCATACACTTGCTTTATCAATATTTATAGTTAAATTTTTTATGCTGTCCTGCACATGCTTTGAAAATGGCTAACAAAATATTCCAAGTACGAGTAAATAAATAAAAGAAAGAACACACTTTCTCACACATCCCCACACACACACACACACACACACACGTACACGTACCTAGCGGGTGTATTGACATATTGAACATGATATTTATGGATGTAAATTAGGAACACCCAAGCAATGGGGAGCTTGTACACTCACATGCACAGAGTGTCCTTATACAGCAAGAGCTCCGAGCAACGAGCACCGAGCAGCGAGCTCTTGTCCCACTTACATAACGCTTGCATATTATCTGCTCCACATAAATCATCAATTTTATTAACGATATATCCACATACGAGTATACGAGTATACTTATGTGGACACAGAGTATTTGCTGGGTTTTCCTTGGCATGTCCATTTTTATTCCACATTTGGAACAAGCCAAGAGGAAGCACATTAAATGCACATCCATATGCGTACTATATCAATGTTAAGTGATGAGCTCTCCCAACAACATTTTTTTAAATAAGAGTATACTTGGTATTATAAGAAAATTGAATGTCTTAGCTGGGCATGTCTTAGCTGGGCATGTCTTAGGTGGGCATGTCTTAGCTGGACATGTGTTGGCTGGGACTGCTGTAGGGGGTAGCAACACTTGTCGGGTTTGTATGGCTTTATTTTACATGTGCACGCTTTTATATGGTTTGAAGTTAGGGATGAGATATTATAATCAATAGTTTGATTAAGTGCACGAAATTGTTTCGATTAATGCAATCGATTATTTCAGATCAACAATTATATATCTTTTTATAAAGAAACCAATAAATAGATCAATTGTTTTATTTTCTAATTAATTGAAAGAAACTTTAGACTAGACTTTTCTTTTACAACTCTGAAGTGTCCTTAAATTTCAGAGCTGTAAAATAAAAGTTTTTGTAAGGTAAATTATTATGTGGGAAATTGTCAAGTAACAGAAGAACCTTTGTTTGGTTATTTAGCTTCAATAAAAGTCTTCTGATTTACCGTGGAAATAGTTGAAGAAGTAGTTTTTACTACAGAAACTTCAACACATGCATTTAATTTCTCTGAAATTTGAATAAAGTAAAAATTGCATAATAAAAGTCACCGAATTTTTTCCGGAATTCTCTCATACAACTACCATCTGAACATAATGTGGAACAATGTCTTCGCAAACACTGATGTACAGACTCAGTCTACCATGATATCTCTATATATTTGCATGCTTAGTATTCTACATTGAACCTTACATGGTCCAAAATAAATTCGCGTTGAATTCTTGCTCTTCATAGCGGAACCACACAAAAATGAAGGAATCTCCCTTATTGGCAAGTCGGAACCTTACAAGGTTGAAAATAAATTCGCGTTGAATTCTTGCTCTTCATAGCGGAACCACACAAAAATGAAGGAATCTCCCTTATATGGTCTAAATAGATCTCAGTTGAATTCTTGCTCTTTATACCTGACACATGAAAGATTCTCCGCTATTGGCAAGTCGGAACCTTACAAGGTTCAAAATAAACCCCCGTTGAATTCTTGCTCTGTATACTTGAACTCCACAAACATGAAGGATTCTCTCCTATTGGAGTATGATCAAATTCTATTCTGAATATCTACTTAATTGTTGACTTCTTTCACCACAATCTTGTTAGTTATATTTCACTCCTATCCGCACAATATCCAATTCACAACTAAGCCCATTGATAGGACTGACCTTTTTAAAAGCTTCTGCCGGTCTCCGTGGTGTTGTCTGTCCCACTCGTAGGTTTATGGATTCGAATCCTGCCCCGGGCATGGTCTGAAAATGCTTCTTTCTAAATCTTTTTCTCTTCGAGTCGAAGGCCTTGCTTGTTAGTACTAATTCCCTCAAGCCATTGCATAATTAAATATGGTACAAAGTTTGATAATTATAATAAAAGCTTCCATCCTTTCATGGGATCTGAGGAACGTGCTCCAGCATCGTGCTGGCAAATGGGTCTAGTAACCAAAGTATATATCCTGGCAAAGACAACCTGGTCCGTAGCAACAATAACAGCAACACGGTTCCATGAAGCGCCCAGTAACAGAATTCTGTAAGCAGCCGACTGACGGTTAAGATGTCGTTTAACAGGCGGGAGAATGTTCAGTTAAGTTCAATAATGGACTAAAATCATCATCATATACTGTATATAATTCGTATATCGTACTCAATCCATTAGAGCAAAAGAGATAGCATCATGCATGACTAGTTGCTTATAACTGTGTTATCACTGTTTATGACCATTAAGTAATCATTTTTTTCCGATAATGACTTATCACTAATGCTGTTTTGATACCATTCTAACCTCTATCCATGCTTACTGTCAAGACAAGTCCTTTTTTCAGCCAAGTCGCATAATTAGTCAATGTCATTAGAGCAAGTGTCCACATTTAATACCTCTTTTCTTTTCTTTACCATCTACCGCATCTTTCTTTGCCAAGAAACTATCAGTAATTTTTCTTATAATCTCTGACAATACATCAGTTAACTATATATTTTTAACACTGAGGTGCGAATCGAATAATTGGTGCTGGAACCGAAAATTGAATCGATATATTTCGATAATCGACCATCCCTAAATTTGAAGTATTTTCCAATTAAAATGCGAGTAAACAAATGCCTTATTTATATTTTCCTGAACGAAAAAGAATATACACCCAAAGGACATTGTATGTTTGAGTACCGATAAGTGACAGTAGCGCACACATACACTCACGTTTGCACATGGCATGTACATGAGCTTCTGTGTACGTAGTAGGTTGACGTCACCTCCATGCCAGACTTGCCCACATGCAGTTCCTCGTGGATGTTGTCAATTTGATTGACGCAAGTGCTGCACACGATATTTGCGTATGGCTGCTTTAGTTGTAAACAAGTGCGAGTGTTTTTGGCTGTTGTAATGATGACATGGCAGCCTCGTCCTGCTGTGCTATTAATTTTAATAATTCACTTTATTCTTATCATTTTTTGCCAGCGCAAACCAAGGAACACAACATGTCGGCAAAGAATGTTTTTATGACGGTTTGCATAGTACGCGCTCGCATCTTCATGCATGTGTGGGTGGGTGGGTATGACCGAGTGTAGGTGTATTTTCCATTAACTTAATAAAGGTTGCATTAAAGCGTATGTCGATATGAGAAACTGTTTGGTTTCTTTTATAAATATTTAAATCGAACTAAGTAGAAAGCAAAACATATTCCTCAAAGGCATCGACGGCTACTCTCACGTCAGCTTAAATTGCACTTTAATTGCATGACTAGCACGATAGGCGATTTACCGATGCTGGTGTGCGTGTGTGTGTGTGTGTATGTGTGTGTGCGTGCGTGTGTGGGGCTGGTTTAGTTACAGGTATCAAATTCCACTTTGCCTTAATGCCGTATTTGAAATTTGCCGTTAAAACACGTTCCTGTTTTTTCTAAACAGCCAGCGAAGTTTACGTAATCGATTTGAAATTGTCACTCTGACACACATACGCAAACCTGTGTGTAGATGGGTGTGCTTATATATAGCAGGAAAATACATATATACCCATTAGGAAATGCCATCGAGGATCAGAGATGATTAGAGGCGCCAGTCACCAACGGCTAACATACAATCGAAAGTAATGAGGAGCTTCAATCGGGCACTCAGACTTCAGCGTAAACAGCTTTGGCCAAAATACCAATGATTTTTTGCATGAAATCGGTATTTGCAATTAAATTGTTCAGCACTGCACAGTCAATTCACTATATATTGGCTTTAGGAACAAATTTGTAACTTCCAAAACAAAATGAGGCATATATGGTCATATATACGAGGGCGGATTGATATTAAAGCTACCTAAGGAGGAAAAAAACATTTTTTTTTCAAAACCATTTATTTCTCAACATAGTCTCCTTTTACTTCGACACACTTAGTAAGACGATATTCCAACTTTTTTATACCATTTGAATAATACGATTTCGGGAACCCCTCAAAATACGCGTTAGTTTCGGTAATCACTTCTTCGTTTGAGATGAATCTTTTTCCTGCGAGCCATTTTTTTAAGTTTGGAAACAGGAAAAAGTCACTAGAAGCTAAATCTGGACTATAAGGTGGATGATTAACCAATTCGAAGTGCATTTCACGTAATTTTAGCATCGTGTCTAATGCTATGTGAACCGGTGCGTTGTCTTGAGGAAAGAGCATTTTTTCTTCTTTAAATGTGGTCGTTTTTCCTTGATTGCATCAATCAATTGATCCAATAATGCACGATAATACTTTCCTGTGATTGTGGATCCTTTTTCAAGATAATCGATGAGCAATATTCCGTGTGCATCCCAAAATACAGTGGCCATAACCTTGCCAGCCGATTTCACTGCCTTCGCCTTCTTCGGAGCACTTCCACCAGCTTCCACCCATTGTTTCGATTGATTTTTGGTTTCAGGTGTGTAGTGGTGGACCCACGTTTCATCAACAGTTATTAATCGACGCTAAAAATCAACAGGATTACGCTTTATCATGTCCAAACACCGCTGTGAAGTGGTCTGTCGAACTCGTTTTTGTTCGACACTGAGCAAACGCGGCACCCATCTTGCCGATAGCTTTATCATATGCAAATGTTCATGCAAAATGTTGAACACACGTTCATATGATATGTTTACCATTTCAACAATCTCACGCAACTTGACTCGGCGATCATTCATAACGATATCGAGGATTTTCTTGATATTTTCTTCAGTAACCACCTCTATTGTTGCAGTGCTTGTTCGGCCGCGTCTAAATTCAGCAATCCAATATTTTACCATGTAATCTGACGGAGCAGACTCACCGTAATGTTTATCGAGCTTTTCTTTTGTCTCTTTCGCCGTTTTCCCTTTCAAATAATAGTGTTTAATCACTGCACGAAATTCGCTTTTTTCCATTTTTCAAGAAACACAAAAGTTGCTTACTTCAAACGACTACAACAAATAAACTAATCGATGAATTTGGGTGAAATTTTAACAGCTGACGTTTGACAGATCGCAATTTCGAAAAAAAAGTGTTTGTGTTTGTGCTGCCTAGCGCTAAGTAGGTTCACTATCAATCCGCCCTCGTACATTTCACTGTTTATAGTGACTTCCGGACTTGATTTTGCCATGTCCATCTGCCTGTGCTCACTTCGTGTAACAACGATTACCCTAGAACGAAAAGAGATATTGACATTTTATTGAAAGTGAGGGTCAAGTGATAGTGAGATATATACATATATGTATGTATATAGCTATATTATTGACCTAGTTCGCATCACAAACACACTCATTTTAGATAAGAATATATATTGTTGAAAATATCATATCTGGAACACCAAAACAGATGCTTTTCTAAAATGGAGAATTTATATGGTCTTCAGTACGCTTATGAGTTTAGTCAAATTTGACGCAAATCGGATTACTAAAACACACACAAAACACCCATGCATCCACTTGCTTGAAAATAGGATATGCTAAGAAGCAAAATATAGGTTTGGATACAATTTTATATATAGTTGAGTGTGAGCCAGGGTTTTGGAGCCGGAGTCAGAGTCGAAGTCAGAGTCAGAGTCGGAGTTCTGGAGTCGCTGGTTTTTGGTTGGTGTCGCAATCAGAATCGCTGGGTTTTGGGTGGAATCAGACGTAATTTTCTGAAGTCGGAGGCAGAAGATTTTGACGACTCCGACACCATAAATTAATGTATAAAATTAATTTGGATAAAATTGCAGTCTAAAATTAGTTTGGAGAAATAACTTTCAAATACTCGTATGTGTGGACCTGCTCACAAATTATTTACGTAGTTTGTTATGACGAAGAAGCGAATTATATATAATTAAATAAATCGGATTTGAATTCCTTTCCATTATTCTACGCAATAAGAACTCTGTGGATATTAGTTAAACTGAATTATATTTAAGGTCTTATGATAATTTGGAGTCATACTCGGTATGAGAGTCGGAGTGGGAGTTGAAGTTGGAGAAATGCTAGTGATGGAAATCTGAGTCGCAATTGGATTTGGAGTCATGCTAAGAAAATGCTAGTGGTGGGAATCGGAGTTGGAGTCAGACTCGGAATGGGAGTCAGAGTTGGAGTGGCAGTTGGAGTCAGAGTTGGAGTTGGATTCGGAGTCGTTTTAAGAAAATGTTATTGGTGGGAATATATGTCGGATTTGAATTCGAAATCGTGTTAAGATGATGGTGTTGTGAAGTCGGGGTTGGATTTGAAATTGTGTTAAGAAAATGTTAGTTGTGGGAATCGGAAGGGAAGTCGGAGTAGGAGTGGGAGTTGGAGTGGGATTTGGACTTGGACTTGGAGACCCAGTCGATGTGAGAGTCGGAATTGTGGTCGGAGTCGTTTTAGGAAAATTTTAATGGCGGGTGTCGTAGTTGGAGATATTATTTGATGACTCGACACCACTGGTTTCATCAGCCTTATGAGCAGTGCAAAGCTTACCGAATGACCAATCCTTTTTTCATGAAATATCTCTTTATATAATATATGTTTAGAACTGAGAGAGCTGGGAGCAAGCCTACTTTATTATTCCTAACATTATATCATTATTACAAAATAAATATACGAGTATATATTATAAAAATTTGTATAATAAATAACATTTTCTACTGACGGGGTCACATATACGTATATAGTTTTGCTTTGGCAATTGCAGAACTGTCAACTACTACGTAGTCATGGTGGAAGCACATTTATTTACTAAATGGCGCACTCCTTTCTCTTTAATTCAGTATCGAATCGTTTTAAAAAACCAACAAATTTCTCCTCAGTGATTCTACTACCTACGACTTTTCTGGATGAATGGACCATCCTCAATTTCATTGGTGCAAGCCCGCTTTATAAACCCATTGTGCTGACTGAATCGTTATTTTTACTGTATAGTGGTGGACCCATATATAGTTGACCCCGCAGACACTTATTCAGAATGCGATAAAATGTGCTCAATCATTGCTTGAAAACGTGACTCGATTCCGTTCTTTGTCAACACTATTTTTTATTATTTTTCCTCTAGTTTATTTCCAAAAGCCTTCACTATACTCTTGACCTCCAATTCTTTTTCCTTTTAAATGACAAAATGTGGCTGAACGAGCAATGGAAAGAGACACAGAATTAACTCCAGAAATAATAATGTTCTGTTCTGTTTCTGTTACAGTCTCTTTTGCCCAATTTAGTTATGCATATTTTGAGTCCAGCGTCAAACTGGGGTTTTAATCATACTCCTGGTGTTATTGTGTGGTTTTATCGTTGCTTCCTTGCAACTTAACTAGTCCCACATTTCTTAACATGTAATCTCCCTCCTCTTGTGACCTCTTGTATCAGTAAAATAACGTCAATGGAGAATCTATTTGAATCTGACTTTGACAGAGTTAATATAATTTCCAACTGGGCATTTTGACCCATTGTGTTAGGTTTATATGAACACATCCACCATCTAACTCGCACATGGACGGACACATCAGTGGTCTCTACTCGTACCTAAGGCGAGTTTATGTGTTGCGTGGCGCATATTTGACAAACGATTACCTTCTTCTGTCATGCATGTTGTCAATTTCGTTCGTAAGCTGATTTGCGGCAGATTGCTTATAACGCTTCATTTAATTTTAGTGCATTAGCCATGTAGAAGGCGTTTAGGGTTTCCACGCCAACCCACAGAAGAGAGAGAGGGAGTGGGCAGTAGCTCTACTTTCGATAAGTAGGTGGAAATTAATTTCTTCAAAGATGTATTGCTAATTAAGGACTTATTTTATAATGCTTGGCTACGATTACATTTATTGT
Source organism: Clusia tigrina (assembly GCA_920105625.2). Lineage (NCBI taxonomy): Eukaryota > Metazoa > Arthropoda > Insecta > Diptera > Clusiidae > Clusia > Clusia tigrina. The sequence goes on from OV050030.1 coordinate 423,252,011, forward strand.
GCGACCAGGAAAGTTAAAGTTCATCAAAAAGAAAAAAGTCTGAGTATACTATTCAAACAATTCATTACCCCGAACCCTTCAGTGGACTATCATCCAACACCATTGGAGGTCTGCTGAAGAAGTGTACAGATGCAAAAAGAAGTCAAACCTGAAAATCTCTTCAGGGATTAAGGCAGTCCAAAGCTCCTCTGGGAGATATTAATCCTAAAAGAGCTAGAGAGTTAATAAATATGCCTCGGAGGAAATTAAGAATCATCACAGGAATTTGAAGCGGCACTGTAGACTCAAATATCATATGAATAAGTTGGGTCTATCTTCAGATGCCATCTATCGATTCTGTGGAGAAAATGACGAAACCGCACTGCACCTGATCACGGACTGCCGACCATTGGTACACAAATGACACAGGAGCTTTGGAGAATATATCTTAGATATGAGCAAGATTCCTCAACGTGATTCTTCGAAAATATATGAATTCCTGTCGGAAATTAAGCTTACAAAAGATCTACAGATGAGTATATCCTCATCTTCTAAATAAATAGGGGCAGCACAATAGATCTTTCAGGTCGCGGTGTATCACACCCTTAAACAAATCTATCTATCTATCTAACTATTCTATTTAAACAACTCATTAACAAGAATCCCATCAAAGATGTTTGAGTCCTTCGAGGCTACTCTTGGCAATAGCACACTTTAATAGCATTTCCATTTATTTGAAACACGAAGACAATCGACCGCCCCGTAATTTTCTCCACTTTACTGCAGTCCACCGCTTATTCGTTCCATCCTTGATCCTTACTTTAAAGCTCTTGCAGCTGCTACTAATAAAAATATAAAATTTATCAAGCATTCGAAAGCAGGAGTCTCTCTTTCAAAGGGAAGCACTTTTCATTAATTATAAATAACCCCAATTGCTGCACCCAAAAGGAAGGAACACTTCTGCAGAAACTAAACAAGAAACGTGTGTGGAATTCCATTTGCTTCTTCTAATTTTTGTTTGATTCTGTTGCACTCAGATAGAACTATTTATTTGATTAAAAAATATTTATTTATTAACTTATGAAAACCACGTTAAACGAAAAATACGCAGCAGCATTCCTTAGCCAATTTTCACTTTTTATATATTTATTGTATAATTTATATTTAATATACTATGTTGGGCGCCGATCCACACTTGCCGCAATTCCAGAACAGACTGACTACCGCGCAAAGAGAGCAGCTGCCGCTGCTTCGTAGCCCCGCGCCAAAATATGCCAGCAGATAAAGATGGCTTCCGCACAAATACGATATGCACCTGCCTCGACTGTTCTCTCGCTCTCCACCGCACAACACGTGCTTTCGCACCGTACCGAACGATGGAACGCAGAGATAGACCGAAAACATGGTGCCCCAGGTACCAGGCGGAAGCCACCTGAACGTTAGGATTCGGAGTGAACATGCCGCCCCCCTTGCATTATTGCAAGAGAAGAACATATCCACGCCGGATCCCGTTCATACCCTTCATCAATGGAGGGTGGTTTGGTGCCCGAGGGCGCAACTTCAGGAAGCATGCGCACCCCTCAATGCGGTGGCCCATCTGCTAACACATAGTGCAGATGATCTGCGGAGTAGGGCGTAGCTGCACCGGTCTCTTCGTAATACCCAGAAAGGGCGGAACAGCGCGGGATGGTTCCCGCCTGGTCTCTTCCTGACCTTGGTTTGGCGCTTTCGGAACCACGCAGCTAGGTGGCGCGCCGGTAATAGAGAGGTGGAGCTCGATGGGAAGTCGAATTTAGTTGACCTGGCCCGACGAGGTGCTGTTGGGTCCGGTGGCACCGCCATGGAGAGTGGAGGTGGTAGCATGGACACACTCGAACAACTGGCAGACAAAAAGCAGCATCCGTCAGAAAGCGAGTAGCGGGTCTTGTGCACCGCGCGGGCCGAAATCTGAGAAAATATCAAAAATTTAATTAGTACAAGAAGGGAGTAGATATAAAAGAAAACATAAAAACTATAAATTAAAAAAGTACAAGGTACGTTATACCCCTCCGCTGGTAGGAGGCGGCTCTTCTCCCGGTAGGATCACCACCTTCGTGATAGGTCGGGTTAGCATTCCTCGTGCGGTCCGCACATCCACAACACGCACTTTTCCGTCAGGACCAGGGTGCGTATCGGTGACCCTGCCCAGCCGCCATTCTTGAGGCGCTAGGTTGTCTTCCCGCACAACCACTAACTCACCCACCTTGACATTCACTTGAGCCGTTCGCCACTTACTCCGCCGTTGACACTCGAGAAGGTATTCGTTTTTCCACCTGACGCTGAATTGATGGGCCAGCGCCTTCAGTTTTTGCCATCGGTTCAAAATTGAGAGAAAGGGGGTTGTATCCGGAGGCTCAGCTGGTGCCAACAGTGGCGCACCCACCAAGAAATGACCAGGCGTCAGCGCTTGGAGATCCGTGGGGTCTTCCGACAGAGCGCTGATAGGCCTAGAATTAAGACACGCCTCGATGCGCGCTAAGAGAGTCACAAATTCTTCAAACGTGTACTTAAGTTGCCCTGCCATGCGTTTGAAATGGTGCTTGAAACTCTTGACCGCCGCTTCCCAAAGGCCCCCCATATGTGGAGCATGGGGGGGATTAAAATCCCACTCGATCTGAGTATGAAAGTGACCCACCACGGTTCGGTCACGGATTTCGCGGAGCACCCGCTGGAAATCAAGCCTCAACGCCTTTTCCGCGCCCACAAAGTTCCGACCATTATCCGAGTGCATTTTCAAAGGACATCCCCGGCGGGCGATAAACCGAGACAATGCCGCAAGGAAGGCAGGAGTACTCAAATCGGTAGTCGCCTCAAGGTGAACTGCTCTCGTAGCGAAGCATACAAAGATGCAGACGTACCCCTTCGTAACGTGGCATGCCCGCCCCTTATAGTGCTTGATATCAAACGGCCCCGCGAAATCAACTCCAGTATGGGTAAAAGGACGTGAACACGTGGTACGTTCAACCGGAAGAGCTGCCATGAGCTGCTGTTGTCGACGCTTCTTCCACAGAATACATGTCTTACATTGGAGAATTGTGCTTTTAATGAGCGTTTTCGCTTTTGGAATCCAATATTGGGTCCGGATTAGCCGCAACATTAGTTGATTCCCCCCGTGTAGGGACACCTGATGGATGAACTTCACTATCAGACGAGTCAAATGACCGTAGTATGGCAGAATGATCGGGTGTCTCTCCGAAAATGGCAAATGTGTAGTGAGCGCCAACCGACCATTTACGCGCAGAGTACCATCGGAGTGCACGAACGGATTCAGAGCCAAAAGCGAACTGGAGCTGGGTATCGGCTCCCGTGCCACAAGTGCGCTGTATTCTTTTGGGAAATACATTTTCTGCGCGAGCACAATAAGGCAAGTGGTCGTTTCAGTGATTTCTCCCCGAGTAAGCGGGGACCCCCTGTCAGGAGTCGTGTCCCGATGTTTCACCGAACAGTGGCGCATAAAGCGGCGTACGAAACTCAACACTCGGAGGGCCCTAGAAAATGAGGAGAAGCGCAACATTGGGTCGTCCGCAGAGGACACATATACTACATGACACTTTGCAGGTCGTTGCTCTTCATCGGTTGCTAACACGTTTTCGTCCAACGGAGGCGGCCACCGTTTCCGCTCCTGCTGCAGCCAGGCCGGGCCTTCCCACCAGAGCCTGTTGTGGAGTAGTGCATCAGGTGCCACACCACGGCTAGCTAAATCTGCTGGGTTATCTTCTGAGCGGACATGACGCCAGTTGTTCACACCTACTTTGCTGGTAATAGCAGTGACTCGATTCGCCACGAAGACTTTCCACACGTGGGGTGGCTTTCGCAGCCATGCCAACACAATCGTAGAGTCGGACCAACAAAACAAGTTGTCATCTGAAATATTTAATAGAGGTTTGAGAGGGAAAATCAGCTCTGCTAAAAGTGTTGCCCCACATAGTTCTAAACGTGGAAGAGAGATAGTTCTCAATGGGGCCACCCGCGATTTCGCCACTAGCAAATGGGTAGAGATGGAATTGTCACCTTTACACCGAACGTAAAGGGCTGCAGCATATGCTAGCTGAGAAGCATCACAGAAGGCGTGGAACTCAATATCGCGATCAGGTGCAGATCGTACCCAGCGAGGCACGCGTACTTGGGAGATTGCCTGATACTGCGATAAGAAGTGTGTCCACCTTGTTAAAGTGGTAGGAGTAAGTTGCTCGTCCCAACCTATTTGATCCAGCCATATCTGTTGCATCAAGATCTTAGCGGAGATGACAATAGGAGCCAACCATCCCGCTGGGTCAAACAGCTGTGCGATGACCGACAGGACCTTACGTTTGGTGTATACGGCAACGATTGGCAAAGCTGCCACGTGGAAATAAAACCAATCCCCCCGCGCATTCCATCGAATACCCAAAGTGCGAGTGGTGCTGGTCTCCTCGAATTGGAGAAAATCTTCCCTAAGCAGATGCCCTGGAGGCAAACCGGATAAAATTTCTGTAGCATTTGCTGCCCACTTTCGCATTGAGAACCCGGCTGAATCCAAGCTCTCAATCAGCTCATCCCTAGTGCGAATGGCAGTAGCAATATCATGTGTACCCACTAGAGCGTCATCCACGTACATCGAATTACGTAGCACCTGAGAAGCCAATGGGAACCTGCTCTCCATGTCGTCTGCCAATTGCAAAAGTGTCCTTATTGCAAGATAAGGAGCACAATTCACCCCGAAGGTGACCGTTTTCAATTCATAGTCAGAGATATCGCTGTCGGGAGATTCCCTAAACACAATTCTCTGGTATGAAGCCTGGCTTGGCTCAACCAGAATCTGACGGTACATCTTTTGTATGTCCCCGTTCAGGACATAGCGAAACATACGCCACTGGATTATTAGCCGGGTCAGATCGGCTTGTAACACTGGCCCTGTGTGTAACACGTCATTCAAGCTGACCGTGTTGGAAGTCGCCTGTGAGGCATTGAACACCACGCGAAGTTTGGTGGTTGTACTCTCTGGCTTAATTACTGCATGATGTGGCAAGTAATAATGAGGCACAGGAGTTACTGACGGCGGTGGAACCTTGCGCATGTGATTTAACGTCACGTATTCAAGTACCACCGCGTCGTATTGTCGCTTATCGGCCGGGCTCTTTACCAGCCGGGACTCATTGCGCTCAAATTGCCGAAGGGCAATATAGCGCGACGCTCCTAGAGACTTCTCCGGAACAAACCCTTGTTTGAACGGCAGAGAGACTATGTATCGCCCCGTAGCATCCCGACGAGTAGTCTGGGAGTACAAATTAAGGCAGTCTTGATCAGTCTGGGACAGCTTTCGATCTTGCGGAGGCTGTTCCATTTCCCAGAACTGTCGTAGAAGGTGGTCGAGCGAAGCAGTTTCAGACACTTGCACGCGAGTTGTGAAAGTGGATATCCGTTTATCCGGCAGAGGCCCTGTAAGGATCCAGCCGAATACCGTTTCTTGGGCAATCAGTGACCCCACCACGTTGCGCCGCAACCCATCAAGCAAGACCTGAGGGTAAAGATCCCCTCCGATTAACAAATCTACTTGGGTGGAGTGTGAAGTGCTTGAATCGGCTAACCTGAAATGTCTCAGTTTGTGTTGCTCTCCTTTACTCAATAGGAGCGGCGGCAGTTCACCTGTCAGGGTAGGCAACACCAAAGCCGATACTTGGAGACGCACAGTGGCATCGTACCGCGACCCGATGGTGATATGACATGCTTTGGTAACGGTGCCAGCAAGGGTATTGCTGACCCCCGATACCTGGGCATGTACTGCGTGCGCCGGCAGCTTAAGGCGCTTTTGGAGGCGGTCCGAAACAAAGGACCCCTCAGAACCAGAATCTATCAGAGCCCGGGCTGTGTACCATACTCCTTGATGTTTTATCGTGACTAAGGCCGTACCCAAGATAACACGATTGGAGAGGCGGCCACTTGGATGACTTGGACTCGGCCCCGCCCTATCTGCCGGACGCGATACCTGCGCAGTGTGGTACGAAGACTTGGGTACGGGTGGATGGACCAGGGAGGAGCGTCCATTTGAATTGGAGCGTCCCCTCCCCGATGTGGATGGTGGGTTTGGCGTCGCAGCGGTTGGACGACCCCGTGGCGAGTCCATATGCAGCAGAGTGTGGTGCCGCTCCCGACAGGTGGAGCACGAAAAGGAGCTGGGGCAATTTGCCACTCTATGTGAAGCTGACAAGCAATTCACACACAACCCGTGTTTGCGCACCAAGCCCCACCGAGCTGATACGGTGGCGGCCTGGAACGCAGGACAATTTCGCACCGAGTGTGTAGACCGCCTGCACACTTTGCACCCTTCCGGGGTAACACTTACTGGATGGGTTTGCACCCGTGCTGTTCGCGGTTGATTCGGCTGAACCCTTATTTGTGATGAAATGGAGCCTTGCGACCGGAGATCCGAAATCGCCTCGAGTGTGTGAAACCGCAATGACAAGAAGTCATCCATCGCCTTCCATTCTGGAATATCTGCGCGGCCCCCCATGGTTTGTTCCCACAGGGACAGTGTGAGCTCAGGCAGCCGCATGGAGCACAAGTATACTAAAATGGCATCCCAACTCGCAACGTCGATGCCGTAAGATGTCAGTGCAGCGATACAGTTACCAATGTCACGCTGTAGGCGTTTAATTTCCCCACCATCTTCTCTTCTAACCGGGTCAAGACCCAACAGTGTCTTCAATTGGTTGTTGATCTGGATGCGCTTGTTGTCGTAGCGCTCCAGTAAGTTTTCCCACACTTGCTGAAAACCCGCCTCAGTAATTGGAATTTTGGAGACAATTTCATGTGGTTCTCCCCGGGTCTTAAGGGACAAATGGTAGAATTTCTCCGCATTAGACAGCCGCGTGTTGTTAATGAACAGTGCTGTGAACATGTCACGGAACGTTGGCCATGCAGCATAACTCCCTTCAAAGGCAGGGATATCACAAGGGGGTACGTGGATGCTGTGCGTCAATGATAAAAATGGCTCCCCTGTAGTAGGAACGGGAGTTGCCTGCTCTAAACGTTGTCTCACTTCCGCGATCAAAATACGACCCCGCTTAAAAGTATCAAAACTTGACTCGAACCGCTGTCCGATTGACTCTAACAGTGATTCACCGTCTTTCATGACCCGCGCCTCGGACATGGCAGTTATTTTTGCCGTTTTAAGCGAAGCCCACCGAGCATCCAATTCTGCTTCATCAAGTTGAAGTGATATAATGGAGTGACTTTCCGGCGAGCACCGTTCAAAACGACTTATGAACATCAGAAGTTCATCTGCCGCCGAAATATACGAGTCCACCATTTTGCGGAACTTATGCGCTTGCGAACGCAGCTCAATATTGGCTTATATGCACCTCCGAACGCAACCGCACTGAAACCACGCCCAACACTTATCGTTTAAACGCACTGCGACAGAAGGGCCCACAATGTTCAGGAAACCAATTGCTGTAACCGGCCCTGCTTCACAAAAGAAATAGAGACAGCAGCTGATCGCATGAGCCACTGACCTACTTTTCTTATTCTGCTTTCTGCATTAGCCACCAGTACCTAAAAACGGCGATAATGCAGCGAAGACAACAACAGCGCAATGGTTTCAATAGTCAGCAGCGCCGACAGAGCACAAACACCCGAACGCACGGCAAACCCAACCGAAACACAAAAAATAATTAATTTGTGTATAATCAAATTTAAATTATTGTTAATTTATAATAATAATATTTTTAATTCGATTAAAACAATCGACACTTACCAAAAACCGGATTCTTATCCGGCTCGAAGGACCAAAATGTTGCACTCAGATAGAACTATTTATTTGATTAAAAAATATTTATTTATTAACTTATGAAAACCACGTTAAACGAAAAATACGCAGCAGCATTCCTTAGCCAATTTTCACTTTTTATATATTTATTGTATAATTTATATTTAATATACTATGTTGGGCGCCGATCCACACTTGCCGCAATTCCAGAACAGACTGACTACCGCGCAAAGAGAGCAGCTGCCGCTGCTTCGTAGCCCCGCGCCAAAATATGCCAGCAGATAAAGATGGCTTCCGCACAAATACGATATGCACCTGCCTCGACTGTTCTCTCGCTCTCCACCGCACAACACGTGCTTTCGCACCGTACCGAACGATGGAACGCAGAGATAGACCGAAAACATGGTGCCCCAGGTACCAGGCGGAAGCCACCTGAACGTTAGGATTCGGAGTGAACAGATTCTTTTGGCAACTTTGGTGCAACTTTTAATTGCCAACAGGGCGCATTTAAATGGCTCAATATTATGCAACTTTATAGAGCATGCGCTTCGGCGAATTAAACTCCAAAGAAGTGCATTAAAAAGTTTGCTGAAACTTTTCGGCAAAACCCACTCCACCACCATGCCAGGCCGTGCATGCTAGAGCCGGCCCAGCAGTGCAGGAGTGTAGCAGGCAGCAAGGTTGAGCACGACTGAACGGAGTTGGCACAGTGACCCACAATTCGGCGAACGTCGAACATTCAAAATGCAAATGCGAGAGCAAAACGAAGCTAGATAGGAGTGCGGTAGCTCCATAGGGCTTCACGATGATTCTTCAGTTTCCTTCCACATCTACTCGCAGTCGTGGTATCTCTCTGTTTCTTTATGCTAAATGTATGGCATGTAAAATTAATTTGCATTCAACTCAAAACAATGCGAGTAAAAGGAAACATCAACAGCAACAACAACAGCAACAACAACTGCAACAAACTGAATTAGCATTTGCGGAAATGTTTATTTCGTTTATACAAAATTTGACTCTGTTTTATTTCATGTACGAGCGAAGTATTTTCAGGTTTTTTCATCATAAATTTTTTTGGTTTATACGACACGCTTACCACATTGTATAATAATCAGCACGTCAGGAGTTAAGGCAGTCAGTCAGTCAGTAAATCAGTAAGTCGGCAAGTTTTCAGCCATTTATACAGTCAGTCACACAATCAGTCAGTCAGTCGCTCATTTAGTCCAGGGGCGTCCAAACTACGGTCTGTGAGGCTGATGCGGCCAGCGAAAGTTTCCTCAAAATTACGTTTTCTTCTTGCAAACCCGTTAGATTTTCAAAATATATATATTGAAAATTGAAAAAAATCCTTGAGAAGGTTGAAAAAACTAATTTATAGTGACAGATTCAACTTGGTTTGAGTGTCAAAATGACTCTCTACGTTTTTGATGTGTTGAAATGCTACAAATTCATGTCTCATCTTACGACGATTGGCCTTTTTTCGCGGTGCTATTTGGTAGCTTTGAAGAAGATCAGTGGGTAATATTATTGAAAGGAGCAATCTCACTACACCTCCATTTCGACTTTCTTTTCTAAGAACACTTTGCTACCTTAGGTGAAAAATTTATGACGAGTGCCGTGTTTTTCTTTGTCCAATCACAGTCAAAGAATGACAAAGCTGTGTATGTAATTTGCAATAACATTGTTGCTGTAGTGAAGCAATATAATTTACGTTCGACGTTATGAAATAAAACACGATTCAACCTACTCACAATTTAAGGACAAGCAACGTACTGACAAATTTGAAACAATGAGTCGTAGTTTGTGTACTCAGCGAAATTAATTTAGGCTAACGCGGAAAATGAAGCATTGAAAGTTGTTTATTTGTTGGCGAAAGATCCTTTATGGATGGAAACATCTTTAAAGAGTGTAAGATGAAGCCTGTGGGTAGTGGTGCTCAGAAAAGCTGAACCTTTTCAAAATGATCAGGGTTAGGTTTAGGTTGGAGTGGCAGCAAAAAGAACACTCAGGCACAAATAATGGCCCGTTGTGATACCACGGATGGGGCGCTGCACTCGTACTTACCTACTAAGCCGAGTATAGTTACTGCAGCACCTGAGGCACCACGACTTCCCCGATTATGAAGGGTGGAACCAACCTGACAATTTGATAAATTTGGGTGCGTCCCCAATCTTACAGGTTGCGAGCTCTGTCAGGCTGAGCCCCGAAAATTCGTCTGGCTAAGGATGTACACTGAGTTCTTCCTCTGCACCATACCCACAGCAGAAGTCATTAAAGGGCAAACCCAGTCTAGCCGCATCCTTCCCTATCACACAATGCCCTTCAGCACCGAAACCGTAGTGCTGATGGACTCACGTCCGAGTTGAAGTAGCTGAAGCGTACGCTGCTTGCTGAGGCTAGGCCAGGTTAGCTTTGAGATACGGCAAGAATATTCCTCCGTCCATAGTTTGTTGGCCTAATGGAAATACCTGCGTTTGATCGCCAGTCTGTCTGTAGCGAAAGGGATGCCTATGTCTACAGAAGTTCTACTTCGGATAACAGTGGTGTGCCTGCTTTAGCAAGCTCATCTGCCTCTCAATTTCCCTTGATGTCCCTGTGACCACATATTCAGACTAGTTGAACTATGGAATGTATGGAGAGCTCGTTTAGAGCTGACTGGCATTTCTGTACGAGTCTTGAGGACGTGCTGACGTCCGCCATAGGTATCATATAATGATCAGACTTTCCCGTAATACTGTTGCTCGTTTAATTGGCGAAATTGGAAATAATATTCTACACCAGATTACCGAGGGAAAACCACAACGTTTCACTCGGTATTCTCTCGCGATGGATGACATTTTCCAACTTTAATTTTTGTTGGTGGAGTTGACGACGAACTTAATATCACACACAAGAATTAGCCTCCGTTAACAGCATGCACAGCACCACAACTGGAGAAGATATTTTTAAAGAACTACAAAAAATGTTGACAGAGTATAAGTTGGACTGGTATCGAGTGCAAGGTGTGATGAAGGAAGAAACATGTCTGTTGCACAGATCGGAGTGGGTTGGAAAAATTAGAATAGTTTGTGAAGGTGCCGGATTTGTGCCAATTTGTCTGCATTGTATTATCCATCAACAAACACTCAATTGAATTGAATATAGAAACTGATGCGCAATTTCCAACCAGATTTGCAGTAAAAGGCATCCCGGTTTTCAAAAGCGGATTTCTGATCTTGACATGAATTCAAAGGAAATTCGGTTGTTTCAAAATCCATTTGACTGCAACGTTGCCGGCGTTTCAAGTCAGTTTCAAATGGAAATTTTTGACTATCAAGCTAACGATCAAATCAAGGATAAATACAAAGTAGGAAACTTAGTCGATTTATAAAAATCTATACATTTTTGGATACAAAAGAGTTTCCTAATTTAAAGTAAGAAAAGCAATTTGTCAGTAAATTGATTTCCATGTTTCTATATGTGCGAACAAACTTTTTCTAGGATGAAATATCTGAAATCATGGTTTAGGTTTAGGTTGGAGTGACAGCAAAAAGAAACTTAGGCACAAATAATGGCCCGTTGTGATACCACGGATGGGGCGCTGCACACGTACTGAACACCTAAGTCAAGTATAGTTGCCTGATAGAGCTCGCAACCTGCAAGATTAGGGACGTAGACAAATTTACTAAATTGTCAGGCTCGTTCCATACTTTATAATTGGGGAAGTCGTGCTACCTCAGGCGCTGCACAGGCCGTCACCGCCTTAGATAGCACGACTCCCCCGATTATAAAGTATGGAAGGAGCCTGACAATTTAGTAAATTTGTCTACGTTTCTAATCTTACAAGTTGTGAGCTCTGTCAGGCTCATCAAAAAAGGAGCCACGAAGATGTGCATTCTTCGTCTAAGGCTGATGGACCCTGACTCAGAAGGTGTAGCATTGTTTCTTCTGAAATTTTGATTGTACAGGGCAAATTTGTCGGATGATCATTTGCAATCATTGCTTATAATTGGTGTTTCAGATTTCTATTCCAACTTTAAAGAAATTCTTCGGCACAAAACAGAGTTTCATCATTCCCATTTAAAGTTCAAATTAAATTGAGAAAGAAAATTTAGTGCTGCCTCAGTCATACTAAGATTTTTTCATTCACATAAAGCAAAAAGTTTGGACACCTCTGATTTAGTCAATCATCATCATGCCTGCATCTACCATGATGGATGAGTTTTGACCATTATTTCCAGAGCCCACTTCAATTTGTACCTTTTTGATTGAATTTCTTTTCGTTAGCATTGCAGATTGCTCTGCATAAATTTACATATTGTTAATATTGTAAATACATGAACAACAATAAAAAAAAAATAACAGCAACAACTTTGTACGGACCCGTATACCCGAGCATACAATATGTAAACAATGTGAATTTCATTTTGTATGCATTTGAATTTACAATTTACAATATAATATCGGGAACAATTGCAAAATACGGGTCGAAAACCAACACGTCAACAATTGCAACAAGAACACTAACAACAAAAACAATAGTAAAAACAATAATAGCAACAGAAGCAATAACAATAAAAGCAATATAAACAACAACGGTGACCATAGCAGTTTAAGGCCAATGAGAAAATAGAGAATAGACACCTTTCGAATAATATAATTATAAAGCTTTACTCATGTATGCGGATGTACCCGTGCCCACTCATCACCAACATCAGCTCATTTCACACACTACTCGTCTTCTGCCGCCGCTGGAGGTGGTGGTGGTGCTGGTGAATGAAATTATTCCATGCATAAAATTAAAGTTCTGTGTGAATTTAGGTGCATAATAAAATTTCACCTAAATACGCTCTATTGAAATTCTATTCAAAATTTCAAATTATTCAGCAGTTTCCGTTAATTGGATTATATTGTGGACCATTGGCTTATACAGTGGAGAAAATTTATGAAAGAAGTCCAACCAATATTTTCAAAATTTATGAAATAAGTCCATCCAATATTTTCAATATATGGGAGTAGTAATTATATGAAATACTCTTTTTGAAAAGTCAAAACTACGTTGATAACATAGTTCAACGATTACGTCACTATAGTTTAGTTTGGAACAATGAGTTTCGAGACAAGAAGATTCAACTTCATTTCATATCAAATTGCGGTAATTGAGCTGCTATATATATTTGGAGGAGAGTCTGTGTCACTTTTAGCTTGCCTCATTGTTAACTGGTTTCGATGTGTTTCCTTTTATCCAGAAGCTCAAACTAAATTTTTATAAATGGTTCAGTCCAAAAGTTTGAAAAGTTTGAAGCTCAGAAACAAGTCCTTATGTTTCGCTGGTCATAATCCTTGAGTACCCTTTTGACTCTAAGTAAACTAACTGGAGACTTTAATACAGGAGATAACACAAATGCCTCAGTTTAACTAGAATAAATTTGAACAGAGTGCTGTATTTGTCACTGTCATCTAAAGGGGATCCTATGAAAATATAGTACAAGATATAATACAAGAAATGATGTGCCGATTCTGCTCAAAAGCGGAACAAACTCCGAGTACATAATTCTGCACTGTGGGTACTGTGACGTACCTGCTTATGGAATAGATATATGTCTAAAGCTCTATTGGCATTATGAGGTCAGCAAGTCTCTATAAATACAATTTATCCTGATGAGGTCTAGAAGAAAGCTTGAAGACTCTAAAGAGAGAGAAAGAGATTCAAGAGATAGTATTGGTCGCAGTGCCTCAATGCAAAAAAAGCACAGTAAACTTAGCGAACACGCTAAAAAGGATATCAGTGTAGAAAAAAGTTGTTGATACTGTAACGAAGTAGAGGGGCTCATCGAATACTTCGAGTATAATCTGTTACCGCCAAAATAAAGATGGGGTAAAATATCCCAAAGATATTAGAGGAACTAAAAGTCTACTAGTTTTTTTACACTTTTGTATGCCACAAGAAGAATATTGAATGAACCAGAGACAGAAATGCTTTCATGATATTATGATATTCCATCATTAGTAGCCTTAGTGGGTCATCTGCAGAACTTTCCCCTAAGGTATATAATATTAGCATATAGATTTCTAAGCTTGTTCATTAATATATTTATTTGAAGCCTGCCTCCGTGGTCTGGGGGTACCTAAGCGTGCTAGCCTCACAGTCGCGGAATTCAATCCTTCCCAGGACATGATCAATTCCTAAATAATTTTCTCTTCTAGTCGAAGCCTTTAGTTGCGATTACTGGAAAGGGTTAGTTGCTAGTACCGGAAAATCTTAGTTGCTAGTACTGGAAGGCCTTAATTTCTAGTACTGGAAGGCTTTAGTTGCTAGTACTGGAAGACCTTAATTGCTAGCCTTGTAAAACCTGAGATGGTATTACTGGAAGGCCTTAATTAGCTAGTCTTGAAAAGCCTAGTTGCTAGTACTAGAAGGCCCTAATTACTAGCCTTGGAAAACCTTAGATGCTAGTACTGGAAGGCCTTAATTTGTTAGCCTTGGAAAACCTTAGATGCTAGTACTGGAAGACCTTAACTGCTAGCCTTGGAAAGCCTTAGTTGCTTGTACTGGAAGGCCTTAATTACTAGCCTTTCAAAACCTTAGATGCTAGTACTGGAAGGCCTTAATTTGTTAGCCTTGGAAAACCTTAGCTGCTAGTACTGGAAGACCTTAACTACTAGCCTTGGAAAGCCTTAGTTGCTAGTACTGGAAGGCCTTAGTTACTAGCCTTGGAAAACCTTAGATGCTAGTACTGGAAGGCCTAAATTTCTAGTACTGGAAGGCCTTAGTTGCTAGTACTGGGAGGCCTTAATTACTAGCCTTGGAAAGCCTTAGTTACTAGTACACCTTGGCATACATAATTAATTATGGTGTAAGATATAACAATAATATTTATACGATACAACCCCTGTGAAAATGAGCGATATTGTACTACAGTCCCCTTCATTTTGTTGTGCTGCACGCGCCTTTCATAATTCCATACTCCAATTTACATAGGAAATCGAGTAAAATGTTTTGAAATTTGATTACAATCCAAATCACTTTGCATCAAAACTAGTTGCGGTCTGCTCTAACTTAATTGCATCCAACAGACCAGAGAACGAGCAGAGTCCAAGCATCCGTCCTTGTAGTGAATATTCACAAGAGCATCATCAAAGGCAAAACAACTCGCATAAAGTGCCAAAGGCGAATTATATATAGCCGCCCCTGAACCCCCCCCCCCCCCCCCCCCCAGTATTGCTCATAACTTTCCCACTGCATTGTAAAAAGAGAGGGGGCCGTGTGACATAATATTTCTTTTATAATAATATTTATTTTAATAGTATTTATTTTAATAGTATTTATGTATATTTTCTACCTTTAACATATGTTTTTATAAATAAAACAAATAATCAAGAATAGAAATTATAAAGTCTGTACAATTAGTCAGATGGGATAGCGGAGTAATATAGACACTAAAGAGATAACCTATTAACTCGTCCCACAAATTGGGTATCGAGTTGAGAATGATATGAAATATCAATCCATGACCAGCTGGGTATGAGACTTGGAAGAAATCATTCACAATTGTACAAAATATGGATCCATGAACAGCAGGATATGCGACTTAGAAGAAATCATACAGAATGGTACAACATATGGATCCATGAACAGCAGGATATGTAACTTAGAAGAAAGCATACAGAATGGTACAAAATAGGGATCCATGAACAGCTGGATATGTGACTTAGAAGATATCATACACAGAGTGTCCTCATAATTCCGTGATAAATCCAAAATACAGTAAATGCATTTTGAAATATATTGCATTATAAAATGAAATTAAAAGTTTCAAGCAGATATGAAAGTCCGGATACAATTACGCGTTGGACATAGCGAAATGGTTTTGAATTTCGTCGCTTTTACATATCAATTGTATCATTGTAATTCTGCCTTTAGTTATGAATATAGATTAATGTGCATAAATGAACTAAGGTCAATTTGGCGAGGTAAAATTTCACAATTTTCTGAAACGAAACTCATTTTCCAAACCAAATCAAATGTGTTTGGAGGACTCCTCCTCGTCGTATATAATGATTCACAAGAAGTTAAGTGCATTTCTTTGTGGTTGTCAAGGCATTAAAGATGCAGATCATCCTATACGTAGCCTCAGCAATCATTTAGCAAATCCACGATATGGTGACGGATGAGATAACATGATATGTCTTGCTACTATATATTTGCATGAGTACCTCAAATGTATGTAGGTATAAATATATTTTTACAAGTCCTCTTCCTCCAGAAAAACCGCATGCACCCTCAAAATGAAAGGTGATCTAATTATATTTATATTATACTCGTATATTATATTATATCTATCTATACGAGGGGTACTATTTATATTTCGAGAACTGGCAACACTGTCAATATCTAAAATCTGGCAACAACATAACAAAGTTTGACATTTTTTAGCATAAACGTACTGACAGTCTGTTGATGTACAAGTCTATTTGTTTTGTTTACAGTGAATTAAGAAAATCAATTTGGCCAAAAAATGGAAATTTCAAGAGAAGGTTTTCGTTGGCTTAGTTTTCACAACTTTCGACGTGGATTATCTCAACAAGAATGTGTCGATGAATTCAGTGCTTTGTATGGCGATAAAGCACCATCAAAAACCACACTATATCGCTGGTATAGCGAATTCAATCGTGATCGTAGTTCGATCGCCGACGAACTCCGTGAAGGTCGTCCAAAATGATGAACTGATAATGCAAGATCGCCATGTGACAAATCGTGAGATAGAGGACACCTTGGGCATTACTTCCATTTCCATACATTCAGTATTGCATGAACATTTGGCTGTAAAAAAGATTTGTTCGCGTTGGATCCCACATAATTTGACAATCGCTCAAAAAAGGCTCGTGTCAATTGGTGTAAGGAAATGATTAAGAAGTTAGATCGTGGTGCTTTAAAAGACGTGTATAAAATCGTCACAGGTGACGAATCATGGACATATGCGTACGAGCCGGAAACAAAACAACAATCGACCGTGTGGGTATTCCAAGACGAGCTAAATCCGTTCGTGGAAGAAGCACAGCGAAGCAAATGGTCGCCTGTTTCTTCGGCCGAATGGGTCAGGTCATGTGGCCACTGTTCTAAGTGAGCAACGTAGGTCGGTCAATTCTGAGTAGTACACGACCATTTGTTTAACGGAAGTCTTCGGAGAAATTCGTAAAACCAACCGCCAAAGACGAATCATTCTCCATCATGACAATGCGAGCTCTCACTCATCTCGTCAAACAGGTGAATTTTTGAGCAGTCAAAACATCGAATTGATGACTCATCCTCCGTACAGTCCTGATTTGTCACCTTCTTCTTCTTGTTCCCGAATATCAAAGGTAAACTGCGTGGTCAACGATTTACGAGCGCCGAAGAAGCAGTTGAAAAACCATGTTTTGGAGGTATCTCAAGAGAAATGGAAAAACTGGTATGACAAATGGTTTGAACGAATGCAAAAGTGTATTGATCATCAAGGGGCATATTTTGAAAAGCCATTTTCATTTAAAAATGTTTGTTATTATTTGCTATTCCCGAAATATAAATAGTACCCCTCGTATACTTATGTTTTGATGACAAATAAGAAGCGACTGTTAGAAGTATCCAATAAGTATATACGATCGATATAAAATTATAGATTGTTTACTGGTATTGATATATACTCCTTATCCGTACTAGCAGTAGAGGCTGATACGGAACGAACACAGGACTACTCGTAGAAACATCCAGACTCGTCTTTATAGAGATTTATAAATTCCCCCACCAGTAACAAGTGTTACAGTCGTATGGCTTTATGGTTAGCAACATGGGTCTCTTCCAGCTCTGGAGAGCGAATTGTTTCCATATCTATCGGTTAGTTTAGGTTGATCTGGCACACGTTGACCTATTGATCCTTAGCGGTACCAAATGGACCTCTAAGCAAATTTATATTTATCCTGTAGAATGTCACCGGTTTTAGTGAATCAAAGAAGAGCTTGAAGTTCCATTCCTGGGACGTCTTCAAGCTTACCAAATTGTAGGGCCCCAAGCATTTTAAGCGCAGGGCATATGCATAAAGATGTTCCAAAGTTTCCCTTGTTCCCGCCTCTCTGCATTTCCTTCTCTATAAATGTGTGGGTGTGTTCGTTGTTATACGTACGAATGAATGAGTCTTGCGTTAGATCCGACCGAGTCAGTTTTACTGCAGAGGCAGTCCACAGCTATACGAGCAGACTCTTTAGGAGCATAAGCCGTGGAGTATTTGTGCCTGGTAAGTGGTATTTGTAGTTTTGACTACTGTCTGCAGTCACTTGCAAAATATCACTGCAATAACTCCACTCAGCCATGGCACAGAGTGCGATACCGGGCTGGCGTAGGGTATGTGTGAGTGTGGCTGTGTGTGTGGCGTGTTGCCAGCTTTCTGTGTACGAAGAAAAAGTTTGGAATTTTTTTCATTATTTATTTATTTCTGTTACCCCATAAAAGAGTAAAACAGCAAATAGCGCAAACTTATGTCAGCAATGCGGTTATGCGGTTGTGTGGGTTAGTTCAGACATTTTGGAATTGTTTGCTACGCCAGTGGAATGCACTAAATACGAATTGGGATTTCTGCTTTTGTATGCTTGAAATATTGTTGAAATATGCATGGGAATGCTTTTAAAATGCCAAATGATTCGGTTTGACTTTAAGGAATTCAAGTGTTGAAAGTAATTAATCTGTTACGTCCGTCTGAAGGCACTCAAATCGGCATGTCCTTTCATATTCTTTTGGCATACACATTTTCTCTCCCCCTCTTCATCGCTCCCCCTCTCTTCATCTCTCTCTATCTCTATCGCAGCCTCTTTCTGTCTCTTTCTATTTGAGAGTTGCTCTAGATTTGTGCATAATTCCTATTTATTTCCGTTTCCTTTGAGCGTTTGGTAGACAACAATTTTGTGTATGAGTGCACTCGTGTGCGTTTTCTTGTGGGTCTTCTTCCTGTGCGGATGGCGCCATCCTAGACTTCATTTTCTCTGTTCATAAATTACTTTTTCCATATTTGCATATTTTCCTCAGTTTTTTTCTTTCCATATTGCGTTATTTTTGTTTGGTTTTTGTTTGTTTTGTGGTGGATTACGACATAGAAATAGGATTTGGTTTAATATTTTTGTAAATCCTTCAAATGCATTTAAAATTATAATTTCCACAGTTCTGAATGGCGAGAAGTGGGTCGAACCAAATTGTATAAAGTAAAAAATGTTGGTAAATTTCTTTGGTGTGAAGCACCAAGAAAAATTGACCGTAAAATATGTCATTGGATTAAAACGGCAGAACAGACTTATTCACACACAGATAAAATTATGAATACAAAAAAAAATTATGATTTATAAATTATTCTATTTAAATCCCGAAACTTATGCGTAAACTTGCATTGTGACGTCAATATGAGAAGTTGAAATTTCAAAGAGCTGCTGTTCAATTATTCTGGACACAACAATGCTTCCCATACAACTTCAAAGGATGAATCCTTTGGTATGAAGCATTTTATAAAATCTTTTGATATTAAGAAAATGAGTCCAAACTTCATAGCGAATTCGAGAGATCAGACACAGATATTTCAAGAGAGTATTGTTGAAGTTTGGTGAAGTGTTTTCATATTTATAGAGTCTCATATCAAAAGGGTATCTGATAGTCTTATTACAATAATTAAGAAAAGATAAAATTTTCTATAGTAGATGTTGAAAATTTTTTGCAGAATATGTCAGATGATCCTTTCAGCGACTGATATGAAAAGTTGTTAGTTGATGAACTAAACAATTATATAATATAATCATATAATTCATAGACTCAGTATAATATTTGATCATTAACTATGTTCGCAACACTGTTGAACACATGTTTGAGTACTTGGTGGAAGATTTTGTATGAGACTTACTCAACAATCTTGTGGCAGATGTGAATGGCGACAAGAATCTTATTTCTGGGCAGGAGACTTGGTATGCTGACTACCATTTCAAAGTTGTTCGGTGATTGGTGTTTCTAATTTCAGCAGTTCGAGGCAGCGCAACCGTTTCAAGTTTGTTCTTTTTGCATCACTGAGAGGAATACTATCAGAAGTATCAATCATCGAATTCCTAATTTAACAATAAGGATGTGAACCTTGTCTCATAAATAAAATAAACCTACAAAAATCCTAAGTGTGCATTGGCCCGTCAGATATCCGGTGAGAATTCGGGAGTGCTCCATATTTACTATGAGAAGCTTTCTAGATACTGCTGTGTCTGAGAAGGAGGGATGGCGTAGAGGCATGCATGGTAAATGCAAAACCTTCAACCTGTTCACGGATGGGTCGAAAATGAGCAGGTTGGAGCAGGTGTCTATTGCCACGAACTAGATATCAAACAGCTTTTCAGACTACGTAACTACTGCAGTATTTTTCAAGCGGAAGTTTTTGCAGCATGGAAAGCCGCAGAGCTCGCCTGCATAGCTCGCCTGCATAACAGAAACTACGAACTCCACAATAAACTTCTATATAGATAGCCAGGTTGCGATCAAAACTATAACTTCATACTGTGCATCTTCCAGAAATGCAAAGCAGCAATAGAAAGACTGGCCACCAATCGGAAGACACATATCTACTGGTTTGCCAGGGCATAAGAATAACGAGAGTGCGGATGCCATTGCAAAAAGCGGAATCTTACTACCAAACGAGCAAATAAGTAATGTACTGATGCGTCTACAAATGATCAATAGCCGTATTGAAGATGACATGATAAGAAAGAGGCAAGAAAGATGGAACACTATTAGTTATAAAATCGCAAGGCTCATGTGCAAACAGTACGGCACTCAGACCAAATCGATACTGGCACTCCCGAGGAAGTAGGAATACTGACAGGTCACTATCTAAAAGGATGAGACTCACCAATAATAATGAATGCAGGAAATGTGGGGAGCAGGGCACAAGGGAAGCATCTACTATGCCTATGACCGGAAATATCGAAAACGCGCCGAATACGTCTGGGAACCCCTTGATTTAAAGGACTACAAGACCACAATTAGAGACGTGTCGCTCTGAAGATGATTGTCCTACATTATTAGTCCATTACCCGGAACAACTTCCGATCTACCCATTTCCTCAACAATTCTTGGATGTGACAGTTCAGGGCCTATAAGACGTCGCAATGCTCCTTTTTTAGACTAATTGGTCGGCTTGTTCGTTTTGTTGTAATTCTATTGTATTATGCTGTTCCAGTTCCTTTAAATCGGCAATTCTTGACTACTCCTGATGTGTCCATAAAGGAATGTAATGCCTTTAAGTCCGCTTGGAAGTCCGATAGTATATACATATGTATATATATGCACTACACATTTTCCTGCAAGCATCCTTGTGCCTGCGTCGGTGGCATAGGTTTCTGCCAGGTATGTTGTAGCAAGCCTTCTCATCGCAAAAGCTTTATGAAATCTGGAGCTATAAATCCCTGCCTCTACATTTCCATCTTCCACATTGGATCCATTCGTTTGCCATGCTTATGGAGCCAGATTCAGAGATGAATTTCTCCGTTTTCCAAGATTCTCTCTGTGATATGCATACTTTGTAATTTTTGGACAATTCCACCATGGGGGATTTTGAGGGAGCCTTTGATGATTGGGTAATTTTCGATAGTGTCCCCGCACCTGAATTCAAAGGAGTTAGTTAGCCGCACAGACAGAGACTTTTATCAACAAATGTCTACGAAGAATCTGCCGCATTTTCTGGCCGACAACGATCATGAAGGAAGACCTGTGGCGCCTCACCAATAGCGAGCCTATTGACACACAAGTTAAAAGATGCAAGTGGAGCTGAATAGGGCACGTTCTGCGTAGAGAAGACACCAACATTGCAAAGATGGCCATTCAATGGAACCCACATGGTAGTCGGAAAGCAGGACGCCCACGACAAACATGGGTACGCACTATCCCTGCCGAAAGCCACCACAGAGCCACCTGGAACGAAATAAGACACCTGGCTGCTGATAGAAACCGTTGGAGAGCTTTTGTGACCGCCCTATGCTCCGACTAGGAGCGATATTTGATTCTTTTATTATGTCTTTTAGTTAACTTTGTTAGCATAAGTATAGTTTTATTGTGTCAAATATCATGGAATAATAATAATAATAATAACAGACAGAGACAAGCCTCTCTTTTGGTGCTTAAGCTTAATGGAGATCTTCCTAATAGCACCTGCAGTCCCATCGTCGGATATGTTTTCAATGCCCCGCTTATACCCATGAATGCCACACGTTCCAGTTTGTTTAGTTTCTTTGCTGTGCAGTCTTCTGTTCAACCTTACGCTACCATATTGACGAGGCAAAGGTGATAATCGGATTGACAATACTGTTATAGGGACGGTTTCGGTCTTATGTTCCATGTTTTACCATACTGCCCTGATATGCATATATTGCACGCATGCCTTTATTGATTGGATTATTCGGGTGTGAATTACACGTTAGTGTTACCTAGATAGTCAATCATAGAGAGGAGTGCTTCTTGATCTTCCTTAAGCTCATATCTGTCATATTAGTCCGTGTGCATCTTTTAACACCAAGCCTTTCAATTACCTTCGCTTTCCACATATCAATTTCATATCACAATATTGCCGTCGCCAGTAGTGGATTACTTCCAATTAATGCTTTAACATTTGTCGGAACTCGCTCATTGATTTATCACTTCTCATCCGGCTCCGCTGATTATAAATTGATTTAACGTGGCATGTTTCAAAATATTTCATAAATTTGTTAAATTATCAGAGTTCATTTATGGAAGTTCCTGGGATAATTCACCCACTCACGAATAATCTGCACATTCTGTTAGTGTGCTTACTGGAATATATCAACATTTTATTTACTTATTATATTATAATTTTTATTATAGCCGTGATAATAGAATAGTGGTAGGCATGCTACATTCACACTCGGGGGGTCCTGCCTCGAGCATGGTCTCAAAAATACTTTTTTCTAATTCTTTGAAGATCTTAGTTGCTAGTACTCATCCCCTAATCCATAATTAATTATGTTGCAAGGTATAATAATAATATCTAGTATACCTAAGACAGAGATTAAATTTCTCTAAAACCGTACAGGTCTATAGTTAGCCTTGTTTTAGTGTCAAGACCTCAAGATTTTTCTGTCCTAGTTTCGTGTGAAGATTTTTTTAGTTCCTACAGCTACTGCGGTGAAGTGAAGGCTCTAATGTTGTATAAAAAATGAATTATGTAGCAAATAACGTTTAAATTTGTTAAGGTAACATCATCGAAGATCTACTTATAAAGTTGTTCTATTGAATGAACTCTATGAGGGAGGAATGATCGTTCAATCCATATCCGATGATAGACTCATAAAAACCATTCGAACCACAAACTGATGTGATTACTTAAAACGGTTTTTAATTATCGACAGATATCGGGTGAAGGATATATGTATGCCCAGCTATGTTGGCCTCAACAATCTAAACTCTCATTTCTGTTCCTTTAGACAAGTTTTGCCCAACCCTTCTTAGCATAACTAATACAATTATTGCTCCTCGTGCACCCAATTGTATTATTCCTTTGTTAATTTACAATCATTTATTGCATAACTCCATTATACGAGTATTAAAGCATCTCTCCTTCATCTTCTATTCAAGCCGTCCCAGTTTGCTCGTGAGTTCTCACCACCACAGTTTTGCATAAGCTCAAAAGCGCATTTAATAGTGAATAATTTATTACACTGTTGTAGTTGCGAGGCTGCAGAGAATTTTATTATATAAATTATAAAATATATAAACACCCACAACAGGGTCCGAGAAGGCACATTTTCCAGCTCCTTCGTTTTCATTTCAGTATGATGCCAGTTACGAGCGACTGACCCACATTCACATTTTACACAATGACCTACCATTAGTTTCTTTGGAGCTCTTGTATTTTATGCTTCAATGCGCCAACAAATGAATTTGACTGAAGCCCTCTACTCTGCAGCCAGCACCCTCCCCCTCCCCCTGCCCCTCTCGCAATTTTCTCTGCAATACGCTTGACTGGACTCACTTTTTAGCGCACTGCTCTGAAATAAAATTGTTCGAAACAAAAGCGAAAAAAGGGAATAGAATAAAGTATCCTGTAGAAAAAAATGGCGTGTTCACATTGGAGCTCTGGCGCAAATGCCCCCGCCTTGTTGCATGCACATGGCTGTGCACGTACATGACGCCAGTTGCAGTGGGTGAACCCATTGGCGCCTCTTGTATGCATGCTCGCGCTCGTTCGCCGTAAGCACTTGAGGGGCGTACACTCGTTTGTGCCTTGTTCTGTGCCCCTTTGTGTGACATTATTACTTCAACTTCATTTGAAACGAGCAGCATTGTTGCACTTAAAAGTTATTTGCCCTCAGCCACCTCCTCTCCGAGCTGCGAGCATATTCCAGCGCGCCCCTCTTGTGGTGATTTTGTTTGCAAAACAGTTGCCACAATTGTTTTAAAAGTTTTTATTGCTCTGAACTGGTTTTATTGTTGTCGTCGCCTTGTTCTGTAGTCGGTGGTGCAGTAGGGCTGCGAAACAATGGGTCGAGAATGTGCTCGAAGGCAGAGAATACGATTTAATTATGATAATAAATGACTTCATGACGACATACGTACATACATATATACATATATTCCCTGTGGTGTTTAGATTATCCTCCCTCCCCACACTTAAAGTAGCGTCAAATCGGTGTCACTTTTGTTGCCTTTTTGTTACCTTTATGACAAAGAGAAATAAGAAACAAAACGAACGGGAATGTGACTATGTGACATAGAACGATGCACTTGGCTCCCATTATTCAGGCAGACATGGCACCAGTAACCTCGCAGAAAGTGTTGAAACCGGTTTCAGTATATAAAGCAGCACTTAACAGCAATGAAACCGGTTTCGCTACATAATTATTTCGCCACCACAGCAGCCAATCGGCAGCAGGCAAGCCCACCGCGTCACGTGTCAGTCGAAAAACTGGTTCTGGAATGACATGCCTCTCCACGGGAAGAGCTACAATGTGTTGGGACTCAGAGTTTTTTTGTGAACCACAATGGAACAGCGAGGAACTCTTGTGGTGAACTCCAGTGGAACAGTGAGGAACTCTTGTGGCATACCCCAGTGGAACAGCAAGGAACTGTTGTGGTGAACCCCGTTGGAACAGTGAAGAACTCTTCTGGTGGACTCCAGTTGAACAGTGAAGAACTCTTGTGGCGAACCCCAGTACAACATTGAAGAACTTTTGTGGCGAACTCCAGTGGAACAGTGCGGACTGTTGTGGTGAACCCCGTTGGAACAGTGCGGAACTCTTGTGGCGGACTCCAGTTGAACAGTGAAGAACTCTTGTGGCGAACCCCAGTACAACATTGAAGAACTTTTGTGGCGAACTCCAGTGGAACAGTGCGGAACTATTGTGGTGAACCCCGTTGGAACAGCGAGGAACTCTTGTGGTGAGCTCCAGTGGAACAGTGAAGAACTCTTGTGGAGCACCCCAGGGGAACAGTGAGAAACCCTTGTAGGCAACTCTTTGACGACTAACTATCTGGCTACCATGCTATAAAACAAAGGGTGTATAACATTTGGGGTTCTACGACCTTAGAGCGTTATTCACATTCGTACCGGATGATTTTCGAGAACCCGTGGTATGAAGCGTGCCTCGCCACCCTGGAACTTTTTTAATCGAAATAAATACGAAATTCCTGATAAAAAAAAATAATTTTGTACTTGATAACAGACACAGATATGGTTGATTTACCTCCTGTTCTAAAACTATTAAAGAGACCCGTGTGTCCTTACAAGCTTGATCATTGGGTAGGTTAAAGTCAAAATAAAACATATAAAATAGGATTGCAGTTACAGTTATTAGTGAAGGGTTCCACTTGAAATGTTAAGATGAACCTTTCTGATTAATCTAATAGAGATGTTTGTCCTCAGTCTTCTGTAGTTTGTTCTTCAAGTTAAATGAAATTTTAAGTGTGATTTCCTTGACTAATATAAAGTCCACGCTTTCTAGTTGAAAATGTACACTAAATTTTTACATTGACTTAATATTCCTCAGCTCCCTGCCAGGAAAATCGGTTAAAACCATCAATTCCTGGATCTGTCTGTGTAGCGTATGTGCCCCAGGGACAGTCGGTTAAACCCATAAACTCCTGGGTCTGTCTATGTTTGTATGTTAGTCTCAACAGTATTATTAGAAACATGAGGTACATAACCGCCGTAGAAGGAGGTATCCAAGCACTCAGACAATCACGCCCGTTGTACTCTAAGCTTGGGAGTAGTATACATAAACTAAGTCATTTCGTTTTCACCTCCGTCATTGTGGTAGAACACCAATAATATTCCATAGTTTTGTATGCACCGCATTTAACACAATCTGCAGAAATTCTACTGAGTTTTTCATACTCATCACTTTTCTTTGTTCTTCTGAAGAACTATCTTCTTCTATTTGTTCACAGTTTTCGGATTATAGTTCCATTTAAACTATGTATGATTCTAAGAATGCGATGGAGGAGGGGACATTTTTAAACTACCACTATTAGTCACTTCCTTCATTATACCACATTATCATCACATTGATATCGATAAATCTACTAAGCTTTTCATACTGATGATCACTTTCTTTTTACTTCTGAAGAACTCTTTTCTTCTCTTTGTTTGTGGTTTATAAATCCATCATTTTTATCATGATATGCAGACAATTCAGCACAATTTTTACTAATCTGTTCATATCTTTCCTCTTTAATGATGATTTACTCTTCATGGTTTTTGTTTCATCATTGTTTTTGTTTCAGTATTAATCGTATTTAAGATATTCTTTATAGAATGTTTAATTCTGACAAATCAGCCACCCTACAAATATTTTGTACAATCTAGCATAGTTAATAAATTCCAGTTCCACCACTGTTCAAGTTCTTCAGTTTTATCGTATCAATTTGATTAGGAAAGGCCAAATTACGAGTGTCAAATTTACGCTGCTTCTCTTCGCCGTTCAAAATGATGTTTATTTGTTCATGCACAGCAACATCAACAACAGAACAACCAGAATGTTGCTTGTAATATGAAAAAGCATTGAAGTAAAATCGTTGGCTACTTCGGACAATATCAGCAAATTCCTGCACTGAATCAATTTACTTCCTCTGAAAACACCCCAACCATTTGTGCGCTATACAAACACTTCGTACTTGAAGTATTTCTGTCGTTTGCGGGTTTCAGCATAATTGCAACTCAATATTAGAAAAAGGAGATAAGAGAAAAGCTACTTCGACGTGACGCGATAAAATAAAACCTGGATAATGGTCGAAAATTTGTACACCCTACGCATCTCTTTGGAACATGAGTCGATTGGGGTAGAATTAAAAATTGAATAAATATTGTAACTACTTTAAATACAGATCTGAAATGACTTCTAACCTACCAATCACTTTAAACCAACAATCTCAACACTATTCTTTCTTACTCTATTCTGGATTACTCTTACACGAACTCTTAGAATTATACCACTTGTTCCAACAGGGTTCCTCATAAACTTCACTATCGATTCATTCATCTTCTTAACTAGTTTCGTTAATAGAAATCTCACAATTGCTACCTGGCGTAGTTCCTCAAACCAAATGAAATAAGTAGAAACAAGCCAAGTGTTTGGTGTAGGGTGTGGTAAAATTTAAAAACGTGATAACTTCGTGACAAGCCAACTGCAAACGACATTAGCAGCCATGGCGAATGGTGTTGGCAGTTACAATTGAAGCACTCACTCATCTATCATTCCAGTACAATGCTATAAAATAATATATATGCCAATTTAGATTTAGATTATCCATTAAACGGCCGCAGAGCAAAAAACCATCCACAACCCAGAACACACACACATCCACAAATGCCTTCATAAATATTCGTATATATTAATGCATGCTTATAGGTGCGGTTCTCGCTACCCAGCAGGAAATTTGTATGTGCAGAAAATTTGCTTAGAGAGGAGTACTTGAGTAGAAGCCAGCACATAGGACTCTACTGTTTCCAAAAATCAAAGATGAGTTGAGTGGAAATGATTGATGCGATAATGCGGTTTTAGAAGTGTATTCGGTGACTCACAGAATTCTTTCAGATATGGTTGCATGAGGAGAAAACTTCGGAACACAACAAATAAATCTCACCAATTAAAAATAGGATTCACATTACTTCGATAGATGGGTCATCTTACATGAAAAACTTCCTTTGGTCTATGAAAAAGTTCATTCAAAGTAAAGTAGTGATTGGACAACTATTGAATTGGATAACAGAGTAATACACCGGTAGGTCCTACACATATTATTGCAGGACAATACTTTTTGACTTTGTGTTTTGCTTTAAAACTATTTACTTTATAGTACATAAAATTAAGGACCCAATACTTTGGTATAAACTAAATATTTCCACCTATCAAATAAGGATTCAAATATTTCCAAAAGCTGAAAGTCAGGACTTTTTGGCAGCTAGTGGTCTATTTCTTTTCTATAATAATAATTGTATTATTATTGTTCACTTATAAATAAGTAAATAGGTCAATATTTCCATCTATCATAGTAATGGAAACTTGTGAAAATGATTATTTTGTAGTACGCCCGCATTGGAAACCAAATTACTTGTGGAAGTTATGTCAAAGACAATATACTATATAATCTGTATATTGTCTTTGGTTATGTGGAGTAATCACACTTTAGAATACACTTCGTATTTACCTTATAAGTTTATATTCTTTTTATTGTTGCAAAATAAGTTCATGGGTGGGGGAGTAGAGCTTGGAACTCACATAATGACTATGAGAAATTCATTTCTTCCTAGCAAAATAGTATTCTATTCACAATATTTGGTATGACAGTCATTATTTTAAGGCCACACTGAAGTACATTTTGTTGGAGTCTTATAAGCATACTGACAGAGCAACATAAATAAATAAACTACTCCGATTCAGGGGAAGGTATATCAAAGCGATCTATCAGTCAAGGATTTCTTACAGAAAAGTATACACTCATTTAATTCATTTGTCCACGTGCACAAGAGTCTTGGAAGCTGAAACCGTGTTGAAATGAAAGCTCACTCATTCGGTCACGGTTTTAGCGTCACTGATAAGTGATCCTGTGAAAAGTTCCATCAAAGAGTGTCATTAAAAACAATACATTGCACCAACTGCTTCTTTGATAAAAGGCAGGCATCATGATCATGATTCAGAACTAATGCCTTCTACAATTTCCCACTGGGAGTAGTGTGCAAATAGGCATGCGTTTATGCGTACTGAACAAATCCTTTGATGATAATGATTTTACGTTCAAAGTATCCAGCAAAACTGGCAACAAAATTATTGAAAAGAAAAAAACATTTCAATTTAATTCACATTGGCAATTAAATTAACAACGATAGCGACCGATTCATAAATTTTGTTTAGTTTTATAAAAATATACCACTGAATTATTGCATATAATATATATTAAAAATAAATTTTTGCAGATCTAGATTAACAAATGTGATTAGATTAGTCCGAATACTTAGTTATGGAAATATCTGCTCCAACGGCCAATGTGGCGACTTAGTCCAGTTTTATTTGTTAAGCCCAACGCATTGCTGGAGTTGGTAGAAAAAATGTCATCTTTGCGGATTGCCGTATTTTTTTTAATCGTCTCATTATTGGGGGCGCATACACTTAGCGATACAGGTGAGTTATGAGATTGGAGAGGACTATAAGGAAGGCAGTGTGCGAGTAATTCGAGCAGACTTATAAGTGAAACAGTTTTTTAATCATAGTCTGAGGTGCAGTGCTTCAAACAATGATCTTTAATTGGCAATTCAGCAACGGTATTCAAAGTGTTTTTGAAGGAAATTCTTTTATAAGTGGATATACTCGAATATGGAAGAATGAAAGATTGTTAATGAGAATAAAATTTTGTTAATGAGAACTCGTAATTTCGCCTTATGATAGAAAAATGTGGGAGAGTTCAATGCGGTAAACCGCATATCTCCACAGAGTCTACCAACATATCATTGGTCTACAAAATGGAGCATTTTTTGTACACAATACTTTTATGATGAAGTGGCTTCAGAGACAGAAATGGGGTTCTGTTCTAAAGTCAGAAAAATATATAGTGGGATCTCAGGCCAAATCTTTTAAAGTGGCATAATTTAGTGTAGATAGTTTACATGTAAAACATAATAAAATTTCATTGAATACGAAGTTGGTATGTTCTGTTAATACAGGAACAATGAGAAACGAGGATGAGACTTCAACTTAAACGAAGTAAAATGTACTGAACCACATCGTAAAACATTATTATTATTATTATTATTATTATATCTTACACCATAATTAATTATGAGCGCAAGGTGTTGGGGGAATGAGTACTAGCTACAGAGGCTTTCGACTCGAAGAGAAAAGGGTTTTATAGAAAGAAGCATTTTGGAGACCAAGCCCGTGGCAGGATTTGAACCTGCGACCCTCGGGGTGTGAGTCTAGCATCGTAAAACATATTTATAAATGGTCTTCCACACAAATATTCCGATATGAATCAGATTCCTATTACTTTTTCTTTGCTCGAGCTCATATGAGAATATCTCGATAAACGCACAGAATCGCATCAGAAATAAGTGGTGATAAAAGCCTGTGGGCAGTGATACTATAAGTTATCAACTTTTATCGCTCCATTGAGAATAGAATGCGACAAAATCAATATAGTTCCAAATGGAATGAAATTTTATATTATTTTTATGAACACAATCCCAGAAATTGTTAACATTTCTCATATAGAGTCTACATTCTTCTCACATGATATAAATTCTATATACTTCACCCCTGGTTTGGTCTCAAAAATGCTTCTTTCTAAAAAATCGAAAATTCTCTTCGAGGCCTCAGTAACTCATTCCTCAAACCCTTGCAGTCATTATTTAATTATGATGTAAGATATACTCGTACTAATCATAATAATAGATTCTTCTATGTTTACTTTGTATCGAAGTTGCACCTATACTTCAACATTATCTATGATAGGTATTCTGAAGATCTCCTTTTCTATCTTAATTAGGAACTCATCAATTATGGATGATAAAGTGCCCTGAGTTCCTTATCTATATTCTATTCATGGACATGAAAAGTGAATATTATTAGATTACAAATCAGCGATAACTTTAAACACTTTTTAATATATAAATTTATACAAAGATTTTATACCAGAACCTGCCCTCAATCCGACTTTTCTCATATTTATTAAGAAAATTTGTAAATAATTGCATAATTTCTTTTGTTCTCGGAGAACTTATTCCGTTCCATTATTTAATGAACTATTTTCCATTCCATTCTGTCACGAATTTTTTCTAAATCAGTTTAAAGTTAATAGTTAAGGAGTTCACCCACCCTTGAATTGAAGTGTCTGTTGAACTTATAATAAATTTATTCACGATTGCAGTTTGTAATCTTGAAACCCGTTGATAGCGTACTGCGTCGAAATCCGCCTGTTCGCTAAATAACAAAGCAAATAAATATAAATCAGCTAAATTGATAAGGCTCCACGTGTGGAGGTAGCAATCTAACAAAAGGGAACGAACAACAACAACAAAAAAGGTGTGAACCCACATATAACGAAACAGTGTAATAACCAGACAAACATCCGATCAAAGTCCGTTTCTCATTGAAAAGGGAAACACAATATAATAAATAGTCTTACATAATATCTTCTCCCTATTTTTCTTCCAGTACATCCCAGATTGGAATCCAAAGGACAGACGAGTGTCAAAAATGAAGACGAACGCACCACGGAGTTCTGGAACAGCAAAGCCCAAGCGATCTTAGCAAATAAACTGGTTGACCTAAAAGCGAAGCAACCAAAAGTGGCCAAGAACATTATCATGTTCTTGGGTGATGGCATGTCTGTGCACACGGTCACAGCCGCTAGGAATTTCATGAGCGACAGCTCCGCCCAGGTGCACTTCGAGAAGTTCCCCTACTTCGGCCTCTCGAAGACCTACTGTGTGGACAAGCAAGTGGCGGACTCGGCGTGCACTGCGACCGCTTACCTGGGTGGCGTGAAGGGCAATTACGGCACCATCGGCGTGAATGCCAAAGTTCCGCGCTATCACTGCACCGCCGGGCAGAATCCAGCAAACTTTGTGGAGAGCATTGCCAAGTGGGCGCAAGATGCCGGCAAGTACTCGGGTCTGGTGACGACGGCACGCGTGACTCATGCCTCGCCGGCGGGCGTGTATGCTCACACCGCCAACCGCGATTGGGAACACGATGCGGACATTGTAAAGAAAGGCTGCAGCGCTGAGGATAATTTGGACATCGCCCGTCAGTTGGTCGAAGGTAATGTGGGCAGGCGACTGAACGTAATTATGGGCGGTGGCCGTCAAAATTTCCTCAGCCATTTGAAGCGTGATGACCAGGGTATACCTGGTTTGCGCGCTGATGGACGTAATCTAATTAAGCAGTGGTCGGCCGACAAAAAGAAACAGAACTCGAAGGCCGAATATGTGTGGAGCAAGAAGGGCCTCGGTTTGGTCGACTTGAATGCCACCGAGCATCTGCTGGGCTTGTTCTGCAATACGCATTGTCCCTATCACGGTGATCTGAAACGTTATCATCTAACGCTCGCCACTCCCTCACTGACCGAAATGACGGAAGCGGCTCTGAAGTTGCTCCAGAAGAGTGAGAAGGGTTACATTTTGTTTGTGGAGGGGGCGCGCATCGATATGGCCCATCATGATACGCAAGCCCGCAAGTCGCTCGAAGATACGGTGGAATTTGCCAACGCCGTACAGAGAGCGCGCAATATGACCTCCGAAGACGACACATTGATTGTGGTCACCTCGGATCACTCGCACACCATGACAATCAACGGCTACGCGGTAAGTTTGAGTAAGATGGATATAGGAAAATTCTTTCTCGAATGACCTTTTGCTTACAGAATCGCAATCAGAAGATCACTGGCTTAACTGACCAGGTGGGCTCGGACGGCCTACCCTATACGGTGTTGTCCTACGCCAATGGCCCCGGGAGTAACAGCACCTACTCAGACAAAAGTGGACGCGTGCCCTTGACCGCAGCAGACACCGAAAATGCCAACTTCCAGTATCCGGCCACGGTGTCTTTGGGTTCAGAAACGCATGGCGGTGATGATGTGGGCGTGTTCGCCTCCGGACCCTTCGCCCAGTACTTCAGCGGCAACTACGAGCAAAGCAATATACCCGCCCTGATGGCAAAGGCAGCCAATATCGGACCATTTGCGACGGTCAATTATAGAAGCAGAAAATTCATTTAAATTTTTTCCACCCCCCAATATTCAAAAACTATGTAACGACACTGCTCGAGACGTGTGCTCAGAAATAAACGAGTAAATGCCCAGAAAACGTAACTTGATTAGCTTGCGAATAATCTCGCAGATTGAGTTTCTGCCGTTTTGCAGTTATCACCTGCACGCTGCGCACCTAATGCAGAAATTGCCAAGTTAAACTAATTAAGTGGCCATGCAACAGCAACACGGCCCAAGACTGGCAGCCGACAGCCTCAGCGTCCACAGCAGTGGCAACTGCTCATGTGTCTAACACCTGCGCCATGCTGGGCTTGAGGCGCCGCGAGGGCGGGGGTGCCAAATATGCGCCTGCTGGCTTAGGCCAATGTTACACAAGCTGCTGTGCTGTCGTTCACCTCTGTTTAGGTTAGTTTATACTGTTCAAAAATTGCCTCTTTAATATTGTGACGGAGAAAAGGAACAGAACAGGGAATGAATACATACTTAAGATTTGATTTAAACGTTTCAAGTTCCGTTATTCCGTTTCATGTTCCATATTCTCTCTGTTTCATTTTATATTGTTAGTCGTATGAAGAGCAAATCTAACAACAAAATTTGGTTGTCAATAATTGAGTCATAAAACACAGTTCTAGAGTAGAGTAGGGAGAAGGATACATACTTCTAGAGATTGGATTCAATCGTTTCATGTTACCTCATTCCGTTTCATGTTTCATCTGCTTTCCGTTGCATGTTCCATATTCTTTCCGTTTCATTTTATTTTGTTACTTGTGTGAAAACCAAATCTAAAAACATAATTTGGTTGTCAATAGTTTAGTCATAAAACACAGTTCGAAGCTCGAAGCGAAGGATTGTCGATCCTTGGACACCGACTGGAATCGCTTTGCATATTTTACTTATTATAGTACTGGGAACTGTGATAATAAGTAGAATTTTTGTGGGTTTATGTATTTTTTCCTGTAAAAAACCAATCTTAACAGAACCTCAGTCGTCAGTGTTGCCAACTTTAAGGAACAAAAACATGGAGTTGGCTACTAAGCTTGCACCTATGATAGGGGAATCGAATCAGCATTTAGATAATTCTTCAACTCAGACAACGAAGTTTCTGGCAAAAACTTAATCATAAATTTTGTCCCTGCCTTTATTCATACCAATTGTGCAATGATGATAACATGATCAGACGGCATCTCAGAGGTTAGACCCTAGTTTGGAAATAATTTTGGTCTGTCTTTGAAAATTGTTTCAGTTGGTGTTTTAGATTTGTTGTAAGACCAAGCGAGTTTAAGAGTTGATAAAATTTTATTGAAAGAAGATCTAGTAACTGCCTACATGGGAGCCCAAGTGATTTTATAAAGTTAGCTAAGCTGTAGGCGCTAATTGTAGAATTCAGATTGTGAAATTAGTGTCGAGAACAGATCCATCCCATGTCATATTATCGGGTATTGCATTCCCTTTAACTTTTCTGTGACCAGGAACCTACACCGCAATAGGGTTACTAGGCAACTTTGATGTTTGAAGTACCTTGATAGAATCTTCTTAGTTGCAGAAATTTGCTTAAGAATCTCAGAAGGAAGAATATTAGAATGCTCTCCTTAAAACAGTTTTATTGCATCAACGAATTATTACATTAACTCTCTTAACAGTCTTTCTTTTACAACTGGACTTCAATTTGGAGATAAATTTATCATTCGTAAATATAACTTAGAACTTATCTGTTGGTTTTATGGTAATATAAATCTACTATATGAAAAAACATCTGCCGCCACTTTGCTCCAGGAATTTGGAAGGTTTGAATATGACAAGTTATAAACAGTTTGCAAAAAGTAACTATTTAGAAAAATAGCCCCATGTTTTTAGTGTCAGTAAGCAAAACGCTTCAGACTTCAGAGCTTGTGGGTGGTGAAAGTTTTTTTTCTCACAGATTATAGAGTCAGAAACGGTCTTTAGAGATATACAGAGATACTACTTTCTATTTTAGAAGACTATAATATAGACTATAATAGAATTAAAAACTATTTCGAGACTTTGAAATGGCGAAAAACTTTATCTCAAGTAGTACTCGTATATCCTTTTTTGGTGTATGATGGGGAACTCGAAAGGAATAAGGGTTTCAGCGAACGACTCGTCACACCCTTAAAAGTCGTTTACCTCTTGTTTAACAAGATTTTTTTCATTTTTCGTTAGAAGTCACAAGTATTCACGTTTTCCGGCTCTGACCAACTTAGATCAAGATACGGTCTCTAAGAGGGATCTCAATTCTGAAGTTTCAAAATTCTGTTTGCCATTCTGCAACACCAAAACTTGAAGTTACTGATATAACATCAGCCTTACTCAGAACATCACTGCAGGGATACATAAACTGGCAGTTTTGCTAAAGAATTCAATTATAAACTAAACAAGGCACCTCGCATGCACTGGCAACAGTTGTGGCAGCTCGAAGCAACAACAAAAAAAGGGAATTAAAGCGAATTTTTTTTGCCATGATGAGGCAAGGCTCCCTACTCGTATATATACACGTGCATACATTTTATAGATTGGACTTCCTGCTGCAAAGTAGGAAAACGTTGTCACGTCAGCGCCAACTCCCATAAGCATTGTCAGCTGCACTGCGCATCCGGCCTGACGATTCCGTGCGAAGGACACTTTTATTGATTTTTAGTGCTTTGATGGCTGCAAATTATGCTCGTTTATTTTGCCGACTTGTTTTGCTCTCTTTAAAGCAATAGGGGCAATACTTTTGACCCAAATATGCAGCAGGTTAAAAATTTTGCAAGGCAACTAACTGGCAAAGAAATTAAGCGCTGCACATTAATATAACCAACTAAACTGGGTTACAAAGCATGCACGAGCGATTTATCCTTCGTGTTCTGAGCGACTGTCTGTGTGTGTGTTTGTAGGCGAATGTGCATCCCTATGTGTGTGTGGTAACAACTGCAAAACAATAAGGACACCAATGCATTTGATGCATTGCGTATACACTGAGCTCACTTGGCAACAGAAAACTAGGCCAACGCGAATCACGAAACAGAAAGAGGACGAAAAAGAAAAAATTGCATTTTCCTTTTATAAACAGGGCGTGAAATGCTACAGACTCGCATAAGCAGAGGAAAACTATTATGGCATCCAAAATATTAGTTGCAAGTGTGACAAGGACATGCAGAGCTGCAACTGGGAAAGCAAAAGATTATTCAGTTTATGTTGAGAGCAAATGCCGGATTAGACTAGGAAAACTTTGAAAATGTGCCAGAGCACTGATTCAGTTCACTAAAAAAATGCATATGCATGCATATAATCAGACCAGGATACATGCTCAGTACCTTTGCTATCCATGATATCTTTGCATAACACTCATTACGTAAATTCAGTTCGGTCTAAATTCTGCAAAATAAGAATGAATAGTGGCATCAAGTTGGAGTCCTGCTTCAACCCCAAGTCGGGGGAAGTGGAGGTGACAGAGATCACAATTTCATTCCAACTATTCCATTCTATTCAGAGCAAATAACATTCAAATGAACTGCGAGTAATTCCAATGAAAATCCCAGCAAAACTTACGAGTATCTCCATTTCCGTAGTATCAGCAATTATTTTCACTATCGCAAACCGCTCACGCTCGCTCCATGATGTATGAGCTGCTGGGTCAGTAAATGCATTTCCATGTAAGATGGTAAATAACAAAATTGCTGCTGCGGCCTTCCACCTCTGTTCTTCTCTATCTCTGCCTCTGTCTCTCCCCTGCTTTGCTCCACCGCTTGTTACTTGTCTTCGGAATGGTTTCCTTGATGAAGTTAAATTTGCAATTTGGAAAATTGGATTTCACAGCAAGGCGACACCGCCTCAGCCAGCAACAAAATCCAATTTAACACGTTTTTAGGGGTAAGAGCCTGAGCAGCTGCAGCTGCAGCTGAAAAGTATGCAATTTTATTTGCGCACTTCCGTTCACACCACATGATTCAGCTGCAGCATGGGTGTGTGGGTGTGTGGGTGTGCCTGGGTGTGTGCGGTTCTTCTTGCTGCGTGCTCGTAATTTCACCAGCGATTAAGTTGAATAATGTGCTGCAATTGTAGCAATCTGGGAATGAATTTATCACTAGAAGTGTGGTGCGCATAATAAGCAGATACAAATTTTTGTGAAAAAGACAAAATTTCGAGCTCTGGAAGGTTTTCTTGGTATCCAAGCGTATTCAGAGTAAACCTTGACCTTGAACTATGGTGCTATATGCACATAAGTTCAGGCGGTTTTCCCGTGATAATCAATCAAAGCAGATTATTTATTGTGTGGTCTCTCTTCACACAAAAATGTTCTCAGAAATTTCCCTCGAATATTTCGTCTGCAGGCGATTTGGCTTTTTTCCACAACTGCCTGCTTCTGGGATATTTTGTATCCGCCATCTTAATATCTGCTGAAAAATCTCTTGTACTATTTCCCCACTTACTGTAGGAGACTCTTCAGTTCTATGGAACAGAATTTGCTGTAAATATTTAGCGTCAAAATTCCAGATCCAGTTCTCTTGGAACCTCCACCACTGAGTAGATGAGGAAAGAACTGGAAACTTTTCAGGTATCAGATAGTTATTCATTTCCTGGGTTCTCTCTACCCCCCAAATAAAGACTTCAATTAAAATATCGAGGACTGTGATTTCTCCACAAAAGGTTCCACCTGTTTCCTTGCCGTTTCTTCCATCGTATAGTCTTAAATATAATACCACCAGTAGTCACGAGGCGGGCTATATTGCTGCAGAGAAAAGTTGGTGTGGTTGCCTCCACACAATTTCCACATTGTCAGCGTTTGGAAGCCGGAGTCGGAGGTGGAGCCGTATGAAGCCTACCAAGTGACAGAAGTAGAAGTCGTACAAATCGCCACAGCACAACATAACATGGCAAGCAGTAATATTAGGCGTGACTGGCAAGGACTTTTTAATGTACGTGTGTATGTGTGTGTTTTCATTACTGTAGCTGTGTGAGAGCGTTTGGATGTGTGCTAATTTATAAAAAGGAAAAGTTTCTTTGATT
The DNA here is from genome assembly GCA_920105625.2 of Clusia tigrina. Taxonomy (NCBI): domain Eukaryota; kingdom Metazoa; phylum Arthropoda; class Insecta; order Diptera; family Clusiidae; genus Clusia; species Clusia tigrina. The sequence continues at coordinate 423,290,026 of OV050030.1, forward strand.
GTTTTGGTAGGAGAACTTTTATTACTTAAAAGGCACGCGTGATTGCATAAGCCCAGCAAGGAAGTGTGCTGAAAGTGTTTTTAAAGCGCACGAAAAAGGGCGTTGCTCCTTTTTCTGTTATTTATTTTCGTTGCTAAAAATCTTCTATTTATTTATTATTTTGTTTATGCGTGGCAACGCGTGTATGAAAACTCTTTGACACTGATTTAAGAGTTTGCAAATTGCTCGGCATTTGGAGGGAAGTTACAATGCAGGAAAGCTGGCAAATTGGCAGTTGCCAGGAAGGAAAAACAGTAAAAGTCACTTTTTGATTTACGACTGTGCAAGAACTGAGCGCTAAGACAATAACAGCGCTGAGATAAACTTCACTTGAATCCAAATATACGAGAATCTCGTAGGATGGAACCAACGATAGAAACTCTGCGAAGTGACTAAATTTATTGGTGTTTTTTGTATAAAAGCTGAAGAAATAGAATAAAAATTCAAGGAAATGTTTTCTTCTAATTCTCAATCAGTCAAATTAGTGATCGAATCATTCCTAATTGTCCCACAAAGTCGGAGAATATGATAAATTTGTCTCCCAATTGAAGTGCAGTTGTAAAAGAAAGACTGTTAAGAGAGTTAATGTAATAATTCGTTGTTGCAAGGAAAGCATTCTAATATTCTGCCTTCTGAGACTCTTAAGCAAATTTCTGCATCTAAGAAGATTCTATCTAAGGCTGAGTAGTCAAACAAGGAATTTTGTACCACTTGTCACATTCCAGTAACAGGGACTAATAGCTTTAACCAATTTTCCTATTAATATTATTCAAACGCAGTTGCATACAATATTCGAAGGCGAATCTAAAGGACATAAGCTCAAGAATTGCTATATATCAGTATACATATTTCGATACTGTGACAGTCAAAGCAAGGTCCAAATTTCTTAATGGGAAAAGAAAACGATTTCAAAAGCGAGGCTAAGGAAGTACGTCCAAAATAAATCAACAAAACGTCCAAAATAAATCAATAGACAAATTGGGATTTTACTAGTGACAAATTATAAAGTTGTGGAAAAAGTGACAAGTTTATTACAATATACACATAGTATAAGAAGCCTATAAAAGCTTTACAGTTTTAAAACATTACAGTATATTATATAAGTATACTTTCTATGTAACTATATACCAGTATAATCGTTTATAATGTAATTGACTTTGTAAGTTCACACCAAGGAAATACCTTTGTAACCGCATTGAAATACCTTTGTAGCCGCATCAATCCATTATGTTTCTAATGTTTTCTCTAAAACTATGGTATGTTTTACTGGAAGCTGTATAATTTGAAGTTTGTAAGGTTTTATAAGATGCATATCTAGTAACTGTATAAGAAACTATATACATAGTATAAGAAGCTTATAAAAACATTACAGCTATAAAGCATTGCTGTTTATTTTATATACTTTTTATGCACTATCTGCCAGCAACACAGTTTATAAAGTTATTGACATTGTGATTTTGATATGAATCATTATACACAGCTAATACCTTTGTAACCCAGTGAAATACCTTTGTAACCGCATTGAAATACCTTTGTTACCGCATCAAGGCATTATGTTTCTAATGTTTCTTATAAAGCTATGGTATATATTGCTGCCTGAGTGCTTGAAGACCTCCTTCTACGCCGGTTATTCGGCCTACTCCATTCTATCTATCTATATATTGCTTGAAGATTTCTAATTTGAGTATTGAAAGGTTTTATAGTGCATATATAGCAACTGCTATAAGAAACTCTAAAATGTTTTTACAGCGCTAGTAAATTTTATATATTATTATTGCTATGAAGCAAGAAAAATACTTCTAAAGTAAAACCAATTTTTACTTTTTAAACCCTTTTTGAAATTACATATTTTAATGTCTTCGTAATAACACTGGACTGGCATATACAGGTATAATACAATAATAATATATGATATAATAATATTATACTGCTAAAATAGAGCAAGAGCCAAATAAATCGTATAAAATCACTGGAATAACTCTTCATGGACTGCGTAAATTCTATGGAATTCCACCTTTAGATACTTCATACTAAATTGTAGTCATTTATAAATAATACAAATAATTAATATGACATTTTGGGGCCTTCTTGTTTTGATATGGGAAATGCTATCTTTGGTGGTGCGCGTATTTCATTGAGAAATACCTCCGCATAAGTTCGCAGCTCATCTCAATGCAGGCACGCAGCAGGAATTTGCACACATTTCTACTTCATCACTAGAACTCTTTTCTGGTAGCCGCGGATGAAATGGAAAATCAAAGGCTTACTGTGAAATACGCCGTGGAGGTGTATTTAACAAAAGGCTTAAAAGGCAATAATAATGGTTTTCAGCTGATTTCATGTGTTTGCTCACAGCAGGTTTAAGCTTAAAACTTGCAGTACATATTTCAGCTGCAATTGCGGCATGCACAGAGCGTATGTATATAAATAAAAGAGTAAAAGAAAAGTAAAAAATAATAATCCGCTGCCTGCAAACCGCATGCGAAGAGTAAAAGGAGAAATAGGCAGCGAGAAGTGGCATAAAACGCGCCTAGAAAACTGGGTCACTCGGATGCTTTACGGCAAACCCGAATAGAGCGCTCGCTGTAGCATGATTTTCCACTGATCTCGTTTTTGCTTTATTGCCATATTGGTGCTTTTTCCCGACTCTCTTCGTTCGCCAGCATTTCGTTGTTCTGTGAACGGGCGCTTGCCAGTTACGCGGGTTTTTATGGAGCTGGGCTGTTTGGCTGCTTGCCTCGTTTTCTCGTTGGTATCCGTCGCTGACCAAACACACGACGGACGGACGAGTCAGTCCAAAAGTTGGTTGCTGCGCTGGTTGGCTGGGCAGTAAGTAGCGGCAGTAGTGGCGGCGGCCGTAGTTGCTAGGGTGTGGAGGGGAGGGCGCTGAATGGAGGCGTGCTGCGTGGTGGAGTAGTGTTATGTTTTCTGCCTTTACTTATGTAAAAATGCGCGCACACACAATTTTGTATATGTAACTGGCATACGGAGATAGGAGATACACACGAGTACCCGACCAGCCAGAAACGAAGTGAAAATGAAATCTAGGAATTGAAATGTATTGAAATGAAATGGCATGAGGCCAAATATGACGCGTGTATGAAAGAAAAGAGGCAGCAGAAGCATTTGTGCGCTTGTCAATTGTGGCAGTAGCAGCAGAAGCAGCAGCAGCAGTTGTGGCGACAGGGTGGAGCTCATTGGGGAATGGTTGGTGGGGAGCTACACATAATTTGACGACTAGATACATTTTTTCTTGGCCGTCGTGTTCAACAATTTTTACTTTCAAGAAAACAACAACTAGAAGAGCGATAAGCAAAGCTTTTAACGGAAACAAAAAGCTTCCAATATTAGTGACCCTGCAGGGAAAATAGGAAATTTGGTGAATGTGGAAGATATGGGTCTCATATGATATCAATTTGGTTATTGAGTGATTTCAGACTATACATGAAATTTGGTACCTGACTTATAGCTTTAATCATTACACTCCTGAACAATATTATGCTATCTTATATGTATGTAAAAATGAATATTATGAGTCATCAAAGGAAATGATATTCATCATCAGGCAAAATATATTCAGCTAAGAGTAATGTTACCATACATGAAATAGCTGAAAAAGAGTCCATAAATTGTAAAAGAGATTAAGGAGATCAAAACATTTATATATAGCACATTTCGTTCATATACAACTAACATCAGTATAGTTTAGGAACATTGAAGGCAACGAGAGGGCTGATGAGCTAGCACGAAGAGGCTCAACCGACCAAGTGTTTTCCTATATGGGCATGGGCGTCCCACTAACTTTTGTTAAGGGAAATATTTATACTCACGTCCTTAGAGGTGGAAAAACACTGCGATATGTGCTGTTTCGAGAATGATGTGGCCTGATTACAGCACAAAAAGAACCAACCATCTTCTCAATAAACCAAGTCACACAATTAGCAACCTTATAGCTGTCTGCACGGGTCATTGGACTATCGGCACACGCGCTGAAGAAATGGGCATTCCGTTCAATGCTCATTGCAGGAACTGTAAGGACCCACAAGAGAAAGAAACAGTCGTAAACTTTCTTTGTGATTGCCCAGCCCTCGCTCGCTTGAGACTCAAAATGTCCTTTTCTAGAGAGTCTATGGCATTGTAAATGTTACAAAAGCATATTACAATATTTAAGGCTCGTGAGGACATTTGTGGCCAGCGATTTTACCTACCTACCTACCTACGACTAAGATTCGTCAAGCCGAAGACAAATTGTTGTGAATAGTTTATGTATATATACTTATGTTTTGGCTTGGTCTCCAAAATGCTTCTTTCTATAAAATCTTTTTCTCTTCGAGTCGAAAGCCTCTGTAGCTAGTACTCATTCCCCCAACACCTTGCGCTCATAATTAATTATGGTGTAAGGAATAATATAATAATAATAATTATAATTATGTTTTAAAGAAGTATGGCCTTGGCAACTAGTGCTCCTTTATCATGTACACTAATTATTTAGAATTATTGTAAACATAATAATAAATAAATAAAGCAGTGTATAGAATCAGTAGAAGTGGAAATCAGTACCATACTAATACAACGAACGGGGCATGGCGGGCTGAGAGAGGCTGCGGATGGACGAAAATTATGCTACCTGCTATCTCTGACCGATGGTCACGGTTCCTTCTATCTTTAGGTAGGAGGGACTGCAGGCTGTTGGTTGGCGTGATGACAGGGCACTTTCTATGGGCTAGGCACATGGAAAGGATTGGCATATCAGACAGTGCGCTGTGCCCAGCCTGTGGAGAAGAAGACGAGACGGCGGACCATTTTCTTTGCGTCTGCCCTGCCTTTGCTCGAATCAGGTTCGGGATTTTTGGCACTGATGTGCTGAGGAGTAACCAACTTGGCTCCTTGGCACCACAGGATATACTTCTTCGGAGGTCGGGTAGATTTAAAACAGAGTAAAAGGGAACCTTAAGTGCAGTACAATGGATATATACTCTGTCTGAGTGCTGCGCTTACTAGATTGTTCCGACAAAAAAAAAAAATATAAAAATACAACGAATATACTTAGCCTAGTCTTCACAAAATATATATTGACCAAGTGTAATCGATATAGGGAGTCATTATGCAATTATCAGGCACAAGAGGTTATATAGCGTCTTCACTATGACATATCAGAGCATTTACAATCTCTTTCTTTTCAGGGCAAGGAGACGGGCAGAGGAGAGAAAGAAGGGACAAAATAACACTGGTCTGACACAGTAAAAAATTATTTTATTTCAATTTTATTAGTTCACAAAAGAAAAAAGAGCATTGGCTGACAGGACTTTCAATAAAGGACTCTTAATTAAAGCATGTCACTGTTATGATACAGTAACAAATTGATTCGTTCTAGTAATTTTTCCTGCAGGGTGGAGCATCCAAAGCTGTGAACGTACAGACGGACAAGGCACACACACAAAGCTTTCTATTTAATTTCAAATAAATCTTTGCATCTGTTGTACACACACAAGCCCAGTTTCGTTTTGTAGCCTCCGCATAAGGGGCAAATGACAGAAATGTATTGAAACGATGTGGCAGCTGAAACACACACACGCACACGCAACACACACAGGGGTACTCGCACACCAAGCAACGCACCACAGCGCTGCTAATGAAATTCCCCAGCAGCAGTCGAGCGCTAAAGTGTGTCACATCTTTTTCCACTCGGTTTCTATTATACATATATATGTAGATACATTTTGTATCTAACGTTGGACACGCACACATATGCATATAAATGGTAGGGAGTGTGTATGAGTGTGTGAGAGCATGTGTGTAAGGGGCCTGTTGTACATACTCACTTTTTATGAAAAATTCATGTGCATGTGAATATTTCTGTGACAACCGCGGCATTTTCTATTCAAATTACAATTCTTCTCATTGTTGAAATTGTGTTAATTGCATGTACATAAGTTTCTTTAATAAATTCTGTTTTATTTCAGCCAAATTAAACACAATTCTCTGATTCTCTTTCAAGCAACTTTTGTTCATTTATGTATGTATGTTCAATCTCCTCCGCTCATATTGAAAGTTAGAAGAAATCAAGAAATTTCAGCTTATATAACTTTGGCGCGCAGAAATGGGTTATTTACTTCAGCTCGCAGGGGGCCATGTAACTCCCAACGCAGCTCCAAGCAACCTACAGTTCACCAACCAACCCGCGCCCCTTTTACGACCCCCTCCCGCCATTTACGAACCCATGTAGCCCATGTAATATGGAGCTTTTGTAGCCACACATACGTACACACACACAATGAAGTCTCTATAAGCGTATATGCGTGTGTGGTGTGTGCATGTGTGTGTGGTGTGTGCATGTGTGTGTGGTGTGTGCATGTGTGTGTGGTGTGTGCATGTATGTGCCAGTGCTGTGAAAAAGTTTCACTGTTCCACTTGCATGACCACATCTGCGTATCTGTGTATCTGGAATTGTTACAAAACTTCTACGAAATCGATTGGATTTACCTCATTTTGCCGTTGTTCTTTGTTGCCCGCATTAATTTTGTGCTTTTCGATGTGAATTTCCCTCATCCGCACAGATTCACTAAAGTAGTTTTTTTGGTTGTAATTAAAAATGATGTTTCATAGCACTCATCCACAAAGAAGAGTATTCTTCATTTACTCCATCACCCTCTTTAAGCCTTCACATTTCTTTTTTTAATTACACACTCTAAGCAGGGCGTGGCACGGTGAATGCCAATATATATGCCTATCTAGCAATTAATTGAAATGAATAACGTCTCTGTTAATGCTCCACCTACCCACCCACGTGTCTTTCTGCCCTTGCGCTACCAAGTGCTTCGGTACTCCACTCAACGTCCAATGAGTTGAAACGGACTTATATACATATACATATCTGTTATACGCCCAACAGCCCCCTACGTTCACGGAATTGTGTAAGCGGATTAATCACAAATACTTTAATTGCCTGTCAAAAAGAAAATGGGTGTGGTGCACCCACTTCGGAGGATAACTCATATGAACTCGTACGATTGAAGAATGACAAAATATTATTCAGCACCGTAATACACCCGACGATTCTAAACTCCAGAGTTATCAGTATTTCCTCTGTTCATCTTCACAAAATTATAAGGAAATGAGCAGAAAACCTCGGGAGTCTAATGCAACAGAATCATATAAAACAGGATTCATATAGAAAATAACAGCTTCGTCATAACTACTTTCTATATGCGTCTTTCTTAGCGAGAATAGATCACAACAAAAACACCGACAATCTCCCAGTTACTCTTTGTTTTTTTCGGAACAACACGTCATATACATATATCACTCAGACCACCACAGAACACCCTTGGAGTACTAAACATATTTGGAGTACTATTTTTATATTACCTTGAAACCACCTGAGTTGTGAACAAACCTTAATAGATCATGTGTCCCGAAGTAGCCAAAGTTTGCGCTACTTAGGATGTCAGTGGCAAATACCTCGAACCTGATTCTAGCAAAAGCGGAGCAAAGCACAAAAATCGGTCCACCATCTCATCTTCCTCTCCACAACCTTGGCAAAGCGCATTGTCTGCTATGACTATCATTTGCATATGCTTATGCCACGCAAAATGAGTCGTCATTAATCTCAACAGAAGTCAGCAGTCTCTCCTACCAAGTGACAGAAGAAACCTTGCGGTTCTATTGGAAATAGCAGGTAGTTTAGCCCTTGTCTACATAATGCGTTTACGGCACCCTATTCGCGATTCTGTGCACAGGCAACTCAATCACTAATAGTGGCCCTAATGGGGAAGAACAGGTTCCGGGCCAGTAAAACAGGTCTCAGAGCCTTTATTCGTAACTATATCCACGACTTTATTCCCCCTAACGCCCATGTGCCCACGAACCCATGTTAGCATCAGACTATTATGCTTTCCAACATAATTTAATGTGGATTTATACGACAGCTCCAACTTGGAAGTGAAAAGGGGCCCAGCAAGGCCTTCAGCGCAGCCTGACTGTGACTGCACACACAAATACTTTTGCCACACCATCTGCTTTCCACGATATCGTCCTTCTCCCTTAGGATATCATAAATTTCCCACTGACAGACAAAAGCATGACGACCAAGGGCCTAATGCAGTTGGACTCCCTTGAGTTCCACCAAAACTATGGGCTAAAATACGACGGTACTGCCTACCGGGCCCAGTACGATCACACCATAAGTGAATCTCTGGAATCTTTATACAGTACCACCTTTCTGTTATAGGCTACGCGGGCATTGAAACGTTGTGCTTAGGAAGGATAGCAGTACCCATATCAGTGCCAACAATATCATCAATATTCCAACGCTCACCCACCCACTGCCCACTGGGCTATAACCTACAGATGGTCTTTAGGGCCTCTCCTTGAATAAAAACATCTAGGGCGGGAATATTCCAACGCATCAAGAGCATAGCCAGGAGTTCTTGGAAAGGCTCCAGTACAACAAATAGCCACAGCTCTCTGTAGTCTAGATAGGACAGACTTCACATCATTGCGAGACATTTTTTCCCCCAAACGATCGATGCGCACGATATTATGGGTCTGATCCTTACCTTATACATCTAAAGGACTTTTCTGGAAACTAGAACCCACGTCTTGCCAAAAGCTCTCTTGCGCTGCCAAAAAGCTGCCAGGTTTCGCTATTTTTAGTTCAACATGTGATTTCCAGAGAAGCTTACTATCTAGGACCACGACAATATATTTTACCTCCCTGGATAACTGAATAGTGACCCCCCCCCCCCTTGAGTCAAGATAACTATATTAGTTTTGACTGGTTTTACCGGAAGCCCATTTGCCTCACACACACCATGTGCTAATCTTATTCAGAGTATAAACCACTTTCCTGCAGACCTGCATAAGAGAGATTCCTGCTATTACGCCGAACGGCATCATCTGCATATGCCTGAGCGTAAATATCAGAATCATTTAGGGAGACGAGTAAAGAGCCAACGACCATGCTCCAGGGGAATGTAGAGAGCTTGCCACCCTGAATGCAACCCTTCGTCATACCCGACGGTACCCACAGATCCTGTTCCCCTCGCAGCACAATAATTTACTGACTATGACATTGAACGAATCCATTTAACCAGCATAGTATCTACACCATGACGAGGGCAGAGCTCCACATACCTGCTGTCAAAAGCAGCATTGTCAATAGCACCATCTATGCTCAGAAAGATACCCACAGCGTACTCGGTCTTTCGATAGCATGCTCAATCCTGCTAACAAGACTATGCAGCACCGACTCGCAAGATTTTCAGCTCTGATAAACATGTTGGAATGAAGACAGGGGTGCTCCTTAAACGACAATTTCCGCACACGAAGCTCAACTAATCGTTCCAGAACTTTTAGCAGGAAAAGACATCATACTAATAGGTCTGCAGTTCCTATGATTAGTATCCAACTTTTGGGATAATCCTTTCTCACTTAATCCTTTCATACTTACTCTTAGTTCTTGACATTGTGAGACAATGCTTCTGAACACAGCCTAAAAACTACAGAGAAGGTGATCTCGTCAGAATTAATTATCACTATTTCACTGTTTCCAATGTAAATTGTGAGATAGCGATCACATAAAAATAGTGTGATTCACAACATCTTTTTTTGTCTCTAAAGGAAGGTGGAAATCTTCCAAAAACACTGGCGAGAGACATTGCGACATCAGTAGTCTGGAATTAGTAAAACTACCTCCCAACCCCTCCAACGTCGTCACTTGTATTCGTTGTCGCTTGGAGCACTTGTATTGATCGTCCATCCTCGACAATTAATTCAGAATCTGGTTGAATAACATTTGAATAGGTCACCTTCCTCTTTGCCCTGAAGTTACTCAGAATCTGACTGAAATTTTGTAATATTTATATTCGTATAGAAATACGTCACAACTCCCTATTTGCATCTGAATTCAAGTCCGGGGACAAGTTCACGATATGATTCATCCCATGGATAGATACTATTTTGAAATGGACGAACTCGTTGAACAGCTGAATGTGTTTTTTTCTAACAATTTCTTCCATTTTGGTTGACTTAAATCCTCTTCTCTTCATGTCACTCGAAACTCAGCTTTCCAAAATACTCCTCCTAACGACATTATTTCAATCACCGTTCAAAATCTCTGATCAGAGACTATATTCAATTGACCACAAAAAATTAGGATCTCATGGAGTAAAAAGATGAGGCGAAAATTTCATGAGTTTGATGATGCTAAAGGTAAAAATTCTTTATATCCAGAAGAAGTCATGAAACAGACTGGCGATCCAATTGTGTGGATGATGTCGCTATTGCTGTTGGGTTGGCGATGGGTTGTCATGGCAGCCGGTCTACAGACCAACTCACTCAGGCCACTATGGGTCCATTGTGATACTACCACGTAACACACCTCTGATTTACTCGTGAAACCATTTCGAAGCCCTAATAAAGCGCAGGATTTGATTGACCTTCGCGCCAGACACTTCTGTAAAAGAGAGTTAAAAGGGTATTTGCCTAAAGAGCCCGCTCTGCTTTTAGCCAGAGCAAGGCACCTACAGAAGAGACGTTCCACAGTCTCCTCCTTCTCCTCATCCCCACAGCTTCTGCAGTATTCATGAGAGAATATTCCCAGCTTGAGAGCATGCCTGCCGAATAACCAATGACCTGTTAAACAAGCCACGACCTTTAAAATATCATCTCTCGACAGGACAAACAGGTCTCTAGCAAGTATCTCGATCTCTCTGTGGGAGACGAAACTACTCGCTGGACATTCTGTCCCCATAGAATGCGACCTATGGCCTGAAAGCCAATCCTAACAAAACGAAAAACGTCCTATTTACCCACCCTTTAGTCTGGCCAAATTGGATGGCACCCCGCCTAGGTCTGATACTCGACTCCAACCTCATTTAGAACATTATGGAGAGAGCTCCGACGTCCTATATAAACGAGCTGTTGAGGCAAAGTGAGAGGTAACACCATTCATAAATTTCTGGGTGTATGAGGCGGTGGTGGAGCCAATTCTTCTCTGTGGGACGGTGGCAAGCGGTTACCCGCCTGGTAATTCAAGAGCCATTCAACAAATTGAGGAGAATCGCCTCTATATGTGTTTCATACCACGTCACTATAGTATCACAATGGACCAATACTTAGCTTAAGTGAGCTTCCCTTAGCTGCCACCCGAGCCCAACCTAAGTCCATACATACCGAAACTCCAGTTACCTGTTTCCCAGAAGGTCAGATCAGCTTGGTACTGATGCCTTTACAAGCAGTTTACAGAGGTTTACGAGAGAGCAAGCTGCGAAAGGAGGGGTGAAACAACAGAACTGCCAGCAGAACTGCAAAATTTTACTACAGATTAATGATGCCACTGCCACTACGCAGTACGCGAAACAGATGAGGCCCAGAAGCAATGATAGGTGTGGTAACAGGCTCCAAGGAAACCCTAGACATCTCCTTTGTTTCTGTGCATTAATCACTAGAGCACGCTTTAAATACTTGGGGCTCTCTGGTGTGGGAAGTAGAAGTTTCAGCCCTGGGAATGGCTGCGCTTATAAGGCTAGCGACTCCCTAATCAGTGATACACTTCCTCGAGTCCTAAGTCCTAAATGGACACTCATCTGGTATCGGAGCTAGGAAGGTCAATATTGCTTTGTATCGGAATCAGGTGGGGCTATCCCCACAAATTATGCACTGGCTGTACTTTGTGGTCACACCTACATATATTAGTATATGGAATACTGGTATGGTGGCCAGCCACTCAGAAACAAAGCTATTTGAAGCTTCTGAGCAAAGTCCAAAGAACGGCTTTTCTGTGCATTTCTGGTGCTTTGAGGATCACTCCAACTAAAGCATTAGAAGTAATACTCAACCTACCTACATTAGAGCTGGTAGGGAAACAGGTGCCCGCGCATCATCACTAAGGCTGAAATGTACGGCGTTATGGCATGATCGGCAGATTGGTTATTTTTACTACAGTGCATACCTGGAGTAGTTTTATCCAACACATTGGCCACTCTATATCTAATCTAAACTTTGATAGACTTCCAGACACATATCCCGTCTAGAAGAGAGTGGCAAACACTCATGCCATGGAGAAGGGGCGAACTGAATCTCTACACCGACGGATCCAAACTTGACGATAGAGTCGGCTTTGGAGTTTTCTCAAAAGAACTGGGACTGGAGCTTTCGTTCCGTCTCCCCGACCACTGCAGTGTTTATCAAGCAGAGGTCCTAGCCATAAAGGCGGTAGCCGTCTACTTACGTAGACACGCCGTAACAAAGACCATTATAAATATCTACTCCGATAGCCAGGCGGCCATCAAGTCATGAACTCGTTGGCACTGAAATCAAAGGTTGCTCAGGACTGCCGGGCAGCCCTAAATGATATCAGTACCGTTTCCAGGGTACGCCTAATATGAGTTCCGTGACATAGGGATATTAAGGGGAACTGTAGGGCTGATGAGTTAGCCAGACGGGGCACCAACCTTCCTTTATGCACGGACAGATGTGAGGTGCGAATACCAACTGCCACTTGTACTTGTAAACTGATGCTGAAGGATATAATCGTGCGTGAGGCCAATGGGTATTGGGCAGATGAGGGCACTTGCTTAACGACTAGGCTAATGTGGCCGGAGCTTAATAAGAGGAAATCTAGAGACTTGTTTGCCCTGTCGAGAGAAGATATCTCTAAGGTCGTGGCTTGTATAACTGGTCATTGGTTATTCGGCAGGCATGCTCTCAAGCTGGGAGTATTCTCTCATGAATACTGCAGAAGCTGTGGGGATGAGGAGGAGGAGGAGGAGAAGGAGGAGACTGTGCAACATCTCTTCTGTAGGTGCCCTGCTCTGGCTAAAAGCAGAGCAGGCTCTTTAGGCAAATACCCTTTTAACTCTCTTACAGAAGTGTCTGGCGCGAAGGTCAATCAAATCCTGCGCTTTATTAGGACTTCGAAATGGTTTGACGAGGTACATTTCGCGGTGGTATCGCAATGGACCCATGGTGGTCTGTAGACTGGCTACCACGATAACCTAACCTAACCTAAGCTCGCTGACGTACTTTCTACTCAAAAACTGCCTTAATATAAAAGACCCGCAACTCCCTTATATGTGACCTTCTCCGAGAAAAGGGACCTAGTGTGTCAAAAAACGGCATCTCCCAACTGAAGGTGTGTTCACAGTGATAATGCGTTATGAAACTTTAAATGCGTTTTTCTCAAAACTTCATTTTCACACACTAGGTCCCTTTTCTCCGAGAATATCACATATAGACTCGAAACCAGCCACATACATATTTCATACGGGTTAATGAGAGGGGGCCGTTGAGCTTATCAACGATAGTCCAAAGAGTGTTCCAAATTCTTTACACTAGTCATAAAATACTTTGCAGATCTCGCTGTGGGTACGGGCGTACACTCATTTCTATTCTCCTCACTAGTACGCACACGCATAATTTGCACAAATCAAATGATACTAGATAAATATGGAAACTAGATGTCGCTTTCAAATTATGTTATGTTTATCTAACCAAGTGTTAGATGGCGCTGTGAAGCAGACCCCAACACAAGATACCGTTTGTGACCAAGAGAAAGACAGACATAACTGTGAAGATTGAATCGGATATTTTATATTGTAGAAGACAAACACAAAAAGCGTATAACTTTTCTTCTTATTTTAAGAATTAAATAAGAATAAACACCCTTGCAATACCTTAACGAGGTCTTAAAATGTATCGCAAGCCATTCCCAGCTATCTTTTGCTAGAGATGGCACTTCACAGCTAATGTGGCCACAGTTCACCAGTCACTAGCGCCATCTCCCTGAGCTTGTGGTAAGCTTCTCATGTTGCTTCTTCACGACTTCTCATATAATAGGTGCTTGAAAGGCTTAAGCGTGGATAGCATATTAATTTGTGAGCAACTCATTTTTGAAGTGGTACAATGAAGCACTTCAAATGAGATGACCGCTGAAAAGGGAATTGCAATGAAAGAGCGCAAATGCCTGCAATTTGTATATATATTTAAATTTTATCTTTATTAACTTATTTTTTAGAACTTTTTTCTATTACATTTGTTGCTTGAGTTGTTTGCTTAAAACTAATTTAAAGTTTGTTTGTTGTTTTTTCTTTGTTTTTATTAATCGCATTTTTTCTCTTTTTATTATTTTCGTTTAGAATTTTCCAATTATCGTCAGCGTGGTACTTTTATGGTCAAACCGGTTCTGTTTATGACTTTGGTAAAAATTAGCTAAATTTAGAGGCTGCGAAAATCATGAGGGACAGAACACAGAACAAAGGCAAATTAATTATATAATAAATATAGAAATGCTGGAAGATGTGTTTCGTTTCTTTTTTTTTTGTTTTGTTTTCTTTTTTGTTTTTAATGAATATGACTATTTTTTATTTTGATTGCTCTTAATAAATTTGTTTTTTTTTCTTTTAACGTTCGATATACACACACATATATATATAGGTTCAATAATTCTCAGATCTTCCGCCTTTATTAACTAATTATTACGCTTATAAGTAATAATATATAAGAGAATAATAATATTAATTAAGTTTACAATATTACAAAATTTGAGAGGCAATTTTAAATAATAAAATAACTTTTTCTTTTTGTTTTTATGTTTGTTTTTCGCTTCTTTTGACATCCGTAACGTAATTTCAACATAAATCACAATTTCAGTGGATTTTCTGTAGCGAGTTACTTAATAATTTTGTTTATATTTTAAATTGCTGCGGTTTTTTTGTTGTTGTTTCTTGTTTGTATTGCAGTAAACATAAACATTAAGCGATGAATTTATGTAAATTGTTAGAAAAGTGGCAACGAATAAAATTTGATTTAAAAAGAAAAACGCACAAATTTAAAATGTAAATAATTGAGCAAATTTGCGTAAGTTTAGAATTAAGCATAAAAATTAAAAAGCGTTTCAATAATTATTACACATTTCGGGTTTCACTTTAAATTAAATATGCTTCGTTTTCAAATAATCACACAAAACCAAACAAATTATTTAATTTATACATTTTAAAAAATACATCCGAATATCAATCAGAGACGGTCCCCGCATTTTTGATTTTGTTCTCTGTTTAGAGAAGTTTAACATATCTTTTGCCTAGAAATACGCAACAACAAATTTGTTAAAAAGACGACCAGCACTTTTCGCTTAACTTGAGAATCTCGAAATTTGCATTTGCTTTGTCTGATTGCAATCCAACTGCGCTGGTTTGTTTGGCTTATTGCACCACAATGTACGAATGAATTACAGGGTGTTGTATCGCAGAGAGTGCTCGCTCAATGTTTTACTTTTTTTATGCGATTTGTTTTTTGTTTGTTTGTTTGTTTGTTTTTCATTACTTTCTTTATCAATACAAGATTATTTACATTATTTGTTAAATTTTTGTATTTTAAGAGTTTTGCAATTTTTTTTATATTTTTTCCATTTTTTTTTTTTTATTTAAAATTGTAAATTGGTTGCAGTTTCATGTAGCATGGTAACATTCTCGTAGTTTGTCTATTTTATATATTCTTTCAATTTTTCTTTTTAGGTAATTCATATAAACGTTTCGTTTCGCTTTATCGAAATTATTAATTTGTGGTTTGTTAAAAATTTTTTACAAATTTTCTTCTTTCATTTTCGTATTTGTTCAAGTTTTAGTGTGTTTTTTTTTTTTAGTTTGTTTATATTATATAATACAACTTTGAATTAAAAATTAATTTAAACATTTTTAGAGGTTTAATCGAATTTTAAGCTACTTACAAAGTAAAAACGGTGTATTAAAAAGATGCAATCTCTTAATTCATAAATAATTTGTATAATTTTTAACTTACAAAAAAAAGTAAAACTTTCTCCTATTGTTATAAGCTGAAGTAGAAGAAGAAGCAATACGCAGCGGTGCTGCCGAAGCCGTTGCCAACACCAGCGGAAAGTAAACCTCAATTGATGTTCTGAATGTCTGTGTCCATGCTGTTGTTGTTGTTGTTGTTGTTGTTCATCTGTGGTTGTGCATGATTTGATTTAACCATGCAAGAACGTGCTACAGACTCAAAGAGCCTACAAATTGGCATACAGAGACAGGGGAAGACTATCATAGATATAATTATTAAAACTACATTAGTAATCGACAGGACTTACTTTGAAATCTCCGGCGCACAATGTACGAAATCGTGTTGCCAGAATTTATAGATGGGATTCTTAATCATCTCAATGAAGGTGATCAGCAGACCCCATGGATGCGGACGATTTACGATGAGTCGTTCGAGCAGTACTCGCGTTATCTGCTCCTGTATGGCCTCTGAATTGGCCTCAGCGAACAGGTACAACACGGCACAGCTGAAGTAGTGAGTGTGACTGTTCGGGTACCGCAATTGATTGGCAATAGCATTCAAAAAGAGATACCGCCCTTCTGTGTCCAAATCCACAGCTAAATTTTGGAAAATATCCATATGAGCACTGTGCGCGATGTTGGAAGTATTGGGCACAAAGTTTTTACTTCTGCAAATGGAAAGAGACATTTTTATTCAATGGTATTCACTTGTGGGTTGAGTCGTTTGTGGATAATTTATGCGGAAAATTGTATATAATATACATACAAATAATATACATGTATACAATATACATACGAATAATATATATACATAATATAAAGATCAAAATAATATATTGTTGAGTGATAAAAACACTCATCTGTAAAGCCCCATTTTACAATATGAGGTAGTATAAAGAACCACTTCAAATGGGAAGATGCGCAAATCCTCAGTTCCAGTAAGTATGTATGGAGTGGTACAATGAACCACTTCAAATGAGGTATTGGGTAAAATACTCATTTGGGTTGGTTTGTATCGAGCAACTCATAAATCGCAAATTTGTTAGGGAGGAATTATATTCGATTATATAAAGGGCGTTAGACACTGCGACCTTAAAGATCTATTGTGATGGCCCTGTTTCCTTAACTACACTAATGATAGCCTCATCTATAGCTCTTCTGTCACATTTATTACAGACAGGTTCCTTATGGATTTTTGAGGGGTCAAGTCAAGGAATTTTGCTCATATCTAACATGTATGCTCCAAAACACCTTTAGTCTTTGGTGTACCAGAGTTTCGCAGTCTGTGATCAGGTGTAGTGAGATTTCATCACTCTCTGCACAGTATATACAAATGGGGCTAGATCCAATTTATTCAAATGATAGTTGAGTATATAGTGACCACTCAAAACGCCAGTGATGATGCCACTTAATTTACTCCGAGGCGGGCTTATCAGCTCTTTTGCCCTTTTAGGATTAAAGTCTTTGACTTCTCTTAATGCCGAAAGATTCTTCCAGGATTGACTTCTTTTTCGTTGGTTTATTTCTTCAGCAGCCTTTCAATACTATTGGATGATAGTGCATAAAAGGATTCCAGGCGCATAAAATGAGTAGACTTTCTTTCCTTTCGTTGATGAATGAGGCGGTACAAGGAAACAGTTCAAACGAGGCAATTTTTCCAGTTACTTTACAAAGCCTTCGATAGATAAACTGTTCATGCTACTAGGGTTTCACACATCAGCCGATGGGGCTGACCAACCCAGTTGCAGTTGAGTGTAGTCAAATCACTGAGGCAATTACCTCTTATGAGATTGTGTGCGAGAATTCGAACTCCGTTACGTACGACACAAAACTTGATGCAATCACTCTCATCTTCTCACAGCTCAACGAATTGAGGCTTATTCGCAAGTGACGTGGTTAACATTTTTTAGATTCGTAGTGTCCTGCGACCCTTTGGCAGTACTCGCATCTTATTTTTAGTGAAAACAAACGTTTGATTATAATTTCCAATATAATTACTTACCTAATATGTGCAATGGCTTGTGTGCCCACATACATCACCAACGCATTCATTAACGAAATGTTGTAACGCGATCCAGTGTCTTTGGAAACTGACAACTTACTACGCAACTCCGAGAGGAACGTGACTGGTGAGCGGGCTTTCAAATATGAATCGAGATCCTTTTTGAAATTCGCTGGCTGTAAGTTCAGCAAATAACTGCTGCAAATCTTTGGTGCAGTTGCTGTCTCGGCCAACATGTCCACTTTCAGATTCGGTGTGAAGGGGTCCGGCAGCCGCATGTTGCGTGGGAAAGCAGCCAAAATAATGTTGCGCATTTGGATACAGTTCGGTGGAATGATATCGCAAAAGGTAAAATGATAGTCGCATAAAAATTCGGGGAAGTCGTGCAATAGCACCAGCAGAACGCGCAGCGTTCCCTTGTACAGCAACTGTACGGGCTTCGCTAGCTCAGCGTTCCGCAAGAATGGAGTCAGATACTTGAACAAGTCCATAAGTAACTGGGCATACATTGTCCAGCCCTTCTGCTGGGGGATCTGGGCGAGGACACGTCCGATGAAGATACGATGCGAAATCAGCTCCAACCAGGCATAGCAAAAACCGGGTGCTACTACTGGATTCACGAGATGATATGTGTGCGAGAAGGCTGTCACAATGCTATGCATTAGGCTCTCCAGAACCGCATCCGGAGAGCTGAGCTCAAGGAATAGCATCACGAAGAAGCGATGATAGCCGAGCTGCTGGAATGAGGTGCCGTGCAATTCTTGATCCTGCAGCAGAATGCCGAGCACGATACCGAGCACCTTGTTAAGTAAGTTGATTTTGGTTGTGGGGTTACCAGCTTCGCCGGAATGGCGAACAAGCAGCGATATTAAATGCACAAACGCATCCAACCAATGGAAGATCTTAGTCTTTGCTTGCACAGGATTGTGCGTGGAATCAGCAAGAATGCGGTATACAAGATCAATGCAGAATTGTGTGGCCTGTCTGAAGAAGCGTGTAATGAGGTCGTCGGTTTTCAGTATGCCGTACAGGTTCATTTTTTGTACAAATGACCCGAAGTTTTTCGTCTCACGTGACAGGTTGTTGCTTTGCGAATAAATGGACACCCAGTCTTTAAGCAAGAATTCTGTTTTTTCTTGCAGACCCGGAGGGTCATCACAATCATTAGACTGAAAAGAAGAAATAAAAAAACGATTTTATGCAATGAACTGGATCTGTAAATATATATATATATATATATATATATATATATATATATATATATATATATATATATATATATATATATATATATATATATATATATATACATATATATATATATATATATATACATATATAGATATATATACATATATATATATATATATATATATTTATATATATATATATATATATATATATATATATATATATACATATATATATATACATATATATATATATATATATATATATATATATATATATATATATATATATATATATATTATATATATTTACATACATATATAATATCCCTTTTCTGAAGAAAAAACTTCCCGTCCATCCGTCGAGATATTTCTTTCAGACTAGGGCTGAATAAGTTGAACTTACTCTCACGTGATTGAGTCCCGACGTAATGTATTGCGATGGTCCGCTACTTCCACGATCTATTAGCGATCCGTCCATATTGTTTGTTGTTGCTGTCCCAAAAAGCACATCAATAAATGCACTCACTGCCTCTGGGTATCGGTGACGATGTTGCGGGAATTGCGACAGAACTTCCATCGTACTCACGAATTCTATATCCGACACAGATTGATTCGAGCGGTCTTCCAAAAGCAGGCGCTCCATCAACGACATAGCGTATGTCACTGCCAAGTAATTGTTGCCATGGTCCATAGCTTCGCGAAGGAATGCTTCGAACTGTTGGACATTAACAAAGCGTGCAGAGATAAGCACTTTGGCCGCATCGACATTGTATCGCACTTCCTCGCGCATATCGAAGAGGCACTTGGTTGTAGCACGTTCTGTGGCATTGGCACCAAAGGTATTCTGCAGCAATGTCAGAATGCGCAAGTGTATGTCACGGTACAGCTTCATTTGATCCATGTGGTCGGACAGATTGACTAGACCCTCGACCAGGCCCTCTACTACGCGCGTTAACAGATTGAGAGCAGAGTCGTTGTCTCGTATACGCCTAGTCACCATTAGAGCACTTAGAAGCGCGTGCATTTTATTCGCCTGCAGTTGCAAATTGGGAACATTAACGGTGCTGTTGAGAAACGCCTCCATTTTGCCGGCTAGTTCGGCATATATAAGTCCAAGATCATCGTTGGCGAACGACGTTGGCGGTAATTCCTGAGGTTTTGGCAGAAACAGAGCTATATCACGATCGGACATCAGCTGGAAGCCCGGTATGCTGCGTGCGAACTCAGCGTACACTGCAAACTGACTGGCTGGAATAGCCGGTTTAAGTCTCACCGATTCCGGCATACGTTCCGACTGGTAGGCCAGAGTTTGAGGATCGAGGAATCGTCTAAGAAAATATAAATGAGAATTATTATAGTGTCTTTGATGGTAATAAATAGATTAAGCTTAGCTCACCCCCTGCCATCGTCCCGGGCTATTTTTCTGGTTTCAAAGTCGGCTGCTAAACGTCGATCAACTTCGGGCGTTGATTTTTCAGCGGCTGTTTTTTGTATGAAAGCACACGCAAGCTCCACATTGTCATTGGTTAACTGCACGGCGGCGGCTTCGATTTCCTGATAATTGGGAGTGTTTTGCAACGCTGCCAGAAAGGCCTTGCGTAAGTTATTTCCCAGAGTCTGTGCAAGTTGATCTCTGCACGTAATCATGGCCATACCAGCGGATAGGTTGCGCACCATTTGGTGAGCGGCAGTACGCATGCGACCTTCATCCCCATCCAGTGCAAAGTCTTTGCGTACGATTTGTTCTGTAGTGGAGGCAGCTATGCGCACACTGCGATCTACCACGGGTTGCAGCCACTCGGTGATGGTGCGTTCGATAGCATTGAGCACGAGTTGCTTGATGCCGTGATTGTTATGCAGAAAGGCAATGTTCGGCCCGATCACAACATACTGTCCAATCAGTTGGAAGTTGGTCACATTGATATCGACGTACGAGAAGCGGGGTTCAGGTGCTTGCATGATGACTTGCCCGGCAGATTCGTTGCTAATGCTGGGCGAGGGAACGGCCCCACCAGACACATTGTTGCCACTGTTCATGAGCATGGCTTGGGGATCGTGTTCGTTGGGCATTTGTGTCTGTGGCTGTGCTTGTTGCTGTTGTTGTTGTTGCTGCTGTTGCTGCTGCTGCTGTTGTTGCTGTTGTTGCTGCTGTTGCTGCTGCTGTTGTTGCTGCTGCTGTTGCTGCTGTTGTTGTTGTTGCTGCTGCTGTTGCTGCTGTTGCTGCTGCTGCTGTTGTTGCTGCTGCTGCTGTTGTTGTTGTTGCTGCTGTTGTTGTGGTGGTTGTGGCGGTGGATTCTGTTGTGGTGCTGCCTCAATTGCCTTCTGCTTTGGCTGCGACATTTGATGTTCAACCACCATCGATCGCGTTGGATCTTTCAGATAAACTACTGGCTTCAGCTTGTGCAGGTCTAGGCTCAATGTCTTGCACAGCACTTCAATTTCGAATTTCAAATTCAACTTCAAATCCGGTTCCTGATGCAGCTCGCCGAGTACATACATTATACCCATCGTCCACGGATTGGGCGACTTGAAGACTCTTGACTTATGCGTGGATTCCAATATTTTCGCCACAAATGGCACTACAAACAGAAGTTCCTGTTGTCCTTTGTGATAGGCTTCCGCAATCAAGGCCTTCAAATCCAATTCTATTTGAAGTATGGGTTTGTTGCGACCCAATGTCATCATCCCAAGCCAATGGCCGAGATTCTTCAGCAGGCTACGATCAGAGAAATTTACAACGCCCTTGTCGGAACGCAACAGCACTTTTATATTACGCAGTGTCTCTTTTGTTACGAATATGTTAATATCGGCGTTCTTTAACGCATCCAAAAAATTGAAGTACAAAGAGTGGAAGTTGAATTCCATAGAAGCGCGCTTTAACACTAAATACTGAGCCAACCAAGGCCAATAATCCTTTGTCATAATCTCCTTGATTTCCTCACATTTTTGCGGTATATTCAGCTGGCTTAAGTTATTGAAAATGAAGGCGGTCTTGTCTTGAACGGGCTCAGGTGGAACGGTGACTTTTTCTTCCTGATTGGCGACAAGCAAAGTGTCGATGTTCGTGGCTGAGGCAATGGACTTCATGCGGGATGCATGTATGGATTGTGCGACAACCATTGGCTTTTGTTGAGTGGGCGTAGTAACAATATTTCCTGGAATAGAAACAAAATCGTCAACTAAAGATACGAAGGAGTTCTATCAAAGCACTCACCTGTTACTGAATTACTACGATATATTGTGTCCGATGGCGGCTGCTGTCCTGTGCTGTTCATCAACATTTGTATTTTGGCTGGTGGCGGCTCTTGTCCCAAATAGCCACATTCCACGTACTGAATTAAGTGTGGCGGAAAGTCTTGGAAATGAGGTATCGATCGTATGTATTCGCAGTATTTATTATATGTATGCAGACGAGTTTTAAAGCGATCTAGTGCGGTTACGCCAAAGTAGTACATTTTCGATCCTTCCGGTTTTCGCAGAGCATCGAGAACGCACCTTAAGGCAAGGCCGAGTGCCACGAATGTTGGCACCAAATTACGTTCAATAATACCACCGAAAAGTTGCGCCGTGATTTGCAATTCTTTTTCGGGATAGTGTGGAAAAAAGCGGTATTCCTCGAAGAGATTGCGTAACATACATTGATAGACTTCTTGTTCGCGTCGATTGTTTGACTCCTTAAAACGCTGCAGTATGTCGAGAACTTCGTCGATAGAAAGAGTTGGATGAGGCGGATGGTTATAGATACGTTGGAAGTACGAATTGGCCTCGTCCTCGATTTCTTTGGAGACGGGCGCCTGAAGTTCAACTAACACGGGATTGTTAGGATTGGGTGGTGTAGGCGTGGGTTGCTGCGCATTCGGTGGCATGCGTCCCAAGTTGCCGACATTCGGCGGCGGAGCTTGTAATTGCATAGCGTTGAGTGGATAGGGGCTGGCTGATGGATTCATAAGGCGCGACGGCGAGGCAGGTGTGGAAACCAAATTGCCTGAAAAGTAAATAGTAATTTATGAATACAAAATTTCGAATATTTTATTCCAACTCACTTAAAACATTTCCGAAATTAAAGGCACCATTCGGTCCGCCTAAGTTCAAGCCGGCAATATTGGTCGTCAAATTAGACAGTGTGTCCATTGTGGGACACAACATTTGCTGTGCATTCAAGTTTGCAGAGAAAGGTGGCTGTGGCACTCCAGGCACGCCACCGCCCATATCTATGCCGCGATGACCACGCAGTACACTTTGAGGCACTAATCCCTGAGGACCCTGTTGGGCTGCACGTGCTTTATTCGCAATCATCGAACAATTTGCTGACATTTGCAAAATCAAATCTACAATATCTAAGGGCACGTTGCCTATGCATCCTTGGAGACAGGACAACATAGTAGTTACCGTTTCTGGCGGTAGCTGAGCCTGCTTCGGAGGCATCTGATCTTCAGTTATTTTAGAGTTTGCAATTTGTGGGCAACGCCGCTGCAAACATTTTAACATCGCTTGAATGAAGGGTTCACCATGCTCACGTATTTTGTCGCTAAGCCATTTTTCCAGTTTCAAATATTCACGCCTCGATGCAAGGCACGCCAGGTCAATGACGAAAAGAAAGGAACGCGCATTTAGCAGTGTAGACAGTGCCTTAAGATCCTGAGCTACGTCCAAAATACGTGATAGTTTGACTTGATCATATTCTGTACCACGGAGATACCAATCGGACATGGCGTGCATAATGATAGGACGCAAAGTGAGCGCGAAATTTGCCGAACTCCACGCATTTGCCAAGATAACTCCAGAATTGGGGTGATTTGTGAGGAAAGTGGGAATTAGCTGGTTATAGAGCTCTTGTCGTAAAGCAGTCAGTGGTGGATTGATGTGTAACAGCGCTAATAGCAGCACATCCGGGCAATGTTGTGCCGGAAACTTGAACATATCGTGCACTTGTGAATAGTATCCCTGATCGGCAATATATAGCAAAACTTCCGTAAGATGTAGGGACTTCCAGGCGCAAATTTCTTTGTTTTCGGTGTCCGGTGGTGTTTTCAGCATCTCCACGGGGACAGATGTGAAAATGTAATCGGCGAATGCGAACAAATCTGAGTTCTTCAGCATAACCGAGATCATTGAGAGTTGACCCTCGATGTTTTGCCAATGTCGATAAATGCATTCCGGATGTGGAAAAGCCGTCGATTGTGTACCCAATCGGAATATGGTCAGCAGTAGATCCAGTCCTATACGGTCCTTCAATATGAATTCGGAATGATCCAGCTCTAAAAAAATAGATTGAAGAATTAGGGAGGTCGACATGAAAGACAACACTCTTACAAGAGCGTTAAATATTTCCATATTTATGTGTTCTTATCGAGTAGCTTTATTTGCTAGAAACCTATATAAGGCTGTACAGACTTAAGGGGCGGGGCTGACAAGGCAAATAGACGCCATGATATCAATTCTTACCTACGCATACTTCCTTCCAGTTGATCTGTGGTACGACCTCCTTTAGGGCCTGCACAAACACATCGGGTTTCCATGTTTGTGTTGGATCTGTAGTTGAACCGGCACTTACACCCACTGGCAGTTTATCTTTACTTTTTTCAAGGGCACTGGTCAACTTATCTCCATTTCCTGTCACGCCGCTGTTATCATTGTTATTAACAGTATTTTGCTGATGTTGTTGGGGTTGGGATCCTGATTGACCAGGCCAAAAATTTCCCGGAGTTGGCAGGTTCACATTGCAATCGAGTAGAGAGGTGTGCCGACGGCACATAAGTCCAACAATTTTGGCTACATCCTGTGCTTGAATTTCACGCGTCCCGCAACGCAAATGATTTTTACACTCCTCGAGGCTCGAAGTAAATTCATATCCGATTTCAAGGATTAAATTAATCCAAGATGTGTCCATAATATTGTTGTTCACCTATGGAAAACAATAAAGTTAATACAATTTTCGCAGCCCGGTAGCAATGCACCATGCACTAATCTCTCCTACCTGTGTTGTGAATATTGTTTCGCATAAATTGTCATAGATATCTTCGACTCCAATTTCGGTTATAAATCCATCTCCCAAATTGGCAGTTACGGCTATTTCCGTATCATCTGCGTCGTCGTATGACGTGACGCGGTATAAGAATGGTGCCAATATTAAGGGAACCCGTTCTACTGGAAATTCCTCGCGTAATTTATGTATGAACTGCTCCTGCAACTTCTCTGGCACGTAATCATCCAAGGATGCCAGGAGCAGCTGCAGTAAATCAGGTGAAACGTCGTGTAGGCTGCTAACGATGGACGCAGCAGCTACGTTTTTGCCCAGATATGACTCGATTAATTCAGCAAGCGTACGTTTCAAATTTTCACCCGCGAATCTACGCAATTCACCTTGTGCGGAGTGGGTTAAAGCCAACGATAGGATGCACTCGCAAAGCTTATTGATGCCGGTAAACTTCACAATATGTGGGATTAGTTGCGGAGAAGGGTATAACGACTAAAGCGCGGAGACAACAAGTGAAAAGCAATTCAAATAAATTATGATCAAAAATAAATACGTTTTGTTGTGGTAAATATTGGTCAACTGCGTAACAAATGTTCGATATGACGGGTGCTCTATTTAGCTGCTTCTCGAGTTGGCTACCTAGCAGCCTTGCTTGCAAATGCACGGTCGGATTCGGTATGGGATCGCTGAAGTTGATTGCTGAGAATAGACAACGCAGACAGTGTCGATCCGCCTCCAAGCCAAATTCTTCAACGAACTGAAAGTAAAAAGAGTTACGTGTAAGAACAAGTTTTTCTCTTTTTGCAAATATAATTTAATAAAAAAAAATGTTTTAAGTTTTTACATGTGTGGGTGGAAATCGCCAACATCGGCCCCAACCACTGCTTTACAAAAGCATGTATAAAAACGTACGTAGGAGCAATGAGTATGGAGGTAAAGCTAATAAAAGTATATGGAAAGCGCAGAAACGGTACCATACCACAACGCGACACCAAGGAGCGAAAGCCAGCAATTGTAGGTACAGTGTATGTTAACTGCTATATTGCATGAAATGTCTAGTACTTAAATGACAAAAATGGGCAAATTAATTTAAAAAATTTGAATATCAAGTACGGAGTGGATCGAAATATTGCTGTGTGACACAATTTTACAAAAATACATACATACGTATAAGCCAGCATGGGAGAATTGGGTCTACCTCAAAAGCAAGAAATTAGCCAATACGGAATACAATGGGTATTTAAACACGTACATCCCTGCTTAAATTGCGTATTACCAAGGCAACCTAACAGCGTGTTTATTTTAACTTCCACGGTTAATATCTATATTATAATATATAAGGTATGTACATGCATATGTTCGTAATTCCTTGCCATTTACTTCTTACATCCATAAAAACCACATTGGCCACAAAATTAACAGTTGCAATTTTAATAGTTTTATACACAACTGTTTGGAGAATTCTTTTCGTATTACACAAAATTTTCTAAACTCACATGAACAATCACTTGAAATTGTTATAAACCAAAACAACTAACTGTATTTTTCTTCTTTTTTCAGTTGCATTGCACTTTTTAAGCCATTGAATTTCTCCCAACGACATGAAAAGAACAAAAGAAAACGAAACGATATGGAATACGATATACTAAACTTAACGAAAACAAAAGAGACAACTGTTGACAATTGAAATACAGTGCTACCAGACTACTTAAATAAGGTACTGAATAATTATTCTTGCAAATGGATAACTTTTAAGAACATTTGGCAAGGAATAATTATAACAAAGTAATTCTAACGTAAATTAAGCTTTATTTATACTGAGACTTGTAATTCGAATACAAAGGCTACTGTCAAATAACACATCAGCAACAGGGATCAAAACATAGACTACTTGATTATTTTTTAAAGATGATACAAATGATAGGATTATATTGCGACCAGGCTATATTTCTTCTAGTTTGGCAAGGCACGAAAGTTCACGCAGTCATGCATATTCAAAAAGTATGCGCTTAATATGTTTGCTCGTAACAGCTGATTGATGAAGGAGAAAGTTTGTAAGTCAAAAGTTGTGAGTGTTTAGGACTTTCCTCTTTGGAAAGCATGGAATCAGGCTTTTATGTATCTGCCTTGATACGACAATTGTATGGGCCTTAAAACCCATTAAAATGATTTGTTACATACTTCTGTAAGAATTATGTTCAGTTAGTGCAACAAATATGTTCACCACGGCAATTTACTTACTCTGAATTTATATAAAAATACAAACTCACAAAATTAATTCGTAAACACATTAAAAAACAATGAAGTCCAAAAGTATGATAAAACATAAATCGCTAGTTGTAATATATGTAACTATTTACACTGGTTAAATATTTTTTAATACATACTTATTTTGTTAAATATAAGTCCAGGTTAAGCCAATTATAGAAGTATTTATAAATTCTTCATTCATATACATAAAAAAATTTAGCAACGGTTTTATTATAAACGTGTTGCTCATATACACTGTAAACACCTTTCATCGACAAATACATAAACAGCTTTTGCGGACGTGGCGCATTTTTCTACTTTTACGCTTCGACAAAAACACAAACAGGCGAGTGACCAGCAATCAGAACATTTATTGGATCAGCACATAATTTTATTTATGAATACCCTGACGAGTAGCATTGAAGTTTTATCTCCAACATTACACAATTAATGTTTCCCACAACAATCTTTATGACTATACTTTGAAAACTGCGACCATATTTAATACTTTCAAAAAAGATTTATTGGAAATTCATTATCAAAGAACATTCTCACAGAATTTAAAACTTTTTTCTTCCAATTGATTTAAACTTGTACTTTAGTTGTGCCATCTATGTCATATACATTTT
The DNA here is from genome assembly GCA_920105625.2 of Clusia tigrina. NCBI lineage: Eukaryota > Metazoa > Arthropoda > Insecta > Diptera > Clusiidae > Clusia > Clusia tigrina. The sequence goes on from OV050030.1 coordinate 423,317,910, forward strand.
TGTTCAGCATATTCAATAAAGACGTTTTTGGCAATTTTTTAATTGCTGTAGTCAGCGAAAATCATGTATTTGCTATATGGGAGTATAACTATTAAACAATCACTATCGCAAGTATGGTAAAACATTTTATTATTAATTTTATTTGATTTCAACATTTTTATTAGTTCGATTATTATTGAAATTCAAATGAGTGTTTTTATGGCCGATTCGCTTTGACATATATGTGATGAATTAGACATTTGCATAGCTGAAATATTTGTTAAATGAAAAATTAATTGATGAAATTTCGAAAATATATATATATATATATATATATATATATATATATATATATATATATATATATATATATATGTATATACCAGTAAAATATCACACAAGCACTTATGACTTTCCTCTAATATTATACAATTTCTTAGAGCCTTACAAATACCATCTACGCTGTTGCACTCTCAATGTAACAGAATCACAGTTTCATTCATTTATCTATACATTTTATCGTAGGTACGTATTTTATACATATTTTTTCTTATTTGATTAATAATTTGATAACAATATGTTGCTGGATGAATACATTTCCCATGTCATTACTGGCATCAATTGATTTTTAATCCAATATTATAAAACATATTCATTATTGCAATTATCTCCATGGGAGGCTCACAGAAGAGATATCTCACACGAAATGTGAAATTCAACAAATATGCAAAATGGCAACATCATTTGCACAAACAACACTTGGAATTGGAACATTAAAATTTTCCTACTGGAAACCGAGGAAAAATTCGCCTGCTTACCGATTTTCAAATTTTGTCACATACCCCAAAACGATATAGAATCACATTTTAACTTTAATTACATTGAAGTTTTAAAAAGACTGGCATTTGAACAAACTTTACTTTTTGGAACACTTAAGTCAAAAACTCTTTCGTTTTTGCAATTCACCCAAGTTTAAAGAAATAAAAAACACCAAAAAACGTTGATGAAAGTGTATGTAATAAAAAAAACCACATCAAATGTTTCACCTCTTTTAAAGCTTATCTGGTTGTGTCTAGTGCAAATATTAATTAAAGATGAAAAATGTAACAATAAGGTTGGTTTTTCGATGTATATTTAAACATTTTTATCACTTGTCGTTACTAAAATTAACTTTTACAATTCTTATGAGTCTTAAACCAACCACAGCATCAAACTATAATGGCGTCGGCAAGAAATTATTGAATCGAACGAATGTGCGTTCAAAGAGAATAAAGTATAGTATATCTGACTCATTCCAAATCTATGTTTTACCGCTCTTTCACAAACAATGCCATATACCTGGCTCACTTTAAATCTAAAATTTGCAATTCTTCTTTCTACTACTTTTTGACAATTGTATAAAGAGCACACAGCAATAAGAAATGGCGAGGAAAATGACATGAGGGAAATTTTGCAATTAGGTTTTAGCGAGAGGGAATTTCGTAAATTACGATCAAAGATCAACAAAGTATTAGAAAATTTAAGTGTGAATCATAACAAATTTTTTATACCTGAGCGTAAGAAAGAAATATGTATGTAAGGGGTCTACTGGTTTTGTTTACTATACACTGAATACATAAATTTTTAAATAACAGTAAATAATGGTGCAATTATTTGGAACATATTGTATTTTTTATTTTCAGAATGTCTATTTTGCAAAATTTGCTTATTTCGCAGTTTTGCGAATCACATTGAAGTGAAAGCGATGTGAGCGAAAATAAAAATCAAAAAGGGGGAAGAAAATGAATGTAAATATTAGCAGACTTACTCAGATTTCATAAACAGTATTAATTTTTGGGGGGGGGGATGTTTTGTAACCAACTTCCAAAGCGGACATCTCTTTTTAATATTTATTTGCAAGCAGCATTAGCACTTAATTCCGTTTTGTGTTATTTTTAGCAATTTGTACTTTCCCGCCCAATTTAAGAGTAAAAAATAAAAAAATTATTCGTCATAAATTCCTGTTGAAAATAAATTTGAGAAAATACTTCCAGATATTTATTCTTTCTCGGATTCTCGATATACAAACATTCAAAGTGTACAAAGTCCAATATAAACCATTATGGCTTGAAGTAAGCTGATGCCGTGCTTCCTATCAAATATCAAACGGAGAATTAGCAGTGAATCTTAACGGTGCCTTTTTTAAGATTTTTGAAAGTAATTCCACACTTTACATACTTTTCAACTTTGCAATTAGTAATTGGAATGAAACTGCAGCATATTTCCAGAAAGTTCACAAAACTTCGAAAAATACTCATGAATGTTTCCACTGCTATTCTCTCTTATTCTTTCCATGTACGCGTAGACCTAAAAGAAATTTATTGCATGAATTACAGAAAAGAAATATTGTCACCCCATAAACAGGTATACAAAATACGATATAGTAAGTAATGGTTAATCTTGTGTTTGTTGTAAAGTGCGCTCTATGATAATAGTTAAATATTCTTCTTTCTGGAGGAAATTATAAAACCCCAAATAATGGGAAAATTCCAACCACAGAAAGAATAAAAAGTTGTTGTTTAGTGCGCTCTGGATTCACCAGCGACTGCTCTGGTTGCTTATATAAAAATTTTTAAGGGACGGCAACAGCAAAAATCAGGCAATTCGTTTCATTTATAGAATTCCCAACTTGAATTTGTTAAGTTAGACTTTTGCATAAAAAATATAGAAATTTGTATACAATATTGACGGATACTTCTGATGAGTCTTTAACGCTTATGGAGGTAGAGGCACGCACATATTTTCATTATCTTGGGTACCTTTTGCCTAGCAAATAGAAAATACTTCTCTAACGTACACACCGGATTTGAGAATTCTGCAGTTTATTCCCTAAAGTTACGTGCACGACTTTTCACGGAAATCATATATAGAGATCGTGATCAGACTTCTAAAATTGGCAAGTTTTCAGATAGGATGGTAATTTCTTAATAACTTGGTCTTAAACAGAATTTTATTCCAAATTATTTTGGGTGCGCCCACTTAAGTAATTAAATATGCCTATGTATGCAGGTGTGTGATTTATTCTTCTATTCTCGTCCAAACACTTACAAATTGAGTGAATTCTTGAACCCTGGAAACCGTGACTAAATGCCGAGAGATATTGACGCGATGGACGTAGTGGCGAATTTCGAAAATATATTTATTTAAAATAAAATATAATAATATATTTAAGTAGCCGGATTTGGCAGTACTAGCAACTTAGGTTTCCGGCTGACTGATTAGATTATAATGATAACAGAATTAATGTTAAAGGACAATTGAATATAATATGATAGTTATGATGATTGGACACACATAAGTGGTAACAAACTATGTATTTTTTTAAATTATACATTTTAATATTTTCTGAGCTGGGATGTTTTAATTCACATTATTCATTCATTCATTCTAAAGCATTCGTATCACATCAATGTACATATATATAAAAAAAGAGAAATTCGCTCTTAGCTTACATCACTGTTTAGATAACTCTGGGTCTAACAAACTCACGGGTTCTCATCGCATATTAGTATTTCTGGCTGTAAACTAATTATGATTTACTTCAAACATAAACTCTCAAGTAGCTTGTTTTGCTTGATTGAAGTATGTATGTATGTATAGACCCAGTAATTTGAAATTTCTTTATGAAAAGTAATATTTGACATCTGAACCTATGAACGTTTTATATAATATATGTACAACTTAATAATTAGGTATATACAGAATTATGTACACAAATATATATAGGAATTGCATTAAATATAAAGCGCAACAGACCAAACACCAACACCATAATTCCTATTGAAATATTGCAATGCAATCCAAAAAGAAAAACCGCAGCTACTGAAGACGGAATGTGTGTGAATGGTTAAGCAACTAGGCAACCATGAATGAATGAGTAAAATATGTTACAGGGGGTGGGTAAGTGGTGTACGAATGTAGGTGGACAATGATGGGCAAGAAACGATGCACTTATGTATGTATATGTATATTTTTGAAAACAAAGAAAACATCAAGTGAGGGTGCTTTAATGAGCATTAGGCGAGATAATGGCATACAATATAGTACTAATTGGGAAAAAATTATTGACAATTTTCCTAGTGTTAGTATAATAAATAAAGAAAAACTACTCACCTTGTTGATGCTATCGCTAGTTTCAACAAAATTTTTCTTATTCAAATGTTTGACCAAAATACCAATCTGCGTTAGCGTCAAATTCAGTTGGTCTAGGTTCATAGCTCTTCCATTAAATTACTTGAACGGCACAGCACACGTAGTGGGATCTTTTCCGAAAGTAGCTTCAAAATCAGTTGCAAACGAAACTGATTGAAGACCCCGAAAAATATTGATCACACACACGAATAGCGCGGCGCACGTACAAACCAAAAATAAATTTGTAAATGATATATAAAATATATGTAAATCCAGAGATTTAACGCAATCGAAACGACAACGTTAAAAAAGTTACTGAAATCTTTCGAGTATTTTTCAATACTTTTCAAATATAGATTTTGCGTCGCAATTCGTCCGACACGATCTGACAATTTGATTACTCATTAAAAGGAAATTTTAGTTAGTTCGACGCTATTTGTAGCGATATATATGCGAATTATATTTACAAGACTGTGATTAGATTTATATGTACGATCACAGTTTTATTGTTTAGCACCGCTCACAATAGGAAATCATGGCAAGGGCTACTTTTCCTTAGCACTAAGGTTGCTGCTCTTCTTGCCCCTCTTTCGTTGTTTCCGATCTTTTAAGTTTTTTTTTCTCTTCTGTTGAAGAGGTCAGCTAGCTTATTTTATTTTGGCCCCTTTCATAAAAGGGGCCAAATAATTTTCACTTTTTCGCCAGCGCCCGCATGTGAGCCTTTGTATGCTTATCTTGCTCACAAATCTTCATGGAAATTGTGTGATTTCGTCAATCCACAGTATTTCTTAACACATTTATATTCACTCCTCGTTTTTTGTCAGCCCCACTGATTACACGTAATAAAATACTATACACTCTGGTAAAGTATTATTGTAGCACAGCGGGTTTTATACGTCAATTATTCTATAATTTTCCAATCTCTCGTCGAATATACATTTGCTATACAAGTTAGTTATGAATTCTATTAAATATATCTACCAAAATTTTGTAATATTTACAATTCACATTTAGAAAGTAACACACTTGTCTCCCGTATTTTTATTGTATAAAATTCGAAAAAGAAAATAATTTTTTGGTGAAACTTCAATTTCTTGTCGTATTTGTCTCGTGTTGACAGTTGAGGCACGTACGTTGCCACCTGAAATTCAAAGACAAAATTCTTTATGCCAACTTTTTTTATTTATTTAAGAGATAATTTATTTTATTAATTATAAATAATTATTTCACTTACAGACTAAAGCTCTGGCTACCGGGGTCTTCGGCTAATTTAATTATAAATCCAAGGATTTACATAGAATATGAATTTACATTACAGTAATTTCCAATTTCATTGTTTTATTAAAATTATTTCAAAATTTCCAAAATTATAAATCATATAAAATATACTTATGCATAAATGTATTCAGACATTCCTATACCTGAACATTTAATATATTTTATTTAATGAAAATAATAAATATTTTATGCCCAATAATATTATATATAAAAAACCAAAAAATATGAACAATTGTTATCTTACAAAAAAAAAAAAAAACACATTCACCCATATGTATGGTTTTGTTGACAAAATGAAAAACATAGATGTAGATTCAAACACTTTCCACAAATCCACAGGACTTTATGTATTATGAACAATAATTGACAAAATAAAGTAGAGCAAATAAATTATTTTTCTATAAATAGCAAACAATAGAAACGTTGATACCCATAGTGTACCGAATAGTGAATAGCGAATAGTGAATAGTGAATCCGAATCTACCAGTGGGGACATGTACGGTCAACCAAAGAGAAGAAACGAAAAAATGTATATTTTATTTTTATTCTTCGCCTTATACAACATTTTCTATATATTTACAGCAAATTACTAATATACTTTATAATATGTAATATATAATATGTTCGCTTTTATAATACTATACTTGGTACTACGAAATCCCAATTGGAAAATATGATTGCGAATGTGGCAACTTTGCATTTGTCAGCTGCGATAGTGCTATCTCTGTCGAACTGCTAGGAATGTACCATAATTTGCTGTCTTATAATGACGTTTGCAATTTTAAGGGTGCGTTTATATTGTGACATTTAATTCCTCATGATTGCCAAGCATTTTTTATAAAATTTAAATATTTAATGCAAAATATGATCAATTTATGAAGAAACTATAAATATTATTAAATAAAAAACAGTATGATTTTCTTCCTCTATTCCGACAAATATTTTATTAATATATCACTGAGTTTTTATTAAAAAATAAACATTATTTAGATTCGTTCTCGTGCTTGATTACAAAATACTGCGCTCTCACGTTTGTGGCGAAACGTGAGCGGTTCTTTTACACTCTTTCAATTACATTGCTTTCCTATTAGTAGTCATCTGCGTGGTATTGTGTGATAAACTTAAGGTGGTTTATTATTTATTTTATTCTTAACATTAAGTCAGAAAAGTGTTACTAAATACATTATTAAATAAATGTGCAACTGAATACGGAGTAATAGAAGAAGTGAGTGTGTTTTCGGCATACAATGTTTCATTTTGTTACACTAAAATGCAGCTAGCACATGCGGCATGCCTGCATTTTTGCATGTGAAATATATTTTCATGCCTACCGCTAGGAAACAATTAAGATGATTGATTCTTAGTGCTGCTCACTCAATGGCATCTTGAATGCAGAAGAAGGATCAATATGGAAGGAAAATTGTAATTTGTTAAAGTAAAATTGTTTGCTGCTTCTTCTAAAATATTTATCACGCTAAAATGTGTGTAAAGATTTTTTTAGGAAATGTACCGATTTTAAAGACTTATCTTTCTGAATGTGGCATTTTATCAAGCGCTCTGTTCTATAAATAAGCGAAAAGCATGATTGTGTAGTTGCTTGTTGGCTGTTGTTGCCTAAATTAATTATTATTTTATTATTTTGTCTTTGGCAAAGTAGAACATTTACCCCAATTTTGTGTTTCTTTTGTGAATTGATGTCATCAATTCAACTTTTGCTTGAATATTTGAACTAATTGAGTGGGGTGGGGGATTCTGCCACCTGCTTTTGTATTTGTTGGTATTGCGGTTTGTGCAAATTTGTTTTTGCATTTCCTTGAGTGGTTTTGATTTTGTGTGGAACATATGACACTTCTGGCTACACATATGAAATGCTTCTGTTTAGTGTTGTTGTCAAGGCTGTCATTTTAGTATATAAGCACGCTAAACACGAGGAGCCACGATTCATCTCAAATTTTAAATGGTATAATATTAGGTCAGTTTTTTTATGATATAGTTTACATTTAGTGGAATAGGTCATTCCTCGGTCGCAGTTCGTGTGCTACTTCTAAATGGACTGTCTGCCTACGTCACGTATTGTTGACCTGTATATAAACTCTGGCCTAGTTGCTAATGTGATTTTTTTTGTAGGTGCTTTAATAATTTAATAAGAATTGAAGGAATTAAAAGAAATGAAAGAGTTTAATTTTAAAATTAAAGTTGAATATAATATTATTATTATATCTTAATTATGAGTGCAAAGTGTCGGGGTAACGAGTACCAGCTACACAGGCCTTCGACTCGAAGAGAAAAGTATTTTATACAGAGAAGGTTTTTGGAGACCAAGCCCGGGGCAGGATTTGTTGAAGATAATTCTACTGTTAATAAATTCAATTTCCAATCGAGTATTTCTAATAGATATCTTGCGACTGACTTTCATTGGATTATACAGCCTAATTGTGAATATTCTAGCGGAGATTTTCCAACATAATTTCGATAACTCTCAATTAACGGATTACGCTAATAATATCTCTTTAAATTTCACTCGAATATTCAAGAATAGGCCGATATGCTCATATGTGTAAATGTATGTCATTTCTCATTCCATGATTTTGCAATGAGCAGGATACATTTTCCAGGATCAGACTCGACGAAAATATCGTTATTCCTTCGCCATCAATATCAAAAACTAAGTGAATGAACTAAAAGAGTAAATGGTCCAAGTTTTTTTTAGTAGTTGTAGAGTGCAAATAAAGACGGGAAGTGTCGCCTGCCTATTACTTTTTGGTTTATCCGTTTAATCATTGAAGAAGCAATATTACAATTTTTTATTTTGTTTTAGATTTGGTTTTATTTTTATTGTGAAGATAAGACAATGACAAGTCTGTAGGTGATTTTTGTAGAATATGAACCAATTTGAAATACTAAACCCTTAATAATTTAAATTCGGATTTTTTCCAACATTAACATAAATAAAAACAAAATTCTTACTAATTTCTTTCCACTCAAGCATGACTGACCATCTTCACCATCCCCCCTTTCTCCTCCTCATAACCCAAGAAATGTGCAGCGAAATGTTTTATTTGCTACTGAATTAAGTTCAGCTTTCACATGCACACTAGTGTGGAAATTCAAAACATAAACAAACACAAAACATACGTTCTCCTATTCATATACATACATTTATATGTGTACTTGCATGAGTGCATTACTTGTCTTTTCTGTTGCTGCAAGTGTGCATAATAAACAAGTGCCTGTGAAAGTGCAGTGGTATGAAAATGATTCTACAAAGAAAGTAAACAAAAAAGAAAAAAAACAACGAATTAATATCTTTCAAAGGAAAATTAATAAATGCTTTGTACAGTATTTAAGGCCACTTAACGCGGGTGGAGTAACAACTTAAGATATTTGATTCAAGTGTGTGAACAGGAAATGAATCTTATAAACTACAAAAGGGGAGTTGAGTTGTTTCTCAAATTTCAAAAATTCAAGGAGAAGTAAGAAATTGAATCATATGTATGTATGTATGTTATTGTTATTTTTCTCAATAATTTGGTCAAGTCGTTGTGTTGGTTGTAGCAATTCACACATTCAATCTTTGAGGCGTTTATATGGAAATGATCATAGTGAAATCGTGCTAGCATCCTGTATGTTCCTCTCAATATCTTCTCGTAGTGTTTAAATTTTAAGTTACAAAATTTGGATTCGAAATAGTTTTATACCCAATTGAATTTGAAATGACATTATCAAAAATCACAATACCACCAGTGGAGAAGTTTCCTTACGACATGAGACATCTCAGCAAGATGTGCAAAACAACAACTACAAAAAATGCTGGAATTGAAAAAAATTAACGAGATCATTCAGCAATGACACTGTGTCAGGACCGACTATACACATTTTTTCATTTGATTATATTTTCTTAATATTCGGCATTATTGCAGCAATATCAGCTGTGAAAATATTAATAAAGTAAGAAGCTGTTCATTAATATCCACTTAACTGCACGTTTTTAGACATAGATTTATTTTTCTACGCGTGTGTTGTATTTACTTTGATGTATGTGTGTGTGTTTCAAGTCATGGCTAATTATTTGCATGAAAACGGCGTTTAAGAAAGAGTAATTTTGTGTGTTCCAGGCTTGTCCCACTCTGACTTTCAAAAATTCCAATACATAATGATGGATGCGACTTCTATATGCATGTATGTATGTGTGTGTGCAACGAATTGTAATTGCTTAGTAAGAAATTTATTTGAGTAGTGAACATAACTTCATTGGATTCCCTTTCTTCTAATGAGTTCTCTCCTTTATATTGTTACTTTTTCAAAGCTAAGATTTTTTGTTGTTGTTGGTATTTGGAGGAAACTGTACACAAAATTATTATTATAATTTAAATATTAAGTAAAGTTTAAATTATAACTCATGTAAGTACTAGCTGCCAGAGCCATCTAACTTGTACACAAAATTAAAATACTTTAAAAGAACCAAAGTTATTGTTTACAATATGTTTATGTGTATAAAAAACCTTCAAACCTAGGTTCAGCTGAGAAAGCTGTAGGTAAAAGTATGTGTGTTAGTGTGCTAGTGTGCTTATTCAAATCCTATTGGAAAAATAAATAAATGCAATTGGATTTGCTCATTCGGACGATTTCCCTGTTTTAGACAAGCCTGGCTTGTTTTGGATTCCTTTGCAAAAAACAACAAAAGCATTGGAAAAGTGGCACTGCTTACTTGGCAGAATACATGTTTATACCTTGAAAATTTAATCTGAAGTGGGATTTCTCCTTCTTTTAAACTTATTCTTTGGGCTGCTACCTGTTGAAAAATTTGCCAAACTTCCAGGAAACTGGTGCAAATTACGCATTCGTTTATTTTTGTTTGTTGCATTTAATTTTACTTGTACAATCTTTTCTTTTGGTTTTCTTTTTTAATGTTTGTGGGCTGGGTGAATTTTTCCTATACAATTTTAATTCGAATATTATATTTATAAACAAATTTTCTTTATACTTGCAGTTAAGCTGTCTGCGATAACGTGTTCTTCCACTGCGCTACGTAATGAGCAGCTCGAAGCCGAAGATTGTTATCATTGGGGCTGGACCGTCAGGCATAGCGTGCGCTGTAAAACTGCTCGAGTATGGTTTCCAGAACGTGATAATTGTGGAGGCCGAATCACGTGTTGGCGGTCGCATTCATACGATCCCCTTCGCCGACAATGTCATTGACTTGGGCGCCCAATGGTGTCACGGTGAGAAAGATAACATTGTGTACGAGTTGTCACATCGACACAATCTGCTCGAATCAACGGGTGACGTCTATGAGAGTTATCAATGTGTGCGCTCAAATCGGGAAGTGGTACCGGAGGCAGTGAGTCAGCGACTGAAAGACATTGTCAATGATAGCTTTGTGACGCGGCAAATGGAATTGAGGAATTATAATGGTTCTCTTGGCAGCTATTTGACAAACAAATTCTATGAAGCTTTACGTAGACCTGAAAATTCCGATATTGATATGGCGATAGCAAAGGAATTCTTCGAGAATTATCAGAAATTTGAGAATTCCGTTGAAGCTTCTGACACTCTGGATGACGTTTCCGGCAGAGGCTACTTGGAGTATTGGGAGTGTGAGGGTGATATTTTGTTGAATTGGAAAGAGAAGGGATATCTGGAGTTTTTGCGTTTGCTAATGAAAACGCGCGAACTGGACACAGAACTTGGCGTGCTGGAGAAACGCGTTCTGCTCGATAAGAAGGTAAAGCGCATACGTTGGAATCGGAACGACAACTGTGTAGATATCAAGTGTGAAGATGGCGAGGAATTCATAGCAGATCATGTGATAATTACGGTTTCCCTAGGTGTACTCAAGGAACAACATTTGCGCCTATTCGAACCAGCTCTGCCGGTGGAAAAACAACGCGCTATCGATGGCATTGCATTCGGAACGGTGAATAAAATTTTTATAGAATTTCCGGAACAGTTTTGGCCCCAAGATTGGACGGGGTTTACATTGATGTGGCGCGAAGAGGACATCGGGGAAATACGTGGTACAGCACGCGCCTGGTTGGAAGATGTGTTCGGCTTTTATTGTGTGAGTTATCAACCGAAAATATTGAGCGGTTGGATTATTGGAGCCAATGGTCGGCACATGGAAACATTACCCGAAGACGAAGTGCTGGCCGGATGCATGTATTTGTTCAGGAAATTTCTGCTTTGGGATATACCGGAGCCAACCAATTTCCAAACCTCCTCTTGGTATACGAACGTCAATTTTCGCGGCTCTTATTCGTTCCGCTCGATGTTGACTGAGGAGGTGGGCACGAGTGCCCGCGAACTGGCTCAGCCCTTAACAATGGTGACAAGTGCGCCGCAAAGGAATTCCTGTGACGCCACACCAGAGCCACTCTTCGCACAAAGTCGTTGTGATAAGCCAGTTGTGCAGTTCGCCGGAGAGGCCACAAGTGATCATTACTATTCGACGGTGCATGGCGCAGTGGAGGCCGGGTGGCGCGAGGCCAAACGCTTGGCCGAATTCTATGGTCGGGTAAAGATCAAGGGCATGTGCAAGGCGCACAAATCACGTTTATAACAGTTTTAGGACTTTGGATGCCAGTAAGTGGGGAGTTTTGAGGTGAACCACTACGAACAGCGCTCTTGTGAAAGCAGTCAATCGACAGCATGCCCACGTGTGCTCTTCTGCCATATATCATAAGCTTACATAATTTTTATTCCTTTAAATTTTAGGAACGAAGATTGGCTGCTTTTCCAATGCACGCATGCATCACACGGTTCACGTTCGAAACAACTCCAGTTTGCGAGGCATTTGAGGTCCTGCTGTATAATTGAAAAATATAAACACAAATACAAATTTTCAACTGCTACCAAGCCACATACGTACACGTCTCGATACCTGACCAACATATAAGCCTTCATATTGAATTGTCGCATGTGCCACAAACGCATTCACATAAACCACAATTAAGTATCATTTATAATATGTTGACAACGATTTTTTGTTCATTGCATGAATATGTGATCCTTTTTTTGTTTTGTGCCTTGTAGGCCTTGGTAGCAGGAGCCATTCTATTTATTTGTTTTATTATTTTTCATTTTATCACTGGTCTTCTAAACTAAATTTAAGAAAAAAGTTGCCATGCAATATTCGCTTTTACGTCTATACATAAATATACAAAAATATATATAGATATATATACATATGTGAAATCATATACAAGGTCATTTAGAGGGTAAACAGTTTTAACAAAAAACAGTCCTTAGCTTGATTGGTTGCACAATCGTCGTTTTTAAATATTACCCAAAAATATTATAATAAACTATTTACACAAATTAATGCTTGTATTTAGATTATAAACAAATTCAAAGTAATAAATCGAAAGCACAAATATCACAATCACAGACAAATTTTAATTCATTCTATTTCAGCTTCGCTCGGATGAAAGATCTGAACACGATTAGAGCAGGCGTAAACAAGGGCAACGAAGATGGAAATAGTTCTGGAAGAAAATGAGGTTTATAAATAGAGAACAATTTCATATGGGACTTCAAAAATAAGACTCGATCTATCAATATCAGTAAAGATGTTGTCAAGGGCTCAAAATATAGACAATCTTCACTTATTTGAATGCCAAGAAACAAATAGAAAATTTCATGTAACATTGAGGAACCACAAAATTAGAATATTGTGTAAGAAAGTTAATAAAGCTTGCAATTAAATCTTTGGAAATGTAAAAAGTAACACAAATTGGGAAATGAATAAAAGTATAAACTTGCAATTCATAAATTTGTCACACATTTGCCACAGTCCATCTAACACTTCGTGTTCTAAGTATCACTTTGGTGTTGTATTTTAGCATTTGACTTCGATTTAAACTAGAACAATTCTCTCTAATTTAATAGCGCCATCTAGTTTTTTTTGTTTGAAAGCACTCTGCGGTTAGATGCTGTGCCATTTGATTTGTGCAGTTTGTTGTTTCCGGGGACAAAGCAGAGATTCATCGCCCTCCTTTCAACCTTCCTGACTGCAACTTTAATTTCCATAAAGGCATTACTTTCCATGGGTGTTGCCATTTCGCTATATGCCATCACTAAGTTTTATATGCCGATCTATATTTTTGCAAGCTCTTTGCTTACGGGAACTACCTGCCAGGTGAGAGAGATAAAATCGATCTCCCGCTCCAGCTATAATAACTCATTATCCTGTGGTAGTGTCGAAAGTCACCAATTACTGTGTTGTTGATGCTTGATTTTGGCACCAAGGTTGGATAAATTCGGGACACTGCTACCTGGATATGGTTGATAAACTTGTTGGATACTAAACTAGCCAGTGTGCACTAAGAAGGTGTGCCCTGAAACTAGCGATTTAAGTTTACCTTCTACGTTGGTAGACGTTACCAAAGAGATTGGCAAGCAGATTTTAGATTACATTACTGACCTCATTCTTAATGAATTAGATTATTCCTCCATTCAGTTCTGAACACACATATCTATCTGAATAATATAGCGATTAGGGAGGCCAGACAATTTTATGCCTGTCTGACTTCCAAACTCTCTTTTGATTCTTGAACTGTCCTCACTTTTCAAACACTTTTCTGATACATTCTGCGCGAATATTTTCCAAAGGAAAATTCCTACTTTCGAGAAACGAAAACTTTTTGTTAGTGTTGTTAAAACGGGAACATTTCACCAACCCGGATCCGGACCCCTTGGACACTTGCTTACAAGTTTTTTTTTCTAATGGAAAAGCTTGGTGGGTCACTCATTTCTGTGTTGGTTCACTACCCTACCATTAATGAACGGAATCCTGTTCTCGTACTCCAGTAGCGCAGAGTGATCCCTCAACAGTTTAATGTATGATCTTCTCCAGCAGGCTTATTTGCTGAAGTTCTGATAAGAATTCAAACGCCTGATCCTGGATTACCTACCCGACGTCTCTTATTTTGCTCAAGAAAGCAGAGTAATGATTATTTGTCATTTGAAATTTAAAAAAAACAAAATTCAATGTGTGTACTTTGAAATTTTTATCCAAATAGTCAATGTACCGTCCAAGATACGCCAGTACCAGCACCAAGACTTACGCGATATGCAACAAAGTAAAAAAGGAGGCCGATATTAAGGCGAATAATATAATTTCAGAGCCGAAAATCTTAATAATCGGTGCTGGGGCGGCCGGTATTGCTTGCGCTGCGAAGCTGCTAGAACACGGTTTCCACGATATCTCCATATTAGAGGGCGAGGATCGAATTGGTGGGCGCATCCACAGCGTACGCGCCGGAGATAATGTGCTCGATATAGGCGCCCAATGGTGCCACGGTGAGCAGGGAAACGCCGTCTATGAATTGGTGAAGGATCGGAAATTACTGGAGTCATCTGGTGAAATATACGTTAATTTCGAATGCATACGCTCGAATGGGGAAGTGGTGCCGAAGACAGTTGGGCAGCGGCTGAAGAACTTAATCGCTGACGTGTTTTTAAATAGACAGCAATTCCTGGATATGTATGTTGGATCGCTCGGTGCACTCTTGGATATGCAGTATAATCAGGCTTTAAATAGTCCCGAATTCAAAGATATTGATCACACCATAGCGAAAGAGTTCTTTACCAATGTGAAAAAAATCGAAAGCAGTGAGACTGCAATTGGATTGGATGAGGTATCAGCGAAGGGTATGCAAAGTTATTGGGTATGTGAGGGCGACTACATGCTCAACTGGAAGGACAAGGGCTACGTAGAGTTTTTACGCATATTAATGAAGAGCGATGAAACCGACAATGATCTCGGCATATTGAGTTCTTACATATCGTTCAATTTGACGGCGAGGCAAATTCTCTGGGACTGTGAAGATGGCAAGGTCGAAGTTCTGTGCGAGAATGTGATGAACCGCTTCAAAGCCGATCACGTGATAGTAACAGTCTCGCTGGGTGTACTGAAGGAACGCCACAGAACAATGTTTTGTCCTGCATTGCCACAGGAGCAGCAGCGTGCCATTGAAGGCCTGGCATATGGGGACGTTTGCAAGATATTTTTGGAGTTCCCATATTCGTTTTGGCCAAATCACTGGACGGGCTTCTCGACGCTGTGGCGAGACGAGGACGCCACAGAAATTCGGAATAGCAGACGTGCCTGGTTGCTGGAGATGTTCGGCTTCTACTGTGTAAATTATCAGCCGCGTGTATTGCTAGGCTGGGTGGTTGGCACCACCGTCAAACAAGTCGAAGCGCTAACAAAGAAGGAACTAACGGACGATTGTATGTATTTATTGAAAAGATACTTAAACAAATGGACTATACCAGAACCGTTGAATGTCTTGAGCTCGAAGTGGTATCAAAATCGTCACTTTCGAGGTGCGTACTCATTTCGTTCAATGAAAACTGAAGAAATGCTCACGAATCCGCTGATATTGTCCAATCCCTTGACGATATTGGCGTACGCACCAATTCCCGAGGGACACGAACAGGATCATGCCACCAGGCCACTTACAATAAAACCGGTAGTGCTGTTTGCGGGTGAAGCTACCAGTGAACACTATTTTTCAACTGTGCACGGGGCCATTGAAACCGGCATGAGAGAAGCAAATCGTTTGGCTGGTTATTACTTAAAGCAAATTTAATATCTCTCATGCTCTGGGTCTATCTTTTACTCCCTCTATGTTTTGTCCTTTCTTGGTAAAGTAACTCTTATATCATACCTTTTTTTGAATAAAGCCATGAACAAACATACCAAGGTGTGTTATTGCCAGAACCCCTAGTGGCTGGAAGTTGAAAGAGTTTAGAAATAGTATATAAAGGGAAGTGTGTGTTAGTAGAGATAGCTAGGATTTTGGAATGCTGGGGTACGAACTGCTCAATATTGAAGTAGAATATGGAAAGGTGTCCTGGAGAATAATGAAGCGATAAACTCGAGGTTCGAAAGATTTTATTACAAATTAAAAAAAACTGTCTGCAAGTGTGTAATTCAGGGATGTGGGGAATCATCAAAATATGTCAACTACAGCATGACACATAGTCTTGTTGATTATAAGTACACCTAAGAGTAAGTATTGCCTCCAATAGGATATGGAACCACATAACGCGCTCTAATATCCTTAACTGGTAGTACAAGCTTTAACTTAATCCTGGTTTCCTAAATAATCCCACCCAGACTTCAACCATAAACTGAAGACTTGACTACACCGACTCTCTTTCCAGTCTATACAATTATTCCCTTATAACTTGCGGCTTAAAGTCCAGTTCAGCGGCTTTTTGAAAGGACTCTACATAGAGCGGTAGGCGTTGGGTCATGGGGAAATTCCAGAAATCTTTCACCTGACGACAGAGATTCAAATCCAATGCGGCAATCAGCAAACCATCGCAGTCCCTTGACAGACCCTGTATATAGAAAGTTTATTTTTTATTAACATTTTCAGCTCCCTCACGTTTTCAATTAGAAAATCATTTTTGTTCACTTCTTACTCACCGGAGTTCTGCTACCATCTGGGCCGGCCACATATGATGACCCGTAGAATGGACCGAAAGTATTGTGGGCTTTGCGCCCATCACCCGAGGTATATTCATTAGGAAACTCTTCGCTGCCTACGCGATTTATGGCGACTGTAAAATAACTGTTAGCTATGGCAGCATTGCGTGCCTCAATGCCCCACAGAGGTTCGCTAAGGTGACCCACAGTGGCCGAGGGATTGAATACTATTTCCGCACCGTTCAGACCGAACATCATCCAGTTTTGGGGATGATGGCGTCCATAGCAAATGTTAATGGCTATTTTACCGAAAGCCGTCTCAAATACTGGATGGCCCGTGTTGCCCTCATGATAATACGTGGACTCATTGAAATCACCGACACGCGGTATATGATTCTTGCGATGTTTACCCAGGTAACGGCCGTGATTTGAAATGACCACAGTCGTATTCCAGATAGTATCGCTGTGCGTCTCATCTCGTTCTAGAATGGACGAAATTATGACCATATTGTATCCTTTCGCTAATTTTTGGAGCATTTCTGTGGTGCGACCCGTTTCAGCTTCCTCAGCGAATTCACACCAGGGGAATTTCTCACGTGTGCAAAATGCGAAGGGCATAGCTAAGTGAAAATAGGAAGAATTATAATCAGAACAACAAAATAATAGAGGACACCTACTCCAAGCTTCCTGCATGCAGACAATATTGACGCCAGCTGATGCCGCCGCTTTGATGATGTTGCGTATTTTTTCCCAAATAGCATCTCGCTGCTTTTCTATGGGCTCCGTTGTGGGCAGGACTATGGAATTTTGTATTGCGCCTATTTTAACAATGCGTGGTTTGCGTATTTGTTCCGCTTGAGCCGTAAAACGGTAGCCCTTAATTTCGAAGTTGTGTTCAGCGGCAATCAGTTTAGCGGCTTCAGGCAATTCCAAAACGTTACTGTTAAGTTTACTAATTAAGTTGTGTGACTTTAACAATTAAAACTTAATCTTAGCTGCATTTGTCCAGTCTGTTCAAAAAGATTACTTCTGTCCCCATTCTGTTTCTTTTTTGCAACATTTGTGGAGTTTGGAGATAAGGACTTCCTTTCCCCTTTCTGTTAGACAAAGCAGCGAAATAAAGCAGACGGACGTTGAATCCACTCAAAATCGTGGTGAATCCACTCAAAATCGTGGTGAATCCACACAAAATCGTGATGAATCCACTCAAAATCGTGGTGAATCCACTTAAAATCGTGGTGAATCCACTCAAAATCGTGGTGAATCCACTCAAAATCGTGGTGAATGCACTCAAAATCGTGGTGTGTCCGCTACGGACGCTGGCAGCGAAAAAGACTTTCCTTTCTCTGTCTTCTCTGGTTTACTGTTCATTTATGGGAATTATGTTCTGTCACATGAACCAGCTTGGAGTGTTACTTAATAGAATTACTCTCATAATTTCTGAGTATTATACTCCTTTTAAGGAAGAACTATCACTCATATATTATCACTTTGCATTTCACTCACTTTAGTGACAAGTTACTGGAGAGTCACAGAAAGGCGAACGATTGGAAACCCTGGGTGAATTGCATAGTATTGGGTGGAAGATGTTTCAAAGAAGAGTATAAAAATGATCAATAACATCGCCTTCCGATGGGAAATGTTTTATAATGCTTTCAAAGGATACGTGCATTTTCTCATCATTCATCTATGTATATAAACATATGTAAATATAAATTGATATAGGAACGAATTTACATATTTATATACATACATACATATGTATGTATGTATGTGTATTGCAACATTCATAATACATCACAATCAGAAGAATCTGCTTATTTGCTTATCAAATAAAGTTGATGTGATAATCTGCATTTGACAAAAAGATTGCAGATAAGCACTCATTTTACTTGTTGATTTACCTGAATTTTTGTGTGAGTCGAGAAGTTAAAATAATAAATTTTCACCAAAGACAATAGAAATCTGCAAAAATTGCAGGGATCGTAAGAATAAGAGATAAATTGGAACAGTATCTTTCAACAAATACACTATATAGAGAGTATTTGCTTTCAGTCACTAATTCCGCCCTTAATTTCATACTGTTTTCTTTACATTTTTTCACTTAGTACACTTTTAATGCAAGTTTTCGCACCAACAACAACACACACACACTGATTTATTCCAATTGGAAACTCACTCATCGGCGCGTCCATACAAAATTCTCTTGACTTCCTTCAGTTCATCTGTTGGTATGTGCTTTTCCAAACATTCTTCCAGACTCTTTAAATTAAATGCTGACATTTTACCTAATTTTAATTTAATTTATTCACTAAATAATTCTACTTTTTCTTTAGCTAATACAAAATTCAGCTGTTCGCAAGGCGTAGTCAAATCCAATTGCAACTTGTTTACGTAGCTTTCGCTCAAGTTTTCATTAGTGCGCATGTGTTTTGTGTCTCCTTTGGTTATTCTTATCAAAGCTCCCTTTATTGATGGCCGCTCTCTTGATCTTGTTTGCAGTTATTTTTATTATCACAGCAAAAATATGAACGGGTAGAAACCACAATAATATTATGCCCTACACTACAATAATAAATTTGTTTTTGACATTCCAATCGGTTTTTGTGTTGGTAGTTAAAGGGAATGGAAAAATTAGGTCGCATTCCTGAAACTCTTAACCAGTTTCGTGTGCCTTGGACTTCAGTCTGATCTCGTAATCGTTGGAAATATACAAATTAAACGTTGATATCTACCTAGTAAACATTACGGAGTGGTTGGGGCAAAGAGGATTGGTCTTTGGTTCGGTTTTGTAAACTGATGCCCCCAGTAGAAAATCTTAGGATTTATGTTACGCATAAAAAGGTAAACAAAATGTACGGACACGCTCATGGTTTGCTTAAATGAGCTCAGTGAAATTTGGTAGTAATCCGAAAAAGAATCCATTCCGTAACTAGCTCAAAAATCTACATATGTGCTAATAGTAGAGTAGTAATTGCAAAGTAATATGTACTTAAACAGAGTGTTTGTCGTAGATTGATTAATGTATTGTGTAAAATTTTCATTGGTCCGAAGTTGTCAAAGAAAGTTCGAAGAGAAATGAAACCAGCAAATTAATTGGTATTTTTGATTTTATTTTAGCAATATAAATTCTATGAACAAAAATATTTAAAATTAATACAAAAAGTAGTTAAATTGAATTAGGTTTTTGTTTTTTCTTGTAAAGAAAATATTGAATAACTCAAAAAAAATATTTTATAAAAAATTAAAAATATAATATTCAATTATATAAACAACAAACTCAAACAAAACACATTTAAAAATATCTTTAAATATATGAATAAATGGGCAAAATTATTGTATAGCATGTAATTAATTGTAAATTGTATACATATACATTTAATATTATTTTAATTTAGAATATGAATTTTTAATAAAATATTTTGTTATTAATTTTTGTTTTTTTTGCCAGTAATTGTCTTCAAAATATTCCAAATAATTACATTTTAGAAAGAGTTCTGTTCTTGTTTTTGTTTATATTTATTTATTTATTTTTCTAATCGATTTTAACAGTTTTATATGCTTTAACATGTACTATAAGATTCGCTTTAATAATTTATATTCTTTTATTTTTTTGTTTTGGTTTGTAATTGTAAATATATAGTAATTTGGACATTTTAATTAAATTTCTTAACATTTTTTTTGTTGTTTAATATTATTTTCATTATTGTTTTCTTTACATTGTTTCATATTGCATGCAAAAAGGTACTTTTTTCTTACTGAAGAATTTAAATGAATATTTTTAAAAAATATTTGCATTTTGAAGTTTGAACAATTTCGAATAGTTTCCTTAGTTCCACCCAGCTCACTGAAAAGTTGTCAGTGGTGGTGGTGGCACTTTTATAGAGCGTTGTAGTGGCATAATTGTGTTGGCATAGAGCCAAGTAGGACCATTTATAGAGCCACAAGATGGAGCTCTTTAGAATACTAAAAGTGTGAACGATTTTTGGTGGTTGGAATACTAGACTTTTTTAAACATTTGTAAACATTGGCAACTCTGTGTTGGGTGTTACGGGTAAATTTTTCTGGGGGGCGTTTACTTGGTATATTAACAACAAAAACTTCTAGCATATGTGTGTAGACAAATACAGGGTATATTAAATATGCAACAATACATAGAATAGAATAGAGTTTGTAAACATTTTAACAACTTGTTAACAGTCAAGAGTGCTTGCCAAGATTCTCTCCTTTCATGTTCTGTACTCGTATTTGATCAATTTTCTCAATTACAGTGTTAAGTTTTTTATAATATTGTTTAATTAGTATGCATATAGTATATATATACATATATCTATAAATCGTAGTTTTTATGTTTGGTGTTTTGTTTGTGTTCGTATAATTTTTTTATTTATAAAAATTATATATATATATTTTTTTGGCATTTACTTAGCAGTGTACTCGTTTGTATCTGTCTTTTCTTCTTGGTTACATCCAGAATTCAGTTGGTTTATTGCACCCATGCTGCTGGTGCCCACAGTGGCTCATTCTCAAGGCGCTGCACACAGTGCAATAATTTGTCGAAGGCAGCGACCAACTCACCATTGATGATTTCCTCATCGAAGAAGTGGCCATACAGGAAATCGATGCGTTCGGCAGATTTCAACATGTCCTGAAACTCTTCCTCCTAGCGTGGTGTTAAGTTGGTAGAAAATGGAAAGGAAAATTACAGTGCATATTTCAGATTAGCATGGACATAATATCAGTTGTACTTGAGCAGTCTAACAATCCCCCTTCCCATCCCAGTTATAGTCATATTATGAGCAAAATGGTCTTCATTTTTTGTGTGAAAAATTTTTCATCTTTTTTCCATACTCACCGTAAATGCTCTCGCATTCGCCTCATCGAACGTGGACTTGGCTCTGGCGTCGGTGCGCGACTTTTTCAGCACCTCAAACTCCGGTGGTTTTATGTGTATCATAAACGGTTTCAATTGAACCGTTCGCAAGGCTTTAATGGCTTGATAGTGAGGGCTTAAAATGCAAACGCAGCCGGCATTCACAATCGATTTGACACTCTCCCCCGAAGTGCCGTACAAGTGACCTTTGTACTCGCCATGCTCAATGAATTTGCCCGCTTCAATGTCCTCCTCCATTTTGTCGCGTGCCACGAATATGTACTCCCGTCCAGCCACTTCGCCGGTGCGCATGGCACGCGTCGTGTCTGAAATTTGAAATATCGTTCAGTAATGAGAGCCACTTATGTCGAAGCGAAGCTTTGCGCAACTCACAAGGCACTGGACTGCGAAACTTCTCCGGATCGCGTGCGACCAGACGTCTTCGCAGCTCATTGCGACCTACTCCTGGCGCTCCAATTAGCACTATCGGGCGAAAGACACCCGGGCGGGGATACAGTTTGGCAACTTCCTCGTAGGTGGCAATCATCTCACGATCGAAATCGTCGTTCTCTGTCAAATCGTACATGATCTTTTTAGTCTTGGACTGGCGACATGAGGAGGTGCTACTGCTAGTAGGCAATATGCTTGAACCAGGCGGGGTGGTGCAAATGGAGGTGCAGGAACCTTCTATGTTCAGTTAGTGAGCAATGTGGCATATTTTGTGAGCAGTTTCCAGTATGTACATGTTGGGGATTATGGTGTGGGATGGTGACAGACGGGCACAATCATGCAAAAATGGTGATGTAAGTATGCGTAAATATATTTATCTCGATGGTTACATGAAACAAGCCTCAAATTCACATTAAATAATGGCATAAAAAAATTATTTAATGCCCAGAACTCTGTTCTTCTTTCCTATTTATTAATTTTATTTTGTGTTCAACAACAAAATTGTTATTTGACATTGTTAATAATACGTCAAAAAATAAAAAATTAATTAATACACAAAAATTTTTGTTTTCTCCGTGGAATAATATATACGAGTATATATATATATATATATATATATATATATATATATATATATATATATATATATATATATATATATACTGTTATATTTATACATATGTATATATATATAAATTATGGGATTTATTATTATGGGAACATTTAAAAATGTTTTATTATAGTTTTGATTATAGAAGAAAATAATAATTAAAAAAAATTATATAAGGAAAATAAATTCAGTTTTATCTTCTCGGAGAAAAAAATATTATTAAAAAAATTGTGGGATTTTTAATAATAATTTTATATGAAGAAAAATAAAAGAAATTTATATTGATAATTTATAAAAAATATTAAAGCTAATTTTAAAAATTAATGGATTTTTTCAAAAGAATTTGATATAAATTAATTTTAAAAAACTATAAGGCTATTTTATAATAATTATTAAAAAAAATTTGACAAAAATTAAGAGATTTTTTAAACTAATTTTATATAAAATAATTAAAAAAATTTATGATTCTAATTTATAAATATTATTAAAATTAATTAAAAAATTATGGAATTTTTAACTGAATTTTATATAAAATAAATTAAAAAATTATAATGCTATTTTTTAAAAATTATTAAAATTAATTAAACAAATTAGGCGATTTTTTAAACTAATTTTATATAAAATAAAATAAAAAATTCACAATGCTAATTTATAAAAAAATATTAATATTAACAAAAAATTGGGGAATTTTTTAACTAATTTTATATCAAATAAGTTAAAAATTTTAACATTAATTTAAAATAATTAGGAGATTTTTAAAATTTATTTTATAAAATTGAAAAATTTGTAATACTAATTAAAAATAAATTTTTAAAATTAATTAAAAAAAATTGGTTTAAATTAATATTTTATATAAAATAAATTAAAAAATTATAATCCTATTTTATAAAAATTATTAAAATTAATTAAACAAACTAGGCGATTTTTTAAACTAATTTTATATAAAATAAAATAAAAAATTCACAATGCTAATTTATAAAAAAAATATTAATATTAACAAAAAATTGGGGAACTTTTCACCTAATTTTATATAAAATAAGTTAAAAATTTTACCATTAATTTAAAAAAATTAGGCGACTTTTTGAATTTATTTTATATAAATTAATTGAAAATTTTGTAATACTATTTAAAAATAAATTTTTAAAATTAATAAAAAAAATTTGGTTTAAATTAATATTTTATATAAAATAAATTAAAAAGTTATAATGCTATTTTATAAAAATTATTAAAATTAATTAAACAAATTAGGGAATTTTTAAACTAATTTTATATAAAATAAAATATAAGATTTAAAAATTTATTAAAAACTTTATGGAATTTTTTAAACTAATTTTATATAAAATAAATAAAAAATGCTATTTTATAAAAATAATTAAAATTAATTAAACAAATTAGGCGATTTTTTAAACTAATTTGATATGAAATGAAATAAAAAATTCATAATACTAATTTATAAAAAATATTAAAATTAATAAAAAAATAACGGAGTTCTTAAACTAATTTTATATACAACAAAATAAAAAATTTAAAAAATTTAAAAAAAAATTATGGGATTTTTAAAATAGTTTTATATAAAATAAATAAAAAAATTTATGATGTTATTTTATAAAAATTATTAACATTGATTTAGGAAAATTATTAAGATTAATTAAAAAAAAAATTAACTAAAAAAATTAAAATTTGTGATATTTTATAGATATTATTACAATTAATATAAAAAAATTAAGTTATTAAATTAAATTCAAATAAATTAAAAATTTTATGTTTTCATTTCCTTTGAAATATTGGCCTCATTTTATAAGAATTGAAAAATCAATAAAATTTCTGTGAATAAAAAATGAATTTATAATAAAATTTTTTCTTCCCTTTCACTGAATTAATGCCCAAAAAATTTGTTTGCACCAAATACAATTAATTTTGGAAATTATTTCGTTACAAAAACAATTAAAAAATTAAGAAAAATATATTTTCGGAATAAAAGCATTTGAAACAAATTGTTGGGTGTTATTTCCTTATGAAATGAATTGAAAATAATTAAAAAGAAAAAAAATGTTGCGAAAAAAAAGTTATACCTGAAATGCTGACCTTGTTTCTTCTAAACTCAGGAGTACTTTTAGGCGTTCACTTTTTGGAAATTGATTCATAAGAAATAAGGCCTAAACTTTATGACTCTTTTTTATATAGAAAATTTGTGTGCATTAATTAATTTTGTTGTTATTTCATTACAAAATAAATTTAAAATAAATATAACATTTAAATAACTTCACAAATCTGGAGATTATTGTGTGACAAATATTTTTGGGTTATTTTACGTGTTTTTGGAATGTTATTCGTATATAAAACATTAAACAAAATGTATTAATACCCAAAAATATAAATAAATATGAAATAACGGCCAATTTTGTACGGAATGAAAAAAATAATGCCAACTTAGTATGAACAATTTGGGTGCATAAATGGATTTTATATCTGGGTCTCGTTTCCTGTAACCTTACTTAAATATATTCATAATTTGGCTTAATGGCTCTGTGATAAATTATTAATGGCTGATTGATTGTGTGATAAATTTTTGCTCATACTTTTCGACTCATTTTCGTTCTGGTCTGTATGAGTGCGCTCGTGTAAAATGCGTCGCTCCTGCAAGGCACGGCTGGGTATAAGGCCTGCTCTGGCGGTGCGTTCAGATTCTTTACGCGCCTGCCACCAGTACGCATCGTCCTAGAAACGAACCACAGAAATAGATTATTAACTTTTTGCTTGGATTTTCACGCAACTGCCACCACCTGTGAAACTATATGCAAAATATCGCGACGTTGAAATCCCAGACCCGCCTCCTTGCACGGTATATACGGATCCAATTCGGGACTGTAGTCGAAATGTGCACGTACGCGCACTTTTGATTCACGCTGTCCACCCTTACCATCGGACGGCACTAGTTTGAAGGTAATGGTGCCTTCGGAATTTTGCTGTAAATGTGAGAGAGGAAAGAGAGAGAATAAAATTTACGACTATAATTTATTCCCTGATTGCCCGTATCATAATAGAATTAGAGAGGTGGTTTAAACTCAGAAGGCGAATACGAATCAATGTGAGCTGCATGGGCATGTCTAAGATCGCTCTTTTTTCGTCCCTAGGTTACTTCTATCAACAGCTCATTTTGCTGTCAAGGATTTCTCAGAGGTGATCTAAATGACAGCTGTTTAACTCTCCCTTTCTCTCTAAAAAGTATTGGTTGTTTTTTTAAAGGTCAAGGATTTCTCAGAGGTGATCTAAATGACAGCTGTTTAACTCTCCCTTTCTCTCTTAAAAGTATTTGTTGTTTTTTTAAAGGACCATCATAGTAGCTTCTCTCTCTTTTCAGTGCAAATTATGCTGCGACTAAGTAGAGAGAGAGAGTTCATATCTGAAATTTGAGCACTTATTTTGTTTCGTTTGATGTATTGGAATTATTTTTCGTCCTCCTTCTCAGTGGCCTCCATCCAACTCAAATTGACACTACTTTTGTCAAAGGTATTGAGTGATTCTTTGTACGGGGACACCACCTCTATTAGTTCGACCTGTTCCTCAGTACTTACCAATATAGTTAAAACATCTCCTGGTGTTTTGCCTTCGACATTTATGCCGTTCACTTCGATCACCTCATCGCCCACGTGTATCAAACCAGAACGATCGGCGGCACCTCCGTGCATGATGCGTGCTATGATGATTTTACCAGTCTCCTCGTCCGTTTTGATGGTGGCACCCTGCAAGTATGTCCAGCACAATGTTTATAAATGCTATTTGCAGAGTTTCAGTAATGCATAAAGACAGCTAAAAGGGTATACGAGTACATTTTGAGTTGTGACAGTTGTAACAAATTACTGCATATATCATTGAATTGTACATACAAAGAGTACAACAGTTAAAGATAGTAAAGAGTGTTTGTACAGATGATTTGTGATATGTTGGTATGATGTTCAGGTAACTGTGTGGTGTTCAAAACTAAATGTTTCTATGCTGTTTGCGATTTCTATGCTAGTTAACTGATTCTCGATATTTACAAAGGTATATACAAAAAATGCCTATCTACTTTTCCAAATATTTCCATAAAATTGCAAAAACAAAACAGCTGGATATATAAGAGTTTTACACTAGTCTCTACCTTGCCATATATGGTGTCATTTTCTTCAAGTCATTTCATCCAGCTATAATTTGACACAAATATTAGGACAAGATATGGCTAAAAGTATGCTTCTAAAATAACAAAATTTCATAGAGCAGCTGTCATATTTCAGCGTGTAAAAATTCACATTTTTTGGCATACTTTTGAGCTGCGTAGAAAAACTCTGGATAACAAAAACTAATTCTTCAAGAAAACTATGTGGAGGAAATTTGTAATGGACTTAAATTCATAAATTTTAGAAATTTGTAAAATTTCACTATTATAGAAACACTCCCATTTTTGCCCACTTTTCTTCTATTTTTTTTGTATATACGAGTATATTCATTCTTTCTGCGTCTTATGAATGGCTAACATAATCCCTAATATGACAACGCATATTGCTGGATTCCAGTTCTAAACCAAACAATTGCCTACAACACACCTAATAGCTAAGTTCACTGAGGGTGCTCATTATATAATGCATGTCTTAGACTCCAACTGGAAATTAACTGACGTAAAAACAATAACAAAAAATTGTGTGTATTTTCAAAGAAATGGAAATAGAGTGAAAATATGTAACTGTAAATATACAAAAAAATGTGTATAAATATATTGATAATTTATTTTTTTAAAGTAATTATGATTAGATATGTGGTATGTATGTATTTTTATACGTGTATCTATAAAAGTAGGTATATGTGTATGTAAAAGGTGCAGACAGAATCATCTGGAATTTGATAAGGACATTTACTTACAACAATTGGTTCCGCACTTTGTGCTCCTGACTGTGATATTTAAAATTGTACGATTTTGAAAATTCGAATTTGCACATGATTACACAAAATTTTATTTTAGTAAATTTCATTAAAATGCATTTAAATGGTGTATGTATGTATGTAAATGTGTGAAATCGCTGAATATATATAAATATACATATATAGGTACTTGATGATGGAAGAGATTTTTAAATGAACTGAGAGAAGGGTGACATGAAAGATTAGCATGCTATAAAACGAAATGAATGTTCGTAGCGCGCAACACACAATAAGCGCGGATTGACACCGTAGGGTGTAGTTTATGTGTATTGGTGCAGAAATCTGCTTGAATAGTATTCATGAGTTTTGATGAAGCCTGAAAATGTGCTGCACTGTAATCATAAATTAAGTCGAAATTTATAAGAGTGCAGAGTATAGGATAGGTATCACAATGGGCCTGCGCATGGTCTAAGTGTGTCTTCTGGCCGAGTTTGCGTGCCCTTGACAGCTACTTAAATCAACCTACTTAGAGTATACCAACTTAGAGTATGGCATATTTTCAGGGTCCATCAAAAAGAGTCAAAAATGCATTCATTACAATTTTCTGATGTGGTGGGCAAGGGTGAAATATTGATACCACAAATATGGTAAAAAGTTTAATTACTATAGTTTTTATGGAGTTTTCATAAGCTCCTAAAAATATGCTGAATTTTGTAGGCCACCTTGCACCAACACGTCTGTCTAATTGGTATGTAATTGGTAGTATGGTATACTTTCAGGCTCTAAAATAAAAACATGAAATTTTCATACATTTATTCACTGCCTATTACAAATCTGTAGTGAAGTATACTCATAAGTATTTCGTAATGCTGCTTGAGGCCCCTAAAAATATGCTGAACTTTTCAAATTACAATTAGAAATATTGACAATATTTCTATAACAAATTTTTGGATTGATTGTCTCAGTCAAGAAAGGGATACCTCTTAGAAGTAGACGGTACTCTGTTTTATGTGTGATGATAAGAGCATGTTCACATATAATAAGCCTACTTTTAGGGTGCACCGCTTTTATCTCTGAGACGATACGAATATCCCATTTATTTTCTAAAATAGGGACGTACATTTCAATATGCATATACATGTACATATACATATACATATCCATATACATATGCATATTCATATACATATGCATATTCATATACATATTCATATTCATATACATATTCATACACATATACATATACATATTTCCGAAGTGCACTTCGTATAGAAATTGTAGCGTATTTTTAGGTACTTTAAAACAGTATACGAAATCCTAACTGTAGACCGCTGGTGCTCATCTTTAAACCACATATGCTAAAATAGTGGACTAGTTTTAGGGTTTTCCCCATTATCATTTGTTACACAGCACGAACGTTCGTTTCATTTAAAGCATAATAGCAGAAAGGATGATTATAGTAAGTAGTTCTAGAGTTAGAGAGCGGAGGAAAGTGTGCGTGTGTTCTTGCAACTACTGAACATTAAGTTTAGCATACTTTTACGCGTATATCGAGGCCAGCCACAATATGCTGCATTTTGCAACTATTTGATGAAAGCATTCAAAACGAGAGACAACTACAAAGTAACCCAAAAGAAAGCTCATTATGTGAAATTAGCGTAGTTACGAGAGCAAAGAACAAAGGATGTTGACAGGACAAAACAAGAAACGAGGTGAAATTAATTAGGAATACCAACCGAAACGCAAAATTACAAAGCAAAGCAAAACAAAAAAACAAGGCAACAAGTAAACAAAGGCAGTGAAACTGCTGATTGCCATGTTGTTGACAATGCATTGTTGTAATAGCGAATTACAACAATGCGGACAACAATAACAGGGCACCATAGCTAAGTATAAACTGAAAGGTAGGTAGAAAGATAGATAGATAGGTGCTGGCGAGTATGAATGGCAACATGAAAGACTGAATGAAAGTGGGTGAGTATGAATGCTGCACGTTGTGAGCATGAGATGCGCACGACAGTTTAGCACCAAATGACAATGCGGCGCAGCGGTTGTAAGGCAGCTTACCAATGGCTCATTGCTCTTCACCAGTTGCACAATTTTAATTGTCTCCTCGTCCTCGTCCATTTCGACCGGTATTTCCGGCAGATGCGGATAGAAATCTTTCTGAGCAATGGCATCGTGTGCATACAACAGGCTCTGCAATTGAATGAATGCATTAAAAATTAGTGTGTAAATATGTTTCGTCACTATACTTGTAAATGCGGTTCCTGTAGCAAATGAAATGCCTCCTTGCAGTCATCACTCAAATGGCAACGTTGCGATAGTTGCTCCAAAACTTCATACAGTATCTGAAAGTGTGAATTAAATATATTTGAGAATATAGTCGAAGGCTTATATTGCTAGAACTAGTAAATAGATTTAAATTTGTAATCTATTACATTGATTTAAATAAATAATAATAAAAAAAAATATTTGAGAATTATTTATATTAAGGACCATTTTCCTCAATATTTAAAAAAAATTCATTGAACCAAATTCATGTGTATCAGGTAATGTAATCAGGTAATGTGAATTATGTGGTGAGTGGATTCATGAGTAGCGAGTGCATTCATGAGGGCCGAGTGCATTCATGAGGGCCGAGTGCATTCATAAGGGCCGAGTGCATTCATGAGGGCCGAGTGCATTCATGAGGGCCGAGTGCATTCATGAATATTTATAACAACTAAAACAATTTTTTAAAAATTGTTTTGATTTTAACTTTTATTTATTGTGCAAATAAGTTTTCTCTTTCCTGCATATTCACCGGAAAATTAGTAAAAAATCTGATTTATACACAAAATATGACATATTTTTAGGTGCTTTATAATATAAATATAAAAATACTCATGAGTGTATTTATTGCAAACTTTAAACGTTTAGTGAGGCGTATTCATGAGCCTCGTTAGTATGTATGTTAGCACCTGAAAATAGGCTGCAATATTTTGATATCATATTACATTAAAATTTTGTGTATAAAATTTATTTGCAATATACAACATACTTATAGGTGCATCAAAAGAGTATCAAAAATGCTCATGATCCTACTCTTCGCACAAGAATTGAGCGATCCCATAAATTGAGATATGGAAATTGTCAACGAAAGAGTATTCCTTCAACAATTTGCAGCTTTTTATGACTTGTTGAGAGACATTGCTCAGTTGTATGATAATCCATTTAATTTAAAATTTGGTTGACTTATATTCACCAGCTTATCTGGGTAATTTTATTCACAAAGGTTTCCCACTTAAGGAAGAAAAATATATATCCTACTCAAAAAGATTTTGGACCTGGTATGCGAATCTAGTGACTTTGCTCGAAAGGAAGGTATGAGGAGAAGGCTGACACCACTTCCCATTTTATATACGGACCCGAAATGAACTTAGGCAATCATCTGTTCACTGACTTTTGATTTTCCGGTGCCCTCTAAAGATGTACGGGGAAAGACTCCTCGTATAAAACTAAGCAATGGATTATTTTTAAGTCTGATATCACAATAGTTCTCCTTGGGTCCAACAGTGTCGCCACAGGCTGGTGCCGCTTCTATCATAATAGTCGGTAATTGACAGTTTTCAAGAAATCAGCACAATTGTGTTTCATATTCTTCATAGAAAAATAAAGCAAACAAAAGCTGTTGCCTATTTTTAGGGCTATACTAAAATTGCATGACAATTTGCTTACTTTGAGTCTAGTCTCTACAAAATACTTCAATGCTATACTCGTATATGCGTAGATTTGTGTAAGATCAGGTAATAATTCAATATTGTTGCCGATAATTTTCCAGGTATCGATATAGAACGATATCAAGAATATGAAAATGTTTATCAATTATTTGAGGAGGCTCTAAATGTAAAAAAGTTCCCTCAAAATTGTAGTATACATATATTATATATAACTAAAGTAATCTGGTGTTATGCAGACCTGTCCGGATGTTGATAGTACTGGCGCCAGACGATCATCCCGTCCCACTTTGGCCACTTTGGTGTGTACATTTACCAAGGCATTGAGTTCCTTCGACTCCAGCAACGTTCTGAGAAAATCAATTTCCTGGTCATTCGATAAGTTGTCTGCTTCCTTCAAGGATGAGATGAGTTTTGATAGCGCTGCAAAAGTGAACGTAATAAATTTAATGACTTTTTATGTTTTTTAAAATACGATTTCGTACGCAGCTTAATAATGCAATTAAAACTGTGTCATGATTTAATTCAAGCAGTGCCATGATTTAATTAAAACCGTGCCATGTGCAATTGGCAAAATTGTCAGTTGTGCGGTTTACGTTTCGTTACGAACATTTTCCGTTTAATTTAATTACACTTTGCAATTGTGTCCTTGACATTTGTCACGTTTTGCTTTATTGTTTCGTTGCATTTCGTTTATAAGCACCCAATTGTTTTATAATCAATGCCAGTGACATTTTAATTTATTATGAGTTGACTGCATGATTCAGCAAACATGTTTGTTGAACATGACAAATCGTTTGAGGAGACCGAAATAGAATGCAGTCGTCAGACAAGGTACTTTCTTGGCGCTGCTATAAGTGTCGGGCATTTGGGGAATCATAAAATTCATTCTGGTGATAGACGAGAAATTTCGAAATGTTATACATATATCTGAAGATCATATGCAAAAGTTACACAGCCACAAGTAGAATTCAAATTCGAGCTTATATGTGGCTAAAATTGAAAGTCATCCTAAAAGTATGCAAACGCTTTATAAAAATATGATGATATTGCCAACACAGATTCAGATTACTGTGAGGAGTGTATTAACGAAAAAACTGAACTGAACTTTAGAACTCAGTTTCATTCTTTTTTCCTTGGATTCCTAGAAGAAGAAGTATAATATTTAGTATTATCAAGTCCCTTAGAATAGCTCCCATTTTCCTATATTGTAGGGGTCCCTTCTTATTCATTTAGGATCACAGAAGAAGAAGTATAATATTTAATATTATCAGCTCCCTTAGAATAGATCCCATTTTCCTCTATTATAGGAGTCCATTCTTATTCCTTTCGGATCACAGAAGAAGAAGTATAATATTTAATATTATGAGGTCTCTTAGAATAGCTCCCGTTTTCCTTTATTGGGGTAGTCCATTCTTATTCCTTTTAGATCACAGAAGAAGAAGTATAATATTTAGTATTATCAGGTCCCTTAGAATAGGTCCCATTTTCCTCTATTGTAGGGGTCCCTTTTTATTCCTTAAGGATCACAGATGAAGAAGTATGATATTTAATATTATCAGCTCCCTTAGAATAGGTCCCATTTTCACCTATTGCAGGGGTGCAATTTAAACATCTTCTCAAATATGTGACAACTAATTTTGTGTAGTCAAATTTCGTGTTTGTCACTTTCAAGTTTGTCATTCTTGCTGACATGCAATAATGGCTCTTTTAAAATTTATGCAAATTGCCAGCAAGTTTTCCCCAACAGTATTTACTGTCAAGGACACACAAAAAATAAATTGCTGAGCCTTCCCTGGCAATCAAATGTAATTAAATCAATTGCTTTGTCATTATTTTGCTTTAGAATAAATTTGCCATGCAAAACTTACCCGGATCCCAATTCGTGTCTGTCGCCATAACTTCAGCTGTCATTCTCTTAAATCAAAGGCAGGATATGTTGAACAATAGTAACAAAAGGACACGAAAGCTATGAATAAATAAGAATATCATTAAGTAGGGAAATACACGCAAGCAAAAATGTTTACAAAGTGGGGAAATGTTTTCTCTTTCTTGTTTTAACACAAAATAAAAGGCGAGTATGTGGAAATGTATTTATTTTCACAACCTAAACGAATGTCCACGCTCGCACACACCTCCACGCACTCGCTCATGTGTTGGTGGGTGTGTAGGCGTAAATCTGACCCATGCACTTTCTATTTAAAACGAAACCTCACCCAAAAATTAACACATTAGGGAGGCTAAAAATACTCCTCACCTCCTTTCTACAACACAATGTATCCAAGTATGTATAATTATGTATTTCTTTAGGAGCAAAAGGACGCACGCAAAGTGCCTCGAAATACCCCAAAAAACAAGTCAAAATGCTGTACACTTTGTACCCTTCCTTCGGGTATGAGTATTTTTAAAAAATTGTGTGTTGCATTCGCAGACACGCCGCTTTTAGTATAATTAAACGCATTTAATTTCAGCACCGAGCCCCATGTCACTGGTGGCGTCTATTGTTCTGGCTGAGTGTGCTTGCGGCGACAGCTCGGCGGGCGTACGACTGGGTGCTGTGTCGCTTAAGTGGTGCTAATGCGGCAAGCAGCATCCTAGAAAGCTCGCAAGCAAACAAATAAAGTTGCCGCCAGTGCATTCTTGCACAGATTTACAGATTTTACGCAAATAACAACGCAATCGGTGACATGTTTTTGGCTGCAGTCAGACGACAATACGCGCCAGTACACTGAGAAAAATATACATATCAATGGAGAATTTTTCCAAATATTTAAAAGCCAGCATGGCTTGTAAAAAATATAAATAAATAATAAAAAGTTTTCGGAAATTTTTGTTTTTAGTATTTTTTTTTGCTTGCTTATTTATTTATAAATATTTACCCAAACTTATGTATACAAACGAGTGAAATGTTTTTATGATTTGCATATTGTATGTTCCGAGTTTTGAAGTGAACAATAAAGATTTGTATAAACAATAAACTGCGTTTTTTTCAATGTTCTTTTGTTCCACTTCAGTGCTCGAAAAATGTTTCAATTGGTTGTATAAAGTCTCGACTGCTTCTGCTACCTCCACATTTCTAACGAATCTTAATTGTAAATACAGGAATAGAATGATGTATGATGCTGAAGAAATGTCGAAGAAGGCAGTGTTCAAGTAGGGAAAGTGTAAAAAATGTGAACAGATCTGTCGAGGGGCAACAAACTATCAATTTGTAAAGTGAAAAACGTGTCTGATGAAATGGGGTCCTGCGATTATAGATTTCAATGCATATTTATTGACTTCAGAGCATAACTTGGAAGATAATTTGAAACACTACTGCTCCTTGAACAAATTTTCATGAACTAGCAAAGTTGCAGGGAAGGGAAATACATACACGAGTTGAAACAGGAGACTGGAATTATCAATTTTGGGAATAATTGGAAAGACTTCTCCTTGAAAAAAATTTCAAGAGCTTGCAAACTTGTGGGGGACGAGAATACACACATGGGTTGATAGAGGATACTCGAATTATCAATTTTGGGAATAATTGGAAAGACTTCTCCTTGAAAAAAATTTCAAGAGCTTGCAAACTTGTAGGGGAGGAGAATACACACATGGGTTGATGGAGGATACTCGAATTATCAATTTTGGGAATAATTGGAAAGACTTCTCCTTGAAAAAAATTTCATGAGATACCAAGGGAATACAAACATGAGTTGAAGGACGGGATTCAAGTTATCAAATTCTTTCTGTATTGGGATTTTTCTCATAGAAAAATGACTTACTTGTGACTTACGGACTGATTCTCTGTCCCTCTTTACATATTCTCTATATTCTATCTCACGGGCGACCTGGCCAGTCTAAAATATACGAGTAGCTAGGTCCAGGGATCTTATAAACAGGGACAGTAGAGACACCAGTCGATTCACGGTGGCCTTTACAGGTCAATGGCTAGTAGGTACTCAAGCGGAGAAACTGTTTCAATACCCATTGTAGAAGTTATAAAGACTCGGACGAGAGGGAAACAATAATTCACTTTCTTTGCAAATGCCCAGCTCGGGCGGTCGTTAGAAGTAGATCCCTAGGAAACTACTTTCTGGTGGGACTATCCGACCTCTCGACTGTAAAACCGAAGGACCTTTTAAAAAACCTGAATTGCACAAAGTGGATCTAGGTAACAACCCATCTTTTTCCAGAGTTTAGGAGGTATAGTGGTTCGTGCGAGGATGCCGTGGTTTAGCCACCTGAAGAAACGAACGAACGATCTCTTCTCTTGCCTCTATCATCAGACTTATAGATCAGATAGTCTCAGGTCAAGAGTGTCGATCAATAAAGCTTTTGCAGAGATCCTTTATATAGACTAGCAGTTTATTTGAGATTAATTTGGCACAAATTGCTGGAAATATGAAAACAGAAGAATATACTGACGCTAATGGGGTAATTTATACGTTGAGGAGAGGTCATCTCCAACCCTAGAAATATAGAATCTAGGGCTGGATATGACCTTATCACAAGTCGCTTCCAAACTAATACACGCAAATTTAATGTAATCGCAGACTATGCCCTTTTCAATGACACCTCTTACCCATTTCATTAGAAACTTTTTTCTTGGTCAATTGAAACCTTTAAAACGGAAGATTTGTAGTATGAGTGATTCTTTGAACTCGTTGCTTTACCTTCTATGGTTTAGTCATTAAGTCATTATGTAACATCTCCCAATAGCGTGGGGTGCACTCCGATTACTGCCACTCAGGACTGATGCTTGTAAATCCATCAGAGGAATATTAAGTAAGATTGCATGCGATTAAATTGTTTGCCAAATTTGTTTATTGCCATTACATAAACCAGCCGCCCGCTCACCATCAGCAATTTTAGTGGGCCCAATGTGGCTTTAGGCTCGTAATTCCCATCACTGTGCTAGTAATAATGGCATGCATATCGATGACACTGCATGTGGAATGGCTGAGAGAGCAACGCCTACGAAACTAAACTTTCCACCAATGCTGCTGTTATTCATTTGCCAAATTGGCAATAAAACTGTTCTATTTCATTTATTTGCTTAATTATATTTTTGAATTATGATAGTTGAGGCGCACACATTTGTGGTGCATATGATTACGAAATAAATTTTGTGAAATATTCGAAAAGTAATCAAATGTGGTAACAAAATGTGGCAGAAGAACACGTGTTTTTGAAGCGACTGTAAAAGGATGAATATCCTTTGGGAATAAAAATAAATTCTAAGCTTGGAAAATATAAAAAATTGATGAAAAGCAACTCAAACGATCGTTAATAATTAATCTGCACCCTAAAAGTATGCTTTAAATTTTACTAGATGTAATTAAAATGTTTGAGTTTGAATCTTATCCTCTTCACTTCAAAGAAGAATGCTTTTAAGATGTTCCATTATAACCTGTTAAACGCTACGTAAACTCGTTTCATGCTGCAGCATAATGGCAAAAATCTCACTTCGCATTTTCTGAAATTTTTGTAATTTTACTGAAACTCAATAAATGTCTGCACTGCTCCCCCCACGCTGTTAGTCTTTCAAAATCCAATTTGAGATAAAAAATTGCCACAAATTGAGTTAGCTCTCAAATGTCAAATGAACATAAAAGTAGCGACTAACAAAAACGTGGAAAAGGACACAAGGATAAGTGTAATATAAAAGAAAAAAAAATTGTGCAACACAAAAAGTTCCACTTTCTTAACTCAAAGTAAGTTGGTTTATTCAGGGCGGCTCCTTTCCTTCGTTAACTTACCAAGGGCATGAATGGAACGTACCTGATAATATTCTTACTTTATTTGTGCCCTTCCTCACAAATTACTTGGAGAAGTGCGTTAATGATATTTTACAAAATGTGGCAAACAAAGGAGAAGTGCTAAAAGTAAACATTCAACCCCTCAGAGGAAATATGCACGACCTGTCTGAAGAAGCTTCCGGTGCCTCACTTAAACCACTTTGTAGCAAATGTGGAGGACTTTTTTTATGTTACTTAAAAACACCACTAAAATTTAAATTTTGTCATACTGCTTTCTTCAGCTTCCTCTGCCCGTTCAGGCGGCCGCCGTGCAATGACCTTTGTTGGCACATTTTCATATGCGAGTTGTGTAAATGTGGCCTACCACACCGCAAGTTGTGGCAAGAAAATCCAATTAAAAACCCGTGCAATGTGCGTCAAGTGGGAAAATAGCTGCACGGTCGACTCTGGTTTGCGTGCACGGAGGCGAAGTCAACGTACGAGTATTTGTGTGGTGGATGGAGCTGCAACTCCACTTAATATTTAGTTTGTCACGATATCCGAAAGCATTCACCTTTGAAGGTCTTCCGGTCAAGTTTCGGTAGTTCAGGTATTCGTGCGTCTTCATGCTATTCATGCAACGGAATGAATGAAATGTGCAGAATGAAAAGATTGAGAAAATTTTACAGAATTAATAGAAAAAGTTGTTGGAATTGTGAATTGTTGTAAGGTCGTCATAAGCCTTCGTGGGCCTTCAGCTTCTTGTGAGTTCTTAATCAAGGTAAGGAGGTGGCTTACTCGTATATGCGCGATATAAGGGCAAAATAAGTACACAAAAACAATTTCTGAGTGCATTAAAGTGCTGTTGATGTGAAGTCTGCATTCTACTGGGGTTGATTTGAAATTTATAGAACTATAACGCTGAAGATCTAGTAAGCGTATGGGATCTGGCTCCGCCTTCTTCTCTATTTTGAACCGTCGGTGATATACAAGTCTGGCATGGACTATTGAAAATCAACTTTTGCACCTCTATATATGGTCATTAAAACCAGCAAACTAATCATTTTTGACTAGTAGACTTTATTTTTCAAAGAAGAGTTGCAGAGATTATAAATCCTGGGGCGACTTATCGCGTGAAACTACGCAAGATGGTAAACATCTGAAATAGACGTGTCTTAAGTATCCTTCACAAAAATTTAAACAGGAACATGTGTCTTTAGTTGACTTCATTTTTCGAAGAAGAGTGGCAGAGATTCGAAATTAGGTTAATCTGGCTGGCATAAAGCCACGCAAAGACCGACTGGTCCCTAGCGTAATAAATCCTTGATAAAATATTAGGTGACTTATCCGGGAACGTAAGCAAGATGGTAAACATCTTTGAGGAAGTGTTTTTAGTATCCTGTGCAAAAATTGAGGCAGGAAAAAGTGTGTTTAGTATCCTGTACAAAAATTTAGATAAGCGAAAAGCTGCGGTCGGCTTTTGCTGACATAAACAGCATCAAAAACAGAATCGTTTGACTATTTCAAACTTCAGACATTCATCTAAGTGATTATCTGTGATGTTTCCAAATCCGTAGATGAAACTTGGATCCACCAATATATACCAGAATTAATAAAAGAATAATGGAAATGTGGAATTCTCCTAGCGAAAGTTAACTTAAGAAGTATAAATAGTTGGAAAAATCATTGTCACCATTTCCTGGAGTCACCATTGGTCATAATAATTAGATGGTGCATGTATAGAATTTATGGAAAAGGTCCCAGCCACCTATAATGCTGGTCGATTCCAAGCTAAATGGATGAACAGATACTCTCTTTTGGCTAAGAAATAAGGTGTTGTTCTACTACGAAAATGTACCTCCTGACCCGACTGGAATTTCTGTGTTTAATTTGTATTGATCTTCTTTAAGTACTGCGCCACCATCCACGGAGTATGGGTATTGTCGAGTTATCCCCCTGCTACTCTTATATATTTTGACACATTTAGTGATGATATGGTAGAAAGGGAGTAGAGATGATACGGTAGAACATCTACCAAAGAGTGTGTTAGCTCTAACATGCGGATGTCTCTGCATTTTGAAGCGCTAAAAACGTTGGAATATCTTTAGAAAGGGAGTAGAGATGATACGGTAGAACATCTACCAAAGAGTGTGTTAGCTCTAACATGCGGATGTCTCAGCATTTTGAAGCGCTAAAAACGTTGGAATATCTTTAGAAAGGGAGTAGAGATGATACGGTAGAACATCTACCAAAGAGTGTGTTAGCTCTAACATGCGTATGTCTCTGCATTTTGAAGCGCTAAAAACGTTGGAATATCTTTCTGATATTGATCTAAACTATTGTTATGAGTGTGTGGGAAATTCAATGGAATTTTTGAGAATTTTTCTTCGAAAACTAAGTGGCCGACTTACACATATGAAATGCTTTTGAAACTTTATGTCTCTGCAAGGCAATTTCCGCTTGTTTTTTTGTTTCCAGTTGGACAAACGAACATCCTTGTACTTGTTTTGGCAAAAGCAATTCAATCGCTCGCATACTCGTTCAATTCATTGGAGCGTTGTTATTGTTTCTACGCTCCGGTGCCACTTTCAGAGCCCTTTAACAATGAGACTAGGCGGCAGGTGCGCTCCTATTGTGTTGATCCAATTTTTGTTTACCCACTCGTATACACTCAAGTTTGCACACACCGAATGCTCAAATGGCAGCAGGTGCTTTCAGTGCCCACCGCTAGGGATAAGGTAAGTGGTGCGTAAGGTATTACCCCAGCTCCGGCCAGAGTGCAGCATAGAGGGTTCAACACTTGTGAGTATGTGTGTGTTCATATAGCAGTCCCCCTGCTTTTGGGGTGGTCGGTGTCCGTGTGCGTCAGTGGCTGCCTTGGCTGGAAGTTTGTTTTCGAAGGCAGTATTTGGACTTGAGCCAATATGCCCCGCTGATATATCACAGTCGCATGTATGTAAATGCTAAAAGCTTTTGTTTGTTGTCATGTCCTACTAAAGTTGCCGCTGTCATAAATTTATGCAACCAGTGATAAGCTGGGAGTAAACCGTCATCTGAAGTTCATAAATAACATAATGGAAAATATGTCGGAGTAGTTGCCAAGATAAAGTGTGTGTTCGCTTCGCTGAGAGTGCGCTGACAGTTTGGAAATTTGAGAGCTTGCTTTTTGGCAGCCGCATTAATGAAACATATTTTTAAGACATGTTATTACGGTTGGAACTAGGAGTGCTATTCATCATCACTGGGATTGGGATTGCACCAAAGAGTATGCTTTGTTTTGCATACATTTTAGGGTAAAGCTCTATTTATAAAATTTGTAAAAAGCTAGCAAAACTTCCTAGCTTCACAGAATAATAAAATATTTCGTAGAGCTTTGGAGATTCACTCGCTTATTATTCTTGTGAAGGGTTTAAAGTTTCCAATATAATTTTGGTTAATATTACTATTAAATATATTCAAATTTAACTAATTTAAAAAAAGGCGTGGATTCGAATCCTGCCCCGAGCATGATCTCAATGCTATTTTCTAAACTTTTTCATTTCGAGTCGAAGGTCTTAGTTACTAGTACCCATTCCTCCAAACTCTTGGACACTTAATTCATTATGGAGCATGGTATAATAATATTAACTATTTAGAATTCAACTTGTACATGAATTCAGGGTATATAAGAAAGTAATTCATGTACATTGTACTGATCTAACAGTCTTTTTGTTACAACGATCACAGTGAAAAGAGCCAAGCATCTTAACTTTCAGCAAACTCACTGAACACACTCAGAGCAGTTTATAACAACTTAAAAAAGCTTTCTGGTTCAATGAACGCTTTCTTCTGTTCTTTTCTGTTCCAGGTTGAGATGGATCAGTCATGATAAGGACATTGAAGACTGCCTTCCAACCAAGTTTTAAATTGCTACCAACAAATTCAAAAATTTTTAATTTTAAGTTATTGAAAATTATACATTTTTGTAAAGATTTGGGAACCAAATAACTATGTGAAAGCTTTTAAGCTCACATTGCAATTTAGCTTACATTTATTAAAAATTGCATATTTTTTGCTTTTCACACACAAAAAAGCTGAAAATTGTACAAAGAATTTGCTACACTCCCTCCAGAAGTCCTCAACGGCAACTGCCAATTCGATATGGAAAGCGACAAAACCTTTAAAGATTGATGCAGTTCGAGGCTCCCACATATACTTATAGAGGTAGTTGGGTCAGATCTGATGCGGAAAAGGGTAGCGCTTTGCTGAACATCTAAATTATATGTTTCAGCCACATTCAACAAACAGCAGACTCAAGATATGATTTATTATGGAACATGACAGTCCCTCTCCCACCATTGATTAATCAAGCTACTACATGGACCACAAAACTAAAAATAAGAAAAGTTACTAAATTAATAAAAACGCAATTACACCCGAGAAAGGCACCTGAACTACCTCATAACTAGCAAGATAACTTCCAGGAATTGCAGTTAGGCAGCTTACATACGTACACAATGCTGTACTGGGACTGGGATATTATCCGCAACCGTTGTGGTTTGTGGGATAGTGTCCGTAAGCCTTGGTACCTACACCTGGTTATGAACCAACGCTTCTATCCTCTTACAGGTCTATGCTTATACCAATGCCCTCTAAGTTATTTGAAAAACTTATATTGGGTAAATTGCACCCATATCTCCAAAGCTATATTGTATAAATTTGGCTTCTGGGAAAACCATGGGACGGTTGAGCAGGTACACAGCATTGTACCAGAGTACAACAATATTTTAGACATAGCTTAGTTATCTAGGTAACAAGGTATGGCACGAGGGACTAATATACAAAATAAAAAAATACTACCTCTAAGCGTTTACCAACTCCTTGAATCATTCATAGCAAACAGACTATTTAGGGTAAAGTACAAAAGTTTCATATCTGGCGACGACAACAGTACCACAGGACAGCACGCTGGACTCCTCTATTGTATCTGATCTATACATACGATTTGCCAACTGACATAAATCTTACAACTTCAACTTCTGCCAACGACACAGTAAAACTTAAGCTCTAACTTTGAGGAGGTTTCCTGGATGAATCTAACGAAATTGGCTTCTTTTATCAAATCCACAGGATGGTTTAAGGAGGATTTGGAGGTGTAGGGAAAAAAGCTCTATTGGCCACAATGGGCAAAATGAGTCTTAGGACAGGCATCTAACCTAATCTAACCTAACCTAGGGTCTGACTCTTGTTCGGGAAAAGCAGTATAAAACCTAAGTAAGCACCTATTGACAATAGAGCACTGGTTAACTACTTGGCGAATACGAGTAAATGAGACAAAAAGCTGTCACGTCACTTTTACTCTCAGAAGAGAGTCGTGTCCCGCCATTACCTTAAATGATATCAAAATTGCGCAAGAGAAAAGGGTCAAATATTTAGAACTCCACTTAGATGAGCGTTTGATTTGTAGACATCATATTGAAATCAGGAAACACAAAATCAAATTCAAAGCGGTTACATTGGCTCCTGCATAAAGTGTCTAAACTCACTCACTAGAGTGTCTAAACTCACTCTAAAGAATAAAGTAGTCTAAACTCATTCTAGAGAGTAAAGTGTTTATAACAAGACAATCAGAGAAACGATTTGAATCTAAGGGAAACAATAATGGGGATCGGTAAGATCTCTTAATATGGAATTACTTCAACGATCCCATTCACGAACACTTCGTACTATAACTGGGGCACCATGGTATTTCAAATGCACCAGGCTACATACAGAGCTGGGAACCCTCCCTCGTTACAGATGAAATCGAAAATTTCTCATCGAAATATAAAGTCCAATCTAATATTCTTGCGAAGTCTGTTAAAAAGACCCCTAAAATATCACACCTTAGAAACCCAATAATTTGAGAACTTCCACATTATTAACATATTTATTTATCTATTTATTTATGTACTAATTAATCTATTTATTATAATTATTATTATTATTATTATTATTATTATATTATTCCTTACACCATAATTAATTATGAGTGCAAGGTGTTGGGGGAATGAGTACCAGCTACAGAGGCTTTCGACTCGAAGAGAAAAAGATTTTATAGAAAGAAGCATTTTGGAGACCAAGCCCGTGGCAGGATTTGAACCTACGACCCTCGGGTGTGAATCTATTTATATTTATTTGATTTGATTACTATATTAATGAGACCACTAGCACCGGAATGCATAAATATATTTATTGTATTTTATTGCAAAATTATATATTAAATTAAGATTCAATGGAAATATTCAGAATATTTGAATAATTATTGTTCGTTGCACTTAATGGAGATTCAATAAAAACATGAATGAAGCAGCCGGCCTAAGTGGTCTAGTGGTAAGTACACTGGGCTCACATTTGGGGGGTCGTTGAATCGATTCTTACCAGGGGCATAGTCTGACAAAAGCTTATTTCTAAATATTTTTCTCCTCGAGTTCTGGGCTGCTTAGTTGCTAGTACTCATTCTTCCTACCCCAGGTAGACAGATTTATTGATGGTGCAAGGTATTGTAATAATAATAATAAATATATAAATTGTATATTGATTTTTTATTGATTTTATTCATTAATATTTTATAAACTTTTAATACCCTTATCAGAATAGGAAGATTTATGGCCTAAGAGTGTCTTCTGACCGAGTATTCGTGCCCTTGACAGCCACTTAAACCTTTAAATACCCTTTGGAGCTTGTGTAGTTGCTCAAAGCTTTGAATGAAATGAAACTTCTAGCAAAGAATTTACTTATTTGTAATACCCCCGAGGGTAGCAGGTTCAAATGCTGCCACGGGCTTGGCCTCCAAAATGCTTCTTTCTATAAAATCTCTTTTTCTTCGAGTCGAAAGCCTCTGTAGCTCATTCCCCTAACACCTTGCACTCATAATTAATTATGGTGTAAGGAATAATATAATTATAATACTTTTAATATCGTGGCTTTAAACATGTAGCAAAATATAATCCCTTTAAAAAATTTCCTCTATTTTTCTTTCCAAGCTCACTATCTGCGGCCCGATCTCTTCCAACAATGTTGCGAACTTAAATTTCGAATACGGACACTGAAAAATGAAAAACAACAAAAACAGTTGCGGTTTTTTTTTTAAAGTAAATAAACTCAAATGAACACTGGTGTACGACAATAAAATTTAATATTTATTTGGTTTTTATTTTGCTGCTGCTGCACGGTTGGCTCGCGGATTTCGGACGCTGACAGCTTATCGCAAAAGCGCTCAACTGCAATGAAATACAATATTATTCTGACTTCAGCTCGCATACGGACACATCCGATTCGATTCATTCATGCAGTTGTGGGCCGAATTCGCTGGAAATTACAAATGTGAGCGTTCGGAAGCGTTCATGCTGTCAGCCCACCAGACCGACCATCCAAGCGACCGAGCGACTGCTGCATGGGAAACATGACTCCGGCAGGGCTTAAACGATTTCAAGTGGCCACAATG
Organism: Clusia tigrina; assembly: GCA_920105625.2. NCBI lineage: Eukaryota > Metazoa > Arthropoda > Insecta > Diptera > Clusiidae > Clusia > Clusia tigrina. Next base: position 423,362,510 of record OV050030.1, read on the forward strand.
AAAATGCTCGAAATCTCAGTTATTCTGGACTGAAACTCCCCTCACTCGCAGTTGCATATTTGCTTTTCCATGCGCATTGTTTACATTTTAAATGTTTATTGTTCTGCTGCAGCAGAATAGTCTTTAGCGTTTGCTTTAGAGTTCGGTTTGTTTGGCTTGAAGAGCGTTCAGTTTTGACATTCAATTTACTCGAACAATGTTATATAATTTTTTCGTCGATTTAAAACACATTGGAAACCTTGCAGAGGGCCTTGCATCACTTAGAAAAATTATGAAAGAAGAGCCGACAATAGACCGTTAATATTTAATTGTGGTATATGCACAGAACTGTAGTATATTCGGAAGCAGATGCAACGCTTGAATATTTATTATTACATATTATTATAATTTGTACAAAAATGAATTAGTGTACAATTTGGAAGAGGAGCACTAGCAACTGAGGCTTTCAGCTCTGGAATATTTAATATTTTATCTCTAATATATCAACATTTGTAAAATGCCTGTGAGACATTCGAAAGCTAAAGACTTACTGATTCTGAAATAGTCTTTTCGTCAATCATGACTAAAAATGAATAAATACCAAAATGCATTTAAGAGAACGATTAATGGAACATCATTACTGAGAAATAATATGGTCTATAATATACATATGTAATATGTATATTCTCTATGGAATAATTCAAAAGAGAGAGAAGATTCGAAAAATTATGTACACATGTACCACCAATGAATAATTTATGTATAATTGTTCTAAATGTACACATATCTGGAAGCACATGCAACACTTCAATACGCAGGAGTATTTACCAATTGTATTGTCAATACCTCAAACTTCATAAAATGCCGTGAGTTATTCGAAAGGTAGGTAGATAGGTTTAGCGGCTGCTTAAAAGCACACTTAGGCCTGGATTGGCCCTTTGTGCCACCTCATGCTAAATAGTAGATATTCTGACGAAATGGTTTTTTCGTCCCTCATGACTAAACATGTATAAATAATAAAATTCAATTAGAGGACGTTTATGGGAAGATCATTACTCAAATATAGTACTCTGGATAAAATCTGTAATATGTGTTTCTGTGTCGAATAACTCAACGGATTAGTTAGGTAGATAGGAGCGTCAGCTTAGTTCACCAAAAGCACAATTGAGCATACCTAATGGCTCGTTGTGATACCACGGTGCGGCACTGTTCAAGTACTGACTAAAATTCTCTTACTTAAAGATGGTGATAGTCAGCGCCAGGATAGCGCAACTCAAAGGAGTAGTAGGTGTTTATTCCAGATCCCGTTGCTTGTCCACTTTATAGACTTGATTTGTTGTGGCTCGCTCTTTTCTGAACCGAAACTGGTATTTTGTTAGCGATTTTTTTGTGAAATTGATGCTAGATTGATAGGAGAATTGTTAAGAGGCGAGTAGTTCTGTTTAAAGACCGTTTAAATATTTTACTTGAAGGTAGAGTGTAAGCAAAGCTACAATATATCTCTTGAGACCAGGAACATTGCCTTGTGACCCTGTCCCTGTAACTCCTAATATGCTATATACTGGGAGCTGTGTAATTCTTGAGGTGTTCAAGACACAAAGGGTGTTTAACGGCAAGAGCCGTATAGGATTATTTTCCTAAGCAATTTTTTTATAGGCTGAATTGATAATTCTCTTGTGTTGCTATATAAGATTGCAGAGGGTATAGCTAATTCAATGGAATCTCCATAGATAGTACAATAGAACGGGGACTTAAAGGGATATATGAACAAACTAAAAATTCTCGAAAATAACCCAATTCTTCAAAAAATACAAACTATGTGTCTCAAACAGAGAATCGAGCGATCACATAAATTCATTCCTGAAACAGGCTTATAAGTATGGTAGCCGGAAGGACATTGAAGGAGCTGGCATTTACGGCCCTTTGTAATGGGAAAGGTAGCTACAATATTTCAGGCAGAACCCAATATCATCGAGTCATGTACAAGGGAATGTTCGCAGGAAAATCTCTTTATATATAAAGAGTTTTCCAACAAGAGGTGTTATTTTGAATCACCCGGTATTTCGGTAGCTGTTACTTTTGAAGCTTTTATTATTTGACATTTGACAAGTAGAAACTACGCCATTGCTAAAAATGGAACGATACACGCTTCAATAATGCATTGAAATTATTAAAATTCACTACAAAAATGGTGAAAATCTTGCAGTCACAGTTCTCAAAACTAAAGCATTTTTGGATCGTCGTGAAGCACCTTGTCGGACCGCAATACAGAAATTGGTGGAAGAATTGGAGCTGTTGGGACAAGTTAGTGATGTGAAGAATAAAACCCGTGCACGTCGCTCAAGAACAACTGAGAATATTGCTGCTGTAGCCGAAAGTGTTGAAGAAAACACAGGTTTGTCCATTCCTCGTCGTTCTTTGGAATTGGGCATTCCACAAACGTTACTACACTATATTTTGCATAAAGACTTGGATCTTAAGGCTTATAAAGTTCAGATAACTCAAGCCGGCCGATCATCAACAACGTCGTGTCTTTGCTGATTGGGTCCTTGGAATGCATGAAAATTATCCGGAATTCCATCGAAAAATCATCTTGACTGATGAGGCCCATTTCCACCTCGGTGGCTACGTCAACAAGCAAAATTGTCGCATCTGGGGCTCGGAAAACCCAAGAGTTATTGTTGAGAAGCCTCTCCATCCTCAACGTGTGAATGTTTGGTGCGGTTTATGGTCCGGCGGGGTCATTGGACCTTACTTTTTCGAAAATGAGGTTGGATCAACAGTTACGGTGAATGGATTGCGCTATCGAGAGATGATTAATGATTTTTTATGGTCGGAGTTGAATCATATTGATCTGGACAACGTTTACTTTCAACAAGACGGCGCTACGTGCCACACAAGCAACGAAACCATTGCTCTTTGACGGGAAAAGTTTCCGGACCGTGTTATCTCTCGAAGAGGTAATCACAATTGGCCACCGATATCTTGTGATTTAACACCTTGCGACTTCTTCCTTTAGGGCCACGTGAAAGATAAGGTCTACTCAAACAGCCCAGCATCGATTCAAGACCTCAAAGATAGAATTCGTGAGGCTATCGAGGACATAGGGCAGCCACTTTGCGATTTGGTTATGGAAAATTTCATGAAAAGGATATGGTCCTGTAAGCGTGGTGGTGGTGGCCATTTGGCTGATGTTGTTTTCCATTATTAACGGCATACCTTGTTCTTTATTATGAAATAAACATCCGATCATTTATCTCAAAAAATGGCATTTTTCTTTGAATACCAAAATAACACCTCTTATTGGAAAACCTTTACTATCGGACAGTTAGGCAACCTTAAAGGTGTTATAGGCTTTTTGGGGTCACTTCAAGCCTAATGCGATTGCTGATAACTTTTAAATGAACTGGGACAGCATAATACAATAGAATTTACATTGGTTCCCAGGGAATGAAGAATACGAAGGGAATGAAGATTACGAAGGCAACGAAGTAGATAACCGCCAATATGATTGTTGCTCGCTGGTAAAAGTTTTAGTTTCCTTCTTAGGCATGACGTTTCATGGTAAAAGATTCTAAGGAATTATTTACATTCAGAGTGATCCTCATTTGCTCACAAATGTTGGATGTGTTTAAATATTCAGAGCATTCGATCAGATATCTCAGAGTGAAATTTTAATTATGGAAATCTTATCATTAACTATTTTCTCCACGTCCTCTTACATCATTTGCTAAGGAGTTTGTTAAGGATGCTCTTTTTGCTCAATATATATATGATACTATATCAGTTACTGATGTTGCACGGCACTTGAAGTCTATCAAGTTCTTCAGTTTGATTCTGTAAAATTTTGAATTGGTTCGAAGTTAATTAAGGGGATTGAACATATTTCCATGCCATTGAGTGACTCCAACCGAGTTGATCAAATCTTTAAGATCAGATTTAGTAGATTTGTCTGGCTGATGGGAGTATTCAGTGTCACAGAGCAGACTATTTGATACAAATTCATCACTGATGTGTTTAATAGTAAGTTTTCCACGGTTTTCAGAAGCATATTAGGCTATTAGGAAGGTTGGATGTACCTTCTAATTATATATATTATATGCTGATTCTATATTATATACAGACTATAGGCAAACTGAGAGGCTATATAAGTGGTGATTACCTCAGCTACTTATTTTAACATGTCGGAAATATTACGACCACTCCATTAATTTTTAACAAAAACACTTGTAAAGCGTAAGTTACAGAGTGCATTATAAACGTTTAGTCACATATTTAGACCTCCCTCAAGAATGGTCGTACAAGGAGAGTGGTTTCCAAGCACTCATTTTAGAGGTACCTTTTGGGTTATGCTTCGTCCCTTTTCTGTCAGTAAGTGAATCTCAAATGGAGTTTCTTCTGGAAGCGAAGGTTTCGAGAATGCACCACCAAGGACAAGGAAGGATTATCTTCTATTATTTAATCACCACACTTGGGAGGTACCGGTACTTCATTACTTAGAATTGGGCTATAATAATGTTCATTCATTGAATTAATATTCCTTCTATCAAATATTGTTCTTAACAATTTCTAAGGAAAGTTACTGAATCAACTGCAGAGTTGTGGAAGTTTTTATTAAGTGCACCAATACAGTTCACACAATACAATTAACTCTTCTCGTTAATTAATCGACTAAAATTGAATATAAGTTGTATGGAAACCCCCCTACGGCCTGCCTTATTAGCAAACAAAATTTAATTAAATCGCTCCTAAGCAGCTCAAATTGAAAGGTTGGTATTGGGAAACTTTTTCAAGAGCAGCACATAAATTCGCTAAATATTCCCTTCCGATTCACCTGGACAGAGAGCACAGTTAACCACCAACCCACTCACTCAAGTTGAGTCAATTGATTGCACACCGACTGGCACGCTCTTCTGCACCTCAAACCCGGGGTGCTGCAGCAGTGAGTGCAAAATCCACACTGGCGTACAGAGTTCTTGTTCAAATCGGAAGCAACCTTGAACTACTTAATTCAAAACATTTCAGCTCACTACATCAACACCCACACACAAACACTCCCCTTACTGTACAACACTTCTTCGGCCTGTATACGTAGTGTAGCCCCCTCACCTAACCCCCTGGTACATGCCTCGCTGGCACTTGCATGGCACCCCACTGCTGCTGTTTTATGTTGCTCCTTTTGCAGCAAGAATTGCATTGTGCGGCGGCATAAATTGCAAAATTTCAAATTATGAACAGTACTACGTCACTCCGTGGCAATTTGTTGTGTTCTGTGGTGCGTCAGCAAGGATTTACTCGCTAGCTGAAAGCTGGGCGCTGAAGGAAATACGCGCCAAATCTATGGCACTGCATTTATGCATGCCACTTTGCATAACGCAGTAATGTATGCGTTCCGCTCCGCTCCAGCTACGACAAAATAAATTGTGGCGTCACTTGCTGGGCTGGCGGCCCACTTTTCTTTGCCCTTCCGACTGCATGACTCTCATTTTATTACCGTGGCGATATGCACTCCAATTGTTCCAATGATGGCTTTTAAATTTGTTTAGAAAGTTGCAGGCTTCCGTCGTTGAATGGCATTTGTTCTTTCTTTGTGCCATTACTAGAGTACGTCATTTGCCGTTGATTGACAATGAAGTCGTAATTCGATTTCTCGTAAAAGGCAGTCAAATGAAGGAAAAGTGCATTATGCAGCAATTTGCGTGCAAAAAGGATTCCTATTATGTCCTTTGACAGTCTACGAATGTAATAAAGCTCAGCAGGAATCAATTTAATATGGATTGCAAAGAGGTCTCAAATGGAAAGTTTTACCTTCAATGAAAGAAATTAATAACAAGGATATAGATATGAGGGTCTACTGAATCTCTTACTACTCAGAGCCATTCAGTTGCTAAAGAGGTTTGATCCTGGTATATAACTAGAAGAACTTAAAAGTAATTAACCAAAACAGACATTATACGATTCTGAACAGAACAGATCCTGAATAGAATGTGTCTATATTTTAATTACTCGTATCTTAGTCCTAAAAAGTACTGGATAAATACAATCCCTTATAAGAATCAATTAAGCAGTCGTCCTAAGATCCTTAACAGAATATATCCAGAAGAGAATATGTTTATATGTGAATTATTCGTATCTTACTCCTGAAAAGGAACTGGAAAACTAAAATCCCTTATTAGGATCCCTTAAGCAGCCGTCCTAAGATCCTTAACAGAATACATAATGAATAGAATATGTTTTTATGTGAATTATTCGTATCTTACTCTTGAAAAGGAACTGGAAAACTAAAATCCCTTATTAGGATCCCTTAAGCAGCCGTCCTAAGTTCCTTAATAGAAACATCCTGAATAGAATATGTTTATATGTGAATTATTCGTATCTTACTCCTGAAAAGGAACTGGAAAACTAAAAACCTTTATAAGCATCCCTTAAGCAGCCGTCCTAAGATTCTGAACAGAATAGATCCTGAATAGAATATGTTTATATGTGAATTATTCGTACTTCACTCCTGAAAAGGAACTGGATAAATACAATCCCTTATAAGAATCACTTAAGCAGCCGTCCTAAGACTCTGAACAGAATAGATCCTGAATAGAATATGTTTATACATTCATCATTTCTATCTTATTCTAAAATGATCTCGAAACCTAAAGTCCCTAATAAGAATTCCTTAAATAACCATTCTAAGATCCTGAACACGATAGATAGGTGAATGTGTTTCTACATGAATTATTCGTTCCTCATTTCTGAAAAGGAACCGGAAATCTAAAATGCCTCATAACAATTCCTTAAAAAACCATCAAAGATCTTGAACAGGAGAATCTTGAACAGAATTTCTTTGTAAAAGAATTATTCGTACCTAAAGCCTGAAAAAACACTGGAAAACTAAAATCCCTCATAAGGAACCCTTACACAGACATCCTAAGATCCTTATCAGAATAGAGTGTGTATGCACTGCAAGGATAAAATCCCTTATAGGGAATAATAATGAAAACATAAATAAAAGATGTTATCCAGAAGTGGTGTGAAGACGATTCCCAAACTCGAGACTATGGTGCAAGCTTAGTAAATTCACGCCTCCAGTTGTATACCGCTCTATATAAAAGAAGCAATAATATTCAGTCAAGAATTGTTGGTTGAAAATGAAGACATACAAAAATGGTTCCTCACAGAGTTTCTGGAACAAAGATAAACACCTCTCACTTGATTACCATTCACCTATAAATCATCCGTAGGAAAGGAATTCCTTAACATGTTAAGGGGATGCTTCTCAATAAGGTAAAATGGAGCTGAGGAACCATTTATAAAACCAGTCTTTAAAAATTATTAAATCAACTATATCAAAGTGAATAGAATACTATTCGGAATATGAAATCTGGATACTCAGGGATATACTGATATATTTATAGGTATATTAAAATATATGCAATTATAGTGTAATATTGCACAAGAACAAGAGATTGTGGAATTACTTTAGTACAAGAACATTGTGGAATTACTTTATATTATAATGCTCTATTTTGACAAACAAGCAACACAAATTGATAACTTTCTCCCGAGAGAGATTGGGGAATAAAATTTGGTGAGGATACAATTTGCATCATCAGAGAAAGTACTGCTACTATGCAAGAAAATGGTCGTGAATTTAGAAACTGAAACATGATCAGCGTAACTCAACTTTTAGAAACCAAAATGATGGTGACCTGGAGAAGTGTGATTAGAGCCAGCGACAATTGAAGTTCAAAAGAAATGAATAGCCAGAAAACTATGAAAAATTGGAGATGTACTCTAATCCGAAAAAATATAAGAATGAAATTGCTGAATAGTCGACAATTATGAAAATCTGGAAAAGTATGAACAGACAACCGAAGATGAAAGTTAAAACCTAATGCTGAGCCAGACGATGTTGAAAGACTGGAGTTGTTCTACAGCAGGGAGAAATGGAAGAAAATTAGATAAAGGCCCAGAAGAGATTGAAAACTGGTGAAGTGTGAGTTAATTTTATGGAGGAAAATCCGAAAAAGCCTGGACAAAGCAAATGAAATATAAAGCTCAGATTTAGTATGAAGCCATTCATCAATGCCTGAGTGCTTGGGAACCTCCTTCTTTGGCGACTCTACGGACCGGAGCCAGAAAATAATTGGAATCAAGGGTTAGAGGGTCGCAACAAACAGACCAACCGAAAATGGTTGTTCAAAATTGAGTAATGTCTAGGAGATGAAAGAAGCAGTGTGACCAGAGCAACCGAATACGGTAGTGCAAAACTGATGAAGGGCCAGAATAAGTTGAAGAACTAGAGAAGTGTGATCCCAGTGCCCGAATTGTGGATGAAGAACGTTAAGAGTTTGGACAAATCAAATGAAATGATTTACTATGAAGCCAGAAAATAATTGGAAACAGACGATGAGGGAAACAGAGGGACCGAAAATGGAAGTTCAAAATTGAGATGAATGAAGAAGTTTGATCAGAACAACTGAATATGGTAGTGCAAAACTGATGAACGGCCAGAAGATGTTGAAGAACTGGAGAAGTTTGACCCGAGTCACTGAGTATTGATGAATAACTGAATTATACAGCTGAGATTTAGTATGAACCCAGAAAATAATGGGACTCAGAATAAGAGCGGTCGGAACAAACATTTAAGTATGCATGAAGAATCAGAAGACGATCTTTGAGATTTTGTTTCTATTCAATCGAGTGCAATATTAAACAAATTTATTTTTTATTGTGTACTTTAATGAAATGTTTTCAGTATAATTTAATAAAACTCTTTAACCTCAAAGTGATGGGAACCATGCTTGGAACTCTGTGTTCGGGGTGGTTTTGTTCTACTTATAACAAGGAAACTGATAAGAAGCAAGCGAATGACTCAGGATGTGTGCCTTCAATCATAATTGCTTGTATGAGTATTTCATATTTCTATGAATGCCTCCCACCGGCCTCACTTCGGGGAATAGTTGTAATAGTAAAAACGGAAGCCGTCAGAGCCTGTCCTACCACATGCCAGTTTCACGCAGAAACCGCCATAAAAACAACAACACTGATAGTCAACAAAAAGAGTGTAGAGCAGAGCAAAAACTGAGTGAGAGAGTGGAGAGCGAATGTGACCATCATATGAAGGAACGATTTGAAATCGAGTCAAGGGAAGGTTTATCTAATAAGAATCCCATATTTCTAAATCATATTTTAGTTGTCATAATGGCAATAAAAAAATTTCATTAAATTAATTAAAATTCTGGAGTAACAAAATCAACGAAACTCACCTTCAGAAATTTGTGTTTTTGTTGTTATGCTAATTGCGCGAAAACTCGCGTTTAGTTCACAGAGCTGAGCAGAATTCTGTTCTCTCTTCTTTGTGGTTTTTTTCAATTTAACAAATTCTGCATAAAATTTTCTTTTAAATGCGTTGGTTGGTTTTTGCACTGCACTGAAGGAAAATTATGAAATTTTCCTCATCAAACAATTTTCACGGTGCAGCTCGTGTGCTCGGCGAAAAAGAAATGCGTACGGTTATTTTTAAAAATATGTTTTTTTCAAAACCAAAATCCAAACAAAAAAAAAAACCAATTTTTATTTGTGTTTCGCTTTTTTGAGCAAATTATTTTCGAACAACAACAAAAATGTCTTCGCTATTTTTAGTCGTAGACGTGAATGGTACAGGAAAAACACCGCAGGCAATTTTTAGTTACGCCGAATCACATTGGCACGAGTGCGAGTACCTTTATAGAATTTTGCGTGCAGGAGGTGGTGGTGGGGGACTCGTATATTCTTTGCTATCCTACTTGAATCAAATGGGTTTTTCTAGTGTTTTTGTTAGTTTCATATTTTTATTAAATGGCACAAATCGAGTCTCTATTTCGCTCGAAGTTTCCCTTCACACACAATGGCAAGTTGGTATTTTTGAGCCTCTGGCTTGGCAGGCACTTACAGTCAGACTCAGTGACCGTATCCTCCACTACGACCGGACCAACAACCGTACACGTCTGAATGAGTCTTACAACTGCCTTCGAATTGGATTTGTTTGAATTGGGCACTGTGTTTGTGTTCGCTGGCTGGTTTTGAGTGGAATGCTCGGGGGAGGAAATCAGTTTGGCGGTAGACGGACAACAACACTGCTCGCGAGTGAATTGGGGTGGAAGTGCGCAAGTCAGCAGAAACTGGAAAGTGAGACACAGGGTGAGTTTGGAACAGAACTACAGCATAGGGTGGCATAATACCGCTTTCATTTAATGACTGCTTCCATGGGAAATGTATTACGAGGTAGAAGACAGAAGTAGGGTTGAAACAAATATTATATGCAATAGTTTCAAAGAATTTTGTTATAAAGGAGTAATATAGTTTTGTAAATTATATATATATATATATATATATATATATATATATATATATATATATATATATATATATATATATATATATATATATATATATATATATATATATATATATATATATATATATATATATATATATATATATATATATATATATATATATATATATATATATATATATATATATATATATATATATATATATATATATATATATATATATATATATATATATATATATATATATATATATATATATATATATATATATATATATATATATATATATATATATATATATATATATATTAGGATGGGCCAATTTCAAAGCCAGTCCCTAGGATGATTCTATGGACAATTCTAAGCGACTTTGGTGAAGGAACCATAGGTCTATCTCGATTTTCGAGTCTCCCACTTTTCAATCAATTTTACCGAAAAACTTGTAATTTTTCTCGGAAAATAGACGATAGTTAAAATATGCATGAAACGCCCTCTGGCGGTGGTCATAGGTAAAATAAAGATCAGAAATGAGTTCTCGACCCCAAAAACCCCCCATATACACATAAAAAAGATAATATAACGATAAATAAAAAATCGAATTTTGAATCAAAATGATGTTGATGGGAGAGAGGGGGGGATCCTGGCTTTAATCGTAATAATTTTTTAATAATAATTTTTCGGCTGCATACAAATTGGCCCGCCCTAATATATATATATATATATATATATATATATATATATATATATATATACTCGTATATATATATATATATATATATATATATATATATATATATATATATATATATATATAAATATATATATAAATATACAATCTTGGTCAGATCGTTTCTGAGATATTTCGATTTCGATGTTTGATTCTGTCAAAAATGGCTTGATTTCTGAGTGACAACTGACAGTAAATAGGGGAAGAAAATAGCCGATGATCTACCAAACAGTGGAACTGCATGTACTCCAGTGGGACTAGAGCCAATTATCTGTATGAGTTTAGCAGGGGCCATCAATTGCATCAATAGCCACGTAAATAATATTCACAACGACAACCCAATGACTTCTCCTAGAGAGCCCGAACAAGAGACTTGCAGAATTCCTTCTAACATTATGAAGGAAAGATCTTCGATCTACGCTTGGGCTCATCATGGGGTACAATCCAAGGGGCCATCATAAGGCGACGATAGGAATAAGCATCATCGAGAGTCCAAACTGCGTCTCCAGTCTGGAGGAAAAACAGAATATCACATAGAATTTTCTTTGTGTGTTCTATCGTACTATTACCAGAATGAGGAGACGGTTATTATGGTGAGATGTATTGGGAATTGAAAATGTTCATTCCTTATCACTGGACACACTTCTGAGATGCATAAAAGAGACAAACAAGTTTGAAAAGGTATAATTTCCCGCTTTCACAAATACTCTATATCCACCCTATTTTTTCTAGGTTCACTTGACTACTTCCAGGTTTATAGTATACTTGACTACTTTCAGGTTTATATTCCACTTGACTACTTCCAGGTTTATAGTACAATGGGCCTCACTTGCCTGAGTGCTTGGACATCTCCTTCTACTACAATTCTCCGGCCTACCACAATTAAATTCTAATTCTGACAGTAAACAGTTGTTAGTGTGATATTGGAACGGAAATATGCTCGAACACTATTGTTGGACTTCAGATCCATTGTTGGTCCTCTTATTGAATACCTTCCAAACAATCGGAGGTAAATTTTTGAGGTCAGGTTCGTGTTTGAGATTTCAAATTATTTTCGCAAATGATATTGGAAATAAATAGATAAACCGAAATTTATAAACGTGTGTTATTAAAGAGAGTGAGGAGATCACCAGTAACACATGAAGCAGGTACCTACCCTGTGAATAGTACACTTAAGGGACGCAAGGACAGGTGGCGCTGATAACACTGTTTTATATTTGCATAAAGGGACTTGTAAATTGATCGCAGGCGTGGAATTTGCACTTCTATGTTATAAAAATCAATTTCCGCAATCTGCGAAATGGTGATCAGCTGATATAATGTAATATAATATTAACCATGTCATGAGTAAAATTCACAATAGGGCAAATCTTAATAGATTGCCCATCATAATACGAAATTAAATATCATTCGATCAGGTTCTTCGAGTACAATCGAAGATCGAATGGAGTTGAAAATAGGAATCATTGTTTTTGTTTTTATTTTATTGGATTTTTAAAATTTTTTACAGTGTGCAAAATGTTTGGTACTAGAGATTACAAATCAGTGACTTTGAATAACCCTAAATCGATTTACTTGTTCATGTGCAGTCATGTGATGATATCAGATTTATAGAAGAGGAGAGACAGAGACAAATATACTTATGTTTTAAATTGAGAATAAATCGGTCTCTGTCCCTCTATATATCTCTTTTTGGACTCTCTCTCTCTATATATCTATTTGGAATCTCTCTATATATCAGAAAAGACAGAGAAAGGAAAGTATTTTTCGCTGGAGTGGATTCACCACGATTTTGAGTGGATTCATCACTATTTTGAGTGGATTCACCACTATTTTGAGTGGATTTATGACGATTTCTAGTGGATTCACCACGATTTTGAGTGGATTCATCACGATTTTTAGTGGATTCACCACGATTTTGAGTGGATTCAGCACGATTTTAGTGGATTCACCACGATTTTGAGTGGATTCATCACGATTTTTAGTGGATTCACCACGATTTTGAGTGGATTCACCACGATTTTTAGTGGATTCACCACGATTTTGAGTGGATTCACCACGATTTTTAGTGGATTCACCACGATTTTGAGTGGATTCATCACGATTTTTAGTGGATTCACCACGATTTTGAGTGGATTCAGCACGATTTTTAATGGATTCACCACGATTTTGAGTGGATTCATCACGATTTTTAGTGGATTCACCACGATTTTGAGTGGATTCACCACGATTTTTAGTGGATTCACCACGATTTTGAGTGGATTCACCACGATTTTGAGTGGATTCACCACGATTTTGACAAAGATATTAAAGGCTGATTGACATTGAAGTAGGTATAAGCTTTGATTTGGGAAAACACACTCCTATGTTCGTATTTCTTATCATTGACCCATACAATTTATGTTACACCAGTCACTAAAAGCATTCCAATCATATTGAGTAGAGGGTGATTAATTGTTGACCATCATTGTTCGGTTACCAAACCAATGAAAAAAATGTTGCACTGTAACACACGCGAAGGAAGGTCATGAATATAGTAACGGATCAAGGTGGTTACCCCGCAGAGACGCTGAAAAATTATCGGATAACAATCCTTCAAACGACACACGTTGCCCGACAAATATGATATAATGAATCATTTGCAAAGCTTTGAAAAGAAACCACAATATCTTCTATATATTAATTTATTACAATTTATTTACAATTATTTTAACATTTGTACAGAATCAACTAAATTAATTGACTAAAATAAACATCATCATTTTAAAACAATCTCAGCCGAACAAACCACCGCCTGCCAAACCGCCTCCAAACAACCCAGCACCACCGGCTAGGCCAGCACCGCCAACCAGTCCACCACCGGAATAGTGTTTCTTATAATGTCCACCAAACCCGCCGCCGAAACCACGCGATCTAAAATGGTAACTCTCACGATAACGCCCGAAACCGCCACCGGCAAATCCACCTAAACCGCCAGCCACACCAGCGCCGCCGATGCCACCGAAGCCCAAGCCACCACCGGCCAAGCCACCACCGCCCAAGCCACCACCGCCCAAGCCACCACCACCCAAGCCACCACCACCCAAGCCACCACCGCCCAAGCCCCCACCGAAGGATTGAGCCTGCTGCAACACTGGCACTTGTTGCACGGTCTGCACATTAGATATGACCGGAACTTGTTGCACGGTTTGAAAGTTGGAAACCACCGGCACCGATTGTACCGTGCTCAGTGGAGCACCATAGCCGCCACCGCCCAGAATATTACCACCGCCGCCGCCTCCACCAATAAGAGAACGTTGTTGTCTGCTGCTAACACCGTTCTCAACAACGTTGTCCGCGTTAATTACAGCGGACAGAGCTAAAGTGGCGCAGCTGAGCAGCACTAAACTGCTCAAATTCTTAATGTACTGCATGCTGCAGTGGTTCCCAAACGATTCTGATCTTAATGACTGGCTCAGCTTTCAGCTCCTACCAGTGTCTCTGGTATATGACAAATTGATCTTCCAATGCGGCTGTTCGTCGCTTTTATACAACTTTTTTATTACTATTGCACTACACATACTTTTCACTGTTTCAATTTTCTTCTGGTCACTGGCGAGTTGTGCCACTTGGCACGTCACTGCCTCGTACAATCCTACAATATTTTTTCCATCATTTCCAAAAATTCTGCCCACAATTGTGTTTATTTTGTTTTTGTTTGCTTATATTTTCTTTTGTTTGGCTAACATTGAAAATATTTTTCGTGGTTGTTATTGTTCGTGGTGTTGTTGTTGTTTGGTGATGGTGTTGCTGCTGCGATTTCGAGCCTCACAACAGTGATTACCATTTATGCACGTGGTTGTGGTCGCGGTCTGTGTGCATTCACACTCGCATATGTGGTACATAGTCAGTTGTTTGTCATTGGTGATCTGCGAGTGTGTTACTCGTATCTTCAGTTGCTGGGCTTTTTGGCCAAAGGTGCTAATGAGTGTGTCTGGGTGCGTTAATGTAGTTCTTCATTTCCATATGTACCCTATTTGTACGCTTGTTACCTTCTGCCTCTTTTGTGAGGAGAATAGTAGGCAAATCCCAACCGAAACGACTGAAATCGCAGATGCGATGAGGGTCAAACGCTGCGCAACTGAAACTGGTCGGTCATGTCGACTAGTAGATGTACTCTAAGGATTTGCGTTACTAAGCCTTTCAAGTTGCCACACCTTTTTACTAGGTGCACCCTAGAACTGATAAAAAAAGAAATGGGCGACGACCAAACAAGTCATAATGAACGATGTAACAAAACTTACAGTAAAGATAGATATGGGCGTGGCAATTACAAATTTTCTTCTTGAGTATATTAATTTTTAAGCTGTTTTATAAACTTTGGATTTCCAAATATATACAGTTATTCTATATATTTATAAGTAAGAGTACTCAGGTTCAAAATTGTTAGTGATATCACAGAAAGAGAGGGTATAGAAAGTGGGCGAATTTTTGGTTAGATTTTCCGAAACATATATTCAGTTTTTTTAAGTGTTCAAACTCTATGTACAGAGTATATTTTAATACATTTGTTAGTTGCTCATATAGAAAATAGGCGTATAAAAAGTGGGCGTATTTTTGTCTGATTTTCTGAACAATTTCTTCAGCTTATTTGAGTATTGAAATGCAACTTTCTACAGAGAGAATATTTCCACATATTTGTTAATTTCTCATATAGAAAATAGGCGTATAGAAAGTGGGCGTAAGGATGGTGTCATTCATCCCAAATTTTACATAGCTCAAATGTGTGTCTAAAATAGATTACATATATACGATGGTAATATCATTCCAATAGCTCTTTTATTCTTGTAATGTACTCTATCTGATAAAAGAGGCATATAGAAAATGGGCGTATATTTACCCACAACTAACAGATCATCCAAGGTGTACATGTACAAGTCTACGAGTAAATCAATTCAATATATTTTGTGGGTCTCTTTACAGAACTGTCTGGCGCGAAGGTCAAACAAATCCTGCGCTTTATTAGGGCTTCGAAATGGTTTGACGAGCAAATCAAAGGTGCGTTGTTACGCGGTGGTATTACAATGGAGTCATGGTGGTCTGAGCGAGTTGATCTGTAGACCGGCTACCACGATAACCTATGGGCCTCTTTAAGCTCTTTAGAAGAAGTGTGTAAGCACAGTGATACCGAGGGACATCTCATAATAGAGTGTTTATTAGAAGGAATATTCATATATTTTCATGTCTGTCGTTCTTCTTTTTGGGGATTACAAGCAGTTGCCTAAGTCCAATGAGCCCTGCAACTGTATATAGTGCAAATAAATGAAGATAGAAGTCAATAGCTGCCGTGTGAATGACTGTTCCCACCAAATTGTTAGATAACACTTGGAGCAGTCTTTGTTCACTGTGGTAAATGGCGACTAATGGTGTTGTTGGGGAAGCTAACTATCGAAAACAATTGGAGCTGCCCTCGAAACTGTTTAGGGAGACGTACTGTCAGTTGTGTCCATATGGTGTCCCATTATATGATATACAGTTATAAAGGTGTAGCAGTCGGTTGCGAGATTAGAGTACGGGGGGGAATTAAACTATACATGAAATGGAAAATAATTCTTTTCTGGACAGAATAAAAATATACATGAAATAGAAATCAGTTCCTTACTCGTCCTTCTCTCTCATCCCTGCAATTCAAAGCACAAATTATCGTAGTCGAGATTCAAGTGTGAACAAATATTGTAGTGTTGCCTTCTTTACAAGTACAGTTTGACCAGAAATAAGTGTATACAACATGCTTTCCTTTCTACCGCCAGACTATGTTTAGATTTCTTTGTGCTGGTTTAGAATCTGTTATTTTGGAATATTATATGTACAAAGGGAAACATGTTTGGAACAAGGGAATTATGTTTGCGACATGGGATGCCATTTTGCGACATGGGATAACATTTTGCGACATGGGATTCCATTTCCTTGACAAGGGAAAGAAGTTTGCGATAGTGGAAGCATGTTCCTGAGTTGAACCAGTATAATGATTTTTATTGAACATGTTTCACTTGTCACTGGAGAGCGTATTTTTACATCTCTATAAATTTCTGCTAGCTTCTTGATATCTTTTAAACCACACTTTAAACATCATCAGAAAACCCCACGGCGTGCTGCTGTTTAATTTCAAGTATGTTCAATTGGGGATTTTTGCCCACAACAGTCAAACGTGCGAATTGATTGAGTAAATTTCGCACTTTACCACCATGATGGATAATGATGATTTTCTTAAATAATTTGCATAAATATAAGTGAACAACACGTTGGCAAATCGAAACAGAAACCGGCAGCAAACCAAGATAAAACCACAACCGATGCACAGACCACGGTAGTGCCTACGGCAGTGATTGAAGCTTATTGGAATACAATAATTGTAAAATTCGTCGGTGATCAAATAAATTCAGTGCTGTGAAAATGTGGCGCCACAACAGCGACAACCGATGCTCACTCCAAATATGTGCAATATTCGCCTTTATAATTGTACAACAACCACAGACGCAAATTATGGCCCAATCTGCTCCAGCCACAGTAGTATCATTGGAGGACGTACACAACGAGGCCTCAACTGCAGCGAATCACTTGGAGGTGACGGGTGTGGAGCAGACGGATGCTGATGATGGTGGTGGTGGGCGCAACGTGCGCCATCTTGGTTTGGGCGGTTTTGGATTGGGCGGTTTTGTGGGCGGCATCAGTGCTCCTGTTTATAGTGCACCTGTTTACAGTGCTCCTGTGTATAGCGCACCTATTTACAGTGCGCCCATCCAAACAGTGCCGGTTGTGTCCAGTGTGCCTGTAGTGACCACTGTGCCTGTCGTTTCAACCATATCCACTGTGCAAACTATACCAACTTATGGGTACAGCGGTTATGGCGGTGGATATGGTGGAGGTTACGGTGGTGGTTACGGTGGTGGTTACGGTGGTGGATATGGTGGTGGTTACGGTGGTGGATATGGTGGAGGTTACGGTGGTGGTTACGGTGGTGGCTATGGTGGTGGATATGGTGGTGGTTATGGATCTGGTGGATATGGATCTGGTGGTTTGGTTGGTGGTGGCATTGGATTTGGCAAATTCCGTCAAAGTTATCATGCGAAAGGCTTTGGTGTTGGCGCTATTGGCGGCATAGGCGGTATTGGTGGTGGCTTCTTAGGCTAAGGACCCTTTATCAAGTTAATTTTAACTAAAAGATTGTTGTTGTTTTTTTAGTTATTATTGCGAAGCTTGAAGCTCACTTAATCGTCAGTTAATTTTGTGGTGAACATAATAAAAACTTCCATGAAACAGAGATCAAAGTTTATCGAATATTGTTATATATAAATACATAAATAAATACAAAATATATAAATAAAAAAGTAAATTTAAAAAAAAATTTATTATTATTATTATAATTTGTACAAAAATGAATTAGTGTACAATTTGTAAGAGGAGCACTAGCAACTGCGGCTTCCAGCTCAAAAAAAAATTAATAATAATAAAAATGTATGTGAAATGTATTATTAATAATTAATAATAACTTTATTTTATTTTCTTGAAAAATAATAATTAATTATTATTTTACAATCAGAGCGGGGCATCAGCTATCAGGGCCTTCATGTACTTACAGATGTAAAAAGTCACAAGTAACGATGTGATTATTAAACAATATTTTGATTAATTAATATTTATTATATATAATATTCCTGTCCTTGGTGAGCTGGCTATCGCCGAACCACCGGTTCGGTGCAAATATAATTTCGTTCAAAATCGGTACAAATCAATTTATATAAGGTCATAAAAAGTGTATCGACTCAATTACCAGGGTATGCTCTGCAGTAACCAGGAGTCGATTACAGACAATTATTTACGCGTCTTGTATGGTTTTGCAGTTATAGTTCAATTAAAAAGAAGGATAACTGCAATTTATTTCCCAAATATAAAATACAAAATTATTAATTATAATGTCGTGGTCTCAGGTGCATGTTTCACAGGAAAAATTTTGTGTCTAATTACGAGTCTCAGCGAAAACCGATTAAGACACCAAAGAGTCGCTGAGTTGTGGAGGACCTGTTCGAGTCGTGTAGCTCAGCGGAACCGATTAAAAAACCATAGATTCGCTGAGATGGTCAAGGTCGTGTTCTTGTGTGGCTCCTTCCTAGACTGTGGCTGTCAGTACCCAAAGCTGGACCAGAGTCTATTGCTTCTGCCGACCGCAGCCGCTGATGTAGACGGCGAAGAAAATAGTGTTGCTGCTCCTGTTGTGATCGATCAAGAAAATAGTGTTGCTGCTCGTGTTGTGATGGAAGAAGAAAATAGTGTTGCTGCTTCTGTTGTGATCGATCAAGAAAATAGTGTTGCTGCTCGTGTTGTGATCGAAGAACAAAATAGTGTTGCTGCTCGTGTTGTGACCGAAGAAGAAAATAGTGTTGCTGCTCCTGTTGTGATCGATGAAGAAAATAGTGTTGCTGCTCGTGTTGTGATCGAAGAAGAAAATAGTGTTGTTGCTCCTGTTGTGATCGAAGAAGCAAATAGTGTTGCTGCTTCTGCTGTGATCGATCAAGAAAATAGTGTTGCTGCTCCTGTTGTGATCGATCAAGAAAATAGTGTTGCTGCTCGTGTTGTGATCGAAGAAGAAAATAGTGTTGCTGCTCGTGTTGTGATCTAAGAAGCAAATAGTGTTGGTGCTTCTGTTGTGATCGATCAAGAAAATAGTGTTGCTGCTTCTGTTGTGATCGATCAAGAAAATAGTGTTGCTGCTCGTGTTGTGATCGAAGAACAAAATAGTGTTGCTGCTCGTGTTGTGACCGAAGAAGAAAATAGTGTTGCTGCTCCTGTTGTGATCGATGAAGAAAATAGTGTTGCTGCTCGTGTTGTGATCGAAGAAGAAAATAGTGTTGTTGCTCCTGTTGTGATCGAAGAAGCAAATAGTGTTGCTGCTTCTGCTGTGATCGATCAAGAAAATAGTGTTGCTGCTCTTGTTGTGATCCAAGAAGAAAATAGTGTTGCTGCTCGTGTTGTCATCGAAGAAGAAAATAGTGTTGCTGCTCGTGTTGTGATCCAAGAAGAAAATAGTGTTGCTGCTCGTGTTGTGATGGAAGAAGAAAATAGTGTTGCTGCTTCTGTTGTGATCGATCAAGAAAATAGTGTTGCTGCTCGTGTTGTGATCGAAGAACAAAATAGTGTTGCTGCTCGTGTTGTGATCGATGAAGAAAATAGTGTTGCTGCACCCATTGTGATTTAAAAGGAAAAGACCTGTTGGTCCTATTCCGGTCCATGAAGAAAATAGCAGCTGCCTCCTATTGTGATCCAAGAAGAAACGAGAGTGAGTATTGGGTTGTCAGTGTTTTCTATTATTGCAGCTTTAAGTATATTCCGCGAACCCGCTGTCGCTGTATTTCCTATTGGCAAGATCGGGATGTGTGGCTTCTAATGTTGTTACTTTGCTAGTACGTACAGATTTAGTACTTGCGACCCATTGGATGAACGTTAGCGTGGCTGGCTTAGATAATCATACAAATAAATTACGTTCTCACATAAGTGAGTCGCACAGCTATAAAAAATATTATATTCTATTATATTGATCGTATTTGATAAGAGCAGAGTTTCCTATGATCATCACAGATTGTTCGGTTATTCCCAGAATATTCCAATCGATTACTGTGTGATATTAACAATTTATTTAAGGTCAGGATTTTAAATCCTTGCATCCTAGAATTTTTTGTATCTAGTTTCTTACCTATATGTGGTCCTAAATTGTAAAACGTAAATTGTTTACACTGAATTCTTCTTGAATATTACATTTATTATTATTAATTCCATGACATTTGACATAATAAAACTATACTTATGCTAACAAAGTTAACTAAAAGACATAATTATAAAAGAGTCAAATATCGCTCCTATTCGGAGCATAGGGCGGTCTCAAAAGCTCTGCAACGGTTTCTATCAGCAGCCAGGTGTCTTATTTCGTTCCAGGTGGCTCTGTGGTGACTTTCGGCGTGGATAGTGCGTACCCATGTTTGTCGTGGGCGTCCTGCTTTCCGACTACCATGTGGATTCCATTGAAAGGCCATCTTTGCAATGTTGGTGTCTTCTCTACGCAGAACGTGCCCTATCCAGCTCCACTTGCATCTTTTAACTTCTGTGTCAATAGGCTCGCTATTGGTGAGGCGCCACAGGTCTTCGTTCATGATCGTTGTCGGCCAGAAAATGTGGCAGATTCTTCGTAGACATTTGTTGACAAAAGTTTGAAGTTGTCGAGTTATTTGTTCTGAGACCAACCATGTTTCAGACCCATACAACATAACAGGTTTTATGCTGGTGTTAAATATTCTTATTTTTGTGCGCAGCGATATCACACGAGAACGCCAAATTCGATCTAAATTCCGGAATGCAGACCGTGCTTTGTTTATGCATGCTGCCACATCCGATGTTGCACCCCCATATTTTGTTATGTAGCTACCAAGGTAGCAGAAGCTGTCAACGTCCTCAATGTTGATGGTGGAGTTATCAATTGTCAGTACAGTGAGTGGAGATGTATTTGCAGTTTGCAGTCGCAAAAGTTTAGTTTTGGAGAAGTTGATTTTGAGGCCAGCTGCATGGGCGTTTACGGCTAGTTGGCGTATTCTTGACGAGGCGCCTGCTAACGTGTGCGTCATGAAACAGATGTCATCAGCGTAGTCCAAATCGCTGAGCTTTTGGTTTAATCTCCACTGCAACCCCTCCTCCGTCTCCGCATTAGTACGCCTAAGGACATCATCCAAGACCACTATAAACAACAGTGGTGACAGAACGCACCCCTGCTTAACGCCTCCGTGTATATTAAATATTATTCACATGTGAAAGGACTTCGATAATCAAAAGTTAATTTTATACGTGAAACAATTCAATGTGTTACGGAACTCGGCACATACACAATACGCTTGGATTTAAAAGCACACAGTCTTGCATACACTTGCCTGTACGTGAGTGTGTAATTTTTATAATTTTTTTAAATTTTATTTATGAACTGTTACGAAAAAAGTAGTGCTCGCCCAGCGTTATGAAATTGGATAATATCCTGTCGGTCGACCTGTTCAAATTGTATAAAATAGTTCACATTTTTGCTCCGTTATCGTGGAGTTCATTGATGTTGCTGCAGTTGTTTTTATTGTGGTTGTCTGCGGTTACAGCATTATAAATACGGTAAAGGACATTTTGTTTATGATGCTGATATTCGTTGCTGTTTTCATTAAGCCTTTAAATATATATCGTTTTGTCTACATTTATATGTAGAATTATTTCTAAAAGCGGAACCACTTACTTATTATTACTTTATATAAACGATTTGAACCGATTTTCAAACCAATAATATATTCGCAGAAAGCGTTCACAGAAAGCGTTAATAATTGAGCCGAGCCTGTGCGGCATATTTGTTCGGTTCCATATCTCACTTACACCGTGACTACGTCAGTGAGTGGATTCAGGCAAATTTCAAAATAAAACACACAGTTTCAAGGGAAAGTGCGCGCATGTTCTATTCAGCAAGCTTCCATTTCAGACTTTGCAGAACACACAGCTTGAGTTTAATATATGTAAAAGTTTTCTATTCTGGTTCTTATTTATTTAATATTTCGTTAATTTATAAAATACTTAATATAAACTAATACTTTTTGTAATTTTGATATATTTTACACTGATTGATCTATTACAAGATTGAAGGTCAAAATGCATAATTTGCCTACGGCTCAAGTAAGCAGAGGTCGTAAGCTGCCGATCCCGCGCCTCGCGTCTTTTTTTCTTGTATCCGACAGCAGCCGAGCGCAATGTTTCAGTTAAGCGCAGAATAATGATCGCAAAGCAAAGAGGATTAATCTATAAGAGCTTGCAATTCGCTCACCAAAAATGCACAGTTACAAAACTACGGGAAGCGCAGTAGGTATCCAACCATTTGTTCGATTCAAACTTTAATTGAAGTTTGAGCTTAGCAGGCAGGCAGGTTTCAACCAAACGTAGTCATAGCATCACACCAATGAAGCTTAATTCAAACATTAATTGTATAATTCATGAGAAATATTTAGGTATTATGCGACTTATACTTTGTATTTGCATTTGTATGAACATGATAACAACTTGGTTGATCTTGCGTAGGATATAGAACAAGGTTTAATATACAAGTGTGATAATTGTTACTTAGGCGAATTTTTGAAGTGGGCAAAAAGTTTTCGCATTTGCAGGAATGCATAATGCCGAATTGTGTTGGGACAAATTCCTCAGAAATTCAACTTTTCCGGTATCCAGACTGTAATGCTATTCTTCTAAGGGCTTGGTGCCAAAATACAAATATGGAACCAGGCAATTTAAAAAGTAATACGCGAATCTGTAGTCGCCACATCGACCGATCATGTATTGGAAAAAACTATTTGAAGTCTGGTGCCATACCAACAAATTTTATGCATTTTTATTATACCCAACACCAGTATACGCTCATATGCATATGGATATATGTATGTATGTAAGTTGATTTTGTTAATTGAAATATATGAACTATGTAACAAAACAATTTAAGCAATGCATGCAATTGGTTTTGTTTATCATCAATAAAACTCAGAAAATCCCAAAAGCTAAAATTTTGAAATAAATGCCAGTAGCAACCAACCAGACAACAACAACAAGAATGAAATGTTTGACTAACGCATATTGGTTCGAAGCCGAAGCAACAACTCGATAGCATTAATCGTCTACGAACTTAGTCTGTGGGTTTGAATCGAACAAATGGTTGGATACCTACTACGCTTCCCGAGATTTTATAACTGTGCATTTTTGGTGAGCGAATTGCAAGCTCTTATAGATTAATCCTTTTTGTGCAAAGTCCCGACGACCACGCAGAGCGGGCGCGATGATGTCACTCGCCGCTCTCACTAAGCGATCTTGTTAACTTACATATGCATATACTTATTGTACCATACACCATAATGACTGCGAGGCGATGGGAAATGAGCCATAGTAACTAAGTTCTTCGCTTAGAAGAGAAAAGGATTTAGAAACAAGCATTTTTGAGACCTTGTCCGGAGCAGGATTTTAAGTTAAATATATATCAAGGCATGAGTGCAAGCACAGCATACATGATACTTAATTTATTAATTAACAGAATATTATGATGATAAATTCCATATACATACATACATATTTGTGTTATATTTATTCAGCAAAATTTTTCATTATTTCAAGGCAGGAAATAATTGAAGTCTATGCTGCTAGAATCCTTGAAATTCAAACTAGTAACTAGTTAATTGCTGGGTTGCCCAAAGCATGCATTTTGGAATAATCAAAATGTATAAGCTTATGTGGCTCATCAATATGGTTACAACGGAATGATACCTTTTATTGGGAAAATCTTCAAAAAGTATCCAAATGTCGAACATAATTGAAAAATTTTAATATTGAGATATGTCGCATTCTTACTGTGAAAAATATTGCAAACACTTCTGAGAAATATATAATAATTCTTAGATTTACCAGAGCAATAATGCGGCAGGATGCTTAGCTTTTCAAATCGATGCCATCCTTGTAAAATTGTGTTTCCATTCAAAATCAATGAACATGAAGCATGAAAGGTACGATAGTGGGATTGTAAATTTGATCACTTTGCTCTAGGATATTATTCTATCTTCACTTGCTATATACCTCACTTCTTTCAAGGAATGAAATTTACGATTACGATTAAAAGTGAATTCGGGGACTATTCTCCAGGATATTTAACCTTTTTCACTTTCTTTAAGCATCTCTTCTTTCAAAGAATGTGTGTGTGTGTGTGTCAAAGGTACCATTATAGAAAAGTAAATTCGATCATTTTGCTCAAGGATGTTATGCAAATCTTCACTTACTAAATGTCACTCTTCTTTGAACTAAAGGTACCATTATGGAAATACAACTTCGTTCACATTGGTCTAGGTTATTAGTCTATCTTCACTTATTATGTATATGCCTCGCGACTTTACTTGCTTTTCACTTACTAAATGTCTCAATTCCTTGAATGAATTAAAGGCACCATTATGGAAATGTGAATTCGATTACATTGGTCTAGGTTGTAACTACTCAAATCTGCTGGGGTATTACTCACCGGTTCGCCAGGGTCGTGTACAGAAAATTACGTGATGGGGTTGTATTATTAAAGTTTTTCTTTATTCAATATTCTCTTTACTTATTTCTAGGTTTAAATACTACAATAGAACCTAAAGATTTTAGGGAGGCCGCTCCTGAAGTCGGTGCTGTGTAGTCCCGGTCTTCAGTCTC
The DNA here is from genome assembly GCA_920105625.2 of Clusia tigrina. Classification (NCBI taxonomy): domain Eukaryota; kingdom Metazoa; phylum Arthropoda; class Insecta; order Diptera; family Clusiidae; genus Clusia; species Clusia tigrina. The sequence goes on from OV050030.1 coordinate 423,387,812, forward strand.
AACGGTGGTGAATTAAGAAACCACTTCCACCGGTTTGACTTTGACTAGAAACGTTCTGGTTTGCTATGAAAGCGGATTGATAAACCCAATGTTCGTAGCAAACGCAGTACTTCTGGGCGTCTAGGTCCGTGTGTCATTAGTCTTTAGTTTCAACGGTGGTGAATTAAAAAACCACTTCCACCGTTTTAACTTTGATGAACAATTTCTGTTTTGCTATGAGAGTGGATTGGAAAAACGCAGCATTCGTAGCAAACGCAGTACTTGTGTGTGTCCGTCGGTTCTGTTTGTTGATCTGGTAGCGTCGATGCGGCAACGTTTCCGTGGTACTTACTGGAGAGATGTGTAGCAGGCAAAAGAGACCGTATATCCGGTTGCAGGCGCTTTTATCGACATCTGTTGAAGCTCTTGTTGTTGCTTAAGTCCCGCTGGCCGCTGGTTCGATTACTGCTTTCTGTTGCTAAGGCCAAGGCATTGTTGTTGTTTTCCTCTTGACCTTAGGCGACCACCTTGCGTTTTCCGGGAAAAGTCCGGCTGTCGTCAAACGCGCAGTAGTTGCAGCGGCACGTTGTTGTTGCAACCATGATTCCGTCGGCGGTTAAAAATATTTAAATCACCGACCAGCGTTTGAACATTATTTTCGTGCTTCTCCTTTGTATTATATCCGTGCCACTTGTATGCACAGCGATCGTTATGTCGTCGTTTCTTTTGCTCTTGGATTCCTTTCCTCGTGTTGTTGTTGTAGTAGTATTTGCCAAGCTAACGCACTCGGTAAATTCTGCCGAGTCTTGTTGTTGTTGTTCTCTGCCTCGGCTTTAGTAAAGTTCTTGTTGTAATTAGCGCACGCTTAGGCTTAGTCTGCCTGCAGTGCTGTTGTTGTTGTTGGTCAGTGCAAACGGCTGGCTTGGGGTCGCTAAGCCTGTCGGTGCATACTTGTTGGTGTAATCCACATGCAATTTCAATTCTTTGTTCGCCAGTGATGCTGACGGCCCATTATCGAGGTGACTATTGCTTTGGGGAATTTTATTGTGTGAGCAAAATTAGTCAATAATTTTGCTCGTCACTAGGTCCTAGGCTCTAGAATATTATTTTCTCTTTACTCTCAATAACCATCTCTTCTTTCAATAAATGTGTGTGAAAAGCAAGATTATGGAAATGTAAATTCGATCACATTGTTCTAGGATATTATTCGAATCTTCACTTACTAAATGCCTCAATTCCTTGCATGAATTAATCATGATTATGGAAATATGAATTCGAACATATTGGTCTAGGAAATTATTTGAATCTTCACTTGCTAAATTCCTCGCTTCTCTGAAGAAATGAAAGGTACGATTACGGAAAAATGAATTCGGTCCTTTTGCTCTACGATATGAGTCTATTTTCACATATTAATTGCCTCTCTTCTTTGAAGAAATGAAAGGTACGATTGTGGAAATATGAATTTGGTCACGTTGCTGTAGGATCCACTTCCTAAAAGCGTTGCTTCTTTGCGGTATTCGTATATACTCGTATTGAGCAATGAGAAATATACTTTGCTACGCACATTCCTCTTACGTGCCAATTATCAATGGAAACCCCCTTTCAATCAAAGCGTCCAACGAAGTGTGCCCGCAGGTCATTGTTTGACTAGACTTGAACGTTATTAATGAAGTGGGCGGCTAACACGCTAAACCTATTAAGTTGTGGGTAAACGTGCGACGTTTCGAAAGGCACTTGGAACTGGTTACGAGGTACTGTGAACAGTGATCGTAGAGAGATGAAAACGTCACGAATAACCAAATTGGCTTGTGCTTTACACACCAATCTACAAATAAGAGTTTTGTCCCACTGTACCGCTCCTGGTTGACTGTGCTGCAATGTGTTTACACATTACTTCCGCGTATTGTGTTCATAGCAAACAAGATTTGTCTTATTTTAAATGAACAAATAAATCAAATATTTTTTGGAACTTTTGAGAACTGGAAACTAAAACAATTTGCCAAGTCATTGCAGCGGATGGTGGCAAATCTTCAGTCAATGACAAAATGTAATTGAACTCTGAAAACGGAGCAGCAAAATTAATTGCCCACTTCAGATAGTTTGGGTACTACCACTATAAATTTGCTGGTTGTGTGCGCAACTGATTTAGTATTCCCAAACAGTTCTGCAGCACGGAGTAACTTCACGAAATGTGTTCCTTGAGATTTTACGTAATTTGCCTGAGTGGATTGCTAATTTGCTACGCGAGCCATGCTGAGGATGCTGCTACAGTGGATGTGGTGGCGACAAAGAGCTCTGTAGCAGTGCCACACTTGGCGGCGTCAGATGAACCAAGTAATGTGGAAGCCGTGCAGCTAGGAACGTCGGATACTGCGGAAACGGATCAACAGGGACATGAGAACACTTCAGCACGTAAAGCGCGCCAATTTGGTTTCGTACCCTATCGCAGACCTGTGCCATATTTCGGTGGGCCGGTGGGCTATCCAGTAGGCTATGGCGGTGGTGGCTTCGGTGGCGGTGGGTTTGGTGGAGGCGGTTTCCAGCGCACTCGTGTAGTCACACGGACACGAGTAGTGAATCGTTTTGGCGGCTACGGAGGCGGTTTCTACGGTTGACCGAGGATTGTTTGACGTGTTGGAGGATAAATGATAAATTTGTGATATATTTTCTAGTGACTTTCGAAATGAAGCAACGAAATAAAAAGTTTTAAAAGATCAGAACTATGTTTTTGAATTTTGTGTGGGTGCAAACAGATTTGATCCTTGTTCTGCTTGAAATCACTTCTGCAGCCGTTTGACTATTTGTGAATTCGTTGTGGATTAGTGTATTTTTGTGATATGTTCTTGCAAAAGATATCATTTCAGAAACTAGTTCTTATTTAGTTGACCGAATTATATCAAATGTGGTGTATTTGTAAATAATATTTAATATTTAAACATTTTAAATAGTTATATATCTAAGTTTGTTGTTCTGGGGAACACAATTTTAGTGAAAGCATTCCGACTTCTTTACTCTCATCAATAGGGAAAGTATATCCCTGCAGCACTCTCTGGCGAAATCTCTCTTCTAAAAGTTGGACAGGAAAATAAAGCGGTCCAATAGCCGAACTATAAAGGTCAAAACCCTCGACATCTTCCAAAAAAAGCCATCAACACTTTCGTTTCTTAGGCAGCGTTATTTTATGAATTTTCGTCTGAATTCTAAACGGCACACTTCAGTCAGCAAAGCCCACTTTCTATTCGTGAAGTACATAAAGAAAGAGAAACCTTTGTTTGTAAACTGCTCACCCTGTATGCAAATAAGCGTACGTGTTGGTATAGTAATAAAATTTACAACAGACGAAACAGTTTTTATTTTTTAAGCAATAAAATTCGAAGTTTTTGCATATTGAAACGTTAAATTTCTTCCAAGAGCATAAACATAAAAACAGAAAGAAAACACTTGAACTGACCACCACACTAGAAACAAAACACCCTACATTTCGATCGGCTATTCAAGACAGTGAAAATGTAGAGAAAACTCAATTGGCATGCTCCAAATAGCAGCTATAAAATAAAATTATAGTGTTCATACAACATATCAAATTGATCCAAGGTTTTGTTGGTTCTGAAATCACTGTAGACACATGCGATCTGGTTTTAGCTCAGCGGCGGCTATAATATTGCAATGTTCGTACAAATAATAAAAAACAAATAATAAAAACAATAATAAAAAAATAGCAATATATCGATGCTATACATACAATCCTCCACTAACCAAAGCGATTCAAATTGAGACGAATATATAGGAAGATCCGAAAATATCTAAAGTTATAGCCGAAATCAGTAGTTTCGTTTTAAAATAGGAGGGGAACCTGTAAATTCTGCATAGAAGCACTGATACTCTAGTTAAGAATACTTTATCAACTAAGAAAGGAGGAGTTTTGTAGTAAGTTTTCAGTTATAACTGAAGAGAGAGAGAGAGAGAGAGAAATAGAGAGAGAGACAGATGTACGAATGAAACATATTTTAAATAATAGTACAGCAAGTGTAATTTACTCATTCATAGAGTAAATAGGGTCCTTAAGAGATTTTGAAGTAAGACTTCAATCTACCTTAATGTGTTTTAAAACTGGAGTAAAATTGATATATAGTATTGAATGATAATGGACCATTACCTCATTCTGCATTCTCCGATGTTCCAACAAGAGAACACTTTCTGGAGATTAGTCTTATCTCTAGATAGTCTGCGCTACTGGTACCTGCTGTACAACTACTCTCGAAGATACACAGGAAACATCTCAAGAAATGGTTGCTAGAATGCAAAGAAATATGTTCATTCTGCCAGAGAACCTTCTTAAAAGTCTCTAGAATAAGCCAGGAAATATTTCCTCAGACACAATTTGAGTGCCGCAGTTCAAAGCACCGAATGAAACCAACTGGCCACCTAAAGTGTAGTGTTCAAAGATCCTATAAATATAAGACACGAGTATGTTTTATGCGAGCGAGTATTTTGACAAGCTTCACTTTTGGAAATATGCTCAGTCAAAGTTTCTTTTCGCTTCTGGCAAATTTAGTTTTTGGTTTATTATTGCATTCGATAACATGTGAGAAGTACCTGGTGAGAAATCAACTTAGTAAGCCGCAGTTACAAATGCTGGAGATGCTGGAATATGACGTTAATGTGGCTCCTGCAGGTAAGTCAGTTACACGTTGGCCCAGTTACAGAATTTGTGCAAAGAATTCTGTTCGATTTCAGTGACAGATAAAAACATTTTCCAAGCCATACGTTATAATCTCAAAAACATAGTCAATAAATTGCGCACCAGAGCCAAGGACACAGTGGACCGCTTTCATAGGCCCTCGGCAGATACGGAACAGCATACACTTAATTCGCTGCATAACAATACTGAGCCAAGCGTGACGCCGTTGCTGCATAAGGTAAAGCAGCGTATGAAGAAGAGAAAACTCAGTACCACCACAGAAAATCCAATGTTCTTTTATGGAGCTTTGAGTAACAAATTCCAGATGAACTCTCCAAGCACAGAGCCAGTGGAGACAACAATCGAAGTGGCCAGTACAGAAAATTTAGTAAATGTACTGCAAACAATTAGTGTAAAAGGTTGAAATATAAAAATTATCACCTATGAATTGAAAACAGAGACTCCGGATAAATTGGGATAACGCGGATAATTTCGGATAAGCCAAAAAAAGTGTCAGTGTTATATTAAAGTTCATAAAGAATACAAATAAAATATTGTTTTATAACATAAGTTGATTTTGGGTGAATCGGATAACTTCGGATAAGCTGGATAAAACTTTAAATGTTATTAACCCAATTCATAATTCAAATTATATTAGAAATAATAAATAATTTACATCACACAACCTCTCTTTTTAGTAAAAATATACCTTTTCATTGCACAATCTCTCTTTGCATTAAATAATCTCTCTTTTCATTACAGAATCTCTCTTTTCATTATTCACATCTCTCTTTTCATTACAAAATCTCTCATTTCATTATACAATCTCTCCTTTCATTACGCAAATCTCCCCTTTCATTACACAAATTTCTTTTTTCATTACAAAGCCTCTCTTTTCATAACACAAATCTCTCTTTTCAATACACAAATCTCTCCTTTCCTTACACAAATATTTCTTTTCATTATACAAATCTATCTTTTCATTACACAAAGCTCTCCTTTCATTATATAAATCTCTTTTTTCATTATACAATCTCTCTTTTCATTACACAAATATCTCTTTTCATTACACAATCTCTCTTTTCATTACACAAATATTTCTTTTCATTATACAAATGTCTCTTTTCAGTACACAATCTCTCTTCTCATTACACAATCTCTCCTTTCATTACACAAATCTCTCTTTTCATTACGCAATCTCTCTTCTCATTACACAAACCTCTCCTTTCATTACACAAATATCTCTTTTCATTATACAAATCTCTCTTTTCATCACACAAATATCTCTTTTCATTATACAAATCTCTCTTTTCATTATACAAATCTCTCTTTTCATTACACAAATCTCTCCTTTCATTACACAAATATCTCTTTTCATTATACAAATCTCTCTTTTCATCACACAAATATCTCTTTTCATTATACAAATGTCTCTTTTAAGTACACAATCTCTCTTCTCATTACACAATCTGTCCTTTCATTACCCAAATCTCTCCTTTCATTACACAAATCTCTTTTTTCATTATACAATCTCTCTTTTCATTACACAAATATCTCTTTTCATTACACAATCTCTCTTTTCATTACACAAATATCTCTTTTCATTATACAAATGTCTCTTTTCAGTACACAATCTCTCTTCTCATTACACAATCTCTCCTTTCATTACACAAATCTCTCTTTTCATTACGCAATCTCTCTTCTCATTACACAAACCTCTCCTTTCATTACACAAATATCTCTTTTCATTATACAAATCTCTCTTTTCATCACACAAATATCTCTTTTCATTATACAAATGTCTCTTTTAAGTACACAATCTCTCTTCTCATTACACAATCTGTCCTTTCATTACCCAAATCTCTCCTTTCATTACACAAATCTCTTTTTTCATTACACAATCTCTCTTTTCATTACACAATCTCTCTTCTCATTACACAAACCTCTCCTTTCATTACACAAATATCTCTTTTCATTATACAAATCTCTCTTTTCATTATACAAATCTCTCTTTTCATTACACAAATCTCTCCTTTCATTACACAAATATCTCTTTTCATTATACAAATCTCTCTTTTCATTATACAAATCTCTATTTTCATCACACAAATATCTCTTTTCATTACACAATCTCTCTTTTCATTACACAATCTCTCTTCTCATTACACAAACCTCTCCTTTCATTACACAAATATCTCTTTTCATTATACAAATCTCTCTTTTCATTATACAAATCTCTCTTTTCATAACACAAATCTCTCCTTTCATTATACAAATGTCTCTTTTAAGTACACAATCTCTCTTCTCATTACAGAAATCTCTCCTTTCATTACACAAATCTCTTTTTTCATTACACAATCTCTCCTTTCATTACACAAATCTCTCTTTTCATTACACAATCTCTCTTCTCATTACACAAACCTCTCCTTTCATTACAGAAATATCTCTTTTCATTATACAAATCTCTCTTCTCATTACACAATCTCTCCTTTCATTACGCAAATCTCCCCTTTCATTACACAAATTTCTTTTTTCATTACAAAGCCTCTCTTTTCATTAAACAAATATCTCTTTTCATTACGCAATCTCTCTTCTCATTACACAATCTCTCCTTTCATTATACAAATCTCTCTTTTTATTAAACAATCTCTCTTTTTATTAAGCAATACATACTTTCAGAGGAAACTTCGAATAAGCCGGATAAAATGTTCGACTTTCTAGCAAACTTTATTTTTATATAATTTATTTCGGATAAAATGTGAAAGTTGGAAAAAGTTAAATGTTTAATTAAAATTATTATTATTATTTTGTTAGTTTTTTTATTTATTTTTAAATATTTTATTTATTATTATTTTTATTGCTATTAGCATCTCCGGGAAGCATGTATCAATATTGAGAGACTTGATGCAAGGCATGCTCAACATTCTCTCCAAATGGTCTACAAGCGGGGGGTCGGGGGGTTAATCCATGCAAGATTAATCTTGTTCTCTTCACTAGGAAGTATAAAATACCTCAATTTATCGCTTCAAAGCTAGTGGATGTAGATATGTATCAATCATGTAGTAGCAGCATGTGTGTAGCCGCTGGGTATCTGGGCTTAACATTGGAAAGGAACCTGCCCTGGAAGGAGCGCATTCGGAAGGCTCAATTACTCTTGCAAAATAGTCATAGCAAAGAGATGGGGGTTACAGCCGAAGGTAGACTACTGGATATGTACAGCTGTGGTACGGCCGATCCTTTTTTATGGTGTGCTTGCTTCCTGGACGGCCCTAAGCAAGCCTACAGGTTGGTAACAAAGGTACAAAGAACGACGTAAGTATTCATAAGTTGAGCCATTAGAACGACTCCAACGGCAGCTTTAGACGCATTGGGTAATCGGCTGACTGTTAGGTCATTTGGCGAAATGATCGCTGCAAATCCAGCTGATAGGGTACAAGCGACGCACCAATGGAATCTATCTATCTTTTGACTACATCACACCATGCTATGCCTTTAATGGCAAGTGTAGGATCTCCATTCCCTCTTGGGACGAATAGAAGAACGGCACACACCCACATGTAAAAGGGATCCATATCTATACAGATGAGTCCAACCTACAGAGAAGGGTGGGAGGTAGTGTATTCTCAGATGAGCTGGACATTAACGTGTCGTTTTGGCTTCCCGACCATCGTACCGTATTTCAGGCTGAGATCGCGGGTATAGAGGAAGCACTGTCTTGGCATAAGAAGAAGAAGCAGATATTTCGACAAGATATTTGCATTCTATCTGATATCCAAGTGGCTTTGCGCTCCCTGGATTCGACTATAATTGAGTCAAGAGACTCGTCTGGACCCGGCCACAGGGATATTCCAGGGAACTGCAAAGCAGATGAGCTCGCTCTAGAGGGCACTACGATACCGATTCAACCAGTAAGGTCCTACCTCGGTATTCCCAAAGCTGCATGTAAGCTACATGCAAATACAATACACAGGCGGCAGGTGCCATTCTGACGGAGCAGAATTCAAAATAGCGAGAGTAACCCGGCTTGAAATAATCGTCAAGCGCTTTATTATCTCTAAATATATAAATTATAGGTTCCGTCGTAAGTATCCTAATGGGACACTGGACCATGGCTACTCATGGTGGAAGGCTGAGAATTGTATTTTGCACCTCGAACACTTGATATGTACGTGTCCAGCGTTGTCCTGGGTGACTAGTTTCTAGATTCTCCGTATAAGAAAATAAGCTCCATCAACTGCTTCATAAATAGCTCCAAATAGCTGCACTTTTGAAAGGGAACGGGGCTTGTGTCTCATGTAGTATCACGAAGGGTCAATGATGTGCCTTTTGGGCGACCGCTCAGCCTACTTACCTACCTATTATTATTATATGTATGTTTTCTTTTGGTTTGGAATAATTTATTATGTATCATTTCGACAGCAGAGTGGATAAGGCGGTTGATATAATTATCCTGGCAGCTTAAATACACATTTTGTATGAAAATTCATTAAGAAACAAAAAACAAACAAAAAACGCAAAAATTAAAATAAACTTAACACAATAATTTGAACATTATTAGGACTAAAAAATAAAATTAATTGGTATTCTAGGAGAGTCACGCCTAAAAATAAAATAATAATTTCCTCTATTTGCACACTCGACATAAAGCATTAGCCTAGGAAAGGTTTGCCGAAGAATGGCTTTAAGCCCAGTCCGCCGAGACCACCGCCAAAGCCATGCAGACCGCCCAAGCCGCCCAGGCCCAGACCACCGAATCCCTTCATACCCAGGCCAAGAGCGCCAATTTTGGAGCCCAGCAGCAGTCCCAAGCCGCGTGTCGAACGCTGCGCGTCGCTATCTGCGTCCACAGCCGATCCGTCTGCATTTTCGATATCCAAAAGGCTGATGGGGCCAGCAGCAGAATCCGCACTCGTTTCCTCCACCGGCACCGCATAAATTTCGACGGGCACAGCCAAAGCGCTACCAACCAAGCAGGCGCAGATGGCCATCAAAGTGCACAATTTGACTGCATTCATTTTCCTGGCACTGATTTATTAAAAAAACTGGATCAAAATTGTGGATTACACGTTAGTAACTCTGCGGCGTTTAAAATCCAAACGTGTACTTTGCTTGGCTAAAATAGTGTAACGCTTTTTATACCCACGTCTTTCTTTTTTAGGGCTTAGCACCATATTAACACTTGCCACATTCCTAGACAACTTCTACGGAGCACTTGTGGCGACGAAGGTGTTAATTTCCAGTCCAAATACTTGGCATTTTTTCCACTTTAAACAAATTTACTTTCAATAAGTGGCATTTGCCTTTCCAGGGGATTGGCAACAAGCGACGCATGCGCGCGCGTTTGAAAAGGGTTTGCGTGTGGACTGCTTTGAGTAAATAGCTAAGCGTTTGGGGGCACTTCGTGAGCCATTACATCATGTTTACCTAAGTAGGCTTAGGTAAATTTTCGGTTGAAGTTCATTTTAGTTAGAGTGTTCACGCGTTTCCTCCTCTTCTGTTTGCTCTTCCATTCCACAATTATGATGTGGAATGGTAGAAGCATTTGGATGGCCTTGTCTCATTTATGCGTACATAGAATGATGGAAGTAGGTGTGGCGCTTAGGCGATAATCTCCTCTACTCTACTGAATTAATCAACCGTTAAATCTAATTATCATTTGGCAGGGAACGCTTGTCAACTTACATGCGAGGTGTCAGATCCTCTCCGTCAGACGAAGATGGTCTGCTGGCAGAGATGGAAGTTGTGCGAAGAATTTTCTTTCCTCTCATCCTCTTTATAACATTGTTAAGTGGAGGCATCAGATCCTCTCCGTCAGACGAAGTTGGTCTGCTGGCAGAGATGAAAGTTGTGCGAAGAATATTCTTTCCTCTAATCCTCTTTATTACATTGTAAAGTGGAGGTGTCAAATCCTCTCCGTCAGACGAAGATAGTCTGCTGGTAAAGATGAAGTTGTGCGAAGAATTTTCTTTCCTCTCATCCTCTTTATAACATTGTTAAGTGGAGGCATCAGATCCTCCTCGTCAGACGAAGATAGTCTGCTGGCAAAGATGGAAGTTGTGCGAAGAATATTCTTTCCTCTAATCCTCTTTATTACATTGTAAAGTGGAGGTGTCAAATCCTCTCCGTCAGACGAAGATAGTCTGCTGGCAAAGATGAAGTTGTGCGAAGAATTTTCTTTCCTCTCATCCTCTTTATAACATTGTTAAGTGGAGGCATCAGATCCTCCTCGTCAGACGAAGATAGTCTGCTGGCAAAGATGGAAGTTGTGCGAAGAATATTCTTTCCTCTAATCCTCTTTATTACATTGTAAAGTGGAGGTATCAGATCCTCCTCGTCAGACGAAGATAGTCTGCTGGCAAAGATGGAAGTTGTGCGAAGAATATTCTTTCCTCTCATCGACTTCATTACTCTATTAGCATTTGAGGTACGTAAATATTGCACAATTGAAATATCAGCGAGGAGCTCTTTAGTATATTCAAAATAAACAAGGTGAGAGTATATCCATCAACACTGCAATTGACCACGATAGCTCGACCAAGTTATTTAAGCTTCTAGTCCACTTCCTCTGAACATGGTGCAAGACTTGTGAGTAAAGTTCTAAAAAAATGTGGAAGAAGAATTTAAAATTTATATTGCAATGAAAAATAAATTTAAAAGTTACCTTGGAATTAAGAGTGGATAAACCGAAGCCAGAACAAAAATGGAGTATATTTCTAGAAAAATTTCAACAAAACCTACTTTTGAAGTGGATGAATAGAAATACTTGTAAAACCATTCCAGAAAAATTGTTCTTTAAATCTAGAGAACTACGAAATTTGCCGAATAATTTCCGCTGAACAGATAATTAAAGAAAAATATTCTTTTAATCCTCCAATTAATGTTGACGCCTCCCAAAAACGCCCATGCGATCACGGAATCCAGTTAGCAAAATAATTCTTGCAGGTAGTTGCCTTAAGTTCCATCTGCGTACTGTTTTATGGCTTAAATGGTGGTCAAATATCATGGCAAGTTTAAGAATAGGAGGAAGCCGTGATGGAATGCAACGGATCGATGCATCCTACGAACCCTTGTCGTCGTGTCTAATCAATTTTATCTCCCAAAATTTGCCATTTTTCGAAATTACATCTCTTATTGTTCAGATAACAATATTTATTGACCATTAGCGTCTCCAGAAGGGGTGTTGATAGCAGAGCATAACACCTCGATTATTAAAGAGAACAGTGAACTTGGTTTTTAGTTTCAAGTGACTTTAACATAGATTACTTGTTGTGGGCTCATAACTTTAGCACCATTGCCTGGTTTGCATTTCACAGCCAGCAACCCGAGTCCCGTCAACCATTGTAAGGCGATGCATAAATGTAGAGTTCAAATTTACTCGTCCAGGAGTATTTTTAGCCCTGCATTTTTGTAGAAAAAGTATCTCCTGTTGAACAAACCGAGCTGGGTCGCAGCTTTGTCCAAAATATCAACTCAAATAGATCAAAAGCATTCGTGAGATGTGTCCACAATCTTTAAAGCTGGAATCACAATTCTCCATTGACATTTTCTTCACTAAGTCAATGATGTGTTCAGATTGAGATACAGAAGATCGGACAGGAAGGCTACAATCAACCCCCTTTCAATACTTGTACAACGCGTATGGTCGAGATTTCAATAAACTTGACTCATCGTAGGCATTCACTTGACTACACAAAATTCTGAGACACTCTCTTTGTCCAAAATGTTGAGCATTTAAAAACCGCGAAGCTCAAATTCAATTGGATTTTTTCAAGGTTGATTACCAAGCCACTTCATGGATTTCTTCTTATTGAAACACAACATTGCTTGTACATAATTTTGAAATATTGGTTTTAATAATATTTTTATTCATCTTTTGTTGAAATTTCATGTTGCATACCTCGTTTTCTACTTTGAACTTCAAATCTCCATAAATAAATAATATAATAATAATAAACAAATACCTTCTTAAAACAAACTTAATTACTAGATTATATTTTTTTAAAAATTAATCACTTTTTACACACACACACACGTTGAATGTTCCACTAACTCGCATCTCAACTATTTTGCTGTCTCGTGAGCTCCTTCAATTTTCTGCTTGAGCCTCAGCAACTGTTTTAATTGCATACTGCGATAAAAGTTGGCAGCGGTCTGCTGCTGTTTGTACCACGATTGCTTCGACTTGCGTCCGCGCTTGCCAAACCTACGTTCATCCAACGCTTTTGGCCTAGTCGCTCCAAACTTAATTGGTACTGACCTGGGCTCCGGCCAATCTGTCCTGACGGTACGCAACGTGCGTATGTAATCCTTGACAAAGGGTCTTGCCCATACCATCGGATCGATACTGGCATCATAGCCCGCGTGGCGCGCATGCCAAGCATAGGCACTGATATTGGACAGCAAAAGTACGAGCACTGAACTGAGGAGTAGAAATTTCAACGAGGACATTTTGAGATGTGTCTGTATTCGGTTGCAAGGAACAACTGTGGGACTAGAAACATGCAAACACGGTTTTTATAGAGGTGCAGAGACATGTCAATAATGTGTCCTTACAAATGGATGTGTAAGTGTGTGAGTGCGTGCGAATGCATGCTTTATTGTTGTAAGATGTGTGTGCGTGTGTAATTTACTCCTTTCGGATATTCCCACATTCACTGACCAGAAGGAAGGGTTTCTTTGTTCGTTTGTTTCTAATTGCCTAAGCAGTGCTCAGTGCTCAGTGGTAGATTCAGGTATAGAAGATTTATGTGCGCTATTTTGGGATCAATTTACATTTGCGAAGATCGGCATTTCGGAGTTATTTGAAGCTCATATTTTCATTTTAAAGTTTCATTAATGAAAAAAGTGTATTATAGAAAGATTAACTTGCTCGAAGTGCATTGCAGCAAATGATTATTCATAATAAAATGTATTACGAATTTATAGATATTGATTCAAAGCTGTTTTGTATTGATGAATTGAAAGATGAATTGTTGAAATTCATATTGTAATGTTCTGTTTGTACTCTGTGAGCTATTGTATTAATAGTATAAGCTAATTATGTCCGGATTATTGTACTAAATGTATCATTTCATGTTATTGGGACAATCTTACAAGGTTTTGCCTTAATGTCCCAAGGTGAACGTAAATTAATAATTAATAAATAAATAGATAACTTGGAATTTTATGTAGCACTGTTATAACGGCTCTATAATATATAATGTCTTTCAATATATACTTGTTTTTCAATATATACTTGTCTCCAAAACATGTTGTAATTGTAAAATAAGAAGTAAAAGTAAAATAGTAAAATCGAACTATGTTAAATTAACAAAAACAAAAATTAAATGAACAAAATGGAAATAACCATTAAAGGAACTTTGAGTGAAACAATCAAATTAGTTGTAACCCCAAGCGCGGTTGACAAAGAAGGGTTTAGAGTTGGTCAGTTGTAATGTGAATGGGGCTGTACGTATGACCAAATTTCGAAGAAGTCAACAGAAAAGATCATTTATTCCCAATTATTGTCGAAGTGCCATTCCAATAGTCGTCATTGTTCTTTTAAGACAATTTCGCAAACCCAAGTATCCTCACCCATGATGATGTGTTTAATAAGTTCCTGAATCAGCATTCCTACAAAATAAGTAGACGGTTAAATTGGTTCACCATAAATTTATTAAGAGTGAAGGAAGGAGTTGGAAGAATTACAACGCATGTCATCGATACAGATTTAGCCACAGGTACACGCCTTACTGCGCACTCATGTTTATGGCGATACCTGAGCGACAAAACATTACAACCAATCATAGTAATACTGGATTGTTTCTCATAAATTCGTTTTTGCAGACACATGCGACAATACTATATGCAGGTAATAAAATGTATGCCAAGATCTTTTGTCTGTCCAGGTCTCGTTGCAAAGATCGTATATCATTCACTTTCACTACAATTGCTGCCAGAATTGTATAATTATTTATGGCACCCTAATGAAGTAGGTGAGACAAGTCGAGCACAACGGGAGATTTGCTTTTAAATCTCACTTTTTCGCATAATGTTCTTAGAAATTGTGCATTTTGTGTAACACTGCGCGGAGATAGGAAAGCAAAGGGTGAAACTAGAAAAATTTGGTTTCATGACAGACATGCTCGGTCATTAAATGTCTCAGACAAATACTTTTATGACACACACTTCCTTATTTAGCCTTTTACTTCCGGCCGGTATTATATATACTGCTACTTCTTCAGCTTTCTGCATTGTCAGAGCAGTCTGACCTTGTCCAAAATGATGTGTTGTGGGAAGTGATTAAGTGGCAGAACTACCGCAGGTACCAGTCATGATGGAATACAATGGGCGTGGGACCTAACGAAATTTTGCATATTTTTTGAAGTCTTTATTTATTCCTCTTTTATTGCTGTTGCGCTCAGTCCAGTCTTTTATAGTTTTAAGAAAAATATTTACATTTAAAAAAACCCACGATAGCTACCGCACACACCCATTGACTCAAATAGCACGCTTTGATACCTCTTGCGAAATTTCTCAGTTATCAAACTGACTTCTAGCAGAGACCATGTATTCTCTGCTTATAGGCACCATTTTGATGTTTTTTGTTCCAATCCAGGGGATTTTAAAATTTGCAACCCATAAAACGTTGATTTTAACAAACTTTCTCTTCTGGCGGCATGTTAAACTTTTTTGAAAAAACAATTTGTTTGGGTACTCGCATTCAGTGTTGCACAAGTACGTACTTTCGTACCATTTAGAATACCTTTTTATATTGCGAGTACTTTTCATTTTGGAACTAGTACTTTTTATTTTTTCAAATAACAAAAATTTGTTTTTATAGTACGAAAATTTACGGGAAGTTCTAAAGAGCACATTTTCTTTAACAAGGTAGGGGTTCTAAAAATATATCCATGTTCTACAAAAAGGTAAGTTCTAAAGAGTACATGTTCGGGAACAAGGTAGGTTCTAAAAGTATATTTATTGTCTACAAAAAGGTGAGTTCTAAAGAGTACATTTTCTACAACAAGGTAGGTTCTAAACAATATAGTTTCTAAAAAAGATATTCTTTAAAAAGGAAAGTTCCTAAAAATTTTAGGTGGGAGTTTTTTTATTTTTTATCTTTTTTTTTAAACTAGAGTACTTTTTTATTTATTCTCATGCAACACTGCTTGCACTTAAACGGAAAGTTCGTTTGAGAGCAAGAGTTGCCATATCGAATGAGTCAAAAATTACATGTGATCTTATTAAACAATTGTTTACTTATTAAGTTGTCTCAAGCTAAAATCACCTTCTTGATCATATTTTATGTTCGTTAAATTTGTCAATTCTTTTAGCTATCAGCTGTTTTCAGCTAATTGGCAATTCAACTGACAATCTCATTTAATTAAATTGCTTTTGTTGAATTGTTGTAGTCTTGTGGCCACCTTATTACTGCTCCTAATAGCAGCATTATTATTAGAGTCGGATTCGCTATGCCGCTGATTTCTGGGTGGAGTCGGAATCTGAGTGTGAATATTGAGTCGAATATTTTTAGCGACTCCGACTTCACACAATTATTTGTACCATATTTGTAGTCTAAAAGCACACTGGAGAAATAGCATCTGCACACTCGTATTTATATATTTGCCTACAAAATTCGTTAGTTTGTTACGAAGCTTACACAAATTAAATAAAATTAAATAAATTAAATTTTCTTTATTCTACGCAAAAGTTACTTTATGCATATAAGGTGTGCTCAATTTAACCATAGAGTAAGAAATAAGAGTCACAATCTGAAATGTCACTCATTTTTCGTCATAGAAGAAATCGGTCGGGGGTAGTAAACAGAGTGGAGCTGGGATATGAAAATAAGAGCTATTGAATAATTGGCGCTATTAGCAGCGCCACCATACAAAAAGTTTGTTGTTCGAGATTGTGACTCTTATTTCTTTACTCTATGCTTTAACTCTTACTATAATTTAAATTGGAGTCAGAGTCGTCTATTAAATTAATGTAAGCGCTAAAATGTATGGAGACTGTGCATTTGCATTCTTTGTAAAAAAGGATTCATCCAGAATTTCGGTTTCCATCTTTTTTCTTCTTCATAGTATAAATCAACAAATTTTTCAAGCGCGGGCACAGCGAACTACATAAATTGCTTGACGACATTTTCAAAATGACGATGGCATAACATCGCAATGCCCACCATTAAAATATTGCCAACCTTTGCAATCGAATTTGACAGTTGTTATGCCATCAAAAATTGCCCGTGGAGACGTAGGGTAAGAAAGATTGTATATCGTATTTGATATTTAGGGCCAAATTCTCAATAGGTGAAAGCAGCGTTGCCCTGTGAACAAATCACTTACCCGTGGAAGTAGCAGCGTTTTAATATGTGGGAAGACCTTGTGACATTTGATATATCGATATATTGAGTACTTAATAAAGCATATAAAAAGCTTTAAGCTTCTAAAAGTTCGATGTTTGTTTTGAAATATAATGGCCACTTGAAATAGGTGGCAACAATCACACAAGTAAAAGTAGACACCGATAACAGCTGACAAGAAACAAAATAACAGGAATGTAAATAATAAATAAAAATGGTAAAAAAGTTAGGATATAGACCAACAAGATTCTTCTTTGAATTTAATTCAGTAAAATAATATAAAAATCTTGCGTTGGTATGGTGCCAGTACATAAATTTCGAAGGAACTAGGGAGGATGTAATCGCCGCAGCGCTGGTTAGAAAAATTGATACTTATGGCCTATTCTCAGTAAAGGCAACGGCTAAAAAAGTTAGGAAGCAATTAAATTAAGACCTTGTCCACTGCCAGCGGGAGCAACCAAATCTGGTCTTATTAGTTACCCGAATGCCGGAGGCGTGAGTAGCACACAGGTCGAATATAGAGCTGGGTGCTAGTGAAGTAAGTCATATAATCAATTCGATATATAAAGAAAAACCTATCAGATTACGTGGAGCCAGTGGTCTACCTAGAAATAACTTTGAAAAGTGTGTTTACAATCAGAATAACTGGGACTAGTTTAAAAAACAATATAACAATTTTTACACACACAGGTCGATCACGGATTAAGTGGTGGGGCCAGGAATATATCTAAAATCTCCAATGATTTCTTCCACCAAGCAATGCTAGAGTGTTCGAGGCAGATTTGCTAGCGAAACTTGGCGTGTCATAAAATATTTAAACGGCGAAGGTGCAAGTGTACGAGGGTGGATTGATATTGAAGCTACCTAGCGCTAGATGGCAGCACAAACACAAACACTTT
Source organism: Clusia tigrina (assembly GCA_920105625.2). Classification (NCBI taxonomy): domain Eukaryota; kingdom Metazoa; phylum Arthropoda; class Insecta; order Diptera; family Clusiidae; genus Clusia; species Clusia tigrina. The sequence goes on from OV050030.1 coordinate 423,405,717, forward strand.
TTTTTTTTAGAAATTGCGATCTGTCAAACGTCAGCTGTTAAAATTTCACCCAAATTAATCGATTAGTTTATTTGTTGTAGTCGTTTGAAGTAAGTAACTTTTGTGTTTCTTGAAAAATGGAAAAAAGCGAATTTCGTGGAGTGATTAAACCCTATTATTTGAAAGGGAAAACGGCGAAAGAGACAAAAGAAAAGCTCGATAAACATTACGGTGAGTCTGCTCCGTCAGATTACATGGTAAAATATTGGATTGCTGAATTTAAACGTGGCCGAACAAGCACTGCAACAATACCATCAACAGGAAGGCCAAAAGAGGTGGTTACTGAAGAAAATATCAAGAAAATCCTCGATATCGTTATGAATGATCGCCGAGTCAAGTTGCGTGAGATTGTTGAAATGGTAAACATATCATATGAACGTGTGTTCAACATTTTGCATGAACATTTGCATATGATAAAGCTATCGGCAAGATGGGTGCCGCGTTTGCTCAGTGTCGAACAAAAACGAGTTCGACAGACCACTTCACAGCGGTGTTTGGACATGATAAAGCGTAATCCTGTAGATTTTTGGCGTCGATTAATAACTGTTGATGAAACGTGGGCCCACCACTGCACACCTGAAACCAAAAATCAATCGAAACAATGGGTGGAAGTGCTCCGAAGAAGGCGAAGGCAGTGAAATCGGCTGGCAAGGTTATGGCCACTGTATTTTGGGATGCACACGGAATATTGCTCATCGATTATCTTGAAAAAGGATCCACAATCACAGGAAAGTATTATCGTGCATTATTGGATCAATTGATTGATGCAATCAAGGAAAAACAACCACATTTAAAGAAGGAAAAAATGCTCTTTCTTCAAGACAACGCACCGGTTCACACAGCATTAGATACGAAGCTAAAATTACGTGAAATACACTTCGAATTGGTTAATCATCCACCTTATAGTCCAGATTTAGCTCCTAGTGACTTTTTCCTGTTTCCAAACTTGAAAAAATGGCTCGCAGGAAAAAGATTCATCTCAAACGAAGAAGTGATTACCGAAACTAACGCGTAATTTGAGGGGTTCCCGAAATCGTATTATTCGGATGGTATAAAAAAGTTGGAATATCGTCTTACTAAGTGTGTCGAAGTAAAAGGAGACTATGTTGAGAAATAAATGGTTTTTGAAAAAAAAAAATGATTTTTTCCTACTTAGGTAGCTTCAATATCAGTCCGCCCTCGTAGGCATCTAAGAACGCCACATAGTGATCAAATCGTTGAGCCACACAGCAAATCCACACTAGTCTTATAGTGCGAAGAGCGCCTTGGCAAACTAGGTAACATAAAGGACCAGTTCCTTTCTTAGGGTGTCACGGTATAGTCGCATTGAAGGAAATAAATTAAGCGATAGATTTTCGGCAAGTTAAGGTTTTCGACAGGTTTACAAAGTTTCATAGAATACACATGGAGATATAACCAGGAACATTTATTTAGGACATTATACTGAGTGCTGGTTGCATTGCTACCTTCTCTTTTCAGTGAGATTCAGTTGGTCACCATGTTCATTAAATAGCAAACAAAATGTATATCATCATGGTCAGAAGTGAGTTGTCTATGGAAGGACTTCTCAAATTGCGGTCAAAGGAGTTATATGAACATGTCTATACTACTTCTTTGCAGTGCTTTTCACTTAATTTTAATATTTTAGTTCCCAGCTCAGATGGGATAATGAAAACTACTAACAAAGTTCTCAAGTGCCATTTAATTCCTTTTATAGTGCAGCATTTCTTCGGGGAGTGATTCTCTACAGATGTTTTCTTAATCTTACTGATTGTACTCAAATATCATCCCTGGAATGATGTCGATCGGTAGTGTACGAGGGGTACTATTTATATTTCGGGAATAGCAAATAATAACAAACATTTTTAAATGAAAATGGCTTTATTGTTTTTCAAAATATGCCCCTTGATGATCAATACACTTTTGCATTCGTTCAAACCATTTGTCATAGCAGTTGTTCCATTCCTCTGGAGACACCTCTAAAACATGGTTTTTGAACGCTTCAACTGCTTCTTCGGCGCTCGTAAATCGTTGACCACGTAGTTTAACTTTGATATTCGGGAACAAGAAGAAGTAATTGGGTGCCAATTCAGGACTGTACGGAGGATGAGTCATTAATTCGATGTTTCGAGTGCTCAAAAATTCACCTATTTGACGAGATGAGTGAGAGCTCGCGTTGTCATGATGGAGAATGATTCGTCTTTGGCGGTTGGTTTTACGAATTTTTCCGAAGACTTCCGGCAAACAAATGGTCGTCTACCACTCAGAATTGACCGCCCTACATTGCTCAAGCGGAACAGTGGCCACATGATCCAGTCGGCCGATGAAACGGCGACAATTTGCTTCGCTGTGCTTCTTCCACGAACAACTTTTGTTGGATTTGGCTCGTCTTGGAATACCCACGCGGTCGATTGTTGTTTTGTTTCCGGCTCATACGCATATATCCATGATTCGTCACCTGACACGATTTTATACACGTCTTTTGAAGCACAACGGTCGAACTTTTTAATCATTTCCTTACACCAATTGACACGAGCCTTTTTTTGAGCGATTGTCAAATTATGTGGGATCCAACGCGAACAAATCTTTTTTACGGCCAAATGTTCATGCAATATCGAATGTATGGAAGTGGAAGTAATGCCCAAGGTGTCCTCTATCTCACGATATGTCACATGACGATCTTGCATTATCAGTTCACGCACTGCATCGATGTTTTGTGGCACAGCAACCGATTTTGGATGACCTTCACAGAGTTCGTCGGCGACCGAACTACGACCACGATTGAATTCACTATTCCAGCGATATACTGTGGTTTTTGATGGTGCTTTATCGCCATACAAAGAACCGAGTTCATCGACACATTCTTGTTGAGATAATCCACGTCGAAACTTGTGAAAAATAATTCAACGAAAAACTTCTCTTGAAATTTCCATTTTTTGGCCAAATTGATTTTCTAAACTCACTGTAAACAAAACAAATAGACTTGTACATCAACAGACTGTCAGTACGTTTATGCTAAAAAATGTCAACCTTTATTATGGTGTTGCCAGATTTTAGCTGTTGACATTAGTGTTGCCAGTTCCCGAAATATAAATAGTACCCCTCGTAGTACTCCACTCTACTTTTCATTCCATATTTAAATAAATTTTTTATAAAGATAAACAAATCGATTTCATACTTTTCAGTGTACTGTACTTCTCTGAGTGTAATGCAAACCAGACAGCCACTTGTCTGCCATGACTATGAATAATGTAATTAATTAACTTTTCTGTGCCACAGATATCAATCACGCTGCAGTCAAATTAATCTGTTAGACCGATAAAAAGTTGCCTCTGATTAAAGCGTTCCACGGCACAGAGCGGAAGAAGAGTGAAGTTGGAGGGAGGCTGTGCAAATTGAAACAAGTTTCTTGCACTTGACATTAGAAACACAAATATCGAGTTGTCAGTCTCGTAAAAATAATGAAGTGTTAAGAGAGCTCGTGGAACAAGTTTGTGTAATTGGAAAAAGGCGAAGAGGAAATGTGGGGATAGGAATGTAATTACAATCTATTGCCCGAGCGGGCAAATACCATAGAAGCGTAACGAGCATATTTTATGGGTATGAAAAGTTAGCGATTATGCGTGTGTATGTTAGGAGGAGAACGAGGCAGACACTGCAGAGACTGTTGGCATGTTGGAGATGCGTTAAATTATATAACAACCTGTTACATGGCAAGAATTTGTGGAGGTACGAACGGTCATAGACGACACGATACCATGGCAAATGGGATTATAAATGCAATAAATAATGAATTCAATTTAAAATTGTTAAAACCGTTTATTTAAGTTGTAGTTAACAAGATTGGAATAGAAGCTCAGCTGCTTTAGCACAGCATTGTAGGAGGTGGGGAAAGAGGAACTGAAAAATGCGATAATGCTACATAAAGAGTTTCTACAGTTGATAGCCCAGAAAATACTTATAAATTTCCTGAGCTTTCATGTAGACACCATCAATCGAGTGTACAATAGTTGCGGCACTGATGAAGGCTTTCTTACTTCCATCCAAGCAATCATAAGTGCTAGTAATGGTATTAGAACTTATTCCAAGACTGGAATAAATCCACTCGTATTATATAAAAAACACTTTATTATACTCTGTCCAGTCAGTAATGGCCTTCGCTTCAGTAGTCGAAGAACCTCAATTTTGGGTACTCGATCAGACAAGAGTTCTGGATTTTAGACCGTTCAGTGGTTGACTCCTTATTTTGTATATTAATGTGGTAGAATCCTTCGAGGAATGTTTTTAACCCCATTATATTAGCAAAGTTTTGAAATATTCCTAATTTAGTTTGGCATCTCATTTAAATTGTGAAGTATATGGTAGAATCCTTGGAATATTTCTTAGATGAGTTGAACCTTTCCTTCCACATCCAAAGAAAAGTTGAGTCCGATAACTTCCTAGTACAAAAATCAAAATCGTACATTTTCTCAGAGGCTCCATCGCCGTCCCTCAAACCATCGTTTCGTTCTAAGTAGCCATGGTGCCGTCCACATCGAAAGCCAAGTGGTTAAGCGCACAGATTTCAAGAAGGAGGGGCATTGCTCTCTCACAGCTGCTTGTATATAAATTAATTTTGACACCTCCATGGCAGCACACACGAGACGACTACGTAGGATGCGGAGGAGCCGCAAATGTGTGGCGTAAAACCGGTAAATACAGCATGGATAAGCAATGCGCAATCGGCTGCCACAGCAAATGCAGCATCCCCGAGGAAAATGGAAATGCCGATTAAATTTAAATGATGTAACAGGAACAGTGCTCGCGACAGCATCTGAATCCAGTAAGACTGGAATTTGTCGACTGTGGCGTTCAATTCTGCAGAACCTTGGACACTTATAAAAGCACCAACAGGATGCGAAATGCATTCATTTGGTGTGCGATCGGTGGATACGTTCGAGAAAACCTGCAGCATGAAGTTGGCGTATTTGTTACTATTCGTGCTCATCACACTCTGCGCCCAGCCAGGCAGCTACGCCGTGCACAACATAGCGGCACGCATAACACGCCAGGCAGGACGGTATGGCGTTGTGCCCAATTACCGACCCGGGCCTGGTCCCGGTCAGGGGCCAGGTGGTGCCGGCCCAGGGCTGAGCTACAGCGTGCGCGGGTCTGGCGGTGTGAATTCAGGCGTGAATGGGGTGAAGTCAGGGCTGCCGGGTGGTGCAACACGTCCGCTGGGTGTGGGCGGTTTTAGCTTTGGTGGCGTGCCCAGCGGCCATCCAGCGTATGGACCTAGCTTCGCCGTGAATGCAGGCGGTGGTGGTGGCGGCAGCGGTGGTCGGCCGCAGTCGGCTGCGCCCACACTAACCGCCGGCAGACTGCAACAGAACGCCATCTACCGCGGTGCTGCAGCTGCCGCAGGCGGAAGACCAGCAGGCATATTTCAATTTAAGTAAATAATTTATTTCAATAAGTTTTGTAATGACATAAATAGTAAATTAATTATATAAATAAATAAATAAAAGAATAATTGTGCTAAATGAATTAAATGCAAGTGAGATTTTCGGTTGGTGGACATTTCTATCCCTGATAGCTGGGGTAGGTCGGCCCGTATGCCATTTGACGCGAGAACAATTCCGGCATCAAGGGAAACTGCGCTATTTGGGGCTGCAGTTGTGAGGCTTGTCCTTGCAGCTGAAATTGTGGTTCTCCTCCTACTCCTCCTACTCCCCCTTGTAGAGCACCCAGTGGCGTATTGAGTCCTGGCGCGTTGGCCAAATTCAATAGATTCTCCAAATTGGCGAAATTGTTGGGCATTTGTGCGCCAGGATACATGCCACCTCCGTACATGAAGCCCTGTTGGTAGGGGTCAACCGGCATGCCGAAGTTCAGACCATTAGTGGGCGACAGTGAGCCGGGATAATTCAGTCCATTGGCTGGGAAGTTGCCACCCACAACTCCAATGCCCGGATATATTGCCATGTTGCCTTGCAGGTTTGGGTAGCCGCCGCCCAGCATCAGACCACCATAGTTGTTAGAGCGTCCCACTTGTATACTGCCGCCATTAAGAGGAAACTGTGCAGCTAAGCTCTGCTGCTGCTGCTGTTGTTGCTGCTGCTGTGGAAGTGCACCTGCTGAAGGTGCTGGTCCTGCTGCCGGGTTGGGTCCAGATTGTGGTCCGAATTGTTTTACTTGCGCCTGTGCGATGGCTTCGCCGTTTTTCAGCTGCCTACGGTCGCGTTCACCTCCACTAGTGTCCTCTTCGTTCTCTCTGCTGATGGTCACCTTGGCAGGACTTGCCTCGCACAGTGCGCCAAGCACAACCCATAAAACACAAATACCGTAAACACACTTCATTGCTGCGAATTCAGATCGAAACTGTTGCTTTCGTTGCAATTTTGGGGAATATTTATTCCAATATTTTCACCATATCTGCCAACTTGGAGAAACTTTCTTTTCTTCAGCCTGAACGCGTAATTTTCTTCAAGCAAAAATCATGAAGAGTTTTTTTCACAGTTCCGTTAAAGCCAAGTCTCGCATTTCGTAATCGGTTTATGGACAATTTACACCTCTCGCCTAATGGAATGGGTAAATAAATTGCAAATTATTTGGGTTGTCAAATTAGGAGCACTGCTAGAGAAGGAAGGGCAAAGAGAGCACCCACAGAAACGGTACCCAATAAAAGCTGATGGTGTACAAGAAATTTCATTCATTGCGAAAACCAAAACAAAACTTTTACCAAAATTGCGGCGAATCTAAAGATAGACTCGTCAGTCGTAGGAATGGCGTGAGTAAGCCTGCCACATTCTTGCAAAGGTTGAAATTCGTGCGCAAGTCGTGTGTTGCCTTTTAGCGCTGGATTGGATTAAATTACTTAAGTAATATTGGTCATGTTAGTAGATTAAAGCAGGTTCTACCGAGTGGTTAAACGAACTATATGAGAACTTTGACTCTAATAGCGTTCAACCCTTGATGCGTCCATTATAATGTTCAAAGTTTATGAGTCATATGAGGCATCTACATTACAGCTCTTTCATTCATTGGCTGAACTATCTAAATACCCTCTAAGAAGTTATTAAATTCGAAAGAGCAAACCCATGTGTTAATAATGAGTTCAGAGGTAGAGCAGAGTAGTTGGAAAATGACCTTCCAGACTTCTACGTCTTTTAAAGTTAAAAGTTTTACAAACAAAAGAGCTCTTTGCGAGGGGTGATTGATAAGTACTCAACTGTGTATATGTACAATGTTTCCAATACTCTAAACTTATAAAGTTTGAAGCACTATAAAGTATATTCCATAAGGTCATATTGAGCCCTATTATTAAAGCTTGTATCCTTATAACAGTAAAATTTCTTTAGTCTTTATACATCATATGAATTGACCTTATGACCGGGTGGGTATTACTGAAGCCTCCTTCCTGACAACTCCATTGATGCAGTCGATTTGTAATCATAGCCACACCAGCTTTGTGGGCTTGTTTTATTTACACATATAAAATCCTTTGTAATCACTACTCTGTTTGTTCATGGTGCTAGTTTTGCATTCTTAATGGTAACCCCATCTCTCAACGCATGTGACCGTCAGCACTGTGGCTGCCCACGTCTGTCACCACTTCTTGGTAGGATTCAGCTTACAGTGAACTTAAGTAATGCTTGAAATTCAAACTGGTCACAATTATTCACTATCATTCAATATAAACTAACTTGATATGAAAATAAAACTATAAATAATAGTTTAAACTCAGATTCATGTTAAGCTCAAGCCAAAAAGTATGTGTGACAATTGCCTCAATGAAACCAAACTTATAATTTTGAACGCTCAAGGGTATGCTGTAGTTTTTTACTAATCTGAGAATTAATGAAATAACATCCCAGTAGGAAAAGACGCAAACAAGACAAAGTATAAAAACAGGAACAGTTGTGGGCACCGAGTTTAACAAAAACGGCATCGTTTTGCAAAGAACACTTTTTGGAAGAGGTATTCAAAAATGCTTTCGCCAATATAATGCCACGCCTACAATTCACAAACATTGCATAATTTTAGAACTAACTAAATAATTTGTGGACGAAATTCGGCACGAAGAATCCGAATGTGACAGTAAAGCCATATGCAGAAAGTGGGGGGATCGGGAAAAGGTCATGCAAGGCCAGACCAAGGTGGCCACTTGTATAAGAAATTTCCGGGACGTAATTTAGCGAGTCTTCTGTAAATGAACATATGATAGAATTTTGAGTAATGCACTTTTTCTCGAATAGGTGTGAGTCCAAAAACTGGTCAGATTACTTCCACTTACTTCCATTCACTTCCCACCTACAATTCACACATATTCTTAACTGGGGCTCCATATAAGATTTATCAATGATCATTAAAATGATGCATAATCATCAATATGATGGATCACAGTGCCACTATAAAATGTTTAACAGAAAATAGGCGGCTTTACGTCCCATCAATTAGGTGTATTCCAAATCTATAACGACATCACACATTGACGCTCTTCGTTAGAGAGATACTCGTAGGATTGCTAAGAGCCTGTAATCGGGTGCAGTTACTTCAAGGTCGAGGCTAGTGTGCAGTATCGAACTGGTATGAAGCCATATATGATTCTCTGCTACCTTTGGTTGAATATAACAACATGATATTTTTTCTGGTACAGATTTCCTCAAGTGTTGTGCCAGAATTGTCAAAATAAACTCAAAACAGATCCCTAAGGAAGCTTATTGAAACCGCAGGAAACATTTTGCATACTGATTAGAAGCTTTTCCCTAGGATGGAATGGTTCCATCAAAGCTTGTTCTATGCACGTTTAGATAATCATGTTTATTACTAGAGCTATAAAGCGATTACAGACTCTGGATCTAAAGCAACCGGCGTTGAGTGTGGAAAGCGAATATGTAACGAAATGCTTGGTAGCCCACAAAAAAGGGTGTGGAACGCCAATTAGTGTTTCGTATATGTTTAAAAACGACTTCGAAAAAGCGTAATAGTCTGCAGATCGCCAGATTAATGAGAGCCTCAGTGCGGTAGCAAGTTTTTCGATGAGAAACGTTGAAGGATATGTGAGTTGAGATTGTAGCTTGGCCCAAGATATATCAGGTTTATATAAATGTTAATTGTTCATTGATTCATGACTGATTTTGGTATACTACTAATAGGAAACAAATACTCTCCTTGAAATTAAGAAACTTATTAACACAATATTTGAAGGGTTCCACCAAACACAATTGAATTATTTATGCCATGCTTTTATTTTTCACTCAATTTCTCACATTTGCATTTAATTGACTTTTTCACCATGGGCGTGTTCCTCATTTGGGGGCGGAATAGTAGATGGCTCGTCTTCATGGATTGGTTTCAACGCGTCTACATTCACTTCTTTGTCCTTGTGATCGTGTTCAGCATCATGCACACCTACATGACCGGGCTCATGGTGAGGACTGCCAGAAACGACGACAGCAAAGATGAGCGCCAACGCAACCAGACACCAAAGGAAACGCATCGTCTTGAATAGTTGTATTTGACCTTCTAGAGAACTGCTCGAATTGAGATTAAACTGAATTCTGTAATTTTTGCGGAGCTGGGTTGGGTTTTTATACTACTCGTTTACTCGGATGGTGGGAATACCGAGAAGCACTTATGCAAGAAATGTACAAATAATTACACATCAAAGCTGTCATAGGCGAGGAAACGGCATTACAAGTCTACGATTAATGATTTTACAGGCTGCAAATAAGTGAATCAAATCAAAGCAGCGTTCTATGCAATTAAAATTAGAAACAAAGGGAGAAAAAACAATACTGTGGCAGTTTGTGTTAATAGTTTTATAGGAAATAGTTAATATTAAATTATTGGCCATAAAGCGGAGAAAACAATTTACGTTCATGAGATATGGGAAATTTTTATGGATTGTTACATAATTAATTTAACACATAATCTTAATGTATATATAAATATTTCTTATTTTCTATTTATTATATATTTTAAATATTTTTCTTATTTTCTATACTCAATACGGATTCCACATTTGGTTATATCAACTTCGTGCCCTGAGTTGTTTGCCACACAATTGGAAAAGCCCCAATAACAAGATAAGCTGCCTTGATGGGGAGCTATTTGTTGGAGTTGCTTGCTAAGTTGACCCTGAATGCTGCCTTGATGAGGAGCTATTTGTTGGAGTTGTTTGCTAAGTTGACCCTGTATGCTGCCTTGATGGGGAGCTATTTGTTGGAGTTGCTTGCTAAGTTCACCCTGAATGTTGCCTTGATGGGGAGTTATTTGTTGGAGTTGCTTGCTAAGTTGACCCTGTATGCTGCCTTGATGAGGACCTATTTGTTGGAGTTGTTTGCTAAGTTGACCCTGTATGCTGCCTTGATGGGGAGATGTTTGATGGAGTTGTTTGGTAAGTTGACCCTGAATGCTGCCTTGATGGGGAGCTATTTGTTGGAGTTGCTTGCTAAGTTGACCCTGCATGCTGTATAATGTCATCTATTATTTTACTTTGAACCATAATAAAATAATATGCTAATTGTCCGTCACTTCCCTTCACTTTCACAATCCTCGATCTTCCTTCCTACTACTTCCAGGCTTAGAGTACAATGCCTCAATGCCTGAGTGCTTAGAGACTTCCTTCTATGGAGGTTCTGCGGACTACTCCACTTCTATCTATCTATCTATCTATCTGTTTGTACTTTTTGTAGTGCCTATAAAATCCAAAAGAAGGGGTGGTATCCTTCTAACCATCTTTAATATGTGTCCAACGTGTTCCACAAAAGGTGCCTGCACTTGAAGTGCGAAGCAAATTGCTATACAGTCTGTTCATCTGACGATAACTTATATAGAAGTATACAAAATATTTATTGAATATTTAACATTGAAGTATATATATTGAGAGAAGTCTAACATTGAAGTATATATATTGAAAGCTACTACTCAATTATTCATTACCCTATGAAATCGCCTTCAATGTCCAGAATAGCTGCTCCTCTTCTTGGCCTACTTTCAATTAGTTTTCCAGCATACTCCGTGGAGAGCGAATCCCATATCTTTTAAGTGTCCGACGGAGCTTTAAACTGTATACAGAATTTTCGGCAAGTTTGCTTTTCATAAAAGCCCACACATTTTCTATTGAGGTTGCAACGGCATCTGTAGATTGTGAGGGCCAATACATTGTGATGACGCTATTATGATCCTTCCACTAGCGGCAAAGACTTCGATGTTTTGGGTCACTGTCTTCTGGGGTCCTTCTTCGGTCCCAACATCTTATTGGCTGATTTCAGAAGGCCACGCTTGTATAATTTCGCTATGAATTCTGTATTCAAATTAGGCGTGAAAGGAGCAAAGCCCCAAAGTCACGTTCTGAGCAGCAACCCCACATATTAACTTTACTACAGGGTGTTTGACGGTGCGTTCTATATCAAAATCGACCAAAAGTCGATTCATCAGTAAGCACCACATCGACCAAGCGGGATTACTGTTTTCACTTGCCTAGGTCTGTCGGTTTTTTTATGTGGTCTACAGTAAGTAACGGTTTCGAAGTTGTAGAGAGAAATTTGACCTTTGACTCGCTCAAGAGCTGCTTGATTGTATTGAGACCTATGTTAGTTCCATTTTTGAAAAGTTTTCCCTTAGCTGCAGAGAGGGATTCTGCGCGAACAGCTACAAGATCACTTTATCCTGTCGGCTAGACGTTGCTCTCAATTCCCCGCGATCCAGAAGGTCATCTATATTTTTTACTTCATCGAACCACTTCACCTGCTTCTTAACGAAGTATTCCGACTTCGTAATTATTTTAGCTGCGGCAGCATACCACATTTTTTATCCTTTCGGGGTTTTTCATAAAAACACGGCCTCATACTGACTTAATACTGATCTTTACTTTGCATTATAGGAAGATTTCTGTTCTTGATTTCTACATGGAGGTGGGCGCGATAGCTCAAATATTACGTCCACAAATGTTACGAAGTTTTTGTATTGCTATTTTGTTTATTGGTAAATCTTATGTAGATCTATAAGTTTATCTAAATATATATATTAGTTATAAAAGTGCACTTTCTTCAATGGTGGGCGTGGCATTGAAGTTATTCGCCCTATTTTGGAAGTGTTTCATAGTGGTGATGCGATGCATCATGTGAAATTTCCGTTATAATTTTTAGACAGGGCCCCAATTACTAATATGTGTGAATTGTGGGCGTGTCTGAAGCAGTGTGCTAGCCAGACTACCAAGGAGTAAATGTACCTTCCTACCGAACTTTTTGTTTATTCAATAATCACTTAATGTGCGACTGTATTTATTTATATTAAAGTCCCGAGATTTCCCCATGTGAGAGGTCAGTGTGGTCTTTGTTCAATCGTGCCAATTTTTTCACAAAGATGTCTTCAATCATTTTTTCCATAAATCTTGTGTAAGTTTAAAGTTATAAAATAGTGGGCGTCTCCATCTATATATTCCGCCCCCACTTTTCATAGGGCTGAATATGAACGAAGAACACATTGCCAGATTTTATCCAGTTTTCCATTAATAGGAGCGAACCTGTGGTTATTTTAAATTAAATAAAAACGGTTTTACATATGGGAGGTAGGTGTGTCACTTGTCCTCTTTTTGCTCATTAGATATTTGGACCTCTCGGAAGGTCAACGGAATGCTTTTGGAAAGTTTTGTTAATATATCTTTAAGAGGTTTATGAAAATTTTATACAGGGATTCATGGAATAGGAAGAATTGGCTCTCGAAGTTACACTAATCTACAATATATATATATATATATGTCCACCCATGCCACGCCCATTTTAGGGCATTTCCTACAATCTAGCACTGATTTGGTTTAGTACCCTTTTTTCTTTTTAAGGGCAAATGGAGTGCAAAGTTCTCATAGGAGTAAATCGCCACTTTATTATTGTATATTCCTTATTTTCCACAAATTTAAGAATTTCGATCTATATTTTTGCACTTCTGGAAGCATGCCTTTCGATCGTTCGTTAAGAGATCAAAATGTTGGCTTATCTGGGTTAGTAGATTGGAATCAAGATTAAAACAATGAGTTTCTGGGTATTCCTTCCTTCCAAAAAAATCTTGAATCACTTGCGATTTTCTCGAAAACTGTTCCTCTGATATTTTTTAAACTCTTTGTTCATATAACGGAGTATTATGAAAGAGGTTACCATTTACATTACATTCGTTTCAGTTAAACCCAGTATAGCGCATGATAATAGTACTGACCCATATATACTTCAGCCATGAAGTTAGTGGAGGGTTTGTCGTGTCTTATCTCGTTATTGAATGTTTCTTTGAAAAACAGATTTTTGAACTAAAACGAAGATGATTAGGCAAATTGATTCCAACTCCGTTGATGACTCAAATACTTGATACGGGGTTTATACTGCCTTTTACAATATCATCTCAGAGACGCTTTTATCATTGGATTTTATCATTCTTCGCACGCACCGAAATTTACACTGAAATGAAATAAAATCACAACTTATTCAAGTATCTCTCTGAAATGCCCACAAAAACATTCTTGGAATGTTCTTCATTCCCTTCGTTAATTTCCTAATGTGAGGTGATTCCCGGCGAGACTTTAAAGAACTTGTATTGTTGACAGCTCTCGTTTGGAATAGCAATTCTAATCACGTGCTGGACAATGAAAATGCGTATGTTCGCCAAGGTCTCCATACTGTTTACTTGTTTACCGCAGAATTATAGGGTTTTTGTTATTACGTCAGAACCGAACAGTTTTGTTGTGTTGTTACGCATCACAATAACATGTTTCACATGATCTATTTACAGGTATAGCTCCAAGGTCTTCCTGCGTTGTTTGTTAATTGATAAAACACCGGGCATAACAATCGTGCGTGAAATGCCGGTTTAAATTGTTTCAATCTTGCTATTTCCAGTTGGCAGTCGATTTTATTGTGTTCCCAGCCTTAACAGAGATTCCCAAGCCCAACCAAAGAGAGCCTATAATTAAATGTTGGATGCAGTGTTTGATGCTGGAGCTTTTATCTGTTTTTCAGTGCTTAACTGCTGCGATCTGACAGACTAACACAGCTACTTCTTGGCTGAACTATGCATTGAAATCTGTGCAAGCCCAACGTATTAAACATTCTTTGTCAAAAGGCGTGTGCAAGTCTTTGAAATGTGGATCCACTTCTTCCCAACTCTGTCAATCTCGCCGAGAAGATGGTGGCAGCTGCCAAGTAGTGCGCAAGAAGAGGCTTAGATGTGTCTTCGGTGTTTTTCTGTGCACTTTTTTAGTACACTTCCAACCACCCACGTGTTGCCTTGCTTAGATAGTCACATTGTTCATTGGTGTTCCCTATAATAGGCATGTAAACATGCAATAGTTTTATATGCGCGTATGTTAAAAGTATGCTTTGAAAAGTTTAGAACTTCAAATCAATTGAATAATCTGTTATGCACAAAAGTATGCTTCGAAATATTCAAAATCATTTATCCAGCTTTTTAAATTGTTTTTTCCCCTAAATTCTTTGGGTTCGTATTGTCGATATAAGAGTAACTATAATTTTGTATAGAAACTTATAATTTTTTATGAAATAATATAATTTTTATTATAAAAGCTTCAAAAAGAAAAAAATTATTTATAATGAATAAAGGTAAAAATAACTTTCAATAAATAATTTTAAAAATTATTTTTAATAAATTATAAGAAAAATGATTTTTAATATATAAATGTAAAAACAAATTTTATTAAATAAATGTATAAATTATATTCAATAAATAATTCTAAAAATAATTTTCAATAAATAATTAGAAAAATAATTTTTAATATATAAATGTAAAAACAAATTTTATTAAATAAATGTAGAAATAACTTTCAATAAATAATTTTAAAAATTGTTTTTAATAAATAATAAGAAAAATAATTTTTAATATATAAATGTAAAAACAAATTTTATTAAATAAATGTAAAAATAATTTTCAATAAATAATTCTAAAAATAATTTTCAATAAATAATTAGAAAAATAATTTTTAATATATAAATGTAAAAACAAATTTTATTAAATAAATGTAGAAATAACTTTCACTAAATAATTTTAAAAATTATTTTCAATAAATAATAAGAAAAATAATTTTTAATATATAAATGTAAAAACAAATTTTATTAAATAAATGGAAAAATAATTTTCAATAAATAATTGTAAAAATAATTTTGAATAATTAATTGTAAAAATAATTTTTAATAAATAATTGGAAAAATTATTTTTAATAAATAAATGTAAAAATAAAGTTTATAAATAATTGCTTATTAAATTAAATAAGATTAAGTAAATATTTTTTATTATGTTTTTATTTATAAGATCCTGCAAATTTCGTACAGCACGATTAATAAAACAGATTTAAGCAATTTAACATCCTTTCTGGTCAAATGATTGTAAAATATTTTTATTAAAATTGTTTATTAAATTAAAAAGGTTCAAGTAAATATTTTATATTGTGTTTTTATTTATACCGCCCAGAAAATTTATATTCGTACAGTATCTTTAATAATACAGGTTTAAGCAATTTAACATCCTTTGGGGTTAAATTTGTTTAAACATTTTTCATACAAATTAAATCAGCTGGTTTCTGAATTTAAGCCGATGCAGAAATTTCATG
The DNA here is from genome assembly GCA_920105625.2 of Clusia tigrina. Taxonomy (NCBI): domain Eukaryota; kingdom Metazoa; phylum Arthropoda; class Insecta; order Diptera; family Clusiidae; genus Clusia; species Clusia tigrina. The sequence goes on from OV050030.1 coordinate 423,421,351, forward strand.
AATATCCTTACTTAATCTGAGTGGCCATTTGGTCCCTTAGTGGCAAATCGCAGCCTACATTTGTGGCCAATACTTCTCCTTTTGTCGATGAATAGTTACATTTAAGTGGCCAGAGAAATCTACTCCGGTGTACGCACATAAAGTTCTAATGTGTCTATCGGCAGGTTCCCCATTTGTGGTTGTTGCGGGTGGGTTTTTCTCAATCAGCACAACATACAACGATTTTGAACGTTATCCAGAAGCGATTTCTTATTTCGTTGATTGCTGTTGAGACATTAATGTGGTTGTATTTCCGATGATAGTAATCAGCTCTTAAGCGAGCGAGCGAGTATTCCTTTGGAAGTATTATCGGGTGCCCTGTATCGATGCGTATCCAAGTGGCCCTTTCGATTCCTCCTCCAACACGTAACATACCATTCTGAGCACCAAGCGAGTTTTAACGCTTATCAACTCATGAAAATTAGCTTGCAATTAGCATCACTAGTTGAGTGTATCTATATTCTAGTTATATACGATTTTCAAATTATTCGAGTCATAAGTATTGCATAGAAATGAAAGGATCATTCGCAAACGCAGTAGTAAACACAAACAAACACTGTACAGAAATATAAGCGCATTGATGTGAAGGATACTAAAGAGGGGATAGCTTCTTGGTACTTGCACTATAATGAAATCAATCTCAGTATTGCTTGGACGGTGCCATGATGTTCCCTTTGCTATACTTACGAGTATATTAAACACTTCAATCTCAGATGAGTTGAAAACTGTCCACTACAATATTTTTACAATATTTTAAAGATCGTGCTATATACACACCATTAAACATAAATATACAAAGTATAATATTACACATCATTTGTTATTTTGAAAACGAAGGTCACGTTCCCAGCTACTTTGCTGGGGCAATACATGAAATGGAAGTTGAACGTGCTATATTCTTTAACCTATAAAGTACCTACATATACATATATATTGTTTGAATAATTATACATTTTTGGAATCCAAGTTACCTTACAATATTTATTGGGTCACTAATTTGACTGTATAGCCATGTCATTATTGTTTATAATACCTTCAGTTGTGAGATCATTACAAATATGTGTCTTCTTAATTTCACAAAAAAGAAGCCTACTTTTAGGAAGCACAATTATCGTATTTTAAACGACCACAGCTTTCGTAACTATATTCATTGAGAGTCCAATAAATTAGCCGTCTTACATTTATGGACATAATTTATTCTATTCCCTGATAGTGTGGAGTGCGTCATAGACCAGTTACTATCATCCCTACTGGCTTTGTGCGATTTGTACATTGCTAATAAGGAACTATAAAAAATAATATAAAATTTGGACCATTAAAGTTGAATTAAGTTTTATTTATTTCGCATGTTTGCTGGTAAACACTGAAATGATTCTTCTAAAGAACGAAATTGGTCTTTCTGGTTTTGGGCCTCTGCCACTCTTCATACGCAGTAGAATAATTGCAGCTGTAAACATATTATCTGAATTTAATCTTGCCGGCAAATTGCTTTTGTCAACAAATTGTTTCCTAAAATTTGACAGACAAGAATGAATCATTTTCTTAGATTTGTGGTTTGGAAAAAGAAAAAAAACCCCCAAGAACGTACGCAACAAGTTATTTGCTTATTAGACTGCATTGAATTGCAAAGGGGAAGTTCGCATTTGCAGTATTTTGAAGTGCTGTTCCGTATTCTTGGAGTTGTTAGATTTTGTGATCATTGTGAATTCATGTCACAAAATTTCCTGAGGGAATAATTCCATTAAAAGAACATATACAATAATTTACACAAAGTTTCTCAGGGCGTGAACTTGCCAACGTCAAGATGGCATAAAAAAATAAATAGAATGACTGTAACTGTGTGTTGCACTTTTGAACATAATTTATGGCTAAACTTTAGAAATAACACCCTTTTCGGCATTTCAGAGTGATCCTGGACAAAGCTAACCTCCTTGCATTCCTGTTAGAATTTCGCTGGACCTTTGCGGAGCTTCAGCGTAATATTTTAGAAAGTGCATATATTTGCAAAAAACAAATGTTTGGAGTGTTTTTATATATTATGTATTTATATTTTATTATTTGAAAACGGACCCAAGACTATCCTAACAAATGCAAATCAGTTCCGCACCCAATTCATATAAAATGTGGCTCTAGAACTGACCAGACTCGTTCAGTTCATAAACAAAATATAAATTGTTGTTCTGTTTATATTTGGCAGCATCTACTTTTAGAATTAAAAAATCTCATAAATTAAATTTAATATTTTTTATTTTTCAACAAATTTCTAAATTTAATTAAAACAATTATAAAACAAAATAATTAATACATAATTTCGTGGTAGTGCAGTGTTGAGAAGAAAATTTCGGCGACATCGCTGTGTTGACTTGGGCAGCTGGGGAGAGTGAATGATTTAACCGTGATATCCACCACCACCAAAACCTCCATGGCCACCATGGCCGCCGCCAAAGCCACCACCATGGCCTCCTCCACCAAAGCCTCCTCCACCATGACCGCCACCACCATAGCCTCCTCCACCATGACCTCCAAAACCTCCACCATGGCCTCCAAAACCTCCACCATGTCCTCCGAAACCGCCACCATGGCCTCCTCCACCAAAGCCTCCTCCACCATGGCCTCCTCCACCATAGCCTCCTCCACCATGGCCGCCAAATCCTCCACCATGGCCGCCAAATCCTCCTCCATGTCCTCCGCCTCCAAATCCACCGCCTCCGTAACCACCGCCTCCACGAGCTGCACGTTCACCTTCATTTGCATGGCCCTGAGATTCCACTGCTAAGAGTGCCTCGGCCTCTTGCTCGTTGTTTGGTCTGCCGCAGGCGACTGCAGCGATCACAGCCAGAACCGTGAAGCACAAAAAGACACGCATTTTGTGAATGTTTTTTAAAATTTGTGTTTGAAATTTACACTTCTAATCAACTATTTCCAATGAGTACGTTTCGAAGTCTGTTGTCTTTTGGAGCTCAGGCAACGGCTTTTATATTCTTTCGTGTTCTACCGAAAGTTTGAAATCTATTGACAAATTTTGACCATTTTAATTGCAAACAATGAAAAGCAATCGAAAAAGCGGTTTGCGGCTGCCGCCTTTTTGCTTTAAGTGGACTTAAGTCGAAGTGACGATGCAATTCGTTGAACTATTTGGGCGATTTTGCGGTTCTTCCTGCTTGACGCGTTTGTGCGCCAATTTGTATTTGTTTGCGAATTATTTAAATCGGATCATTAAAGTCGATTTCCTCGGTGAAATACCGCTTAAAAAGTCGTTCTTGCGCTGACTAATTTTATGAACAAATTTGAGTAGAGTGAAACAAACATGATGGGGGAACAAAAACTGGCATAGTGCTAAGATGCAAAGAAGTGCCTTGGACAAGTGTGTATGCCCACCCTTTCTCTGAGATTTCTCTCTGACCTGTTAGTTGGCGTTAATTCATATATCTTATTATATTCTATCTCTTTAATTGTTATAATTGCAGTTGAATATGATGCTCTTGCAGCTGTCCCCAATCTCTGATAAAAAGAGATCATTGAAAGAATGCGCGTAAGAGCTCCGAATTCCACAAACATTTGATCACGTGTTGGTGGTGTAGAGTGTCTCTTGTGCTACATATACTCGTATATATATCCTGTGTATACAAAGCATTTGATCACTGATTTGTGGTGTAGAATAAACCATTTGCTTTACTATATAACGTATGTATACGAAGCTTTACATCACGTGTTGGCGGTGAAGAGTATCTCCTTTCCTTCACTATATATTCTATATAGACAAACCATTTGATCACTTGTTAGTGATGTAGATGATCCCTTTTGCTTCACTATATATCCTATATATACAATCCTGAACAATCCTGAACTGACAAAGCATTTCATCACGTGTTGGCGGTAAAGAGTATCTCCTTTCCTTCACTATTTATTCTATATAGACAAAGCATTTGATCACTTGTTAGTGATGTAGATTTTCCCTTTGGCTTCATTATATATCCTATATATACAATCCTGAATAATCCTGAACTGACAAAGCATTTCATTACGTGGTGGCGGTGAAGAGTATCTCCTTTCCTTCACTATTTATTCTATATAGACAAAGCATTTGATCACTTGTTAGTGATGTAGATTTTCCCTTTGGCTTCACTATATATCCTATATATACAATCCTGAACAATCCTGAACTGAAAGTGAATATTTAACATGTTTGTTCTTCCTACAATGTCCAGTTACCAATCCTGTAAGAGGATAGGTTTAGTTTCTTAGTTCATATTTTTAGGTGGATGTGGTTGGCATATATAATCTGTATGTTTTCTATGATGAATGGGGGCTGAATATATATACTGCAGTGTTTCTCATGTTATTCAAATGTCGGAAGTGTGGTTGGGCAACTTTAAATCTATCGGTAACCTTCCAAATTGTTCCTGGAGTTTCTTTTGTACGAATACATTTGTAAAATATTTTGAGAAATTATATTTTAAAGGAAAAGGATTTCTTATTCTTTATTGGTAGCAACTATGATTGAAAACAGTTTAATTGTAATATATTATAAAATGTAACAATGTAACAAATCACTATTCTAATATACACAAGAATCATGAACAGGTAGGTAGGTAGGTAGGAGTGGCCGCCCAGTTTGCCAAAAGCACACTTGAGCACTCATAATGGCCCATTGTGATACCACAGTGTGGAGCCGTTCAAGCATTGACTAAAAAGTTCCCTTACTTGGGATGGTGATAGTCAGCGCAAGGACAGCGCCAAATCATGAACAACTTCGTCATAATTGAAATAGTACAAAAGTACAACCGAATGGGCTGATGTTATCATAGTCATTCAGAGCAGATGGTAGAACATTAATTGCCTTGAGAGAAGGTTCTTAATTCACTTCCTCACCTTCAATCAGTTTGAAATATTTTTTATACGAGTATATACAGAATTTCTTACTTTAAAACATTACCTTCCATTGCTAAATAAGACTTCTGATGTGGTGACTAAGGATCATAAATATTGATAATACCAATTGGTCACAGTATTTTGGCAAGTTTATCATAAATACTGAATACACTATTTTGTCACAATATTTATGTATTTTTAGTGATGGTTTATCACAAATATTGCCTTCATAGTAGTGATGAGATATTTATGATGCTTTCCTGACAAGACTGGGAGGTTTATCATAAATACTGAAAATACAATTTCGTCACAATATTTGTTCACTTTATTATAGTGATGGGCTATTTATGAGTCTTTCCTTTCCAATACTGGGATGAGAAAGAGTACTCAATTGTTGTTCCTTAAGTATAATTAGAACAACAAATACTATAAATAATTATAATTTGGTAACTATAATGGTAAGACAATTGTTGTTAAAACTACATCTAGATTAGTGAACATTTTTTGGAATTACTTTCTTTCAATCCGCTGATCGAACACTTAACAAGCAAACTAATTTATATAACAAAATATTCACTATAATTGAATAGATAACGTCACTAGTTCAAAGAGTATTCTCATACTGCTATTCTTGATTTGCACTGAAGTGACCGCATATTGAAAACAATTGTGAATATACCCACAAAAGTCGTTAAACTACATGATTTCAGTAGGTTCACTATGGGTAAAGGAGTGGTTAATGGTTAAACGAGTGATTATTGGTTAAACGAGTGGTTAATGGTTAAGCGGGTGTCCTTCACCCCACAACTACTGCGATCATCTTCTTGAAACTCTGCACTTCTTCATACGCAGTAGAATTATTGTGACTGTAAACATTTTATTGCAAATAAATTTGAGCATTAATTAAGTTTGTTTCTGAAATTTGACAGATGAGAATGAATAATTCAAAAAATCCCCAAGTACGTTCTCACTTCGTATTTGTAGTGGACCACTCATAAAATCCGCAGGGCAAAAGTTCGTGTTTTAAGTCTTTCGATTTGCTGTTCCGTGTTCTCGGTGTGAAATAGTTTCACATCAGAATCGTTAGATTTTTATTGTGTTCACGACCATTTGCCGCACTATCACTCTTCCATCATTATTTGCTTCAATTAAAAATGCATGAATGCGAGGATGATGACAGTGCTGCAACCAAACCCATTGAATTGCAAAGGTTCTCTGTGAAACTTTGTAAGGGGGTGTACTGCTGCATTACGCCGCCAGAAAACATCAAAAAGAAAGATGCTGTTAGCGCTTTTCACTTTCAGCTCAAGTATTTCGCAACGTTTAACGATTTGTTGGGGTTTTTTCTCACACTCGCCTGACTATTAATGTGGATTTTGGCGCGTCAAAGTGCTGCCACAAAATCTCAACTTGTTTACATTCGAGTTAGAATGTTGTTGTTATTGTGCTGCTATAGTCGAATTTTGCTAGTATTGTTATTGTGCGTCATTTCCCAGAAATTGAATAACATATGAAACCACACAATTTTGAAGAATTTGTAATTTAACTTTAATTTAAAGATATGGAAAAGTTTCTTGGAATACTGACATGGAAAATAAATGTATATTGATTTATTCATCTTTTGATGTTTATAGAAGAACACATTTGCTGAACTATTTCAACTGTTTCGTTTTATGTATAAATGGTTTAATGCATTTATTATGAGTATGATAACACTTATTAATTACTTAAGCTGTCATGATTTTGTGTGCCCCTTTCTTGTGATTCAGTTAACTGCATTCCATAAAAAGCATTTGTAGAAGTGTGTGGAATAATCAATTGCGAAGACATTATTTCAACAAGAAAATCTTTCGTATTCAACCTTGGGGAGAATCAGGGGTGTCATTATTTCATCTTTGCATGTACGATTATTTCTGGCTCCATATTGATCGCAAACCCAAAAATTATTATTCGTGAATATGGATTTGAATACGGTGCACTAATCATTTTCCAGGAATTTACAGGAATTTCCAGGACATTCCAGCACATTCTTTAATGCTTAAGGAATCGCATAAAGATGTATTATGTTGTATCCACTCTGTATACTTGTACTTGGTAGAGTCCTACAAAAAAATGGTTAGCATTGACGCTACTGTACTGCGGTGACACAAAAATATTCTCATGCAAATTAGTTTCTTGCTAATAGTTCAATCACTGGATTACGTCACGTCATTCAAAGAAACTTGTGTGATAATTTAACTTTCATTAAAGTAGTTCAATTAAAAGAAATATCCTTCGGCAATAGGCAATAAAATTGATTTATTATGGAGTTCAATAACATTGTAACAAAATTTCTTTTACTCTATAATACTATAATTCCTTCTGCTTCCAAGTCACAACTCGACTCCATCGTTATGGTGTATAAAACTGTTACTTTTTTTGACTTCATTCTGGATCATTTCTACAAATTCCATTAATGTATAAGCGACAACATCATTTAAGACTCGTTGTTTCTACTTTATAGTAGGAGATAACGTCTCAATATCACTAATGTTGTATCACTGTGACCACCTAATGACCTCTAATTAGCTTACATTATGTTGTCATTAATGGTATACAGCTTTTATCTTCTATTCATGAATATTGAATACACTATTCCGTCACAATATTTATTCATGTTTAGTCATGGTTAGTCATAAGCATTCATAATAAAATTTGGTGACAATATTTATGCATGTATAGTCATGGTTAGTCATAAGCATTCATAATAAAATTTGGTGACAATATTTATGCATGTATAGTCATGGTTAGTCATAAGCATTCATAATATAATCTTGTGACAATATTTATGCATGTTTAGTCATGTTCATCGGACTAATTCCCTTCATAGTAGTGATTTTTATGATTCTGACAACACTGACAGGCGAAAGAGTACTCAGTTTACTCTGGTTTTTATTCATGCTTAGTCATGGTTATCATAAATATTGATAATACCATAATATTTTTAGTCGTGGTTTATCACAAATATTCCCTTCAAGGTAGTGATGATTTATTTATGATTCTTTACTGACAAGACTGGAAGATTTTTCATAAATATTGAAACTAATATTTCTTCACAATATTTATGCATGTTTAGTCATGGTTAGTCATAAGCATTCATAATATAATTTTGTGACAATATTTATGCATGTTTAGTCATGGTTTATATTATGCTATTTATGATTCCTTACTGACAAGGACTTAAGGATTATTGTTCCTTAAGTACAATTACATTAATATAAGTTTTATATAATTGATTCTTGTCACGGGACTTTTGACTCGGCACTGTCGAGTAATGGAACACCTATACAACATGAGAATCACCCAAAATGTCCTCTGTAGGTTGTGTAACGAAGAGAAGGAAATAGCTGAACATCTGCTTTGTCACTGTAATGGTCTCAGATGGACCCGGCTTCGTTACTTAGGTAACCATTTGCTAGAACCGTCAGATATTGCGGACAAATCCCCTAAGGAAATCTGTGAATGAATACTAGACTTGGGGAGTGTTTGTCAAAATAGAGCCTGCTATAGTAGGCCTATTTGGCCGCAGTGACCTGGTGACTAGTTCCCGCTCTCAATAGAATCTATCTAACAATCTAATTGATTCTTTCTTCTGACCTTTACATTTATTCATGTTTTTATTATGATATTTTTGTCATAATTAAATAATCGATTAAACTGTCGATTAAATTGTGGGATTAACTCTGTTATGTTTTGCTTTTTATCATGTTTCCATGAATTCAGTTTTATTTTATTTTCTTCGTTTTTGTTTCTTATGAAAACATTTTCGTATTAAAAAAGAATTAATAAAAATGTTATTTATCTTATTTTTAAGATTATAAAATTTTTAAAAAAATATGTAGATTAGTAAAAGTGCCGATAACACTCGAAGAATCGCTGTCTGCCAACTTACTATTCACTTTTTGAATTTTGCTTTAAAACTATCCTAAAATATGTAAATTCGCTTGTAACGAAAATCAAATAATTCAGACAAGAGTCGAAATAACATTAATTAACAAAAACAACAAAAAAAAACTGTTATTTTGGCGGTGTAACTTTCAAATAAAAAAAACTAAAAAATTAAAAGATAAAAATTTGAACTTTATAAATTCGTTTTATTTCACTTTTTTTTAAACAAAATTTAAAAATAAATTATAAAAATCAACAATAACAACAACGAAGTGAAGTAAATGAATACATAGTTTCATGGTATTGCTGAGACCAGTCTGTCACTTCTTTCCATCACTTGTGTGTGGATTTATCCGTAGAATCCGCCATAACCACCGCGGCCTCCACCGAAACCGCCATAACCACCGCCATAACCGCCATATCCTCCGCGGCCTCCACCGAAACCGCCATAACCTCCGCGGCCACCACCGAAGCCGCCATATCCTCCGCGACCGCCATAACCGCCATATCCTCCGCCACCGAAACCACCAAAGCCACGACCACCGTAGCCGCCATAGCCAAACTGGCGAGCTAAGCGTGCTCCTTCATTTGCATGGCCCTGGGTTTCCACAGCTAAGAGTGCTTCGGCATCCTGTTCTGCTGTATCAGCGATTTGATGAGTCCTTTCCTCGAGTGGATTACCGCAGGCGACTGCAGCGATCACAACCAGAACGGTGACGCACAAATAGAAACGCATTTTGTGTGTGTTTTTTAATTATTATTATTATTGTTGGAATTGGTTCCCGTGCCACTTGTTTAATGATCTCTTTGAATTGAATACTTTTCGAAGTCTGTTGTCTTTCATAGCTCAGACGATGGCTTTTATATTCTTTTGTATTCTAACGAAAATTGGTAAAACTATTGACAAACTTCTTCAAATTATTTGTAAACAATAAAAGCAAATAGAAAAAGCGGTTTACACCTGACGCTCCTTTGCGTAAGCTGTGTTTGGCGTTGTTCAGTTAATGGGGGAAGGAGGGAAATGCGTAACGCTCGTGCGTCGCTTATACGTCATTTTCTGGTTTATAGAAGTAATTCTTGTTTGAGGTTTTTGTGCGTGAAATTATATTTTAGTATCAATTAAATGTGATTTATTTAAATCGTACACGAGTATGCTTCCACGGTAAAGTACCGCGGAATATTTATTTATTATGCTAATATTTGAAAACAGAATTCAGTCAATTCTTTGTATCTATATTCTATTATTCATTCTTTCTATCTCTTCCTTCTCTGAGAGTTCGAGACGAACCTAGTTGTGCGAATATACCGTGCCAAAAGTGCTCAGAAATACAAAAGTTTGGTGTAAGTGATTAGGAGGGAGATGTAATTTCTAATGCCTCTACGAAAAGAAGAAATTAATGAGCTTTGTATAATGTATCATAACGATGGCTGATCCAGATATTTTTATGGAGAGCAAACTGATAATGTTGATGAGAAATGTCAATATTTATAAACTTCCAATCTTTACGGGGTATGATGCCAAAAAGTCGGCTGAAGAGGCAAATAGTCGTCTTCTATAGTAGTTAAGTGAGCTTTCTAGGTAGGTTTAGGTGGTTTCGGTTGGAGTGGCAGCAAAAAGCACACTCAGGCACAAATAATGGCCCATTGTGATACCACGGATGGGCCGCTGCACACATACTTTCTAGGTAGACGATCTCTTGTCTGAAGAAGAAGTTCGTAAATTAAGGATATATACGAGCAAGGAAGCTCAGTTCTGAAAAGTGGTATTTGTTGAGCGCTTATGATGTAACCATAATTAGTTTGTTGCTTATAATTCGACCACTGACTTGTGTTGAGAACTTCAAAAATACTTGTTGGATAATTTCATTCTAATTAAGGTAACAACACAAATATTAGTTAATAACACAAATATTCCAATAGTCAAAATTCTCCAAGAAAACACAACAGAAAACATATCCAACCTTATGTATATTCTTAAATACCATAACTTATACCTCCTAATCTAGCTAAATCTCAAACAAAAACATACACAGTAGAATTACAATCAGGCCGAAAACCCTAGTGGTTAGTGCCTTAGTTTTAAGTTTATTTTATAATTGTATTATGTAATAAACTGTTTAATAATAATAATAATCATATTAATAACAACAATTTACTTAAGAAAGAGTTTAGTTTTTTAAATTTGGTTTGTAACCCCTTATGATGTCACCTTTAAATTTTCAACTGAATTGAAACGTCTCGATGCCATGCCCTTGTTACTTGCTTCACCTGCTTTCGCTGTTCTTCAAACACATTCCAGTACCAAGTTCATGGTAAAGAAATAGCATTTTCGTTGTTTCTCTATTTGTACTTTATATTATGAGAGAAAGGTACTAATGGCTTATTACTAATGACTGATAGCATTCAAGAAAAGGAGATAGGAAGATACAGGCAACGTATGGAGACTTATCTGAATATACTTGTAATGTTATAATTGCAATTAAAGGTTTATTCACGTTAAGTCCTAAATATTGATATGTTTGCTTACAATTATGATTATTATAAAGTGAGGTAGTGAACTATTTAGATTTCCATTATGCCAGCATTATAGACAAAGGTCTTGGAACATCAACCTTAACGAATTTTCATTCAACCTTATGCCGCCTACACTCATTCCCTTCAATATTAATCTTTTCAATTCAATTTCCTTAAACATTATTCCAATGAAAACATCAACAAAATGAGGCACTTTACCAGTCGAAAGTTTGCCATCCATTTTGCTTAATTGGCTCAGTGGTACTATAAGTTACGGAGAAGCTAGAAGAAATTGCCATCAGGTCGATAGGTTCAGAATTGTTGTAATTAGATTGGAATTGTTGTAAGGTGACATCTTTGTCGGATTACAGCTGTAATCAATTGGACGCCTTTCTATCTACTTCCAAATACCCCAGCGTTATTCAAGTTCTGACTCCCGCAAATTTTCCACTAATGAAGCACTTATGACCAACTCTGGTTTTGAAAATCGTCTACAACGGAGCTGTAAGTGTCTGAACAACCAGACTGGGCCATCGACCTTCTCATATGAGTGTTGTACTATAATCCTTTGCAGGCAAATCAATAGTTGGGAGGTATAATATGATTAAGAAAAGGACCACTTATAATGGGCTATCACAGTGGACATCAAAGTTAAATCCTTACATTTCTAATGGTAGAAAAATATTGTAAGAACTAATTATGACATGCCTACCTACATTTTGAAATCATTCATCTTGGATATGTGTTTGAACTAAGCTACTACTCAATTATTTGCACTTAAAGGCATACATTTCTATTGGGACTGGTGCTTAAAAACTGAGTAATCTATGAGCAATTTCTAAGCAATTTTTGGGTAATTTCTGAACATTTTATCAGTATTATCTGAACTATTTTTGAGTAATTAGTGAAAAATGTTCTCCACTTACACGCGTATACGAGTCGTATGAACAACTGTTCGCTTTTCTGCTAAATTTTCGAGTAATTTCTGAGCAATTTATCAGAGTTTTCTGAGTTGTTTTAGAGTAATTACTGAGCAATTTATAAGAAATCTCTCAGCTATTTTTCAGCAAATTCTGGGCAATTTATGAGTTATTTCTGAGAAATTTATGAGCAATTTCTGAGCAATTTTCGAGTAATTTCTGAACAATCTATCAGTATATTCTGAGCCATTTTTGAGTAATTTCTGAGGAATTTATCAGCGTTTTCCGAGCTATTTTTGAGTAATTTCTAAGGAATTTATCAGTGTTTTTCGAGCTATTTTTGAGTAATTTCTGAGCAATTTATAACGTATTTCTCGGCAATTATTGAGCAATATTTTGGCAGTATATGAGAAATTTATGAGCAATTTCTGTACATTTTTTGAGTAATTTTTGGACAATTTATCAGTATTTTCGAAATTTTTTTTGAGTAATTACTGAAAAATTGTTTGCACTGACATGCACACACGAGGAACTGTTCATTACACTATTTTCTGCTAAATTTTTGAGAAATTTCTGAGCAATATTTGAGTAATTTCAGAGGAATTTATCAGTGTTTTCCGAGATATTTTTGAGTAATTTCTGAGCAATTTATAAGAAATCTCTCAGCAATTATAGAGCAATTTTTGGGCAATTTATGAATAATTTCTGAGAAATTTATGAGCAATTTCTGAGCAATTTTTGAGTAGTTTCTGAACAATTTATCAGTATTCTCTAACCTATTTTTGAGTAATTACTGAACAACTCTTCGTTATACGTTTTTCTGATCAATGTTTGAGTAATTTCTGAGCAGTTTATGAATAATTTCTGAGAAACTTTTGAGAAATTTCTGAGTAATTTCTAGGCAATTGTTGAGTAGTTTCTGAGAAATTTTTGAGTGAGTTCTGAACAAATTTGGAGTCATTTCGGAGCAAATTTTGAGCCATTTCTAACATATTATATGATAAATAAAAAAAATAATAAATAAAAAAAATATGCCTCGTCTTTTAACTGCCGCTGAATATCTTTTTCTTCGATTTGACTCACAAGTCACATTTCGAGGTCGGAAAATTCCATTGGCCCCCAAAAATTCTGCTCGCTCCTAAATAAACCTTATTTGCAGTTATTAAAAAAATATTCTGAGTATTTAATTACTCGTAAGAAAATCTGAAAAATTCTGCTAAAATAATATTAGAACTATCACTTAGTATGCATATTTATAAATTAGCACATCTTTACTAATTAAACCTGCATGTGAGATACATAACTCCTCTACTCCCTCCACGAGGGTAAAATGAAAATCTCATTATAACGAGACAAATTATTAATTTATAAACTTTTCAATTTATTTCGATTTTTTTCACATACATAATTCCGGTACATTGCAGTGGCAAGTTCATCAAACAATTTCGACTTTTAAGCCTTGTATTATTAGCTTTATCCGTAAAAACCACCACGGTATCCTCCATAACCGCCACGATATCCGCCATATCCACCATAACCGCCACGATATCCACCATAGCCGCCATATCCGCCACGATATCCGCCATATCCACCATAACCGCCGCGGTATCCACCAAAGCCGCCAAAGCCAAACTGGCGAGCCTCGCGTTCGCCTACATTTTCATGCCCTTGTGTGTCCACAGCCAAGAGAGCTTCCAGATCCCCAACTGCTGGTTCATCTACTTGGGGATTCCTCTCGTCGACTGGGTTGCCTGAGGCGACAGCAGCAATCACTGCCAAAATACCGAAACACACAAAGAATCGCATCTTGTTTGAATTGCTTTTCTAACGTTCGCTTTTACACAACTTTTAGATTTGACTGTTTCTAATCTGTGCTTACAGAAGTCTGTGCGCTTCACAGCTCCATCATCGGCTTTTATAGGCTGTCACATTGTAGCCAATTCCGCGGCACGTACACATATTTACATGGAGAATAGGAGAATACGAGCAGCAAAGCGAAGAGAAAGCCGCATCCACTCAATTGCTCTCGAGTGGTGAACTAAATTCGCTGTAGCTATAAACGGCTGAGCCTCTTTATGTATTCTTGAGATTTCTCGTACGTCACTATTAGGTTGGCGATTATGAATAAATAATTAAACCTCGGTAGCAGATCCCACTCTGGGCAAATTCTCTCACAAAGAAATGAACGCAATTTCACAAAAATACTATTTCTAAATTTATTGTGCCACTCAATCGGAAGATACATTCATTAATTAGCATCTTTTTCATTCTGAATAAATTTTTCTCTGCTCTCAGTGAGTTGACTTGCACTGAGATAATGATTTGTATCATCTTCGCATATGATTTGAACAACGTTTTCAGGTAATATTAATAATTATTAATCAGCATTCGCGTTAATTTTGCGGCACAGGTGAAGCCTTTGTTGTTTATATTCTAGTATATTGTGGAAGGGCGTGAATTAGTGGGGTATTTATGTCGTACTGAATGTGGATTTACATAATTATTATTATGCCTTTCAATTGGATTTCATTTATCATAAAACCAGCCGCTTCAATAAAACAATAAGGGCACAGAACCACCAAAATAGACCAAATTAGGCAATAATAATTATTCAGTATGTGTCTGAAGAGGTCAAATAACATATTTTGAGAAAATCGTTTTCTAGTAAAGAATTCATTACATCACGAAAACAACTGATAATCCACCCCGAGATTGCTGATAGTCGAATAATTAAGACAGCAAAGCGCAGAGAAAGCCGCATCGAGTACCAAGCATATTAAAAGCACACTCAAGTGACCTTGAAATACGTGGAAAACAGAAGTCAACCTAAATAAATACTCATAATACCTTATCTGGGAGGGCAGTGAACCATCATTGGAGAGATTATACTCTAATTATATGAAATTTTGAACAGTTCCAATAAATTACCATATACAGGTTTCGTCTATATTTCCCATGATCCATAAAATTTGTAGATCTAGGAACGAACCATTATTGGAGAGATTATAATCTCATTATAGGCAACCTTGATTCGATCAAAAGAATTAAAATATGCATTATGCTAGGTTTTGAACTCGTAACAAATCATCATTTGAGAGATTATAATCTCATTATAGGACATCTGAATCCGTTCAAAAGAAATATGCTGATACAATTGGCACGGCGCGTAAAATTTGTGGATAGTAAAAGAGTCTTACTCTCGAAACAGCAAAACAAAATACAGTTTCAAGTATATACGAGTATGTTGGAAACTTACAGATCAACAAAAGAAATAAAAGTATGGGAGCCCTGATTTTCAACTCTCTTCCTCAATGGTATCGAAAAAGTAACTCATCTATGTGCCATAATCCTGGAACCTTACACAGCAGATCGGTGTTATTAGCGTTTGTCAACAACAGGTACTTACCTAATTTCTAAACTGGACATTTTGAATTTATTTAACTGGACATTTTGAATTTCCTTAAGGATACTTCTACTACGACTGCCCTACCAAAACCCTGTGAAGAAGTTTTTAAACTATTACGGTATATCTCACACAATTCTATCCTAGTCTGTTTAGGTTTCTTTAATTAGACATGATCTTATATCACCTGGACAATTTCCCTTTAGTAATATTTATTTATTTATTTATTTATCTCTACAAATTGATCTTAGGACATTAAGGAAATCTTTATGTGTTTATTTGTTTTTCTTCTTCTCTTTTCCCCCCCGTTTCACTTATGAAATAACGCAATAGAAGAGCACTATCATAATATTAGATCCAATGAAATCTGGTTCTTCTAAAATATGGGGAGTTACTACAAAAGTCACTTCAGAGTATTATTTAAAAATGGAACTATCGATAAATTCTGATTCAAAGCCCTCGAGGATTGTTTTCTTAGTTTAACATCGTCAGGTAGTCTATGAGAAGGTTGGTCTTCCAAGTGAGATTTGGGTCAATAATCCATTACACAAATTGAGGATTAAGAGCAACGAACGCCGATCCAACGAATGAACCATATTCAGTGGGCGTGGCACATGAGAAAAAGAAGGAAAAAAAACGAGTCCAGATACAAAAAAAAGGAAGAAGCCGTTGCGCAGATTCTCGGTACAGTTAGAAGAAAAATAGTAGGGAGTATATGTACAGGAATTACAATAACCGCGAATGCCGTATGCAAGTGGACACATGGAAATGACTACTTAAACCAACAACGTTAAAAACGTGCGTATATTTTTTAATAATAATAATGGGCGGATCGATTATATATGATAGAAAACGTGGACGTCCAAAGAGATGCTGGTCAGTCACCAAAGACGACAAAGCTGGGAAACTGTTTGCCAACTATCGTTGTATTTGAAGGCAAAGACTGTGATAGGTGGGATTTAAACTACCCTTCTTTGCTGCCACCGTCGAGCCAGCTATAATGATGAGGGTGTTGACGATTTAAATCAACTCATAAGGTAGGTAGGTGGGTAGGAGTGGCCGCCCAGTTTGCCAAAAGCACACTTGAGCACACATAATGGCCCATTGTGATACCACGGTGTGGCGCCGTTCAAGCACTGACTAAAGTTCCCATACTTGGGATGGTGATAGTCAGCGCAAGGAAAGCGCCTGCATAAGGATACAAACACACCACGTAAAAAAGTGTAGTTTCATGATAATTTTTCGTTTTTCCCACATTTGTGATGCTTTTATTATTATTATAATGGCCTAAATTAGATCAGGTTGGACGGATACTGGTTGAAAGAATTAATCAATGCGGCTTCAGTGGACTTGTTGTGGTCAAATCTTTAGCCTATTATCCAGCCATGAGTTTAGTGTGAAGGAGGCATCTGTCTCTCTCTTTGGGAGAGACACGATGACTTCAGATAATGGGCATCCTTCAGCAACGGCAAATCGCATACAAGATTCAGCTCCCAGCCACAGATAATGCAGGAAATTCTTGATGGATTTCTTATCTCCATCCATTGAATAGAATTTTGAGATCATGGAGATAAAAAATAAACTATTTACACAAAAAATTTTATTTTTAATAATTAAATTTATTTGAACTTATTTTTTTGTTACCAAAACGGTAATAAAAAATCACAAAATCGTAGATCAAAGTAAATCATCTCAAAGTACTCGTAGAATTGCAGTCGTCGGTTTATGTATAGAAGGCGGAGGGGATTATTTAACCGCGCCTACCATAATGACCATTGGCACGAGGCTCACGTGCACCTACGTTTGCATGTCCCGCTGACTGAACATCCAGGAGTTCTGCGGCAGTCTTCAAAGAGGATCCAGGAATTGGGAGATCGTTTTCATCGAGTTTGCCAAAGGCGACAACCGCGATCATAGCCAAAATGGCGAAGAACAATAAGAAACGCATTTTGCTCTCTTTTATTTATATATTTCACTTGGGATTTGTTAAACTTCGGACGAACTTTTTGAAATGAAAGCGTATTCAAGTCTGTGCCTTGTCCAGTTATGGTGTCGCCTTTTATATATTTGCACATGTTTGCGGAATTGGTTGAGGCTGAAATTTTTTCTTAGGAATATCGACAACAAGCGTGTCGTCTACGATGGCGCTCAAATTTAAAAATGCGCGGATTCTGCGGGTTTAGCGAGTTCTTCCTTCTTTATGGTTATTAAAGTACTAAATTATCTCCCAACATTAATTAGAAACGTATCAAAAAGAAAAAAAGAAAACAAGCGAAGAATATTTATAATCGGTCTTTTAAATACACTGCATAAGTGGGTCAGAGAGCGTTTTATCTTTTATTGAATTTCTTATTCTACACTCATTGGAGGAGGCTTGGAAATGTGTGCTAATTTAGTATCTAGGAGCACTAAGCAGGTCTTGAAATAGTCAGAAATGAACATTAATGTGAAATAGATACGAAGACGTATTGGTGATCCAAGCTTATCTGGATATTCCACCTCGGTTAGAACTCAAAGGCTTCAGGTATGTTCTGCTCGACATGGAAAGAGATCGCGTTGGTCAACCGAACTGTTCTGAAAACATAAAGGATCATCTATATACAAAATTGCAATTCAATATCTCAAGAAGTGAGGATAGACAGACGGACAGAGGGGCATGTCTAAATCGA
Organism: Clusia tigrina; assembly: GCA_920105625.2. Taxonomy (NCBI): domain Eukaryota; kingdom Metazoa; phylum Arthropoda; class Insecta; order Diptera; family Clusiidae; genus Clusia; species Clusia tigrina. Next base: position 423,439,695 of record OV050030.1, read on the forward strand.
ATGTGGAAGTCATATAAAACATACATTTGAATGACTCCACTTTGGCGTTTCAGAGAATTAAACAAATCGAATAGACCATTCAAATTGTGTGTAGCGGAATACAGAAAACGGACTAGTTTTGTGACAAAATGACGTAGAGTAAATTTGTGCAAAAATTAAGTTTGTTTTGACCAAGCGTTAAATGTGACTGTGATAATATATGCAAGTGAACAAATGAGCCTGGAAGGAGCTCATAGATTTGCACACTTCTTAGGCGGGCTGCACACGAGCAATGCGATCTGCATGGATTATCGCTAGCATCGGGAGGCCAGCAACAACCACAAAAATGAGAATAACATCACACCTCTTACTTGAGTGTTGATTTGAGGATTCCTTGCGATCTGGAAACAGGAACATGTCAATCAAAAGGAAAGGAGTAAATAGAAAAGCCATACATCTTACAATGAGCACACGAGCAATAATGCACCACATTCTCTCATGCATTATGGGTTCTGTATACTGAATCTGATATACGAGTATATCCAAATTGTCTATGATTCTGAACATCAAAACGGCAATACCAAAGACTGTAAGAATAGTCCTCCATAATTCTCAATTTATTAAGATATTATCTACAATGCCATGACCATCCTAAAGAACCTTCTACGCTTTGGTGCCATAGGATTTCGTCAGCAAAACATTTGCTTCGTTCCATGTTTCAAGTTAATCAGAGTTCACATATTAAGCAGGCAATGCCATGATCATTCAAAGACATTCCTATAGCACCGAAATGCTCCGGTAGAATCAATCTAAGTCGACTAATCAGTGACTGGTTGTTTGTAAATACACTCATATAGTCCTAGATGCAGTTTGGTTGACACACACCCAGCATCTACTTGCAGCAGTGTTCCATGGATAGAAACACTGTTGTAGCTACATTCACACTCCTTATATAAGAGGCTATCATCGAAGATATTAGATATTCACATTCCTGATGACATATTGGTGATCCGAGTTTGACTCGTTGTTCCACCTCGGTTACAAGTCTAATATATCATTGGTGTTTGAGGTATATTGTATTCCAGATAATAGGTGTTTGTGAACCGAACTGTTCTAAAAACTATAAAGCATCATCTACATAAAGAATTGCAATTCAATATCTCAAAAAGTGAGGATAGACAGACGCACAGACGGATGCCGTTTGCACTACGTTTCATATTGTAACTCCTGGATAAGAAGCGCGAGCGGAAGAGGAAGCAGCGACAATAGCAACAACACCGCCCAACAAACTGGAGACGCCTCTGCATTCACAGATGAGTGTTGCAGAATCTGCACAATTAGGAGCTAACAATAGGACTGATTATAAAGGATGATTGAAGCCGTAATGCTCATGACGGTAATACCAATCGGTACTCCAGGAGGATTAAACGTTGGTTAGTGCGCTGGGGTTTATTGAGTTGAAGACTCACAATGACATGAGGCTTTTGAAAGTCGGCCAGACGGACATGTCCAAATTGGATCCTGTAGTCACACGGATTCTTATCATTCGTACCATTCCTCCGTTTGGGTGTTTCAAACATCATTGGTGTCCTTCTCCGACATCGTTAATGTAAACATTGACTGAATTGAAACAATTTGTGAAATAAATGGTTTTTAAAATTTTATTTTAAAAATTTTTTTATTTAATTTTGAATTAAATTATAAAACTAGTTCACAAAAATAAATTATTACAAATTATCGAAGGATTGCTGCAGGAGGGGTCCACACAATTCTCCTTGTAAGCGTTTGTGTAGAATTAAAGCTGGAGGCGGATTTAACCGTAGAATCCACCGCGGTGTCCACCATACTGGTTGCCACCATAACCTCCACGGTAGCCACCATAGTTTCCACCGTAACCACCACGATATCCGCCGTGACCGCCACGGTGGCCTCCATAGCCGCCACCATAGTACTGGCGAGCCTCACGTTCGCCCTCATTTTCATGTCCTTGTCCATCAACCGCTAAGAGTTCGCCAGCACTGTCTAAGACTGCCTCGAACTGGGGTTGCGACTCCTCGATGGGGTTACCACAGGCGATGGCAGCGACGACGGCCAAAACAGCGAAGCACAATACGAAGCGCATTTTGTTTTTAAATTATATTTGACTTTTGTTAAGATGAAACTTTGAACGAACTTTTGCAAATGATTGCCAACTGAATTCTGTATCTGTTCCAGCTCCGTTGCCTGCTTTTATATTTTTATATTTCCCTAAATTTGGTCCAGCGAAATTTATGCAAAGCGAAACAAATGCTTGGCCAGCCGCTGCTCGCACGCGTTCAGCCAGAGGCGTTAGAGCTGATGACGCTGCAAAGAAAGCGACGCTCCAATCTGGGGAATAACGCTGGCGCTCCTAACGGCGACTGCGTTGATTTTGCAATATTCGAACGTAACAGTGTGTGGAAACAACAATGTGGATGCTGCTGCTCTTGCTATCAGTGCCATCTGAGCGGGCGTGTGGTGCGGCGCATGCGTTACTGTTGTCGGCGGAGGGTCAACCGCTTTAATTGATACTGACGTACAACGAAAGGTTGTATAGAATGACAACTGCAACAGCAACAGCAACAGCAACAGCAACAACAATATAATAGTGTAATAATATCACCAACGTCAAGAATATTTTTTGCCAATTGTAAGGCGAGCCGCTCCGATATCAGTCGCCCACCTTTGAGAGGTCGTTCCATGAGCACTTCTATGATATCTGCCCAACACTTTAAATGCTGTTAATGATTAATACTGTGATTGGCATTAAATTAAGTTAATAATTGCTCGTATTTAGGAGATTTTAATAAATTAATTTTCAGTTCCAATACGAGTTTAATACTCGTATGCAAAAATAGACGCAGCCAAACAGACACAATTCAAAAGACGCGCTGCTTCGATTTTATTGACGCACGCAGCGTTTTTATCACTTTTTTGCATATTTTAAACATTTGCTTTGATTCGATTTGGTAAGAAACTTTCCAACTTAGTTTTCTTTATTCTTTTATGGCATTAACGAGCATACCCTACCAAATGCAAGGGGGTCTCTTCTATTCTGCCGCCTTTATATTCTATTCAAGGATGGGAAGTGTCATGCTTACAATGAAAATTAAACGCATCCCAACAATGTTTGTTTTTTTCCATACTTTTATTTATCTATTGATTTCTCTTTTAATAACAGCGTTATAAATTAAAACTTTGTGCTCCAGGCGCAGTCCGGATGTCTTGTTCATTAACCAGTTGATGCCTTGTGCCTTCAGTTTCATTTGGGTGCATTTTGTATCAATGTGCTTCCGCCAAGACAGTCTATGGTAGAGATGGACCCCTCAGTAGGTTACTTGGTTACCTTGAGGAATATATACGCCGTTTAATACATAGGGGATACATATAATTAGGGGAAGTATCCTTTCGCAGGGTGAATATAACGTGAGTACTTTTTTTCATTGATGTGTATGCGCCAGTTGGCTAGCCAGGACGTCACCACCAGAGAACACAGAGAAAGGAAAGTCTTTTTCGCTGTCAGCGTCCGTAGCGGACACACCACGATTTTGAGTGGATTCACCACGATTTTGAGTGGATTCACCACGATTTTCAGTGAATTCGCGTACAACGTCCGTCTGCTTTATTTCGCTGCTTTGCCGTTTGACGTTTAAGTTTCCTTTCTCTGTGTTCTCTGGTCAGCACTCAGGTCTCACGATGCGATGCTTGGATTTTTGTGCAAGCCCAAGATGGCGGTATCATCAGTAAATGTTGCCGTCATAAAGCCAATGACCGTAGGTAGGTCTGAAATGAACACTAAGTATAACATTGGCCCAAGTACACCTCCTTGTGGAACTCCAGCTTTAATGTCAAAGTCAGGCGTGACCAACTCTTTGTGCTGGACTCGATACTTCCGATTGTGGAAATAAGATTTTTATATGTGTTGCACTCTTGCAGGTAAAAAATTTTGTATACTAGTCCGGTGTGCCAAACCCTATCAAATGCCTGGGAAGATTCCCGAGCAGTACTTTTTTCCTCGAAAGCATTACTTATTTCATTAGTTATCCAATTTACTTGCTCTACTGTAACGTGTTGTGGGAGAAATTCAAATTGTTGATGTAGAATTATACAATTTTCTTCCACATCTGGTCGAATTTTCAACTTCAGTAGTCCTTCAAATATTTTTTACATCGTTGGAAGGAGATTGATAGGTCTGTATGACTGAATTTTATCTCTTCCTGGTTTAGGTATCATGATTACCGGCAATATCTTCCAGGCTGAGCGGACATATCCAATTCGGAATACTGCGTTGAACACTTGTGCTAATATTCTGAGGAGCTATATCCGGTAACTCAACTACCATTTTACCAGTAATTAACTAGTAGCCTGGGGATTGTTTCATGTTGATATGATTCTGCACAGTGTACTTAATTCCCTTTGTGTTCAGTATAATTGGGTTTGTCGAATTTTGGGTATCCAGAGATGGAATTATGAAGTTGTTGGCCAACGGATTTGGCTGAAAAACTTGTTCCAAATGATGAGCAAACGCGAAAGCTTTATCTTTATCACTACTGGCCCAGTCCCAATTACACAATCTAAGTGGTGGCTCAGATTCCTTTGGAATTTTTAGACTTCTGTTTGCCTTCCATAAGGAGTAAATAGATTCATCTGTAGGGGATAGTGTACTCGTGTGGTTTTTTAAATGTTTCTGCAGGTCTTCATGTAAGGCTTCACTGAGGCGTCTTTTCGATAAAGATAAGTTCTGTTTGGTCATAGGCTGTGAATCTGTGTTTTTGCCACTTTTGTCTTAAGCGCCTTTTCGTTGACGAGACATTCAATATCCGTTCCAGTTTTCCGAATAGCTTTTGATGGGAATAGTAATGTAGGAGGAGTTGCATGAATAGCAGCTGATACAAGAACTAAGTTTATATTTTGTAGGGTTTCTTCGATATATTCTTCGGTACTCACATATTTACGATACCTAAGCCAATTTGTTTTTGATGAGTTTTAATAATGAGGCTCGTAAGCCAGAGCTATTGGAAATAGTTTAATCATCACCGGCGAATGATCCGAAGATAAGTCTAAGCATGGTTCCGCTTTAACCATATTTCTTGTAATATATTTTGTTATCCTAAAGTCAATCAGATCTGGTAGTTTGCGAGGATATGTAGACCAGAATGTAAGATGGCCAGAGAACCAAAAGCCAAGTTTAGTACCAAGTCTCATAATAGCAAAAAATAATTATTCAGCCGGGAGCCGGGATTAATCAGCCGGGAACTCCAGAAGGTGTGCTTCGCATAAACACCTCTAAGTAAATATTTCATTCCCAGCGTTTTAAAAAACTTAGTGAACTGCAGTTCAGTGACAGAAAACCGCGCTTAGGGCGATATTCTTCTCAAGTCCTATAGTTGTGGCCTGAAAGTAGGCTTTTTCATATCCTTGAAGAGCGTAGTGTTTGATTCGTTCTCTTATTAATATGAAATCATGGGCCTTCCCAACAGGATGATTCGTCTTACGCAGCTTTCAACCCGGAATGAAAAATTTGTTCGTAAGATGTGTTCGAAGCCCTAATGAAGCGCAGGATTTGTTTGACCTTCGCGCCGGACACTTCCGCAAGAGAGCGGAAAGTGTATTTGCCTAAAAAGTCTGTTCTGCTTTTAGCTAGAGACGGGCACATACAGAAGATATGTTCCACAGTCTCCCCCTCCTCCTCATCCCCACAGCTTCTGCAGTATTCATGAGAGAATACTGCCAGCCTGAGAGCATGCCTGCCGAATAGTCAATGACCAGTTATACAAGCCACGACCCTAGAGATATCTTCTCTTGACAGGGCAAGCAAGTCTCTAGATTTCCTTCTATTAAGCTCCGGCCACATTAGCCTAGTTAAGAAAGTATCTTCGTCTGCCCAAGACCTATTGGCCCCACGCACGACGCTATCCTTCACCATTAGTTTGCAGGTGGCAGTTGGTATTCTAACCTCGTATCTGTCCGTACACAGAGGAAGGTTGGTACCGCGTCCAGCTAATTCATCAGCCCTGCAGTTCACTTCAATATCCCTAAGTCCCGGAACCCATCTTAGGCTTACCCTGAAAACTGTGCAGATATCATTTATGGCTTCCAGGCAGTCCTGGGCAACCTTTGATTTCAATGCCACCGAGTTCTTACAGGGGATGAAAACTACTACGATTAATGGCTATATTGCTGTACAAATGCTTTATGAAAACTTTATAGAGTTGAACATGTTTTGAAGTTGATACTATAATACTAATATGAAGACTTGTATCATAGCTATAACTATGAATCTGGAAAAATATTAGAAAGCATTACTCCATTGTAGACAACAATTCACCGGTGGTGTTGAGGGACTGATCTACATAAAATCGTTTATACCTGTGAACAGAGCTTCTATACTTTCGAACTGGTAGCCGCCCTCTGTGGTCTAGTAGTAAGCATGCTAGGCTCCCACTCAGATGATCGCAGGGTCAAATCCCAATGCCCAGGGCTTGGTCTAAAAATGCTTCTTTCTTTTCGAGTCGAAAGCTTCAGTAGCTAGTACTCATTCCCCTAAACCCTTGCAGTCATTATTAATTATGCTGTGAGATATACTAACACAGTGCAACAGTGATAAAGGGAATGGGATGAACCTGAAAGGATTCCAAAACAAAACCCTATCAGTGGTTTTTTCCATCAGGTCTCAATTATTTTTATACTAATTTAAAGTTGGAAAATTCGACGTGATTCGGTTTCAACCCCTAAAATAGCTATTGATTTACTTAAATACCACTGTGTGTGTTATTTGAACCTATCACAAACATGATCGAAGTTGACCAAATTTGAAGGGGATCGAAATTACAGCAAGCACAGTCACAACTATTACATTATGGACACAACACCATAATAACAGATACTGATCAAAAGGCGCTCCTGATATCAGTTCCTGTTCTATCGATAGAGTTCTTAATTAACCTTATTAACTTTACTGCACTTTATCAGATCAATTAATGTAAATTATTTTGATTTCGTTTAAATTGAATCCAGTGAAAGGCTTCAAGAGCTACTTGCAGCATTTCCAGTCGAATACGCTGTTTCTTTTCAGTCTCTCATTATTCATAATTAACTTGGTTTTTTATGTTGTATTTTTAGTAGAATAGTCTCAAAAACAAACACGAAGTTTAGCGATGATTTTTTGCTCATATAAATAACAAAGGTGGACTTTTTTATTTTGAAAACAAAAACAAATTGTTTTATTCGCGCGAGGAGTTTTTTCTAATTTTGTAGAATCCAGTTTTGGTTGTAATAAAACGATTAATTAAAATTAGAATCAGCTCAGAATATAATTTTAAGTGCACCTCATTTCGATCCATTGATTGCCGTCCAATGGCAACAAAGTTGGAAAAGGGGAATTTAGATGACGCCAATGAGTGCGTCAGTCTGCTATGCAAGTCACTAAAGTCCATGAACCACACACAAAAGTGTCAGCTTTAAAATTGAATCTTGGGAAATTTTTTGTTTACGAACTAGTACGGAAGAAATTACTTGGTGGATATTATTAATATATTTCATAACACGAACTGCTTTGTTAGAGAAGCAGTTCCCCGGCTAACAATGTTAGATCCTGGTGCATTTTGAGGAGGTGAACTCCTCCTGTCTTTGAGAGAAGTGACTCTATTATCAGTTAGGAATAGTGAATTTAAATTGAAGCAACAATGGTGAATTTGGAGAATTCCTGCAGTGCCTTTGATGGAAGTGGACTCCATCGTCAGTTAGGAATAGTGAATTTAAATTGAAGCAACAATGGTGAATTTGGAGAATTCCTGCAGTGCCTTTGAAGGAAGTGGACTCCATCGTCAGTTAGGAACAGTAAATGAAAATTGATGAATTTAGAGTAGGTGAACTCTTCCTTCAGCGCCTGTGAAGAAAGTTGATTCTTACGTCAGTTAGGAAGAATAAATGACAAATAGAGCTGGCAGTAGAACAATGGTTTTTAGAAGCTCGGAATACCGCACACAAATACGAAAGGGGAAATCATAATGCAGTCGTAAATCGGTAGACTCGAATGCTGAGATTAGTCATACTGATAAATCTTGAAACAAACTCTATGGAATGTGCAGGGAGACTAATTTTATTAGTTCAAAGAGAACTCAATCTACGCATTTTTTTGTGGGCATCAATATAGTGGCGCAGGAAATTGCTTTCATTTAGGAGTAATTAATTCATTGTATTAAAACCACGCTCAGATTGTTAGACTGGATAAAAGATCTGCGAACCTAGATGACTGCATGTGGTGTGAAATGGGCACCAAAGCTCAATTTGGCTTGCCGAGCTTTTTGAAGGCAAAGAAGAGGGGGGATGAGAGAGACAAGATGATGATGGAAATATGTAATTTGCTCAATTTAAGATTTGAGACCTCTTAAAAGTCTGCTTAAGCGGGCCTCTCTCTTAAAAAGGTGCTGAAGAGTTATACGAGTATAAAAAACCAAGTGAATAGCGAGATTCAGATAAGAGATTTGTACTAAGAACAATAGTTGGCTCTACTAAGTTTAATAGTTAATTAAGTATCTAAAATTTGAAAATGAAAGTGTTATTCTGCCTAATCCTTAGGAAGCAATGCTATTTTAATGCCTCTCATAAAACTACATCCGAACTCGGCATTTTCAGATTAGCATTTTGAGTGATTACTATCGAGGAAAACGGAGCATCCCGGCATTAAGAAATTGCTGATAAAAATTGTGGTCGGGGTCAATGCATAGTACTCCACCTCCGCTTTCTACTTCTGTGAAGCTTGAAAGTTAATTGGATTGAATTTAGACTGGGATAGTTTTATAGAACCACTCCTTCCAAGTCTATCGAATTTTCCCAGATTCAACCACAATTCAAATGGTTCAAAAACAAATAATAATTGATAACAATAAACTATTTCTCTATATTGACCTTTTTGGAAAAACCACAGATATCTCAAATAAATTTGCACAATTTCAATAATTAATTAAGAAGAAGTGTGCGAAAACAAGTCTAACTATCCAACATTTACTCATCATCTTTATGAAGCAAGCATTTTGTTGTTCGATTCTAACTACTCTGAAACATAAAAATTCACCACTACCAAAATTGAGTCAATATGAACGGGTTTTTCGGTGAGTCACCGAAAGTTTTGTAGTCATTAAAACTATGTTTACGGTAGTGGAGACCTGATTAATCCAGGCTTCTGTGGACGTGCGCTATAGGTACAAAGTGATATAAAGCAGAAATGGCAACAGACACAGAATCCAGTACATTTGCAACGGAAACTACAAAGTTTAACCGAAGAAAATGATCTTTTGGCGACAGAATAGAAACAGTTCCCAATGAGTTGTTTCCGTTCTGTTCTGTGCCTGCAAAACTGTTTCCTCTTCTTGAATTTAGATCACTCCCCATGAAAATTATTTTTTGGTTTTTGGCGATACAAGAAGAGGCAGCAGCAGGTCAAGGTCAACATGGCCGATGTTCCAAGAAATCCATATCATCGCAGCTTGAAAGGAAAAATAGTCCAGCTTAAATCAATCATCAAGTCCTTCAAACAGTGTTTCGATATATGGCTCTGAAATCTTTTATTTTGGAGGCACCTATTTCAACACAGTTTTTTAGCCCGATGCATCTGACCACCTCGTGATCTGACCACCTCGTGATCTGACCACCTCGTGATCTGACCACCTCTTGATCTGACCACCTCGTGATCTGACCACCTCGTGATCTGGCCACCTCGTGATCTGACCACCTCGTGATCTGGCCACCTCGTGATCTGACCACCTCGTGATCTGACCACCTCGTGATCTGACCACCTCGTGATCTGACCACCTCGTGATCTGACCACCTCATGATCTGACCACCTCGTGATCTGACCACCTCGTGATCTGACCACCTCGTGATCTGACCACCTCGTGATCTGACCACCTCATGATCTGACCACCTCGTGATCTGACCACCTCGTGATCTGACCACCTCGTGATCTGACCACCTCGTGATCTGACCACCTCGTGATCTGACCACCTCGTGATCTGACCACCTCGTGATCTGACCACCTCATGATCTGACCACCTCGTGATCTGACCACCTCGTGATCTGACCACCTCGTGATCTGACCACCTCGTGATCTGACCACCTCGTGATCTGACCACCTCGTGATCTGACCACCTCGTGATCTGACCACCTCGTGATCTGACCTCCTCGTGATCTGACCACCTCGTGATGATCCAAGGTAGTTTTAAACTACTCCTTAACTATCAATTTATCGGGAGATCAGATGACTGCAGTAATCTAGTCATGTTTTATTTATTTATCAGCCATTCTAGGGTGTGCTTCGCATTCCTGGAGGGAAGCACTGATATTGAGATCGTTGTAGCATCACAGATGAATCAATTGGTTTTTGAAACTGAAGGATGTTTTCGCTGGATTCTTGACAAGTTGAGCTCGACTCTGAAATGTGGGTTGCTGACTCAGGGTTGGCCAATATTGATTAATTAGTTCAAATAGAAATCAGACACTTTGACGTTTACACTTTTTATGACGTTTACAGTGTCAAGCATGCAAAATTGTCAGAATAAACAGAAATAAAAAGCTTTATAATAAAAACTTATTATAATTTACATCTACCGGGAAACAGTGGAGACTCTTTGCTTTCGCAAACAGAGATTCGCCGCTTAATTGATTAATCCCTCGTCAGATATCGAAGTAAGTTGGGTTCCACTCACACACACACACACACACACACACACAGTGTCCCGTTATTATTATATAAATATAATAAAAGTAAACCTACGTGCGGCGGGGCCTAGGGCTGTCAGACAGACGTCTTCAAATGCAGCGGTTTCTGATTTTAATTAATTAAAATTAATGAATTCACACTCCGTTGGAGAAAACGCTCGACTTAAATAATAGATGCCAAATACAGATACAATCTGCATGAATTATTAAATTGGTTATGGTTTTGTTTGATTAATTTATGCAGCACATTTGGCTATAATAATGTTCAATCTGAATAAATGCAAATTCAATTAGACTGAAAGAAATCGAAGATAACAGAAGCGAACACCAGAAACGAAAGGTCAATAAGCAATATGGGCAATTTCTTTATGTGACTGACCCTTATTGACCAGACTACACCGCGGGGGTTTACATGTGTCGCACACTTGAAGATACACGTAACACTATGGTTTGAGTCTGTCGAAAGTCGTGTCACGTCTTCAGTTTAGGTAAGTAGTGATTATGTTGCAATTTGCAGTGGAGGGTGAAACTGATAATCGTTCAGTAATGAAATGACATATTGATAGATTAACATTTTAATATTTCATTCTAGCGCCCTAAAGATTCCGAGAGTACCCAAGATTTAACATTTTTATCATTGCATTAGGCTCCTCAAGTATTACGATTATCATCATCAATAATGCGACATCCCAAAATTGGTTCTTGAGTAAATTTTGCCCGAATTAAATGTTTGTGATCATGGAGGATTTCTCTACTGACTATTAAAGGACTGTCTTTGCATCTTTTTGGTTACTTTCCGACTTCAATTTATGTCATATTTCCCTTTCGGTTTTTTGTTCTGTATACTGTGACACTTTTTTCATGTCCTAAATTTTGACCACAGTTGGTGATTCTGTATTATTATCAGGGGTATCTTCAGGATCCTGTCGAAAATTAACCTGACAGAAGATTTATAGATGAGACTATCATCATCTTTCAAATAAATAGGGGCATCACAATAGATTTTTCAGGTCGCAGTGTATAACACCCTTAAATATATCTATCTATCTATCTTCAGGATCAACCGATCAAAACTATAAGTTGATTTTCAGTATGCTTGAGTTGTTGTTCCACCTGAGTACAATGAACATACCCGTATCTACCGAATTTCCTCTGTCTTTGTATATTCTGCATGTCATTTGAGACTGCTATCGTTAATGATAGCGAATAATATTCTTTACCTCAATCTCACATTCTTTTGCTAGAATCCTTTCCTAAGCAATCACCTAAGTATTTAAGGTTTGTCGTAATAAGGGGTGTGGAGTCGTCTAATAATGTCTCCAACTTCGACCCACAAAAGTAACATTTTCCTAAAACGACTTTTTTGTTTTTTTTTTTGTTTTTGGTTGTCCAATATTGGAACGGAGGTGGAAATCTTCAAAAAGACACTGGTAACATTACGGCACCAGTAGTGTAGGATTCTTACCCACTAAAACCACCTCCATCGCAGCCTCTCCCCGCGGGACCGCTGAAAGGTAATACTGCTCCGGTCAGCGGATCCCTCCTAGCTATTTCCCATTGCACGCTTTCGCCACTCCAGGTGGCGGAGGTCTTTCATAATGGCGGCGATAGTGTCACACACCGCAGCCCATTTCTCCGGGTTCTCGAGCATAGGCTGCACTACCTTCCTAATACAACTCAAACTACAACAACGTTTCCATCTCCGACTCCAACTCCGACTCTGGCTCTGACTTCAATTCCGACTCTAACTCTGACTTCACAACCATGCTTATAATCCCCGATGTTATAGTTTGAAATTGTTTTGTTAGTTCTTTGTGTTAGTAACTTTGTTTTAGTAAGTTTGTGTTAGTAATTGTTTCTGGTTTGAGTCATGATTTTCTTCTGTTTTCATTGATTTGTAGTCTAACGTGTTTGGTTGATGTTCCTAAGCGATAAAAAGCTACCCGAGCATATCGTCGAGTCTTTACATTTAAAAGGGTCTTTTCATTTTATACTTCGGAAATGTGTATTCGCTAAATAGCTTTTGACATTGGAAGGAATCTCGAGTATATGCGGAGTTGAAACATAGTTTCGTATAAAGATTTCTTCGCTAATGTGATTGTGTCAAATCTGTCAATATTTGATATTCGCAAATATGGGATTCCAAGCTGTTCCTCTACAGCGGTCTTACTGTAATAATACGATTAGTTTTGAATCACACTACCCTGAAACCCCTCAGAGATTCTCCGAAGATGCTAATGTTTGCTTTCATTCCTTGCTATCTGCTCAGGGTTTACGCACAACGAGCAGCTCTCCCCTTAGATTACGATCGTACACAGCGAGTCGATGCGCTGTGTCATATGTTTTGCTTGGTTTGTTTTCAGATCGCTAGCGAGGCCTGAGCGATTCTGAGTGTTTTGAACTCGCGCCACATCACCCCTACGCCTTAATAGCTAATAATAATAAGAAGAAAACGCCGCTGTTCTACTTCCTTAACATACCGTCCTTTGTTCTAAAAACAAACGGAGGAGAAAAATGTTCATGAGGCTTAAGTTAAGTGTTCCATACTGAGAGCAAAGAGAGAGCCTTTTATATGTGCACTGCTCCAACGAAAGGTATACACATTTTTTGAATTTATTGACCACACCTCTTCAATTGTGCCGTTATAGCAGTGCAAACAACGCCGTCACTCATCTTCTTGTGACAGGCTTCGTTCTTTTGGTCGATTGAATTTTGCCGATTCTGGTTTCATTAATTCTGTTTGTTTGTTTTGTTTTGGTTGCGGTTTTTGTTTGGGCTCTGTTTTTGTTTTTGTTTTATTATTTTTTTGTTTACACAATTCTTTAATTAACATATAAATGCCGTCCATAAATAAAGTCAGACGAATTAATGGTTTTTGGGTATAGTTTTTGCACTGTAACTGGAACTGTACCAGTGGACTTTGTTTTGATTTAAGATATGAAATGGCTTACGAATCGTTACTAAACTATAGAAATGTTTATGTAAATAATACTGGCCTGATTTTTTGTTGTTTTATATTGTAATATATACCAAATAAGCGTCTTACATAGTTCTAGCACCATCATGAACTTTCAACACACAAGTTCAGTTCACGTGAATAATCGAAAGAGAATAAAAGCTGAAACAGTTTTTCCAAATTTGAAGTTTTTCATTTATTCTTTGTTCTTTTTTGTAGAATAAAATGACAAACAGGGAATTTTTTAAAAATATTAGTACGATTAGAACGATTTAGTGGTGTCATGTTCAGCGAGGTCTCTAGTATAAGCGTCCTTTTTCTGATCCACACTAATTGTTCAATATTACTTTGTCATGTTATTCATGCCAAGCTTCAACCATAATACACACAAGTTCCTCATGTATAAACCTGTATTAATAGTAGGCGTGGTAGTGTATATATGCTGCCCATTTTTTCATATATATTATATAATTATATCATTAAATAATTTTGTTATTCAATCATCAATTGGACTTAAGTTGTGGACATTTTAAATGAAGTCTCTCCAGTTACTTATTTGGGTCATTTGGTTGTTTCTTAATATCCAAGAGATGCTTATCACAATTGGCCATGAGCAGGATAGCTATCGCGGGCCGCCACTTATACCTACCTAACCTAATTCTGAAATGTTTCATTTAACAGTGTACAAAAAAGTTGGCCTCAGACGGCTAAAAACCAAATCGACTCCAAAAGTGCCGTTGTTATACACGGCTATACTCGTATGTGTCCTGACTCCATATAAATGTGACAAAACAACTGAACCACAACAAATTAGTGTATCATTTGTTCTCTTTTCCCCTTTGCAAGGACAAGATATGAGCTCAGATGGGCAGGAAAGAGGTATTTCTTTTTCTACTTTGGATTTCAAACATTCCTCAGCTGACAGCCCGCAAACAGGATAATGAAAGAGTCTGGGAATTTAAACAACCAATGAAATTTTCGTATGCCTTCAAACACTGTATACAATCTATTAACTTCGGTTGAACTCAACTGCTCAACAATATTCTATTTAGCCAGGCCTAGAATATTTATGTTAAAGCTGATATTAGCATCAATAATATGGATATCCATGCTGTTGCTCATTGCTTCGATACTGGAAGTGCCTGAATTTGAAAACTTTTTATAAATGCAAACAATTTCTTTTGAGATTTCCATAAATTAACAATAAACTTCATTTATTTTATTTAAATAGTATATTAAGTCCACATTCATATCACTAGAATTCAGACGACAGTTGTCTCGTTTACTTGCCATAGCCACTGGCACTGGCAGAAGCAGAGGCACTAGCAGAGCCACCACCACCACCATAACCGCCACGATTGTAACCGCCTGGATAACCACCACCGAAACCGCCTGGATAACCACCACCATAACCGCCGAGACCACCGCCGCCATAACCGCCATGTCCACCGCCGCCAAATCCACCGTGTCCACCGCCGCCATAGCCGCCAAGACCGCCGCCGCCATAACCACCAAGGCCGCCGCCGCCAAAACCACCGCCTGGGAAGCCTCCATAGCCACCGCCTCCATAACCGCGCACGAGACGCTTATGGTCAGTATTGTCGCCCTCAACTGGCACATCGGCCAGCTCCAGGTATTCCTGGTGCCTCAATTCTGGATTCTCCACTGGCAGAGCTTGGGTCAGATTCAACAGACCCCAAACTGCCAAACATATCGCAAGAGTGTACTTCATTTTGTGTCCCGAGCTGAATTGTGTAGTCTTTGATCGAGTGTTTGTTTTGCTTCTGTGTTTAACAAACGAATCGCCGAATACTTTATAGCTGACAGGGGACTCGGCACATCCACACGCAAATCAAAGAAAACCAGATGCCAATGAAACCCCAGCCTCTTCTTTCCCATGTGCTAAAATTTGCTTTCGTTACAAATGCCTGCGTCGCTAATTGTTTTCTATTCCATTTCATATTTAATACGCTTTTAATTTCAAAAGCGGTCCATCCCGTTTAACTGGCGGCGGATTCGGTTGCTCGAAATTGCGAACCAATCTGACGAACAATAGACTAAGGTAGACAAATAAAAAGAGAAAAGAAAACAGCGAAACAAATATGAAAATACAAAAGGAAATAATTAAAAAATTAAAAATTTACAAAATTTTGTCACGAGGGGGATTTTTAGTTTGGTTTGCGGTTGGGGCTGTTCCAAAATTGGCACTTTCAAACTGTTTGCTTTAATAGACCCACTCTGATTATGTAAATGAGGCGAGTCGTTGGAGCTGTTAATAAAGAGATTAGCGCCCAAATTTGCCCATAAATTAATGGCTTGTGAAAACGATCTTCAATTAAATAACAAATGAACAGTGGCCGCAACAGCTGAAACACTCCTCAATTGCTAGTAGAATATCAATCGATATGACGAGAAGTCTAATCATAGATTGAGTTAGGACAATCGAGAGCGAAGAGCTCGTTTGCAGAAACTAGTTCCATTAGACGTTGAATGATGTCACTTGTGGTTGCAGAATTTAGAAAGGTGCTATAAAAAGTTCGAGGCAAAGTTCAAGGCACAACAGTGAATCAGCCTCACACACGGAATTACCGCATCCTTGATCGACTTGTCATATGAGTGCTATTGACGAAGTATAATTTTAAAAAATTTATTTGATGACGAGTGACGAGTTACTCCATCACGGGTGGGCAGTACTTTGTTCGCGAACTAATATAATAATTGAAGGACTGCATCCTGACTTATATCTACAAGGGGCATTCCAAAGTAAACAGGATAAGATAATGAAGCTAAAAAGAAGAACTATAAGTTTTGTTGGCAAAATCAATTTATTCTATTCAAAACAATTTCCTTCCGACTCAGTTCAGAGTTTTGTATGGAATAAAAGCATATCAAAAGAGTGTTTTATACCGTTGGCCGGGATGTCCTTCAGAATGGCGGTACAAGCCTTTCGAATGGTTTCTATGTCCACAAAACGCGTTCCTTTCATCATCAAATCTATTCCGAAAAGGTAAATGTCTCACGGTGTCAAATCAGGATAATACGGGGAGTGGTTGACAGTAAAATTGCCAATAGATGGTCTGACTAGAAATACTTGATACTAGTTTTTAAAAAGTCCTGTTTACTTTGTACTGTTTTGTGTTGATCTGCATACTTCACCCTGTATACTTTGTCCTGCATTATGTTGACAAGTCGGAGCTGTTCATATATATCACTCAAACCCCAAGACATCCATTGTACTATATTTCACACTTCATTGTTATATTTCTTTGAATCTACCTGATTTGTGAGCAAACCTCAGTAGATCCTTTGTCCCTAAACAGCCAAAATTGGCACTACTCATCCTGTAGCATCATCAAAACTGTCGTCTCAGATTTGGCATGTGAGGGCTGCACTCACTAAAACATCCCCCTCCCTGACTGAGAACATCTCCCCACCCTGGATCCCTTTTTATACTTCCTTCAAGGTGAGATTCTCACTTCATCCCTATTGGACTCTCAACATTAATCCTGCGTCCAGGTCCCACGTTTTATGCCATAGCAAATTTTTCATATATTTATCTACGTCGTCACAGTTTTCTTTGCTGCTTAGTATAACCTCCACAATGTTTTTGGTGGCTAAGGTTTCCCCGATTTCCATTTCAAGCGTAGTGCGCTCTGTTTGCCACCCTGTGCTCTGCATCATCCGCATTGCTATGGCCGTATATACACTCAGGCCCTCCAATTTTTCCCATTCTGTGTAGATACTTGCAGAAGTATCCGTGACCAGACAGTAACTGCGTGAGGTAGAAATTTACGGTTCCGGGTGTTCCTCCTATCCAGCTCACTATGTCGGGGATGAATCTCGCTGTCCACGTTCCGCGACTCTCGGCGACCTATTGTTCTAGCCCATGCTGCACGGTTTGTTGCTTTATATCCTGCGCGGTTATTCTGGTATTTTTACTCATCTTGGCTTCTCGTAGGTGTTTGCGTTCGAGGGCCAAGAGGTCAATAGGGGTTGAGCCGCTAATTACCAGAATTGCCGACTCCGATACAGTACGGTACGCTGAAGCTACTCACAGAGCTGCGGTTCGTTGCACGGAGGATGCAACTTTTCTTCGGGCGTGCACCTTCAGCTTGTCGGCTCACAATTTGCTACCATACAGCAGAATGCAGTGCGTTGCCATCATCAGAAGCTTCCTTTTGCTGGATATCGGCCCTCCAATGTTTGCCATTAGTGTGCTGAGAGAAGCCGTTATCCGTGCTGCCTTAGCCGCCGCATTTGCGCCCAATAGGTGAGCTTGGAGTCAAGGTACATTCCCAGGTACTTTATCACTTTTTGTGTCCTGATGGTCTCGGAGCAAACTCTCAACTCAATTTCGATTGGAATGTGCTTTCTTGTGAGGAATAGCAGTTCCGTCTTTTCCGTGGCCAACTTCAAACCGTTTGAATCGAGCCACCTCTGCGTTCTGATCATGCTTCATTTTCTTTTGCGTCTTCCGAGTCGCGTGCGGTGATGACGGCCGCAATGTCGTCTGCGTATACGACTGAGTGTCGTCTGGCATCTCTATGCGCAAAATACCGTCATAGCTTATATTCCAAAGGGCCGGTCCGAGGATGGACTATTGCGCTGTCAGGGGGTGATGGTTTTGGTTCGGGTGCCATTGTTGGTTTCGTATATCAAAATTAGATCTTTAAGGTAGCTCCGGATTATCTTTTCCAGATAAGCTGGTATCTAAGAGCGAATTTCGAGAGCATTAATCATGTCGATACTTTACAGCTCTGTTGAAGCGTTTCTGACGTCTAATATAACAAGGAGTACCACTCGCCTTCAGTGGTGATTTCCTTGTTGTGCTGCTAACACACTTTGTATGACGCCAATTGTGGATTTTCCTGGCCGAAAACCGTGTTGGCGGGTGGA
Organism: Clusia tigrina; assembly: GCA_920105625.2. NCBI lineage: Eukaryota > Metazoa > Arthropoda > Insecta > Diptera > Clusiidae > Clusia > Clusia tigrina. The sequence continues at coordinate 423,458,263 of OV050030.1, forward strand.
TAATCCCCCAATAGATGCAGCTATTCGGGGCTTGAGTAGTCGCTCCAAAAATTTTCCCGCGGTGTCTAGCATACACAGTGGTCGATATGTTGACGCTGATTCGGAGTTTCCATTTCCCTTACTGATGACCACTAGTCATTGCCTTTTCTATACGTCTGGGTACATTCCTTCTGTCAAGTAGGCATTGTACATATCCAGAAGTACTGGGCATGGCCATTTGATACTATTTTTAGAACTTCTGCTGGAATACCGCCGATACGGTGCTTTGTTTCTCTGTAGGATGATGGCGACTGCTTTAAGTTCATCTTCCGTCAAGGGAGGTGGGACTTCCTTGACCAGCCTTCTGATTCTTCTCTTAAGGTATGCATAAGGAATAGAGCGTGTTTTCCATAGCATGGTCTTCTAGTTGAGGTACCGATGCTCTTGCACCAAGCTTATTCATTACTACTTAATATCCCAGTCCAAATGGGATGTTGTTTATGTCGCTTCGAAGCTCCTCCCAGTTCTTCTTCTTGCTAGTGCGAACAGCAGTTTTGAAAGTTATTAAATACTTACTTTATATAATAAATATTATATTAAATATTAGTTAATAAAATATTAGAAAATATTTTAAGTAATTTTATACAAAATTTTATATTTATTTATCAATTTTTATTAATTAAAATAAATATTTTATAATTCATAAATTTTTATTATTAATTTTTAAGTTTTTTTTAATAATATAAATACTTTATAAACTATTATATTAATAAAATATGTATATATCATTAATTATTAATTTTTATTAATTAAAATAATTAACTTATAAATTAGTTTACTAAAAAATTATTAATAGGTCATTAATTACTGAATTTTATTAAGTAAAATAAATCATTCATAAATTATTTTATTAATAAAATAGTTATAAATTATTAATTATTAACTTTTATTTATTCAAATAAATAATTGATAAATTAGTTTACTAAAAAATTATTAATAAATCATTAATTACAAAATTTTATTAATTAAAATAAATAATTGATAAATTAGTTTACTAAAAAATTTTTAATAAATCATTAATTACTAAATTTTATTAATTAAAATAAATCATTCATAAATTAGTTTATTAATAAAATAGTTATAAATTATTAATTTTAAATTTTTATTAATTAAAATAAATAGCTTATAAATTAGTTTACTAAAGAATTATTAATAAATCATTAATTACTGAATTTTATGAATTAAAATAAATCATTCATAAATTAGTTTATTAATAAAATAGTTATAAATTATTAATTATTAACTTTTATTAATTCAAATAAATAATTGATAAATTAGTTTACTAAAAAATTATTAATAAATCATTAATTACTAAATTTTATTAATTAAAATAAATAATTGATAAATTAGTTTACTAAAAAATTATTAATAAATCATTAATTACTAAATTTTATTAATTAAAATAAATCATTCATAAATTAGTTTACTAAAAAATTATTAATAAATCATTAATGACTGAATTTTATTAACTAAAATAAATTATTCATAAATTAGTTTATTAATAAAATAGTTATAAATTATTAATTATTAGTTTTTATTAATTCAAATAAATAATTGATAAATTTGTTTACTGAAAAATTATTAATAAATCATTAATTACTAAATTTTATTAATTAAAATGAATCATTCATAAATTAGTTTACTAAAAAATTATTAATAAATCATTAATGACTGAATTTTATTAACTAAAATAAATTATTCATAAATTAGTTTATTAATAAAATAGTTATAAATTATTAATTATTAACTTTTATTAATTCAAATAAATAATTGATAAATTAGTTTACTAAAAAATTATTAATAAATCATTAATGACTGAATTTTATTAATTAAAATAAATCATTCATAAATTAGTTTATTAACAAAATAGTTATTAATTATTAGTTATTAATTTTTATTAATTAAAATAAATAAGTTTAATTTATTTAATTTAATTAAATCAATTAGTTTACTTATAAAATATTTATAAATTATTCAGTTATTTAAAAAAAATATGTATTAATAACATATGCCAAAAATACATTTGCCACAGTTCAAATAAGGAAGTGACGGAATATACACTAATTAATTTTTCTTATATATGCTAATTAAAGTTAATAAGAATTAAGAACATTTGGTTTTTCCCATCTGACGATATTGTCGGTATTTCACAGTTGCCAAATATGGAGTATACAGAAACTGAGCTATGCCGACGAGGGTTGTCATTTTATGACAATTGTCAATCTACTAAACTATCAGGGAATCCTTTCAGGTTCTCCATGTACCAGGAAAAGTAAAAATACACCAAGTTTTCATAGCGAATGTTTGCTGTGTTATTCTTCTTTATATGATTAATGAATAAATTATTAAACTCTTATTAATTCAGTGTCTCCAGTGACTCTGTGCAATATAATTAACAGACTATGAGAAACTCGAGTAAACCAAAATCAATTAATTAAGCGGCCAGAAGATCACAATTGATGTGTCTTCTTGAGACTATATTAGAATATTAAAGACTGGATGAATAGTGCTGGAAGATGGAAATCGTATATCTAACACCCTTTTGTACAATTTTACAGTTATTTTTTACATCTGCCAATATTTCAATATATCAAGTGACAACCCTAATCACTCAGTAAATGAAGGACATGCTTTTATTTTTAATTAATTCTTTTTATATTTTCCAAGATAGGAATTTAAAGATCTGATTTGAAAAGTTTTAAAGGATAAGAAAAAATTGGTTCGAGGATCATGTTTTTGGACGGAGCATGTTTTAAATAATTGCAAAAAAAAAGTCTTAAAACCTCAGTGTTTCAACCATGGATTCATGTTTTTCTTTCATTGCCAGTTAACTCTGTTCTAAGGGGTTTTGTGAGCGAAACAAAAGTGTCCTTTATTGGTGGTAATTTTGTTGAACTGATTTCAAATCTGGAGTGAGGTTTTCTTGTGAGACAACAAGATTTTGTACATAAGAATATATTCAATTAAATTGAATTAAAAACACATTTTGTTGCTAAATACAGAAACGCAATTTTTCATTTTCATCAGCAATTTGAGTTCGATGTATTTGGATAAATTTTGTTTTAAATTTTTTGTTCGTTGTTTATTTATTTTTGCAATTAAATATTACATTAATTTTTCTGTCAGTGTAATTTTTTTGTCGTTTAAAAATTACATTAATTAATTTAGCTAATGGTAAAATGTAATGGAAACTGTGTTAATTGTTTAAATTTTGTTTTTTTTTAGTCACGTACAAGTTCGGTATATCTTCAGATGCCATCTGTCGATTCTGTGGAGAAAGTGACGAAACCTCACTGCACCTGATCACAGCCTGCGGACCATTGGCACACAATAGACTCAGGTGTTTTGGAGATTATATCTTAGATATGAGCAAGATCCCTCATCTTGATTCCTCCAAAATATATGAATTCCTGTCGAAAATTAACCTGACAGAAGATTTATAGATGAGACTATCCTCATCTTTCAAATAAATGGGGGCATCACAATAGATCTTTCATGTCGCATTGTATAAAACCCTTAAATATATCTATCTATATCTATCTAAAATCCCGTAGAAGTTGTTGTGGATAGTTTAAATAATGACTCAAAACTTATCTGAATGTGGGTCACTTCTTCTTGTTTCTTTTCAATAACTTTATTGCATTATCCTCACACAAATTAGATCAAGTTTTTAGCCTGTATTGCCCTTCTGTGACTGCATTGAAAGACTATTAAATATGTGACATAAGAAAAAGTCCTATGACACATTTCCGAGATAACCGAAATATTCCGTATTCAATGTTTTATTTTAGGGTTCGGAAGCAGAAACCAATCAAATCAATTTATTAGTTCACGGGAAAGTTTTTTGCTTCAGTTATCTAAGTTCATTCTTGCTCCATTGAATTCTGTAAATGTCGCAGTGGGTGTTTCCAATTGTGAGTTGCCTCCAGGGGGGTCGATAGTACTTACTTACTTACTTACTTTCGTGGCTTAATCGTAGAATCTGGGAACAACCCGCTATGGGATTACAGCCGAACTTAACAGAGTTCACCAGGTGCCTCTGCTTTGCGCGGGTTGATAGTCCATCTCTTCATTAAGTCAATATAGCAACAGTTTAATTAAAATTTGTTCAATAATCATTCACACTGCGAAGATTTTTTATTAAATGCTTTCATAATGTATCATTTTTTGTAATAAATTTTCTGATATTTGACCACTGTACAATAAGAAAGTTTTAATTTGCTTAAATGATCTTCTGATATTTACTTAGATTGTATCTATATAGAATAAATTTAGGTACTTAAATTGAATTCAATTCAGGAGTCATTCAGAAACACAATTAAAAAGATTATTAACAATTAATCACTTATTTATTTTGTTTAAACACTTAAATTGATTGTAGCCTTTTTCACTTCTTCTTTCCATATCCAAAATGCGACGAAGCGGAGGCGGAGGCGGAAGCGGTGCTGTAACCAAAACCATGTGGGCGACCACCATAGCCGCCATAACCGCCTGGATAGCCACCACCGTAGCCACCCAAACCGCCACCGTAACCGCCATGTCCTCCATAGCCACCCAGGCCGCCACCGTAGCCGCCATGTCCTCCATAGCCGCCATGTCCTCCATAGCCACCGTGTCCTCCATAGCCACCCAGGCCGCCACCATAACCGCCATAACCGCCATAGCCTCCTTTATGACCACCGTAGCCACCCAGACCGCCTCCGTAGCCACCCAGACCGCCTCCGTAGCCACCCAAACCGCCACCGTAGCCTCCATAGCCGCCATAACCTCCACCTCCATAGCCACCGTAGCCACCATATCCTCCACCTCCATAACCACCGTGACCAAAGCCTCGCCTTAAACGCTCATGTGTGCCTACATCCAAGCCGGGCTCAGCATTCGCTGTATATAAAGTTTCCTCAGTATCCTCTGGAGCACTCTGCACCAATGTAGCCGCCAAAATGGCCAATGTGGTCACCACGAATAATTTCATTTTCACTAAACTGATTTTCTTGCTACTGGTAAAAGATCTTAGCACCGCCAGCGTTTAAATAGATTCTGACATAGATCTAGAACGGAAACAAGTTTAAAATTGAGCGAACAAATTATTTGTTATACAAACGAATAGAACTAAAAATAAATTAATAATTATATAAAAATATAAATCCAACAATAATTCTGCACTTCTATCACTCTTTTGTTAGAAGAACAATGTGCGTGTCGCTGCTTGTCTGCTATGGAAAACACATCACTTTGTGGTTTGCGAGCTCTCCTCATGACAATAAAGTCATCTCGCGCACGAGGCCCATAAAGTATTCAAACGCCACAGGAACACGTTCTTCAGACAAACCCAAAAAAAACCGCATACAAAAAGAATAACAAATAAAAAAAGACAATGTTCACTTTCGCCGTTTTATTCAAGGACACACGCTTGTCCGTCTCCAATCATAACAAACTGGAGACTTGTATAGAGTGAGAGAGACTGATTAGTATCTGGGACCAGCTCCAAAAGAATATTCTTTCAAATCATACTCGTATGCATCAAACACAATAACACTCCTCACCAAACTCTTATATCACTCCATATATAAGCATGGACAACTTTCCTACTCATCTTAAATAGAATATGGGCGTATAAGGCAATTCAACTATTCTGCCAATCGACCGACATAAACTCACGTTCAAAAAATTGAAAAAAAATCCCTTCTCAAAAACTTGTTTAGACATATTTGCAGCATAATGAGTTGTTGAAGATAATTTATTGTGAAATACAGAATTTCTACGAGCCTACTAAAGTATCAGCTCAGAAGTACATTCACCCAAGCCGAGTCCACGGTAGTGAATGTAAATCACTTGAAGTCCGTCCGTAGCATGAGGGTATACATTGAGATTTGCATCTCTAGCAATTATCAAGTCAGTTAGTAAACAATGTTTAAAAAATCCCAAATTCTACATGCGTCATTGTGGACTCTCACGTCTCCCCCAACCCTGGACGTCTAAAATCATGTCTGCGCTAATTTATCAAATTAGCAAATGATGAAATTGCAAAGTTCAGAAAAGCGACTTGCGCAAAAAGAGAGAAACAAATATGGAATTGAATAAATTTATCTTAAGTAAAAAGATTGCAAGCAAAACATTTTTGGGGAATCACCGCGGGAGCGTCCCCATAGGAAATCTAACAACACCAATTCACCAATATCTGGTATGCAGCAGTACTCACTTTACGAGCAATGAGGAGTTTGCAAACAGGTCCAAAGGTGGAGTGCATTCTATTCAAAAGAAATAGAAGAGATTGTAGAGACTATTAGTGGAAGTCCCATTGGGACCGTGGAACTTATGTGCTGATCCAGAGACTTGAGAGGGTACTTGGTGGTTTAATATTTTAAAAATATGGTTTGCAAGAAAATTTTAACAAGTTGTACATTTTTGTTCCATTTATTATTAATTGTATCTTGTTTGTCATGACTTTGTAACGTTGTTTAATTTAATAGCAATTCATTAAAGTAATAGTAAAGAGCATTTTATACTTTATTTAAGTGTAAGAATATTTTAAAAAGTTATACATTTTTTTCGAATTATTTTTTATTGTATCTTCTATATCTATATAAATCGAACTATCAATAAGTAAACAAATCTTAATTCAAAAATTGTTAACTAATAAGTCCATCCAATGCTAGCTAGAAAATTAGTTTCTACGATTACTTCTGTGTTTCACGTCTCTCGTGATCGGCTGTGAGCAAGAGTGTTCCTCCTTCTCAGCCGAGTGTGGATTGTATAATTTTGAATGTTGCAGGCTAGTGGGTTTGGGTGGAACTCAAGCTTCTTTATATCGGGTTTTTCAATAAGAGCGTTACAAAACCGGTTTTAGATATCAATGAAATTCTTTATTCCTGTGAAAGTACGTTCGATGCCATTATGTATGGAACTCGATTTCTTTTGCATGGCCACCACGGGCACGCTTGCAGAAGTCCAGACGCTGAACCTAATTTTCAACGGTTTTCAAGCATAAATCGGCCGATACTGGTGCAATTTCACGTTCGATATTCGTACGAAGTTCATCAATCGTCGCTGGCTTGTTGGCATAGACCATAGACTTGACGTAGCCCCACAGGAAATAATCTAGCGGCGTCAAATCGCAAGACCTTGGCGGCCAATCGACTGGGCCATTTCGTGAGAGACTGGGCCATTTCGGCATTCGCTGTGTGGCTTGTGGCACCGTCCTGTTGGAACCACATGTCCTCCAAGTCCATATTATCCAATTGGGGCCAAAAATATTCGGTTATCATTGAACGGTAGCGATTCGCATTCACAGTAATGTGCCCGTCTGGATCATCACGGAAGAAGTACGGCCCAATGACGCCGCCGGCCCAGAAACCGCACCAAACCGTAATTTTTTCGGGATGCAATGATGACTCATGGAGTACGTGTGGATTGCTGTCTAACCAATAACGCATATTTTGCTTATTGACGAAGCCATTCAGCCAGAAATGAGCCTCATCGCTGAAGATGATTTTCCGATGAAAATCCGAATCATTTTCAAGTTGTTGCTCAGCCCAATTCACGAACATACGACGCTTATGGTGGTCAAGCGGCTTCAGTTCTTGCGTCAATTTGATCTTGTAAGGATGTAGGCCAAGATCTTTTCGCAAAATTCGCCACAACGACTTCACAGAGATGCCCAACGCTTGAGAACGACGTGTGAGAGATTTGGGCTTTCTTGAACTGAAGCCTCAGCGGCAGCAATATTTTCGACACTACGGGCACTTCTTTGTCTCACTGGCACGGGAACATTTTGTACTGTGCCTGTGGATTCAAATTTTTCCACTAGACGCTCAATTGTTGATCTGCTAGGACAATTATGACGACCATAAATTGGACGTAGCGCTCTTAAAGTTGAGGCGACTGACTTCGAATTTCGGTAGTAAATTTTAATAATTTCGACTCGTTGTTGGCTCGTATATCTTTGCATGATGAAATGGCAAACCTTACTGAAGAGAAATGTAAAAAGAGCGGGAAAAAATATGGCGTCGTTTGCTGTCACTATCAATTTACTTTTGTAGCGTTTCTTTTGAAAACCCCTTTATATGTTGTCACATGTTTTGAAAACACAGTTTTTACCATCGGAACGTTTAGGTCTTTGTGAATGCACGAAATTTTAACATACCAGGGAGCGGCTGGAGGATTTTATTTTGTCGCCTCTGAATTTTCTCTATATTTGATGCTGAGGCAGTATCCCATAACTGAATCCCGTAGCACAATATTGGGGTTAGAATCGAGTTGTATAGTAGACGTTAACAATCTGGGCTTAGTGTAGAATTTCTCCCAATAAGCCAATTAATTTGAACTGCTTTCAATTTCATTTGGATAAACTTTGCATCTCTGTGGGTCTTCCATGTTAAACGACGATCACGGTGAGTTCCGAGCTATTTAACCTCACTGTGTTGTGGTACAGTCTGGTTGTTGATTTGCAGAGGCGGGCATGTTTCCCTGTACACATTTTTGTTCGTTATCCTTTATTGTTTTAGCCATTTTTCCAACTGGGATATACATTCTTGTAATTTACGGGTTGCTTCTTGAGGGTTTTCGTGGACGCTTAGAAAAGCTGTTGTCGTCAGCGAATGATGATGAGTGAATATGATTGCTTAATGGCACATCAGAGGTATATATCAAATAGAAGATAAGACCCAAAAGGCTGCCTTGGGGAGAATATTACATACCTCCACTGCATCCTTCGCGTTTCCGCTTCCATGTTACAGCTGTACCAAAATATTATGAATCTGCCTTGTAGCTATAAGCGGCAGCCTTCGAGGCCATTCGACATACTCCAGAAGCAACTTCTACTATTTGAAGATAGTTAAAGAACGATATTTTATATATATATATATATATATATATATATATATATATATATATTTATATATATATATATATATATATATATATATATATATATATATATATATATGTATATATATATATATATATATATATATATATATATATATATATATATATATTATTTGGCTCTGTAATTCATTTTTTATAATTCTCATAAATCTCATCTCTTAGGCTGAGTTCATATTATCAGTCATTGGATAATAACAGTGAACTTTTGGATCCTTTTCCGGCGAATATTGTAAGCAAACCGAGCAATTCTCTCTTAATGCAATCGGCGATAATAATGAAAACATTTTCCATATATTTTCTAATTGGCATGCATTGATATTGCATGATCACTTCTGATGAAATTTCCAACTGGGCTGTTTGCGATGCTATGATATTTGAGTTGTTAATTTACATCTAAGATTTGTATGTTCGATCAATCTTATTTGCTGCTAGTTTTAAGTGATTTGCATATTTTCGAAAATTTAAATATAAGCAATATTTGCATTACTCTGCAGGGGTTCTTAAATATTAATATAATAATAATAATAATAAATAATAATAATATTAATAATAAATATAATAATTTAAATATTATAGACTTGAAGAGTAACTAAACTAGATGGTGAATAGTACGCAAGAGGTCTTCCAATTGAGTTTTATGAAAGAGTTCAGAGTTATGGAATTATTCAAATTGAGAGAGATAAATAAACTATATACATATATAAATATACTCCTATACAATTAATGGATCTGAATTAATAGTTGTGTCTCTACTAATATCACAGACTCAAAATTTATAAAAAATCCTGATGCCCTATTCACAAACTTAACAGTTTTTTATTTTGTTGAGAAGTTCCTTTAAAATTAGAAGAAATATAGGATATAAGAATATAAAAAGTCACCCTTGTGTTCAGAACTTCAGAGTAATTGTTACTATTGAACTGGATTATGTTATTTTTACTGTAAAGTGGTCCTATAAAAGTTTGCGTATTGCCTGTCCTGTTTTGAAATTCATACAACATCTAACTTGACTATGTTTCCCAAAGGCTCCTAGGATCTTAAACCACAGCTTTGAAAACAACTGGAAACAGATGCACTCACCTGCTAGGGTAGGTTAAGTGGCTGTCCTTAGACTCTCTTAGGCCTGCTTAAGGACCATTATAGCACCACTGAATCTCTTCCCTTACAACTCCGGATCCTCTTTAAACCATCCTGTGGATTTGATAAAAGTAGATCCGATTTGTTAGCTTCAGCCGGGAAACCTCCTCAATAGTGTATAGAAAAGCGAATCCATAGAAAATGCGAATCCAAGAAAGGAAACCCCTTTTTCTGTGTAGAGCCATGCCTCCACACAGGTGTTTCACGGTTTCCTCTTCCTCGATATCTTGACACCTCCCACAAAATGTATAATGAGGTACCCCTAGTCTAACTTGCATGTCTACCAATTAAACAATGCCCCAATGTACCCCTACCGCATTTTTGACTTCCTGCCTATTAAATTTCTACAGCAGTTAAGTATGGCCGCGATTTCATTCCGGCCAGGTTTGCCTACTTATTAGGCAAGATGATAACTGTCTCCATCGGAGATTTGAAACTTCGTGGGTGTGTCCCTCTATTAGCAATTTGCATGCAGCTAAAGTCATTGGTACAGGCACTTTATCCGGGAGGATAGTTAACGTTGTACCTGACCTAGCTAAGTCTACAAAGAACATGATCATGCCTTTTTGAGGGCGTAAGTAATAATTCGAGCTAATATAGTGAAGTAGAAATTGCGAAGAGATTTGGAGAGACATCTCCTAAGCGGAGGTAATCTTCTAATAATGAAAGGAATACTCGTATATAGTAATCCAGATTAATGATAGAATATCAAGACACAAATAGTAGAACAATTTGTTTAGAAATGCAGTTGGTGATTGATGCTGGTCTTTTTTGATTGTATTGAATATGATATATAAAGATGGTATATAAAGTTGGTAAATTATCAAGCTCTGTGGATAACATTCGAAGAGTTTCAGTATATCTTCCGTATAATTGGATTTTTCAATCTTATCTAAATGCGAATAGTTATTGTTATTATTATTATTTATTTATTAACTTATTATTATAAACAATAAGCTAATCCAATGAAGCAATAGCATCGAGGCTTTCAGCTTAATGAGGTTATACAATAGTAAATAATCAAAACTAGAGAGAGTGCAACGAACAGCGAATGCGTATATGAAGAGAGACCTGCAGAAAGTTTTGCCCCACTGTGGTAGAAAACGCGCCTTTCTATTAGTACCCGTAGAGAGATAAATTCAGTGTTTGATTTGGGAAATCTCTTGTATGGTCTGCTAGAAAACATGTCCATATAAAGATGTGGGGCCTATGAAGCTGGCTGCTATGATGGCAGATTAAAACGTGCCCAAAGTAGCCCACATAAATGTGTATTCAGCTAAATTTACCACTCAAACAGAATAAAATGCATTGAATCCGCTGAGAGACACTAGTAATTCCTTTTCGGAAGATTCTAAATGCTTTTAGAGTTTTATTTGGAGTGCTAAAATTCTCAGAAGTATTTTTGCATTGACTTACGGGCAACTGTTTTGGTAACACCCAAACCTTTGTAGTCTTGCTAATGATTTTAAGTTCAAGTCGACCAACCGTGCCATCAATTGGAGTCTGCTGAGACAATAAAATAGTAATGACTTCACTGACTACTTACGACGTGAATACGTTTATATGATGACACTTGTAAACGCCAAAGGGAGTAAGTAAGTCATGTGAACTGCACATCAATCACGATCAACAAGAGACGCAAACAAACAAATTTGCAAAGAAAATAAAGCATATTTGTTAAGCAAATACAGACTCTCCTCCGAATGAAATCGAAATCTTATATCCAAATCTTGAGATTAAGTCATAAATGCATTGAACTCATAAAAGTGGCTAAGCAATTATAAATCATATGATAATCATATGATGAGATAAATAATTTGATAATGACACACATAAGAAACGCTTTTGACATGCTGAGCTCAATTAAAATGTACGCTACGTTCGCACCGGCTGGCAATGCGGTTTCTTGGTGAGGATGTTAGGTCAAATAATAGAACACGGGTGAGTCGATGATTAATAAACGTAATCTCAATATCACCAATAATATTGGAAGCCTATATTAGTGAGGCTGCAGTCATCTGACTCTCACGATTTGACATTAGTTTATTTTAAGCGATCCAACTTTTTATAGAAATTATTCGATTACAGGATTTGATTAATTAAGGAATCCAATTGATAATGGAATGACTACCATTTTTGTAGAGTATCAGAAGTAGTTTATTTTATGGTACATTTTCACATATGTTCCAGCAAACATATCACAAAAATGAGGGAAAGGCGCATAGAAATAAGCTCGGGGATTATCTGCACATGGGAGTTTAATCCACGACATATGGTTTCATATTAAAACACAAATGGACAGGTCTTTCATACAGTTTGTCGTGTATTGAATTTTCTTCCAAATGATATTTGATCCTCGTAGACCTGTGGATATTTTATTTATTTATTTATTATTTGAAATTTTTTTATTAATTATTATGTCTCCATGGGGTTCGTGAGAATAAGCGCTAGTAACTGACGCCTTCGACTAGAAGCTAAAATAAGTTTTAAATAAGCATTTCGGGATCATGGCTTGGGAAACTTCGAATCCGCCACTCCTTGAATGCGAGACTAACATATTAACCACTTGATTATCGAGGCCGGAAATTTGATTCACGATATCCAAGACGAGAACACTTTGTACAGATTTGATCTATGAATCCCCTACAAAAATCTGTCCTGTTCACGAATAGTCGTATAATGTTTCAATGTAGGGCAGGCACACTTACACAGACTTACTTAATTAATAGTATGAATAATTGAATTCAATCCCATTTGAAATTCGAACCGCAGTTAATTATGCGGTGTACATCTGCTTCATATGCGAGCGCTCTCACCACAAAACAGGTTCACTTAAATAAGTCGAATTCAGATATAATTATATATAATTGTTTGTAATTATTCAATAATAATACATATATAAGTAAATATCGAACTTCTACTTCACTTCGCTGATTCGTGTTAATCGTATAATCTTATTTTGCTGTTTATTAGTTTCTCCTCTATTTTATGCAGAATCTTGAACGTGTTTTAATGAATGAACTGCTTCCAATGACACGTGGTCGTTCAGTTTAAAATCTGCCTCGATGTTGACCGTGCGCAACTAGTTTTGAGCATCTTTGACTTCGACTTGTAAACAAAGTACAGTGGCGTTTTAAAATGTCTCACTTCATTGGTTTAAGCGGGGAGAAATGTTGATTGATATACGAGTATAACATTTTTTCAATATAAATCTTGAATATTTCTCCATGACTTCCTCGAATGTATTAAAGCGAATTATATATCTCCTGAGGTCATTTCTCTGATATATATTTGCAACACGGTAATTCGCACCACGAATCCCACTCATAAGTGTGCAAAGTGACATAAAATAGAAACGGGAACAGAAACAGAATCTAAACAGAACATTATTATATCTGGAGATAAATCGAAGAGTTGTTTCTCTACTGTCGTCAAACGCTTATTTTCTGTTGTTAAAGTCTGTAGTTAATCTGTTACTAATTCCGTTCTTGATTTTGTTGCTGTAGCAGATGCACTGAACTCTGTTTCTGTTCCTGTTTCTGTTTTATGTCACTCTGCACCTTAAGCTACTTGGTATGAAACGGCTGCTAAATAAGAAATTATGATGGAGGAGTATGTAAAAAGAAAGTAGTAAAGTAGGCTTATGTAGAGTTGTATCAACCATGATATCTCCTATACATTAAATATGGATATTTATCAAACTACAGCCATGAAGATAAAGTGGTTGGATAATTTAAACAATTACTATTTTAAAAATTGTAATCGAATGAGTACTCACACCATGGCAATTAATTGAGGAACCTTTCTTTTATATTGAAGGGCATGCTGATGGTCATGGCAGTTTATATATTAGCCAACATTTATTAAAATATGTAGTATAAATCAGAGTTTGGATATGGCATATATAGTAGAGATGGAATATAGTGTACCCCGCCCATAGTTTTTAAGTTTTTTATAGTTTTATGGTAATCCACTTGTGTTATTTGTGGGCGTGGTGTTTTATATATACAGCTAACAGTTTCATAGAGCCCAGTGTGACCTACATTACGACATACCCAGTTTTGTGATTATATTATTATTGACCGCAGCTGTGGTCATTGTAAATGACATGTCGATGGTTTCATATATGGGACTTAAATGTGTCCTTGGATCGCTTGGATTCATATAAATATCTTGTCTTAAGGTACTGGGACATAGTGTACTGGGTCTGATCACACCACTTGCCTTTTGTGAAGTTTCAATAAAATATTATATTATTTGTGAAGTTTCATAAAAATATCTCTAACAGTTAGGAAGAAGTTTTCACACAGACGCATATGATTACATCGACTGTGGAAGTGAAGCTGATATATAATATGCCTTTCAGTTCATCTTAACTGCACAAAATTAGGGTAAACTATCCTTTTTTTGGGGTATAGGGTATGAGTATAAAAATCATAGCATATAAACAAAGTTTAATATGCGTAAATATTAACAAATAATGTTAATGAAGTTTCTGTTTAATCCATGATCCCGCTGGGCCAAGACTACTGCGCACGCGTGAGCTTCAACGGTCATTTACCTTTGGAAGATTTCAGCAGAATTGTGAACTGAGCGCGGCATGCTGCAAAGATACGAGAGCAGCTTCATCCATCTGCAGTAAAATTTTATTAGTATTGACTCGAGGCGTCTGTATACGGCATATCCGGAAGTGAGCCAATGCAAATCAACAGAGACAAATAAGCATGAAATAAGATACGAGTAAACAAAAAGTTTTGGTCGTTTTAACCAAATAAACGACAAAGTCAATGTCAGTGTCGAGACTCGAAGGCGCCACTCACCTACTGCGAGTATTTGTGCGAAACAAGTTCATGACGAAGTTAGCATCATTCTGCGAAGTTCAATAGTGTTGGATTTCCAAATAGAGAAATTGGCCTAAATGGCTTGAAGGTCTGCAAGTCGAAGATGGTATTGAGACAATGATAAATTTCGACTGATGCCTAAAAAGAAGTTTATAAAAAGCAAAAACTGCAAATGCAGCAAACTCAGTTGTGCGCAGTGTACCGTTGAACGAAGGCGTTGGCGCAACTTATACCAAGGAATACAAACGAACCGCTATTAAAATGTCACTGGTGTTTAAAGTGATGTTGCTGGCCATGCTGGTGGCTGTGGTAACAAGCCAAACACGTCCCAGTCGCCAGAGGAATGGAGCGCGAAAAACGACGGTTACCACAAAGTCCCCGTCTAGAGGGCGTTATGCGCCCGCAGAGCAGGGCAGAACATTGGGTCTCATCACACCACTACTGCGACTGGGTCTGAGCACTGTAGGCTTACGTCGGCCATTGGGACTCGGCAGTGATAGTACAGCTTTAGGAGGTGGGTCAGTAGCCAGTGATGCTCTGTCAGACCCCAGCGGGTACGGTGGCTACGGCGGCTATGGGGGCAATAACGGCTATGGAGGCTACGGAGGTAATGGCGGCTATGGAGGGTACGGAGGTAATGGCGGCTATGGAGGCTATGGAGGCTATGGAGGTAATGGTGGCTACGGCGGTTATGGAGGCTATGGAAACTACGGTGGTTATCCAGGGGTGGGTTACGGTGGCGGTTACCGTCCACCCGTTGCTGTTGGCGGTTATGGTGGCTATGGTGGTTACGGCGGTGGTGGTTACGGAGCTGGTGGTTACGGAGCTGGTGGCTACCAACAACCTGGTTATAGTGGGCTTGGATCAGGTGCGACTGCAGGTACTGGCGCCGGAGCCACAAATCCCGCTCAGACGGCACAATTGGCGGCTCTTTTGGGGCAAGCACTGGGTAGTAGTCTGCGACCCTTGTTAGCTAACGGTGCCGGTGGCGATGCAAGTGCACTGGGAGCCGGTGGTGCGGCAGGTGGAGCTGGTGGCACGGCGCTCGCCAGTCTGCTAAATCTGTTGGGTTAATATAACTCACTGAAGAGACAGTATTAGGCGGGAGCTGTAGTCTTTTAAGTACGCCATTTCTTGTTAACGTAGCTTTTAAGTCACTATTATTTATTATTTAATTTAATTTTAAGTGTTTTAAAATGTAAACAAATAAATCAAAACGAAAAATTAAAATTTAAGCAACTTTTTAATCTCTGTTTCTAAGATGATTCAAATATTTTTTGCGATAATTTCAACCTCCATTCTTATGATAGTCTCGTTAATACTCTGAAGAGACCTGTGACGTCATATTTATTACAAAGAGAATCAAATATCAACACTACGCAATTCTCTCTTAGGCAGATTTCAGAGCCTTCATTCGTGTGGCACTGTCTTTGTTCAACATGTTAATTTGCTCTTTTCGTTCTATGTTGAGTTCTGTGATTCGAGAAAGATCCGTAGTAGGTAAATTAATTTAGCTTGGTAAAAATAATGAAGTCATCCTGAAATAATCCAACCGGGACATATTTTGGAATAGCTGTGAGGATCCACGCCGTATTCGCCGAATATAGACATAATCAGTTCAGAATATATGAAATAATTTGCACCTCGCCCAAATTAAAAACGATAGTTTCCTTATTCCTTGCAAAATCTTTATCACTACCTGAGCTCAGTACTAAACTTTAGTAGTAAACTTCAATACTAAACTTCAGCATTAAACTTCAATATAAAACCCAGGTAGTAAACTTCAGAATTTAACTTCAATATTTAACTTCAATACAAAACTTCAGTACTGAACATCAGTACTCAACTTTAGAATTAAACTCCAGTACAAAGCTTCAATATTGAACTGCAGTACAAAACTTCAGTACTAAACTTCAGTACTACACTTCAGTACAAAACTACAGTACAACAATACAGTACAACACTTCCGTACTAATCGTCAGTACTCAACTCCAGTACAAAACTACAGAACAACACTTTAGTACTAAACGTCAGTAGTAAACTTAAATACTAAACTTCAGTACAAAACTTCAGTACTGAACATCAGTACTAAACTTTAGAATTAAGTTTACTCCAGTACAAAACTTCAATTTTAAACTTCAGTTGTAAACTTCAGTACTAAACTCCAGTAAAAAACTACAGTACAACACTTCAGTACTAAACTTCAGTAGTAAACTTCATTACTAAACTCCAGTACTAAACTTCAGTACTAAACTTCAGTGTTAAATTTCAATATTAAACTTCAGTACAAAACTTCAGTACTAAACTTCAGTACTACACTTCAGTACAAAACTACAGTACAACACTTCAGTACTAATCGTCAGTACTCAACTCCAGTACAAAACTACAGAACAACACTAGTACTAAACTTCAGTAGTAAACTTAAATACTAAACTTCAGTACAAAACTTCAGTTATGAACATCAGTACTAAACTTTAGAATTAAGTTTACTCCAGTACAAAACTTCAATTTTAAACTTCAGTTGTAAAGTTCAGTACTAAACTCCAGTACAAAACTACAGTACAACACTTCAGTACTAAACTTCAGTAGTAAACTTCAATACTAAACTTCAGTAGTAAACTTCATTACTAAACTCCAGTACTAAACTTCAGTATAAAACCCAGGTACTAAACTCCAGTACTAAATTTGAGTACTAAACTTTAGCATTAAACTCCAATGAAAAGCTTCAATATTAAACTGCAGTACCAAACTTCAGTACTAAACTTCAGTACTACACTTCAGTACAAAGCTTCAGTACTAAACTTCAATTCTAAGCTTCAGAACTAAACTTCAGTACTAAACTTCAGGACTAAACTTCAGTATAAAACTTTTGTACAAAACTTCAGTGCAAAACTTCAGTATTAAACTTCAATATTAAACTGCAGTACCTAACTTCAGTACTAAACTTCAGTACTAAATTTTAGAAGTAAACTTCAGTATTAAAATTTAGTACTAAACTTTAGTACTAAACTTCAACAGTAAACTTCAAGACTAAACTTCAGTACTAAACACCAGTAGTAAACTTCAGTACTAAACACCAGTACAAAATTTCAGTAGTAAACTTCGGCACTAAACTTCTGTACTAAACTTCAATATTAAACTTCAGTAAAAAGCTTCAGTACAAAATTCCAGCACTAAATTTCAGTATTAAACTTGACTACTAAACTTCAGTACTAAATATTAGTCAGAAAACTTAAGTACTAAACTATAAACTTCAATACTAAATTTCGTCAACGTGCCATATTCCACTAGTGTCATTATTTTCTTACCATGCCCACTTTTTTCATACACTAGAATGGGAGTAGAGTGTCAGTAGCCTCGCCCACAAACCAAATAATTTAAAATTCGTATGTGATTTAATTTCAAGCATGAGTATTTCAATAAGGAAAGAGGAGAGTTACGACTATATCCCTCCCAGTTATAGCCTTTGTCATTGTGTCATATCCAGGACTTTAGAGTAAGAATTTGTGGATTAACTTAGTAGCAGCAATAATCACATATATCTGGACCCAAAGAGATCAGCTTGGTGCTCTTAGATGCATGAATTCTATGTTATTCCCAGGATTTCAGAGCATATACTTATAGGGTTGGTTTAGAATGGACTATCAGCCCTAAGCGATACTTCACTTACTTACACCCAAAGACTGTTCTAATACACTCTAGAGGTAATCCCTAATCCAGGGCTTCGGTCATTAATCAAACAGCTCCTACTTGTGAATCTGAGACGTCTCTGCAATCGGCGTCTTTTAGATCGGTAAGTTAAGTGATGAGTTATGAGCCCTGGACCCTCTGAAAAAATATGCTAAATGACTTCCTCTTCCTTCCCATTTCCGCAGCTTTTGCGAAATTGCAAGACCAAGAATTTTTATTTGCTTCAAACAATCTTAAATAGTTTACCCCTCATAGTAATTTGTATAGTGTGACTATCAATTGAACACTTCCTTTCAATCGATGGTTACTTAGTTGCAATCTCAGTTTTATAATTATTGCTCAATACAATTTAGTGAGGCAGATATTTGGACACCTGGCAACGTATTTGTGTAGGCTCTCTTGTGTAGTGCACTACTCCGGATGACCGTGCCATACATTATTAAAAGGCCGGAATACTGTGTGTGCACTGTATGAGGTTTCTTACACCAATTTGGTTTTACAGATCACAGAATCTAAATTGGTGTATACAAATTGTTCTTGTATAAAGTATCAGGACAATAGTTTCTAGTGTGTTAATGTTTCCCTGGAGCAGACTCACTTATAGTTTGGTTTATATACTCTCGAGTCCTTCATCAAGTATATTCAAGTCCTTATCAGGGTGTTAGTAGTGGCATATTGTAAAGTATTAACATCAAACAATGAACCTTTCATAAATATTTTTAGTTAATTCCGGTTTTGTTTTCTCCTACACTGAAAGATAAGTTAGTATAAAGAAAAATGTTTATTTAACGGAGAAAATTATGGAATTTTTGGTGGACAATCACACACTTATCTTATCTTAAATACTTTCATAGAAGGCCGCTAATATGATTATATGACATTAATAGGGAAAGTATCGGAAGAGTCATATGAGAAATCTTAGACTTGCAGATTTCCGTATGTACTTGTGACAATTCAATATGCAGAACAAGATGATTCTTACGATGTATTAGCGGTTGAGACTCGATATGAAAACCAAGTCAAGACTTAAACTTTCTTAGCCTTTCGCATTGTTCAGCAGTGATGGATTGTTAAGTCTGCGGCACATCACTTAATCACTTTACCATTAAGTCAATAAACCGTCACAGTTGACTGGGAACACAAGTACTGCGCTTCACCGTGATTGCGGACAGCTTGTTCGGGCCTTAATTGTGTTAGCGGAGCGTCTACTTGTGGTGACGCATGCCGGGTACACAAGTAAAAGTAAAACAAAAATTAACATTCATATGAGAATTCATAGCAATCCATAACAAAAAGTGTTAATGGAAGATCTCAACAAGCTTGAACGAGCCGCGGCCGCTTGCAACAGATCTCATTCTAAGTGCAGTAACTTTGGGAGATTCCCCTAAATCGTGTACTCGCAGAAATGCGCTCATATAAAAGCCCTGCATCCAGGCGGAAAGAACGTAGTGAGATTTAAATATTTGCCGCTTTTACATCGCAAGATGCGTTTCCTGGCGTTGATCAGTTTTTGTGCGGTGGTGTACGTGATCGCAGCAGCACCGGCCGATGACGGCTCTCCAGCTGCCGCGATCGGTTTGGCAGATGTGGCAGACGCGGGCGCAGTACACGCCAATGCGGCCGGACGCAAAGCTCGCTACGGTTTCGGATTCGGCGGCTTCGGTGGTGTTGTTGGATTTGGCGGTTTTGGAGGCTACCGCGGTTACGGCTACGGCTACGGACGTCCTTGGGGCTACGGCTACGGATATCGGCCATGGGGTTACCACCATCCATGGGGCTATCATCATCATCACTACTGGGGTTGAATGCAAATTGAACGCTTTCATTTATAAATTCACCGCTTAATGAAGAAATTTAATAAACGTAAACAAATTTAGGCGCTGTGTAAAAATAATTCAAGTGTTTTTATTGCTACGACAGAGTGCAGCATAGTCGCGGGCTCTGCTCAAAGTTTCACATACTGAGAAGTTATAAGAATTTATTCGATTGGCTGATTAAGAAGGCTGTGAAGATTGTGTTTGTTGTTTCTGTTCGATCGGCCACTTCGTAATAAGGCTTCGTTGTAAGAAACTTTGCCAGATCAAGGATTGTGCAAGTGTTCAAAGCAATGGAAATGTTATTTTTGTGTCTGTCCCCATTGCGGTTTGAGAAGGAGTTGTCATGGTAATTCCAGATGGTTGCCTGAAATTTTTTATCTCATTTGTGTCTCTAATTGATGTGCCAGATTGATTGCTTTTGTTATTGTTTAATAGCTGTTTTTTAGGCCAGTCAAGATTGTTATTTGAAGTATTGGATTTTTCACATTGTTGAATATGATTCGCTTATCTACTTTATAACAATTGTTGAATTCGGGTTTTGTAGTTTGTGGAAATCATCGTCTATATTGATTTGGAATCCACATAGTGGTGTGTTTCCTGTTTGAACTTAGAGCATTTGGGTCAGCAAAAAATACCTATTAACTTAGTGGTTCAATTCGGAATTTCTTTCAAAGGTATGTCTTAGAATCTTCTTTATCTACTCAAGCTACTGGTTACTTCCAGGTCAAGTTCTGACGCAATTTTTAGTTACAATTTTCTAATTTATGAGTTGTACGGTGTGGAAGGTTGCTTTGAACGACAATTGTGTAAATATGTTCTATCAGGATTAAAGGATATTTCACTGTTCTTGTTCGTATAGCGTAAAATGACTATTGTATGACGAAATATACTGGACTGATTTCATACTATAAAATGTATGCCATTACATTGATAGGCCATTTCTTCACACTACTTTTTTAAGCGACGCGTCGACAGCTTTGATTCGATATTGATGATCGAGTGAATGGTGGATTGAGTAGTCACACAATTGGTGTAGTAAGTGGTTGAATGAATAGTCACATGAGTGGTCTAATAAGTGGTTGAATGAATAGTTACATGAGTGGTCTAATAAGTGGTTGAATGAATAGTCACATGAGTGGTCTAATAAGTGGTTGAATGAGTGGTCATATCTTGTGGTTACATAGTGATCAGTGTAGTCGAATGAATTGTCACAGGAGTGGTCGAATAAGTGGTTGAATGAGTGGTCACATGAGCGTTCACTTGAGTAGTCACATGAATAATCACACTGGAAAAATGTGTCTGAAAATACTGAACTCTGATCTTCAATCTTTCCATCATTTAATTGTGCTACTATGGCAGGTGTTTTCCTTTGGTTGCTCCTGGTGGACAACCCCATTAAAAAGCACTAGCAAAATCCTTGTGTTAGTTTGATGAAGCTACGCCAAATAATTGCCAGGTAAACACCGACAAATAGAGAAATAAGTTATTTGTGATATCTGCCAAAATTGCACCGAACACACAGAAAATTACAACCAAGCTATGAAATATTACAATTGCACACGAATTGGATCTGAGTGGATTTATTACTAACGCTGAATTGTTGACATTGCAAAGTCACAAAACTCCCTTTTGGGGTCTTGCCTTGTAATTATTTTGCTATGTCCCCGCACCTGTTCAACCCAGTAATTTATTTTATTGAATTTATTCTCAATTAGCTCCGTTTAATCACTTCGAGCAGCGGCTCCTCTAGAGTGGTGTTTCTTTGTTTCTCTATAGTGTCTCTTAAGTTATCTGTTTCTCCATAGGGTCTCTTAAGTTCTCTGTTTCTCTATAGTGTCTCTTAAGTTATCTGTTTCTCCATACGGTCTCTTAAGTTATCTGTTTCTCTATAGTGTCTCCTAAGTACCATTATTGCTCCGATGTTTTGTTGTTGGTCTATTTCTCTTTTGAGTACTACACACATTTCTGTAGTTGACTAGGCATGTTTTCTGGAACATTTCGACAGAATCTGAATTGAAATATTTTAAAAGAAGACAGCTGAATAATGAGAAATTCTTTGGGATAAACAAGACCTGAAATTATGTCATTAAAATCCAGTAGCAGTTTATACTATTCTTCGAAACCCCAACGGATCATCCATATTATTATATAGGATAATTACAGTAGGCTGTGTTTCCCCAACAAATTGTTTCTTCAGAAAAGAACCAATTCACTTCTTAAATGCTGAACTAATCAAAACAATGTCGCACCAGATTATAGAGACCATCCGGAATGATGAATTGAATCAAATGGTAAACAATAACAATGTCAGTTTTGAAAACAAAACAATTTGGTTAATTGGAGACATTAAATGCAAAATTCAACAATAAACTAATCTACTCGTATTTATGAGCGTAATAGCTGGAAATGTCTGCATATGATGAGTGAGAAACCGCATTCAAAATAAACGATTGCGGTTGACGGAGCTCTGTGCACTCTACAACCCGGCCACACGTTCAAAATTAATGGTTAGCTTATATAAACTTCGCGAATCATTTCTGTACAGGCGAGTTTCGGTGCTTCTGAGCTTGAAAACACACCAATGCCAGGGATGTAGGTGAAAAGATAAGAGGAAAGAAAACAGGAAATAAATGAGAAACAATTCTGGAAGGTCAGTTTTTGAGTTGTTTTGGTCAGAATCAAGTTACACTAATAAATGATTGAATTCTAATTATTCTCGGTAAGTGAGACTTTTTGCGCATTTGCCAATTAACCGAAGTATAAAAAGTGATCGCAGCGTAGAATTTGGTTTAGTTTCAAAAGAGTTTCTAAGAAAGTTGTGCTCGATTGCTTGTGAAAATGCGTTTTATACTAATTGCAACTGTGGTACTCGCTTTGGTCGTCGTAGTCCTAGGTGCGGCCATTGGTCCTGATGACGTTCTTAAAGGCATTAAGATATGCGGATTCAGGAGGTGCAAGTCAAATGGACAATTAACAGAAGAAGACGTGTAAGGAGCACACAGCAAAGGATCAAATGCTAACTTATTGTGTTATAAATAAACAGTGGACGAATTGTGGCAGCGGGTCAGCTTTATTAAGTTAAGAAATATTAAAATAAATTATATTAATTAAATGGTGTATATAAATAACAAATAAAAATAATTCTGTTAAATATTATAAACTTCTTCAATGGACATTGCGCTATCTGACACTGTTTTGGGAACCTTTGTAGTCGGACTGGCCAATTTTACTTTCGCCATTAAGTCCAATAGACAAATAAGTGTTTGAGTGGTTGACGTGCCTCCTACCAGAAAAACAATTAGTTTGCCCAAAATTGACATGAGAATAGGATGGGAAAATTTTGTATTCTGACGGAAGAGAATCTGGTTGAGTGTAGATCGGCGTTTGAATAGCATTATTGTACTTTTGTATGGGCTTATTTCAGTTTACAGCAAAGAGAGAAAAGCCAGATAATTAGTAAATCGTTTATTTATAATATATAAATGAAAGCCAGAGATACAGACACAGAATTATGCGTTGGTTTAAAAATCTTAGTTATATAATGTGTGAGACACTGCTTTCAATAGACACAAGAGTTGCAATTTGATCACTGTATTTGTAGCTTCAATTAAACTTGCAGCAAATGATGATTGTGTAACACTCGGCTTTTGATCCATTGACAACAGTGACAATAAATAATCTTAAAAGATGCCAACTGAGTTTTTTTTGCAATAAAAAAGTTAATTTAAACAGGGATTGATTTCATAGAATCAATGGGTAAATTTGGGCCAATAAGCTGCAAAAGTTGACCTACAAAATTTCTTTCATCTGAAACATTCTTCAAGCTTTCAAACTGATAGTGCCCATCCTAAAAGTATACTACAAAATTGTGATAGTACAAAACTGATTGGAATTTCAACGAAACTTAAATTAGTTGGGGTTCAAAGAAGGCACGGTTAGCTGTCGATAGTAACTTGACCAGTTATCAACTGCTGGCTACTGATAGACAATGGAACTATTACGTACCAGAAAAGACAGAGAGTTATTATATGCATCACCAAACTTGAGGTATTCGAATGATTCTCGGTGTTGGAAAGAAGGCCTATTCTGAAAGATTCAGATATACACTAACGAGATCTGTACTAAACCGTGACGGTTTTCGAAACAAACATAAAAAAAGTTGTGTTCTACTTAAGACGGAAATGAAATAAAATATATTATTATTATTATTTTTATATCTTACACCATAATTAATTACGAGTGGAAGGTGTTGGGGGAATGAGTACCAGCTACAGAGGCTTTCGACTCGAAGAGAAAAGGATTTTATAGAAAGAAGCACTTTGGAAACCCTTGGGATGTGAAATAAAATATAAAGTTTAGTTATATCTCCAAAACTATTTCTTTCTACAACAACAAGTTTCAGTTCTTTGTTTGATAATGTAATTCCTTTCAAATTACACTAACTCTGTGGTGGTTGAGTAAAATAATACTGTTCCTATATATTTTTTAGAGATTTTTGTAGGAGTTGTGAAGATGAGGAGGGGGAATTGGTGAAGCATCTGCTCTGTGATTTCCCGCGTCTTCAGAGCAGGCGAGCCAGGTATATCGGCTCTGCCTTCTTTGAAGAACTACAAGAATTAGCCGAGCTGAAACTAACTGATATTCTCAACTTCACAAAAGCTTTTGGATGGTTTAATATCACGGGGAGCTGATGAATTTTTTGAGGGGGAGGGGAGGAGAGAGTGGTTTCCCCCTAAAAACAGGTATCATAATGGCTCAAAATGTTATTTTAAGTTAATAACAATTTACTTAAAACAACATATTGGAAACCGTACTTATCAATACAATTGGCAAGAGTGTTCGTGGATATATACGGATACTAAGAAAGTACCATTATACGTACCTTATATACGGATACTAAGAAAGTACCAGCATCTTTATTATAGTCCATGCAGATGTTCTTTTATATTCAAATACGAGCTCCCCTTCCACGGCTTAATATTCACTGCGGAAGCGCTGTTCGTGGTTAATGCCGGCGACGGTGCGTGTACTAATAAAATAAAATCTACCGCATGTCAATCATGAAAGTTATACAAAATATATATAAGAATGACTGCAACAAATACTTAAAGGAAATTGTGACATCCTGTTCTCAAAATGCAGGAAACTTAAAGTAGTTTTCTCAGTCATCGCGGGAGAAATTCAATGAATTAATTGTTACAGCAGTTGCGAATTAGTCTCCCTGTAACATATTCAACCGTCGAAACCACCAGATCTGCACAAACTATCTATATAAAATAATAGAAAAATATCACTGAGAAGTGAAGAGGATTTATACATCGATACGTATCTCTAAGACCGAGCACAGAAAAAAGTTGATCTTAGGAATCCATCTCAGCAACAAGTATATCGCTTCCTCCAACGAAATCTAACCCAGACATCTGTTAGAAGTATATGCACACAAAACATGTATAGTAGGTGCCTGAGTGAGTTAGCAGTTGAGTCAGAGCGCTTTTTCACTAAGCCTTGCCAAATATTGAGAACAATTGCACGTGACATATTGGCATGTGAAAACCATCAAGGAAGTCTGTGGAATATTTTAACCGAAACGCGCCCAAAAGCAGTTTACTAAATTTGTTTTTTGGTCGAATGACCAGAGAACACAAAGAAAGGAAAGTCTTTTTCGGTGCCAGCGTCCGTAGTGGACACACCACGATTTTGAGAGGATTCACCACGATTCTGAGTGGATTCTCCACGATTCTGAGTGGATTCACCATGATTTTCTTTGGATCTCCATCTGCTTTACTTTGCTGCTTTGCCGTTTGACGTTTAACTTTCTTTTCTCTGTGTTCTCTGGAATAACTTCGCTTGCGTATAACTCGAAAACCTAATGTTATAGGAAGATACAAGCAAAAATTTTAAAACTGCGTTCTAAAGTGTAGAAACTCTCTTCAGTCGCTCCTTTCCAGATCCGTGTTAACCAGTATTACTATACAAACTTTGAAGGAACTCAGTACTGAAAAGCCAAAACCACCCCATGCCATCCCGAAACCAAATAAATCACATTTCTTGCTCTTCGACTTGTAAATTTTTTATTGTCTACAAACGTAGTATGTAAATCTTTCATATAACACAGTTTCACTTACACTTCACAATATGCCAAATAACTTGAGAGCTGCTTAAATCATTTAACCAAATTTAACAAATCCTCCATGTCCACCAAATCCACCATATCCACCATATCCACCATATCCACCATATCCACCATATCCACCATATCCACCATATCCACCATATCCACCATATCCACCATATCCACCATATCCACCACCAAAGCCGCCACCAAATCCACCAGTTTTATAGCCAAATCCACCGTACTTATAGCCAACTGGATAACCTCCACCAAAGCCGTAACCGTATCCGTGCTTATGACGTGGTCTTCTTTCTCCAATATTACTTGCACCATGCCCCGGCACATCGACGTCCAGAAGACCGACAGCAACATCGTCGACTGGTACTATCGCTACACTGTCGCCCGCATTCTCCAAGGGATAAGCGTATGAACAGGCCACTAGTGTAATGACAGCCAATACGAAACTGGAGGAGCGCATGTTTAAACTTTACAATTTCACCGTTCAAGTCGTCGAGCGAAGCAGTCGAAAACACGCCAATGACTCTTTCAAGCGTTTGTGCTCCTCCTTTATATACTCGCACTGGCATTTCCTACACTGGTGAGCTGCCAGTCATCATACCTGGGTGCATCTTCATTAAAATGGAAAATAATATTAGTAATGCAAATAATATAGCAAAGTTTTCACGGAGGAAAACGGGTTTCCCCGAAGAAAACCATTTGCATACGAGTACTTGCCCACAATTTGTTCATGATGTAAAAATTATAATTTTTAATTTTCTCCAATTATTTACGAGTATAATCGTAAATCTAACTAAGGTTGGAGATCCAACGTCATCAAAGTCGACTTTGTCTCTCAGTAGGCGGCTAATTAACTATCCTATTCTCACGGAAACTACTTTGCCTTGAAGAACAAATTATAAGCAGTAAGAAGAGGGTTGCTAGAAGAGATTGCAGTGTATTAGGGAGAAGTGCTGTGAGGGTTTGAAGATAGAGTGAACGGGGCATAGAGTGAACGGGCATAAAATGAACGGTTTAAACGCCATGTGAGTAGAGGAAGGACTGAATGTCAGCCGATAGCCGCTAAAGCGGCAGAAGGTTGAGCAGAGAACCGGCCGAGAGGAGGAAGATAAAAGCCGCACTAGTATGATGGATTGTGAAAAAGCTGTTCACAAGTTTTGGGAGTGTGTTTTAAAGAAGAACGTGAGAATTCTGTTATAGATGTGGAGCAGAAAATGTAGTGACTCCGAAGTTTTGGAACTGTAGAGAGGGAAATTCCCATTCGGCGGTAGCAATAGATCTCTGTTTAATGAGTCAGGCGTTCATGCAGATCAGCCGTGGTAAGTAATCGCATTTTATTCTTTATTGATACGAAGCTATTCTCGCAGGTTTGTTTTAATGATGAAGAAATGTTTGTTTTCGCAGACGTTCCGCACTTAATAAAACTATTAAGCAACCATTTCCTAGACCGAGGATTCATCATTAACGGAAAATGTGTTAAAAAGGAAATTATAGTAGAGCTGCTATTGTGCACCTCTAAGGACCTAACCATCACTCATAAGATATCTGCTAGCCACCTTAACGTATCTGGACCCAATACACAGAAAGTCAAAATGGCCACAAAATTGCTCTCGCTCACGGTAGCACAAGCGATTACAAGTGCACTTAGGTGGGCAAAATTGGGAGGAATGCTTCCAATGGTTCAAAAAGGTATTAATTCCACCTGTATAAGCAAGCATACATATTATAATAATCTCTTTTACTTTTCAGACAACTGATTGCTTCGATGTTATGAACGCCCGGGTACCTCTTGCTGATTCAAGGGTGCGGCGTCACGATTACGGCCTTGCAGTCGATGTCCAAAACCAGATATTGGATGACATGTCCGAGTTGGTGAGAAATATGAGGGTTGTTGGCAAGAATGGATTATTACCATTTCCAAGAGCTATTTCAATTGTTAATTCTTTTATATTTCAAATAATATAAAGGAGTATATGTATGTATTTAATTTTAGGAATTATGCAGTCAAATAAAGCTGTCAAAATGCTATTTGCAAGCCTTCAAAGACGCTTCAATGCCAAATATATTCTGACATATAACTCAAATCAGGATGTACTTGAAAACTTCTTTGGGGTCATTCGTGGTAAAGGTGGATTGCACGATCACCCAGAACAGCAGGAGTTCAAATACCGCCTAAGAAGTTATATACTTAGGCGCAATGAGGACGCTGTTACCACTGGGTGAATGTCAAGGTTGATGATACACCTGAAGTATCTCAGCCTACTCTTACAGGTATTTGAAAATATTCTGCTTTTGATATATTCATTCTGGTTCTTGCCAACGCAATGCAGTGGCACAGTATGTGTTCTGTGGTTTCCTCTTCTTCTAGACAGAGCCGGCACTCCGTATCCTCAAGAATGTGGATTTGAGTCAGGTGATATTTCAGTCCTATGTCTGCTTTGCACATATTGCGCAATTCTTTATTGTAGGCGAATGGCCTTACCAGTCTTTTGGGTTGGCGAAGCCCCTCTATCCCTTCCCAGTGTGACATTCTG
This sequence comes from Clusia tigrina, assembly GCA_920105625.2. Taxonomy (NCBI): domain Eukaryota; kingdom Metazoa; phylum Arthropoda; class Insecta; order Diptera; family Clusiidae; genus Clusia; species Clusia tigrina. Next base: position 423,487,337 of record OV050030.1, read on the forward strand.
AGACTACCCTGGATTTAGCCTCCGCCGAGTTGATACCACAGTATAGCTCCGGACCTATGAGGCTTGCTGCGGAACCAGCCCTAGCCAGCTCGTCAGCAATTTCATTGCCTTCAATCCTCGAGTGACCCGGGACACAGCAAATTGCAACCTTATTTGTTGCACCTAGAGATTGTAGGTTGTTGAAGCATTCTTCCACCAGTTTCGATTCTAAAAAATATGAAGCTAATGCCTGTAGTGCAGCTTGACTATCTGAATAGACAGCTATGTGTGCGCCCTTGATATATTCGTTTTTAGATTTGTCCTCACACAGATTGAGATTGCTTGAATTTCAGCCTGGAAGATGCTAGGCCACCTGCCCATTGGCTCTGAGATTTTGGTATTTGGTCCATAGACCCCTGCACCGATTCCGGTGTTTGTTTTTGAACCGTCTTTGAACAATTCTACACTTCAAGGTCCTCCTATGTCCCATTCATCACGGTCTAAGATAATAATCTCAAAATTGCGATCAAACTGTCGTTTTGGGATCATTATTGAGCAGATTATGTTTTGATCTGGTTTGTTTTTAAAATATTGAAATGACCATAGTCATGAGGTTCTTGTCTAGACAAGATTTTCATCTTCAATGCGCTTCTAGCAGCACATTTTTTCACAAATACGTGTAGTGGAAATAGTCCTATTATGGTCTTAATAGCAGCGATTGGGCAGTTTCGCATGGCACCGGTGATTGCCAGGCAAGCCTGCCTTTGAAATCTTGTAAGTACTATCTTATCAGATTCTTGTGTTTTCTTGGCCCACCACACAAGGGATGCATAGGAAATCTAGGTGATCTAACCATCATTACATACATCCAGTGTATCATTTTTGAGTCTAGACCCCATGTTATACCAAAGAGACTTCGATATGCCCACATTGCTCCGTGGCTTTGTTTATCACCGAATTTAGGTGAGAGTTCCAATTCAGTCGCTTATCCAGAACTAAACCTAGATATTTGACCTCATCGGAATATTCTATATTGATTCCCTCAACAGCTATTGTACCAAGGTTCAATTTTAATCTGTTTGTAAAAGGAACGAGAATGGTCTTGCTCGAATTCATGCATAACCCTTCTGCGCGACACACCAATCTGAGATGAAGCTTAGAGCCTGGTTCATAATGTCGGATACTGTTCTGTCAAACTTGCCACTAATAATGACAGCAAGATCGTCAGCATATACACTTGCCTCGAAGCCTAGCCCTTCTAGTTTGACTAAGAGATCGTCAATAACTAAAGAGCATAGAAGGAGTGACAACACACCGCCTTGGGGACAGCCTTTCATTGCTTTGACTGATACGGCCTCGTCTCCCAGAGATGAGCTAATTTTTATACTTTTTAACATCATTTTAACCCACCCAACAGTCGGTTTATCGATATTTTTGCAGAGCATATCCCCCCCTATAGAGCCGTAACCGGTATTATCAGAGGCGCCCCCGACATCTAGGACGGCAGAAAAAGCAATTTCCTTGGAATATTGAGCTTTCTCTATCTTTGTTACAATGTAATGAAGCGCTCCCTCCTTGGATTTTCCCCTATTATATGCAAACTGAGATTGGTGCACAGGTGTTCTTCTGTCTAGCGTTCCTCTAATATGTAGATCCACCAATCTTTCCATAGTTTTTAGAAGAAACGATGTGAGACTGATAGGTCCGTAAGATTTAGGCAGTTCGCTGGACCTCTTGCCCAATTTTGGAATAAATACCAGAATAAAAAGAAAGTATTTAGAAGAATATCACGACTGTTCCTGTAATAAGAGTAAGATACTCACCTATAACTAAATTGACTCTTCTGGATTAAGACTTTTGTAATATATATTATTTTTCCATCAGAATGTCTTGACTGGAATCCATAAGACTGCAACACCTCATTACTTGAATTATTGTTCGCTTTGAACTTTTGCATACTTTCTTCATTCTCTTCTCTTCATTGAATGCAAGGAGCTGACGGATTCAGTGGGTTGAAGGCAAGACTCTAAGGAATCCTCAGCTAAATCTTGTATACACTTTGGCTGAAGGAAGGTAATAAATCCACAGATGACCATCATGCTAGCACACTTAGCCTGCTTTTGCTTTCTCTATACTTATTCGTAGCCTTCAGCACTCAATTGATCAACCTCCCATTGAATTTAACTGTAGTATTTTGTACTTGCCGCTTAACTAAGCAAATTTTTATTTGTCTTTTATAAATTTTGAAAATAATAAATTTTTTCAAAATAAATTTCCTAAAATTTTCGTGTTTGTTTGGATTGCGGAAATATTTGGTAGAGTATCCTAGCGACACTCGCTCCTTGGAATGGCATTAAATTCTAAATTACTTATTGTGATCCATTTGTGTCCCTTTCTTGTAGTTATCGCGTTGCCACTGATTACAATGGAGAAATTTTGCAAAGCACTGGTACCGGACATGGAACTAGGTCCATTGTGCCTGAATTGGTTTCGGGAAGCAACCAACCATTGCCACGGCATACTTGTGGAAATGAAACCGCAACAGCCGATGTTGTGGCTGAGGCTGAAGAACATGATTTTCTCCCCGTCCGATACAGCCTTGTGGGACCGCAACATGCCGCTGCGTGTGCATCCACAGTTCCTGACGGAGAATGAGTGCCAAGCCTTCCTCTTCGATATTCTGCAAGACTATATTTACTATGCCCCACGATATGCGGCCGCGGTATCCATTAACGAACTAATCTGGTTGGCTCTCTTTGCATCGCTCAGCATTATGTCGCTCTTTTTGCTGGTGGTGCTCCTGGTTGTATTGATGCGTAAGTTCGGTAAGCCGTCGGTTGTTGTTAACACCAAACAGCGGCCACATTTCAACGCAAATCGCGCCTTGCTCATCGCCAAACAGGAGTTGCGACGTTTACGGGTCCACCATTTAATCCAACCGGAAGAGATATTTGCGGCGGATGGTTCAGCAATGTTGGTGCTGAAAATGCCTACAATGGTCAGCTTCTGGGATACTATAGTGGGGTCTGATAAAAGGACTGTGGCACATCTCTTCCGTCTGCGCAATATGTCGGAGAGAAATGTGAAAGAACATGAATTCCGATCGGAGACCATAGCAGAAATTATGGAATTCGTCAACAGATATGAACGCACACTACGAATCCTTGTGGTGTTTGAATCCGAAGAGGATATGGAGGAGTGTATACCTGACGTTCCAAATGGTGTCCCCGCTGTAATGAAAGACACCACCACAGTCGGAAATGCCGGAGACGGATCGCACAAATCACAGGTCACAGCCAAGGATCAGCGTAGACCGTATGCCAAGCGCTCGCAGACGCAAATACCACTACTTCGCTCCAGGTACAGTTGCTCCAGCACAAATTCGGACTGTTGAGCTTATTTTCTATTTATAAAGAACAAACCCGATGGTATTTTTTTTTGCAAAATTTCATTGCATGGTTGCCATATTCACAAAATTTTTCATTTTATTGTAAATTTCACTTTAAATATATATAAATACATTTATACACAATTAATTACAATTTGATTTATTCTAAACGGAAGTATGCATGATTAATAATTAAATTAAATACAAAAGTACAAAAATTACAAAAATTACAAAAATTACAAAGGTTAAGCAATTATTCATGAGTGGGTGGGACAGGGTGAGTTCAGAGTACAGTAAAGCCTGGAATAGTTGGGGTTACGGGGATTAGAGTTATGGAAATGAGTGAAAACGGAGGAGGTGAGTTCAGTGGTTGAAGTAAAGGAGTGTGGAGGGGGAAGGGCGGGGGAGTGTGGGTGTGTGAAAATGTGAGCGGATGGAAAATGGTGGCATTGGTGGAATATTAATGAGTACAAATTAAGGCGGGCCACTAATTAATTACAAACTTATAATCTAACGTAGCACTTTTTATTGTGTGTCATGTTCTGTTGTTGTTGTTATCGTTATTATTCTTGTTGTTGTTGTAACATTTAATGTTCTCTGTTCTTCATTTAAACACTTTTTACATTTATTTTTACAATTCGTTTGTGAATTTTTGCCGTTGTTGTTGTTGTTCCTCTTCCTCTTTTTTGCTGTGAACTGTCTCCTTCAATGCTGATGCATTTACTTGAAGAATCTGCCGCCCGGTGCTCTGGCTGGCGGTGGGGTGGGTATGTGCGCTCCTTCGGCACGGTAGCCATTCTCATCGGCAACGTAGGTGATAGTGTAGACTACGCCATCGGGGCCTGTGTAGGAGTAAGAACCTTGCATAACCTGTAAATTATTAAACAAATGTTATGAAAAGACAATAGGGATTTGAATCGAAAACGATTATTGAGGATTTGGTAATGTATATCAATGTAGGTCCTTGAGTGATTGTGAAATTAACCTTGGTATCGGCATTAGAATCAAAGCAACACAAAAGTAGGTCGTAGGAAAATCAACAATTTGTATATGAAAATGTATCGAACCAAAAAGGGGCTATTATTCGGTTCATACAAAAAACTAGCATAAAATTATGGTTAAGCTGAAGAAGATAAAACTGATTAGTTTGAGATGTTTGATTGTAAAAAAAAACTAAAATTGATAGACCAAAAACTTCCGTAACAACTCCACAACGTACTGTGAACTTTAGTAAACATCGCTGTGAGACTTGAGATAAATTTCACATAATTCACAGAACACGAAAACTAAATGGATTGGTGCAGCGAGTAGAATCATAAGAATTGAATTTGATAAATTTTAAATATTCCAGAATTACTGGAATATTTGGGATGTTCCTTATTCGCACTAGTTCCGATTGTGTAAAGAGTCCAAAGAATACTTGATTTCATACTATTTACTTTGCTACTCTACGGTACCAGTTTTTGAATGTTACATTTGGCCGCCCTCTGTGGTCTAGTGGTAAGCATGGTAGACTGTTACCCCGAGCGTCGCAGGTTCCAATCCTGCCACGGGCTTGGTCTCCAAAATGCTTCTATAAAATACTTTTCTCTTCGAGTAGAAAGCCTCTGTAGCTAGTACTCATTCCCCCCAACACCTTGCACTCATAATTAATTAATAATAATAATAATAAAAATAATGAATGTTACAACAATATCATGAAGTATTCCGATTGTAAGAATAGTTTAGAGAATACTCTGTCTCATACTATTACTTTGCCACTGTGTGGTCTGAGGGATTTTCATGCTTCACTGATATTATTAAATATGGTGCAGTTTCTCTTCGAATACACGAATATTTCTGAGAGTACGTTTCTCAGAGTACGCTTACCGCCTCATTTGTTCATTGTACCACTTGATACTGAATATTCAGTTACTCATACCACATCACTACAAATGTTAGCTAGGGTTCTATGCTAGTGGCATCCCCATAATATTCAAATAGCTCAGCCCAAAAGTATGCTTTGAAAATATACTTTTTGCTTAGTTGTGCTCTTTTCAGTCCAATTTTTTGTATAATATCATTTCAATCAATGCCAGAGCTATGCAGAAGCTTTCAGCTAAGCAAAGCTTTGGCCAAACACTCGGCTGGCGTATAATTAATGATTGCGGTACAAGCGTGTAATTGCATCTGCTCATGCGCGGCGGATTTACGAGCGAATTATGCAAATCTCTGGGCTAATAAAGGCTGCAATTAATACGTCATAAAGTAAAACTTAACGCCACACTAACGCGTACTCACCTGCGCTTCCACTTGAGAACCCGGATTTTTGAGATAGCCAGCCTCGTCGGCGCGTATGCCGTTGCTCGTCTCGTAACTGCCAGAGAAGAGGAGAAAAAGAAACGGAAATTTGGTATGTAAGATTTTCTTCTAAGAATTAAGAAATGCTTGTGGGGAGTCGCTGTGTCTGCATTGCAATTTATATGTTGGTAATTTATGGTATGTTTTCTGTTGTTGTTGTTGCATAATTGCACGCGGCTGCGTTTGTGTGTTTTTGTTTGTTTTTGGTCTTTGTGTAAGTGGGTCAAAAATACGCCCACATAATGCGCTTAGTATGTACTCACTTGTAGTTGTAGGAGCCATCGGGATTCAGGTTGAAATCCTGTTTCAGTATCACAGCATTTGCCTCGAAGGAATTCCCACGGGGCTGTGGCAGGCCACGTTGTGCTGAGACGGTGCTCAAATAGCACAGCGCAACGCAAGCGGCAGCAGTGGCGAACAATAATTTCTGCATGACCTTTGAAAATTAAGCAAACAAAAGACAAATAAACAGCATTATTCAGATTGAAGTGTTCCCTGTTGCATTTGCCTACACGGCACTTTATTTTGCTACATTTAAATCGGGGCTCAGTGTTTTGAAGTCTTTTTGGTCTGAGTTTCTTTTAATTTTATGGGTGGGACTGCCTCTTTCTCGGCTTTGGGTTTGGCTGGGTTTGTGGTTTTAATGTCAAGCACATTCACACACACACATACACACATTTGCAGCCATCATAGGTGTTGGCGCATTGGAGCTGCGCAGTTTTTGGCGTGGAGCTGGTGGTAATTTGCATTTCATGCTAGCTTTAAGGGGCATTTCGGGGGGCAGGGTTTGCCTTTATGTAATATTTCATTTATTTTCAATTAGTTGAACTCATGTAATTTGGTTGTTGCCTTAGTAATTTAATTACGAATATTTTAAGGTGGCATACTTCACTCAAACCAAGTAAACGCCCTTTAAAACACCGCAAAGCAACGTGCAAAATGAGAATAATTTATTCAAACTCATTTCTGAGCGGCTCTAGACATGGAGACTCGTACATGGAAACCGTGAAGAATTGTGTCCTCGGTGGACACAATTCTTCCGACTTTTTTGTGGAATACCATGAACATAAGCTTCTTTACCTTTAGTGAAAATATTTGGCAACTCAAGTCATCATTCTGTAATTCGCTATTATTGTTCAAATCGTCGAACAATTATGTTAGATTTGAACAAAATATTATCAGATTCTAACTTGAATAGAGAAAGTGTTGTCCATCTCATAGAATAGGTCTACTCTACAAGGTACAACATTATAGAGTTCGCCCGATACAAACGGATTGTAGACAATCATGGCTTTAATATTTCTACAATTCTATACAGAGGCGTAGCTCATAACCAACTCAAAAATTTAAAAGTGATTTGATGCAGCAGGGTCCAGTCTAAGAAGCAAACACTTTCAGGCTATACAGGAAACACATACAGAGCTGCCAGTTGAGATGTAATCATCATCATGTATGATTTTCTTTCTAATTGTCTGTCATAGAACTAGCAGGAGTTTAAGTCAAAACAGATAACTCATTTGTGTGCAGCACCAATTTGAGACCCCTCTCTGATCATATCCATCTAAATGTGAGAACTTAAAGAATGCGGCACTCAGGGCAGCGCCGATGTTTCTACATTTATTAGTATACTAAAAAACAAGAGAAAATTGTTCCATAAAATTATTTGGGGACTCTGCGTTGATGCTTCTAATCAACCATTATTTTGCTTTAGGTTTTTTTTTGATAAGGATGAGCCGCAGTACCTTGGTAGAATACCAGAATCTGACTATTCTCAAGGTATTACGAACTCTCAGAACACACCTTCGTGCAATTCCAGGCACTTGATCGTAGGAAATATGTTGCTGGCTATTTTGAACATTTAACTTGAGGATATTAGAATCATAGAGTTGATCGGGGCCCCTTTAAAGTGCTGGTTTGCCTCAGAATAAACAGTTTAGCCTCTAAAGCAGCGTATGGAATTCTTATGGGATGGTGGTTATTACTATTGAAACGCTATTGGAATCGTACTCAAATCTAAGCCAAGAAATGCTCTGAAGGAGCTTTAATATTTTCCTATAATCTAGAAAAGATCCCTTCGGACTATTTGACATTTCGTAGAGACATATAAAAATTATAACGTTCTCTTTGGGAATTGTAGGAACAAAGAAGGCATACAATTTGTTGGATAAAATTTGTATTTAGTTGTAATCACAATTAAGACCTTTCAGTACAATATATCCCCGAATGGGACATGTTTCACTCTCACAAAATATCTTCAAAGAATGGGTTCAAGCTCAGAATATAGAAAAGACATTTACTGGCAGAACGTACTATTATATCTAAATAACTGCTTACAATCATTCTTAAAAAGGTTCTGAAATAAGTTCAGATGAAATTTTAATCAATTTCCCCACTCAATTCATCAAAGGACGAAACCACACACTGAGTTTCCTCATTGCTTGAAACTTGCCTCAATATTTTTGGGAACCACTGCGATATATCGGAGCAATAATTCTTTTTGACACCTTTTCAGCAGAAGTGTTTCCTGATTATTATTAACATATATTTTCAGTACCTGATTGGGAAATCTTTGCAGGGTTTTTTGTGGAATTGGAACACAAACAAGATTATATTTAAGATAAAACCAATCTGCAACTGAAAAACTTCTAACTCGTCTTACAATGTTCTTAGCTTGAACCCATTATTTTAAGATATTTTGTGAGGGTGAAACATTTCCAATTCGGGGATATAAAATAGTCGTACTAGAATACAATCCTCTATCCAAGTAATCTACTGACTGTGATAAGAGAAGTGATCGATAGATCGAATCTTGTTGCAACAAAACTGAGAAGCTGTATACAAGAATTGTTAAAGAACTGAAGATACAGCGAATTCTAATTGACTATTTGTCTTAAATGGTTGCTTCGAATCTCAGTTACATGTTCGATGAAAGTGGTTGTAATCAACTTAAAGGTATCAACGTGCAGCCGGTCAAAGGTTCAGTTGGCGATATGTTTTGTTATGCACTCAAATATTTATCAAAACCTTAATAAGGACACACACGAAACATGTTGCTGAGCTGAGATATCTACAAAAATGAGACTGGATGAACTCAGCAACATGTTTCCTTCGTCACCAGTGAATTTCAACTGAATGTTACCGTGAGAAGTCTGTTGAAGCTTTCAAAGCTATTCAAGTTGGCTTAATAAGGACACACATGAAGCAGGTTGCTGAGCTGAGATATCTACAAAAATGAGACTGGATGAACTCAGCAACATGTTTCCTTTGTCACCAGTGAATTTCAACTGAATGTTGCCGTGAGAACTCTGTTGAAGCTTTCAATAGATTTTATAAAATAGTCCTTAGAAGAGATTGGATGTCAAGTTTTGGCATCACAATTATGACCGTTTTGGTATGTAGCCGAATGTGGATTAGTGCCGAAAATCTGTTGAAGTGTACAACAAGACTACAAGATTTGAATTATCCTTCCTTCATGCCAAGGAAACCAGGTCCAACCTTACGCGACAACAGGCCTGTGTACGGCAATTTGAGTGATTTTTAGCAAGACAAGCTTAGAAGATTCTTGATAAAGGATTTTACAGCATCGGTTCAACAAAATTGTTCACAATTTTATTAGATTAACATGCCTTCACTTTCTTGCTTAAATACTTTCATTTCAACTGTGCCTTTCTTTGAATTTAATGCTTGGAGCATAAGATCCTGTTACAGTTCGAGAATCTTACTCAATGATTTCTTCTTAATATTCTTTTTAAAGTTTATTAATTCTTTTTCTGTTATATATATTTTTTTATTTAGCACACTCACTTCAATTAACTTCAGTTGAATCCTTTTTGATATGAGAAAACTTTGGATTTTTTGCGAATTTTAGAAATATTCTTACACAAATATTTCTACTTCACACACAAGCAACAAGAACTATTTTTGAAAGTGTCCTTTTAGCTTTAATTTGAATTTATTTTTTACAAGGAGCGCACACACTGCAAGAATCACGCGCGTTCAGCTTTGAGATCGTCTTCTCTGGGAGGCTCGTCAAAAATGTTTTGCCACAACGAAACAAATGCGAACGTTTTTATACCATAAACGGCAACGTCGGAAAACGAAGTCAACTGCGTTTGCAGTTAGAAAACTGAGGCCCTCTGCAGCAACATCAACAGCAACGGCAACAGCAACGGCAACGGCAGCAGCATGAGTATCAGCAACAAACCGAACAACAACAACAACGACAGTAACAATGCTAGCTAGAGACATAGCAATAGCAACAGCATCCGTAGCAGCATCGGAAGAGCGAGCGCACGTAAGTCGCATCGCTGTAAGTTGCCCGGCTCGGTGCGGCGTATGCGCAACATTATTCAAATGCGAATGGGCGTTGCGCATGCGCACCAGCTGAGCAGTGTTGCGCAGACCGCACCGAGCACTGCTGTAAAGGTTGAAAATCGTAACTTCAGCGCACATGAGAAGCTCAACGTGGCCAGAACTGCGCGCAGTCAGCAATCAGAGTGGCATGTAAAAGCAGGTAAGAAGTGCAGAGCCGCCGGAATCCACAAATTTATGGCAGTTTTTGGTGGTAACGCGGCTGAGCGGTGTTGGGAGTTATTAGCAAATATATTTGTGATTTAATTTGCGTCCGTTGGCTGCGCAACGCGAGATGAGTAATAATTTTCAAATTCTTTTCAACTTTTTTTGTTCTTCCAATTTAATTAAATTTAAAAAATTTTATTGGATATATTGGAAAAAATGGTTTATAAGTTCTGCGAATTGCTTTCGAATTGGCTGCCTCACTGCACCTGACATTTTCGCATTTGCAAAGTAGCCATCGCCAGCGGCTAATAGCGTTAATGCCATGAAGCAAAGCAACGTAGCCTTGTGTGTTTTCATAATGGCCAGCACTTGGCTGGTGGTGCCCCTACCTACTCCGAATACAATTGGCATGAACTTTCAGCACAGTGAAGTTGTTAATTTGCTGATGTTGAATTATTGCTGTGATTATTATTGCCAATCAATCGCTCGCAACGTATAGGCTTGGTCAGACTTTTCTGATCTTTATGTAGGTATCTGGTTTAACGAGACGTGCGCACATCTTCCAATTGAGTGGAATCAGTGGATGTTGCATCATCATTTTAAATCGCTGCTTCACAGCAGAGGCAAATAATGCCTCCACCTGGAAAATGTAGCATGCGATAAAAAAGTTGGTCAGTGGATTATTAGGCCAAAGCCTGAACCACATTAGTCACTGTCGTTTCCGTGGATACATAATAATTGCTTTCGAACGTAAGTAAGGCGAATGCATATTTCGAGTGTCTGACTATCCAGGAGAAGATCATTTAGAAGTGATTAGAGCTTCCTTCATAGTGTTTCTATAGCAAATGGATGGATGATTTCAAATTTAAGCCTTTATCAGTCAACTACATAATTCCATGCATCGCCCTTAATAAATGCATCCCCTTTCTAAAATTACAACAAATTTCCAAATGAAATAGAATAACAAACGCTTAAGCCACTGAATTGTCACACCTTTCATTCTTCAGAAGCCGGGTGTATCGGTGGATTAGGCACGTGCTGAGACAATGATATCCCGCTTTCATATAAGAGTTATTCCCTGTGAAGGAGTTCACTTGAAGTGAGCTAACTTTAAATTCATATAAATCACAGTTTTTTATAAAAAGAACGATATCTATAAAATTTAATTGTAATTTGTGGCATGTCGATACTACTAGTTCTGAGTTTCGATATTCTTTAAGTCTAAGTCAACACCGCCAACGTCATCTGGGATGCCTTAGGGACCACAAGATAGGCGCTATCATATCTGTCCAAAGTTGGACAAGAAATGCACTAAAAGTCTGCTCAGTCTCAAAAGAGGTACTCTCAGTGTGTTTGTTGGGGTAACTATTGGTCACTGCATCCTAGGTAGTCATATCTGAAGACTAACTTCAGGGCACATAACTAATGAATTCTTCTGAGGCTGCTGACACGCAGAAGTGAAGCAGGAAATCATTCTCCATCTGCTAGGCATGAGCCCTGCACTATCCAGGAAATGTAAAAGACACTTAGAGTTCTACTAGAAACACAACCTACCAGACATAGCAGAAGTTGAAACCAAGGCCTAATATGCTTCATCATAAGTTCCTGTTGGTTCGAGACCTACAGGTAGGGATGAGATTCTGTGGTATCTTAATGGACTATATTGGCTAAGTGGGTTCTAGGAAGAGGCTTTTTATCTATCTAAGACTGAGTTGGGGTGTTTTAGTCACAATTATAGCTTTATATCCACAATGCATGAAGTATTGTATTGTTGATTGGATTGATCATCATCAACCACTTTAAGTATCTTCGCAAAAATTATCCAGGTGGTCCACATGATCTTGAGGACTGATTCATTAGACAATTTCTATAAATTGTTTTATTACTGTAATTTGTGTTGCATAACAACATTTTCTCATATCTGATATTCCTTTTCTTAAACATTCAATCAACGACAATCGTTCTCTAATATGCATTTCTTGTGGTAACTATCAAACCCGCCGTTTGTTTCGAAGGAAACAAAATCGGTGGTGCTATTAGTATAGAAACTGCATCATATGTTGATCTCTTCTGGGTGTAATGAATTCTCTTGAATCGTGTTAAGATTGACCTTGTTGTGGTTGTGTGCTAGCGGTTATATTTTTTAGCCTGTCAACTAAGCCATATGTGAGGTCCACATCTGTCCAAAACGTTTGTGCTGAAAGGAATATCATATTGAAATTGCTCTGGAGAAACCAGATTGCAGAATGGAGAAACCAGAGCAATCCCAGCGATTAAACTTAAACCACCTATTTGTGGCTTCAGTTGGCTACTATTTTAGGTGAGTTGGACAGGCATACAAAGAGGAGCGACTACAAACATTGCCATAACTACACATAATAGGATCCTGCAAATCAAAATTCGTTTTGTCAACTTAATTGACCATAGTTGACCATTCCATAATTTGAAAGTGTGTTTCCATACGCTTTTTTCTAAAAATAGATGTCATATTGATCCCGAAAAATGACTCATAATTGACAACCAATTGTCTTAAAATGTTTATTCTATTAAGGACGGTTAAGAGCTGGAAACTCCTCACCATAAAAGGCATCTTGTACAGTTTATTCCTGTAACAAATAATACGGTATACCAGCAGAGAGTACCCTAAATATGGGTGCCAAGCTGGGGAATATTATTATGCTGGTGATTTTATGTATGGTAAAGTTAAGTATGCACAAAGAGGGCTAAGTCAGAACCCACATAGTCCTCCTCTTCAATCACTGACACGAAAGCAATTGATTTACCAAGCTAATAATAAAAATAATTTTCTTTTGACCAAAGATTGTATCGTGAATGTTTTCATTTCTGGTACAAAAACGTAGGAATAATGTCAATGTTAATGTGTTGATGTGTGGTTTCGAGGTATAAGAGGTAGTGCGAAGAAAAATATCTACTGTACCGCCCTCTACTATTAAGGGTATCCCTATAAATTCTCCTCCAGCCCCGTTGCCCCCAGAATTTTGAGGATGTCGGCTAGATCTAGCGTTGCTATTTCTTTACCTGGTATTTGGTACGAGCGTCGGAATGACTATTTAAAATATTTCAATAAAAATCCATGTCATTTAATGGAACAACAAGAGCAATCTCCCAGAAGTCAATTAAGGAGCATTCAATCCCATTATGTGGCTGATCAAGTGTCATGTCGAATAGTTTAATTGGCGAGATAGTAATCAGTTTATCTGACGTTTATAGTAGCGGCTCGCAAGGAAACCAACCTTTCTCGTATTGGTTCAAACTTAGGCGGACAACAATATCTTCATTTGGTGTCCATACCGATCTCCAACTAAAAGTTCAAATTCCAGACACTCCCCCGCCAGCACATTCGATTTACACCAGATTCGTGTGGCGGCGCGTTTTCTGGTGTGTGCTGTTGCTGCTTTGGCTGCCGTTGCTGGTGCACTCAAATAAAAGGGAAAAGTGTACACACAAAAGGCGTTTAAGCCGACCGGCCTGACTAAGATTAAAATGTATCTCAGCGTATATCTGGAGTTACATTTGCCTTACTTGCACTTTAAACTTTGCGCAACGTTTTGCGAGTAAGGAAATGTCAGCCGCAAACGTACAAATTGCAACTGCTGCATGATCATCTTAGACATGCTAAGACATTTATTGCTTCTTGGCCATTAAAATTAATACACTTTGCCAGTCAGCGTTCGATTGGCCTTCATTGTGGTTTCTGATCTAAGATAGCAGCGTTTTTTCTTCTTCTCTGGTTCGCTGTGGCAATTACATTCGCTTTAGTACATTCTTCACATTTGACTTACAGAGAAGCGGTTTGCATTATTTTATGATGCCACTATTTATGTGCTGCAACAGGGAAAACTATCGGACTGGGTAATGCTTTCGTGTGAAATTCAAGTCGGTAAGATTTATAGAGCTAAAAGCTGAGTGCGTGGTGGCATTTCTACAATATTTATGCATACTTTGAGATAGTAAACTAGTATTATACTCATAAATTTCTGATCTAATGTGAGGTGCTGCAACGTAACACAATTGCACTTAGCCTGAAATATCACAAGCAGTTATAAGCGTCGCGGATTTACTAAAAATTACATAAATGATACACTCAAGAAAGCCAAAGCATTTGATTTCCATGAAATTGTGCACTGGAATGCCTTCTAAATTGGAAATCTTGCCAGTCGAAATCCGTCTTTATGGCTAACTAGTGTCTAAACAAAAGAATAATTGAGTCATCAGCAACATCATAGTCTGCATTCACTCCCACATTGATTGCTGATTCGACGACATTCACTTTACTTCTGCTACTCTTCTATTTCAACTTTAATGAAGTCATTTTTACAATTCGCGACTATCAACGAGGCACGCGCTATGAAAATGTGGTAGTGCTATTACCAAGAAAGGCATTCTTAAGCCAACTGGCGGAGCATAATAATAAAATATTATTCGAGTGTCTATAAAACAAAAGCCATGAAAACATTGATATGGCCAAATTACGAGCAGATAACTCATAACTCAGCCAAGTACACTGAACATAATAAGAGTAAAATCGGAAGAAGATATACCAACATCGATTGGAACTACTGAGAGGGATTCGAATACTCTTAAAAGTAAGTTTAACCTCCACAATAAAATGCTACCTAAGCTTGCTGGAGGGATAATCTAAATTTTAGATATTAGAGCACGAGTATAATGAAGGCTAAAAAAGAGATAAAAACGTCACGGAGAGAATGTTTATCGTCTTCACGATTTGTGTTCTTTTAGAAAATAAAACAAACTTTGATATACAAAAATCGACAGAAAGTACATCAACATGAACTGACGGAATCATGAGGAACTCCAAAACACAAAAAGGTTCCTTCACTTCAACATCAAAAGAACCGAAGACAGTTCATAGGAATCCGGGTCAGTATAGCAACACTATATCCAAATTATGTTCAATGCGTCATGTACCTCCATACTTGACCCACCATCATTAACATCTCATTTACTCGTACATAATCTCTCACTTCAGAGAGTGATAGAGAAACGAGTACTTGCACGTGATGGAAACTAGTGAAAGATTCTGAATACATAGTCTTCAGTCTGTAAGTAATCGAATTATGTCTCTAAAATAAAAGTCAACGAGGATAGTTGACAATGGGAAATCATTATGACAATGTGAAATCATGATGCCAATGCGGAATCATCATGCCAATGGGGAATCACCATGCCAATGGGGATCATCATCCCCGTTGTAGAATATAGAGAAAAGTGAATAAACATGTTAGAGTAGTGAATATTAAGGAATACAGGATGCTCGCATCCAATGTGGGTAAGTTTTAATTTTGGTTTGACCAACTTATCGGCTCCTAAGTAAAAGGTGTTACATTGAACACACTCATTTGGTAGTATGAAAGGCTTTGAACTGTCTTCATTTCCAGTGGATCCTACAAGTATTATAGAAAAGTCATTCATTTTGAAATTAGACTTAAGAGAAGCACGTGAACATTTTAAATGTAGTTACTCATATAAAGAAGGCAAATGATTCACAGAAAGAAGTAGTCACTGAGCATTATAAGAAGACTTCCCCAAACCCTAGCAGACATCAGTACTTATGGAATAGTATAAAATAATAATAATAATAATAAAAGAAGAAAACTACGGATATTAAATGAATGAAAATAAATGAAAGCTGATTAAAAGCTGCTAAAACTGGTGTTTATGAAACAATGTTTAGAGCAGGAGTAGCTAGAAGGACTATTAAATACTAGTATGAAGATTTAAATCATATTTAATTAAATGAAGTGATTGAAAACGTTTGTATTCTAAATTGTTTTCTAGTATATTTTTAGCTTTGTAAATGGAGCGAGGGGTCACTTTGAGGGATACACACTACTCATATGTTACCCCTAGGTTGGCTTAGGTTGGACTGGCTGACGGATTAGGTCACGCATAGAACTGTTAGCTCCTTAGCGATACCAGATGAGTGCCCATTTAGCACTCACGGAAGTAGAGATCATTGAATAAGGAGATGTTTTTGCTACCCTTATCAGTGGAGCCATTTCCAATGTTGAAACATTTTCTCTTCCCCCAGGGAACCTCCTAGACTTTTAGCCCTAAGGGTATTATAAAAATCGTTACTTAGGAGATATCGCAGATTTCATACGTTGATGATGATTAATTTATCAATTTGTTAACTAATCAAAATAGTTGAATACACCGTAAATACAACTAACCTCCATCTAGCATGTCGTTTAACTAAGTAACGAGTACTTCCACCAATTTCCAAAATTCCTTGTAGCGCAAGGATGCAATATCTTGAGGTGGTTTTGGAAGATGCCCTTTTTGGACTTCTCTATGGATTGTAATGAATATAAAGGGTTGTATTTCAATGGGGCTCTTCCTTGATATGCTACTAAGTCAACCTAAGTGTCTCTGGCGGATTGTCATATTAATCGTATGCCATAGCTACGATAAGACAAGACCACTAAGTCCCAAATCTCAGGAAATTAAGACTGTTTTGTGCCAGGTTTTATGAGCAGAAAGCGATTATCAAAAACGTCATTAACTGTGTAACTTGGTAACTGTTCAAAGAACTGAAAGCCTAATTTTTGAGTTTATGCTGGGAACTTTGGAAGGTCAAACGACAAAGAGCGTGATGGAACGTTTCCTTTGTATAACCTTCACACTAAAAAGGATAAAAAGGGCATACTAAGTCTGTACGAACCACAAAACAAAAAATGGTCGGTGCCACGTCCTCTATTGATACATGTTTAAAACTGAAGACCTTGCCAAATTCTTTTACCAAATTTTATATGATTTAGCATATAGACGCAGCAAAGCCACTCACAAGAAATGGGGACGATCAATTAATGGCCACGAAAATTGCTTTAGATATGCTCCTAACGATAATATCTGAATAAAACATTGCCATTGTGTAGCTCGCACACGCATGTAAGGGTAAAGAGTATTTCGAAGTCTGTCTAAGCCGTCTTCAGACTTCTTTACTCGTTTATCCTGGACTGATTATATAAGTATGTGCAAAAAACAGGTGCTCTGGAGATTCTCAGAAATACTTGTTTTATACAAGATGCACAGTATGAGTAACAAAATTAGTTTTCACCTCCCCTTTGTTTGCCCTAACTCCATCTTTGCTATTATACTAAGAAAATTGCTCACATAAATTATGGTACAAAAAAGAAATCAAATCTTTTTGTTGCTGATATTATTGCTGTAATTATCAGCCAAAACAACAACAACAACAACAACAACAACAACCAACACTTAATACCCACCATGCACAGGCAACTGAAACTTGAAACCGATTTGGCAATTGCAGTTATAGCTACCGAGTTCGCATAAATCCCACCCTCCCACGACTGTAAACCGCAAATTAAGCTCATTAAAAACCAACAAACGCACGCGGCTTGTAATAAAGCCGTGGACGCGGCCGTTGTGTTTATCTGCCAGATACATTTAATGTACCGCAATAAGCCGAAAATTAGAAGCAAATAAAGATTTATGCAAGCATTTGCGTTGATAGCGCAAACAAAACAAAACACCGAATTCAATTCGGAAGCGTGTGAAGAAGCTCAGAATTGCCGAAGAATTTCAACTATGAGAGCAAGTATCAACGAACAAGTGCATACAGGGTATGAAATTCGCGTGCAGTAATCGTTTGGATTGTCAGTGTTAACATGGCCTGATTGTGAGAATGTGAACGATTTCACGGTGTTTTGATTTATGGTGTTAACTTTGGTATGATTAAAAGATATAAATAAATAATAATCCACATTGACTGAGAGACTACGACTTTGGAGCTGTGAGGAAGCAATTCTGCTGAAATTCGCTGATGATACAATTCTAATATACTCGTATATGAGAATTTGCGAGGGTGAGTGTCTAAATATTCTATGAGGCTATGTTTGATGGTGCGTTCCTGTCTCTAGCACATGCAATCGGGCATCCTTTGAAGCCTTGTGGAAACTACACAGGGGCAAACGTAACTTTCAGCATTTGTTTCGTG
Source organism: Clusia tigrina (assembly GCA_920105625.2). Taxonomy (NCBI): domain Eukaryota; kingdom Metazoa; phylum Arthropoda; class Insecta; order Diptera; family Clusiidae; genus Clusia; species Clusia tigrina. The sequence continues at coordinate 423,505,567 of OV050030.1, forward strand.
GCAAACAAAGGCGAAGTTAGCTTTCTCTATAGCATTCGTCCACAGATAATGAAGCAGCACAAGGAAATAAAAGAGCCTTGGCACAGAAACGAGGGTGGGAGAATATGCGAGGGTCAGTGTCTAAATAGGTTATGAGGCTATGTTTGATGCTGCGTGCATTCCTGTCTCTAGCACATGCAATCGGGCATCCTTTGAAGTCTTATGGAAACAACGTATTTGTTTTGTGGAGCCTTGTGGATAGGATTTGTTCAAAGCTAATGAAGAAGAACAAGGAAATAAAACAGTCTTGCAACTGAAACGAGGGTGTACGAGGACTTGATATTAAACAATGGGGGTAGAGTGCAAGGGGCATCAATGCTTGACTGCTTGGAGACCTTCTACTAAGGCGATTCTCCGGCCTATCCCACTCTATGGGTTGGAAGATCCTGTCAAAGACCCAGAGGTAAAATCAGCAATGTATTTGTCCAATTTAATATTTTTTCCATAAGAAATTCAAAGGAGGATTCTGAATAGAGCACAACTGTAACCTATGGAAATACCCGGTTTGGTATGTACCCAGTTTGATACACACCCGGTTTGGTATTTAGTAAATAACTCTAAGAGTAAATGGTTTTTCAAAGGAAGAGGTCGTAGTTTGTGATTCTTTCTTAGGTGCCATTTCAGAGTGCAAAGCTCCATCGAATTATAGAAAAAGTTTTCAGGATTATTACATAAATTGTTTTGATTATTAGGGGGGTCTCGCACTCCGATCTTAGCGCTCTAATGTGTCCCCTTCCTGGATTCAGAGTATTTCTCTGAGTGTAGTTTCCTCGATACTTGTTTATTTGGTATTAGATGATTACCCAAATGATTCATTCGTTTGTGCGTAATTGCTGGACATGATCCCAGCACGTGTTTCGCTGTCTCATCTTCTTCCCTGCAAAACCTGCAAACCCTATTAGAGTAAATTCCCAGCCTTGTTAGGTGATAATTCAGTCTACAGTTCCCTGTCAGAATTCCTATAATGATTCTTAAATTATTATTAATTTTTAATCTTAATTTATTAATGATTCTTAAATTATTCATTTTATTCTTAAATTATTAATTTTTATTCTTAATTTATTAGTGATTCTTAAATTATTCTTATTAATTCCATACAATCTTTGAAACGTTTTAGGTTATGGGTTCCTATAAACGATTTTGATTTTGATAACCCCGGTAAATTGTCCCAGAATACTCTTCTTTGTTTGTCTTAAACTTTCTGAATGATTTCCCAAACTAGAAAATAGTGGCGAGCCTACAAGCGGAGAGGCTGGTCCCTTCTTGGCAGGTTTGTCTACCATTTCGTTACCAGAATTTCACACGTGAACTATAACTCATAAGATCCATACCTGATTGTTTTGGCCAAGGATGTTCAGCTTATCAAGACACTCCATCATCAGTTTTGATGTCGCCTGGTGATAGTTAAGTGCTTCAAGTGCTGCCTGGCTACCAGTCAGGTGGTTATTCTTTTGTTCCGACAGTTACGTTCAAGGTAAACGCACCTATCTATCTAATATATGTGTATATTTCCACTTGAAGGATGCATGTGTTCTTCCCTAGCGCTTCTCAGTATCTTTTCCCCGGCACAAATAATCTGCCCCGGCTTCTTCATCCGTGAGGGAACCGTCCGTGTACCATTTTATCATATTGTGGTTTAGCTTGTAAGTTTTTTATATACCTTCCTAGATCTTTTTATAACTAAGTTCGGTTTTGAATCGTTTTATAAAACTAAACTTTGGATACATCATATTCTGCGGCATCGAAATTTCAGGAATTTGTCTAGCAAGAATATCAAATTTCCTGCCGTTTAGCCAACTACCTGAGCCGATGCTATCTTTTGTCCTTAGAATGGCCCTCCTCGCTTGGGACTGTATATGAATGTGAATACGTGTGAGTTCTAAAAGAACTTCAATTGATGCCATGGGTGGCTCCAGTATTACATACACATCCTAGTCCTTGTCACCTGTTGAGTGTGTTGATAATCATTTGTTGCCTTGCACAACTCTTCTAGACTGCTGGCCCGTAGGTAATCTTAGGTCTGACCACTGTTATGTAAATCCATCGCAGTAATTTCGGTGTACAGCCCCAACTTTTCCCTTAAGATCTACATGTCATAAATATTCGAATGGACTTTTTTGCCATTTCTTCAATGTAGGTTTTCCATAGTCAGTTTTGGTCAAATGTGTAAAGTGAGACTGCTTCGATCCCTTGCCAGTTAGGTAGGTATGAAAAACATATATGAGATGGCTTTTCGGAACTCTGAAACCTTACCGCCTACTTATCTTGTTGTAGTATATGGTTACTAAAAATAATTGCCCTATAAAGATTTGTTTCTAGTTATTAATTGTGGTAACACTCACTCAGTTAATGCAATTCAAATGTACAACTAATAAGATAGAAAAACACGCAATCGTGCAATTCCTTTTGTTTTCACATGACAAATGATGAAGTGGCATGGCATGTGATTTTGTTAAGATTTACACCGAAAACCTTTTAATTTGTCAAGCCAGTGAGTTCAACTCATTTTTCATTGTAGCACTATTCATTATACGACAAAGTAAGCATGTAGTATCTGTAGTAGAAATTCTCATTCTGTTGGACTCACATGAGATTCAGTGCATTTTTTGGAAGTTACACAATTCGAGCCTTACTAAGCAATGCTGAAAGTAGCCCACGTGTTGTAAATTTACAAAAGTAGAGGAGAGATGTCATTCAAACACCTTTCAATGGTTTCATTATATAGAATCTAATTAGTATCTAGAAGGATTTTTATAGGTTCACCGAGGATTGCCAGATTTCAGACATCGAGTGCCATGAGTATTTCGCATGGTCCAGACAGGTTTATTTGTTTCAAAATTGTTTTTACACATCCCACCATATATTGTAGAGCCTTATACAATTTTGGGAGTTTTTTTTTATATCCAATATATTCACGAAGAACTTCCAAGAATATTCCAAGATTGTGTCAAGATGAACGACAGGTTCTACTAACGATCCCTAGAATTAAAATTTTGAACTAAAATGATAGAAATCACCAGATTAGACCAGACCAGATTATTGAACTTTAATTTCTCGTAGTTAAATACTACTTCCAAATATTGATTTTCCCTATAACTGTACTAAGATGTGAAGTTCGGTCAGTAAATCTGTATGAGGGTGTCTGAATTATATAATTTTTAGATAAATTGGTGCCGATTTGTATCACAAAACGTTGAAATTTTACTGTGGATCAGGTTGAACATATATACGGGCAAATAAGGCTACTGTCAAGTTTGGGTGAGAAATAATAAAGGAGACCTTTAAACAATGTGGATGTGAAAGAGTGAAACAAATAGCAACGAATCAATCTCTGCTGAGATTTTGTTACAACACCTTTTTTGTTGTGACAAGAAATGATGATGAATGATCTTCCATTGATCTTCCAAAGCTCTTGCAGTGATCCGAAGGATTACTAAATAATTGTTTTAAAATAAATTATAACAACGCAAATGTTACCACAACGATAATGGGCAGCGTTTATGTGGCAAACAAACTACCAGTAACAACCATAAAAAATGTATATCTTTGAGGCTTCCTAAATAAAATCCGTACCTAATTCCTTCAGTTTGGACTATCGAAAATTACCACATTGGACAGGCAACTAACTGCAAGCAAAACTCCGCCACATAGGAACGCCGCTGCGCAAACTCTTTGCACCGGCAACGAGCAATGCGAACAAAAGCGGCCTGAGCACCTCCTTTGACGTTCAGAGTCAGAGCCAGAGTTGAGTTCGAACATAAAAGTTTCATTGCTTTAGTTGTCAAAATTGAAAATTATTACAAGGATTGATGGCATTGATGTTGCAACTGTGGTAGGTAGTCTTTTATATTTAACGAGAGAAATGTTTAAATTTTTCAAACACAAAATCAGTATTCATCATTGTAAGGGGGCATGTGAAGCTTGAATGCGCATATTTTTCTTTTATTTTGATTGTTAAACGATCGAGAAACACACAAAGAACAGAACAACTTAAAACATTTGCTAAGGGCAGATGAAATGAATGGAGTTGCTACTGATCACAGTTCAAAATTAACTCAATTCTTTGGAAGTATGTACTCGTAAGTCGGGTTGGGCCGCGCTTATACTATTAATCGCCAATACAATACGCGGTGGAACTAGTTGGAGACTCCTGTTTGAGCTGCGCTGTTTCCTTTTTAACTGACCTCCACTGTACAGATTATTTTTTCTATTTTATTTATTTATATTTAGTTAACTTATAATTATAAATTATAATCTAAAGAAAGGGGACCATGGAAATTTATTGTGAGGACACGCAAGCTTCTTAACAGGCTGTACATCCGCAGCTGGTCTCCAAGATGAAGAGTGTCTAATCGATAGATTGATGCAGGTAAGGGAATTCGGCAAATTAGATACGTAACTTCGCGTCAATTATTGGCTTTGAAGATTGAGAAAACCGGGTTTGATTGGGAAGCAATAACCATGGTTTATGTACTTGTTCTGGGTAAAATATAGATTATTTTTCTGCAAGTCTCAAATATTCTACTTCGAAGGATTCATTGATTTTACATTAAAGAGGTAAAATTCGTCCGGACACTTTCGCTTTGCTTTCCGCTGGTCTAAAGGGGGAAGCGGCCGTGCACGACGTTAAAAAACTCCTGATAGCAAAACAGCAAAGGAAACATTTTTAATTGTAAAGTCCCAAATTGTGATTATCTCTTTATATCAGAATATTTAATTTCTCCACACATATTTCAGTTCGATATGCCTTGACTGGTTGGGTTAAATATAGTACGAGACACACTGAACAACGCTCGTCACGCTGAGTTGAGCCAATTTTCAACATTTTAGCGATAAAACTGATGCTGAGAGGATGTTTGCTGAGGGCGCATAAAATGAGCTCCTTTTTGTATCCAGGCTTATTCAAGTGGTTCCAAACAGTTTTTTGTTCACTGTTTAGTCCCTGGGCAATCGAAACAGTGCTTAAATAACGGTCAGACACGACAATTTCCATGATTTTATCGACATTTTTGACAATTGGCCTTCCAGAGCGTGGTGCACATTTGATATCAAAATTACCGGAACGGAATCGACGAAACCGAAATTGCGCGTGACTGGGTGTTATAGTATCAGGACCATAAGCACTATTCATATTTTCAGCCGCCTGCCTGGCAGGACCATAAGCGCTATTCATATTTTGAGCCGCCTGCCTTACGTTTTAGGCTTTATCAAAAAAAAAAACTGTAAAATATGGCATATTTTCTCTTTGACGCGTGGTCAAACAAAACTGAGTCAAGAAAACACAAAACCAGCTGTGAAGTTTTTTTAGAACGAAATCTTATCGAACGCCATCTAGCGTAAACCGATCGAACTTATACAACGCGAGATACAGATTACGAAAGCCATCTCTTGGAAAAATAATGGATTTCTTTTTACACCTTCACCTAAATAATTTATATAATCTAATATATAATATCCCATAATCGGCTTCTTAGCTCGGAGCTCACATATGGCGCGGCGTAGGAATATGTTCACTACTAGCAGAGACCGTGAGAATATGTGAAACGAAAGTCATGTCAAAAACATTTGGTTCAGCAAAATTAACTCGTATGTAAGCCTGTAAGGACTTGCAACATAGCAAATGGTCTACTGCTTTACTATGCAGGAGGCATGCGAAGATGCATATATGCCCCAAATAATATTAATCCAAGAGCCATGGGTGTGTTATAAGCGCATCTGTGGGCTGGGAGGAAAAAAATGGGGGAATATCCTTCATTGCGAAGGGATTCATAGGTCGTGTGCATGTATTATCATGCCACGGTTTATTGAATGCACGATGCTTAGACAATTCTGTTCTCAAGATGTCGTTGTAGCAAAAATAAAGTACAAACTGGGAGGGAACATGGCAGAGGCAGTTATCGTCTCGGCCTACCTGCCCTACGATTCTATACTTCCCCCACCATCAAGGAAGTCGTAGAGGTCGTTCAGTACGCAGAATCCAATGGTTAGGGCCTGATTGTGGGCTGTGACGCAAATTCACAGAACACAGTATGGGTAGCACTAAATGCAACTCTCGGGGTAACAAGATGTTGGATTTAATTCTGTCTTCTGATTTAGCGATACACAATGTGGGTAACAAACCGACCTTAGTTACGTAAAGAAGGCAGGAAGTGATTAATCTAAGATTAACTAATAGGTTTCTGACAGATCAAACAAAACAGTGGAAAGTTCTAGCAGAGGTATCTCTCTCGGACCACTGTTTGATAGAATTTCGACTTGACGTGGACAAGATAGTAGTAGAAGGTCGAAATCCACAAAAGGAGGACTGGGACAAGTTTAGGGTTCTTGTTGACGAGAGAACTCCCAGGCTTACTAAACTCAGAACCATAACGAAAATCGAAGAGGCGACCCAACGGGTAACGAGTACTTTGATGGCATGTTATGAGGAAGTGTGTCCGTTAGGAATGAGCAGTCAGGGTAAAGTAGTTCCATGGTGGAATGTTGAACTTTCAAAGCTCCGAAAAAGGTGCAGAAAACTTCTGAATAGGGCTTTAAAAACCCAAAAAGAAGAAGACTGGACTGAATATCAAATAGCGCAGAGAATTTTTAAGAAAAAAATTAGGTCAGCCGAAGTGGACTCTTATAGAAATTTCTGTAGTGAAATTGACGACATGAAGGAGTCAGCTAGGCTGTGGAGGGTGCTTAAGCGGGACCGTGTAGTTAAGCTGGACTCTCTTCTCAAGTCTGATGGTTCTTATACCAATTCAATTGTTGAAACTTTCAATACCCGCCTGAAAACCCACTTCCCGGGTAGCAGAATCATTACTGACACAGGAACTAGGGTGGAGAGTGACAGCTCGAATGGTGGAATCACGAGACGAAACTGGTATACGGCATTAAAAATTGTGATTTAGGAATTAATGAGGTTTTCTCTTTGCTCTTTTGACAGCTTTAAGTCACCTGGCCCTGATAATGTATACCCAATTATGTTAAAGAGAGGAGGGGATAAGTTCAATAGGGCCTTGAAAAAGATCTACATTGGTTGTCTTGCTCTGGTTACGTACCATTTCTTCGGCTTCAGGTTAGGGTAGCCTCCATTCCCAAACCGGGAAAGGATAACTACACTTTACGCCGATCAGTTTGCCATCGTACATGTTGAAAGGTCTGGAGCATATGGAGGAGAAGTACATTAGGGCCGGTTTAATGTTGAATAGCCTTAGTATCCATTAGCATGCATACGATAGTGGAAAGTCATGTGAATCAACTCTGCACGATCTAGTTTGTAAGCTCGAAACAGGGCTGGAAATTGGTGAATACACAATGGGGGTAGTTGTGGATATTGAGGGGCATTCGATAATGCTACCTTTGACTTTATGTGCTAGGCTGCTAGACGACATGGGGTGGACGAAACTATTGTCAAGTGGATGAAATTCATGTTATCAAAAAGGCTGTTATATGTTTGAGAGACAAACGACAACTGTACCGCAGCATAAGTTGCTCGAGGGTGTCTTCAGGGTGGCGTACTCTATCCTCTTCTGTGGTGTTTTGTGGTGGACTCTCTTCTGACTGAGTTACAGAAGCGTGAAATTCACATCCAAGCTCCAAGGAAAGATCTTCGATCATTAGTTGGGGTAATCACAGGGCATACTCCATGGGGTCATCATATGGCGACCATAGGCATCATCGAGAATCCGAAGTGCAGGAGCCTGGAGGAAGAACAGGACGGCACAGAGCATTTTCTCTGGGCTTGTCCTACCTTTGCCAGAATGAGGAGGCGCATATTAGGGTCAGATGCTTTGGGAATGGATAATGTACATTCCGTATCCCTGGACAGACTTATGTGGTTCACAGAAGAGTCAAAGAAGTTTGAAAAGGTGTAACTTCCTTTCCAAAATCCTCTATATCCCCCCTTCCTAAATATTTTTCGAGGCTTAGTACAATGGGTATCAATGCCTGAGTGCTTGGAGGCCTCCTTCTTCGGCGGTTCTCCGGCCTAAAGCACTTCTATCTATCTATCTATCTATAAGCCTGTGAGACTGCTCCGAACCGTCGCCGGCTGGGTAGGTATGACTAGGTGTATGATAGTGCTATACAGGTTACTGGTACTTTACTAACTACTTTATTTGTCGTAGTACTTGGTTACTAAAAATTGTTGCCCTAAAAAGGATAATATCAACAGACCTAAATTAACAACGAACTGATCGAATGAATGAAATTTGTCACCTGAGAGGAGGGCACAAAGATTGAGATGGGGATGACTCGAAATAGCGATTAATGGATTGCGAATACAGAAGACGGTTGACTTGGTTTGGACAAGAAGAAGTTCATGTGATATATAAAATATGGGTGGGGAATACCCAAAAAGAGTATCAACCATTTCCTTACATATGAACGAGTGTTTGGAATAGCAACAGGTGTTTTCTTGTCTCCCAATTTCTGCGTATGCAGTTTCTTCCCCTGAGATACGATTATTATCAATATGAAGAGGCCCATAAATTGGGTGGAAACGATTGGGTTTCATCTTTTAGACTGGATTTTAAAGTTTTGTTACCGATTTAGTTCTTTAAATAAAAAAATTAAAGTATTTTAATTTTTTGTTTTTATTTGAATGTTTTGTTTATTAATTTTTTATTTTTATTTTATTTTTTTATTTATTTTAACTTAGCTTAACTTAGGATTGATACAACCCGTTTTAATAAAACGGACTTGCTTAAATTAAACTTAGTTAATAGAAGAGTGCTGTGACAGACACTCCGAACAAACAAACAAACCATGCCTTAGATTGCCATTAAATAAACAAAGGTGCAACTTTTTTTCATTATTTCTTTCCAGAGCAATATTGTCAGGTAACTCTGGGCCAGTATGAATGTAGACAGTCATGTTTCACAAATTCATGTGTATTGGTGATGGTGGTGTTGGTCTAAGCCGTAATAATAGCTACTTTAATTTGTTCTTCATGCTTTGGTGCTCCAGCAATCTTTGCCTGGTTTTCTGTTTCGATCACTGTCGCTACCTTCTTATCTGTCTCTTTTTCAGCTTCTTGTGGTTTGGCTTGATTTTCTGATATCTCTGATTTGACTGGTGTCACAGGTGCTTCTTTTACTGGCTCGGGTGTTTTATCTGCATTTTCTGTCTTATCTGTGGCTTCTGATTTATCATTCGTTTCTGTCTTGGCTGTCTTCTCTTGCTTCTCAACCTTCTTTGGAGTTTCCACCTTTTCTGGCTTCTCCGTTGTTTCCCGCTTTTCTGTCTTCGTCGCCTTTTCTGTTTCTGCAACCTTCTCTGGTTTTTCGACCTTCTCTGGTGTTTCCACCTTTTCTGGTGTTTCTACCTTCGCTGTTTTTTCGACCTTCTCTACTTTTTCCACCTTTTCTGGTGTTTCTACCTTCGCTGGTTTTTCGACCTTCTCTACTTTTTCCACCTTCTCTGGTTGTTCAACCTTCTCTGGTTGTTCAACCTTCTCTACTTTTTCAACCTTCTCTACTTTTTCCAGCTTTTCTGGTTTTTCCACCTTCTCTGGCTGTTCAACCTTCTCTGGTTGTTCAACCTTCTCTACTTTTTCAACCTTCTCTACTTTTTCCACCTTTTGTGGCTTTTCAACCTTCTCTGGCTGTTCAACCTTCTCTTGTTTCTCGGCCTTCTTTGGTTCTTCCACCTTCTGTGGCTTTTCAATTTTCTCTACTTTCTCCACCTTCTGTGGTTTCTCAACTTTCGCTGGTTTTTCAACCTTCTCTTGTTTTTCCAACTTTTCTGGCTTTTCCTGAGTCCTCACTGTTTTCTTCGCTTTCTCTGGTTTTGCCAACTGTCCGGCTGTCTTGTCCTCAGCTTTTGGTAGTGCAGCTTTTGTGTTGTATGCCTCCTGTTTCTTAGTCACTTTTTCAACTTTTGTCACTTTTTCTTGTTCGTGGGATTTGTTTATCCTTGCTGCTTTTGCTGGTCGTGACACTTCATCCACTGATGGATTCAATTTTGAGCGTGGTCGACGGCCACCGAGCAGCTCCTCGTCAGTTGTCTCGGGCAAATCAGCGGCTGCCTTGGCTAAAGCTGAAATTTCGGGAGCTATGTGGGTACCCACGGGCACAAAACCATTTTTGCCAGCGGTGTAGTGTACCTCCACCAATTCACCATCGGCATCGATGTACCGATAAGAGCCCGAAACCTCAAGAGCCTCATCCTCGGTGCCCACATTCTGCATCACACCAGATTCTTCGCGGAAGCTGTTGTCCCCGCCTTCATACATGAAGCTGAACGAACCGTCGGGTTTCTTGTCCGCTTCGAACCTAATCACTGGAATCACTTCCCTTTTCTCTGTGGTCGTCTCGACCTTGCCAATGCTGGCAGCACAGGCCGTCGAGATGAGGGCGAACAGGCAGATCTGCAATGATGCGGGCAATCAGCATGGATTTAAATATCTATTTGATTTCTTTCTTCGTTGAACTGAATTAATTAATTTACTTACGTATCGGAACATATCGAGCGTTTGGTTTTTTTTCTTTCTCACTGGTGAATGGTTTGGTAGACAATACAGCACGGAGTTTCGATCTAAACTTAATTCATTTACTAAAGTTCTGCCTCTTTTATACTAAACACATTTTTAGGAATCTTCTAAATTAGCATTACTTACACTTTTTTCTGCCGAAATTCTGTTTAATTTGCATGTGTGACTAAAGCAGAAATTCCATTTCGTTTTGCAGCCAGTCTCTTGTCTTGTCCGCCGGTCTCTAGTGCGCATCTTTATCTGCCGTCCCTGCTGGTTCTTCTGCGTTATCTGCTACCGGGGTTCTTTGAAAAGTATTAGTAATTTGCTATTTTATTGAAGTCTTTGTTGAAACTGTCAGTAATGGGTTGAACCAACTCGTTTTGTGGGATTATTAATAATTCCTTTTGCTGTTGCTCTTCGGGTGTCTTCTACTTTTGATGTCTTTTTTATATACTCGTATTTTGCAATTGTTGGCCATTGTGATTAAAATTAGTTTCATTTCACGTCTCCAAATGATCGTGATCATGACGAAATAGACTCCACACATTGATGGGTGTTTACTCGCATGTTTATAAAGTCAAGGCAAAAAATTCACACCCAAGTGATAAAAAATTGTTTTTGTGCAAATGACGTGCATGGAGCTGGTCATGGCATGGCAGTGTGCAAAAAAACACCAAACTCAGCCCTCTTGGCAGTAAAGCAGAAGATTATGGATTTCAGTTTCGATTCAATAGAAATAAAAAACAGATCATGATTAATTGGATGAAAAGGCTGACAGCAAGAACTCTCCAGTGAAGGTGGGATAATGTATTGAACATTGTACAACAGCTGGAAAAAAACTCAGATGGTTCTTCTGATTTCATCCTAAAGACGAGATTTTAAGGTTTCTGAGCTAAATCTTCCTGATGAAGGGGATTGTGTTCAACGACCATGCTTGCAATATCAATCTTGCTCACGCGGCACCCATCCTGCGGATAATTTTCTTATATCCAAATATTTATGCGAAATTTAAATCACCAATCCTTATGATAAGCCTGTAGAATTGTAGCCTCTTCAAGTCCGCGCACCTACACTTGCCGATTGTCCATTATCATGTTGTGGATTTTATCGACCATTTCTTGATGGCTAGAATTTTCGGCGTCACTTGTGCTGGTAGAACCGTACCTAAATTGATTGGTGGATGGTTGCAATCGATGGTGAAGGGTCTCCATAATACTTCCGAAGCTTTTGTTGTGTTTAATGAGCGAAATTCACTTTTTCCAAGACGTCTGTTTGCAATTGTTGTCACAACAAAACTATTTGATAGCACGGCAAGAAAATTAGAGTGCGTTCTTTTGAAGAACTTTGCCTCTTGTCAAGCAAAATATTGGATTTGAGGTGGTAACGCCATCTGTGGCAATTTTAAGGCACTTTTTGGGTCACCCTCGTATATCAAAGGTGGTGCTGATTGTGACCGTTTCTATAGTACAATAAATTGAACATCAACGTTGCTTTATTATATGCAAGAAGGTCAATTTATACTGGGGGAAACTCGAGCAGTGGGGCAGTCTAGCCCAGAGACACACAATAAAATCTCGATGCTAAGGATCAGAGGAGATAATTATGAGAGTGATACTTAATCCAATTAGATGGGATAGTGTTGGTATCAGAAATTCTAATGATATGACAGATTTATATGCCTGGATTGGCATCGCGAATCAAAAGTACCCCACTCATTCTCATTAATCTCCATTAATAAGAAATATTTTTCTTCTGATTTTAAGATATTTTCTACCAGATTTCCGTAAAGGGGACGTGAATATAGTTCAAGCGAAGAAGATATAAAACTACAAGCTGTTCCGGAAAACGTTGTTCTGCCTTATAAATGATCAAGGAAATCGGATGTACGAGTAAGTATAAATCGAAAGTGAAATATTAAATTAGATACTGAAATTGTACTGTTGTTGTGTGTCGCAGTTCTGTTCTAGGAACTTTTTGGGCCCGATTTCTGATGCAGAGTTTTGTACGCACTTCGTTGTGATGCATAACAAATACAGACTGAAATGTCAAAGTGACTCGACACCTCACGTCAATAGGTCCGTGAACTCGCCGAGAGGTTTTTTTCGTGTAACTTTGTACAAACTGTCAAACGATCAGCTGTTCTGAATTTGTGGAGATAAAAACATTTTTTTGTTTGAAATAAATCACAAAAATTGAGGATGATGAATGTAAAATAAGAAAGAAGTGTTACAGGAAAGTTACACGAAACACCAAACGTACGTACCCAATAACTTCACGTCAATGAACGACGTTTAATATTTTAAATCCCAGTGCTGTAGAGAGAAAGGTTTCAGAGATGGAGAGCAAAGAAAATTAGGGTTGTATGGGAGGTACCCCATCCGGTGGGGGTACGAGAGTGAAGAATATTTTACATCGAGGGTGAAGAATACTTTACATCGAGAGTGAAGAATACTTTACATCGAGAGTGAAGAATACTTTACATCGAGGGTGAAGAATACTTTACATTCTCATATCTACGAAATATCAACAAAAAATTTCATAAAAATCGGTCGAGCCGTTTCGGAGGATTTCGGCCACAAACACCGTGATACGAGAATTTTATATGTTAGATAATTTCAATCAAATCCTGGAGCGAGCAGAATATTATTTTTATACTACAAATATCCAAGGCATATAAAGTAAACGTGGAAATGAGACGATGGGACATTTTCCATTTGGTTTCAGAATTGTAGAAAACAAACATAACTGAAGAACTCCTGAAACCCCTGATTGGTGTCCTATAGAAATCTCATTCATCATAGTTCCGCATTAAATCGGCAAAAATATCGTATTTTAAATGGAGGCTGATATAATAGCATATTTTTATTAAATAAATTGAAGTCAGCAATGTTTATTGTGGCTGTTGACGTTATCCACGCTTAATGAATACAAATTTTTCACATTTCTGAATGAAACAAAAACAATACATAGAAAACAAAAATTAAACTAAAACAAAAACAAAAACATTAAAAAAATAAACAAGAAAAAAGAAATAAAACAAAAAATATAATAATAATAAATTTATACTTATGCTTTAAGCTAACAAAGAAGGCAGAAAAACACAACAAAATTTAACAAAATAACAGAAAAATATTTCTGAAAATATGGTATGCAAAGAGTTTATTTTTAACACACATGCACGAGTATATTTGTTATTTAATATAATTGAATAGAAGATGACAGTTAATTTACGAGCGTATTCTGCATAGTTGTGCACAAATTACGCCGGCTGCATAAATCCGCTGATAAATTGGCGAAGACTATTTTTGGCTGAAATGTGTCGCTGGAAATAGCACTGACACGCTTACGTTGAAACCACAATACTCTAAGCTAGCTGCGAATATTGTTGTTGTTGTTGTTGTCTTGATAACTTATTGTCATTTAAGACGTAGTTTCGGTGATGGCATCAGCGGTGGTCGCATCAGTGGTCTTTATGGCTATTTAAACAGGTGCTGACAGTGGCTCAAAAGCATATCCTCATATGCTGCACTGGTTCATTTAATCGTAGCCGTTTAAAACAACATCATTCCATGACATTTTTGAACCAACCCATCGAAAGGTTAATGGCCAGATCACTGCTTAGGCACATTGTTCTCTATAAGCAGGAAACTAGTTTTGTTCCATGCATTGTTCTGTGTATGCTAATCAACGTAATAAAGCGTTAAATTATGGTGTATAATTTTGTGCCTGTTGAGAATTTGGTATTTGTTCATACCCTATACTCGGTGTTATTCAGGAGAAGTGGAAGCTAAATGTACATAAGTGGTTCAATTGAAATTAGGGTATTAAGTTAATGATCCGTGACAGTAATGGAGTCTACCAATTTCGAAGGAGTTGCATTTTTGTTCTTGTTTCTCTCATTTTTCCTGCCCAGATGAAATGTAAAGAAAGTAACAAATATGATGTAATGAAAAATGATCTTAATTATGATCAGAAAATTAGTGGTCTCATATAAAGAAGGCCAACTGACGTTCAAATATGTTTATGTAATTATAATATAATATAATATAATGTTTATATAATTATTAAAATTTAATTTATCCTTCGAAACTAAACAATCTCACATTTTTAGAAAAATATTGAATTGAATTTAGAAAGCCTTTCGGGGGTATCTTCTAACACATCCTTAAGACTAACCCGAACTAATGAATGGACGACCAATTGTGGTAGATGAAATTTTAGCAAATAATCCATCAATACTTTTGCCCAAGAATGTTGAGAATAAAGTGTTAAAACTTCATGTAAATTTCCCATAGGTGCAAACTATAACGATCCCGCGAGTAGTCCTACGGGATTGTAATATAATTAGTAATAAAGATGGAACTATATCTGATATGAACACTATTATTATTATTATTGTCATCCCACGCTACTCTCTTCCTCCACATACCGCTCGAGGCGGGGTCCTGACGGGGGGAGCATGACGACAGCAAGCCATGTCGGGACTTTTTTTATATGACTACGTTAATGGAAGGAGCTTTTTGATTATTATTATTGTGTGAAAGTCGATAGTCGTCAATTCTGTGAATATGAACACATACGCAATTGCAACTACTGTTGCAACTTGTCTTGTCAATTATTATTATTATTATATCCTACACCTTAATTAATTATGACTGCAAGGGTTTGGGCAATGAGGCTACTGAGGCTTTCGCCTCGAAGAGAAATATATTTTTTAGACAGAATCATTTGTGACACCGGGACAGGATTTGAACCCTCGACCCTATGAGTGTGAAATGTACATTAATATGGTTCCTATTGAAAACAAATCTTTTCTCCGATACACGAAGATTTCGGGTTTGAATACAAACCTTGAAACGGGTCGTGTTTTGTTGTTCCAGTGCCGTTTTGTCTGACGGTTAAAAAAAAGTTGTATTCAAAGAAAAGGCAATTTAAATCATGGAGACATTGAGTAGTTACAATGCCGTGGAAACCAATTCCCGCACCCATTTAATGTGTTCTTTTGATTAATGAGTTCTGACATTGTTGTCAAAAATTTGTTAGAATAATTTTTTGCTGCACAACTTTTTTACATACACTGTAATCAAATTTTTGGTAATGAACGAATAACTCACTATGTACATTTAAAGAGTTACTTGAGGCATTATTCGACCCATTCAATTTGCAATCGGACCCAAATGGTCTACGTCAAGACTGTAATACATTAATAGCTACATACACTTATAATAATTTTGTTATAGTAATTTGCCCAATGGCCGACACTGCGACATAAAAGATATTTTGTGTCAATCTAGATTTTATCATTAGTGATCCATGTGATCACAACTGTTCGATCTACTATACCCTATTGGTTTAGTACCGGTATTTTTCAGTAATGCCATAGCATTGCGTCCATTTGGTGATGTCAAAGCATCCCAATTATAGTCATCAGGCCCTTCTCTACCTATATACACTGACAGTGTATAACTTTTAAGGTTCATTACCTGATGGAACAATATTATAACATTC